>CM046948.1:62235165-63485165 GCA_025698515.1 Gossypium sturtianum
AGATCGATTCAGATGTCTAGTTTGATTAGATTATTTGCTTGAAAGATTATTCGAGTTATTTACAATTATGCTGAATAGTAAACAACATTAATTATTTGATAAGTAATGTAACCTTTTGATGACCACAAAAATTTAAAACATTTGATGTTTCTAAGAGATCTGAATTTGGGACTGCTTTTGAGTTAGTGATCGATTATTATCCATAGAAAATGATTACAGACATAGATGTTCTGAATATGAAACCTATGTGTGCTTTGCAAGCTGTGATTATACGATTGACAATATCGGATGATGGATAGTCATTAGCTAAGTTAGAAACTAAATTGTGTGTATTCATCGAATTTACGAAGCCCAGAAATGTGCCAGTGAATCACAAGTTAAAAAGGGGTCAAAGTAAACTGACTCCTGATTTAGAATTTCAAATTGGAACCGATGATTATTCATTGTTTCAGGATAAAATTCGTGTATTAAGAAACCCTGAGATTATAAAATAATTACCTATTCATTCGGGGAGTACTAAGATGTACGATAATCTGAGACGATTGTTCTAGAGAATAAGTATGAAACGTGATACTTCTAACTATGTGTCGGATATGTCCGAATTATCGAGGTAAAACCGATTATCAAGTACCTTGGATCATATTACGATGCGTGTTATTATCGAGTGAGTGAAAAAAAAATTTCAAAGGATTTCGTGCAAAAGGAAGATGATGTCTGAATTATTGTTGATCGTGTGGAGAAGTGTGCACATTTTATCTCGGTATGTACAGATTACTCTTTTGACAGATTGAATTATACATGTCGGAGACTTTTAGATCAATTAGCGTGCTAAACTCTAATATTTCAGATAGTTAACCTGAAAGGGAATTTTAGATCCTCGAGGAAATGTTTCGTTGTGGTGCTTTAGAATTTGAAAGCGAATGAGAAAAACTATTACCATTGATTGAGTGTGTGTAATAATAATCTTTTAGTTACGCGTAAAGACGGCCTTGTATGGAGAGTGTATGGTTGCAATTACCGAACCTGGTTGACACTTGATCGAGTTTTGTGAGAAATTGATAAGGCACTGAAAAAACAAATCTCAAATCTAGATTCTGGTAAGATTCTCGAGGACGAAAATCTCTAAGGGGGAGAATTGTAACATCCTGATTTTGGGCTTAGTCGGAACAGTGGTTGCGGGACCACAAATTCGACATCGAAAAATTTATTTTATTATTATTTTGATGTCTACAGTATGATACTAAAGTTGTGTGAAATTTTCATAAATAAATTTCCTCGTTTGAGTGCTCATTTTGATAAAAAGGACTAAATCGCGTAAGGTTCAAAACTTGAAGTCTAATTGATAAAGGCACTAAAAAGCTATAGAATTGAAATGTATGAGCACTTGCATGGTAATTATACCAATAGAAAAGTGAGGAGACAAAGATGGACATGTAGTAGGTGGATTTGGTGAAGTTATTAAAAGGTTTAATTTGGTAAATAAGTTAATAGGGTAATAGGACAAAATAGCAGAAGCTACCATCTTTTTTATTTCTCTATCTTCTCCATCGATTCTTACCCAAGGAGATAGCCATGGAAGCTTGAAAATTTCAGCAAATTCTAACTCTCACAAGTAAGTTATTTTGATGGCCATTTTTGATGATTTTTGTATTTTTGAAACCCCTGTAGCTTAATCTAGCTAATGAGGGGACTATTTTGTAAAATGGTTGAAAGTAGAGGGTTTTTCCATGAGAATATTCATGTTGTTTTCTACATTTTTTATGGAAGAAAATGAATCTTGGTTGTTAAATAAACAACTTTTGTTAAGTGATTTTCATGAAAACACCTAAAATGGACCATTTCGTAAAAGTTGTAAAATAGGTGGTAATGGTGTGAAATAATGAAAATTGTGGACTGCTATAGTTATGAAAATGGTTTGTCAAGGCCTAAAATACAAGGAAATTGAATAAAAATCATTTTACGAGCCTAGGGGCAAAAGTGTAAATATGACAAAGTTTAGGGGCAAAAATGTTATTTTTCCATAATATGATTTTTGGACTGAATTGAATAGTATAATAACTAAATAAGTCAAATGTGATATTTTAGATAAAGAAAAATGAGTTTTGGACTTAGAACGGGGGAAAGACGAATATTGGATGACTCGATCCCTTACGCCATTTTAAGTCGAGGTAAGTTCGTGTGTAAATAATACAACATTATATTATGTAATTAATATTTTGATATTGCATGAGTTGTATATATATGTTTCTATGGATACAATTGATGATGATTTGGAGAAGAATCAAGAATGAGAATCCCGGTCGAACCTTAGGAATAGATAGGATACAAATGCCATGACATTTGGGTGATATGTGCGCTAGTGTAAGACCATGTCGGGGACATGGCATTAGCCACATTATGAGAGCCAGTGTAAGACCATATCTAGGATATGGCACTGGCATCCTACTACGTGTATGACAATTTCTGAGTATCTTTCGATATTCCGAATGGTTCAACAGGGTAAAGAATTAAAGTTTATGTTAAAGATGGAAAATGACTAAAGTGTAAATGAATGTGATTATCTGACGATTAAGTGTAGGTATATGTATGTATACACTCATGAGCAATGTGCTCGGTATGTAATCAAATTTTGGTAAGAATGTAAACGAGTAAGTTATACCTATGAGAATGACCTTGTGATTATAAGTCCATGCTTACGAGTTACGAATACGTAGTAAATGTGATTGATGATCGTGTGTGAGGCTTTTAGGCCAAATTAAATTGAGAAATGATATGTTTAAGTTTTTTTTTGTTGATGAATAGGTTAAATTGGCCAATGATTGGGTTGTAAATATTTGATAATGACTAGTTATTGGAATGGCTAACCATGGATATACTTTGGTGTTATATGTGTGTAAATGAAAAATTAATATAAAGGAAACATGAAAGAGTTCAATTAGCAATAGAACAGTTTGGACAGCAGCAGTTGTATCACTTTGAAAACTCACCAAAAATGGTGGAAATTGAATTAGAGGTTGAATGAGATATGAAATTAAAGATTATTGAGTCTATTTATACATAAAAGAAAGAGGATAAGCAAAATAATTTTATATGGTGAGATATTTGGATTTTAGTGAGACAGGGTTAGAATGATCTCGGAATCCCCTATTCTGACTTGGGAAATTCATTAAAAATTGTAAAAAAATAATCACGGGATAAAATTTATATTCTTGAATTTATTAATGAGTATATTTTCAAGAGAAACAAACAGAAACATCATTCGAGTTCTGTACAATGAGATAGTTATTTTTTAGAGAAGAGGGGTTGGAACTGTCGGATAGCAAAACAGGGGAGACTTTAAAGAATAAATTGTACCGATTGACCAAACCCAAAATTCTGGAAATTTTATGGTAAGAAGATATGTTAGTCTAGTTTCAAGGAAAATTATCGGATCTTAATTTGGAGTTCCGTAGCTCCAGATAAAAATAATTTAGTGACTATAACTCAAGTAAACAGCTCAAGATGAACATAAATGAATTGTGAAATTTTATGTAATAATGATGGTATTATCTTGAGAGCTTACAATGAGGATTGTTAAAAGCATTGTAATCAATTGTTTATTATTTACATACGTACTTACTAATCTTTATAACTTACTTCGTTGTTTTTCGTGTTTATAATATACTCAGGTTTGCTCGGTTGGAAGTTGCCGGAGAATCTATCACTGTAACAGTCCGGTTTAGACCCTAGTAGGAATAGTGGTTTCGGGACCACAAATCCGAGTCTAAAAAATATTTTAATATTATTTTCTGTGCTTACAGTATGTGATTAAGTATGTGTGAAAGTTTCGCGAATTAATTTTGCTGTTTGTGTGCTTAATTTGAAAAAAGGACTAAATTGCATAAAAGGTAAAAGTGGAAAATCATATGTTAATGTTTTAAATTGACATGGATGAAGTCCTTAAGTGGAAATTTGACCACTAAGCATAGTAGTGGACGGTTATGGGCTTGTATAATATAAGTTTATATGTTAATTAAAAAAGGTAAATAAGTAAATGGATTATTAATGTTACATTAAATAAAATAAAGGCATGAAAATGGCCATATTATCATCTTTGTTGGTCGAATGTATCAAAGAAAGAAATCATCCATGGCTTTTTAGGTTTCGGCTACTATCAAGCTTAATTCAAGGTAATTTTTTGTTCGGTTTTTGATAATTTCTACGTTTTTGTAATCGTTGCTTCGTGTTCTTCAAAACCCATGCTTAAATTTTGTGAATTAATGATGATTTTGAAATGTGCCATTGATGAATTCATGAGTTTTGTGATGTTTGAGGATGAAATATGAAATATATGTGTTAGATTAATATAGTTTGTCTTTGGATTTTTGATGAATTTAAGTAATTTGGACTAAATTGAGAAAATAATATTTTGAAGGACTAAAATGTGAAATAAATGAAACGTAGGGACTTGTATGATCATAGTGAACATTCGGCTAAGCATGGGTATATAGAGATTTTGTGTATTTTGTGATTTTTTGAAATAAGGACTAAAATGCAAAAATGTGAAAATGTGAGGGCTAATTTGTAAATTGCCCTAAATATGTGTTTTTGGATTGAATTGAATGAATTGGTGAATAAATGGATTAAATTTGAATATGTATAGATCAAGAACCGAAGAAAACGGATTTAGATCGCGGAAAGTCGAAACTGGTTGAATAGTCGAGTCCGTTCGTTTATCCGAATCCAAGGTAAGTCTATATAGAAATAAATGTATTTGCATTGAATTATGTATGTTTATATGAAATCTCATTGTGATGAATGTGTACGAGATGATAAATACCTAAAATCCGAGGAAGTATCGATAATGTATTAATGTCCGAGAAGTCCCGTACGAACCTAGGAATAGATAGGATTACGTATGTCATGACATAGGTTTCCGATTTGTAATATCGTGTAAGACCATGTCTGGGACGTTGTCATCAATTTGAGATTTACGTGTAAGACCATGTCTGGGACATTTGCATCGTATTTAATTCGTATAAGACCCTGTCTGGGACAGTGGCATCGATATTTGGTTACATGTAAGACCACGTATGTGTATGGAAGGTAAATATATATATGAACTTACCCTAGTGAGATATGTGCATAGACTTGTGGATATATAATGTGATATAAGAATGAGTAAGTTATGATCTAGTGATGTGTATGGAGATGGGTTGGTTGGTAAGAAATGGCTAAACAAATGAGCCAAAGAAAATGATATGAATTTACAATTGAGGAACTTTAATGATGTTGTATTAATATGATTATGTGCATTATATGTTAAGTTTATTTGTATATGGCTTACTAAGCTTTTGAAAGCTTACTTTGTGTGTGTTTACTATGTTTTATAGATCGTTAAAGCTACGGAAGGCTCGGGGATCGTTGAGGATTGTCGTCACCCTACCCAAATTTATTTTGGTACCTTATGATCATGTATATATGAAGTATGGCATGTATAGTCTAGTTGGAAAGGATTATGTTTGAGATATGTGTATAGCCATGTGATATGGCTATCTAATTGTAAGTTATGTGAATGAGTAGTCATGTTAAATGATGCATATTTTGGTAAGTTATGATGGCTATTGAGATGACCAAAATTATGAAATGTTTATGAAGGAAAGTTGGTATTTTATTGATAAGTAGATGTTATATTATGATGGTAAGATTATGGATGAAACTTGTATAGAAATGTTTGTGATATAGTTGAGCTAAATGGTACCTAAGTTGGTGTGTTTGTGATGTTTATGTATGGGTAGAAATGATGTACAATTTGGTATGTTTTGGTTGCCATTGGTATATGAAATGATGCTTGTATGTGCTTGTAGGGATGACCTAAAGTGTGGGTGGCATTTTGGCCTTGCAAATGGCTTATAATTGCCGACACGGTTGAGCACACGGGCGTGTGGCTCTACCGTGTCCTTCGTGGTTGTGTTTCAAAACAAGTCAGGCTCGACCACAGGCTGGACACACGGGCGTGTGATTGGCCGTGTGATGCAAGTCAGGCTTTACCACGGGTGAGGCACACGGACGTGTCTTAGGCCGTGTGGAGAAGTTAGTATGTATGCCCTATTTTGGCACGACTCGGGCACATGGGAGTGTCTAAGGCCGTGGGAGGCACACGGCCTGCCCACACGGGCGTGTGACCTCTGTAACTTTGAAAAATATTTAATTTTTGAATTTTTTTTGTATGATTCCGGTTTAGTCCTGACCCATTTCTAATGCATGTTTAAGGTCTCGTAGGCCTTAATAAGGGACTAATTACTTGTATTCGGCTATGATGTGATAGTGATATACTTTATGATACGAAATGATTGTAAAAGTTTTCTGATTGTCTGGTAATGCCTGTTAACCCTAGTCCGGCGACAGATACGGGTTAGTGGTGTTATATTTGATTGGTATCAGAGCTACGATTTAGTTGATTCTAGGACTAACGTACCGTGTGAGAGTCTAGCTATACATGCCATATATACGAATTGTGATAGTGTGATGAATCTTGACGTGTAAAATGTGTTTTCGTATAGTAAATGTATCCTGAAAGAGCTGTAGCTGACGATGTTGAAAGCAATACGCCTACTCCCGCTCAAGGGACAACGCCATCTGATTCGAGACCGGCTACTAGCGGTCAGGAAGGTGAGGCTAAACAAGCCTTCTTCCAAATGATGAATGAGTGGTTCACTCAATACGTAAGAACGAATCTGGCTGTTTCACAACCTCCGCCCCCGCCCAATCCACCTCAGACTTCTGTTGTACCTCCGGTTATGAATTTGAATTTAATGAATAGGCCTCCCATCGATAAGATCCGTAAATATTGAGCCGAAGAGTTCAGGGCCACCAATGATGATGATGCTGAGAGAGCGGAATTTTGGCTTGAGAACACTATTCGAGTGTTTGACGAAATGTCATTGACTCCTGAAGATTGCATAAAATGTGTTGTTTCTTTGCTAGAGATACAGCTTATCAATGGTGGAAGACTTTAATTTCTGTTGTTCCAAAGGAACGTATTACTTGGGATTTCTTTCAGATTGAATTCTTGAAGAAATATATCAGTCAGAGATTCATTGATCAGAAACAGAAAGAATTCCTGGAATTGAAATAGGGCCGCATGTCTGTCACTCAATACGAACGAGAATTCGTGAGGCTAAGTTAGTATGCTCGGGAATATGTATCGTCAGAAGCAATAATGTGTAAGAGGTTCGAAGATGGTCTTAACGAAGACATCCATTTGTTAGTTGGGATTTTGGAGATAAAAGAGTTCGTTGTGCTCGTTGATCGAGCGTGCAAAGCTGAAGCACTCGGGAAAGATAAAAGAAAAGTTGAGTCTGAAGTCAGAGATGTGAAAAAGATATTTCCGAGCAAATCATTTCAGTCTGCTTCGAAGAAATTCTGAGATGAGCATAGCCGTTCAAGAGCTAATATGAGACAAATGAATAGAGATCGAGCTAGATCGCAGTCAAACTTAAAAGCTCTAGCAACTTCAATGGCTAGTGTTGGAAATGTCCAATCCGAGTGACCCGAGTGTAAGCATTGTGGTAAAAGACATCAGAGAAGTTGTAGATTAAATGACCGAGCTTGCTTCAGATGTGGATCGTTAGATCATTTCATTCGTGATTGTCTAGAGTCTGTTGAACCAGAGACTATTCAGAATCTGAGATCCGATAATGTTTCAGCGAGAGGTAGATCTACTCGAAATACAAGAAATGTTAGTGGTAGTCAGAGGACTACGAGAGGCACTGTTGCGAGATCTGAAGCTAGAGCGCCTGCCAGAGCGTATGCCATCCGAGCCCGTGAGGAAGCTTCATCTCCTGATGTTATGACGGGTACATTTACTCTTTATGATACTTCTGTTATTGCATTGATAGACCCTGGTTCTACTCATTTGTATATATGCATGAACTTAGTATCCAGTAAGACTTTGCATGTAGAGTCTACTGAGTTTGTTATAAAAGTATCGAACCCCTTAGGTAAAAGTGTCTTGGTTGACAAAGTATGCAAGAACTGTCCGTTGATGTTTCGAGATATTTGTTTTCCTGCTGATCTGATGCTATTACCTTTTGACGAGTTTGATATCATTTTGGGTATGGATTGGTTGACATTACACGATGCTGTTGTGAATTGCAAAAGAAAGACCATTGATTTGAGATGTCAGAATGATGAAATAGTTCGGGTTGAGTCTAATGATTTGACTGGATTACCTGCTGTGATATCTGTATTGAAAGCTCAGAATTGTTTGAGAAAGGGTTATGAAGCTTATTTTGCTTATGTAATTGATTGGAAAGTGTCTGAAAGGAAAGTTGAATCAGTGCCTGTTGTCTGTGAATTCTCCGATGTATTCCCTGAAGAACTACCGAGATTGCCTCCGATACGTGAAGTTGAATTTGGTATTGATTTGTTACCAGGAACAACCCCTATTTCGATAACTCTGCATAGAATGGCACCAACAGAGTTGAAAGAATTGAAGTCACAGTTGCAAGAATTGACAGATAGAGGGTTTGCAAGACCGAGTTTCTCACATTGGGGTGCTCCTGTTCCATTTGTGAAAAAGAAAGATGGCACGATGAGAATTTGCATTGATTATCGTCAGTTGAACAAAGTGACTATAAAGAACAAATATCCTCTGCCCAGAATTGATGACTTGTTCGATCAGCTTAAAGGAGCCACTGTGTTTTCAAAGATAGATCTGAGATCGGGATACTACCAGTTGCGAGTAAAAGATTTAGATATTCCGAAGAATGCTTTCAGAATGAGGTACAGGCATTATGAGTTTTTAGTTATGCCATTCGGACTAACCAATGGTCCTGCTATTTTTAGGGATTTGATGAACAAAATTTTCAGACCGTATTTAGATCAGTTTGTTGTTGTTTTCATTGACGACATTTTTATTTATTCACGTGATGAAAACGAGCATGTTGAGCATCTGAGGATTGTGTTGCAAACTTTGCGAGATAAGCAATTATATGCAAAATTCAGCAAATGGGAATTCTGGTTGCATGAAGTCAGTTTTCTGGGACATATTGTATTGGCCTCTGGAATACGAGTTGATCCGAACAAGACTTCTGCTATTCTGGAATGGAAACCTCTGAAGAATGTGTCTGAAGTTTGCAGTTTTCTGGGACTTGCTGGTTATTATCGTCAGTTTGTAAAAGGATTCTCGATGATAGCTACTCCGTTGACTAGATTGCTTCAGAAAGATGTGATATTTGAATGGTCCGATAAATGTCAGAAAAGCTTTGATCAGTTGAAAACTCTGTTAACCAAAGCTCCAGTTTTGGTACCACTAGAATCGGGTAAGGAGTTCGTGATTTACAGTGATGCTTCGTTAAATGATTTGGGATGTGTTTTGATGCAGGAAGGCAAAGTTATAGCTTATGCCTCGAGACAATTAAAGCCTCATGAAAAGAATTATTCGACACACGACCTTGAGCTAGCTGCAATTGTGTTCGCATTAAAGATTTGGCGTCATTATCTATTTGGTGAGAAATGTCAAGTGTTTTCAGATCATAAAAGTCTGAAATACTTAATGACTCAGAAAGATTTGAATCTGCGACAGAGAAGATGGTTAGAGCTATTGAAAGACTATGAGCTCGTGATAGATTATCATCCGAGTAAAGCAAATGTTGTTGCTAATGCATTGAGCCAGAAGTCATTGCTTGCATTGCATGCTATGAATACTTATTTAGATCTGTCTGATGATGGTTTAGTGTTAGCTGAATTGAAAGTGAAACCATTGTTTTTACAACAAATATGTGATGCTCAGAAAGTTGATAATGAAATGCTAGCGAAACGAGCTCAGTGTGATTTAAACTCTGATTCTGAATTTCGAGTTGATGTTGATGATTGCTTGAGGTTTCGAGATTGAATTTGTGTTCCGAGAAACCCTGAGTTAATTCAGTTGATTTTGAATGAAGCACATAACAGTCGTATATCTTTTCATCCGGGAAGTACAAAGATGTACCATGATCTGAAGCAACACTATTGGTGGTCAGGTATGAAACGAGACATTTCTGACTTTGTTTCGAAATGTTTAGTTTGTCAGCAAGTTAAAAAGTGAACATCGAGTTCATGCAGGTTTGTTACAACCGGTTCTGATTCCTGAGTGGAAATGGGATAGAGTGACGATGTACTTTGTTTCTGGATTGCCTCTGACTTCGAGAAAGAAAGACGTGATTTGGGTTGTTGTCGACCGATTGACGAAATTTGCCCATTTTTTTTGGTACGATCTGATTACTCACTTGATAGATTAGCTGAGCTTTATATTTCTGAGATTGTGAGATTGCACGGGGTGCCATTGTCCATTGTGTCAGATAGAGATCCAAGATTTACATCACGGTTCTGGAAGAAATTGCAAGAAGCTTTAGGAACTAAATTACATTTTAGTACAGCATTTCATCCATAGACGGATGGTCAATCCAAACGGATTATTCAGATACTCGAGGATATGTTAAGATGTTGCATACTTGAGTTTAATGGTACGTGGGAACATTACTTACCGTTGATTGAATTTGCATATAATAATAGCTTTCAGTCGAGCATTAAAATGGCACCTTATGAAGCTTTGTACAGACGTAAATATCGAACACCACTATATTGGATTGAGCTCAGTGAAAATAAGATACACGGGGTTGATCTGATAAAAGACACCGAACAGAAAGTGAAAATAATCCGTGACAGTCTGAAAGCAGTGTCTGATCGTCAAAAGTCCTATACGAACTTGAAACGAAATGATATAGAATTTGAGATCGATGACAAAGTGTTCTTAAAAGTGTCTCTGTGGAAGAAAGTACTCCGATTTAGACGTAAAGGCAAGTTGAGTCCGAGGTTTACCAGGCCATATGAGATTATCGAACGTGTTGGGCCAGTTGCGTATAGACTATTGTTACCACCTGAGCTAGAAAAGATTCATAATGTATTTCATGTATCGATGCTTAGACGATACAGATCTGACCTGTCACATGTAATTATTCCGTCTGAGATTGAAATCCGATCTGATATGACATATGAGGAAGAACCGATTCGTATCTTAGCTCGTGAAGTGAAAGAATTGAGAAACAAGAAAATTCCATTAGTGAAAGTGTTGTGGTATCGACACGGAGTGGAAGAGGGCACATGGGAGCCTGAAGATTCAATGAGACAGCAATATCCGAATTTGTTTAACGGTAAGATTTTCGGGGACGAAAATCCCTAAGGGGGGAGAATTGTAACAGTTCGATTTAGACCCTGGTCGGAATAGTGGTTTTGGGACCACAAATCCGAGTCAGTAAAATATTTTAATATTATTTTCTGTGTTTACTGTGTGTAATTAAGCATGTGCTAAAGTTCCGTGAGTTAATTTGATCATTTGTGTGCTTAATTTGAGAAAAGGACTAAATCGCATAATTCGTAAAAGTGACTTTCTATTTGATTAATGGCTAATTTGAACGTGGCTTTTAAATGTGGAGGCCTTATGAGGCAATAAAACCATGTTTAAAGATAGTGGGTGGCAATGGACAAATGTGACCTTAATGTTTATATGTTTTATTTATTAATTCAAAAGGTTAATATGGTAAATAGATTAATAATATGATAGTAAATAAAACAAATGGAAATGTTAGTGGATGTGTTCATCCATTCTAGCCGAATTTGAAGAAAAGAAAAGAAAGAAAATTGAGCTAGGGCATTTGGCCATTTGGGAGCTTAATTCAAGGTATGTTTTGCTTCGATTTTTGATAATTTCTACGTTTTTGTAATTGTTGCTTCGTATACTTCAACACCCATGCTTCAATTTTGTGAATTGATGATGTTTTTGAAATGGGCCTTTGATGAACACATGAGTTTTTGCATATTTGATGATGAATTATGAATGATATGTGATAGATTAACAAGTTTTGTCTTTGAAGTTTTGATGAATTTGAGTAATTTGGTTATAATTGAGAAAATGAAATTTTGAAGGATTAAATTGTGAAATAAATGAAATGTATGGACTTGTATGGACTACATGAGAATTCGGTTAAGCATGGGTATCATGAGATTTTGTATATTTTGTGATTTTGTGAAATAGGGACTAAAATGTCCAAATGTGAAAATGTGAGGGCTAATTTGTAAATTGTCCTAAATGTGTGTTTTTGGATTGAATTGAAAGATTTGGTGAATAAATGGATTAAATTTGAATATCTATAGATCAAGAACCGAAGAAAATGGACTCAGATCGCAGGAAATCGAAAGTAATTGAGTAGCCGAGTCCGTTTCCGTTAAATTGAATCCGAGGTAAGTCGATATACAAATAAATATATTTGAATTGAATTATTTGTGTATATATATGAGATTCGAATTGCTATGAATATCAATTGAGATGGAATGTATGGGAAATCCGAGCTTACGTATATATCGACAAGTTGTTAAAGTCTCAGAAGTCCCGTATGAACCTAGGAATAGATAGGATAGCATATGTCATTACATAGGTGTCTGATATTTGATATCATGTAAGACCACGTCTGGGACATTGGCATTGATTCGAGATTTCGTGTAAGACCACGTGTGGGACATTGGCATCGATTTGAGATTTACGTATAAGACCATGTCTGGGACATTGGCATCGTATTTGATTCGTGTAAGACCCTGTCTGGGATAGTGGCATCGATATCTGAGTACATGTAAGACCTCGTCTGGGACATTGGCATTGTACGATTATTCCGAGCACTCTGAGTATCCTATTAGATTCCGAACAGTTCAACGGGCAAGTCCGATAAATGAACGACTATGTGAGTTGTATGTCCGTTTCAGGTACGTTTGAAAAGTACACTATGTGTGTATGAAAGGTAAGTGTCTATATGAACTTACTAAGGTGAATATGTGTATAGAAATGATGAGATAATATGTGAATATATGCTTGAATGGTCTATGTGTATATGTGATATTTGAGTTGAAGAATGTGGCAAGTTATGGCTATGTAAATGAGCAAAGAATATGTGATGAATATGCATTGAGGAACATTAATGTCAATGTATCAATATGGTTATGTGCATTTTATGCTAAGTTTATTTGTATATGGCTTACTAAGCTCTTGAAAGCTTACTTTGTGTGTGTTTGTTCTGTTTTATAGATTGTTAAAGCTACGAGAGGCTCGGGGACTGTCGAGGATCATCACCACACTATCAAACTCAACTTTGGTACTTTTGATGGTGTAAATAGCTAAATATGGCATGTACAGGCTAGTTGTTTTGGAGTATCTTTGATACATGTATATATGTAGCCATGTGATGTGGCTAGATAAGTGATTTTGTTTTGTATGTGATGCTATGCTATATGAGTTTTGTTTTGGTATAATCTTATGCCTATGAAATGGTCAAGGCTGTGGTAAGCATATGAATGCGATATGAGTATATATGTTTGAACAATGAGATGGTTCTATGAATGTGGCAAATTGAGGAAGAAACATGATTAGTTTTATATGTGAATTGGTTGTGCAAATTAGTATACAAGTTGGTATGAATAGAAATGATATTGAATGAGATGATATGTTGTTCACTTGACATGATTTTGGATGCTAATTGTGTATGGAATAATGCTTGTTTGAGATTGTAGGAATGACCCAAGTGTGGGTGGCATTTTGGCATTGTAAATGGCCTATTTTGCATACACGGCCAAGGGACACGGGAGTGTGTCTCTGCCGTGTGGCTCAAGGGCCACTTCGAAGTGTGCCTGGGCAGGTTACACGACCGTGGCACACGGGCGTGCCTGGTGGCCGTGTGACCAAGTCAGTAGCTAGCTTAATTTCACACGGCCATGGCACACGAGTGTGTCTAGTGGCCGTGTGGACAAGTCAGTATGTATGCCCTATTTTGGCACGGCCTAGACACATGGGCGTGTCTGGTAGCCGTGTGAGGCACACGGCCTGACTGCACGGGCGTGTGACCTCTGCAGTTTTGAAAAAATGTTCAAATTTCTAAGAATTTTTTTGTTCGGTTTAGTCCCGGCCCTAATCTAAAGCATGTTTAAGATCTCGATGACCTATTTAAGGGATGCATTGATGTGATATGATGAATTATGTTATGAATTGTCTGTAAAAGTCTCTGTTCATCCGGTACAGCCTCTTAACCCTATTCCGGCGACGAATACGGGTTAGGGGTGTTACACGATGAATGTTCATTTGGATTTGTCTAATGATGGTTCAGTTTTGGCTGAGTTGAAAGTGAAACCGTTGTTCTTACAGCAAATTTGTGATGCTCAGAAAATTGATAATGAAATGTTAATGAAACGAGCTCAGTGTGATTTGAACTCTGATTCTGAGTTTTGAGTTGATGTTGATGATTGTTCGAGATTTCGAGATCGGATTTGTGTTCCGAGAAACCCAGAGTTGATTCAGTTGATCTTGAATGAAGCACATAACAGTCGTCTATCTGTTCATCCGGGAAGTACAAAGATGTATCATGATTTGAAGCAACATTATTGGTGGTCTGGTATGAAACGAGACATCTCCGACTTTGTTTCGAAATTTTAGTCTGTCAGCAAGTTAAAGCCGAACATCAAGTGCCATCTGGTTTGTTACAACCGATAATGATTCTTGAATGGAAATGGAATAGAGTGACAATGGATTTTGTCTCAGGGTTTCCATTGACTCCGAGAAAGAAAGATGCAATTTGGGTTGTAGTTGACAGATTGAGGAAAACAACTCATTTTATTTCGGTACGATCTGATTACTCACTTGATAAACTAGCTGAGCTTTATATTTCAGATATTGTGAGATTGCACGGGGTGCCACTATCTATTGTGTCTGACAGAGATCCGAGGTTTACTTCGCGATTTTGGAAGAAACTGCAAGAGGCTTTAGGTACGAAATTGCACTTCAGTACTGCTTTTCACCCACAAACAGATGGTCAATATGAGCAGATGATTCAGATACTCGAGGATATGTTGAGATGTTGCATACTTGAGTTTGATGGTACTTGGGAACAATATTTGCCATTGATTGAGTTTGCGTACAATAATAGTTTTCAGTAGAGCATTAAAATGGCATCTTATGAAGCTTTGTACGGACACAAATGTCGAACACCTTTGTAATGGACCGAGCTCAGTGAAAATAAGATACACGGGGTTGATTTGATTAAAGAAACTAAACAGAAAGTTAAAGTGATTCGTGATAGTCTGAAAGCCGCGTCAGATCGTCAAAAATCTTATACAGATTTGAAACGAAAAGATATCGAGTTTGAGATCGGTAATAAAGTGTTCTTGAAAGTATCTCCATGGAAGAAAGTACTCCGATTTGGACGTAAAGGCAAATTGAGTACGAGGTTCATTGGGCCGTTTGAGATCATTGAACGAATTGGACCTATTGCATACAGATTATTGTTGCCACCGGAACTAGAAAAGATTCATAATGTGTTTCACGTGTCAATGCTTCATCGATACAGATCCGATCCCTCGCATGTGTTTCTCCGTCTGGGATTGAAATCCGATCCGATATGACTTACGAAGAAGAACCGATTCGTATCTTAGCCCATGAGGTTAAAGAATTGCGAAATAAGAAAATCCCGTTAGTAAAAGTACTGTGGCATCGACATGGAGTAGAAGAGCCTACGTGGGAGCCTGAAGATACTTTGAGACAACAATACCCGAACCTGTTTAACGGTAAGATTTTCGGGGATGAAAATCCCTAAGGGGGAGAATTGTAACAGTCCGATTTAGACCCTAGTCAAAATAGTGGTTTCGGGACCACAAATCTGAGTCTAAAAAATATTTTAATATTTTTTTCTGTGCTTACAGTTTGTGATTAAGTATGTGTGAAAGTTTCGCGAATTAATTTTGCTGTTTGTGTGCTTAATTTGAAAAAAGGACTAAATTGCATAAAAGGTAAAAGTGGCAAATCATATGTTAATGTGTTAAATTGACATGGCTTATTAAAGATGAAGTCCTGAAGTGGAAATTTGACCACTAAGCATAGTAGTGGACGGTTATGGGCTTGTATAATATAAGTTTATATGTTAATTAAAAACGGTAAATAAGTAAATGGATTATTAATGTTACATTAAATAAAATAAAGGCATGAAAATGGCCATATTATCATCTTTTTTGGCCGAATATATCAAAGAAAGAAATCATCCATGGCTTTTTAGGTTTCGGCTACTATCAAGCTTAATTTAAGGTAAGTTTTTGTTCGGTTTTTGATAATTTCTACGTTTTTGTAATCGTTGCTTCGTGTTCTTCAAAACCCATGCTTAAATTTTGTGAATTGATGATGATTTTGAAATGTGCCATTGATGAATTCATGAGTTTTGTGATGTTTGAGGATGAAATATGAAATATATGTGTTAGATTAATATAGTTTGTCTTTGGATTTTTGATGAATTTGAGTAATTTGGACTAAATTGAAAAAATAATATTTTGAAGGACTAAAATGCGAAATAAATGAAACGTAGGGACTTGTATGATCATAGTGAACATTCGGCTAAGCATGGGTATATAGAGATTTTGTGTATTTTGTGTTTTTTTAAAATAAGGACTGAAATGCAAAAATGTGAAAATGTGATGGCTAATTTGTAAATTGCCCTAAATATGTGTTTTTGGATTGAATTGAATGAATTGGTGAATAAATGGATTAAATTTGAATATGTATAGATCAAGAACCGAAGAAAACGAATTTAGATCGCGGAAAGTCGAAAGTGGTTGAATAGTCGAGTCCGTTCGTTTATCCGAATCCGAGGTAAGTCTATATACAAATAAATGTATTTGCATTGAATTATGTGTGTTTATATGAAATCTCATTGTGATGAATGTGTACGAGATGATAAATACCTAAAATCTGAGGAAGCATCGATAATGTATCAATGTCCGAGAAGTCCCGTACGAACCTAGGAATAGATAGGATTACGTATGTCATGACATAGGTTTCCGATTTGTAATATTGTGTAAGACAACGTATGGGACGTTGGCATCGATTTGAGATTTACGTGTAAGACCATGTCTAGGACATTCATGTAAGGCCCTGTCTAGGACAGTGGCATCGATATTTGGTTACATGTAAGACCACGTCTGGGACGTTGGCGTTGTACGATTAATCTCAGTATTCCGAGTATTCTATTTGATTCCGAATGGTTCAACAGGCAAGTTCCGAAAAAAAAAGGCTATGTGAAATGTATAAACCAATCAGGTATGTTTGAATTGTACACTATGTATGTGTATGGAAGGTAAGTATATATATGAACTTACGTCAGTGATATATGTGCATAGACTTGTGGATATATAATGTGATATAAGTATGAGTAAGTTATGATCTAGTATTGTGTATGGAGATGGGTTGGTTGGTAAGAAATGGCTAAACAAATGAGCCAAAGAAAATGATATGAATTTGCAATTGAGGAACTTTAATGAAGTTGTATTAATATGATTATGTGCATTATATGTTAAGCTTATTTTTATATGGCTTACTAAGCTTTTGAAAGCATACTTTGTGTGTGTTTACTATGTTTTATAGATCTTTAAAGCTACGGAAGGCTCGGGGATCGTCGAGGATTGTCATCACACTACCCAAATTTATTTTGGTACCTTATGATCATGTATATATTAAGTATGGCATGTATAGTCTAGTTGGAAAGGATTATGTTTGAGATATGTGTATAGCCATGTGATATGGCTATCTAATTGTAAGTTATGTGAATGAGTAGTCATGTTAAATGATGCATATTTTGGTAAGTTATGATGGCTATTGAGATGACCAAAATTATGAAATGTTTATGAAGCAGAGTTGGTATTTTATTGATGAGTAGATGTTATATTATGATGGTAAGATTATGGATGAAACCTGTATAGAAATGTTTGTGATCTAGTTGAGCTAAATGGTACCTAAGTTGGTGTGTTTGTGATGTTTATGTATGGGTAGAAATGATGTACAATTTGGTATGTTTTGGCTGCCATTGGTATATGAAATGATGCTTGTATGTGCTTGTAGGGATGACACAAAGTGTGGGTGGCATTTTGGCCTTGCAAATGGCCTATAATTGCCCACACGGTTAAGCACACGGGCGTGTGGCTCGACCGTGTTCTTTGTGGTTGTGTTTCAAAACAAGTCAGGCTCTACCACTGGCCGGACACACGGGCGTGTGACTGGCCGTGTGATGCAAGTCAGGCTTGACCACGGGTGAGGCACACGAGCATGTCTCAGGCCGTGTCGACAAGTCAGTATGTATGCCCTATTTTGGCACGGCTCGAACACATGGGCGTGTCTGAGGCCGTGGGAGGCACACGGCCTGCCCACACGGGCATGTGACCTCTGTAACTTTGAAAAATATTTGATTTTTGAATTTTTTTTGTATGATTCCGGTTTAGTCCTGACCCATTTCTGATACATGTTTAAGGTCTCGTAGGCCTCAATAAGGGACTAATTACTTGTATTCGGCTATAATGTGACAGTGCTATACTTTATGATACGAAATGATTGTAAAAGTTTTTCGATTGTCCGGTAATGCCTCTTAACCCTAGTCCGGCGACAGATACGGGTTAGGGGTGTTACAATCACACTATCAAGCTTACAATTTAGGTATCGATGATGTTATACTTAAGATTATGGCATGTATACGGAACTTGTTCATGTGTGTATGTTACTATGAGTTGTCCTAGAATAATGAAACTAGATGCTCGGAGTTCATTGTTGTATAAGGTCATTTAATGTGACCAAATAAATTGGTTATACTATAAACCCATGAGGATGCATTCCAGGGTTGAGTAAATTGTATGCTATGACTCGTTACGTGTGTGTGGTGTATGTTTTGGTAGCTTTAATATGTCATGAAATGTGTCATTCAAGTTATACTCAAGTATGGTCATGATAGGGTAGAAATTGGCTTGGAAAATAGCCAACTTTTTGACCGCACAGGCAGAGACACGGTCGTGTGTCTCAGCCGGGTGGAGGACACGATCTAGCACACGGGTGTGTGACTTGGTCGTGTGATCCAAAACGAATGATGATGTCATAAACAGAGAATTACACGGGTGGAGGACACGGGCTTGTCCTGGGCCACACGGGCGGGTGTAAACACACGGCCTGCCCACACGGCCGTGTGACTCTCCAAAACAAGGAAATTTTCTAAATGTTTCAATAGTTTTAAAAGTTCTCGGTTTAGTCTCGAATCGCTCCCAAATCCTGTTTTTGGCCTCGTAGGCCCATTTTAGGGACTTGATGATATAAGATAAAAATTTTAAATTTTAAACGAAAATTTATGCCTTGAAATTGTTCAGTCCCAAATGTTATTGTCCGGTAAAGCCTTGTACCCTGTTCCGGCGTTGAACACGGGGAAGGGATGTTACGGTTATATTATTTATTAAAAAGAAATTAAAAACCTTTATGTTAGTTGTTTTTAATATATCTGCAGAAAAAGACAATTAATTTTAATATTTACAAAAAGAATAGTCAATTTTTGCAAATCATTCAATTAAGTCCCTCGACTTAAAGATAATTTTAAAATTGAGCTGCAAACTAAAATTTGGATCGAAATTGACCCTTTTATTTGACCAATTAAAAGTTTATTTTGTCACTTAGGTTTTTTTTGCAAGGTTATGTTAAAATTAATTCCCAGGAAAGATTGGAGGGTTGACAAGCAGTCCCGCTTAAGTTCCAGTCTCCTAGACAGAATTTATTTAACATACTAATCCATAAAATATAGCCCAAGTCATTTATTTAAAATAGAAAAAAAAAAGTATCTGATAAAACCACTCAATTTTATCCTCCTAGTAATGTTTCAAGAGTTGAGCATTAACTCAGAAATTACCTCCCTTACCATGAAGTTCAACAACCCCATATGGGAAGACTTAATGAATAGTGAATGGACCGGACCAACATAATTTTCACTTACCCAGAAATAACCTTAATCTGGAATTGAAATACAAGACTTGCTGACCTGCTTCGAATTTTCGAACTTGAATGTGCTTGTCATGCCATCTTTTTAATCTCTTCTTGAATAATTTTGCATTTTCATATGAGAACATTTGGAACTCTTCTAACTCGTTAAGTTGAATCATTTGTTTCTCTTTAGCAAGCTTGAGATCCAAGTTGAACTATTGGAGAGCCTAGTAAGCTTTATGTTCTAACTCCAAGGCAAATGAAAAGCTTTCCAAAAAACCAACCTATAGGGAGACATCCCTAAAAGTGTTTTGTATGTTGTCCTATAGTCCCATAAAGCATAATCAAATCTTTTGGACCAATCTCGTATGTTTGGACAAACTACCTTCTCGAGTGTACCTTTTATTTATTTGTTTACCAGTTCAGCTTGCCCATTTGTTTACGGATGGTAAGCTGTGGCAACATTGTGCTTCACTCCGTGTCTATCGAGCAACCATTTGTTCACAAAATGTGACCCCTCATCACTGATGATAGCCTTAGGAGTTTTGAACCTTGTGAACACATGTTTCTGCAAAAACTTCATTATAACCTTGGCATCGTTCGACAGATATGCCTCAGCCTCAACCCACTAAGATACGTAGTCAACTTGTAACACCCCAAACCCGGGCCATGCGGTATGACCGGATCTGACATGTCACATGAAGAAAACGTATAAAGAACATGCGATTCTTACTAAAATAGGCGTTATTTGGTCATGGTCAAGAAAACAAGTTTGGTTATAAATATTTGATAAAACACTACCAATTTCGAGAGGTTGATTGATGAATCAAAAATCGAACTAGTGAACTTTAAAACCGTGACTTTTGAGAAATGACGTTGATGATTTGAAATAGAATCCGAGTTAAATTATTAGTGCATATTTATTATGAAAACCATTTGTTAATCAATTTTGGAAACCGTTATTTATGATTTTAGAAAAATCCCCATTTTAAAACAATTCAAGCAAGATAATAAGTACGACTAAACATAAAGCAAAATAAAAATATTCCAGAGGCCTTATTACAACTTGAAACCCAAAATAGTAAAAATAGTGAAATAAAGCGGGAAAGTAGTTTACTAATATTTGAAAATATTATTTCCAAAGTATGGCCTCCACCGAGTCATCCATGGGCCCAAGTCCTAATTACGGAGCATTACCTGCAATGGTTAAGAAAGAAGGGGGGTGAGTCACAAGAACTCAGTGTATAATCCCCTTACCATCATCCACTAGGCCTGAACCCGCATAGCATAATCTTGGGCCTAAGCCCATTTACATAGTAATAATTAAAATGAAGTATATTGTAACACCCCAAACTCGGCCTAAACACTACGACCGGATCTGGAATGTCACATGGGAAGAATTTATAAAACTTCACGGATTTTAGATAAGTTTCAATTCCCTTTTTGAAAACTTCAAGTTCAGTGGTTAGCTTGGAAACCCAATAATCATTTAAGGAAACTTTTTATCTAGCCCAATCTTTGTGTTTAGGTGACATTTGAAAACACATGTTTGTTACATCAGACCAAACTAAAAATTTTTCGTTAAAAAAAACCTGTTTATAAAATTGTTAACTCGGTTATGAGAAAAACTTTCATTTGCATTCTGTAAAAAAAACATCTTATCGATTATTTTGTATTCAAAACGTCTAAAGTTTAAATCGGAATTAAACCAAATTAATAGTGGCCTTATTACATAACAGAATCCCGAAAGTTAAACAAAAGTAAAGTAAAGTTCTAATTATTAAAATCGTGCATGGCCACCTCGCAGTCCTCTCCGGCCCAAATCCACTGCACTATGGATTACCTACAAAAAGTTAGCAAAAGAGTGAGTCAAAAGACTCAGTGTGCAATCGCCAAGCACCATCATTGGGCCCAAGCCCCTTTCAAAATCGGATCGGGCCTTAGCCCTATAGCACAGTATAACATATAGCATATGCAAGATGATGCAAACCCAACCCAGCCTAATTTTCCATCCACTACACACCACCCGTTCCTGCCAATCACACCAGTGGGGATTTCTACAATCGACCCTCACCGCTACACACCATCGATGGCAGTCGCTACAGTCAGCTGTTCATCGCCAAAATATGTGGCATAGCCACCGATGTTATGTGACAACGTCACCAGAGTATGTGGTAGAGCCACTGAATTAATGTGACAAAGTCACCAGAGTATGTGGCTCAGCCACCGAAAACACTGCCCCTTTCATCATTATCATATCCCCATGTCCATGCAACATATAATCATAGTGGTATTATTGCAACATATAACAGCATACGTAAAATATTCAAAACATACGTGTCACCATGCTGATAACAATATTTATAAGGCATAACCGAGAATCACTCACCTGGTATTACGATTTTTACCCTCTATGGGTAACGCCTTAGCTATTACTGCATTTTCGGCTTTCTAATACACATATTCTTATTATACAGACAAGAGAAGGTGTGGGAATTACACACCTGTAAACGCAAAGAACTAAACTTTCAATGCTGTCGACACTCTTAGAGGAGGGAACAACTGCAATCTGTCTATCCCGCTCCGAAGCCGGCCCATAACCCGGTGGAAAATCCTAAACGACTGACACTACTCGCCGTTTGAACTTAGGCGCAGGGACTACGGGTCCAACCCCCTCCCCTACTTGGCTGGCATTCGATTCCATGAAAAGATCTTGATCAGGAAACTGGGTTAAGGTATTGAAAAATGAAAGAGAGAATAGACGCTCAAATCGAAGAAGTTCCTTACCTAAGTTAACAGAAACCAAATGCTAGAAGGTTACCTAAGAAACCGATTGAGTCCCTAAAATAATCACCAAGTTAGAATTGGTTCTCCAAAAAGATCAAAAGGGAGTGGCCTTTCGGCCAACAAGTCGATAAAAACCTCTTACCACCTACTCGGCCAACAACTACTTACTAAGATCCTCTTGAGAACTGGCCACACGAAAACAAGATGTTGGAGATAAAGCCCTCTACAATCGGTCAGTACCCAAAGAAGTGAGTCAGAAACTTCGGTTTAACAAAACCACAGAGAAAAAGAAAAAGAACAAAAAGAAAAGAAAAGAATGCTCCTTACCGAAACAAGTGTATGACGAATGAAGAGTCTATATTCGGCTACTAACAAAATCAGAGGAAAGAGTGTCTTCACGTGAGGTTAGGTTATGAAGAGAAACAAGTTGCTAGTGGTGGAAAAGAAAGAAGAGAACACCAATGATCCCACTAATATTCAGCTATCACCAAAGAAATAAGAAGGGAAAGAAATGGGGTAAGGGTGTTTTGGTTTTGATAGAAAGAAATATACCAAATGAAAAGAAGAGATGATGGTTTAGGCTTTGGAGAAAAATGTAGCAAAAGAAAGAGAAAGAGAACAAAAAGAATGAGAGTACCTAAAGAGGGTTGAAGTTTCGGTTTTGGTAGAAGAGAAATGAAGAAAACAAAAGAGGTGCACAAGCTTCTAAAGTGATTTTCGGTTCTCTCAACTCTCAAAATGGCATCCTAAAAATAATGGCACTTCCCTTCACTAGTGACCGAAAAATGCACACTAAGCTCCCTAAATCCAAAAGAGATTCAGCCCTCCACCTACCAAGCTAAACCGTCCACACATACACACCCCACACTTCACAAATTCAGTCACATACTCCCTCTCACCACATCCCCCGGTTTTCTCCACTTTTCACTCTCCACTCCTTATTCAAAAGTGTTGATCGATTCTTACTCCACCAATTCCTCTCCTCCTCTCATTTCAAATATGTTGACTCAATCAACTCCCACACTCCAAAGTCCTAGCCGAATCCACCTCTCCTCCATCCTGGCATGAAAAAGAAATTCCAAAATACAAACTACGCGACTCGAACCTCCTTCCTCCTGCTACTCTCTTGTGACGCCACTTCCATGCACTCTAAGTGGCGTCTCCTTGCCACTTTACCACCTCTTTTCTTATGTCAACAGACACAAGTAATTAACCTTAAGGCCTGCCTCAGCTACCTCTCCCCTAAAGTGCCTAAAAACAAAATTTTCACTAAGGCTCAAGCTTAACCCCGAGCCTTCCCAGGGCCCCCAAACAGACCAGATTAATAGACAAAGCATGCTAAACACACAGAAATATGACAAATGCAAAGCCCCAAATTCTCGGATGTTACAGTTCTACCCCCTTAAAGAAATTTCGGCCTCAAAATTTACCTGGTCAGAAGAGGTGAGGACATTGCTGCCGCATCACATCCTCTGGCTCCCACGCTGCTTCTTCCACACCGTGATTTCGCCACAAGACTTTGACCAAAGGGACTGATTTCCTTCTCAGCACCTTAACGTCTCGATCTAAGATTAGCACAGGTTCCTCCTTAAAGGACAAGTCTGGTCCTGCCTCAATTTCCTCCACTGGCACAATGTGAGACAGATCCGAACGATAGCGCCTTAACATCGAGACATGGAACACATCATGTACCTGTCTCAATTCTGAAGGCAACTCAAGCTGATACGCCACTGGTCCCACTCGTTCCAACACTCGATAAGGCCCGATGAACCTAGCGCTCAACTTGCCCTTCCGTCCAAACCTCAAAACTTTCTTCCAAGGCAAAACTTTCAGAAACACCTGATCACCCACTGCAAATTCTATATCCTTACGCTTCAGATCAGCATAGGATTTCTGCCTGTCGGAAGCCTCCTTCAACCGAGTTCAGATCAACTTAACTTTCTGCTCTGTCTCCGAAACCAATTCCGGACCTAACATCTGATGCTCACTCAGCTCGGTCCAGCAAGTAGGAGTACGACACCTCCGTCCATACAACACTTCATAGGGCGCCATATGAATACTAGACTGGTAGCTGTTGTTGTATGCGAATTCTGCCAATGGTAAGAACTCCTCCCAACTACCCCTGAAATCAATGACACAACCTCTCAACATATCTTCCAAGATCGAGATTACCCTCTCGATGACCATCGATGCGTGGGTGAAATGTCATCTTTGAAGTCAAGTCTTGTACCCAATGCTTGATGCAGCGCCTTCAAAAATCGCGACGTAAACCTAGGGTCTCTATCCGATATGATCGACACTGGTACCCCATGCAACCTCACAATCTCTGCCACATACAGCTTAGCTAACTTCTGTAATGAATAGTCAATACGAACAGGTATGAAATGAGCAGACTTCGTCAACCGATCAATAATCACCCATACCGAATCTTTCTTAGTAGGCGTAAGAGGTAGCCCACTAACAAAATCCATCGTTATCCTCTCCCATTTCCACTGTGGAATTTTCACTGGCTGCAATAACCCTGAAGGCAACTGATGTTCTGCTTTCACCTGCTGACACGTCAAACACTTGCCCACCAAGTCGGTAATTTCTCGCTTCAATCCAGGCCACCAGAACTGTTCACGCAGGTCCCGATACATCTTATTCCCACCAGGATGCATAGCGTATGGGCTGCTATACGCCTCCTGAAGAATCATCTGTCTCAACTCAACATCCTTCGGCATGCAGACCCTTTTACGAAAACACAATACCCCATCACTATTCAGACTATAATCCTCCACCCTACCATTCTGTACTTGCAGAAGTTGAGCACTCAAGATATCATCCGATAACTCTTTCTCTTTAATTTGACTTACCCACGTCGGCTTTATTTGGAGTTCAGCTAACAAACTTCCATTATCATACAAACTGAGATGAGCAAACATTGCCCTCAAATCCGATATCACCTTACGACTCAACGCATCCACCACTACGTTAGCTTTACCCGAGTGATACTCGATTGAGCAGTCATAGCCCTTCAATAGCTCAATCCACCTCCGTTGTCTTAAATTCAATTCCTTCTGGGTAAGGAGATATTTCAGGCTCTTATGATCGGTGTAGATAATGGACTTTTCCCCATACAGGTAATGTCTCCAGATCTTCAGAGCGAACACTATTGCAGCCAACTCCAGATTATGCATGAGATAGTTCATCTCATGCGGTCTTAACTACCGAGACGCATACGTAACTACCTTCCCTTCTTGCATTAGCACACACCCTAATCCTCTGTACGAAGCATCATAATAGACAACGAATTCCTTCCCAGCCTCAAGCTGAATCAGTACCGGAGCCTCCGTCAAGATCCTCTTCAGCTTCTCAAAGCTTTCCTGCTGCTTATCAATCCAAACAAATGGTATCCCTTTCCGCAACAGCTTAGTTAAAGGTGCCGCAATCAAAGAGAATCCCTCAACAAACCTTCTGTAGTATCCGCTAACCCAAGAAAACTTCGAATTTCTACTACCGACTTCGGCAGCTTCCAATTCAGAATAGCTTCAATTTTCCGGGGATCCACCCTAGTCCCCTCCGCAGAAACTACATGCCCCAAAAGGTCACTTCCCTAAGCCAAAACTCACACTTGCTGAATTTGGCATACAGTCGCTTCTCCCTTAATACTTGCAGAACAACCCGAAGATGCGCATCATGCTCTTCTTTTGTCCTTGAATAAACCAAGATATCGTCTATGAACACTACGACAAACCGATCCAGATAGGGTTGGAATACCCGATTCATCATATCCATAAATCCAGCTGGTGCATTCGTCAACCCGAACGACATCACTAAAAACTCATAGTGACCATAACGAGTTCGAAACGCCATCTTATGAATGTCCGCCTCCTTGACCTTAAGCTGGTGATAACCTGATCTCAAGTCTATCTTTCAGAAAACTGAAGCCCCTTTAAGCTGATCGAACAAATCATCGATCCTCGGCAGCGGGTACTTGTTCTTAATCGTCAACTTATTCAACTGGCGATAGTCGATGCACATACGCATCGATCCGTCCTTTTTCTTCATGAATAGCACCGACGCTCCCCATGGCGATACACTTGGTCGAATAAAACCGCGGTCCAACAGCTCCTGGATCTGAGCCTTAAGTTCTACTAGCTCCTTCGGCGCCATCCTATATGGAGCGATGGACACTGGAGCCGTACCAGGAAGTAGTTTAATTCCAAATTCCACCTCGCGATCCGGAGGCAATCCAGGAAGCTCTTCTGGCACTTCACCTTCAGGCTCATATCTTGCTTCCGAGAACTCAGTCTCAAAACCCCGGCCTCTACCTCGACCACGTGTACCACGTCCACGTCCTCTAGCACTCATGTCTATCGTACCGTCTTAATCTGATTGAAAGTTTTATGCATTAGTATTTCTTTTCACTGTTTATTAACGAGAAATTTTATGAGAGTAGAATTATAAGTAGTTTTCCGGAAAACACATGTATACCTAAAGGTTTCAATTTCTATAGTAGAGTTTTCCAAATTCTAAATTTCATAGCACAATATATCTACTTCATGCAAATCACCCAATTCAGTCAGAAAACTTACCGTACGGACTTGGTGCCGGAGACTCGGGTGCCACGCTTCCAGAAAAATAGGTACATATATTTTCTAAACCATTTTTGAACCCTATTTTGGAAAACATTTTGAACCCAAAACCCATGCCCGAGTTTTTAAAACTTGGCTTTGATACCAAATTGTAACACCCCAAACTTGGCCCAAACACTACGACCGGATCTGGAATGTCACATGGGAAGAATTTATAAAATTCGCGGATTTTAGATAAGTTTCAAGTCCCTTTTTGAAAACTTCAAGTTCAGTGGTTAGCTTGGAAACCCAATAATCATTTAAGGAAACTTTTTAACTAGCCCAATCTTTGTGTTTAGGTGACGTTTGAAAACACATGTTTGTTACATCAGACCAAACTAAAAATTTGTCGTTAAAAAAAACCTGTTTATAAAATTATTAACTCAGTTAAGAGAAAAACTTTCATTTGCATTCTGTAAAAAAAACATCTTATCGATTATTTTGTATTCAAAACGTCTAAAGTTTAAATCGGAATTAAACCAAATTAATAGTGGCCTTATTACATAACAGAATCCCAAAAGTTAAAGAAAAGTAAAGTAAAGTTCTAATTATTAAAACCGTGCATGGCCACCTCGCAGTCCTCTCCGGCTCAAATCCACTGCACTATGGATTACCTGCAAAAAGTTAGCAAAAGAGTGAGTCAGAAGACTCAGTGTGCAATCGCCAAGCACCATCATTGGGCCCAAGCCCTTTCAAAATCGGATCGAACCTTAGCCCTACAGCACAGTATAACAGATAGCATATGCAAGATGATGCAAACCCAACCCAGCCTAATTTTCCATCCGCTACACACCACCCGTTCCTGCCAATCACACCAGTGGAGATTTCTACAATCGACCCTCACCGCTACACACCATCGATGGCAGTCGCTGCAGTCAGCTGCTCATCGCTAAAATATGTGGCATAGCCACCGATGTTATGTGACAACGTCACCAGAGTATGAGGCAGAGCCACCGAATTAATGTGACAAAGTCACCGGAGTATGTGGCTCAGCCACCGAAAACACTGCCCCTTTCATCATTATCATATCCCCATGTCCATGCAACATATAATCATAGTGGTATGAATGCAACATATAACAGCATACGTAAAATATTCAAAACATACGTGTCCTCATGCTGATAACAATATTTATAAGGCATAACTCGAGAATAACTCACCTGGTATTATGATTTTTACCCTCTATGGGTAACGCCTTAGCTATTACTGCGTTTTCGGCTTTCAAATACACATATTCTTATTATACAGACAAGAGAAGGTGTGGGAATTACACACCTGTAAACGCAAAGAACTAAACTTTCAATGCTGTCGACACTCTTAGAGGAGGGAACAACTGCAATCTGTCTATGCCGCTCCGAAGCCGACCCACAACCCGGTGGAAAATCCCGAACGACTGACACTGCACGCCGTTTGAACTTAGGGGCAGGGACTACGGGTCCAACCCCCTCACCTACTTGGCTGGCATTCGATTCCATGAAATGATCTTGATCAGGAAACTGGGTTAAGGTATTGAAAAATGAAAGAGAGAATAGACGCTCAAATCGAAGAAGTTCCTTACCTAAGTTAACAGAAACCGAATGCTAGAAGGTTACCTAAGAAACCGATTGAGTCCCTAAAATAATCACCAAGTTAGAATCGATTCTCCAGAAAGATCAAAAGGGAGTGGCCTTTCGGCCAACAAGTCGATAAGAACATCTTACCACCTACTCGGCCAACAACTACTTACCAAGATCCTCTTGAGAACTGGCCACACGAAAATGAGATGTTGGAGATACAACCCACTACAATCGGTCAGTACCCAAAGAAGTGAGTCAGAAACTTCGGTTTAACCAAACCACAGAGAAAAAGAAAAAGAATGAAAAGAAAAGAGAAGAATGCTCCTTACCGAAACAAGAGTATGACGAATGAAGAGTCTATATTCGGCTACTAACAAAATCAGAGGAAAGGGTGTCTTCACGTGAGGTTCGGTTATGAAGAGAAACAAGTTGCTAGTGGTGGAAAAGAAAAAAGAGAACACCAATGATCCCACTAATATTCGGCTGTCACTAAAGAAACAAGATGGGAAAGAAATGGGGTAAGGGTGTTTCGGTTTTGATAGAAAGAAATATACCAAATGAAAAGAAGAGATGATGGTTTCGGCTTTGGAGAAAAATGTAGCAAAAGAAAGAGAAAGAAAGTACCTAAAGAGGTTTGAAGTTTCAGTTTTGGTAGAAGTGAAATGAAGAAAACAAAAGAGGTGCACAAGCTTCTAAAGTGATTTTCGGTTCTCTCAACTCTCAAAATGGCATCCTAAAAAAAACGGCACTTCCCTTCACTAGTGACCGAAAAATGCACACTAAGCTCCCTAAATCAAAAAGAGATTCGGCCCCCCTCCTACCAAGCTAAACCGTCCACACATACACACCCCACACTTCCCAAATTCGGTCACATACTCCCTCTCACCACATCCCCCGATTTTCTCCACTTTTCACTCTCCACTCCTTATTCAAAAGTGTTGACCGATTCTTACTCCACCAATTCCTCTCCTCCTCTCATTTCAAATATGTTGACTCAATCAACTCCCACACTCCAAAGTCCTAGCTGAATCCACCTCTCCTCCATCCTGGCGTCAAAAAGAAATTCCAAAATGCAAACTACGCGACTCGAACCTCCTTTCTCCTGCTACTCTCTTGTGACGCCACTTCCATGCACTCTAAGTGGCGTATCCTTGCCACTTTACCACCTCTTTTCTTGTGTCAACAGACACAAGTAATTAACCTTAAGGCCTGCCTCAGCTACCTCTCCCTTAAAGTGCCTAAAAACAAAATTTTCACTAAGGCTCAAGCTTAACCCCGAGCCTTCTCCGGGCCCCCAAACATACCAGATTAATAGACAAAGCATACCAAACACACAGAAACATGACAAATGCAAAGCCCCAAATTCTCGGATGTTACATATATGTATGCAACCCAACCCATCCATCCATCACACCCCCGACCAGCCAATCACACCTGTGGGGATCAAGTCAACCCACCCCGCCTCTCACACCAAAATTTACAGTCAAACTGCTATCATATAATATTTTTTGTGGTCAAGCCACCGAAATCACATTTAAGCACAATAATATACAAATTGTGGCAATGCCACCAGGCTACACTACTCTCCATACAATTTTCCCATCCCATGCAATATGTAAAAATGCTACGTACATCATAAAACATCCACATATAAATATCAACCATTAATCAAGTAATTTATTAAGGTAAATCGACCCATTATAGTTCTTTGGAAATTCCGCCCACTAAGGCATTCTAGCAAATTGGCCCGTAAGGGCATTTTGGTAAGTCGGCCCATAGGGGCATTTTGGTAAATTGGCCCATAGGGGCATTTTGGTAAATCGACCCATAGGGGTATTTTGGTAAATCGGCCTATAGGGGCATTTTGGTAAATCGGCCCATAGGGGAATTATGGTAATTTAGAAATTTAATACCGATTTTGACAGATCTTTAGAAATAATATTAATTTAAGCAAGTTACTCGATTTATGCCATATTACGATTTTTAACTCTGTAAATAATAACGATCTACTTTTCCAACATAATATCGAATCTCGAATCTACAGATTTCGGTGTGAGATTACACACCGGATTATAATAAGGACTAAACCTTCTTGATCGTCGGCACCTAAATCACCATTACACTCGATTAACCAACAAACGAGGTTTTATTAATCTAAATCAGACGATCTAATGAAATGCTTACCCTTAATATTATGAACGACCAAGATTTGTCTATTCTCACCGGATGATGGTCCACAACCCGGTGGAAAATCCTGAACTGCCGATACCGCCCTACACTTGAACTTAGGAGTAGGAATTGCAAATCCACTCCTTTTGTGTTCTCCTATCGCTTTTCCTTTCAAATTGTTACCACTTGCCTCCATTGAAAAAAAATCTCGGTCAGAAAAATACTACTATGAGAGAAAGTAGTTGTTTAGGGGTAGGATTCGGCTTACCATTACTTCCGAAGAACAAACGAGTAAAGAAAACGAGCGATTTAATCCCTATAAAAATCGATTAGTCAAATCTATCATTCCGTTTTAACGGAATAACCAAGTATTGAGAGATCGAAATAATCCATAAAGAAACTCCTTACCTTAACGATAATAGATCCAACTTCCACCGATTGACCTAAGACTATAGATGAAACGGCAATGATGTGATATTCGGCCAACCCACTAGAATACTATAAGAAGAAAATGATCAAGATTTGAGAGTTTGGGAGGGGATGATATTTCGGTTTAGAACAAAGTGAAACAACCGAATAGTGATGGACACACATTCAGCTAGGAAGAAAAGAAAATGAAAGGAAAAGAACGAAGCCACTTACCCGATTCAACCAAGGAGAAATGTCCAATACGCAAGAATGGAGAAGAGAGGAGATGATAAAGATTCGGCTATTGAAGAGAAAGGAGCAAGGAAGGTTCGGCCACAAAGTAGTGTCGATTTAAGAGAAAAGGAGAATGGTTGAGGAAATGGTAAAAAAAAGAAGTGATGGACAAAGGAGTATCAGAGAGGTTCGGCTATTACCAAACGAAAATGAACCAAAATGGATTGAGTGTTTTGGTCATTTTGTGTTTCGGCAACAAAGGAAAAAGATTGGAAAAAATGCACAAAAATGTTAAAAGAAAACCAACCTTTCATGCACAATCTTGCAAATAAGCTATAGGAATTTCGGCTCTCCTTTCCCCCTAACAAAACCGTGTGCCCATAACACCCAAAAGATGATGGTTGACCAAAAATATTCTTTCCCAAACACCTTCCACAAAATCGGCCAACATGTCCCCTCCCTTACCTTTTTCCTTTATGTCTTTCCTTATTCTTCCCTTGTTTCTCTCCTTACTCTTCTCCCTTATGTTCTTTCCTTCAACAAAAGTCTTCCTTACCATCTTTGATGCCATGGCCGACACTTACCATATAGCACAAAAAAAAATTTAATCCAAAATATTTGCACTAGGTGGGATTCGAACCCAAGTTCCCCTCTCTGCCATTTCATGCCACAACCACATTGCCAAAGCTCCTTTTGCTCTAGCAAAATTACATACTTAATTCCTTAAGCCTTGATGCCACTTACCTTCTCTCCTTAAAGTGCTTAAACACAAAAATTTTGCTAAGGCCCAACTCAATCCCAAGTCTTCTTAGGGCCCCTAAACATACACAATTAACACTATTGACTAGCCTATCGCATGGTATAATGTAAAACATAAATTCCCAAATTTTCGGATGTTACAATTCTACCCCCTTAAAGAAATTTCGGCCTCGAAATTTACCTGATTAGAATAGATGAGGATATTGCTACCGGATCGTGTCATCTGGCTCCTATGTAGCTTCCTCTAACCCGTGATTACGCCATAATACTTTGACCAACGGAACTGACTTCTTTCTCAGCACCTTAATATCCCGATCTAAAATCTGTACTGACTCTTCTTCAAAAGACAAGTCAGGTCTTATCTCAACTTCTTCCACTGGCACAACATGAGACGGATCCGAATGATAACGCCTTAACATTGAGACATGGAATACGCTATGTATCTGACTTAACTCCGGAGGTAACTCAAGCTGATAAGCCACTGGCCCAACACACTTCAGTACACAGTATGGTCCGATGAACCTAGGGCTCAACTTGCCTTTCCGCCCAAATCTTAACATCTTCTTCCAAGGTGAGACCTTCAAAAAGACCTGATCACCCTCAGAGAACTCTATCTCCTTCCGCTTCAGATCCGTGTACGATTTCTGTCTGTTCGAAGCTTCTTTTAACCGTTCCCGAATTACCTTAACTTTTTCCTCTGTCTCCGAGATCAACTCTAGACCCAATAACCATCGCTCCCCTAACTTAGTCCAGCAAGTAGGAGTACTGATCGCTGTAAATCAGAGTTTTAAAATTTATAAAAGAATGATCGAACCTAGAAACTAACTCTAACAACGATTAAAGGTAAGTGCACCTATCGAACAGTAGTATAGTTTAGGCAAGACCGGATTGTCGAACCCAAAGGAACTAAAAGTACTAATACTCACCGTCTTTTTATTATTTAGCCTTAATATAAAGTGATGATTGTTTAAACTAAAAATAATCTACTAACTAAGCTAAGACGCAAAGACAAAAAGAATGAATTTGGGAAATAACTTTTGGGAAAACTCAGTTGACTCAAACGATACCCTTAAGAAAAATCCACCTAAACTTCATTTGTTATTTAACCTTGAACCATATGATTCATTTACTTAGTTTGATTCGTGAGACTCCCTAACGTATATTAAACCCTCTCTCGAGGCGAATAACGTCTAACCCTAGGTTAATTAGTGGAACTCTCGTTCGCTTATAATAACCCCCTAGAATAGCAGTAAATCGATCTGTGGAGTCCATATTAGGTTTCACCCTAATCCGACAAAATCTCTTCACCCTATCTCTAGGCGTGTGATCAACTCCACTTAATTATGTCGGATCTACTCTTACGCAGGGTCTATTCCTCCTCCACCTAAGCGCATTAGATTTGGATTAAGTTCACACAATTAATAACAAACTAAGTTATTATCATATAATTCAAATAATCAAATAACAAGATTCATCATAGGTTTCATCCCCTTCGGGTATCCGAAGGTTTAGTTCATAATAATAAAAGACAACATCTCAAGAGAAAAGATAAAACAAAACATAAGAAATCCCTAAAACTCCCTGAAGGAATTGAAGAGGAGATCCTCCGTCTTGAGTAGGATTCCGGCTTCTTGAGATGGATCAACTGGCTATCTTCGAGTGATTCCCACAAATCTGACCTTCTCGGCTTGGCTTTTTGGCCTAGCTCTCCGCCCCCTTTTCAGCTGGTACTTAGGGTGTATTTATAGGCTTTTGAAACACGTTTTTTTCTCCCTAAGTATTCTTTCCCGAATGAAATTACTCTTCTCCACGGCAGAGGCACGGCCATGGCACACGCCCGTGTAAATCATGGCCAGGCCGTGTCTTGACACTATTGAATGAGGCACGGCCGTGTAAGTCGTGGTAAGGCCGTGTTCTAGTAGGAATGGTGGCATGGCCGTGTGGCTTGAAGCCCAGGCCGTGCTGATTTCGTGGCTTGGCCCAATTTGGTCCATTTTAAGCCCGTTTCTCGTTCTTTTTGTCATCGGGTGCTTTCCTAAGTATAATACATGAAAATAAAGGATTAAGAGCACCTTTTTACATAAATTAGGGCTTAAATCATCCAAAAACATACTAAATGTGGGCTTAGAATATGTTACTTTTACGGTTTATCAAATACCCCCACACTTAAGCTTTTACTTGTCCTCAAGCAAAATTCTCAACTTACAATTAAAACGAACTTTCCTCAATTCATAATAGTCATTGATAGTGTCTCATCACAATTCATAGATAATTTATACATGGATAATTCAATTCAAAATGTCCTAAAAATTCAAACAGTATAAGTCATAGATTTTGTAGCTCGAAAACATAAGCGTCTCCCCTTATCTAGATAATTACCTTTAATTTGAAATCGACAAGGATTGACATCCTTACAAAAGATTCACTCAAATCACTCAAACTGTTTAAGGTTCACAATTAGGCACTCAAAAGTCGAACATGAAGAGTTAATCCCATAGGCTTGCATGAAAATCAAATCTCCACCACTGTAATATGAGATGAAAACACAAATCAAAAGGTCTTTGTTAGGGTTGTAACGGGGCTAGGATTAAGGTGTGGAGTAAGGCTGAATTAGAGGGTTAGAATCGAGATTGAATTAACAAATTACCTAACTAAGAACTAATGAACTAGTAATAATTACATCAATTAAAAACTAATAGTACTTAATAATACGAGCTTCTTCTTCGATATTTGGAATTTATGTATAAGCTCATTTAATCACATAACTAATAATGAATAATGGATATACTTCGTTTTTTTTAAGAACAAACTAAATACATAATAAAGGATAAACTACTAAAATTCATAATTAGGCAACTAATCAAATCAAATCTCGATATAAGGGTAGTCAAAAGGAATGGTGATAACAAAAACAAAGGGTTACAGGTTAATATTAGTGGTTATGTCAATAAATAGGGTAGTTAGGATTAAAAGGGGTTCACTAGGGGTTAATTTGTGAAGGTAGGCTTTTAGTCGAGTAAGTGGGTTAAAACCTAGGTGCCTTCATCATCTCTGTATATCAAATCATAGGTGTGGTCTCGACGTGTATAATCGATGCAAGTTCTAGAATAACAAATCAATGTTGACATACTCATAATCAATAAAGTGAGCAAGAAAAAGAATTTATGCTCTATAAGGCTCAAAAACTCACAAAATTTTTTGGTATTTTGATGTCAACCTCGTAAATTTCAAACTTCAAGATAATATTTAAACTCAGTTTGACAACATAGCAAATTTTTAATTTCTGAAAAATAGACTTATCATGCTTGATTCTCTAGTATTCTTCAAATTTAATTATCAATGCACAATTATCAATGACTTAATCTAAAACATATCAATAAAAATCATAAATCATCAGAAATTCCATCCTAATTAGTAATATGAGTAATTTACTTTCAAACAAGACTAAATTCAGGGATTTAAGTTAGGTATCTTTTTAGGTTGTTCACCCCCTCACACTTGAGATGTACATTGCCCTCAATGTACAAAAATATACAATAACCTTGTAATAAAATCATCAGATATGGGGATAAGTGAAAAATTCCTGAATTTTTGGATGATTCCTTGAGAGGAGATTGTGCCTTTGGTGGTGGTGATGGGCCGTCCGGATGACGAACCTGTTCTAGATGAAGAAATTGGGAGTCTCATGTAAGATTAGCCAAGAAATCTAAAGAAACCTTAATAATATACTAATAATATAATTAAAGACAAGAAAGATAAAGAGAAGGAGACTAAGAAGAAAAATAAACTAAGTTTAAAAGATAGAGGGGCTTGAGAATCCTTATGGTAGATGGTTCGAGAGGTTGGTGTGACTTTGAAGGTGACGGAGTTGTTGGTGATGGTGGAAGTGGCGTGATTCCCAAGTAGCCTTAAGAACCTAAGAATAAGAAACTAAAACAAAATAAACTAAATTAAGTAGAAGAGAAGTAAAGATAAAGAAAATAAAGGAGAAGATAAAAATAAAAGAATAGATAATTGGTCTCAAAGACCCTTGACTTGTTGTTTGGATGAAGCTGCCGGCATGAACTCATGTGAATCGGTCTCCTTTGAGGAGACTGTTATTGGCCTTTTACGCTTCCTTGCCATGGATATGATATTATTGTGGCTCAAGAGTCTAAGGATTTATTAGGAAAAAAGGAAAAAGAAAGAGGAAGAAAAGAAAGAAAGAAAGAAAGAAAGAAAAAGAAAGGAGAAGAAAGAAAGAAAGTGGGCTAAGAAGAGAAAGGAGAAGGGTATGGTGTTTAAATAAACTTTCAGATCTGGCAGTTTCCCATGCCCGTGGGTTGAGGGTGTGTCGATTCACACGGTCGTGCTCTAGGGCGTGTTGGTTCACCACGCTCGTGTCTAGCCTGTGTTCGACAAGTCAGTATATTGGCACGGTTATTCGGCACGGGCGTGTTCATCCCATGGTTGGCAAGTCAGTAGCCTCACACGGCCGTAAAGCACGGTCGTGCCTCCTTGTCAGTGCCCGTGGGGTAGTAGTTGGGTCCGTGATTCTGAAAATATGCTTTGCCCTAGCATGTACCATCTCTGCTCTATTAGTTCAAAGCGTCGGAGTACCCACACGGCCACGGCCATGGCCGTGTGTTAGGCCGTGTGGCCTGGAATTCTGCACTTGGTTAGTTGGTTGTTAGTTGCTAAAAAGGAAGATAAAAAGGAAAATTAAGATAAACTGAATATAAAAAAAAATATACTAGTATTAATGCTCGGGTTGTGTAACATCCTGAAAAGGGCCTATGCATTTTTGGTTTAATTGTACGAAATGACATATCTTATGTGTTATGAATATATTTTGAACACTTTTGGAAACCTGGAAATGTATGGAAATGTTAAGTTTAAAAGAGGAAAGTGAACATTTTTAGAACCTTGGAAATGTAAAGAAATGTCTTGTAAGGAAATGTCATGGAAATGTAAGGAAATGTCTTGGAAATGTAAGGAAATGTCTTGTAAGGAAATGTCATGGAAATGTAAGGAAATGTCAAGTTTACAGAGCCGATCAAAAATTTTTGGAAACTTAGAAATGACCTAGAAATGACGAGTTTTAAGGTTTAAAAGAGGAAATTAAGGCAAGGTGGCCATAAAAGAAAAAGTTTGTGAAATTTGACACACAAAGCAGGCTTGGAAAAGTGGTGCAGAAGTTGCCACTTAGGGCCTATGGAAATGGCGCCATATGCAAGAGGAATGGGCCTAAGTTCGAGTCACATGGGAAGCAAATAAAAGAAATTTTATTTTGCTACAAGGAGCAGAGAGGTGGGACGGCACATGGCTATAAATTAGGAGCTTTTATTCTTTTATAAATAGTGGATAAATAAGGGATTTATTTATCATTATTTTCAAGAGATAATTGTTGGATTAAATTCTTTTAATTTGAATAAAGAGATAAAGAGGAAAATAAGGGAGAAGTGATGGCCAAGTAAGGGACTTTGAGTTTAATAATTTTGGCTAAGTAAGGATAGTTGCTGAATTATCTTTTATTTTAAGTGATAATTAAAGGATAAAGTTATCGGATAGAGGAGTGGTGGCCAAGTAAGGGACTCCTTAGATGATAATTTCGGCTATAAAAGGAAGAAAGGAGGGCTACTCATCAATTTGTGCTTCCTCCTTTCTCTGCCGAATTCTATTCACCAAATCTTCTTCTTCTTTTATTTTTGCCAAGCCGAAATACCTTGTGTTCTAGCCGAATCCTCCATCTTTATTCTTCCTTTTCTTTTCTTTCCAATCCATCAAAAGCCGAATCTTGGAAGGGCTTCAAGCATAGGTCTTTGTCGATTTCTTCAAAGGTAAGAACAAGTTTGATTCCCTTTCTTTTCTTTTAGATTATCCAGAGATAATCTAACCCCATACATATTATGGTTGCCGAATATGGAAGGACCTTTCGGGATTATCGAGTAGTCGACTAAAAGAGGAGTATTCGGGATTTTTAAGATTAAGGTAAGACATGTGAATATTCGGCCAAAGGCCTTGATTTATGTTTGATGATTAAGATTAAGTCTAACGTAAGGTTTTAGGGATTTTGACATTCCTAGTGAAACAAGGAGCAGATTCAGGGATTTGTTGGTGTTCCAATCGGAAACAAGGTAAGAATACTAATCCTACTAGGATTTGGAGTTTTGGCCGAATGGCTTTTTATTAAGGTAATAAGTGATAAATCAATGTAGGGATTAAGGATCTAAGCATTAGATCAAGCTTTTCGGGATCTCAAGGAAATTTTAAGCGAATCAGTGTGTACCCCACACTAACTTTTAATAAGATTGATGGTAATATGTAAAATATGCATGTTTATAAGAATGTGGCTAAGGTACCATAATATGGTACAAAGTACTCAGTGCACGTTTCCTACTTCCAATAGGATTATGAAATATGTTATTTATAACATGTGAAAATTTATAAGAATGAGAATTTAAGTATGATATGCATGATATGAATAATATGGGTCATTCGGGATATATGAAAAGGGGAAGTGAAGGTGATGACTACGGTCTCACTATCCGAATGTGGTGACTTTGGTCACATTATCCGAATGTGGTAACCGGTTACATTATCTCGAATGTGGTGTCTCATGACACAATTATCTCAGTGGCTATGCCACAAATTTTTATGGGCGATGAGCACGTCCGATCGCAATGGCGCGCCTTCGATGGTGTGTAGCGGATGGAGGGTTGACTTAGTAGTCCCCACGGTGTGGACCGGCAGTGCGGGGTGTGTAGCGGATGGACAACTAGGTTTGGGTTTGGGAATGCATCATAACTTTGTATTCTATGTTTTGAATGTGTAATATGTGATATGCTGATTCTATTATGATTTAGTGTCGTGTACACATTGAGTCTGTTTGACTCACCTCGTTGGGGAACATTTTTGGGTGATGAGCAGTGATGGGATGGGACACAGAACTTGTGGTGGCCATGCTTAACATGAAGTTTATAGTTTTGAGGACTCTTGAATTTATTTTAGTATTTTGAATTATTTTGGGAATTATTTGATGTAATAAGGCCATAAGGCCATAGTTGAATTACTTTACACTTATTTTTATTTATTATGATTATGAATTTTATCTATTAAAATTTAATTAAAATTTCTTTTAAACTAAACCCTAAATATTTTGTCACTTAAGATAAAAGGGATTTCAATATAAAACGAACCTGTTTTCAACACAAGCCCAACCCAAAACAATATTTTTCTTAAAATCACACAAGTTTTCCTAAGAACAAAAGAATTTTGAACCGGTTTACTTGAGGAACATACCAAATCTGGTCAAAGCTCGTGGGCCGGGTTTGGGGTGTTTCAATTTGGTATCAGAGCCAAGTTTTAAACTCTCGGCGTGTGGGCTAAGGCCCAAAACGTTTTCAAATCGAGCCCAAATGAGTTTTATGAAAGTATTTTTGAAAATGAGCAGGTTTTCTGGCATGGGACCTAAGTCTCCGACCCGCAGTCCACCAGGTAAGTACCCCTATCTATTATGTGATTATGTGGTTTATGTTATGAATTATGGAAGGGTAGAAGAGGAATGGAATGTAGAATAGCATGATAGGAACTTGAACCCTAGGACTAGTTTACTCAAACACAAACACATAAGACTTAATTCCATTAAACAAACCTATGACTAAGGCCCGAGAGTTAGGGTGTGGTAACAATTGTGCGCATGTCTAGGATTGGATCCAGGAAGAGCACGGTACTTGCAGCGGTCCTAGTGACTCACCTCCTCTTCATTTGGAATCCTACAGTGCGTAGCTTCGGTTCACCCTAACCAAGAGGACTCGGTCATAGGCTAAACACAATGACTAAAACCCGAAAGGGAACTAGCCGTGTTTTTATAAACCCTAGTTTTAAAACTCTTAAAATTACCTTTTTAATTTGTGAGAACTATTTTTACAAAATTCTTTCGAAAAATTTTTGATTTATAAAATTACAAAAATACCCCTAGTGGTAAATTACAAAAATACCTTTGGTTTATGAAATTCCCAAAATACCCATAGTTCTTACCAAAATGTTCATTACTTTATAAAATGTTCAAAAACCCTAATTTGCAAATTATCAAAAATACCTTGATTTGGAGAAAAATTACGAAATTGCCCTTAACTCACAAAATTACCAAAATGACCCTGATTTTCAAAATTTTTGCAACATCACCATTTTGGAAAGTAAAATTCTCAAAAAGAACCCTCAAAGTTTTGCAAATTTTGAAATATCCCTGATTTATTAAACTTTACAAATTTACCCTGGTTAATTACCAAAATACCCCCGGATTTCGAAATTTTTCCAAAATACCCGGGGAATTTAAAAATACCAAAATACTTTGTGATGAAATCACCAAGGAACTCTTTCTTTTGGAAAAATTTACGAAAATACCCCTGGGTAGTGGAAAAACAACAACAATGAAAACTACAACATTTCTCTGAATGAACGAAAGTTCATAATTGGTTGATGAATGCGAACGTGACTTTCTGAATAGTGAATTTGAGTTGAGAACTTTGTTTGATCGAAAGAACCACTTTTAAATATCTCTTTTCATAAAACTGTTCACGGTTAACAAGTGGAACAAAAAAAAATTTGATGCATAAAACTCTTTAATCGGATTAAATCGCGACGTTAGAAATGAGTTTTGAGGGACGTGAACTTAGAGATTGTGCCTAGAAAGTATGATGGTTCTATTAAGATCAGAGTGTGCAGCATAAGCGTAGTGCGGTGAGTTAAGATGTACGATTATTCGTTAATAAGTAATTTCGAGGGCGAAATTATTTTTAAGGAGGGTAGAAGCGTAACATCACGAAAAGGGCCTATGCATTTTTGGTTTAATTGTGCGAAATGACATATCTTATGTGTTATGAATATATTTTGAACACTTTTGGAAACCTGGAAATGTATGGAAATGTTAATTTTAAAAGAGGAAAGTGAACATTTTTAGAACCTTGGAAATGTAAGGAAATGTCTTGTAAGGAAATGTCATGGAAATGTAAGGAAATGTCAAGTTTCTGAGCCGATCGAAAATTTTTGGAAACTTAGAAATGACCTAGAAATGACGAGTTTTAAGGTTTAAAAGAGGAAATTAAGGCAAGGTGGCCTTAAAAGAAAAAGTTTGTGAAATTTGACACACAAACAAGCTTGGAAAAGTGGTCTGAAGATGCCACTTAGGGCCTATGGAAATGGCGCCATATGCAAGAGGAATGGGCCTAAGTTCGAGTCACATGGGAAGCAAATAAAAGAAATTTTATTTTGCTACAAGGAGCAGAGAGGTGGACGGCACATGGCTATAAATTAGGAGCTTTTATTGATAAATAAGGGATTTATTTATCATTATTTTCAAGAGATAATTGTTGGATTAAATTCTTTTAATTTGAATAAAGAGATGAAGAGAAAAATAAGGGAGAAGTGATGGCCAAGTAAGGGATTTTGAGTTTAATAATTTCGGCTAAGTAAGGATAGTTGCTGAATTATCTTTTATTTTAAGTGATAATTAAAGGATAAAGTTATCAGATAGAGGAGTGGTTGCCAAGTAAGGGACTCCTTAGATGATAATTTCGGCTATAAAAGGAAGAAAGGAGGGCTACTCATCAATTTGTGCTTCCTCCTTTCTCTGCCGAATTCTCTTCACCAAATCTTCTTCTTCTTTTATTTTTGCCAAGCCGAAATACCTTGTGTTCTAGCCGAATCCTCCATCTTTATTCTTCCTTTTCTTTTCTTTCCAATCCATCAAAAGCCGAATCTTGGAAGGGCTTCAAGCATAGGTGCTGTCGATTTCTTCAAAGGTAAGAACAAGTTTGATTCCCTTTCTTTTCTTTTAGATTAGCCGAGAGATAATCTAACCCCATACATATTAATGTTGCTGAATATGGAAGGACCTTTCGGGATTATCAGAGTAGTCGACTAAAAGGAGGAGTATTCGGGATTTCTAAGATTAAGGTAAGACATGTGAATATTCGGCCAAAGGCCTTGATTTATGTTTGATGATTAAGATTAAGTCTAACGTAAGGTTTTAGGGATTTTGACATTCCTAGTGAAACAAGGAACAGTTTCGAGATTTGTTGGTGTTCCAATCGGAAACAAGGTAAGAATACTAATCCTACTAGGATTTGGAGTTTTGGCCGAATGCTTTTTATTAAGGTAATAAGTGATAAATCAATGTAGGGATTAAGGATCTAAGCATTTGATCAAGCTTTTTGGGATCTCAAGGAAATTTTAAGCGAATCAGGTGTGTACCCCACACTAACTTTTAATAAGATTGATGGTAATATGTAAAATATGCATATTTATAAGAATGTGGCTAAGGTACCATAATATGGTACAAAGTACTCAGGTACGTTTCCTGCTTCCACTAGGATTATGAAATATGTTATTTATAACATGTGAAAATTTATAAGAATGAGAATTTAAGTATGATATGCATGATATGAATAATATGGGTCATTCGGGATATATGAAAAAGGAGAAGTGAAGGTGATGACTACGGTCTCACTATCTGAATGTGGTGACCGGTCACATTATGCGAATGTGGTAACCGGTTACATTATCTCGAATGTGGTGTCCCGTGACACAATTATCAGTGGCTATGCCACAAATTTTATATGGGCGATGAGCACGTCGACTCTGTTGCGCTTCGATGGTGTGTAGCGGATGGAGGGTTGACTTAGTAGTCCCCACGGTGTGATTGGCGAGTGCGGGGTGTGTAGCGGATGGACAACTAGGTTTGGGTTTGGGAATGCATCATAACTTTGTATTCTATGTTTTGAATGTTTAATATGTGATATGCCTGATTCTATTATGATTTAGTGTCGTGTACACATTGAGTCATTTGACTCACCCGTTGGGAACATTTTTTGGTGATGAGCAGTGATGGACCGGGACAGCGAGAACTTGTGGTGGCCATGCTCAACATGAAGTTTATAGTTTTGAGGACTCTTGAATTTATTTTAGTACTTTGAATTATTTTGGGAATTATTTGATGTAATAAGGCCATAATGCCATAGTTGAATTACTTTACACTTATTTTTATTTATTATGATTATGAATTTTATCTATTAAAATTTAATTAAAATTTCTTTTAAACTAAACCCTAAATATTTTGTCACTTAAGATAAAAGGGATTTCAATATAAAATGAACATGTTTTCAACACAAGCCCAACCCAAAATAATATTTTTCTTAAAATCACACAAGTTTTCCTAAGAACAAAAGAATTTTGAACCGGTTTACTTGAGGAACATACCAAATCTGGTCAAAGCTCATGGGCTGGGTTTGGGGTGTTTCAGGTTGCCTCCCGAGAAGCGTTCATTTATAGTCTTAAGCTAGACTCTCTTCTCGTTTTCATCTTCAGGGTGGTTTGAGGAGTTGGAAGTCCTTCCTAATGTTATTATCTGTATCCTCGTGAAAAAATTTAAGTCAAGATGCGTTTATGGTTAAAGTACCAAAAGTAGGATTACTTACCTCGACTGTTCCGTGTGGGAAAACACTGGTTACCCTTAAAGATATTTCTTTGTTTGTGCAGGTCAGGAAGAGATATTCGAGGATTTACGATCTAATGATACTTGGTCCCCTATTTTGAAGTGATTTGTTGTTCCTATTAGCTCTTTTGGGGGCTCCTTCGATTTTATCTCGTGTGGTTTCGGTTATTCGTCGTGTATCCCTAATTTTTCCTTGAAGTGTGTCTTCCACTCGTCTAGATCATCGAATTGAATCCTCATGTGTTATTTCTTTGTTGGCATGGGGTTTAGGATCGGGCTCAGTTGTATTCTTTGGTGGTGCTTCCTGAAAATAAGGGTTAACCGAATGTTTATTAGTAGAATTTACATTCTCACCTTGATTACTCGATGTTATAGCCGAGTCGAGAGCCTTGATGGTGATTGTCTCATTACCTACACAAAGTATGAGTTCTCCTGCATCAACATCAATTTTAGTCCTGGCAGTCGCTAAAAATGGTCTTCCTAAGATTAGGGGGATCGAATTATCCTCATCCATGTCTAAGACAACAAAGTCTACTGGGTAAATGAATCTGTCGATTTTCACTAGAACATCTTCGATAATACCCCTAGGAATTCTAATAGTTTTATCAGCTAATTGAATGCTCATCCTAGTTTGTTTGGGTTTCCCTAAACCTAATTGTTTAAACAATTTATAAGGCATGACATTTATGCTTGCCCCTAAATCAGCTAATGCATTATCAACAGTTAGTCTACCAATTAAACATGGAATTGTAAAACTCCCTGGATCTTTTAGCTTTTGTGGTAGCCTATTTTGGACAATTGCTGAGCACTTTGCGTTAAGTTCCACATGTGACGACTCGTCTAACTTCCGTTTGTTTGTCGAAGCTCTTTTAAAAATTTCCTAGAAATGGCATCTACATGTGAGCTTCAAGTAATGGTAAGTTAATATGTAATTTCTTTAAGAGTTTAAGAAACTTACCGAACTGTTCTTCTATGTCGTCTCTTCTTAATGCCTCAGGGTAAGGTATGCGAGTTTGGTACTCCTTGATTACCGGTTTTGGCTTGTCTTGTGTTACCTTAACTTTACCTTTTTCTACCTCGTTTCCTTGTGTTGGACTGGGTTCGTCTACTTTTTCGCTTTCTTGAGCTGTTATGGCTTGGATTTGCTCCTTTGGATTATTTTCAGTATTACTCGGTAGACGCCCTTGCGGTCGTTCGGATAATAGCTTTGCAATTTCTCCGACTGACTGGGTAATTTCCCCGATTGCCTTTGTAAGTCCACCAACTTGGTTCTCGATCTTTTTGATCGATGTTTGTTGGGTATCGAGTGTTACCTCATTTTTTTGGAGACGGGCTTCTGTGGATGCTATGAATTTGTTCAACGTCTCTTTAAGACCGAATAGTGATGGACACACATTCAGCTAGGAAGAAAAGAAAATTAAAGGAAAAGAACGAAGCCACTTACCCGATTCAACCAAGGAGAAATGTCCAACACGTAAGAATGGAGAAGAGAGAAGATGATAAAGATTCAGCTATTAAAGAGAAAGGAACAAGGAAGGTTCGGCCACAAAGTAGTGTCGATTTAAGAGAAAAGGAGAATGGTAGGAAATGGTAAAAAAAAAGAAGAAGTGATGGACAAAGGAGTATTAGAGAGGTTCGGCTATTACCAAAAGAAAATGAACCAAAACGGATTGAGTGTTTTGGTCATTTTGTGTTTCGGCAACAAAAGAAAAAGATTGGAAAAAATGCACAAAAATGTTAAAAGAAAACCAACCTTTCATCCACAATCTTGCAAATAAGCTATAGGAATTTCGGCTCTCCCTTCCCCCTAACAAAACCGTGTGCCCATAACACCCAAAAGATGATGGTTGACCAAAAATATTCTTTCCCAAACACCTTCCACAAAATCGGCCAACATGTCCCCTCCCTTACCTTTTTCCTTTATGTCTTTCCTTATTCTTCCCTTGTTTCTCTCATTACTCTTCTCCCTTGTGTTCTTTCCTTCAATAAAAAGTCTTCCTTACCATCTTTGATGCCATGGCCGACACTTACCATATAGCACAAAAAAAAAATTTAATCCAAAATATTTGCACTAGGTGGGATTCGAACCCAAGTTCCCCCCTCTGCCATTTCACGCCACAACCACCTTGCCAATGCTCCATTTGTGCTAGCAAAATTACATACTTAATTCCTTAAGCCTTGATGCCACTTACCTTCTCTCCTTAAAGTTCTTAAACACAAAAATTTTGCTAAGGCCCAACTCAATCCCAAGTCTTCTTAGGGCCCCTAAACATACACAATTAACACTATTAACTAGCCTATCGCATGGTATAATGTAAAACATAAATTCCCGAATTTCAGGATGTTACACAACTGCTACCAATATATACTTGTGACCAAAATAAGGAGGGAATGGACCAAGAAAGTCAATACCCCAAACATCAAATAATTCTACCTCAATAATGTTTGTTCGGGGCATCTCCTTTCTGTTGGTGACATTTCCAACCCTCTAGCATCGATCACAACTTTTTACGTAGGCATACGTATCTTTGAATGAAGTTGGCCAAAAGAATTTGGCTTGCAATACTTTGGCTGTAGTACGTGAACATCCAAAGTGTCCCCCACTGGGAGCTGTGTGACAATGGTATAAAATTTGATGAGCCTCATTTTCTACCACGCATCTCCTAATCATTTGATCTTCGCACTTTTTAAATAGGTATGGCTCTTTCGAGAAATAGTACTTTACATCGTGATGTAACTTTTTCTTTTGTTGATACGTCTAATCAATCGGTATCAAACCACAATCTAGATAGTTAGCAAAATCAGCAAACCAAGGGGTGTTATGGACATGATTTACCTCAAGTATGTTCTCTTCTGGAAATGTCTCATGCATGGGTACAAGAGATGAAATTCATTCTTGTGGCTCCAATCTGGATAAGTGATCTACTGCATGGTTTTCTACCCCTTGTCAATCTTGAATTTCTAGATTGAACTCTTAAAGTAGAAGTACCTATCGGATCAATCTCAGCTTAGCACCTTTCTTGGCAAGTAAGTATTTAATTGTTGAATGATCCGTATAGATACTCACTTTGGTACCTACAAGATAAGATCGAAACTTGTCAAAAGCAAAAACAACAGTAAGTAACTTTTTCTCTGTTACTATATAATTGAATTTAACTCCCATCAGAGTCTGACTTGCATAGTAGATGGGATTAAAGACTTTGTTCTTTTACTGGCCTATCATGACTCCTACCGCGAAGTGACTTACGTCACACATTAACTCAAATGGCAAATCCCAATTCGGTGAGACAATAATTGGTGCCAAAACTAACGATTCTTCAGATCATTAAAAGCTTTCAAACCTTTTTCCACAAAGTTGAACGTTGTGTCCTTCTCCAATAATTTGCAAAAGGGCTTACCAATTTTGGAGAAGGCCTTGATGGATCTTCGATACAAACCGACATGTCCCAAAAAACTCCTAACACCCTTTACAGATGTTTGAGGTGGGAGTTTCTCTGTAACATCTACCTTTGCTTTATCTACCTTGATTCCATGTCTCGTTATTCGGTGCCCCAAAATAATACCTTCTCGTACCATGAAATGACAATTTTCCCAATTGAGTACAAGGTTTGTTTCTTCGCGCCGCTTTAGTACCTTGGCTAAATTGGGTAAGCAATAATCATAAGTGTCTCCAAACACTGAAAAATCATCCATAAAAACTTCCAAATACTTCTCAACCATGTTAGTGAAAATAGCCATCATACATCTTTGGAATGTAGCAGGTGCATTACATAAACCAAATGGCATGCGTCTAAATGCAAATGTACCATACGGGCATGTGAATGTTGTTTTGTGTTGATCCTTCAGTGCTACTGTGATCTAATTGTACCCTAAGTACCCATCTAGAAAATAGTAATAGTCTCACCTCGCAAGTCTATCCAGCATTTGATCCAATAATGGTAAAGGAAAGTGATCTTTCCTAGTCGCCTTGTTCAACTTTCGATAATCTATGCAAATTTTCCATCTCGTAACCATTTTGGTTGGTATTAACTCATTATTTCCAGTCTCTATGACTGTAATACCTCCTTACTTTGGCACACACTAGACCTAATTTACCCATGAACTGTCTAAGATGGGGTAAATTATACCCGCATCCAACCACTTAATGATTTCTTTCTTTACCACGTCCTTCATAATGGGGTTCAGTCTCCATTGTCTATCAATTGTCCCTTTCTTGCCATCTTCTAGGATAATTTTGTACATGTACACGGATGAACTAATACCAAAAATATCAACTATGGTCCATTTGATAGCCTTCTTGAATTGTTTCAGGACTAAAATAAGTTTCTCTTCCTTCTCTTCAATTAACTCTGCTGAAACAATCGCAGGAAAAGTCGAAGCGTTACCTAAATAAACATATTTTAAGTGCAATGGAAGTACCTTTAGTTACAATTTAGGTGGCTCCTCGATTGACGGTTTTGGTTGAACATAATCTATTCTTTTTAATTCCAAAGATTCAAAACGGGATTGCAAATTAAATCCTTTCTAGTAAGCTTCTAGCAAAGCTAAGTATTCCTCCCCCTGTTCATCACTTGGAGGGTCTGACATAAAAACTTGTTGCAATGGGTCCTCAACAGAGTTGAGTTCCACTATACAGCTAAATCCTCTAATTTAGATACTGTAGAACACTCATCAATTGTATCAGGAAATCGCATAGACTTAAAAACATTGAATGTTACCTGATTGTCCTGTACACGTATGGTGAGCTCGCCCTTCTGCACATCAATAATGATCCTTTCAGTTTCTAGGAAGGGCCTTCCTAGGACTATTGGCACCTCTTTATCTGCTTCAAAATCTAAGATAACAAAGTCGGTAGGGAAAATAAATTTGTCTACATGTACCAATACACCCTCAATTTTTCCTTCTGGATGTGCTAAGGATCAATCTGCTAATTGAAGCGTGACTGTAGATGATCTAACTTTACCTATCCCCAATTTTCTGAATATGGACATGGGCATCAAGTTGATGCTCGCACCCAAATCACATAGTGTCTTACCACATAGTGCTTTACCATAATACATACTCAAGTGCTTCTACCAACGATATATTGATATTAAATTGCTTGAGTATGTCTAGGAACTTCTTAAACTGGACTTCCTGCTTCTGCTTCTAAAGTCTTTGAGGGTAGGGTGGTTGAGGATTCTTAACTTGAACTGGATGATTCATATTTTGTGGCAATTCTACATCTAACAAAGTTGTTAGTTTACCAGAATTGATTGGGTTAGAAGTTACCTTATCAGATTTTGCAGATTCTGGTTCTAGTGAAGCTAGATTTTCAACACTTGGTTGAACTTCCACTTTATCTCGAGCATCAACTTGCTCTTCTTCAACTTCAAAAATCTTGGGCTCTAACATTTTTATGCTTCTCAATGTCAATTCCATACAATTCTCTTTCCTAGGATTTCTTAGATTCTCCGTATCACTAGGTAAAGCACCTTGTGGTCGGTTCCTAAGTTCAGTAGCAAGTAGACCCACTTGATTCTCCAAATTCATTATAGTGGCTTCATTTTTTTTTGCCATATATGCCTTCAATAGATTATTTAGGCTATTAAAATGTTCAATTTGAGTTGATTTCTGAAATTGTTGGGTAAATACAGATGGTTGGGTTGATCTAGGTTGTGTATAAGTGTTACCGAGTACAGCCCATTGGTTACTCTAAGAAAAATTAGGGTGGTTTCGCCAAGATGGGTTATAAAAATTGGATTGCGGTCCTTGCCTTCCCTAGTTTGGTTACCCATGTAATAAACAGATTCTGTAACCCCTAAAACTGGGCCTAGACGCTATGGCCTAATTTGAGTGATTACATGGGCCTTGAAGATGGCCAAAATGATTCTTAACAAAAAATTCACTTACCTTTTGAAAACATTTGATTTTATAAAACATCTTGTACTTTTTATTATAGAGTTATGTGTTCCTTTATAATTAAAAATTATTTGAAATGTAAATTAGTTTTTAAAACACATATTTGCAGCGGCTAATAATCACTAAAACATTTCTTTGATCATTTTAGAAATCACATAAAAATAATTCATGCATAATACCATATTATATCAAAATAGTGTCCCTTACCACAGTTCATAATATAAAATTTAAAGTCCCAAACCATTCAAACAAACCCAATTTAAAGTCTATAGTAAAAGTCCAAAAGAAGTTCAAACTATTTCCAAAATCCTTAACCATTTTGTAAAACATCTTGTACTTTTTGTTATAGAGTTATATGTCTCTGAGACAGTCAGATTACATGGAGTGTCAGCCTCTATTATTTCGGATAGAGATCCCCGGTTTACAATGCGATTCTGGAGAAAGTTACAGGAAGCTCTTGGTGCACGTTGCATTTTAGCACTGCATGTCACCCTCAGACCAATGGTCAGTCCGAACGTATGATTCAGATTCTTGAAGATATGTTTCATTGTTGTGTATAAGAGTTCGAAGGCAACTGGGAGAAATATTTACTATTAGTTGAATTCGCGTATAATAACAGTTTTCAGTCAAGTATAAAAATGACACCGTATAAGGCTCTGTATGACTATAAATGCCGAACTCTGTTATACTGGACCAAGCTTAGTGAGAAAAAGATATGTAACACCCCTAACCCGTATTCGTTACTGAATTAGGGTTAAAGGCGTTACCGAACAGATCAAAAATGTTTACAGACATTTCGTAATACAAGTCATTGATTGCAATCACTGTGTCCCCTAGATAGGTCACCGAGACCTTAAGCATGCTTTAGAGGAGGGTCGGGACTAAACCAAACACATACATAAATTCTCAAAAAATTTAAAACTTTTTGAACACTGCAGAGGTCACACGCCCCTGCAGTCAGGCCGTGTGCCTCCCACGGCTACTAGACACACCCATGTGTCCTGGCCGTGCCGAAACAGAGCATGTATACTGACTTAACCCCACGGCCACCAGGCACACCCGTGTACCATGGTCGTGTACTCTTAGGCTAGATACTGACTTAATCCCACGGTCACTAGGCATGCCCGTGTGCCACAACCGTGTATGCCTAACAGGCCCTTTGCAAGGCCAATATGCCACCCACACTGGGGTCATACCTACAAGCATAAACAAGCCTATTACCATAATCAAATGGAAACCAAAAACACACCAAATGGTTATCATATTAATCCATTCTATCTCAATTCTAATCATGCTAATTTATATACCAATTTGTACAACCAAAACACATCTACATTCCAATCATGTTTCATCCACATTTACCTTTCATGTAATCATTTCATTGATCAAACATATATACTCATAATGCATTCATAAACTTACCATAGCCTTGACCATTTCAATAGTTAACTTGCCATACCAAAACATGCATCATATATCATATTCTCTCATGAATATTATCAACACTTATCTAGCCACATCTCATGGCTACTTTTACACAAATCAAACATATCCAAAATGACTAGCCTATACATGCCATACTTAGAATATACATTTCCAAAAGGTACCAAAATGAGTTTGAGTACTGTGATGACGATCCTCGACGTTTTTCGAGCCTTCAGTAGCTTTGACGATCTATAAAATAGAGCAAACACACATAGAGTAAGCTTTCAAAAGCTTAGTAAGCCATATACAAATAAACTTAGCATAAAATGCATATAACCATATGGGCACATTGACATTATTGGTTTTCATAACAAATTCATCACATATATTCTTTGGCTCATTTGTATAGCCATATCTTACCAATTTCTTCAACTCAAATACCACATATACACATAGCTCATTCAAACATATCTTCATATATTATCTCATCATTTCTTTACATATATTCATCATAGTAAGTTCATATAGATACTTACCTTTCATTCATACATAGTGTACATACCAAACGTACCTGAAACGGATATACAATTCACATAGCCATTCGTATCTCGGATTTGCCCGTTGAACCGTTCGGAATCTAATAGGATAGTTAGAGTGCTCAGAATAGTCGTACAATGCCAGCGTTCCAGACGTGGTCTTACATGTAATCAGATATCGATGCCATTGTCTGAGACAGGGTCTTACACGAATCAAATACGATGCCGATGTCCCAGACATGGTCTTATACGTAAATCTCATATCGATGCCAACGTCCCAGACGTAGTCTTACACGAAATATCTTATCGATGCCAATGTCCCTGACGTGGTCTTACACGAAATCTCGAATCAACGCCAACGTCCCAGACGTGGTCTTACATGATATCACGTAACAGACACATATGTCGTGACATATGTAATTCCTATATATTCCTAGGTTCACACGAGACTTCTCGAACTTTATCAGCTTATCGACTTATTAGCCAACTTGGATTTCACATACATTCCATCTCAATGGATAATCATATTATTTCACATATCATATACACTCAAATAATTCAATACAAATACATTTATTTGTATATCGACTTACCTCAGATTCAGATATTCGTTCGGATTTAGTTATTAGACTACTTTCGCTTTCCCGCGATCTAAGTCCGTTTTCTTCGGTTCTTGATCTATAGTAATCCATTTATTTACTAATTCATTCAATTCAATCCAACATAAAATATTTAGGGCAATTTGCAAATTAGCCCTCATATTTTCACATTTGGACATTTTAGTCCCTATTTCACAAAATCACAAATTACACAAAATCACTAAATACCAATGTTTAGCCAAATTTCACTCATACTCATATGAGTCCATACATTTCATTTATTTCACAAATTAGACCTCCAAAATGCTATTTTTACAATTTAGCCCTAATTAGCTAAATTCATAAAAAATTCAAGAACAAAACATGTTCATTAAACACATATCTTTCATTTAACACCAAAACTCATCACAAAGCTCACCATTTCATCAATGGCACATCTCATGAACATCATCAATTCTTTAAATTACAACATGGGCTTGATAGTAGACTAAGCGACAATCTCAAAAACATAGAAATTATCAAAAATCGAGTCAAAATCTTACCTTAATCAAAGCTTGCAAGTGCCAAATGTGTGAAAGCTTTCAAACTCTTATTTCCTTTGATTTTCGGCAAGAAGATGGATGAGAATGGCTTATTATTTAGCCTTTTGTTTTATTATTACCATGTTAATAATCTAGTTACTAAAATATCCCTTCAATTAATAATTAAGACAAACATACATTAAGGACATATTTGTCCTTTGTTCATCCACTAACTTATAAAGTGGTTTAATTGCTTCTTAAAGCCTTCTCATTTAAAAGAAATTCTCAAATTGGTATCTTTTCATAAAGCATGCAAGTTTTGCATTCAATGCAATTTAATCCTTTCCTCAAATTAAGCATTCAAACGGATGAATTAACTCACAGAAATTTCACACATGCTAATTCACATATCATAAGCACAGAAAATAATATTAAAATATTTACTGACTAGGATTTGTGGTCCCGAAACCACTGTTTCGACTAGGGTCTAAACCGGACTGTTACAATTCTCCCCCTTAAGGATTTTCGTACCCGAAAATCTTATCGTTAAACAGATTCGGATATTGCTGTCTCATTGAATCTTCAGACTCCCACGTAGCCTCTTCTATTCTGTGTCGATACCACAACACTTTTACTAATGGAATTTCCTTGTCTCTCAACTCTTTTACTTCACGAGCTAAAATACGGATCGGCTCTTCTTCGTAAGTCATATCAGATTGGATTTTAATTTTAGATGGAGCAATCACATGTGAAAGATTGGATCGGTATCTACGGAGCATCGGAATATGGAATACATTGTGTATCTTTTCTAGCTCGGAGGGCAACAACAATCTATACACAACAAGTCCAACACGCTAAATGATCTCATACGGTCCAATGAATCTTGGGCTCAACTTGTCTTTACGTCTGAATCGGAGTACTTTCTTCCACGGAGATACTTTCAAAAACACTTTGTAACCGATCTCAAATTCAATATCTTTTCATTTCAAGTCCGCATAAGACTTTTGACGATCAGACGCTGCTTTCAGACTATCACAGATTACTTTCACTTTTTGTTTAGTGTCTTTTATCATATCAACCCCGCGTAACTTATTTTCACTAAGCTCGGTCCAATACAGAGGTGTACGACATTTGCGTCCGTACAAAGCTTCATAAGGTGCCATTTTAATGCTCGACTGAAAACTATTGTTATATGCAAATTCAATCAGTGATAAGTACTGTTCCCATGCACCGTCAAACTCAAGAATGCAGCATCTCAACATATCCTCGAGAATCTGAATGATCCGCTCGGATTGACCATCCGTTTGCGGATGAAAAGCTGTACTGAAATGCAGTTTTGTGCCTAAAGCTTCTTATAATTTCTTCTAGAATCGCGATGTAAATCGCGGATCTCTATCAGACACAATAGATAGTGGTACCCCGTGCAATCTCACAATCTCATAAATATAAAGCTCAGCTAACTTATCAAGTGAGAAATCAGATCGTACCGGAATAAAATGGGCGGATTTCATCAATCGATCAACTACGACCCAAATAGCATCTTTCTTTTTCGGAGTCAGAGGCAATCCAGAAACAAAGTCCATTGTCACTCTATCCCATTTCCACTCGGGAATCAGAATCGGCTGTAACAAACCAGATGGAACCTGATGTTCAGCTTTAACTGACAGATTAAACATTTCGACACAAAGTCAGAAATATCTCGTTTCATACCAGACCACCAATAATGTTGTTTCAAATCATGGTACATCTTTGTACTTGCCGGATGAACATATAAACGACTGTTATGAGTTCGCTTAATATCAACTGAATTAACTCTGAGCTTTTCAAAACACAGATTTGATCTCGAAATCTCAAGCAATCATCATTATCAACTCAAAATTCAGAATCAGAATTCAGATCACACTGAGCTCATCTTGCTATTATTTCATTATCAACTTTTTTAGCATCAAATATTTGTTGTAAAAAAATCAGTTTTGCTTTCAATTCAGCTATCACTGAACTATCATCAGACAGATCTAATTGAGCATTCAGAGCACATAATGCAAACAATGATTTCCTACTCAGTCCATCAGCAACGGCATTTGTTTTACCCGGGTGATAATCTATCACAAGTTCATAGTCTTTCAACAACTCTAACCATCTTCTTTGTCGCATATTCAAATCTTTCTGGGTCATCAGATATTTCAAACTTTTATGATCTGAAAACACATGACATTTCTCACCGAACAGATAATGACGCCAAATCTTTATTGCGAAAACAATCGCAGCTAGCTCAGGATCGTGTGTCGGATAGTTCTTTTCATGAGGCTTCAATTGTCTCGAAGCATAAGCTACTACTTTGCCTTCATGCATCAAAACAAATCCCAGACCATTCAACGAAGCATCACTGTAAATCACAAACTCTTTACCCGATTCTGGCTGTACTAACACTGGAGCTTCAGCCAACAGAGTTTTCAATTGATCAAAACTTTTCTGACATTTATCGAACCATTCAAATCTCACATCTTTCTGAAGCAATTTAGTTAACGGAGTAGCTATCATCGAAAAGCCTTTTACGAATCTGCGATAATGACTAGCAAGTCCCAAAAAACTACGAACTTCAGACATATTCTTCAGAGGTTTCCAATCCAGAATAGCAGAAATCTTGCTCGGATCAACTCGTATTCCAAAGGCCGATACAATATGTCCCAGAAAAATGACTTCACGCAACCAGAATTCACATTTGCTGAATTTTGCAAACAATTGTTTTTCTTGCAGAGTTTGCAACACAATTCTCAGATGTTCAGTATGTTCAGTTTCATCCCGTGAATAAATCAGAATATCGTCTATGAATACAATAAGAAATCAATCTAGGTACGGTCTAAAAATTCTGTTCATCAGATCCATAAAAACAGCAGGAGCATTCGTTAGTCCGAAAGGCATAACTAAAAACTCATAATGCCCGTACCTCGTTCTAAAAGCAGTTTTCGGAATATCTGAATCTTTCACTCTCAACTGATAGTAACCCAATCTAAGATCTATCTTTGAAAATACAGTGGCTCCTTTTAGCTGATCAAACAAATCATCAATCCTGGGCAACGGATATTTATTCTTTATATTCATTTTGTTCAACTGACAGTAATCAATGCACATTCTCATCGTGCCAGCTTTCTTTTTCACAAACAGAACGAGAGCACCCCACGGTGAAAAACTCAGTCCCGCAAACCCTCTACTTGCAACTGAGACTTTAACTCTTTCAACTCTATTGGTGCCATTCTATACAGAGCTATCGAAATAGGTGTTGTACCAGGCAACAGATCAATACCAAATTCAACTTCACGCATCGAAGGCAATCTCGGTAATTCTTCAGGAAATAAATCAGAAAACTCACAAACAACTGGCACTGATTTAACTTTCTCTTCAGACACTTTTGAATCAATCACATAAGCAAAATATGCCTCATATCCCTTTTTCACATATCTTTGAGCTTTCAATACGGATATCACCGCAGGCAATCCATTCAAATCATTAGACTCAACTCGAACTATTTCATCATTCGGACATCTCAAATCAATAGTCTTTCTCTTACAGTTCACAATAGCATCATGCAATGTTAACCAGTCCATACCCAGAATAATATCAAACTCATCGAATGGTAATAGCATCAGATCAGTAGGAAAATAGATATCTCGAAACATTAACGGGCAATTCTTGCATACTTTGTCAACTAGTACCCTTTTATCTAAGGGGTTCGATACTTTTATAACAAACTCAGTGAATACTAAATTCATGTATACATACGAATGAGTAGAACCAGGGTCTATCAAAGTAATCACAGAAGTATCATAAAGTGTAAATGTACACGTTATAACATCTGGATATGAAGCTTCCTCACGAGCTCGGATGGCATACATTCTGGCAGGCGCTCTAGCTTCGGATCTCGCAACAGTATTTCTCGTAGTTCTCTAACTACCACTAACATTTCTTACATTTCACGAAGGTCTACCTCTCGCTGGAGCATTATCAGATCTTGGATTCTGAACAATCTTTGGCTCAACAGACTCTTGGCAATCACGAATAAAATGATCTAATGATCCACATTTGAAGCAAGCTCGGTTATTCAATCTACAGCTTCCCGGATGTCTTTTGCCACAATACTTACACTCAGTTCGTTCGGATCGAACATTTCCAACACTTGACATTGATGTTGCCGAAGCTTTAGAACTCAAATGTGATCTAGCTCGATCTCTACTAGAATGTCCCACATTAGTCTTTGATCGGCCATGTTAATCTCTGAATTTCTTCGAAGCAGACTGAAATGATTTATCAGAAATCTTTTTCTCACATCTTTAACTTCAGATTCAGCTTTTCTTTTATCTTTCTCAAGTTCCTCAGTTTTGCATGCTCGATCAACAAGCACAACGAACTCTTTCATTTCCAGAATCCCAACTAGCAAACGAATATTTTCGTTAAGACCATCTTCGAATCTTTTGCACATTATTGCCTCAGTGGATACACATTTACGAGCATACTGACTCAGTTTCACGAACTCTTGTTTGTATTCAGTAACAGACGTACGGTCCTATTTCAAATTCAGAAATTCCTTTTGTTTCTGATCAATGAATCTCTCACTGATGTATTTCTTCCGGAATTCAATCTAAAAAAAATCCCATGTCACCCGTTCTTTCGGAACAACAGAAATCAGAGTTTTCCACCACTGATAGGCCGTATCTCGTAGCAAAGAAACTACACACTTTATGCATTCCTCAGAACTTAGTGACATTTCATCAAATACCCGGATAATGTTTTCTAACCAGAATTCAGCTTTCTCGGCATCGTCATCACTGGTAGCCCTGAACACTTCAGCCCCATATTTACGAATTTTGTCAACCGGAAGCTTGTTCAACAGATTCAGATTCATAGTCGGAGGCATAGCAGATGTTTGAGGGTGACTAGGCGGGGGCGGAGGTTGTGAGACAGTCGGGTTATTTCTAACAAATTGAGTGAACCACTCACTCATCATCTGGAAGAAAGCTTGTTTAGCTTCTCCCTCTTGACCGCTCATAGCCGATCTTGGATCAGATGACGTTGTCCCTTGAGCAGGAGCAGGCGCATTGCTTTCTACATCGTCAGCTACGGCTCTTTCGGGATCCATTACTATACGAAAATCACATTTCACACGTCAGGATTCATCACACTATCACAGTTCAGATATATGGCATGTATAGCTGGACTCTGACATGCTACGTTAGTTTGTGAATCGACTAAACCGTAGCTCTGATACCAACAAAATGTAACACCCCTAACCCGTATCCTTCACCGGATTAGGGTTAAAGGCGTTATCGAACAGATCGGAAATATTTACAGACATTTCGTAATATAAGTCATCGATTACAATTCCTGTGTCCCTTAGATAGGTCACCGAGACCTTAAGCATGCTTTAGAAGAGGGTCGGGACTAAACCGAACACATACAGAAATTCTCGGAAAATTTAAAACTTTTTGAACACTGCAGAGGTCACACGCCCCTCCAGTCAGGCCGTGTGCCTCCCACGGCTACTAGACACACCCATGTGTCCTGGCCGTGCCGAAACAGAGCATGTATACTGACTTAACCCCACGGCCACCAGGCACGCCCGTGTACTATTAGGCTAGATACTAACTTAATCCCACGGTCACTAGGCACGCCCGTGTGCCACAACCGTGTATGCCTAACAGGCCCTTTGCAAGGCCAATATGCCACCCACACTAGAGTCATAACTACAAGCATAAACAAGCCTATTTCCACAATCAAATGGCAACCAAAAACACACCAAATGGTCATCATATTATTCCATTCTATCTCATTTCTAATCATGCTAATTTATATACCAATTTGTACAACCAAAACACATCTACATTCCAATCATGTTTAATCCACATTTACCTTCCATGTAATCATTTCATTGATCAAACATATATACTCATAATGCATTCATAAACTTACCATAGCCTTGACCATTTCAATAGTTAACTTGCCATACCAAAACATGAATCATATATCATATTCTCTCATGCATATTATCAACACTTATCTAGCCACATCTCATGGCTACTTTTACACAAATCAAACATATCCAAAATGACTAGCCTATACATGCCATACTTAGAATATACATTTCCAAAAGGTACCAAAACGAGTTTGAGTAGTGTGATGACGATCCTCGACGGTCCCCGAGCCTTCAGTAGCTTTGACGATCTATAAAATAGAGCAAACACACATAGAGTAAGCTTTCAAAAGCTTAGTAAGCCATATACAAATAAACTTAGCATAAAATGCATATAACCATATTGGCACATTGACATTATTGGTTTTCATAACAAATTCATCACATATATTCTTTGGCTCATTTGCTTAGCCATATCTTACCAATTTCTTCAACTCAAATACCACATATACACGTAGCTCATTCGAACATATCTTCATATATTATCTCATCATTTCTTTACACATATTCATCATAGTAAGTTCATATAGATACTTACCTTTCATTCACACATAGTGTACATACTTAAGTACCTGAAACATATATACAATTCACATAGTCATTCGTATCTTGAATTTGCCCGTTGAACCGTTTAGAATCTAATAGGATAGTCTGAGTGCTCGGAATAGTTTTACAATGCCAACGTCCCAGACGTGGTCTTACATGTAATCAGATATTGATGCCACTGTCCCAGACAGGGTCTTACACGAATCAAATACGATGCCGATGTCCCAGACATGGTCTTATACGTAAATCTCATATCGATGCCAACGTCCCAGACGTGGTCTTACACGAAATCTCTTATCGATGCCAACGTCCCTGACGTGGTCTTATACGAAACCTCGAATCAATGCCAACGTCCCAGACATGGTCTTACATGATTTCACATAACAGACACCTATGTCATGACATACGTAATTCCTATATATTCCTAGGTTCACACGGGACTTCTCGGACTTTATCAGCTTATCGACTTATTAGCCAACTCGGATTTCACATACATTCCATCTCAATGGATAAACATAGTATTTCACATATCATATACACTCAAATAAGTCAATACAAATACATTTATTTGTATATCGACTTACCTCAGATTCAGATATTCGTTCGGATTCAGTTATTCGACTACTTTCGCTTTCCCGCGATCTAAGTCCGTTTTCTTCGGTTCATGATCTATACATATTCAAATGTAACCCATTTATTTACTAATTCATTAAATTCAATCAAACATCACATATTTAGGGCAATTTGCAAATTAGCCCTCATATTTTCACATTTGGACATTTTAGTCCCTATTTCACAAAATCACAAATTACACAAAATCACTAAATACCCATGTTTAGCCGAATTTCACTCATACTCATATGAGTCCATACATTTCATTTATTTCAAAAATTAGTCCTCCAAAATGCTATTTTTACAATTTAGCCCTAATTAGCTAAATTCTTCAAAAATTTAAGAACAAAACATGTTCATTAAACACATATCTTTCATTTAACTCCAAAAATCATCACAAAGCTCACCATTTTATCAATGGCACATCTCATGAACATCGTCAATTATTTAAATTACAACATGGGCTTGATAGTAGACTAAGCGATAATCTCAAAAACATAGAAATTATCAAAAACCGAGTCAAAATCTTACCTTAATCAAAGCTTGCAAGTGCCGAATGTGTAAAAGCTTTTAAACTCTTATTTCCTTTGATTTTCGGCAAGAAGATGGATGAGAATGGCTTATTATTTAGCCTTTTGTTTTATTATTACCATATTATTAATCTAGTTACTAAAATTTCCTTTCATTAATAATTAAGACAAACATACATTAAGGACATATTTGTCCTTTGTTCATCCACTAACTTACAAAGTGGTTTAATTGCTTCTTAAAGCCTTGTCATTTAAAATCCATTCTCAAATTGGTATCTTTTCATAAAGCATGTAAGTTTTGCATTCAATGCAATTTAATCCTTTTCTCAAATTAAGCATTCAAACGGATGAATTAACTCACAGAAATTTCACACATGCTAATTCACATATCATAAGCAAATAAAATAATATTAAAATATTTACTGACTCAAATTTGTGGTCCCGAAACCACTATTTCGACTAGGGTCTAAACTGGACTGTTAGAAGATACAAGGGGTTGATTTGATTCGTGAGATTGTAGAAAAAGTGAAAGTAATCCAAGATAGCTTGAAAGCAGCTTGCAATCGTCAGAAATCGTATTCAAATGTTAAACGTAAAGACATAGAGTTCAAAGTCAGCGACAAAGTATTCTTGAAAGTATCGCCTTGGAAGAAAGTTCATCGATTCGGTTGCAAAGGGAAGCTGAGTCCGCTATTTATCGGGCCGTATGAGATTACTGAAAGAATTAGACATGTTGCGTATTGATTAGCTTTACTGTCAGTACTAGAAAAGATTCATAATGTCTTTTATGTGTCTATGTTACGACGGTATCGATCTGACCCTTCACATATTATTTCCCCAACGAATATCGAGATTCAGTCTGACATGACATACAGTGAGGAACCAATCAAAATTCTGACACGGGAGGTGAAAGAATTGAGAAACAAGAACATAGCTTTATAAAAAGTTATCTGGAAATGACATGGAATAGAACAAGCTACCTGGGAACCCGAGGAAGCTATGAGAAAGCATTATACAAACCTCTTTTCTGGTAAGATTTTCGGGGACAAAAATCCCTTTAGGGGGAGAGTTATAACAGCCCGTTTTTAGTGAAATAGGAAACAATGGTTTCAAGACCACAAATCTAAAGTCAAACAATTTATTTTATTACCTACAGTATGATAGAAATACTGTATAAAAATTTTGTTAAGAAATTTTATCGTTTACATGTTCAATTTGATAAAAACAACTAAATCGAGTAAAGTGCAAAAGTTGAGTTCTAATAGCTAAAGGTATTAAATAGCTATAGAACTTTAAAGTAGAAGTCCATATATGGTAATTAGACCATAATTGTGATAGTGGAATATGATGGCTTGGTATTTTGTGTAATTTTGATTAAATTTAAAGGTTAATTAAGTAAATAGGTAATTTAAGGTAAGTTAAATAAAACCAAATAAAAGTAACATCTTTTTCTTCTTTATTCAATCAAAAGTTCAAACAAAAAGAAGCCATTTTTCTTGAAGCTAGGTTCGTTCATCTTTGAATGCTCAATTAGGTATGCATTTTTGTCCCATTTTTAATGATTTATACGTTTTCGAGATCGTTGTAGCTTAATCTAGCTAGCCTAGGGACTAATTTGTTAAACTGTCAAACTATTAGGGTTTTACCATTGATGAACATGCTTGAGTTTTGAAGTTTGATGATAGAAAATGAATGGTTGTTGTTAGATAAATAACTTTTGTAAAGGAATTTTTAGTGAAATTGTCAAATAGGGACTGAATTTAAAAATAGGAATTATTACATGGTGAAATTGTGAAATAATTGAAGTATAGTGCATGCTAAGGACCTATTTGATATTCGGCCATAGTGGGTTTGGGTGAAATTGTGTAAATTTCTATTTTTATGAACTAGGGACTAAACTGTAAAGAATTAAAAGTATAGGGGCAAAATGGTAATTTTTCAAAAATGTTTTGAATTAAATTGAATGAGAAATATATTAAATTGAATTAAATTTATCCATATAGATCAAGATAGACTTCGTACGGAATTAGATCGAGGCAAAGAGAAAATCTTGGATTAATCACCTCCGTATCTACGTATACTCGTCGAGGTAAGCTCATGTAATTAAATTGGATATTCATATGTTTTAATTGAGTTATATGTATGTGATTTGTATAATTTCCATGTATAAATACCGATCGCATATCCGACGATGTAGGACGATTACCGAGCCCCGTTTGAACCTTAGAAATTCATAGGATACAAATGACATGCCATTAGGGATTACCGATTCCCAGCTCGTATGAGCTTACCGATTGCAACTCGTGAGAGCTTACCGGTTCATAGATTGTATGAGCATACGTGTACATGAATAGATGGATTACAGTTTAGCACACTATGTGTGAGCTATCCCCAGTATCCAACGATATTCTAAATGGTTCGACAGGCAATGTTCTGATACGATAAGACATGAGTTCGATACGAACTATTACAAGTATACATATGAATTACACGGAAAATTATATTACATGGTATATAGGTATATGGAATGGGTGATACATGTATATGGAATTTGATTAATTGTTGAGCTCATCCATGAATTGGTTTATATATGTGTTTACATGACTAACAAGGTTGATGTATATGTGTTTAGGCATTTGGCCAATATATGTTTGGATATGCTTTGTTTACTTACCTTATATGTGAATAAATGGTAAGTTAAATATACAAACTTACTAAGCTTAAAGGCATACTCTGTGTATTTTCTATGTTTTATAGTGAATCATAAGCTTGTTTGGGTTGGAAGCTTGTCGGAGCTATATCACACTATCCATCAGCTCTTTTGGTACATTCGGTTTGTTTAATTTTGGCTATAATGACATGTATAGGTAGTTTTGGCTAATGTTGGCCTATATGTGTTTTGGTTGTTGGAAATGACCATTTGGTTGGTTTGCATTGTGGCCATATGATTTGGCTTGTGTTTTGGCATATTTTGGTATGTAAATAAATTGCCTTAATAGGGTTGATGTGTGGTTGAATGATGAAAGATAAAATGATAGCTAAATGAGCATTTAATATATGCGTCTTGTGATATAATGACTTGTGGTTGATTGGTACTTAAGTAGACATGATTTATATGGTAAATTGATGCTAGTTAAGGAATGGTAATTTTGGTACCAAATGGTTGTGTTTTAGAAAGTGAGTTACATTGTAAGTTTTGATGCAAATATGCATATATGTTAGTTGTTCAATTGGTTATATTGAACACATGGTTAGTCATGTTTATAAATTGTCATTTGAGGTGCGTAAGGGCATATTGGTTGTATGTGATAATACCATTTGAATAAGGCTAGAAAATGCATGGTTTTGGTACCTCATCATGGCTTAATTATATGCATAATGTTAGGTGTATGTTTATCCTAAATTGGGTGAAAAATATGGCTTGTAAAATGGCCTATTTTCATCCAGACGGGCAGAGACACGAGCATGTGTCTCAATCGTGTGTGACTCACGGCCAGGTGACACGGCCGTGTGTCCTCTATAGCTTTCATAGGGTTACAAGTCAGGCTGTTACACGGCCTAGCACATGGCCTGGCACACGGGCATGTGAGGTTAATTCGAAGGGTACACGGCTTAGCACACGAGCATGTGGCTTGGCAGTGTGACCAAGTCAGAGAGTTACACAGGCACGGCCACGGGCTTGGACATGGCCGTGTGTCCCTATTTTGAATGTGTACACGGCCTAAGAAATGGGCGTGTCTCTTTGCTGTGTGAGTCACACAGCCTGGTCACACGGCCGTGTAACCCCTGTAGCTTTGAAACTTTTCAATGTTTTCCAAACAATTCTCTAAGTTTTTTATTTAGTCCTGAATTATTTCTAATGCATATTTTGGGCCTCGAGGGCTCGTATATGGGACAATATGAATGATTTTAATTTATTTTTTATATGAATATTGATATGTTATGAAATGTTCAAAATTTTGTTTGTTTGTACTGTAAACTCAGATGATACTCTGTAACCCTATTCTAGCGACGGATACGAGTTAGGGGTGTTACATGTCCTGTGGTGGTGGGAAATACGAGTAGGGAGGTGGGTTCGGTCACTTTTAATTGAAAGAGAGGAGAAAAAGAGGGAAGAAAAGAAAATGAGTGGAAGAGAATATGACCTGTGGTGGTTGCAGTGGTGGACATGGCGGTGCACGGTGGAAGAGGGGAGGGGAAACTGAAAAGAAAATAGAGGGAATGTTGGTTGTGGACGGTGGTGAGGTTGTGGTGCAAATAAACTTAGGGTGGTGGAAAGAAAAGAGTGGTGGTTGTGATGGCCAAAAAGAGAGAAAAAAGATGGGAAGAAAATGAAAAAAATAGAGACAAGGGTGCAAATGGGGGGTGATGGATGGTACAAGGGGTGGTGTTGCTTGGTTAGCCATGACTAGGTTCAATGCACCACAAGCTTATGGCAAGAGAAGAGATTTTGGTAAGGGAGTGAGACAAGGAGGGAAAAAGGGGGATGTGCTTCATTTTAAAAAGGCAAGTTTGACATGCTAATGGATGAAAGGAATCCTCCCTATATGGTAACATAGGTAGACGGCAAGGCTAGCTAGCACATGCTGAAAATGTGTAAATATTAAATAAAAAATATGTGCACAAAGGGGTTCGAATTATAGACCTCAAAGATATCTAAGGAGCTTCCTACCACTAAGTCACAACACTTTCTTGTTTTCAATAATGCACGAATAATTTTAAGACGTGAGAGATAGTAGATTCACCCTGTAACGACCCGAATTTGGGCCTCGTAGAATTGGGCCCATTGGGCTTTGGGCACGGGAGCGTTTAAAAATTTTGAGAACAAGAGAACGGCTTTAATGCAAGTTGGATCTATTAGGTGAGTGGTTTTTGAAGGTTAGGGGTCTTCTATGAAGTCCCGGGATCAAATTTATGCTTTAGGAAAATTTTGGTTTTAGGTGAATAAAACCCTGGGAGTTAGTAGTAGGCTTTAAGAATAAAATGTGGAGAAAAATGACACAAGGAAGGGAGTGGTATAGTGGCAAGGCGTCATTAAGGGGATAAGGGAGTGCTTGGGTTCAAGTCTTGGTGCTTGCATTTCATTTTGATTTATTTTTTAAGTGAACTTGGACTTTGGCCCATAGATTTATATTTAGTTGCGCATGATTTTAAACACAAGAGGAGCTTGTGGCCTAGTGGCTAGCAGCGTAGATTATGCTACAGGGGAGCCTGGGTTCTAATCTCATGAGTAGCAAAAAGGGGATATTTATTTTGCTAAGTTGGGCTGGCAAGAGTTTGTGTTGGATTTAAACTCTACTGAAGGAGGGATCCCACATCAGAAAGCTAGCAAGAGGGAAGGTGAGAAGCTGGCTATAAATGGAGCTGTCTATGAGGAGAGAAAGCATACCTGGTTGGCGTTGGGCATAGGAGCATTCAGAGCGCGGATTAGCTTCAGATTCCTATCAAGTGTGTATTTCACCCTACTCTAGATGTAGAGCGGCAAATGCCGAAATGCCGGTCACACGGCAATGGTAGCCACACGAGCGTGCGAGCGCACGTGTGGGAGCTTCGACTCGATAGTTGAGGCCACCATGAGTATTCTTGTGGGTTAGGCTGTTTGGGCCTCAATGGGCCGAAAGGGGCTAAGTGGGCCCATATGATTAGGTCCTCATATATGTGGCTAGATTTGGGCTAAACGGGCCACACGAGCGTGTGGACCCATTTAGGCCGAGAATGGGCCTTGGGCCCATTCGCATCGTTATCTCTGTTTAGAATACCTTGGTTTACAAAATTACCAAAATACCCCCGATTTGCGAAATTACCGAAATACCCCGATTTGCGAAATTACCAAAATACCCCCAGTTAGCGAAATTACAGAAATACCGAAATTACTGAAATACCCCCGGTTTACAAAATTACCGAAATACTCTCGATTTGTGAAATTACCGAAATACCCCCAGTTTGCAAAATTATTATTTTACCCCTAAACGACAAAATGACCGTTGTACCCTCGTGGTAGTACTAGCGTTGTATGTGTTAATTGTATGATTGATTATGTTTGAGATCTATTTTTGCATACATGGATTGGTTATGAGTAGAATTACCGAACTATCCTCGTAGGGTAGAATTACAGAAATACCCTTATAGGGTAAAATGATGGTGATTTGCCCTTGTAGGTAAATGATCGACTTGTGCAATGAGTGGACTAATTTGACTGTGGTTTTATGACTGATATGCTTTTATTAAATGTTTAAATAATTGTTACTGAGCATGGCCATTTTGCATACACGTGTAATGATTGAGCATGACATACACGACATATTGCATGGGGTTGGGATTATTAATACGGAGGAAGTGCTAATAGGATCGCATGGTCGCTTGACGACTGTGGATCAACCGAAGGCTTTATAGCCACCCCAAGCTTTTTAGCCACTGAGCAGCCATGCTGCACCGATAATGTTACTGAGGGTTGTGTGCCATTAATATGGCTTCGTGCCGTAATTATGGGCTTTGTGCCAATACCGAAGGCTTTGTGCCGATATTATGGCTTTGTGCCAATCGTATTTACCGTGGCTATGTGCCTAACTTATAGATCGATGACTCTGTGTCGATCATATTTACCCAAGGCTGTGTACCGATTATATTTCTGTCACTGATGGCTATGTGCCAAATATAATACAATCACTGATGGCTTTGTGCCAATTATAATAGCGCTACTGAAGGCTTTTTAGCCACCAAGCAGCCATGCTGCACCGATAATGTTAGTGCCGTAACCGGTGCTACATAAGGAGTGTACAGATGGGTGGGTCGATTAAATCCCCACAGGAGTGTACGGTTGGACAGGAGACGGAGTGCAGGGTTGGTATGGGCATTAATGCATTGCATATATGGTTGTTAATACTGAAATGGGCTTAGGCCCAGATAAATATGATATGTGACATTTGGTATGGGTTAAGGCCCAACTGAGGCTTTTATGGGCTAAGGCCCAATTGCCACCGTTACTGAAATGGGCTTCGGCTCGGATTGTTGTGATTCATGTTCTTACTGATGAGGGTTGTACACACTGAGTTTTCGTAAACTCACCCCCTCTTTTTAATTTTTCTCAGGTAATCCTCAGTAGGCCTTTGGACGTACTGGAGGACTCGGAGGTGGCCACACTACGAGCAGCTTAAATTTTAGTATTCTATTTTACTTTATTTAAATAATTTTCTTATTGGGTTGTAATAAGGCCTCTCTTAAATTCCAATTTTTAGTTTGGGATTTTAGTTATTATGTTTTAAATCTGCTCAACATTTAATCGCAGTTTTCCAAAACAATATCTGTTTTCAAAACACTGCGCTTTCATAACTAAGTTGTAAATATCACGTTTCCATAAGTCAATTGTTTTAAATTAAGCTTCCGCATCGAACAAGGTTTTGAAGGTAATGACTTCTTAATAAATGTCGATTATTAATAACAATCGCAAACTGATACTTTAGTTTTTAAATATCAAGAAGAGTTTTCAATGAAAATGCGATTTTCGAAAAACACCTCAATGTGACACGCCAGATTCGGGCCTAACTTCTAGGCCGGGTTTGGGGTGTTACACACCCTCTTTACTAAATTAAATTAATTGAGAAAATAGGATATGACAAATTCTAGGTTTGATGCACATTCTTCGAACAAGTGCCCTTCCCCACAAAAAAACACAAGCTACATTTTTTAATTGATTCGGTGGCTGAGTTGCAAAATTATTAAACCCATTAGTAGTAAAGTTTTTAAGCATTGAGGATACCTAAGATGCGAGTGAAGTGAGAGAGTCCATTTCATGTATTCTTGCTACTCTTCTTCCTAATGATGTCGATTGGTTTGGCCATTGATAATTGTTGCTGGCAATTCTCTCAATGATTTCATAAGCCTCATTATAAGACTTAAAAAAGAGAGCACCGTTAACAGAAGCATCTACTACCATCCTCGTGTGAGCATTGAGACCGTTATAGAATGTCTCTAATTGGATGCAATGAGGGATTCCGTGATGAGGGCATATTCATAATAGTTCTTTAAATCTTTTCCACGCCTCATACAAGGACTCGTGATCCATCTGTTGGAAGGTAGTTATCTCGTTTTGCAACTTAGCATTCTTGCTAGGTGGGAAATACTTCATAAGGAATATTTCTGCTAACTCTTGCCATGTGGTAATGGAATCCGGTGGCAATGAATTCAACCAGACTCGAGCTCTGTCCCTTAGTGAATATGGGAAAAACTTTAATTGTAATGCATCTTTGGGTACTCCGAGTAACTCGAAGGAATCATTCACCTCCATGAACAATCTTAGATGAAGGTGAGGATCTTCAGTAGGCATTCCACTGAATTGGCCTACAGTTTGAAGCATGTGGAACATGACTGGCTTCAGCTCGAATTGTTGTGCCTCCATTTCAAGTCTCCTAATACCTGGATTAAGCTCATGAAACAATGGCACGACTATAACACCCCTAACCCGTATCCGTCACAGGAATAGGGTTATAGAGCATTATCGTAAAATCGAAACTTAAAACATTCAATTCCAAACATTTCATAAAGCATAGCATAATTCATTCAAACATTTGCATATCATCTCTTATTCGAGCCCTCGAGGCCTTAGAAACACTTTAGAAACGATTTAGGACTAAATCGGAAACATTTTGAACCTTATGGAAAAAGATAGAAAATTTCACACTGTAGGGCTAACACGGCCATGTGGCCAGGCCATGTGACTCACACGGCTGAGACACATGCCCATGTCTCAGGCTGTGTAACATTCAAAATAGGTACACACGGACGTGTCCAATCCCGTGTCAGTGCCCGTACACCTCTCTGACTTGGGCCACACGACCAAGCCTGTAACAGTCCGGTTTACACCCTAGTCAGAATAGTGGTTTTGGGACCACAAATCCGAGTCAAAAAAATATTTTAATATTATTTTCCGTGCCTACAGTATGTGATTAAGCATGAGTGAAAGTTTAGTTTATTAATTTTATTGTTTGTGTACTTAATTTGAGAAAAGGGTTGAATCGCGTAAATTGTAAAAGTGGCATTCTATTTGTTAATGTGCTAAATTGTTATGATTTGATTTATTATAAGTCCTTAAAAGGTTATTATGCCATTATTAAGTTAGTGGACAATTATGTCCATGATTTAAATGTTTTTCATTAATGTTTCATTAAGGGTAAAAATGGAAATAGATAACTATTATGATTATTAATAAAACAAACATGAAAATAGATTATTATCATCTTTGTTTGCACCAAAAATTAAAATAAAAAGAAGGGTTTAAAGCTTTGTTACATTCGGCACTTGCAAGTCTTGATTAAGGTATGATAGTTGTTCGGTTTTTGATAATTTTTTACGTTTTTGTGATCGTTGCTTTGTGTTCTATCAAGCCCATGTTTTAATTTTAGAATTTGATGAAGATTTTGAGATGTGCCATTGATGAATGCTTGATCTTAGTGATGGTTGATGATGAAATATGAAAGATATGTGATAGATTAACATGTTTTCTCTTTGAATTTTTGATGAATTTGAGTAATTTGGGCTAAATTGAGAAAATAATATTATGAGGGACTAAAACGTAAAATTTATGAAATGTATGGACTTGTATGAACATGAGGAATATTCGGCCAAGCATGGGAATATTGAAATTTTGTGTAATTTGTGAATTTATGAAATAGGGACTTAAATGTCAAAATGTGAAAATGTGAGGGCTAATTTGTAAAATGCCCTAAATGTGTGTTTTTGGATTTAATTGAATGATTTGGTGAATAAAAGAGTTAAATTTGAATATGTATAGATCAAGAACCAAAGAAAACAGATTTAGATCGGGGGAAGTCGAAAGTGGTCGAGTAGTCGTTCTTGTCCGTTCATATCCGTACGAGGTAAGTCTATATACAAATAAAATGTATTTGAATTGATTTATTCATGTTATATGAAATTGAATTGTGATGTATAGCTATGGAAGATGTACATGTGAAATCCGAGAAAGCTTCGATAATATGTCAATGTCTGAAAAGTCCCGTGTGAACCTTAGGAATAGTTAGGATACGTATGTCATGACATAGGGTTTCGATTTATGATATCGTGTAAGACCACGTCTGGGACGTCGGCATCGATTTGGGAATTACGTGTACGACCATGTCTTGGACATTGGCTTTGTAAATGATTTTGTGTAAGACCCTGTCTGGGACAGTGGCATCGATATTTGATTGCATGTAAGACCACGTCTGGGACGTTAGCATTGTACGAGTATTCTGAGTTATCCGAGTATCCTTTTTGATTTCGAGTAGTTCAACGGGCATTCCGAGAATCGAATGACTATGTGAAATGCGTATTCGATACAGGTATGTTTGACGAGTATGCAAAGTTTGAGTATGAAAAGTAAGTATATGTGAAATTGTGGATTTGTGATATATGTATGATTTAATCAGATAAGATGTGATATAAACCAAATGTACTATGTTCAAATGAAATACATGGATATGCTGTTGGTTGGTAAGCAAGTGGTTGGAACAATTGAGTCAAATGAGATATATGAATTTACAATTATGTTATGCTATAGATTATGTGAATGAAATGGTTATAAATGTTTATTATGATAAGTTTATTTGTATATGGTTTACTAAGCTTTTGAAAGCTTACTTTGTGTGTGTTTACATTGTTTTATAGATTATCAAAGCTACAGAAGGCTCGGGGATCGTCGAGGATCATCATCACACTATCAAACTATATTTTGGCACCTTTTGATTATGAACATAGCATAGTATGGCATGTATAGGCTAGTAGTAATAGATTATGTTTTGATATGTAAATATAAGCCATGTGATATGGCTTGATAATGGGTGTGAATATGGTAACTTTTAATCTATGTTTTGTGAAGCAAAGTTGGTATATTTATGATAAAAAATTAATATGTTTAATATGCTTGTGAATGGTTAGAAAAGATGAACATTATTGGTATGATTTGGTTGTTTTTGAGAGTATGAAATGTGTTTGTTTGTGCTTGTAGGATTGACCATAAAATGGGTGGCAAATTGTCCTTGCAAATGGCCTATATTTGCCCACATAGTTGAGTACACAGGTGTGTGTCTCAACCATGTCCCTCAAGTTTGTATTTCGAACCAAGTCAGACTCGCACACGGGCTGGACACATGGGCGTGTGACTGGCCGTGTGAAATAAGTTAGTGTCGACCACGGGTTTAGCACACAGGCGTGTCTTCGGCCGTGTGGACAAGTCAGTATGTATGCCCTGTTTTGCCATGGCTTGGACACACGGGTGTGTCTGAGGCCGTGTTAGGGACACGGCCTGCCCACACGGGCGTGTGACCTCTGTAACTTTGAAAAATGTTTGATTTTCAGAAAAATTTTGTATGAGCTCGGTTTAGTCCCGACCCCTTTCCAATGCATGCTTAAGGTCTCGTAGACCTTTTAAAGGGACTCTATGTATATGAATTGCTATGATATGATGATGATGTGTTTTGTGTTATGAAATAATCGTTAAAGTTCTGATATGTCCGGTAATGCCTCTTAACCCTATTTCAGCGATGGTTACGAGTTAGGGGTGTTACAAAGCCACACGCCCATGTGCCAGGTCGTGTAACTGTCTGACTTGCAAACCTTTGAAACCTACAGGGGACACACGGCCGTGTCGCATGGCCGAGTGTCACATACGGCTAAGACACATGCCCGTGTCTTTGGCCGTGTGGAGAAGAAGTAGGCCAAATTCAAGCCATTTCCTTCACTCTAATAAATCATGATCCCATGGGCCATTTGCACATACATTCAAGCCTTGAAACATACCTAAAACATGCATAAAAATGACTAAATCATTACACCAATTATCCATACAACCAATATACCAAAAGGCACCTCAACCACAATTCATCAAATCAACCTAAACATAAACTTATTTGTCCATAAATCAACCTTATACAACAACCTGTTTCCATACCAAGCCATAGCACAATTGACTATATACCAAATCACATTCAAACATACCAAATTGGTCATATTTATACCAATCAACAAAGCACCAAAGTTCCACAAGCACACCAACCATAATACCATATTTACAAGCTAAACATAACAACTTAATTCATCACAAACCAAAACAATCCAAAAGTGTTTACTTCCATACCATTCTATTTGTACCAAAAGATATCTATTCACAAACTTAGTAAAGTACCTAACCACTTAGTTTAGTAATTTTCCATAATGTACCAACGCAACCTATATAGCCACATATACATGCCACAACCCTAAAGAGAACAAGAACTACCAACATCGATGGATAATGTGAGTTGTAGATTTCATCCATCCAAAAAGTCAGCTGTAACACCCCAAACCCGGTCAATACGCCACGACCGAATCTGGTATGTCACTAAGGAAAATATTTTTGAAAGAATCGAATTAACAATTAAATTTTGTGAAAAACTCTTTGAAATTCTTTATTTGTCGAAAATAAGTTAAAACTGAGATTTACTTTGAATTACATAAAACTTAAAAACTTAGTTGATGAATCATAGGATAGAAAACATTTATACCTTGTTAAGATAATTTGAAATATCACTTTGAAAATCCGTTTGCAATTGAGTATAGAAACTTGAATTTTGGAAATCACTTAATTTGTTGAAAACACTTAACTTGTAATTTTTCTATCGAACTATTCATATTACCCGATGGTAAGATTTTTAAAACCATTGCGAGTTTTTAGTTTAGAAAACTTTGAGCTCAATTATTAGATTAACCAAGTGACATGCTTAAACATGTTTAGAATAAATCTCAAAGCATATAAATAATCCAAAACCATAATTAAACAGCCTTATTACAAATCCATAAAATATGAAAACCAAATTAAAATAAAGTACCCAAATGGAAGTTCATGTAAAACCAAACTTTATTGCATGGCCTCCTCGAGTTCATCGGCTCCAAATCCGCGATCTCACGATTCACTGAAAATATAAGGGAGAAGGTGAGTCACCAAGACTCAGTGCATATTCCCTCTCCCGGGTAAATACCACATACTTACACAAATTATAACAAAGCAACAAATATGTATAATGCACCCAACCTAGCCATCCATAACTCCTTTTCTACCCCGTGTGGTACCAAACCACTTTGGTGTCCAAAGACACAAATGTGATACCAAATCACTTTGGTGACCGTAGTCACGAATAATCCATCTGTGGGGCCAACCCACGTGTGATACCAAATCACCGGCGACGATCCCATATCTCAAAAGTGGGGCCAACCCACGGTGGAATTAACCACGAGGACAAGTCATTTGTGAGGTGCCAAACCTCACGGTGTCCGAAGACACGAATGTGATACCAAATCTTTGGTGGTGCCAAACCTCGGTGTGCGAAGACACGAATCATCAAGTTGTGGGGCCAACCCACGTGTGATACCAAATCACCGCGGGCGATCCCATATCTCAAAAGTGGGGCCAACCCACGGTGGAATTAACCACGGGGACAAGTCGCTATGAGGTGCCAAACCTCACGGTGTCCGAAGACACGAATGTGATACCAAATCACTTTGGTGGTGCCAAACCACCGGTGGTGCCAAACCAGCGGTGTCAGAAGACACGAATCATCAATCTTCCCCCTCCACTCATATTGCCTATACCAATGCAATAGATAGACAAATCACGTCAATAAACTTTGATATGTATCTCATAACGAATATATCATAAATCGTAGATCATAATTTCAATCCACATGTATTAACAACATATTGAAACGGACTTACCCGAATCCTCATTCATACCATCATGGTATCATATCCAGATCTCATCGATTTACCCACTTTCATAATATGATTAGTTATAACACACAAATATACATATATAAACCAAGTTATAAAGTGTGTAAGATACACACCTTTCACCAACGCAAGAACTAACTCCCGAATCCGATCTACCGCACTAGAACACCTTGTCCTATAATCGGCCAATACTAAAATTATGAACAAAGGCCATTCGACCATACTACTAAATCCCAAAGAGTTATCACTTGTAATACCAAATCTTACCTAAACTTACCCAAATCGATTGACAAAGAAACGAGGCTTAGATTGATTGCTTCCAACGTCCCGAAAAGCCTAAAAGAATAATCGGTTCCTAAAATGGTTAGAACCTTGCAAACCAATGCCCAAAGATTCGGCCTTTGACCACAAGAAAATAACTTGGAAAAGAGAAAAGAATTGAAAGAGAATCGGCCATGAACACTTACCCTTTTCCAAAATCGATTGAAGAAAAATCAAATGAAGTCCTACCCTTGAATATTCGGCCAAAAAATAAATCAAAAGAATATGAGAGTTTCGGCTAAAAAAGAGAAGAAGAAATAAAATGTAAATGGGTGTTTTAACTTTGAGTAAATGAAAAAAGAAATGGGATTTGAGATGAAGAATGATTCGGCCAAGAGAGTGTAAAGGAAAATGTGATTTGAATAATATTGAAAGAAAGAAAAAGAGAGAAATGTGGGAGAGATTCGGCCAAACACTTCTTTGCCAAAAATAAAGTGCACAAAAATGCACAAAGATAGATTGTAGTTTCGGTTTCAAAAGAGCAAATGAAAGAAAGGAAAATGGTATGATTTGATTCAACAAAATGAGGCTAAAATCAAAAGCGAAATGCACCAAAATGCACAAGACACATTCGGCGAAGGAGGAAAGTTTTTGGAGAGGAAAAAAAACAATTGCAAAAAGATGTTCAAATGACAAAAAATTGGCCAACTATCCCCCCCAAGCTACCTATCACATTCGGCCACCCCCTTAGACACCCATGCCGTCCACATACATCCACTAAAGGCCTAGGAATACCTTCCAAAACATCATCCTAAAACCAAGCCTTATGTCTCCCCAACCTTCCATAACCTTAAGATTCTTATCCCCAATTTCAAGCTTTCCTTAAACAAAAATTCAACTTGCCAAAAGATGAAAGTCCAACCTATCATAAACAATGGTTGACCGTCCATAAATGCTAGGATTCAAAAATAAGCCTTCAAAATGCTAAACATGCTACTCGAACCTCTAACCTCAAGCAACCTTTCAAGCTCCTTAACCATCTTGCCACTTACTCCTCTTGTGCTTTAATTAACACTTAAATTAACTTAAGTGCTAAGCTCACTTAATCCACTTCAATAAATAAACCATACTAAAAATTATTCTAGCTTCCTTAATAAAATCAAGCCTTCACAAGACTATGCTAACACACAAAATTCATACCCGAGCCAACACAAATAATACTCAAATTTTGGGATGTTACAATTCTACCCCCTTAAGAAAATTTCGTCCTCGAAATTACCTGATCAAAAGAGTTGAGGATACTGCTGCCTCATTGCATCCTCCGGTTCCCACGTAGCTTCTTCTACGCCATGATTCTGCCATAAAATCTTCACTATAGGAACTGTCTTCCTACGCAAAACTTTCACATCTCGATCTAGGATCTGCACAGGTTCTTCTTCTATCGTCAGATCTGGACTCACCTATATTTCCTCTACTGCCACAACATGCGATGGATCAGAACGATAGCGTCTAAGCATGGAGACATGGAACACATCATGAATCGACTCGATTCGTGGCAACTCAAGCCGATAAGCTCTTTGGTCCCACTCGTCTCAACACCTTAAACGGCCCAATAAACCTTGGACTTAACTTGCCTTTTCTCCCAAATCTTAACACTTTCTTCCATGGCGAGACCTTCAGAAAAACTTTGTCACCCACGGCAAACTCTATATCCCTCCGCTTGAGATCTGCATATGACTTCTGCCTATCCGAAGCTTCCTTCGGACGAGCCTGAATCGTCTTAACCTTATCCTCAGTCTCTGCAACCAACTCTGGTCCTAACATCTGACGCTCACCCAACTCGGTCCAACATGTAGGCGTGCGACACCTCCTACCATACAACGCCTCATATGGTGCCATCTTAATGCTTGCTTGGTAACTATTGTTGTATGCGAACTCAGCGAATGGTAAAAACTCTTCCCTTTGCCTCACGAAGTCCAATACACAACCTCTCAACATATCCTCTAAAATCTGAATAACTCTTTTCATCGCCCGTCAAGCGTGGATGAAATGCGATGCGAAATCCAACCGCGCACCCAAAGCCCGATGTAACGCTCTCCAAAACCTCGGCGTAAATCTAGGATCTGCATGCGAGATGATCGACACCGCACACCGTGCAACCTCACTATTTTCGCTACATACAACTTAGCTAACCTCAGGCGAATAATCCATCCTTACGGAATGAAATGAGTGACTTAGTCGAGACGATCCACAATCACCCAAGCTGAATCCTTCTTACTAGGCATAAGAGGTAATCCACCGACAAAGTCCATAGTGATCCTTTCCCACTTCCAGCGTGGAATCTTCACTGGGTGAAGTAACCCAGACGGTAGCTGATGCTCCGCCTTGACCTGCTGACACGTCAGACATTTACCCACAAACTCAGTTACCTCACGCTTCAGACCTGGCCACCAAAATTGCTCTCTTAAATCCCGATACATCTTGCTTCCTCCAGGATGCATAGCATATGGGTTGTTATGTGCATCCCGAAGAATCCTTTGCCTCAACTCAACATCCTTCGGCATACAAGCTCTCCCTTTAAAACACAGTACTCCATCGCTGGACAAACTATATTCCTCTAAACCTCCGTTCTGAATCTGCAACCTCCGATCATTAAAACCATCATCCTCTAACTGCTTCTCCTTGATTTGCTCTAACCAAGTCGGCTTGATTTGCAGTTCAGCCAAAAGACTCCCATCGTCATATAAGCTAAGACGAGCAAATATCGATCTTAAATCCGTTACAACCTTACGGCTCAACGCGTCTGCCACCACGTTAGCCTTGTCGGGATGATATTCGATCGAACAGTCGTAGTCCTTCAACAACTCGATCCATCTACGCTGCCTCAAGTTCAAGTCCTTCTGAGTCAAAAGATACTTAAGACTCTTGTGATCCGTGTAGACTATCGACTTCTCTCCGTACAAATAGTGTCTCCATATCTTCAAAGCAAAATCCACAGCAGCTAATTCCAAGTCATGCGTCGGATAATTGACCTCATGTGGTCTCAACTGTCGAGATGCATAAGCCACTACCTTCCCTTCCTGCATCAGCACACATCCCAAACCAAGTATGTGATGCATCACGATGAAACCGTGAATTCCTTGCCCGCCTCGGGTTGAATCAAACCGGAGCTTCATCGAGAATCTTCTTCAACTTGTCGAAACTTACTTGTCGCTTCTCGGTCCACACAAATGGAACTCTTTTCCTCAATAACTTGGTCATAGGTGCTTGCTATCAAAGAAAATCCTCTACAAATCTTCGGTAATAATACCGCTGGACCTAGAAAACTTGAATCTCACCACCGACTTAGGCGACTTCCAATCCAACACTGCCTCAATCTTCCGAGGATCCACTCTAATCCCCTCAGCTGATACTACGTGACCCAAGAAAGTCACCTCCCTAAGCCAGAACTCGCACTTACTAAATTTTGCGTACAGCTGCTTTTCCCTCAGAATCTGCAACACTACATGCAAATGCGCATCATGCTCCTCCTCTGACTTTGAGTATACCAAAATATCGTCTATAAATACCACAACAAACTGATCCAAAAACTGCTGGAATACTCGATTCATCATATCCATAAATGGAGCCGGCGCATTAGTCAACCCAAACGGCATTACCAGAAACTCGTAGTGCCCATACCGAGTACGAAATACCATCTTATGGATATCAGCCTCTTTCACCTTTAGCTGATGATATCCAGACCTTAAATCAATCTTGGAGAAAACCGCTGCCCCCTTAAGCTGATCAAACAAGTCATCTATCCTCGGCAAAGGATATTTGTTTTTGATCGTCAGCTTATTTAACTGGCGGTAGTCTATACACATCCGCATCGTACCATCCTTATTCTTGACGAAGAGTACCGGCGCTCCCCATGGCGAAACACTTGGTCGAATGAAACCTCGATCCAACAACTCCTGAATCTGAGCCTTTAATTCCATCAATTCCTTCGGTGCCATCCTATACGGAGCTATAGACACCGGCGCTGCGTTCGAATAACAGATCTATACCAAATTCAACTTCACGGTCCTGAGGTAGTCCCAGAAGTTCTTCAGGAAATACGTCAACATATTCCTTTACCGTGCGGACATTCCCCACATTAGACTCCTTAGCCTCCAACACACACACATGGACCACGAATGCCTCACAGCCCTTCCTAACCAACTTCACAGCTTTCAACCCAGATACCACGTTGGATAGATAATCTCTTCTATTACCTATCATGACCACCTCTTCGCCCTCAACTGACTTCAAAACCATGCGCTTAGCAGCGCAATCCAAACTTGCTCAGCACTTGGCCAACCAGTCCATCCCAATTATCAGATCGAACTCCTCAAATGGCAATTCCATCAGATGAGCTACGAACACTACCCCTAGGAGTTCTAGGGGTACATCTCTATCTGACTTATTTACTTCTGAGTGACCCGGAGGGCTGGCATGTCATCTTCCTAGAAGTAGTCTCGAGTCTAGATTCATAGTCTCTACTATGCTCATCGGCAACATACGAATGTGTCGAACCCACATCTATCAAAGCAGTATATGGTTCACCAAAGATTAGAGAAACGTCGGGTTATGACGTCCGGCGTCGCCGCCTCCTCTCGACGTCTCATTGCATACACCAAACCAGGTGTCTTGCCTCGTGTTGCCAGCACCTGCGCGACGCGCTCCTCGGCCTCGACCAGAACCATTACCTCCTCTACCATTACCACGACCTCTATGTGGTGGCGGTCCCTCATTTCGCATCGAGCATGACCTTGACCCTCGATCGATTCTGGCTAGCTTACGTGGGCGGTCTCACACGATGATCCAAATGAGCCACACTCGAAACATCCTTTCCCTCTGGTCCAACATTCTCCCCAATGATATTTCCCACATCGATTACACCGTCTTTGGTCCACGATTAGCGATGCGATGGCCTCCCGCACCGATTCGGCCCACTTGGCCTAGCCCTCTTTTGAGAATTACCGGCTGATCCCGATAATCCGTAACCTCTCTTATGCTTGTTCCGGTCGTAACTCTGCCTTGCAGATTCCTTGATTCCTTCGGCTATCTTAGCCTTTTCGACCAAAGCAGCAAACTCTCGCTCCTTATGTGGAGCAATCAGCAATCTCAGCTCATCCCTCAAACCATCTTTGAATCGAACACATCGCTCGTGCTCGATGCCACAATACCTCCAAAGATACTGGCTCGATCTTAAAAAGTGCGCCTCATATTCGACACGGACTTACTACCTTGGATTAAACTCGAAATGCCTTACGCTGCACATCAATGTAATTAGACCCAACGATATATCTGGCGTCTGACGCGCCTTGAAATAATCCCAAGTGAGATCCTCATTGCAGCACCATTACATCAGATCGTGAGCCACCACCGATATGACTCATCCCGAAAAAGCGTCACGATTCCTTTCGGCTTGTCCTCGGCACTCAAATCCAAGTCATCCATGATTCGCTCCGTCGCCTCTAGCCAATATTCAGCCGCACTAGAGCCACACCGAAACACCTCGAAATACCTCGGCTCCATTGGCTCAAGTCGCTCGAGATCACGGATTTTGAATTCCGCGCCTCCACCTATTCCGGCTACCCTCTCAAGAACTCGCGGCATCGCTCGAGACAACTGCGCATCATCCTGTTTGATCCTGTTGCTCAACTCCAACCGCTGGTGGTGGGGGGTAGTGGTACCTCATTTTCGGATCCTTGACCCGACCTCACTTGCAGCTCGCAACACGACCATCCTACCTACGACCACGCCCACGCATAACACGACCTCGACCACGAGTACTCATATCTAAAGTCTCGACTTATCCGATTTAAAAGCGTTATGCATTAGTCATTATTCCACTTTCTTAAAACACGGTTTTATGAATAATTTTAAGAAGTTGTTTCATGAGTACATTCAACCTATAGTTTTGGGTCTCTAAAGTAGTTCCTACTACTATGCGATCATGCCAACATCATCATATCATATCATCAAAATCAACGGTTTGATGTACTTACCAGGGCGGATTGATGTCGGAGACTCGAGGCCATGCCTTTCCAACCATAAAAGTTTCAACAAAACATTTTAAAATCCATTCTTTAAAACATTTTGGGCCTCGGCCCACGTATGAAGCTTTTGAACTTGGCTCGATGCAATTTGTAACACCCCAAACCCGGTCAATACGCCACGACCGAATCTGGTATGTCACTAAGGAAAATATTTTTGAAAGAATCGAATTAACAATTAAATTTTGTGAAAAACTCTTTGAAATTCTTTATTTGTCGAAAATAAGTTAAAACTGAGATTTACTTTGAATTACATAAAACTTAAAAACTTAGTTGATGAATCATAGGATAGAAAACATTTATACCTTGTTAAGATAATTTGAAATATCACTTTGAAAATCCGTTTGCAATTGAGTATAGAAACTTGAATTTTGGAAATCACTTAATTTGTTGAAAACACATAACTTGTAATTTTTCTATCGAACTATTCATATTACCCGATGGTAAGATTTTTAAAACCATTGCGAGTTTTTAGTTTAGAAAACTTTGAGCTCAATTATTAGATTAACCAAGTGACATGCTTAAACATGTTTAGAATAAATCTCAAAGCATATAAATAATCGAAAACCATAATTAAACAGGCCTTATTACAAATCCATAAAATATGAAAACCAAATTAAAATAAAGTACCCAAATGGAAGTTCATGTAAAACCAAACTTTATTGCATGGCCTCCTCGAGTTCATCCGGCTCCAAATCGCGATCTCACGATTCACTGAAAATATAGGAGAAGGTGAGTCACCAAGACTCAGTGCATATTCCCTCTCCCGGGTAAATACCACATACTTACACAAATTATAACAAAGTAACATATATGTATAATGCACCCAACCTAGCCATCCATAACTCCTTTTCTACCCCGTGTGGTACCAAACCACTGGTGTCGAAAGACACAAATGTGATACCAAATCACTGGTGACCGTAGTCACGAATAATCCATCTGTGGGGCCAACCCATGTGTGATACCAAATCACTGGCAGACGATCCCATATCTCAAAAGTGGGGCCAACCCACGGTGGAATTAACCACAGGGACAAGTCGCTGTGAGGTGCCAAACCTCTGGTGTCCGAAGACACGAATGTGATACCAAATCACTGGTGGTGCCAAACCACTGGTGTCCGAAGACACGAATCATCAAGTTGTGGGGCCAACCCACGTGTGATACCAAATCACTGGCAGACGATCCCATATCTCAAAAGTGGGGCCAACCCACGGTGGAATTAACCACAGGGACAAGTCGCTATGAGGTGCCAAACCTTTGGTGTCCGAAGACACGAATGTGATACAAAATCACTGGTGGTGCCAAACCACTGGTGGTGCCAAACCACTGGAGTCCGAAGACACGAATCATCAATCTTCCCCCTCCACTCATATTGCCCATACCAATGCAATAGATAGACAAATCACGTCAATAAACTTTGATATGTATCTCATAACGAATATATCATAAATCGTATATCATAATTTCAATCCACATGTATTAACAACATATTGAAACGGACTTACCCGAATCCTCATTCATACCATCATGGTATCATATCCAGATCACATCGATTTACCCACTTTCATAATATGATTAGTTATAACACACAAATATACATATATAAACCAAGTTATAAAGTGTGTAAGATACACACCTTTCACCAACGCAAGAACTAACTCCCGAATCTGATTTACCGCACTAGAACACCTTGTCCTATAATCGGCCAATACTAAAATTATGAACAAAGGCCATTCGGCCATACTACTAAATCCCAAAGAGTTATCATTTGTAATACCAAATCTTACCTAAACTTACCCAAATCGATTGACAAAGAAACGAGGCTTAGATTGATTGCTTCCAACGTCCCGAAAAGCCTAAAAGAATAATCGGTTCCTAAAATGGTTAGAACCTTGCAAACCAATGCCCAAAGATTCGGCCTTTGACCACAAGAAAATAACTTGGAAAAGAGAAAAGAATTGAAAGAGAATCGGCCATGAACACTTACCCTTTTCCAAAATCGATTGAAGAAAAATCAAATGAAGTCCTACCCTTGAATATTCGGCCAAAAAATAAATCAAAAGAATATGAGAGTTTCGGCTATAAAAAGAGAAGAAGAAATAAAATGTAAATGGGTGTTTTAATTTTGAGTAAATGAAAAAAGAAATGGGATTTGAGATGAAGAATGATTCGGCCAAGAGAGTGTAAAGGAAAATGTGATTTGAATAATATTGAAAGAAAGAAAAAGAGAGAGATGTGGGAGAGATTCAGCCAAACACTTCTTTGCCAAAAAGAAAGTGCACAAAAATGCACAAAGATAGATTGTAGTTTCGGTTTCAAAAGAACAAATGAAAGAAAGGAAAATGGTATGATTTGATTCAACAAAATGAGGCTAAAATCAAAAGCGAAATGCACCAAAATGCACAAGACACATTCGGCCAAGGAGGAAAGTTTTTGGAGAGGAAAAAAAACAATTGCAAAAAGATGTTCAAATGACAAAAAATTGGCCAACTATCCCCCCCAAGCTACCTATCACATTCGGCCACCCCCTTAGACACCCATTCCGTCCACATACATCCACTAAAGGCTTAGGAATACCTTCCAAAACATCATCCTAAAACCAAACCTTATGTCTCCCCAACCTTCCATAACCTTAAGATTCTTATCCCCAATTTCAAGCTTTCCTTAAACAAAAATTGAACTTGCCAAAAGATGAAAGTCCAACCTATCATAAACAATGGTTGACCGTCCATAAATGCTAGGAATCAAAAATAAGCCTTCAAAATGCTAAACATGCTACTCGAACCTCTAACCTCAAGCAACCTTTCAAGCTCCTTAACCATCTTGCCACTTACTCCTCTTGTGCTTTAATTAACACTTAAATTAACTTAAGTGCTAAGCTCACTTAATCCACTTCATTAAATAAACCATACTAAAAATTATTCTAGCTTCCTCAATAAAATCAAGCCTTCACAAGACTATGCTAACACACAAAATTCATACCCGAGCCAACACAAATAATACTCAAATTTTGGGATGTTACATCAGCAATAACGATCTACAAAATAATACACAAAAAATGTATAAGCTTACAGAGCTTAGTAAGAACATAGTAAATCTTTTAACTTAATATCAATTCAATACAACTCTTATTTTACTCGAATGAAATTACCGAAGTGTAAACATGGCATATATGTTCAATTAGAGGTACCAAAGTACAAACAGGGTCACGTATTGTAATCAAGGGTACCGAAGTACAAACAGGGGCACGTATGTGCAATCAGGGGTACCAAAGTACAAACAGGGACGCGTATGTGCAATTAGGGGTACCGCAGTACAAACAGGGGCACTTATATGCAATCAGGGGTACCAAAGTACAAACAGGGGCACGTTTGTGCAATCAGGGGTACCGAAGTACAAACAGGGGCACGTATGTGCAATCAGGGGCACTAAGGTACAAACAAGGCACGTATGTGCAATCAGGGGCACCAAAGTACAAACACGGGCATGTATGTGCAATCAAGGTACCAAAGTACAAACAGGGGCACGTATGTGCAATCAGATATAATTAACATAAGTATTTAATTACATAGTTATAAGATGAAAAAATATATATATGGAAATTCAATTATGCATTTAAATACTATGAACTTACCTTGATCACAAAAACGACGACATAGGATCGACTAATCCGATACTTTATCTTTCCCTCGATCTAGATACATACGAGGCTTAACTTGATTTAAATAAGAAAATTCAATGCATTCAATATTCATTCTATTCAATTCAGTCCAAAATACATAGTTTTGCAAATTTACATTTTAACTCCTAATATTTTAACTTTTTTATAATTTAGTCCTTAAGCCTGTAAATTGAAATTCGTGCAATTTTATCCACATACTAAGCTAACCGAATTCACTATGAACCCATGGCAACTCATACTAATCTTTATTTCACAATCTCTCCATGAATTTTACACATTTTACAAATAAATCCCTAATTGACATTTTCAAAAAAATCACTTTACAAAAGTTGTTTATTTATCAACAAAGGTTCATTTTCTTCCATCAAACATCAAAAATCACACGAACACATTCATGGAAAAACCCTAACCCTTTAACATTTTTGCAAATAAGTCCCTGGGCTAGCTAGATTAAGCTACAACGATCCCAAAAACATAAAAATCAATAAAAATGGGATGAAAACACACTTACATGCAAGGAAGATATAACCAAAGCTTTAAAACCCTATCAATGGCTTTCTATTCTTTAATAATCGGTGGAAGAAGACAATAACAAAGATGATATATTTGTTTTCTTTAATTTACATTAACATATTTATTAATTTACTAATTTAACCTTATTAATTAACCTTTAAAACACTTCATTTTATGTCCATAAATGTCCACTCAATATAACAATGGTCTAATTACCATATAAATCCCTTAACCATTTAATTTCGTAGCCATTTAGTACTTTTAACTTATAGAACTCTAATTTTGCATCTTTTTTTATTTAGTCCTTTTTCACCAAATTAAACATGCAAATGATAAATTTCTTAACGAAATTTTTATACGACCTTGCTAATATTCCATGCACACTAAAATAATAATGAAATAAATATTTTCACATCAGATTTGTGGTCCTGAAACTACTGTTTCGATTTAACTAAAAACGGGCTGTTACAACGACATACTGTCTTAGAGCTCTATCCTTATCATCAACAATAAGGATAGGATTTTGAGCATGATTTGCTCCATTTCCTTGATTTTGATTTTCAAAGTTCATCTCTTCGATCCTTTTTTGAATTGCATGTCTTCTTCGTGGTCTTAAACTCCTTTCAATTTCAAGGTCTACGGGGAATAAGTCGATTATATGATCAATACTCATAAACACCTGAAACAGTCACACAAAAAATAATTAAATTAGAATTAAACAGAAAAATAAACCAAAATTAAAAATTAAAAATTTCAGAAATAATGCCTTTTAAAATAGTCCCCGGCAACAGCGCCAAAAACTTGGAACGACAGAAATGTGCAAGTATACACAATTGTTATCAACTAATAAAGTGACAAGTAAATGTCGAGTTATCGTACCAACAGGGACTGTGAAGATAATATTTATGAAATGTGAAATTAAACAATTGGTGGAGAAAACGATAGTTGATTTGAAGAAGTGATCTAACAACTAAAAATTAACTAAATAAGAAAAATAAAGTAAAAATTCGAATGCACGATTTCAAAAAGATGGGTTTTAATCAATATGACATAATTGTGTTAGATCAATTACATTCTTTAACTTAAAATTACTAAACTCATGTTCATGCTGTTACGAATAGTTTCACGGCAACCTGGTAATTTGCTAACTAATACACATACAAACTTACTAAACCAATTAATCTCTTGAACATATTACTATGTCAATTCAAACAATTAATCAATTTTATAAGCAAGTATAAGATAAAGTGAAGTAAGAATATATTTCTACATTGAAACAATTTAATCAAATAATCTTGCAAATTATGCAAGGCTAATGTATTGTTTAACACCGTCGCTAATTTAACCTTCAGCTACCTTAGAAGATTAAACATGTACCAATTAAATATTATTAATTACAATTTCAATATGATTAATAATTAATTCATTTGTTACCTTACAATTATAATGCAAGTATAACATAGGCATGATTTTATTTAATTAAACAAGTTACTAAGGCCTAATAACAACACAAACACGATTATAATAATTTAAGTGGATAGAATGTAATCAATCTGACACGAATTAAATTTAATTCATTTTAATTAAATCAAGAATAAAAACACAACAAATATTCATGTTCATGATCACAACATAATCAAGAAAATTAAAGAGAAGGGGACAAGAAAGCAAATCCAGTATTTCTCCGAAGCTAGACTAGTGCGCTCCTCTCCTTCTCTTCTTGTTCTGTCGATCCAAGGCCTTCAAGAACACTTGAATGCTGCTAATCCAAGGTGGATGGAAGCTCTTCTTCAAGAGGTAAATTGGCAGGGGAATGGACAAGAAAAAGGGGGAAACAAAGAAGGGAATGGAATAGAGAAAATAAGTGAAAGAGAGAGATGTGTAGGAATGAATGGTGTGTGAAATGAGGAAAGGAATATGGATACTTATATGTGGGAATGACTACTAAAAATAGAAAATAAATTTCAGCTATTCAAGCTCCCTTGGCCGGGCCATGCATTGAGCAAGTTTGGATGTTTCAAACTTTGTTATATTTAGCTTGAGCCAAGAGGTGAAAGGCACAAAAAGTGGAGGGGTTTGAATAGCATTTAGGGGAAGCTCAAAGGCTGATTTGCAAGTATGAAAATCAGCTAAAATCAGCTGATTGGATCAGCTATATGGATGGTTTTGGGCTGTCTAATTCCTTGGTGGTTCAGTCCTCTATACTTAGCACACTAGGTCACTTTCTTCTTCAGACTTTATATTAATTTTTGACCCAATCAATGTTGGATAAAAATTGAATATAAAGTATGTATAATAATCATCATTGGACCATCCTTTACTTGAAAATAATTTAGCCATGCTCTTGATTCACTTGATGCAAAAATTACCCCCAATGATTTGAGCCTTTCGAGGTGTCTGCCGAGCCAATTTTCACCTTTTGTGCAAAACTATCAAAAATAAACTAAATTTGTGAAAATTTATTATAAAAATAATTAAAATTCAATATGTTAATAAATTTAATGCAAATTAATTATTTTATACTTAAAGTATGAATTTCGACAAAATTTACTACGAAATTGCATGAATTAGAGCTCATAAGGTGCTGAAAAAGTTTATTTATTTTTGTGTTTCCAACATAATATAGTAATACCATTAAAACTCATTCGTACATAAATTACCTTCAACTCGAGCACTGATAACTCCCATGCTAAGCGTTATACTTACATCTTACCGTTCATGCAGCTATTACTACTTACTCTTTCAGAATTTAACATACAAAATGGTAATACTTACCCAGGGATGGAATAACCACTGATTAGATTTAGATCCTTAGCATTCAGTTTAAAGATGAAGAAATACCATTGGATTGTAGTAGATGAACCAGAGGATAGCACAATTAAGAAGGAGAAAACTCCCCTCTAAAACTCTTCCATAAAATATATATATTCTTAATTCACTTACTATAACTCGACAAGTGTCATACATTTTAGAACTTGCCTTCATGATGGCCTACAGTTTCCGAAATAAATATAAATAAATATGAATAAATACCCTGCATTTGCAACTATCAAATTACATTGTATAGTTGCATTCTAACCATATTACATAAAAACTAATTAGCACACTATTCCAGACAAACCAGTCGTACAAATTGTAACACCCCTAACCCGTATCCGTCGCCGAATTAGGGTTATGAGGCATTACTGAACAAAACACAGCTCAGAATAGGCATTCATTTCTTTTCATGCTTCATAAATTAACCACATCAATACACTTATCCTATTCAAATTTCGAACCTTAATACTCCTATATTCATATCATTCGCATATTAAAATTTTATTCAATCATATATCATTACATAACATATATCGAGCATATATCAAAAAAAATATTTCATAAGCTAATTATCAAGCATATTACTTTAATACATACGCATATTAAACTGAATAATCCATATCACACTGCTTACTGTCCTTTAGCATATTTGGCATAAATAACTTCACAAGATGGTCAAGTACAGATTTTAAACATCATAGTCATATGCGCATTTAACATTATCATATATGAACCATTTCCAAACTCAAATAACAAGTTAAAACATACCCAAATTGCATACCAAAAATCACATCTAAACATCATTAGTTCAACCGTACAAAGAGCTTTCAATTCGATCATTAAATAGCTTTAACATTCGTACTAAGTTTCTCCATTCAATAATAAGCAAATCATACCATTTCATTTTCCGAATATCAAACATATCATTTCTTAACTCTACACATGCGCATAACAAAACCAATCAAACCATTTTACACCATTTAATAACCAAACACATATGCAACCATAGTAACATTACAACGTAGCTGAACATGACTTTGATGCTAATATATATATAAATAATACGCATTTTACTCCATCAAAATGAACCATTTTTGTACACAACAAAATAACACATATCATGCCTATATCGTATGCCATAAATCATGCCTAAACATCACTCTTTCAACCATCCATGGAACTATATAAAAAACCGAACCTAAATAACCAACTATTCAAGCATAATATATGTGTATACTTGCCTGCACAAACCGAATCAAAATAGCCAAACCACAAATGATCGTATCATAGGCATATACATTTATTTTACTTAAGATTAGCTGAATATAAACATGCATTGTATAACCTAAATCTTATCTCACAAAATGATCAAAGCAAATACACACACATATGACATAAACATTACTTAACCTATATATCACATACCATGACTTAAACATGCATCCATCATTTACTTCATTGCTTAAGCCGAATGATACACCATGCTTACCATTATCCATTGCCGAATCATATATCCAAACACCATAAGTATATATACCATGTATTAAGCTTATCAACATGAACTAATTTATAAGTCATTCATGTCATAACCAATCAAGACATATAACCAAAACACCATACATACATGCCATGAAACATACTTACCAAAATAAACTTATATCATAATCAAATATACTGGAATTTAAGCATCATGATCAAGCCATTTTCGCATGGCTAAATATATATACAAATTTCAAAACCAAACATAATAATACTAACCTATACATGCCATATATTCATAGTTTCAAACTTTTAAAATACCGAAACAGCGATCGATAGTGTGACACTGTTCCAAGACGATCCCGGAGCTCGTAGCTAGCTTCCAAAATCTATAAAACAATGATTAAACACACAAAGTAAGCTTGGATAGCTTAGTAAGCCATAAGCAAGTAAATCATCTCAATGGTGTTAATAATTCAATTTAACTAGTCCAAAATTAATAAATCTAAACCGCATATACATTCATCATACTTAGAAAATTCATATAATCACATTTGGTACTTTTCTTACCTTTACTTTTCATAAACATATAAACTTCACACATACCTGATTCATTTAGCTCATTTTCACAATCGTTCTCGACTTGTCATTGCCCGTTGAACCGTTCAGAATTGTTAAGGATACACGGAAATCATAATAAGCTCGTACAATGCCATATCCCGGGTATGGTGTTACACGCTATCACATATCGATGCCACTGTTCCAGACAGGGTCTTACACAAATCATATACGATGCCAATGTCCCCGACATGGTCTTACACGCTTTCTCACTTTGATGCCAATGTCCCAGACATGGTCTTACATGAATTACGCATAGGAAGTCCTAATGTCATGACATACGTATCCTAAACTATTCCTATGGTTCGTACGGGGCTTTCGGATGTCGTAATTCGATCGATTTATGCTTGTAACAATTTGTCTAATGCTAATTTCAATTCGACAATGTAGTTATATAAGCATACAATTCAATTCGGCTATGTAGATAATGAATACATTCGAATTTAACATCAATTACTAACTTATGGACTTACCTCGTACGGAGACGAACAGATCGGAACTGCTATTTGACCACCTTTGACTTCCCCCAATCTAAATCTGATTTCTTTCTTTCTCGATCTAAATTAATACAAATTTGGCTTGTTTAATAACACAGTCATTCAATTTCATCAAAAATACATAAATTGGGCATTTTGCACTTTAGCCCCTAACATTTCACATTTTCTCAATTTAGTCCCTATTTCAAAATAACACGAAATACAAAAAATCTCATCAAACCCATGTTAGGCCGAATTCTTCCTAGGTCCCTAGTAGCCCATTTATTACATTTATTTCACATTTTGACCCCTCAATTTGCAAATTTCACAATTTAATCCATAATACTCATTTTTACCAAAAATCACTTAATTAAACATAATAATCTATCAACAAGGATTTATTTTTTTATCATCAAACAAAAAAAATCTCAAGCTATCAACATTGGAAAATCACAAAATCTACAACCAATTCAAAAATTCAAGCATGGGCTAGCTAGTATTCGAAGCAACGATCTCAAAAATGTAAAAATTATCAAAAACCGAGTAATTTACATACCTTAGTCAAGCAAAATGAGTGCTAAACCTAGTTTGCTCTTTTTCTTTCTTTTTCTTTTGTAGTTTCGGTCATGAAAGATGAACAAAACCATGTTTTTATGTTTTATTTTATTTAATTTCATATTAAAACATAATTTACTATTTTAATCTTTTTAATTTCATTTAAAATCCAATAACCTTAGGCTTTTGTGTCCATCCATAATTTCAATGGTATAATATTAACATAAGGACCCCACATTATAAAAGCCATAGCAATATAGCACTTCAAAAAAGAGCAAGTCACTTTTGCATTATACGCGATTAAGCCCTTTTAGCAAATTGAGCATACAAACGATAAAATTTTCACACGAAACTTTCGCACATATTAATTCACATACTGTAAACACCAAAAATAATATTAAAATAATTTTACAACTTCAGATTTGTGGATCTGAAACCACTGTTCTGATTTAGATAAAACCGGGCTGTTACAACTCTCCCCCCTTAGAGATTTTCATCCCCGAAAATCTTACCAGTGAATAGGTTCAGATATTGTTCTCTCATAGCATCCTCGGGTTACAATGTAGCTTCTTCAACCCCGTGCCGATGCCATAAGACTTTCACTAATGAAAATTTTTTATTTCTAAATTCTTTAATCTCGCGATCTAAAACTCGGATCGGTTTTTCTTCGTATGTCATATCGGATTGAATCTCAATCTTAGACGGAGTAATCACATGCGAGGGATCGGATCGGTATCATCGAAGCATCGTTACATGGAAAACACTGTGAATCTTTTCTAATTCATGTGGCAACAACAATCTGTAAGCAACCAGCCCGATACGCTCAATAATCTCATACTGTCCAATAAACCTCGTACTCAATTTGCCTTTACGACTGAATCAGAGTATTTTCTTCCACGGAGATACTTTCAAAAACACTTTATCCCCGATCTGAAACTCAATATCTTTCCGTTTCAAGTCTGCGTACGATTTCTAACGATCTGGCGCTGCTTTCAGACTTTCTCGAATCACTTTTACTTTCTGTTCAGTCTCTTTGATCAAATCGACCCCGTGTATCTTATTCTCACTAAGCTCGGTCCAATACAAAGGTGTTTGGCATTTGCGACAGTACAAAGCTTCGTAAGGTGCCATTTTTAAACTCAATTAAAAGCTATTATTATACGCAAATTCAATCAATGGCAAGTATCATTCCCACGTATCTTCAAACTCAAAAATGCAACATCTCAACATATCCTTGAGTATCTAAATAATCCGCTCGGATTGACCATCTGTCTGCGGATGGAAAGCAATACTGAAGTGTAGCTTTGTACCTAATGCATCTTGCATTTTCTTCCAAAATCGCGATGTGAATCTCGGATCTCTATCCAAAGCAATAGCAATAGGTACTCCGTGCAATCTCACAATCTGCAAAATGTACAATTCTGCAAGTTTTTCAAGTGAATGATCCGTACAAACTGGAATGAAATGAGCCAATTTAGTCAGTCTATCAACAACTACCCAGACCGCATCTTTCTTACTCGGTGTCAGAGGCAAACCCGTAACAAAATCCATCGTGATTCTTTCCCATTTCCACTCGAGAATCATAAATGGCTATAGTAACCCAGTCGGTACCTGATGCTCAGCTTTGACTTGATGGCAGATTAAACATTTTGAAAGAAACTCAGAGATATCACGCTTCATACCAGGCCACCAATAAAGCTGTTTCAAATCATTATACATTTTCGTACTTCCCAGATGTACAGATAAATGACAGCTATGATCTTCATTTAAAATCATCCAAATTAACTCTGAGTTTCTCGGAACACAAATTCGGCCTCTAAATATCAGACAATCATCAACATCAATTCGAAATTTTGAATTAGTATTCAAATCACATTGAGCTCGTTTTGCTAACAATTCATTATCAACTTTCCGAGCTTCGCAAATCTGTTGAATAAATAACAGTCTCGCTTTCAACTCAGCTACAATCGAACCATCATCGGATAGGGCCAACTGAGTATTCATCGCACGTAGGGCAAATAGAGATTTCTGACTCAAAGCATCAGTGACAACATTGGCTTTGCCCAGATGGTAGTCAATCATTAACTCGTAATCTTTTAACAACTCTAGCCATCTTCGCTGTCATAAATTCAGGTCCTTCTGAGTCATCAAATATTTTAAGCTTTTGTGATCAGAATAGACGTGACATTTCTCACCGAACAAATAGTGGCACCAAATCTTTAACATAAACACAATAGCTGCCAATTCCAAATCGTGTGTCGGATAGTTCTTTTCGTACGACTTCAACTGTCTTGGGGCATAAGCTATGACTTTGCCTTCCTGCATTAAAACACTGCCCAGACCATTCAATGATGCATTACTAAAGATTACAAATTCTTTACACGATTCTGGTTGAACTAACACTGGAGGTTCGGTCAACAAAGCTTTCAACAGCTCAAAACCTTTCTGGCACTTTTCTGACCACTCGAACTTAACATCTTTCTGAAGTAGTCTCGTCATCGGGGTTGCAATCATTGAGAAACCTTTTACGAATCATCTGTAATAACCGGCGAGTCCCAAAAAGCTACAAACTTCAGATACATTTCTCGGAGGTTTCCAATCTATTATTGCAGAAATCTTGCTCGGATCAACTCTAATACCCGATGCTGACACAACATGTCCCAGAAAATCGACTTCGCGCAACTAGAACCCACATTTACTGAACTTCGCATACAACTGTTTAACACGCAAAGTCTGTAACACTATTCTAAGATGTTCAGCATGCTCAGGTTCATCTCAGGAATAAATCAAGATTTCATCTATAAACACAACCACAAATCGATCCAAATATGGTCTGAAGATCCGATTCATTAGATCCATAAAAATAGCAGGTGCATTTGTTAGTCTAAAAGGCATAACGAGAAACTCATAATGTCCGTACCTCATTCAGAAAGCAGTTTTCGACACATCGGAGTCTTTAACTCGTAGTTGATAGTAACCCGACTCAAATCTATCTTTGAAAACACTGTAGCCCCTTTCAACTGATCAAAAAAAGCGTCAATTTGTGGCAGAGGATATTTATTCTTTATGGTCACTTTATTGAGCTGTCGATAATCGATGCACATTCTCAAAGTTTCGTCTTTCTTTTTCACAAACAACACCGGTGCACCCCAAGGAGAATAACTCGGTCGCACGAAACCTATATCTGTCAATTCTTGCAACTGAGCTTTTAACTCTTTTAATTCGATCAATACCATTCTATACAGAGCTATCGATATCAGAGTTGTTCCCGGCACTAATTCAATACCATACTCTACCTCTCGGATCAGCGGTAAACCCGGTAACTCTTCAGGAAACACATCCAAGTATTCACACACAACTGGTACTGATTCAATCTTCTTTTTGGTCACTTTAGAGTCGAGCACATGGGCAAAGTAAGCTTCACAACCCTTTCTAACATATTTTTGAGCTAACATCGAAGAAATCACTGCCAGTAAACCATTCAGATCATTAGACTCAATCCGAATTATCTCTTCATTCTGACATCTCAAATCAATAGTCTCCCGCTTGCAGTTCACAATAGTATCGTGAAGCGTTAGCCAATCCATACCCAGAATTATATCAAACTCGTCAAATGGAAACAACATCAAATCGACCGGAAAACATGAATCTTAAATCATCAATGGACAATTCTTTCATACTTTATCAACTAATACAAACCGGCCTAAGGGGTTCGATACTCTAATTACAAATTTAGTAGACTCTACAGGCAAAGTCTTACTGGATACTAAAGTCTCACATACATAAAAATGAGTTGATCCAGGATCAATCAATACAACAACACTAGTATCATAGAGAGTGAAAGTACCGGTAATAACATCTGGAGATGAAGCTTCTTTGCGAGCGCGAATAGCATAAGCTCTGGCAGGTGCACGAGCCTCAGATCTAACAGTAGTGTCTTTAGTTCCTCTCTGGCTACTACTCACATTACCCGTATTTCTGGGTGGTCTACCTCGAGCTGACATGTTACTTGGTCTCGTATTCTGCACTGTGTTTTGCTCAGCTAACTCAGGGCATTCACGAATGAAGTGATCCATCGATCCACATTTAAAATAGGCCTGATTATTCAATCTACAATCACCAGGGTGGCATTTACCACAATGTCTGCACTCAGGTCAGTTTGGTCAGATGTTACCAACACTAGCTACTGAGGTAGCTTTCGAACTCACAGGTGGCCTGTCTCGATCTCGTCTAGAATAACCCGCAGTAGCCTCGGAATGACTAAAATCATATCAAAACTTCTTTGAGGCCGACTGAAATGACTTATTCGATGATATTTTTTGCAAATCTCTAGCTTCAAAGTCAGCTTTTCTTTTCTCTTTCCCGAGCTCTTCAGCTTTGCATGCTCGCTCGACCAGTACCACGAACTCTTTTATTTGAAGAATCCCGACTAAAAGCTTAATGTCTTCCTTCAACCCGTCTTCAAATCTTTTACACATTATAGCTTCAGTCAAAACACATTCCCGGGCATATCTGCTGAGTCTCACAAATTCCCGTTCATATTCTGTCACTGTCATGCGACCCTGTTTTAACTCGAGGAATTCTTTGCATTTTTTGATCTATGAATCTCTGACTGATATATTTCTTTCGGAGTTCAGTCTGAATGAACTCCCAGGTAACCCGTTCTTTTGGAACCTCCGATACTAGTGTATTCCACTAGTGATATGCGGTGTCTCGTAACAAGGATACATCACATTTTACACACTCATCAGGGGTACAGGATAGCTCATCGAACACACGGATCGTATTATCAAGCCAGAGTTCAGCTCGCTCAGCATCATCATCCATAGTAGCTCTGAACTCTTCGGCCCCGTATTTTTTAATTTTATCAACCGGTGACTTATTTAATCGCACCAGATCAGTAACTTGTGGCATCACAGGTATTTGAGGATGAATTGGTGGGGGTGGAGGTTGCTGAGCAGTCGGATTTGTACGAATATATTGTGTGAACCAATCTTTCATCATCTCGAAGAAGGCTTGTTTAGCCTCTCCCTCGTGGCTACTCGTAACAGGTCTAGAATCATATTGCACTGCCCCTTGAGTGGGAGCAGGTGCATTACTTTCCACGTCATCAGCTACAGGTCGATCGGGATCTATTTACTATACAAAAACACATCTTAATTGTCAGGAATCATTACACTATCGCAGTTTATATATATGGCATGTATAACTAGACTCACACACGCTACGTTAGTCCTAGAATCGACTAAACCGTAGCTCTGATACCAATCAAATGTAACACCCCTAACCCGTATCCATCACAGGATTAGGGTTATGAGGCATTACCGAACAAAACACAGCTCAGATCCTATTCAAATTTTGAACCTTAATACTCCTATATTCATATCATTCGCATATTAAAATTATATTCAATCATATATCATTACATAACATATATCGAGCATTTATCAAAACAAATATTTCATAAGTTGATTATCAAGCATATTACTTTAATACATGCGCATATTAAACCGAATAATCTATATCACACTGCTTATTATCCTTTAGCATATTTGGCATAAATAACTTCACAAAATGGTCAAGTACAGATTTTAAACATCATAGTCGTATGCGCATTTAACATTATCATATATGAACCATTTCCGAACTCAAATAACAAGTTAAAACATATCCAAATTGCATACCAAAAATTACATCTAAACTTCATTAGTTCAATCGTACAAAGAGCTTTCAATTCGATCATTAAATAGCCTTAACATTCGTACTAAGTTTCTCCATTCAATAATAAGCAAATCATACTATTTCATTTGCCGAATAACAAATATATCATTTCTTAACTCTACACATGCGCATAATAAAACCAATCGAACCATTTTACACCATTTAATAACCAAACGCATATGCAACCATAGTGACATTACAACGTGGCTGAACATGACTTTGATGCTAATATATATATATATATAATACGCATTTTACTCCATCAAAATGAACCATTTTTGTACACAACAAAATAACACATATCATGCCTATATCGTATGCCATAAATCATGCCTAAACATCACTCTTTCAACCATCCAAGGAACTATATAAAAACCGAACCTAAATAACCAACTATTCAAGCATAATATATGTGTATACTTGTCTGCACAAACCGAATCAAAATAGCCAAACCACAAATGATCGTATCATAGGCATATACATTTATTTCACTTAAGATTAGCCGAATATAAACATGCATTGTATAACCTAATTCTTATCTCACAAAATGATCAAAGCAAATACACACACATATGACATAAACATTACTTAACTAATATATCACATACCATGACTTAAACATGCATCCATCATTTACTTCATTGCCTAAGCCGAATGATACACCATGCTTACCATTACCCATTGCCCAATCATATATCCAAACACCATAAGTATATATACCATGTATTAAGCTTATCAACATGAACTAATTTATAAGTCATTCATGTCATAACCAATCAAGACATATAACCAAAACACCATACATACATGCCATGAAATATACTTACCAAAAAAAACTTATATCATATTCAAATATACCCGAATTTAAGCATCATGATCAAGCCATTTTTGGATGGCTAAATATATATACAAATTTCAAAACCAAACATAATAATACTAGCCTATACATGCCATATATTCATAGTTTCAAACTTTTAAAAGACCGAAATAGCGATCGATAGTGAGACCCTGTTCCAAGACAATCGCCGAGGTCGTAGCTAGCTTTCAAAATCTATAAAACAATGATTAAACACACAAAGTAAGCTTGGATAGCTTAGTAAGCCATAAGCAAGTAAATCATCTCAATGGTATTAATAATTCAATTCAACTAGTCCGAAATTAATAAATCTAAACCGCATATAAGTTCATCATACTTAGAAAAGTCATATAATCACATTTGGTACTTTTCTTACCTTTACATTTCATAAACATATAAACTTCACACATACCTGATTCATTTAGCTCAATTTCACAATCATTCTCTACTTGTCATTGCCCGTTGAACCGTTCTGAATTGTTAAGGATACACGAAAATCATAATAAGCTCGTACAATGCCATATCCCGGATATGGTCTTACATGCTATCACATATCGATGCCACTATTCTAGACAGGGTCTTACACGAATCATATACGATGCCAATGTCCCAAACATGGTATTACATGTAACAGCACGATTTAGGGCCTAGTCAGAATAGTGGTTGCGAGACCACAAATCCGAGGTAGAAATGTGTGTTTTATAGATTTTATGAGGTTTATGATATTTTTGCATGCTTATGTGAAAATTTTATGAAATTTTTTTATAAATTAGAGAACAATTTGTCTATTAGGACTAAATTGCAAAGATTAGAAAATATGAGATTCTAGAAGATTTAAGTATGAAATAGCATTATAAAAATTATTAGAGGTCCTTATTTAGCAATTAGACCATTTTATGTCAAGATGGACAAAAATGGGCATGGGAAGGAAAAATCTCAAGAAAGGGCCTTAAGGGCATTTTTGTCATTTGGTTAATAAAAGAATTAAAAGGGAAAAAGAAGTCAAAAATTCATGTCCATCTTCTTCCTAAGTGCCAAAATTTTTAAGCTCTCCATAGCTAGGGTTTCTTCAACTTTCAAGCTTGATTGTAAGTGTCTCCTAGCCCCGTTTTAATGTTCTTCGTATTTTTGAGATCCTCGTAGCTTGATTTAGCTATTTCTAGCTATATTTTGAGCTAGGGTTTATGTTAAAAAATTTACCCATGTATGACATGTATGTATTTTTATGATTTATGGAAGAATATGAAAGTTTGATGTATGATAAACATCTTTTTCTAAGTGATTTTCATGAAAAATGCATAAAAAGGGACCAAATTGTAAAAGTCATGAAAATGGTCATACATGAGTGAATTAGTGGAAATTGAGGGCTGTTATAGTTATGAAAATGATTCAGCTAGGCTTAAAATACAAATAAATTGAATGAAAATCATTTTACGAGCCTAAAGGCAAAAGTGTAATTATGTAAAAGTTTAGGGGCAAAATCATAATTTTTCCAAAATATGATTTTTGGGTCAATTTAGTTAATATGAGTACTAAACAAGTGAAATTGTTATTATAGATCAAAAAACATGAAGCTCAGACCGAAACTGAGGTAAGAACAAAGTTGTGGACTAAATCGAATATCTACACACATTTTGAGTATCGAGTATCGCCAAGCTAACTCGGGGATCGCAGGACGTCGGAGTTCGGATCACACTATCCACCATTCTTTTGGTATAGTAAAGTTGATTTATTTTGGGTATGGCATGTATAGGAACTTGGTCATTTTGTTATGTCATATTTGTTAGCCAAAGTGTTGGTTATTATTGTTACTAATTCATTTTGTAAATGGCCATTGGGAATTGGCCAATACTTGTTAAGTTTTATATATATCCAATGATGAAGATATTCATGAAGCGAAAGTTTTTGTAATTGATCAAGAAAAATGTGAAGTGTAGGCATGATGAATTAGTGATTCTTATAATGCATTATTGCTATGTTATGTGTTACCTGTGGTGGTATAAGTGTGCTTGATTTTAGGGTGCAAATTGGTTTGGTAAATAGCCTTATAATTGTCCACACGGGTAGACACACGGGCGTGTGTCTAGGCCGTGTATGACACACGGTCAGCCCCATGGGTGTGTTGATAGGCCGTGTGTCCCCTGCATCAAAATTTGGAAAATTTAATTCGTCACACAGGCCAGCACACGGGCGTGTGAGTAGGCCATGTGCCCCTTAAGTGTTTGCTGACGTCATAAATAGAATACCAACGTTTTCACACACGAGTGAGGACACGGGCGTGTCTAGGCCGTGTGAGGGACACGGGCCATAGACACGGGTGTGTCTAGGCCATGTGAGGGACACGGGCCATAGACACGGGCGTGTGCCAGGCCGTGTGAAAACCCCTATAGGTTCAAAATGAAAATTAAAATCCACACGGGCTGGGAACATGCGCGTGTGTGACTACACGGCCTGCCCACACGGGCGTGTTCTATTCCACACGGGCGTGTGGCCCTGTTTTAGGCAAGAATTTTCTAAGTGTGTAAAAGTTTCCGTTTTATTATCGAACCATTTCGTATGTATGTTTAGGGTCTTGTTGGCCCATAATAGGGATGTTACGAATATGAATGAAAAAGTTTTAAGTTGAAACAAAATTTTATAGCCCGAAGTTATATGTTTGAGCAAGTTAAGTTCGGTAATGCCTCGTATCCGGTTTTGGCGTTGAAACGGGTAAGGGGTGTTACATTTAGTGGTATCAGATCTACAGTTTAGTCAATTCTCGGACTAACATAGCATATGCATGAGTCTAGCTATACATGTCATACGTATGAGTATTTACCTAATGATAGTGTGACGACTCCTGACGATTTAAATTGTGTTTTTATATACTAAATGGATCCCGATAGAGCTGTGGCAGATGATGTAGAAGGTAATGCGTCGGCTCCCACCCAAGGGACAGTGCCGAGTGAAAATGAAAATAGACCAACGACTGTAAGTCAGAGAGGAAGAGAAGAGGCTAGGGAAGCCTTTCTCCACATAATGAATGCATGGTATACGAAGTTCGATCGTACGAACCCGAATGCACAACTCCCTCCACCCCCACCTATTCCTCAGCCTACCCCTGTAGCTCCCCAGGTGGTAGAAGTGGTGAGAAGAGAAAAGCCTCCGGTTGATAGAATCCAAAAATAAAGAGCCGAAGAATTTTGAGCTAGTAAAGATGACGATCCAGAGAGGGAAAAATTTTGGCTTGAAAATACCATCAGGGTATTTGATGAATTATCTTGCACACCTGAAAAGTTCATGAAATGTGTGGTGTCCCTCTTGAGAGATTCTGCTTACCAGTGGTGGAATACCCTTGTGTCAGTTGTACCAAGGGAAAGGATTACATGGGAGTTTTTCAAGGAAGAGCTTCGGAAGAAGTACATTAGCCAAAGATTTATTGATCAGAAGAGAAAAGAATTCCTTGAGCTAAAACGAGGTCGGATGACAGTAACTGAATATGAGCGTGAGTTCGTAAGACTCAACAAATACGCTCGAGAGTGTGCATCCACTAAAGCCATTATGTGTAAACGGTTTGAGGAAGGATTAAATGAAGATATCTAATTATTTGTTGGTGTCCTAGAATTGAAGGAATTTGTTGTGCTAGTGGACAGGACTTGCAAAGCCGAGGAGTTGGTTAAAGAGAAAACAAAGGCTAAAATGGAGTCTCGTGACTCAAGAAAGAGACAACTGAACAAGTCATTTCAATCCTCATCTAAGAAGTCAAGAGATTTCACTACTCAATCAGCTACTTCAGCTGGGTTTTCAAATAGAAGTAAGAGTAAATAGTACTCGGGGTCTAAAGCTCAGACCACTTCAGTTGCTAGTGTTGGGAACACTCGACCTAATAGACTGGAATGCCCATAGTGTGGTAGACGTCACCCCGGTGAGTGCCGAGCACATGAGAGAGCCTATTTTAAGTGTGGTTCCCAAGATCATTTTATTAGAGAATGCCCTGAGATGGTCGAAAAAGAGAAAATTCAGAGTACAAGATCAAGAAGTACTACTAGAGGGAGACAGCAGAGAAACCCGAGAAGTGGAACAAGTAGTAAGAGTACACCCAGAGAACAGACTGCAAGATCTGAGGGTAGAGCGCCTGCGAGGAATTATGCCATTCGCGCTCGCGAAGAGTCGTCATCCCCTGATGTAATTACGGGTACATTTTCTCTCTATGATACTAATGTTGTTGCTTTAATTGATCCGGGATCTATCCACTCATATATTTTCATGAAATTAGTATCTAGTATGAGCATGCTTGTAGAGTCTACAGAATTCGTGATAAAAGTGTCCAACCCCTTAGGCAAATGTGTATTAGTTGATAAGGTATGCAAAGATTGCCCATTGATGATTAGAGCTCATTATTTTAAGGCGAATCTCATGCTATTTCCATTTGATGAATTCGATATAATTCTTGGCATGGACTGGTTAACCGCTCATGATGTGACAGTAAATTGTGGAAAGAAATATATTGAATTGAGATGTGAAAATGGGGACACTCTTCGTGTTGAATCAGATGAACAGGACAGATCGCCTATAGTGATTTCTCATATGTCCGCCCAGAAATATGTAAGAAAAGGGTATGAAGCCTATCTTCCCTTTGTGATGAATGCCAAAGAGACTGAGTTAAGAATTGAATCAGTGCCAATAGTATGCGAGTATTCAGATGTATTCCCAGAAAAATTGCAAGGGCTGCCTCCGGTTAGAGAAATTGAATTTGGCATTGAGTTAGCCCTTGGTACTGCACCTATATCGATTGCTCCATACAGAATGGCTCCAACTGAGTTGAAAGAATTGAAGGCACAGTTACAAGATTTGACGGACAAAGGCTTTACACGACCGAGTTATTCTCCATGGGGTGCTCCAGTATTATTTGTGAAAAAGAAAGATGGTTCCATGAGATTGTGTATAGATTATCAGCATCTTAATAAGGTAACCATGAAGAAAAAGTACCCGTTGCCAAGAATCGATGATTTGTTTGATCAATTGAAGGGAGCCAATGTGTTTTCCAAGATAGACTTGAGGTCCGATTATTACCAGTTGAGGGTCAAAGACTCAGATTTGCCGAAAACTGCATTTTGGACAAGGTATGGGCACTATGAATTTTTAGTCATGCCTTTCGGTTTAATAAATGCCCCTGCTGTGTTTATGGATTTAATGAACTGCATCTTTCGGCCATACTTGGATAAATTTGTTGTTGCTTTTATTGATGATATATTGATTTATTCTCTTGATGAGAATGAGCACGCCGAGCACTTGAGGACAATTTTACAGATTTTACGAGATAATCAGTTGTATGCCAAGTTTAGCAAGAGTGAATTTTGGCTCAAAGAAGTCGGGTTTTTGGGACACATTGTCTCAGGAGATGGAATTCAAGTTGACCCGAGTAAGATTTCAACTATTGTTGATTGGAAACCGCCGAGAAACGTATCAGAGGTTAGAAGTTTTTTGGGCCTAGCTGGCTATTACCGACGGTTTGTCAATGGATTTTCCATGATAGCGACTCCGATGACGAGACTATTACAGAAAGATGTAAAGTTTGAATGGACAGAAAAGTGCCAACAGAGTTTCGAGAAACTAAAGACAATGTTTACTGAAGCTCCAGTTCTAGTACAACCTGAACCGAGAAAAGAATTTGTGATTTATAGTGATGCATCCTTGAATGGATTGGGCTGTGTGCTTATGCAAGAGGGCAAGGTGATATCATATGCCTCTAAACAGTTAAAGCCACATGAGAAGAACTACCCGACACATGATTTAGAGATGGCTGCTATTGTGTTTGCATTAAAAATATGGAGACACCATTTGTATGGTGAAAAATGTCGGATATTCACCGATCATAAGAGCCTAAAGTACTTGATGACTCAAAAGGAGTTAAATTTAAGGCAACGAAGATGGTTAGAGCTGATAAAGGACTATGAGCTAGTGATTGACTACCATCCGGGAAAGGCGAACGTGGTCGCCGATGCCTTGAGCAGAAAATCATTGTTTGCATTGAGGGCTATGAATACACGGATGACTTTGTTAAGTGATGGTTCTATTCTAGCTGAGTTGAGGGCTAGACCGATGTTCCTTCAAGAGAATTGTGAGGCTCAGAAAGATGACAGTGACTTGCAAGCCAAAAGAGTTCAGTGTGAGTCGGATGTTGAGTCTGACTTTCGGATTAGTTCTAATGGATGCTTGATGTTCCGGGACAGAGTCTGTGTATCGAGAGATGATGAGCTCATTCAGAAAATTTTATACGAGGCACATAACGGATGTCTATCTGTACATCCAAGCATCAAAAAAATGTATAATGACTTGAAGAAATGGTATTGGTGGCCGAGTATGAAGAAAGATATTTCTGAGTTTGTATCAAATTGTTTGATTTGTCAGCAAGTGAAGGCTGAACACCAAGTACCTTCGGGTTTACTTCAGCCTATTATGGTTCCCGAGTGGAAATGGGACCGTATTACGATGGACTTTGTAATGGGCTTGCCATTGACACCGAGCAAGAAAGATGCCGTATGGTTTGTGGTAGATAGACTTACGAAGTCGGCCCATTTCATACCTATACGCGTGGATTATTCACTTGATATGTTGGCAAATTTGTATGTTTCAGAGAGTAAGATTGCATGGAGCGCCTTTGTTGATTATATCGGATAGAGATCCGAGATTCACATCCCGGCTTTGGAAAAAGTTACAAGAAGCTTTGGGCGCAAAGTTGAGTTTTAGTACAGCGTTTCACCCACTAACTGACGAACAGTCGGAGAGATTAATACAGATACTTGAAGATATGCTCTGGTGTTGTGTTCTTGAGTTTCAGAGCAGCTAGGAAAAATATTTACCGTTGGTAGAGTTTGCATACAATAACAATTTTCAGTCGAGTTTGAAAATGGCGCCTTAAGAGGCATTGTATGGGCGGAAGTGTCGAACGCCTTTGTATTGGACTGAACTCAAGGAAAATCAGATTCATGGGGTCGATCTGGTTAGAGAAACTGAAGAGAAGGTAAAGATAATTCGTGATTGTTTAAAAGCTACTTCGGGTAGACAAAAGTCCTACTCGGACTTAAAACGGAAAGAGAACGAATTTCAAGTTGGCGAATAGGTGTTCTTAAAAGTGTCACCATGGAAGAAAGTTCTCAGATTTGGCCGGAAAGGAAAATTGAGTCCGCGTTTTATCAGACAATATGAGATCACTGAGAGGGTAGGACCAGTAGCTTATCGTTTGGCTTTGCCTTCCGAGTTGGAGAGGATTCATGATGTGTTCCATGTGTCTATGTTGCGACGATACCGATCAGATCCTTCGCATGTGATTACACCGACAGAGGTTGAAATTCAACCCGACATGACTTATGGTGAAGAACCGGTGTAACACCTTTAACCCGAAACCGTCGCCGGAATAGGGTTAAGAGGCATTACCGATCAATCGGAACATTTCACATCCATTTCACGACACAAAGTCAATCATCAATCAAACATATTCAAAATATAAACATATAGTCCCTTATTACGGTCTAGGAGACCTTAAACACGTGTTAAAAAGAGGTCAGGACCAAACCGAATACATACAAAAATTCTCGAAAATTTAAAACTTTTCAAAGTTACAGAGGTCACACGCCCGTGCGGTCAGGCCGTGTGCCTCACACGGCTACCAGACACACCCATGTGTCTAGGCCGTGCCAGAACAGAGCATACATACTGACTTGTCCACACGGTAACCAGACACGCCCGTGTGCCATGGCCGTGTGAAATTAAGCTAGCTACTAACTTGATCACACGGCCTCCAAGCACGCCCGTGTGCCACAGCTGTGTGACCTGCCCAGGCACACATCGAAGTGGCCCTTGAGCCACACGGCAGAGACACACGCCCGTGTCCCTTGGCCGTGTATGCAAAATAGGCCATTTGTAAGGCCAATTTGCCACCCACACAAGGGTCATCCCTACAAGCTTCAAGTCAATGCTAATTCATGCTTCTAAATGCATTCAACCATTCCATTTCATGCACCAATTAATCACCAACAATACCATCTACTTCCATACCTAATAACATCACAAATAAGTCCATTCAAAGTAACAATTGTACATCTCAAAGCTTATATATATCAAACATCATGTAATCCATACCATAATTCATCTTCAAACCACATCTTTCATCAACCACATAATCATGAAATATACTAAATTCATAGCTCATTCATAAGTTCAACATCATTCAACTTCCAAGCCAAATCACATGGCAAGAATTAAGCATATCAAAACATGCCATAACTTCTAGCCTATACATGCCATATTTCAACTATATACATCTTTCCAAAAGTACCAAAATAGATTACCGATATTGTGATAGAGATGCTGACGATCCCCGGATCCGAGCTAGCTTTACTGACACTATAAAATAGAGAAACAAATCACACAGTAAGCTTTCAAAAGCTTAGTAAGTTCGTAACATAATACGTTCAACTTAATAGTTCAAATACAATGCACAACAAGAACTCATCACATAGATCAATTTCCAAATGTTTATACCATATCATTCATAGCCAATAATCTTACTCAACCACTCATGAAGTCATACACAATCTCCTCAACCACAAAGGTTCAATACATACCTTAGCCATCACATGGTTACTCACCATCCAAGCTAATTTATGCTCGATATTGTATCTTGATCCAACCTTCATTATTCATTAGGTTTAATCGCACACTTAGTGCCCAATTTGTAGTCGAAATTAATTTAACTTCGCACACTTAGTGCCTCAATTCATAGCTGAAGCTTATATAACATCGCACACTTAGTGCCTCAATACAAAACCGAACGTAATTCGGAATTGCACACACAATGCCAACTATGAAGCCAAAGCTTCTGTTATTTCACACACACAGTGCTAATCAACTCTGTCTCAATTTAATTAAACACACTTAGTGCCTCGTTACTCAATTTCATTAATTACATTTCTAATTCAATATCAATCATTCAATTCACATCACATAGAAGGTAATTTAAAAACTTGTACTATGTCCGAACTTACCTCGGATGTCGAAATACTGAAACGGTCTTTTAATCGAGCACTTTGTCTTTGCCTCGATCTCAATCCGAACCTCTCCTTTCTTGGTCTATACACATTCAAATTAAACCCATTCAATCACCAATTCATTCAATTTAGTTCATACACACATATTTAGGGCATTTTACAAAATAGCCCTCACATGTTCACATTTCGACACTTGAGTCCCTAATTCATAAAATCATCAAATACACATAATTTACTTGTACCCATGCCTAGCCGAATTCTCACTATACTCATACAAACCCACACATTTCATTTATTTCACATTCTAGTTCTTCAATTTTCACTTTTCTCAATTTAGCCCAAATTACTAAATTTTACCAAAAATCCAATTACAAACTATGTTAACCCAACTCCAAGCTTTAATATTCCACCAACTAACAAAACAAAGCTCACATATCCATCAATGGCATATCTCAAAGTCACCATCAATTTCTAAAATTTAAGCATGGGTTCGATAGTACACTAAGCAACGATCACAAAAACGTAGAAATTATCATTAATCGAAACCAAAACATACCTTAATCTAGCCTAAGTATGTGCCGAATATAAAAAGAGCTCAAACCCTTCTTCTTTCTTCTTATTTTCGGTGATGAAGCATAAAGATGATAGAATTTAGCTTTTGTTTTAGTTTAATAATCTTTGATTTATCAATTTACCCATTTAGCCTTTTAATAAACAAATAATAACTTATAAACATAAGGCCACTAATGTCTTTTAACCATCCACTAACTAAATATTGGATTAATTGCCTCATAAGACCTCCACATTAAAAAGACAACAACACTTAGGTACTTATAAATCAGCACACAGCTTTTACACTTTATGCGATTAAGTCCTTTTTGCTAATTAAGCACTCAAACAATAAAATTTTCACATAGAAATTTCACATAGACTTAATCACATATTATGAACACAAAAATAGTTTTAAAATATTTTTTCGACCTCGAATTTGTGGTCTCGAAACCACTGTTCTGACTAGGGTCTAAACCGGGTTGTTACAACTCTCCCCCCTTAGGGATTTTCGTCCCCGAAAATCTTACTAGTGAATAGGTGTGGATATTGCTCTCTCATAACATTCTCAGGCTCCCACGTAGCCTCTTCTACTCCGTGTTTGTGCCACAACACTTTCACTAAGGATATTCTTTTGTTTCTCAACTCTTTGGTCTCTCGTGCCAAAATTTGAATCGGTTCTTCACTATACGACAAGTCTGACTGAATTTCAACCTCAGTAGGAGCAATCACATGAGACGGATCAGATCTGTACCGTCGAAGCATCGACACATGAAACACAATATGAATTTTCTCTAACTCAAGTGGCAACATCAATCTATAAGCAACCGGCCCCACTCGTTCAATGATCTCATACGGCCCGAGGAACCTCAGACTCAGCTTGCCCTTTCGGCCAAATCGAAGTAGTTTCTTCCACGGAGACACTTTCAAAAACACTTTGTCACTAAATTCGAATTTAATATCTTTTCGTTTCAAATCTGCATAAGATTTCTGACAATCTGATGCAGCTTTCAAACTGCCACGAATCACTTTCACTTTCTGCTTATTCTCTTTTATCAAATCAACTCCGTGAATCTTATTCTCACTCAGCTCAGTCCAATATAATGGAGTTCAACATTTTCGACCGTAGAAAGCTTCATACGGTGCCATTTTAATGCTAGATTGAAAATTGTTGTTGTACGCAAACTCAATCAACGGTAAATGCTTTTCCCATGTTCTTTCAAATTCAAGAATACAATACTTCAACATATCTTCGAGAACATGAATGATCCGCTTAGATTGTCCATCCGTTTGCAGATGAAATGCAGTGCTGAAATGTAATTTTGTGCCTAAAGCCCCTTGCAATCTCTTCCAAAATCGTGAGGTAAATCTCGGATCTCTGTCAGATACAATAGATAATGGCACCCCGTGCAATCTCACAATCTCTGCAATATATAATTCAGCCAATCTATCGAGTGAAAAATATGTTCTCACCAGAATGAAATGTGCTGATTTCGTTAATCTATCAACTATCACCCAGATTGCATCTTTCTTTCCCGGAGATAAAGGTAGTCCCGACACAAAGTTCATCGTGACTCTCTCCCATTTCCACTCAAGAATCATAATCGGTTGTAACAAACCGGATGGAACCTGATGTTTAGCTTTAACTTGTTGACAAACTAAACACTTCGACACAAAGTCAGAAATGTCTCGTTTCATACCATACCACCAATAAAACTATTTCAAATGATTAAACATTTTTGTACTTCCCGGATGCACAGTCAAACAACTATTATGAGCTTCGTTCAAAATTAACTGAATCAACTCTGAATTCTTCGAAACACAAATCCGATTTCTGAATCTCAAACAATCATCACTATCAACTCGAAATTCTGAATCGGAATTCAAATCACATTGAGCTCGTTTTGCTATCATTTCATCATCAGTTTTCTGGGCATCACAAATCTGATGTACAAACACAGGTCTCACTTTCAACTCAGCCGAAACTAAATCATCATCACATAGATATATCTGAGTATTCATAGTTCACAAAGCACATAAATACTTCTGACTCAAAGCATCAGCAACAATGTTAGCTTTTCCCGGATGATAATCAATCACAAGTTCGTAATCTTTCAACAATTCTAACCATCTTCTCTGTCGCAAATTCAATTCTTTCTGAGTCATCAAGTACTTCAAACTCTTGTGATCGGTATAAATATGACATTTCTCACCAAATAGATAGTGACGCCAAATCTTTAACGCAAACACAATTACAGCTAATTCAAGGTCGTGCCTCGAATAGTTCTTTTCATACGGCTTTAACTACCTCGAAGCATAATCAATGACTTTGCCTTCTTGCATCAGCACACAGCCCAAACCATTCAACGATGCATCACTGTAAACTATGAATTCTTTTCCCGATTCAGGTTGAACTAGTACTGGTGCCTCTGTCAACAACGCTTTCAACTGATCAAAACTCTTCTGGCACCTTTCTGACCATTCGAATTTAACATCTTTCTGTAGAAACTTCGTTAACGGAGTCGCAATCATTGAAAAACCTTTCACAAATCGTCTATAATATCCCACTAGTCCCAGAAAACTACAGACTTCAGACACATTTCTCAGAGGTTTCCATTCTAAAATAGCTGAGATTTTACTCGGATCAACTCGTATTCCTGTAGCTGACACAATATGCCCCAGAAAACCAACCTCACGCAGCCAAAACTCACATTTGCTGAATTTTGCATACAATTACTTTTCACGCAGAGTCTGTGGCACAATTTTCAAATGCTCGGCATGTTGCGTTTCATCACAAGAATAAATCAGAATATCATTAATGAACACCACAACAAAATGATACAAATACGGTCTGAATATCCGATTCATCAGATCTATAAACACTGCAGGAGCATTCGTTAATCCAAAAGGTATAACTAAAAACTCATAATGCCCGTACCTCGTTCTGAAAGTAGTCTTTGGTACATCTGACTCTTTTACTCGTAGCTGGTAGTAGCCCGGTCTTAAATCTATCTTAGAAAACATTGTAGCTCTTTTCAACTGATCAAAAAAATCATCAATGCGAGGCAACGAATATTTATTCTTTATTGTTACTTTATTCAATTGTCGGTAATCAATACACATTCTCATAGTGCCGTCTTTCTTTTTCACAAACAAGACAGGAGCACCCCAGGGCGAGAAACTCGGTCGTGCAAATCCTCTATTGGTCAACTCTTGCAACTGAGACTTCAACTCTTTTAATTTCGTCGGTGCCACTCTATAAGGAGCTATTGAGATAGGAGTTGTTCCCGGCACCAATTCAGTGCCAAATTTAACTTCTCGTATCGGAGGTAGTCCCGGTAGTTCTTCAGGAAATACATCAGGGAATTCACAAACCATAGGCACAGATTGAACTTTCTTTTTTGTCACTTTTGTATCAATCACATATGCCAGATAAGCTTCGCAACCCTTTCTCACATAGTTCAAAGCTTTCATCGCAGATACAATAGCTGGTAACCCTTTCATAACACTGGATTCAATTCGAACTATCTCACCATTCTGACTTCTCAATTCAATATTCTTTCTTTTACAATTTACAATGGCATTATGCAAAGTGAGCCAATCCATACCTAGAATAATATCAAATTCATCGAATGGTAGCAACATCAAATTAGCCGAAAAACAAGCATCCTGAAACATCAATGGTCAATCTTACACACTTTATCCACCAAGACACAATTGCCTAAAGGGTTCGATACTCTAATCACAAATTCAGAAGACTCAACAGGTAGAGTCTTACTTGATACTAGATTCACACACACATAGGAATGAGTAGAACCTGGATCTATCAATGCAATCACATCAGTATCAAATAGAGTAAAAGTACCAGTGATGACGTCTAGAGATGACACTTCGTCTCGTGCGCGTATGGCATAGGCTCAGGCAGGTGCTCTTGCCTCTGATCTCACAGCTGTATCGGTAGTCCCTCTTTGACTTCCACTCACATTTCTAGTGTTTCTGAGTGGTCTACCTCTAGCCGTCATATTACTCGGCCTCACACTCTGAACATTTTCTTCTTCAGCTAACTTTGGAAAATCTCTAATGAAGTGATCCCGTGATCCACACTTATAACAAGTTCGATTATTATACTTACCCCAACATTCTCCCACATGTCGTCTTCCGCACTGTCTACACTCAGGTTTGTTGCTTTTGGTACTTCCAACACTTGATTCAGTCAGAATTTGAACTCGTGGACCGATGCTTTGTCTCACACAATCTCTACTTGGATGTCCAAACAAAGCATTTGATCAATTGCTTACATCTCTAAATCTCTTCGTCGAAGGTTGAGACAACTTACTCATCGATCTTTTTCTTTCATCTCGAGCTTCAGAATCAGCTTTCTTCTTTTCTTTACTGAGCTCCATGGCTTTGCAGGCTCTTTCAACTAACACAACAAATTCGTTTATGTAACATCCCGATTTAGGGCCTAGTCAGAATAGTGGTTCAAGACCACAAATCCGAGGGACATGAATGAGTTTTTGAGGTTTATATTATTTATGCATGCTAGTGTGAAAGTTTCATGAAACAATTTTTTGAAATTGTGGTTGAATTGTCCAAAAGGACTAAATTGCAAAAGTTGCAAAATGTGTGTTTCTAGAAGCTATTTGTGTGAAATAGCTTTAGATTATTAATTAGAGGTCCTTAAATAGCAATTTACCCAAATTCTAATTTTTGGACAAAAATGGGCATGGATGAGTCAAAATTTGAAGTTTATCAAAAAGGGCATTTTGGTCATTTATCAAATAAGTGATTAAATAGGTGAAAAGATGATAAAAATTCACTCATCTTCTCCCCCAAGCTACCGAAAATTAAAGAAGCCATTGTTAGGGCTCTTCAATTTTTCAAGCTTGCTAGTAAGTGCTCTTAAGCCCGGTTTTTGATATTCTTCGTATTTTTGAAGTCCTAGTAGCATGAGTAAGCTATTTTTAGCTATTTGGTGAGCTATTATGGATGTTCAAAAATGTACATATGTATGAGATGCATGTATTTTGATGTTTTATGGAAGAATATGAAAGCTTGATGTAGTAGAAACATCTTTTGCTAAGTGATTTTCCATGAAAATGCATGTAGGGACTTAGTTGTGAAAATCTTAAGTTTGGTCATACATGGGTGATTTAGTGAGAATTGTTGAATGCTATAGTTGAGTAAGTGGTTTGGCTAAGCATGAAAGGCTAGAAAGTTGAATAAAAATCACTTTACGAGCATTTAGGGCTAAAGTGTAAATATGAGAAAGTTTAGGGGCAAAATAGTAATTTTGCTAAAGTATGAGATGTGGGTCAATTTAATCAATGTGTGTATTGAATAAGCTGATTTATTAATTATAGATCAAGAAAGACAAAGCCCGGTTCGAAACCGAGGCAAAAGCAAGGTGGTGGACTAAATTGCACATTTCAATACTTTGAGTATCGAGGTAAGTCTATGCATAAACAATGCATTCATACTTACAATTTGTTAATGCTAGCTAGGGTGTAGCATGAATGATAATGAATGAGAATGGTTGGGAACCTATATGGTTCAAGTAGAATGAATGTAATATAGATGTGAATGGATGAATAATTGGGTAAATAGACTTGTGCATGTGTTGTGATAATGCTAGATGGTGAGCTAGGTGTGATACCATCCAAATGCATATTGACGATGAGCTGGCTATGTGCGATGCTATCGTTAGGTATATCATTTAGTGGCTATGTGCGAGATCACTATGATTACCTTTGTGGTAGGCTAAGTGCGATACCACCTTATAAATTGATTGTGGTGTGCTAAGTGCGAAACCACCGAGATATTAGCTGTGTGGATTAATTGTGTATATTAGGTGTGTGTACTAGCTGTGTGGATAAGATATGTGGATTAGCTATGTGGATTAGCTATGTGAGTTAGCTATGTGGATGTATTATTGAGCAATAATGATGTGTTGTATACTGTGTAAATGTGATATTGAATGTAGGGGTGCATTTCAATAGTTATGAGCATGTGACTCATGATGTGTTGGTAATATGGTAAGGGATAGAAAGAGTAAGCATAGTTGTATATTATATGTTGGTATAATGCTAATTGTGGTTGGGCTTATACTATGATGCTTAATTGTTTATGTGTAAACTTACTAAGCTCAAAGCTTACTCCCTTTCTTTTCCCTTGTCTTATAGATTAAAAGTGGTGAATCGAGATACGAGGATCATTGGAAGATAGCCCACATATTAGCACACTTTGGTACATGAAACTTAATGTTTTGTATATGGCATGTATAGGGGCTAGACAAGTTAGTCAATTTTTTTTGTAAATGGATAAGATGTGTTAGCCTTTTTATGGGAAGTGTATTTTGTATAATGCCATAGTTGTTGGCTATTACATTATATGAAAAAGATATAGTTTTCTATGTGAGATTGTATTCAATTTTAGTTGATTATGATTGTGTTGGATGAGTACTTGTTGTGTATGCTAGAAGGGTGAAAAGAACTTGACACTTAGCTTTGTCCTTGATCATGTGGTTAGACACACGGGCGTGTGTCTAGACCATGTGTGACACACGGTCAGCCCACGGGCGTGCTGTTGCCGTGCGTCCCCTGTATGTGAATATTTTAAAACAGAATAGACCACGGACTAGTCACACGGGCGTGTGCCTAGGGCGTGTGGGATTAATCAGTGTTGGCCACGGGCTAGCCACACGGGCATGTGTCTAGACTCTAGGCCGTGCGAGGGAAGTCAGTGTTCACCACGGTTAGGGAGCACGGGCGTGCCATGGCCGTGTGGCAATTGGTAGAATGCTCGAGTTTTTAGCACGGCTAGGGAACATGGGCGTGTGTGTCCATACACGGGCATGTTACATAGTGCACGGGTGTGTGAGCCCTGTATAAAAGAAGAAAATTTTTAAGGATCGTAAAAGTTCCAGATTAGTCTCGAGAGCCCTCATGTGTATGAGTGAGGCCTCGTAAGTCGAGAGTGAGGTTATAGAGAGTAATGACGTTGAGCCTACGTGGCGATTAAGTGGATTGAGTTCGGTAACGCCTCGGGCCCAATTCTCTATGTAGAATCCAGGTAAGGGGTGTTACATTTAGTGGTATCAGAGCTATGGTTTAGTCAGTTCTAGGACTACCGTAGCGGGTGTAAGAGTCTAGCTATACATGCCATAAGTGTACGATGATAGTATGGTGGTTTCTGATGATTTTAAATCTTGTTTTATATAGAATATGGATTCCGATCCATTGACTGCTGATGAAGCAGCTAGTAATGCGTCGGCTCCTGCGCAAGGAACCGTGCCGATGCAAAGTGGACCCGAGGCGAGGGGTCAAGGGGAAGAGGCACGAGAAGCCTTTATCCATATGATGAGTGATTAGTACTTGGACTACGTTCGAGCAAACCCTAACGCTCAACCTCCTCCACCTCCTCCTATACCTCAGCTAAATCCAGTGGCTCCTCAAGGTATGGATGTAGTGAGGATATCGATACCCCCAGTGGATAAGATTAGGAAACACGGGGCTGAGGAGTTTAGAGCTAAGGTAGATGACGACCCTGAGATGGCGGAGTTCAGGTTAGAGAACTCGATGAGGGTGTTCGATGAGCTCTCATGTACACCTGAGGAGAGTTTGAAGTGTGCCGTATCTTTGCTGAGAGACTCGGCATACCATTGGTGGAAAACAGCCGACATTAATGGTCAGAGAGCGGGTAATGTGGGACTTCTTTTGGAAGAGTTCCAGAAGAAGTATATAAGCCAAAGATTTACTGATCGGAAGAGGAAAGAATTCCTTGAGTTGAAGCAAGGAAGAATGTCAGTAGCAGAATATGAGCGTGAGTTTGTTAGGCTTAGCAAATACGCTCAAAAATGTGTGTCGACAGAGACCATCTTGTGCAAGAGTTTCGAAGATGGGCTGAATGAGGATATCAAACTCCTAGTTGGCATTTTGGAGTTGAAAGAATTCGTGGTATTAGTTGAGAGGGCAAGTAAGGCCAAAGAGTTGAGTTCAGATAAGAGGAGGGTTGTGAGTAAAGCCCGAGATGCGAGAAAGAGACCGATGGGCAAGTCGTATCAAGCCCAGTCAAAAAGATCCAAGGAAGTGAATCCTCAGACGTCAGCCTCAGTGGGATATTTGCATCAAGACTTGGACAATACTCATCAGGGTTCGAGAGTCCGAGCCCCCTCGATGGAAAGTGTGGGCAATACAAAGAGTAAACCGGAGTGTCCAAGTTGTGGTAGGTATCACACCGGAGAGTGTTGGGGAAATAGTCAGAAATGTTACAAATATGGTTCCCCTGACAACTTTATCCATAACTGTCCCGAGAGGGATGATAAGGAAGAGAGGCAAGAAGTGAGACCTAGTGATGTGTCTACGAGGGTTAGACCACCAAGGAACCCAAGAGGTGGGGCTAGTGGTAGAGGTACGTCCAGTGACTCTGCTGTGAGACCAGAGGGTCGGGCACCTGCGAGGACGTATGCCATTCGCGCTCGCAAAGAGGCATCCTCCCCTGATGTGATAACGGGTACTTATTCTCTCTTTGACACCTCTGTTATTGCTTTAATAGATCTAGGGTCTACTAACTCTTATATTTGCATGAGATTAGCATCTAGTTTGAGTATGACCGTTGAGTCTACGGACATAGTAGTTAAGGTGTCAAACCCGTTAGGAAAGCATGTGTTAGTGGACAAAGTGTGTAAGAATTATCATTTGTTGATTGAGAATCATTGTTTTCCGGCAAACCTTATGTTGTTGCCGTTTGATGAGTTCGATTTAATCCTAGGCATTGATTGGTTGACTACCCATAGTGTTTTAGTGAACTGTGGTAGTAAGTACATTGAATTGAAATGTGAGAGTGGAGATGTGGTTCAGGTTGAATCAGGTGGATCGGATAGTCTACCAGTGATGATTTCTTCCCTAGTGGCTGAGAAATGTTTGAGAAAAGGATGTGAGTCCTATCTTGCATTCGTGTTGAACACTCTAGAGGTTGGGGTGGAGTTTAAAACAGTGCCAGTGGTACGTAAGTATCCAGATGTATTCCCGGAGGAGTTACCCGGATTACCCCCAGTGAGAGAGGTCGAGTTTGGAATTGAGTTGGTTCTGGGAATGGCACCTATTTTGATTGCCCCATACAGAATGGCACATATAGAGTTGAAAGAACTGATGGTTCAGTTACAAGAGTTGACAGATAAGGGTTTTGCAAGACCGAGCTACTCACCTTGGTGAGCTCTGGTATTGTTTGTGAAGAAGAAAGATGGGTCTATGAGGTTGTGTATAGACTATAGACAGCTTAACAAAGTGACGGTTAAGAATAAGTATCCTTTACCAAGGATTGATGATCTTTTGATCAACTAAAGGAGCTACTGATGTTCTCCAAGATAGACTTGAGGTCTGGTTATTATCAGCTCAGAGTGAAAGAGCAAGATGTGTTGAAAACTGCATTTCGGACAAGGTATAGCCATTATGAGTTTTTGTTTATGCCGTTTGGGCTTACGAATGCACCTGCAATTTTTATGGATCTGATGAACCGTGTTTTCAGACCATATGTGGCAAAGTTTGTGGTTGTCTTTATTGACGACATATTGATCTATTCTCGGGATGAGAATGATCATGAAGAGCACTTGAGAATTGTCTTGCAAACTTTGAGAGATAAGCAGTTGTATGCTAAGTTTAGCAAGAGTGAGTTTTGGCTCCGAGAGGTCGGATTCCTAGGACACATGGTGTCAGGTGATGGTGTCAGAGTTGACCCGAGTAAGATATTGACTGTTATGGATTGGAAACCGCCGAGGAATGTGTCAGAAATCAGAAGTTTCTTGGGATTAGTGGGATATTACAGACGTTTCATAAAGGGGTTCTCTGTGATTGCTACCCCGATGACGAAGCTATTGCATAAGGATGTCAAGTTTGAATGGACTGAGACATGTCAACAGAGCTTCGAGAGACTGAAAACAATGTTGACTGAGGCACCGGTTTTAGTTCAACCAGAATCGGAGAAGGAGTTTATGGTTTATAGTGATGCGTCATTTAATGGTCTCGGTTGCGTGTTGATGCAAGAGGGTAAGGTAATCGCTTACGCCTCGAGGCAGTTAAAACCGCACGAGAAGAATTATCCGACTCACAATTTGGAGTTAGCTACGATTATTTTTGCGTTAAAGATTTGGCGACATTATTTGTATGGCGAAAAGTCCCGAATCTTTACGGATCACAAGAGTTTAAAGTATTTGATGGATCAGAAGGATCTGAATCTGAGACAGAGACGGTGGCTTGAGTTGTTGAAAGACTATGAGTTAGTCATTGATTACCACCCGGGAAAAGCGAATGTGGTTACGGATGCCTTAAGTAGGAAATCCCTGTATGCTCTAAGAGTTATGAGAGCGAGTTTAGCATTGTCTAATGATGGTGCTATTTTGGCAGAGTTGAGAGCTAGGCCACTATTTTTTCAACAAATATGTGAAGCTCAGAGAAATGATAGCGAGATGCAAGCCAAGATAGTTAAGTGCGGGTCGGAATGTGATTCTGATTTTCGAGTGAATTTGAATGGTTGTTTGATGTATCGCGACAGAATTTGTGTTCCTAAAAATGAGGAGTTGATTCGAAAGGTTTTGCATGAAGCCCACAGTGGGTGCTTGTCAGTACATCCGGGCAGTACAAAAATGTACAACAACTTGAAGAAGTTGTATTGGTGGCCGGATATGAAAAGAGATATTTCAGAGTTTGTGACTAAGTGTCTGATTTGCCAACAAGGGAAAGTTGAGCATCAAGTGCCTTTGGATTGCTTTCACCCGGTGATGGTTCCCGAATGGAAGTGGGATCGGGCTACCATGGATTTTGTGCTTGGGGTTGTCGGCGACTCAGAAAGAGAGATGTTGTGTGAGTTGTTGTGGATAGATTGATGAAGTCACTCACTTTATTCCGATGACGTGTTGATTATTATTTGGATAAGTTATTTGAGTTGTTATGCGTGGCGTAGATAGTGAGATTGCATGGTGTACTTGTGTCTATTATATCGAGATAGAGATCCGAGGTTTACTTCGAGATTTTGGAAGAAGTTGTAAGAGGCCATGGGTGCGAGATTGAATTTCAAGATCTTTGCGTTCCATCCGCAATCCGATGGTCAGTCTGAAAGAGTGATTCAAGTTCTTGAAGATATGCTTCGATGCTGTGTGTTAGAATTCGAAGGTAGTTGGGAGAGATATCTACCTTTGGTCGAATTCGCCTATAACAATAGTTATCAGTCGAGTATACAGATGGCACCGTATGAGGCTTTGTATGGCCGTAAGTGTCGGACTCCTTTGTATTGGACCGAGCTTAGCGAGAAGCGGATCCATGGGGTCGATCTAGTAAAAGAGACCGAAGAGAAAGTGAAAGTAATCCGTAATAGTCTGAAAGCTGCTTCGGACCGACAGAAGTCGTATGCGGATTTGAAAAGAAAAGAAATTGAGTTTGAAGTAGGCGACAAAGCATTTTTGAAAGTATCACCGTGGAAGAAGATTATGAGATTTGGACGAAAAGGGAAATTGAGTCCAAGGTTCATAGGGCCGTATGAGATTACAGACAGAATTGGGCCTGTAGCTTACCGGTTGGCTTTGCCGGTAGAGTTGGAAATGATTCATAACGTGTTCCATGTGTCGATGTTGCGACGGTATCGCTCCGATCCTTCACATGTGATTCCTTCAACAGAAATTGAGATAAGACCGGATATGTCTTATGAAGAGGAGCCAATTAAGATCTTGGCTCGAGAAGTGAAACAGTTGAAAAATAAGAGCATAGCACTAGTGAAAGTGTTATGGCAGAAACATGGCGTGGAAGAGGCTACGTGGGAAACGGAAGAAGCTATGAGAGAGCAACAACCAAACCTCTTTTCTGATAAGATTTTCGGGGGCAAAAATCTCTAAAGGGGGGAGAGTTGTAATATCCCGGTTTAAGGCCTAGTCAAAATAGTGGTTCAAGACCACAAATCCGATGGTCATGAATGAGTTTTTGAGGCTTATATTATGTATGCATGCTAGTGTGAAAGTTTCATGAAACAATTTTGTGAAATTGTGGTTGAATTGTCCAAAAGGACTAAATTGCAAAAGTTGCAAAATGTGTGTTTCTAGAAGCTATTTGTGTGAAATAGCTTTAGATTATTAATTAGAGGTCCTTAAATAGCAATTTACCCAAATTCTAATTTTTGGACAAAAATGGGCATGGATGAGTCAAAATTTAAAGTTTATCAAAAAGGGCATTTTGGTCATTTATCAAATAAGTGATTAAATAGGTGAAAAGATGATAAAAATTCACTCATCTTCTCCCCCAAGCTGCCGAAAATTAGAGAAGCCATTGTTAGGGCTCTTTCAATTTTTCAAGCTTGCTAGTAAGTGCTCTTAAGCCCGGTTTTTGATATTATTCGTATTTTTGAAGTCCTAGTAGCATGAGTAAGCTATTTTTAGCTATTTGGTGAGCTATTATGGATGTTCAAAAATGTACATATGAATGACATGCATGTATTTTGATGTTTTATGGAAGAATATGAAAGCTTGATGTAGTAGAAACATCTTTTGCTAAGTGATTTTCCATGAAAATGCATGCAGGGACTTAGTTGTGAAAATCTTAAGTTTGGTCATACATGGGTGATTTAGTGAGAATTGTTGAATGCTTTAGTTGAGTAAGTGGTTCGGCTAAGCATGAAAGGCTAGAAAGTTGAATAAAAATCACTTTACGAGCCTTTAGGGCTAAAGTGTAAATATGAGAAAGTTTAGGGGCAAAATAGTAATTTTGCTAAAGTATGAGATGTGGGTCAATTTAGTCAATGTGTGTATTGAATAAGCTGATTTATTCATTATAGATCAAGAAAGACAAAGCCCAGATCGAAACCGAGGCAAAAGCAAGGTGGTGGACTAAATTGCACATTTCAATACTTTGAGTATCGAGGTAAGTCTATGCATAAACAATGCATTCATACTTACAATTTGTTAATGCTAGCTAGAGTGTAGCATGAATGAGAATGAATGAGAATGATTGGGAACCTATGTGGTTCAGGTAGAATGAATGTAATATAGATGTGAATGGATGAATAATTGGGTAAATAGACTTGTGCATGTGTTGTGATAATGCTAGATGGTGGGCTAAGTGCGATACCATCCAAATGCATATGGACGATGAGCTGGCTATGTGCGACGCTATCGTTAGGTATATCATTTAGTGGCTATGTGCGAGATCACTATGATTACCTTTGTGGTAGGCTAAGTGCGATACCACCTTATAAATTGATTGTGGTGTGCTAAGTGCGAAACCACCGAGATATTGGCTGTGTGGATTAATTGTGTATACTAGGTGTGTGTAATAGCTGTGTGGATAAGATATGTGGATTAGCTGTGTGGATTAGCTATGTGAGTTAGCTATGTGGATGTATTATTGAGCAATAATGATGTGTTGTATATTGTGTAAATGTGATATTGAATGCAGGGGTGCATTTCAATAGTTATGAGCATGTGACTCATGATGTGTTGGTAATATGGTAAGGGATAGAAACAGTAAGCATAGTTGTATATTATATGTTGGTATAATGATAATTGTGGTTGGGCTTATACTATGATGCTTAATTGTTTATGAGTAAACTTACTAAGCTCAAAGCTTACTCCCTTTCTTTTCCCTTGTCTTATAGATTAAAAGTGGTGAATCGAGATACGACGATCATTGGAAGATAGCCCACATATCAGCACACTTTGGTACATGATACTTAATGTTTTGTATATGGCATGTATAGGGGCTAGACAAGTTAGTCAATTTTGTTGTAAATGGATAAGATGTTTTAGCCTTTTTATGGGAAGTGTATTTTGTATAATGCCATAGTTGTTGGCTATTACATTATATGAAAAAGATATAGTTTTCTATGTGAGATTGTATTCAATTTGAGTTGATTATGTTTGTGTTGGATGAGTACTTGTTGTGTATGCTAGAAGGGTGAAAAGAACTTGGCACTTAGCTTTATCCTTGACCATGTGGTTAGACACACGGGCGTGTGTCTAGACCATGTGTGACACACGGTCAGCCCACGAGCGTGTGCTGTGGCCGTACGTCCCCTGCATGTTAATATTTTAAAATAGAATAGACCACGGACTATTTGGCCATAACTTGCAATGTGGCCATCTCCGAGTCCCTCTTCCACGTCGAGCCGTCTACTGAGCGTCACCTGAAACATTAAATAAAAGGGTGTGAGTTTTGAAACTCAGTGTGTACGACCCTTGGCAATCAATTTAATATACAATTATCACGTTGGGCCTAAGCCCTATCAAAATCGGTGGTCTTGGGCCTTAGCCCACAATGACCTCATATCATATCATATCATATGCAAAACAAGGTAATGCATAACCCTCCCCAAAAATCCATCCGCTACACACCATTTCCCTTCCAACCTTATACACCTATGGGGAATTCTAGCTCGACCCACCCCTCTGCTACACACCAATGGTAGCACTCACAGCGGCACTACTCAACGTTTTAGCAAAGCTGCTAATCATATAATGGGCTTAAAGCCACCGGTGGATCCATGGTCGTCAAGCGACTATGCGATCCTCAAATTCTTCCTCTGTACCATAATTCCCACCCATATGCATCCTAAACAGAATATCATATAACTGCGGCATGCACATGAGTAACATCCATAAAACTCATACTCATCACGTAGGGGTATTTTAGTCATTTCACAATCAAGGGTATTCTCGTAATTCTACCCTACAGGGTTATTTTCGTAATTCTACCCTAAAGGGGTATTTCCGTAATTCTGCCCTACAAGGGTATTTTCATAATTCTTCCCTACAGGGGTATTTCTGTAATTTTGCCCTACAGGGCTATTTAGGTGATTTTGGAAAATAGAGGTATTTTAGTAATTTTCCAAATCTAAGGATATTTTGGTAATTTTTAAACTAAGGGTATTTTGGTAATTTTTAAATCAGGGGTATTTTAGTAATTTTACAAATCTAAGGATATTTTGGTAAATTTCAAATATGGGGTATTTGGTCCCTCTCGGGTTTTAGTTTTGAAGTGTGGCCCATCAACAAGTCGTCGCGATTAAAGTGAACAAACACTATGCACCAGGTAGGATCTAAGAAAAGAGGAGGTGGGCCACTAGGACCGCTTAAATACCAAGCTCTCCCTAGATCCAATCCTAGACATGCATATGTCCATTACCACACCCTAACCTATCGACTTGTCCACGGACATGTTTGATTATTACAAGAATTTTATGTTATTCAAGAGTTTGTCAAACTAGGCCTAGAGTTCATTAAACCCTAACATATATTTCTAAAAACCCATAAGGCCCATTAAGCCCATTTCATGTCATATAGCCCATTAAGCCAATTTCATGCTCATATAGCCCATTAGACTCGAATACGATCAAATCATACAACCGTTCATGCCAATTCATCATTCATGCTTACATATCAACCATTACCATTTTGGGCCCACAAGTTCGGCAGGCCCATTTAGCCACTTTCGGCTTTTCGGCATTGCCGATATCGTGTGTGTGTAGTGTTTTTACACACCTAGTAATAGCTCATGCTGCAAATTCCTCTTAGTCACGAACCTACATTTGATATTCCTTAATCATTAATCATAGGCTAAATACAAACTTTATCAAAAACTGAAACCTCACCGTAGCCTTACCGTGTGCGACAAGCCTTAATAGCTCCTTGCTTTAACACCAACTGCGATTAGACCCTAGATCTGTACAAACTTAAACATTAGAGCCTAAGTAATAGATGACTTGCATCCAACACAAGTCACCCTTACAACATATATGACCAGTCGGCCAACCCTTAAACCGAAGTAAAGAACACTTACCCTTGCTAATGATCCTAGCACGCTTGCGATCTTTGAATCTTATCCTTGTTACCACAGAGTTAACGATAGGTCAGTTAGATAGCCTTTCGGCTTTTAGTAAAATGTAAAATAGAGGTTAACAGAATACTTACCAAATCCACTTTCGATCCTGTGGCCTAAATTCGGCTTTTGAGATTAGTATGGTGACAGAGACAATTCGACACCAATAGGGAGAAGAAGAGAGAAGTGATTGGCTAGAACGAAAGGTGAACAAGAAAAGGAATTTAAGAAGAGAAGGTATGGGGAATTTGGCTAGAGAGAAACCAAAATTTCGGCAAAGGGATGATGGGTTTTTTTCGGCAAATGGAAGAATTCGGCTAAGGGGGAGAAAAAGAAAAGTAATGGAACCCAAGGAACCTCTCAAAGGAATTCGACACCTCCTTTTATAGCCAATAGCCGAATCCTACCTTCCCCCATAGTCCAATTCGGCACCAACTCTTCCCACTTCTCATCTCCTAATTTTTCTCCATGATATCTTTCTTATCTCATCTGAAATTCCCTCATTTATCAGCTCACAAGACCAATTCAAACACTTCAACGAAAGAGTCCAAATTCCACACAACTCTGGCCGTCCACTATGCAAAATTAAACACCCAAAAATACTTTATCACTACTCGAACCTTGGACCTCTTCACGTCACCTTGTAGATCTTCTAGTGACGCCACCTTGCCACTGGACCACAAGCCCATTTGTGTTATATTTTCCCCTTAATCTTCTTAAGAGGCCTAATGCCTGAGACTAGGGTCCACTAAAGCAAGAAAAATAAATTTTTCCCTATGGTCTTCCCTATCTCTAAGACTTCAAATAATCCCGATAATACCTTAAAATTAATATTCTAAGTGCTACTCATACATACCAACCTCAGTGCACAGAAATTTAAAGTTTTGGGATTTTCGGGGTGTTACAACCCAATAGGCCCAAATCTACTAGGCCCAAATTCGGGGCGTTACAATTCTACACTCCTTAAAATAATTTCGTCCTTGAAATTTCTAACTAACTATTAATCGTACTACCCAAGTCTCACCACTACGCTTTCACTGTGCACTCTAATTTAATAACACATAAACATTGCACGCATACAATTTCTATACCCAATAATATCGTATCCACACAAAACATATCCGACTTAATGGTGATTGGACAATCCCAAGCCTTATGCTCCTCAGACCCGTATCTTAAACACACTCCTGACTTCCTTCAGCATTCACCCAGATGACGCCTTCTGCAATATTCGCAAGCCAGAAAGTTTTGTCGTACCTTAACATGCTTTACAGAACGAGACTGCGGCCCTAGAAGACTGCGATCTCTTTTTTTCTTACAGTCCACGCACTTAACTCGAAGTGTTTCGCCAATTTCTTTAACCTCCTCCAGCACCTCCCTAACTAGCTGAATCAGCACATCACCCTAACACTTCCACGGCCTCCGCCGCGCGACCCTTGCACTTCTTCTAGCGCTCATCGTTGCGTGCGTATTTTTGGGTTAGAATTTTATGAAATTAGTGCATAGTTCCACTGTTTAAGACACATGTCTTATGCGAGTGACAATTTAAAAGATGTTTCGCAGTTGTAAATCCACTACAGGCTTAAGTTCCCTACGAGCTTTAGTCTCTAAGAACGTATTATTTAAAGTAGCCCAATATCTAATTATAGTTCAGTAATTTAAACAAAGGTAAACACAGAAAACTTACTTGGCTCGACGTTGAGGGCTCGGTGAACCACACTTCAAAAATCCTGCAAAAACCTTTTAATCTACTTGTTTTAAAAACCAAAATCTAAGGCCCATTTCACAGCTCGAGCTTTGCAACTGGGCTCTGATACCACTAAATGTAACACCTCCAGACCCAGCCCAGACGTTATGGCCGAATCCAGGAATGTCACATCAAAGGCGCAATCTCAAACAATTTTGCTAGGTTAAAATCTAAGGCCTAAAAGCCCAAAATCCTTGAATCTTGTTAAGTTAAGAAGAAAGCCCATGTTTTAAAATAAAAGCCCATAGGTTATAGTTATTTTGAAAAACTTGTTAAACTTTAGAAATTTATTTAAGTTGAAATAAAAATTAAGCAGCGGAAATAATAATAAAACCCATAAGTAACGTCAAACTGGAGATACAAGGCCTTATAACAACCAATGAAAATAAAGGATTTAAACTAAAGTCATTCGAAACAAATAAACAAAAAAACTTCTAATTAACTTGCAATGTGGCCATCTCTGAGTCCCTCTTCCACGTCGAGCCGTCTACTGAGTGTCACCTGAAACATTAAATAAAAGGGTGTGAGTTTCGAAACTCAGTGTGTACGACCCTTGGCAATCAATTTAATATACAATTATGACGTTGGGCCTAAGCCCTATCAAAATCGGTGGTCTTGGGCCTTAGCCCACAATGACCTCATATCATATAATATCATATGCAAAACAAGGTAATGCAAAACCCTCCCCAAATATCCATCCGCTACACACCATTTCCCTTCCAACCTTATACACCTGTGGGGAATTCTAGCTCGACCCACCCCTCCGCTACACACCAATGGTAGCACTCACAGCGACACTAATCAACGTTGCAGCAAAGCTACTAATCATATAATGGGCTTAAAGCCACCGGTGGATCCACGGTCGTCAAGCGACTATGCGATCCTCAAATTCTTCCTCCGTACCATAATTCCCACCCATATGCATCCTAAACAGAATATCATATGAATGCGGCATGCACATGAGTAACATCCATAAAACTCATACTCATCACGTAGGGGTATTTTACTCATTTCACAATCAAGGGTATTCTCGTAATTCTACGCTACAGGGATATTTTCGTAATTCTACCCTACAGGGGTATTTCCGTAATTCTTCCCTACAGGGGTATTTCCGTAATTCTGCCCTACAAGGGTATTTCCGTAATTTTGCCCTACAGGGGTATTTAGGTGATTTTGGAAAATAGAGGTATTTTAGTAATTTTCCAAATCTAAGGATATTTTGGTAATTTTCAAACTAAGGGTATTTTGGTAATTTTTAAATCAGGGGAATTTTAGTAATTTTACAAATCTAAGGATATTTTGGTAAATTTCAAATCAGGCTCGGGTTTAAGTTATGAACTTTGGCCCATCAACAAGTCCTCGCGATTAAAGTGAACAAACACTATGCACTAGGTAGGATCTCAGAAAAGAGGAGGTGGGCCACTAGGACCGCTTAAATACCAAGCTCTCCCTAGATCCAATCCTAGACATGCATATGTCCATTACCACACCCTAACCTATCGACTTGTCCATGTACATGTTTGACTATTACAAGAATTTTATGTTATTCAAGAGTTTGTCAAACTAGGCCTAGAGTTCATTAAACCCTAACATATATTTCTAAAAACCCATAAGGCCCATTAAGCCCATTTCATGTCATATAGCCCATTAAGCCAATTTCATGCTTATATAGCCCTTTGGACTCAAATACGATCAAATCATACAACCGTTCATGCCAATTCATCATTCATGCTTACATATCAACCATTGCCATTTTGGGCCCACAAGTTTGGCAGGCCCATTTAGCCACTTTCGGCTTTTCTGCTTTTCAGCATTGTCGATATCGTGTGTGCATAGTGTTTGTACACACCTGGTAATAGCGTGTGCTGCGAATTCGTCTTAGTCACGAACCTACATTCGATATTCCTTAATCATTAATCATAGGCTAAATACAAACTTTATCAAAAACTGAAACCTCACCGTAGCCTTACCATGTGCGACAAGCCTTAATAGCTCCTTGCTTTAACACCAACTGCGATTAGACCCTAGATTTGTACCAACTTAAACATTAGAGCCTAAGTAATAGATGACTTGCATCCAACACAAGTCACCCTCACAACATATATGACCATTCGGCCAACCCTTAAACCGAAGTAAAGAACACTTACCCTTGCTAACGATCCTACCACGCTTGCGATCTTTGAACCTTATCCTTGTTACCACAGAGTTAACGATAGGTCAGTTAGATAGCCTTTCGACTTTTAGTAAAACGTACAAGAGAGGTTAACCGAATACTTACCAAATCCACTTTCAATCCTGCGGCCTAAATTCGGCTTTTGAGATTAGTATGGTGACAGAGACAATTCGGCACCAATAGGGAGAAGAAGAGGAGAAGTGATCGGCTAGAACTAAAGGTGAACAAGAAAAGGAATTTAAGAAGAGAAGGTATGGGGAATTCGGCTAGAGAGAAACCAAAATTTCAGCAAAGGAATGATGGGTTTTTTTTCGGCAAATGGAAGAATTCTGCTAAGGGGGAGAAAAAGAAAAGTAATGGAACCCAATGAACCTCTCAAAGGAATTTGGCACCTCCTTTTATATCCAATAGTCGAATCCTACCTTCCCCCACAGTCCAATTCGGCACCAACTCTTCCCACTTCTCATCTCCTAATTTTTCTCCATGATATCTCCTCTATCTCATCCGAAATTCCCTCTTTTATCAGCTCACAAGACCAATTCAAACACTTCAATGAAAGAGTCCCAATTCCACACAACTTTGGCTGTCCACTATGCAAAATTAAACACCTAAAAACACTTTACCACTACTCGAACCTTGGACCTCTTCACGCCACCTTGTAGCTCCCCTAGTGACGCCACCTTGCCACTGGACCACAAGCCCATTTGTGTCATATTTTCCCCTTAATCTTTTTAAGAGGCCTAATGCCTGAGACTAGGGTCCACTAAAGCATGAAAAATAAATTTTTCCCTATGGTCTTCCCTATCTCTAAGACTTCCAATAATCCCGATAATACCTTAAAATTAATATTCTAAGTGCTACTCATATATACCAACCTCAGTGCACAGAAATTTAAAGTTTTGGGATTTTTGGGGCGTTACAACCCAATAGGCCCAAATCTACTAGGCCCAAATTCGGGGCGTTACAATGGGTAAGCGTAAGTATGAGTAAGTATGACAAAGTACTTGAGAACTTGTATTGTTATTGTTCTATGAGATGAATTTATTTTACCATGAGTACTTATGTTGCTAATTTAATTCATGCAAGCTTACTAAGCTATATGCTTACCCCTCTCTTTTCCCTCTTCCTTGTAGTATCACCAAGCTAGCTCGAGGATCGTAGGATGTCGGAGCTCGGATCACACTATCAACTATTCTTTTGGTATAGTAAAGTTGATTTATTTTGAGTATGGCATGTATAGGAACTTGGTCATTTTGTGTTATGTCATATTTGAAAGCCAAAGTGTTGGCTATTAATGTTATACACCCATTTTGTAAATGGCCATTAGAATTAGGCCAATATTTGTCAAGTTTATTATCTTAATGCTGATGAGTTTTATGACGTGAAAGTTCATGCAATTGATGGAGTAAAATGTGAAGTGTATGAATGATGATTAGGGACTCTTCATAGTGTATATTATTGCCATGTTATGTGTTGCTTGTGTTGGCATATGAGTGTTTATGTTTCAGGGTGGCAATTGGCTTGGTAAATAGCCTTCTAATTGTCCACACGTGTAGACACACGGGCATGTGTCTAGGCCGTGTGTGACACACGGTCAACCCCATGGGTGTCTTGATAGGCCGTGTGTCCCCTGCATCAGAATTTTGAAAATTCAATTCGTCACATAGGCCAGCACACGGGTATGTGACTAGGCCGTGTGCCCCTTAAGTGTTTTTGATGTCATAAACAGAATACCAAGGTTTTCACACACGGGTGAGGACACGGGCGTGTTTAGGTCGTGTGAGGGACACGGGCCATAGACACGGGCGTGTGCCAGGTCGTGTGAAAATCCCTGTAGGTTTGAATTGAAAAATAAAATCCACACGGGCTGGGAACATGGGCGTGTGTGACCACACGGCCTGCCCACACGGGCGTGTTCCATTCCATACAGGCGTGTGGCCTGTTTTTAGGTAAAAAATTTCTAAGTGCGTAAAAGTTTTCGGTTTTGTTCCGAACCATACCGATTGCATGTTTAGGGCCTCGTAGGCCCATAATAAGGACGCTATGATTATGAATAAAGAAGTTTAAAGTTGAAACTAAAATTTTATAGCCCGAAGTTGTATGTTTGAGTAAGTTAAGTCCGATAATGCCTCGTACCCTGTCCCGACGTCGGATATGGGTAAGGGGTGTTACAGTGTTGATAGGCCGTATGTCCCCTGCATCAAAATTTTGAAAATTCAATTCGTCACATGGGCCAGAACACGGGTATGTGACTAGGCGGTGTGCCCCTTAAGTGTTTGCTGACGTCATAAATAGAATACCAAGGTTTTCACACACGGGTGAGGGCACGGGCGTGTTTAGGTCGTGTGAGGGACACGGGCCATAGACACGAGCGTGTGCCAGGCCGTGTGAAAACCCCTGTAGGTTCAAATTGAAAAATAAAATCCACACGGGCTGGGAACATGGGCGTGTGTGACTACACGGCCTGCCCACACGGGCATGTTCTATTCCACACGGGCGTGTGCCCCTATTTTAGGCAAGAATTTTTTAAGTGTGTAAAAGTTTCTGTTTTAGTCTCGAACCGTTTTGTATGTATGTTTAGGGTCTTGTAGACCCGTAATAGGAACGTTACAAATATGAATGAAAAAGTTTTAAGTTAAAACGAAATTTTATAGCCCGAAGTTATATGTTTGAGCAAGTTAGGTTCGGTAATGCCTCGTATCTGGTTCTGGCGTTGAAACGGGTAAGGGGTGTTACATTACACGTTTTCTCACTTTGATGCCAATGTCCCAGACATGGTCTTACATGAATTACGCATCAGAAGTCCTAATGTCATGACATACGTATCCTAAACTATTCCTGTGGTTCGTACGAGGCTTTCAGACATCGTAATTCGATCTAGTTATGCTCGTAACAATTTATCTAATGCTAATTTCAATTCGACAATGTAGTTATATAAGCATACAATTCAATTCGGCTATGTAGATAATGAATACATTGGAATTTAACATCATTTATTAACTTATGGACTTACCTCGTAAGGAGACAAACAGACCGGAACGGCTATTCGAACACCTTCGACTTCCCTCGATCAAAATCTTATTTATTTCTTTCTTGATCTAAATTAATACAAATTTGGCTTGTTTAATAACACAGTCATTCAATTTCATCCAAAAATACATAATTTGGGCATTTTGCACTTTATCCCCTAACATTTCACATTTTCTCAATTTAGTGTCTATTTCAAAATAACACAAAATACACAAAATCTCATCAAACCCATGTTAGGCCGAATTCTTCCTAGGTCCCTAGTAGCCCATTTATTTCATTTATTTCACATTTTGACCCCTCAATTTGCAAATTTCACAATTTAATCCATAATACTCATTTTTACCAAAAGTCACTTAATTAAACATAATAATCTATCAAGGATTTATTTTTTTATCATCAAACAACAAAAATCTCAAGCTGTCAACAATGGCAAATCACAAAATCCACAACCAATTCAAAAATTCAAGTATGGGCTAGCTAGTATTCGAAGCAACGATCTCTAAAACGTAAAAAATATAAAAAACCAAGCAATTTACATACCTTAATCAAGCAAAATGAGTGCCGAACCTAGCTTGCTCTTTTTCTTTCTTTTTCTTTTGTAGTTTCGGTTATGAAAGATGAACAAAACCATGTTTTTATGTTTTATTTTATTTAATTTCGTATTAACACATAATTTACAATTTTAACCTTTTTAATTTCATTTAAAATCAACTAACCTTAGGGTTTTGTGTCCAGCCACAATTTCAATTGTATAATATCAACATAAGGACTCCACATTATAAAAGCCAATGGAATATAGCACTTTAACAAATAGCAAGTCGCTTTTGCATTATACGCTATTAAGCCCTTTTAGCAATTTGAGCACACAAATGATAAAATTTTCACACGAAACTTTCACACATATTAATTCACATAATGTAAACACCAAAAATAATATTAAAATAATTTTGTGACTTTGTATTTGAGGTTCCAAAACCACTATTCCGATTTAGCTAAAACTGGGTTGTTACACCAATCCTTTGGCGAATACTCACTACACTTTGATGCAATTGATGATTTGTTTTATGAAATGTCTGTAAAGTTTTTTGATCTGTCCGGTAACGCCTTTAACCCTAATCCGCGCGACGGATACGGGTTAGGGGTGTTACATTTGGTTGGTATCAAAGCTACAGTTTAGTCGATTCTCAGACTAACGTAGCGTATAAGAGTCTAGCTATACATGCCATATATCTAAAATGTGATAGTGTGATGAATCCTGACGTGTAAAATGTGATTTTCGTATAGTAATAGATCCCAAAAGAGCCGTAGCTGACGATGTAGAAAGAAATGTGCCTGCTCCCACTCAAGGGACAGCGCCATCTAATCTGAGACCGGCTACGAGCGGTCAATAGGGAGAAGCTAAACAAGCTTTCTTCCAGATGATGAGTGAGTGGTTCACTAAGTTTGTGCAAAATAATCCGACTGTTTCACAACCTCTGCCCAGGTTAATCCCCCTCAGACTTCAGTTGTCCCTCCGGTTATGTATCCGAATATGTTGAACAAGCTTTCGGTAGATAAAATTCGTAAGTATGGGGCTGAAGAGTTCAGGGCTACCAGTGATGACGATGCTGAGAGAGCCAAATTTTGGATAGAAAACACTATCCGAGTATTCGATGAAATGTCACTGACACCTGAAGAATGTATAAAATGTGTTGTATCATTTTTACGAGTTGCGGCCTATCATTGGTGGAAGACTCTGATTTCTATTGTTCCGAAAGAGCGGGTCACATGGGATTTCTTTCAGATTGAGTTCCAGAAGAAATACATCAGTGAGAGATTCATTCATCAGAAACGAAAGGAATTTCTAGAATAAAAGTAGAGCCGTATGTCTGTCACCGAATATGAATGAGAGTTTGTGAGGCTAAGTCAGTATGCTCGAGAATGTGTATCATCAGAAGCGATAATTTGTAAAATATTTGAAGATGGCCTCGACGAAAATATTCGTTTGCTAGTTTGGATTATAGAGATAAAAAAGTTCTTTGTGCTTGTTGATCTAGCGTGCAAAGCTGAGGCACTCGAGAAAGTTAAAAGAAAAGCTGAATCTGAAGTTAAAGATGTGAGAAAAAGATTTCTGAGCAAACCTTTTTAGTCTGCTTCGAAGAAATTCAGAGATGAACATAGCCATGGGACATTCTAGTAGAGATCGAATTAGATCACATTTGAGTTCCAAAGCTCCGGCAACATCAATGTTAAGTGTTGGAAATGTTCAATCCGAACGACCTGAGTGTAAGCATTGTGGTAAAAGACATCCGGGAAGTTGTAGATTGAATGATCGGGCTTGCTTCAGATGTGGATCGTTAGATCATTTTATTCGTGATTGCCCAGAGTCTGTTGAGTCAGAGACTGTTCAGAATCTGAAATCCGATAATGTTCCAGTGAGAGGTAGACCTTCCCGAAATGTAAGAAATTTTAGTGGTAGTCAGAGAACTACGAGAGATACTGTTGCGAGATCTGAAGCTAGAGCGCCTGCCAGAGCGTATGCCATCCGAGCTCGTGAGGAAGCTTCATCTTCGGATGTTATAACCGGTACATTTAAACTTTATGATACTTCTGTGATTGCAATGATAGACCCTGGTTCTACTCATTCGTATATATGCATGAATTTGGTATCCAGTAAGACTTTGCCTGTAGAGTCTACTGAGTTTGTTATAAAAGTATCGAACCCCTTAGGTAAAAGTGTTCGGGTCCACAAAGTATGCAAGAATTGTCCGTTAATGTTTTGAGATATCTATTTTTCTGCTGATCTGATGCTATTACCATTTGATGACTTTGATATCATTCTGGGTGTGGACTGGTTGACATTGCATGATGCTGTTGTGAACTGTAAAAGAAAGACTATTAATTTGAGTCGTAAGAATGGTGAAATAGTTCGTATTGAGTCGAATGATTTAAATGGATTTCCTACTGTGATATCTGTGTTGAGAGCTCAGAGTTATGTGACAAAAGGGTTACGAAGCTTATTTTGCTTATGTGATTGATACAAAAGTGTCAGAAAAGAAAGTTGAATCTGTGCCTGTGATTAGTGAGTTTCCAGATGTGTTTCCTAAAGAATTGCCGGGATTACCTCCAATAAGAGAAGTTGAATTCGGTATTAAATTAGTTCTGGGAACGAATCCTATCTCGATAGCTCCGTATAGAATGGCACCAACAGAGTTGAAAGAGTTAAAGTCACAGTTGCAAGAGTTAACTGATAGAGGGTTCACAAGACCGAGTTTCTCACCTTGGGGTGCTCCCGTTCTGTTTGTGAAAAAGAAAGATGGCACGATGAGATTGTGCATAGATTATCGTTAGTTGAAGAAAGTGACCATAAAGAATAAATATCCGTTACCCAGGATTGACGATTTGTTTGATCAGCTAAAAGGAGCTACTGTGTTTTCAAAAATAGATTTGAGATCGGGATACTGCCAGTTGAGAGTAAAAGATTCAGATGTTCCGAAAACTACTTTCAGAACGAGGTACGGGCATTATGAATTTTTAGTTATGCCTTTCAGACTAATGAATGCTCCTGCTATTTTTATGGATTTGATGAACAAAATTTTCAGACCGTACCTAGATCGATTTGTTGTTGTATTCATTGACGATATTTTGATTTATTCACGGAACGAAACTGAACATGTTGAACATCTGAGAATCATATTGCAAACTCTGAGAGAAAAGTAATTGTTTGTGAAATTTAGCAAATGTGAATTCTGGTTGCGTGAAGTCAGTTTTCTGGGACATATTGTATCAGCCTCTGGAATACGAGTTGATCTGAGTAAGATTTCTGCTATTTTGGAATGGAAACCTCCGAAAAACATGTCTGACGTCCGTAGCTTTCTAGGACTCGCTGGTTATTATCGTCGGTTTGGTAAAGGATTCTCGATGATAGCTACTCCATTGACTAAATTGCTTCAGAAAGACTAGAGATTCCAATGGTCCGATCAATGTCAGAAGAGTTTTGATCAGTTAAAAGCCCTTTTGACTGAAGCTCCAGTTTTGGTACAGCCAGAATCAGGCAAAGAGTTTGTGATTTACAGTGGTGCTTCGTTAAATGGTCTGGGATGTGTACTGATGCAAGAAGGCAAAGTTATAGCTTATGCCTCGAGACAAGTAAAGTCACATGAAAAGAACTATTCGACACATGACCTTGAGCTAGATGCGATTGTGTTCGCAGTAAAGATTAGGCGACATTATTTGTACGTTGAGAAATGTCACGTGCTTTCAGATCATAAAAGTTTGAAATACCTGATGACTCAGAAATATTTGAATCTGCGACAGAGAAGGTGGCTAGAACTATTGAAAGACTATGAACTTGTGATAGACTATCATCCGGGCAAAGCAAACGTTGTAGCTGATGCTTTGAGTCAGAAATCATTATTTGCATTGTAGGCAATAAATGCCCATTTAGATCCGTCTGATAAAGGTTCAGTGTTAGCTAAATTGAAAGCGAAACCGTTATTTTTACAACAAATATGTGATGCTCAAAAAGTTGATAATGGAATGATAGCAAAACGAACTCAGTATGATTAGAATTCTGATTCTAAATTTCGAGTTGATGATGATGATTGCTTGAGGTTTCGAGATCTAATTTGCGTTCTGAGAAATCCAGAGTTGATTCAGTTGATATTAAATGAAGCTCATAACAGTCGTCTATCCGTTCATCCGGGGAGTACAAAGATGTACCATGATCTGAAGCAACACTATTGGTGGTCTGGTATGAAACGAGACATTTCTGACATTGTTTCGAAATGTTTAATTTGTCAGCAAATTAAATCTGAACATCGGGTTCCATCTAGTTTACTACAACCAATTCTGATTCCCGAGTGGAAATGAGATAGAGTGACGATGGACTTTGTTTCTGGTTTGCCTTTGACTCTGAGAAAGAAAGATACGATCTGGGTCGTAGTTGATCGTTTGACGAAATCTGCCCATTTTATTCCGGTACGATCTGATTTCTCACTTGAAAAGTTAGCCGAGCTTTACATTTTAGATATTGTGAGATTGCACGGGGTGCCACTATCCATTGTGTCAGATAGAGATCCAAGGTTTACATCTCGATTCTGGAAGAAATTGCAAGAAGCTTTAGGCACGAAATTGCATTTCAGTACCGCTTTCCATCCGCAAACGGATGGCCAATCTGAACGGATTATTCAGATTCTTGAGGATATGTTGAGATACTACACCTTGAATTTGATGGTATGTGGGAATAGTACTTACCACTGATTGAATTTGCATATAACAACAGTTTTTAGTCGAGCATTAAAATGGCACCTTATGAAGCGTTGTATGGACGCAAATGTCGTGCACCTCTGTATTGGACCGAGCTTAGTGAAAATAAGATACACGAGGTTGATCTGATAAAAGACACTGAACAGAAAGTGAAAGTGATCCGTAATAGTTTGAAAGCAGCGTCCGATCGTCAGAAATCTTATGCAGATTTGAAACGTAAAGATATTGAATTCGAGATCGGTGATAAAATATTTTTGTAAGTATCTCTGTGGAAGAAAGTACTCCGATTCGGACGTAAAGGCAAGTTGAGTCTGAGGTTCATCGGACCGTATGAGATCATTGAGCGTGTCGGACCTATTGCGTATAGATTGTTGTTGCCACCTGAGCTAGAAAAGATACATAATGTATTTCATGTTTCGATGCTCCATAGATACAGATCCGATCCGTCACATGTGATTACTCCATCTGAGATTGAAATCAGATCCGATATGACTTACGATGAAAAGCCGATCCATATCTTGGCTCATGAAGTGAAAGTGTTGAGAAACAAGAAAATTTCGTTAGTGAAAGTATTGTGGCATCGACACGGAGTGGAAGAGGCTACGTGGGAGCCTGAAGATTCATTGAGACAGCAATATCCGAATCTATTTAACGGTAAGATTTTTGGGGACGAAAATCCCTAAGGGGGGAGAATTGTAACAGTCTGGTTTATCCCTAGTCAAAATAGTGGTTTCAGAACCACAAATCTGAATTAGAAAATATTTTAATATTATTTTCTGTGCCTTTAATATGTGACTAAGCGTGTGTGAAAGCCTCGTATGAAAATTTGATTATTTGTGTGTTTAATTTGAGAAAAGGGTTAAATTGTATTAAATAAAAATTTGTATGCTACTTGCTAAAGCACCTATGTGTTGTGGCTTTTGAATGTTGTGGCCTTATAAGGCATTTAAGCCAATTATAAGATAGTTGAAGACTAAATGACATAATAACCTTAGTATCAATTCGTTTTATATGATTAATAGATGGGTAAATTGGTAATTGAATTAATAATTAAAAAAAAGTATGAAAATAGGATTGTTATTATCTTGTGTGCTGAAAATTAGCAAAGAAAAAGAAAAAAAAGAACACCTAGGTTTCGGCTAAGTAAAGGCTTGATTCAAGGTATGTTTGACTTCGATTTTCGATAATTTCTACGTTTCTGTAATCGTTGCTTCGTATACTTTGAAACCCATGTTGTAATTTGAAGAATTGATGTTGTTTATGAGATGTACCATTGATGAAATAGTGAGCTTTGTGATGAGTATTGGTGTTAAATGAAAAAAATATGTTTAATGAACCTGTTTTGTTCTTGATTTTTTTTATGAATTTAGCTAATTAGGGCTAAATTGTGAAAATAGCATGTTGAGGGACTAAATTGTGAAATAAATGAAATGTATGGATTGATAGGATCATAGGGTGTATTCGGCTAAACATGGGTGTAAGCAAATTAAGTGTAATTTGTGATTTTTTGAATTAGGGACTAAATTGTTCAAATGTGAAAATGTGAGGGCTAATATGTAAATTGCCCTAAATGTGTGTTTTTGGATCGAATTGAATGTGTTGGTAAATAAAAGGGTTAAATTTTAATATATATAGATCAAGAACCGAAGAAATCGGACTTAGATCGCAGGAAATCGAAAGTAATCGAGTAGCCGTATCCGTTTCCGTTAAACCGAACTCGAGGTAAGTCAATATACAACTAAATGTATTTGAAGTGACTTAATTATGCATGTATGAAATTTGAATTTTCTATGAATATGCTCGAGGTGAGATATATGTCAAATCCGAGAATTGGTATCGACTAAAAATGGATGTCCGAGAAGCCCCTTCTGAACCTAGGAATAGATAGGATAGTACATGTCATGACATAGGTGTTCGATAAGTTATATCATGTAAGACCACGTCTGGAACATTGGCATTGATTCGAGATTTCGTGTAAGACCACATCTGGGACGTTGGCATCGATATGAGATTTACGTGTAAGACCATGTCTGGGACATTGGCATCGTATTGATTCGTGTAAGACCCTGTCTGGGACAGTGGCATCGATATCTGATTACATGTAAGACCACGTCTGGGACGCTGGCATTGTAAGACTATTCTGAGCACTCTGAGTATCCTATTTAGTTCAGAACGGTTCAACGGGCAAGTCTGAGCAATGAACGACTATGTGATTTGTAAATCCGATTCAGGTACGTTTGAAAAGTACACTATGTGTGTTTAAAAAGGTAAGTGTTTATATGAACTTACTAAGATGAATATGTGTATCAAAATGATGAGATAATATGTGAGTATGCTTGAATGAGCTATGTGAATATGTGATAATTGAGTTGAGAATTGTGGCAAGCTATGGCTAAGCAAATGGGCCAAAGAATATGTGATGAAATTGCATTGAGAAAACATTAATGTCATTGTATCAATATGGCTATGAGTATTTTATGTTAAGCTTATTTGTATATGGCTTACTAAGCTTTTGGAAAGCTTACTCTGTGTGTGTGTTTACTATGTAACAGATCATCAAATCTACTGAAGGCTCGGGAACCGTCGAGGATCGTCATCACACTACTCAAACTCGTTTTGGTACTTTGAAAATGTGTATATCTGTATAGGCTAATCATTTGGTATAAGTTTGAGATGTAAATAGCCATGTGATTTGGCTAGATAAATGTTGGTAATATGCATGAGTGAATATGTTATATGATGCATGTATTGGTATGACTTGATGGCAATGAAATGGCCTTATGAAAGGTAAGCTTATTGATGAATTGATTCCTTGGTAATTTAGTGAAGTTATGGATGAGTTATGCTTGGATTTACATGTGTATTGATTGTGCGAATTGGCATGTTTAGTAATTAGATTGAATGAGATCTTATGATGACCATTTAGTATGTTTTTGGTTGCCATTGTATTGAGAAATATGCCTGTTTATGCTTGAAGGAATAACCCAAGTGTGGGTGGCAATTTTGGCCTTGCAACTGGCCTGTTTTGCCTACACGGCCATGGCACACGGGCGTGTCTGGTGGCCGTGTGAATAAGTCAGTAGCTGGCCTAATATTACACGGCCATGGCACACAGACGTGTCTGGTGGCCGTATGGACAAGTCAGTAGGTATGCTCTGTTTTGGCACGGCCTGAATACATGGGTGTGTCTGGGGGTCGTGTGAGGCACACGGCCAGACTGCACGGGCGTGTGACCTTTACAGTATTGAAAAATGTTGAAAACTTTGGAAAAATTTTCTAAGTGTTCGGTTTAGTCCCAACCCTATTCTAAAGCATGATTAAGGTCTCGTTGACCTATAAAAGGGACACTTTGATGCAATTGATGATTTGTTTTATGAAATGTCTGTAAAGTTTTTTGATCTGTTCGGTAACGCCTTTAACCCTAATTTAGCGACGGATACGGGTTAGGGGTGTTACATTTGGTTGGTATCAGAGCTACGGTTTAGTCGATTCTCGGACTAACGTAGCGTATAAGAGTCTAGCTATACATGCTATATATCTAAAATGTGATAGTGTGATAAATCCTGATGTGTAAAATGAGATTTTTGTATAGTAATGGATCCCGAAAGAGCCATAGCTGACGATGTAGAAAGTAATGCACCTGCTCCCGCTTAAGGGACAGTGCCATCTGATCCGAGACCGGCTACGAGCGGTCAAGAGGGAGAAGCTAAACAAGCTTTCTTCCAGATGATGAGTGAGTTGTTAACTCAGTTTGTGCGAAATAATCTGACTGTTTCACAACCTCCGTCCCCAGTTAATCCCCCTCAGACTTCAGTTGTGCCTTCGGTTATGTATCCGAATCTGTTAAACAAGCCTCCGGTAGATAAAATTCGTAAGATGGGGCTGAAGGGTTCAGGGCTACCAGTGATGATGATGCTAAGAGAGCCGAATTTTGTTTAGAAAACACTATTCGAGTATTCAATGAAATGTCACTGACACCTGAAGAATGTATAAAATGTGTTGTATCATTTTTACGAGATGCGGCCTATCAGTGGTGGAAGACTCTGAATTCTATTGTTTCGAAAGAGCGGGTCACATGGGATTTCAATCAGATTGAGTTTCGAAAGAAATACTTCAATGAGAGATTCATTGATCAAAGATGAAAGGAATTTCTGGAATTGAAGCAGAGCCGTATGTCTGTCACTGAATATGAATGAGAGTTTGTGAGGCTGAGTCAGTATGCTCGAGAATGTGTATCATCAGAAGCGATAATGTGTAAAAGATTTGAAGATAGCCTCAACGAAAATATCCGTTTGCTAGTAGGGATTATAAAGATAAAAGAGTTCGTTGTGCTTGTTGATCGAGCGTACAAAGCTGAGGCAACCGAGAAAGATAAAAGAAAAGCTGAATCTGAAGTTCAAGATGTGAGAAAAAGATTTTCGAGCAAATCTTTTCAGTCTGCTTCGAAGAAATTCAGAGATGAACATAGCCGTTCAAAGACTAATGTGGAACATTCTAGTAGAGATCAAAATAGATCACATTTAAGTTCCAAAGCTCCGGCGACATCAATGTCAAGTGTTGGAAATGTTCGATCCGAACGACCTGAGTGTAAGCATTATGGTAAAAGACATCCGGGAAGTTGTAGATTGAATGATCGGGATTGCTTCAGATGTGGATCGTTAGATCATTTTATTCGTGATTGCCCAGAGTCTGTTGAGTTAGAGACTGTTCAGAATACGAAATTTGATAATGGTCCAGTGAGAGGTAGACCTTCCCAAAATTTAAGAAATGTCAGTGGTAGTCAGAGAACTACGAGAGATACTATTGCGAGATTTGAAGCTAGAGCGCCTGCCAGAGCGTATGCCATCTGAGCTCGTGAGGAAGCTTCATCTTCGGATGTTATAACGGGTACATTTACACTTTATGATACTTCTGTGATTGCATTGATTGACCCTGGTTCTACTCATTCGTATATATGCATGAATTTTGTATCCTGTAAGACTTTACCTGTAGAGTCTATTGAGTTTGTTATAAAAGTATCGAACCCCTTAGGTAAAAGTGTTCTGGTTCACAAAGTATGCAAGAACTGTCTGTTAATGTTTCGAGATATCTGTTTTCCTGCTGATCTGATGCTATTACCATTTGATGAGTTTGATATCATTCTGGGTGTGGACTGGTTGACATTGCATGATGCTGTTGTGAACTGTAAAAGAAAGACTATTTATTTGAGTCGTCATAATGGTGAAATAGTTCGTATTGAGTCAAACGATTTAAATGGATTGCCTGCTGTGATATCTGTGTTGAGAGCTCAGACTTATGTGAAAAAGGGTTACAAAGCTTATTTTGCTTATGTGATTGATACAAAAGTGTCAGAAAATAAAGTTGAATCTGTGCCTGTGGTTAGTGAGTTTCCAGATGTGTTTCCTGAAGAATTGCCGGGATTACCACAAATTAAAGAAGTTGAATTCGGTATTGAATTAGTTCTGGGAATGACTCCTATCTCGATAGCTCCATATAGAATGGCACCAATAGAGTTGAAAGAGTTAAAGTCATAGTTGCAAGAGTTAACTGACAGAGGGTTCACAAGATCGAGTTTCTCACCTTGGGGTGCTCTCGTTCTGTTTGTGAAAAAGAAAGATGGCACGATGAGAATGTGCATAGATTATCGTCAGGTTAATAAAGTGACCATAAAGAATAAATATCCGTTACCCAGGATTGACGATTTGTTTGATCAGCTAATAGGAGCTACTGTGTTTTCAAAAATAGACTTGAGATCGGGATATTACCAGTTATGAGTACAAGATTTAGACATTCCGAAAACTACTTTCAGAACGAGATATGGGTATTATGAATTTATAGTTATGCCTTTCGGACTAACGAATGCTCCTGCTATTTTTATGGATTTGATGATCAAAATTTTCAGACCGTACCTAGATCGATTTGTTGTTGTATTCATTGACGACATTTTGATTTATTCACGGAATGAAACTGAACATGTTGAACATCTGAGAATCATATTGCAAACTCTGAGAGAAAAGCAATTGTATGTGAAATTTAGCAAATGTGAATTCTGGTTGCGTGAAGTTAATTTTCTGGGACATATTGTATCAGCCCCTGGAATACGAGTTGATCCGAGTAAGATTTCTGCTATTCTGGAATGGAAACCTCCGAAAAACGTGTTTGAAGTCCATAGCTTTTTGGGACTCGCTGGTTATTATCGTCGGTTTGTAAAAGGATTCTCGATGATAGCTACTCCGTTGACTAATTTGCTTTAGAAAGATGTGAGATTTGAATGGTCTGATAAATGTCAGAAGAGTTTTGATCAGTTGAAAGCCCTTTTGACTGAAGCTCCAGTTTTGGTACAGCCAGAATCAGGGAAAGAGTTTGTGATTTACAGTTATGCTTTGTTAAATGGTCTGGGATGTGTACTGATTCAAGAAGGCAAAGTTATAGCTTATGCCTCGAGACAACTAAAGCTGCATGAAAAGAACTATCTGACACATGACCTTGAGCTAGCTGCGATTGTATTCGCATTAAAGATTTGGCGGCATTATCTATACGTTGAGAAATGTCACGTGTTTTTAGATCATAAAAGTTTGAAATACCTGATGACTCAGAAATATTTGAATCTGCGACAAAGAAGGTGGCTAGAACTATTGAAAGACTATGAACTTGTGATAGACTATCATCCGGGCAAAGCAAATGTTGTAGCTGATGCTTTGAGTCGGAAATCATTATTTGCATTGCATGCAATAAATACTCATTTAGATCCGTCTGATAAAGGTTCAGTGTTAGCTGAATTGAAAGAAAACCGTTATTTTTACAACAATTTTGTGATGCTCAAAAAGTTGATAATGGAATGATAGCAAAACGAGCTCAGTGTGATTTGAATTCTGATTCTAAATTTTGAGTGGATGATGATGACTGCTTGAGGTTTCGAGATAAAATTTGCGTTCTGAGAATTCCAGAGTTGATTCAGTTGATATTAAATGATGCTCCTAAGAGTCATCTATCCGTTCATCTGGGGAGTACAAAGATGTACCATGATCTGAAGCAACACTATTGGTGGTCTGGTATGAAACGAGACATTTCTAACTTTGTTTCGAAATGTTTAATTTGTCAGCAAATTAAAGCTTAACATCAGGTTCCATCTGGTTTACTACAACCAATTCTGATTCCCGAGTGGAAATGGGATAGAGTGACGATGGACTTTGTTTCTGGTTTGCCTTTGACTCCGAGAAAGAAAGATGTGATTTGCGTCGTAGTTGATCGTTTGACGAAATTCGCCCAGTTTATTCCGGTACGATCTGATTTCTCACTTGAAAAGTTAGCCGAGCTTTACATTTCAGATATTGTGGGATTGCACGGGGTGCCACTATCCATTGTGTCTGATAGAGATCCGAGGTTTACATCTTGATTCTGGAAGAAATTGCAAGAAACTTTAGGCACAAAATTGCGTTTCAGTACCGCTTTCCATCCGGAAATGGATGGCCAGTCTGAACGGATTATTCAGATTCTTGAGGATATGTTGAGATACTGCATCCTTGAATTTGATGGTACGTGGGAATAGTACTTACCACTGATTGAATTTGCATATAACAACAGTTTTCAGTCGAGCATTAAAATGGTACCTTATGAAGCTTTGTACAAACGCAAATGTCGTGCACCTCTGTATTAGACTGAGCTTAGTGAAAATAAGATACACGGGGTTGATCTGATAAAAGACACTGAACAGAAAGTGAAAGTGATCCGTAATAGTTTGAAAGCAACGTCCGATCGTCAAAAATCTTATGCAGATTTGAAACGTAAAGATATTGAATTTGAGATCGGTGACAAAGTGTTTTTGAAAGTATCTTCGTGGAAGAAAGTACTCCGATTGTAATATCCCGGGTTAGGGGATTAGGTAAGTGATGGTAAGATATCATTCGCAGTTATTCGTTTAAATCTGATTAAGTCAAGGTGACAAAGGATTAACCATTCTCTCTTAAGGTGTAGCCGATTGGTGATCAAAGAAGGGGCTATTAGTTGGTTCGGGTTTGGTAGGAAACCAAACTTTTGCAAGGTAAGGGTCCAACGCTAACCCTTGTGGTTCATTTGGTTATGGCCGAATGGTCTTAGTGCCTAACCCTATGTTGGGCGAATATTGTGGTTGCCTAATGGTTTACTTTTGGCCGATTCTAGGAGCCGGATAGTCAAGGGACTCAGAGTGATTCGTAGGGATCTTTAGACTCAGAGCTATCGTGTGTGTATACTAACACACTTATATTTAGTAATATCGTTAATAACTTTGTGCAATGACTAATGGAACAGTGGTGACTATTATGATACCCTCATGGGTACGAGTTTGGACTCGGGTAAGTCGTGCTATTATTATGAGTTATTGATGATCTGTATGATACCATGGTTATGGATATGTGACATGGGGTATGAGATTAGACATATTGGCATGATATGCATGATAGTATGATATGCATGATAGCATGATATTCATGTTTACATGAGTTTGGCATGTTGATGGGTGATACGAGAGGAGGGGCAGTGATGATGTATTGTCTTGACGAGCACCAGTGCTTTGGTAGCACACTTTGTGACTTTGGGTCACCAGAGGTTTGGCACCTCCAGAGGTTTGGTACCTCAGCGTCTCGTCCCAGTGGCTCAGTACCACAGTGGGTTGGCCCCACAGATGATTATACGGGATTGACGCCAGTGTTTTGGTAACACACGATGGGTTGGCCCCATCACCAGATTTGTGACTACGGTCACCAGTGCTTTGGTAGCACATTGTGTCTTTGGGACACCAGAGGTTTGGCACCTCATTGCGACTTGTCCCGTGGTTTAACCACCGTGGGTTGGCCCCACTTGAGATATGGGATCGATCCGCTAGTGTTTTGGTAACACACGATGGGTTGGCCCCATCATCATTGGATTTGTGACTTGGTCACCGGTGCTTTGGTAGCACAATTGTGTCTTTGGGACACCAGTGCTTTGGTAGCACATTGACGGATATTGTGTCTTTGGGACACCGGTGCTTTGGGAGCACATTGTGACTATATGTCACCGGTGGTTTAGCACCACCGGTGGTTTGGTACCACACGGGGTAGAAAAGGAGATATGGATGGTTAGGTTGGGTTGCATTAATCATGTTGCTATGTATGATGTGTGTTAGCATGTTGATTCTTTGGGGGCGGGATTTGCACATCGAGTCACTCGACTCACCCTCTCCTTTGACATTTCAGGTGACTCGTAGACGCGGACTTGGAGGTAGGGATGGACTCGGGTGCACATGCCATGCTTTAATAAAGTTTTACTCAGACTCTACTATTTGGGTACTTTAGTTATTACTTTACATTGGGTTTTATTTCGGATTGTAAAAGGCCTTTTAAGTTATGTTTTATGTTGTTTATATTTTAAGTGATTTTGATATGCCTTAACAAAATAACTCGGAATAAATTTTACTAAAACCTGGAAAGATCATGTTTTCAAAATTATAACGCGACGTGTTTTTAAACTATACCATCGGGTATCACACTAAGTCTTTTTGACAAACAAATACAACTGGTTTCCAAACAAGACTACTCAAATTTGTTTCAAACACACTGTGTTTTCACTCCACTTTTAAACGAAAAATCTAGTTTTCCCAAGACGTTTCCCCGTAGCATACCGCATTCGGACGTGGTGTCTTGTCCGGGTTTGGGGTGTTACACCGATTCAGACGTAAAGGCAAGTTGTGTCTGAGGTTCATCGGACCATATGAGATCATTGAGCGTGTTGGACCTGTTACGTATATATTGTTGTTGCCACCTGAGCTAGAAAAGATACATAATGTATTTCATGTTTCGATGCTCCGTAGATACAGATCCGATCCGTCACCTGTGATTACTCCGTCTGAGATTGAAATCCGATCCGATATGACTTACGATGAAAAGCCAATCCATATCTTGGCTCGTGAAGTGAAAGTGTTGAGAAACAAGAAAATTCCGTTAGTGAAAGTATTGTGGCATCGACACGGAGTGGAAGAGGCTACGTGGGAGCCTGAAGATTCATTGAGACTGCAACATCTGAATCTGTTTAACGGTAAGATTTTCGGGGACGAAAATCCCTAAGGGGGAGAATTGTAACAGCCCGGTTTATACCCTAGTCGGAACAGTAGTTTCGGAACCACAAATCTGAATTAGAAAATATTTTAATATTATTTTCTATGCCTTTAATATGTGACTAAGCGTGTGTGAAAGCCTCGTATGAAAATTTGATTATTTGTGTGTTTAATTTGAGAAAAGCATTAAATTGTATTAAATGCAAATTTGTATGCTATTTGCTAAAGCACCTATGTGTTGTGGATTTTGAATGTTGTGGCCTTATGAGGCAATTAAGCCAATTATAAGATAGTGGAAGACTAAATGACATAATAACCTTAATATCAATTTGTCTTATATGATTAATAGATGGGTAAATAGGTAATTGAATTAATAATGTATTATTAATGAAACAAAAGTATGAAAATAGGATGGTTATTATCTTGTGTGCCGAAAATTAGCAAAGAAAAAGAAAAAAAGAAGAACACCTAGGTTTCGGCTAAGTAAAGGCTTGATTCAAGGTATGTTTGACTTCGATTTTTGATAATTTCTACGTTTCTGTAATCGTTACTTCGTATACTCCGAAACCCATGTTGTAATTTGAAGAATTGATGATGTTTATGAGATGTACCATTGATGAAATAGTGAGCTTTGTGATGAGTATTGGTGTTAAATGAAAAATATATGTTTAATGAACATGTTTTGTTCTTGAATTTTTGATGAATTTAGCTAATTAGGGCTAAATTGTGAAAATAGAATGTTGAGGGACTAAATTGTGAAATAAATGAAATGTATGGATTGATATGATCATGGCTGTATTCAGCTAAACATGGGTGTAAGCAAATTAAGTGTAATTTGTGATTTTGTGAATTAGGGGCTAAATTGTTCAAATGTGAAAATGTGAGGGCTAATTTGTAAATTGCCCTAAATGTGTGTTTTTGGATCGAATTGAATGTGTTGGTAAATAAAAGGGTTAAATTTGAATATGTATAGATCAAGAACAGAAGAAATCAGACTTAGATCGCGGGAAATCGAAAGTAATCGAGTAGCCGTATCCGTTTTCGTTAAACCGAACTCGAGGTAAGTCAATATACAAATAAATGTATTTGAAGTGACTTAATTATGCATGTATGAAATTTGAATTTGCTATGAATATGCTCGAGATGAGATATATGTGAAATCCGAGAATTTGTATCGACTAAAAATGGATGTCCGAGAAGCCCCGTCTGAACCTAGGAATAGATAGGATAGTACAAGTCATGACATAGGTCTTCGATAAGTGATATCATGTAAGACCACATCTGGGACGTTGGCATTGATTCGAGATTTCGTGTAGGACCATGTCTGGGACGTTGGCATCGATAAGAGATTTACGTGTAAGACCATGTCTGGGACATTGGCATCGTATTGATTCGTGTAAGACCCTGTCTGGGACAGTGGCATCGATATCTGATTACATGTAAGACCATGTCTGGGACGTTGTCATTGTAAGACTATTCTGAGCACTCTGAGTATCCTATTTAGTTCCGAACGGTTCAACAGGCAAGTATGAGCAATGAACGACTATGTGATTTGTAAATCCGATTCAGGTACGTTTGAAAAGTACACTATGTGTGTATAAAAAGGTAAGTGTTTATATGAACTTACTAAGATGAATATGTGTATGGAAATGATGAGATAATATGTGAATATGCTTGAATGAGCTATTTGAATATGTGATAATTGAGTTGAGAATTGTAGCAAGCTATGGCTAAGCAAATGGGCCAAAGAATATGTGATGAAATTGCATTGAGAAAACATTAATATCATTGTATCAATATGGCTATGAGTATTTTATGTTAAGCTTATTTGTATATGGCTTACTAAGCTTTTGAAAAGCTTACTCTGTGTGTGTGTTTACTATGTAACAGATATTCAAAGCAACTGAAGGCTCGGGGACCGTCGAGGATCGCCATCACACTACTCAAACTCGTTTTGGTACTTTGAAAATGTGTATATAGTTAAATATGGCCTGTATAGGCTAATCATTTGGTATAAGTTTGAGATGTAAATAGCCATGTGATTTGGCTAGATAAATGTTGGTAATATGCATGAGTGAATATGGTATATGATGCATGTTTTGGTATGACTTGATGGCAATGAAATGGCCTTATGAAAGGTAAGCTTATTGATGAATTGATACCATGGTGATTTAGTGAAGTTATAGATGAGTTATGCTTGGATTTACTTGTGTATTGATTGTGCAAATTGGCATGGTTAGAAATGAGATTGAATGAGATCATATGATGACCATTTAGTGTGTTTTTGGTTGCCATTGTATTGAGAAATATGCTTGTAGGAATAACCCAAGTGTGGGTGGCCATTTTGGCCTTGTAAGTGGCCTGTTTTGCCTACACGGCCATGGCACATGGGCGTGTCTGGTGGCCGTGTGAATAAGTCAGTAGCTAGCTTAATATTACACAGCCATGGCACACGGGCGTGTTTGGTGGCTGTGTGGACAAGTCAGTAGGTATGCTCTATTTTGGCACGGCCTGAACACATCAGTGTGTCTGGTGGTCGTGTGAGGCACACGGCCTGACTGCACGGGCGTGTGACCTTTACAGTATTGAAAAATGTTAAAAACTTTGGAAAATTTTTCTAAGTGTTCGGTTTAGTCCCGACCTTATTCTAAAGCATGATTAAGGTCTCGTTGACCTATAAAAGGGACACTTTGATGCAATTGATGATTTGTTTTATGAAATGTCTGTAAAGTTTTTCGATCTGTTCGATAACGCCTTTAACCCTAATCTGGCGACGGCTATGGGTTAGGGGTGTTACAGCCCATGTGCCATGCTCTAAAGATAGTAAGCGTCGTGTGTGCTAACAACTCCGGTGCTCTCTCGCCGACCTGTCAAAGTGTGTGCTAAGAGTGCGTGAATGTACCGTAAGGCCGGAAAGAGAGAAGTCGCCTTCGAGCGACTCGCGTCATATGGTATTTGGATACAAGTAAGATCTGTCCAACAACTCGATGGTGAGTAATGGATGTGCCGATGAAGCTGCAGGAAGTTCTCGGTGCTCAAGAACTCCTCTGTGTAGAGTCCTATAGTAGCTCCGAAATCTGGGACGCTCATATGTCATACCAACCCACCAAGGCGAAAGATGATGGTGCCTGGCTCGTCATGAACCGTCATGACTTGCTGGACCAAAAATGTAGCTTAGAACTCCAAGGTGAGCTCCGTGTAGGTGGGTTCGACGATGTCGAAGAACCTATCCCACGGAGATGTGGCAATAATGGCGTGCACATCATCAGCTAATTGGACTTGCTCCAACGCGGCCCAATCAATGTATCGTCCTAGGCCTAGTGGTCGTACTCGATGGAGCTGGTATAAATCCTCCTGGGGGCCCCCTGAAAATCAAGATAGGGGTGGCGGGCCTCGGTAGATGCGCTCGAGGAGGAGGTTGCACCGGGCCCCTTCTGCTTTTTCGAAGCAGGGACGACGACCTTATACTTGCCGCGTGTTCGTCATGATGTACCTGAAATAAAATAATTTACCATCAGGAAATTCTTACCATCAAGCAAACATGAAATTAAACTGAAAAACAGTCATATATTAACTAAAAAATAGTTAACAACTGTGTCAACATAATAAACTAAATATAGAGCTCACTACTAATGAAAGTAATGAAAGTGATATAAATAGTACTATTTTGATGAGAAAAGACAAAAATAAAAATAATAAGTAGAAAAAATAATATAGCTAAGGTAATACTAATAATAGGAAAATGACTAATAGCTAACCTCAACCATTGTACCAAATAAATTTTAGCATACTTACAATTTCTAAAATGAAAGAAACACTGACATGAAAATATAAACAAAAATAGAATAATAAAAGAAAATAAAGAATGAATGAAAATAAACTAATTTAACAAATAATAAAATAACAAATAGTAAATAATAAAGAAATTAATTAATTAATTAATTAATAAAATAAAAAAATAAGGGTACAAGGGGAAACCGACGGTGTAGTGCGGTGACCGGAGTGAAGGGCGCGGGTCGTGGTTGTGGTGGTGGAAGAAAAATAAAAGGGGGGAAAGAAGATGGGGAGGGGCGTGTGGTGGATTGGAGGGAAGAGGGAGGCCGGATGGGGCTTGGGTGCGTTGAGGGTTTGGGAAAAGGGGAGAAGAAAAGAAAAAGGGAGGGGGAAAAGAAAAGAAAAAGGGAGGGGTGGCCAGTCGGGGTTCGAAAGAAAGGGAGACTGAATGGGGCTGGGGGGCTCGAGGATATGTGGTGTTCGGAGAAGGGGGTGTTATTCGTCGGTGGCCAGAGAGGAGAGGGAAAGAAAGAGGAGAAAGGCTGGTCAGGCTTGGGTGCGTGCGCAAGGGAGAGGGTGGAGTCGGTGGCCGGTGGTGGTGAGCTACGGCGGCTAAGGTTTTGGAGCTTTGGGGAAGAAGACAAAGAAGAAGAAAATATAAAAAGGGTTAAGGGTTTTAATGGGTGACACGGTCGTGTGAGGCCCGTGTTGGGCCACACGGCCATGTCACACGCCCGTGTGGTCTCTTATACAGCCGGTGTGTGATTAAATTTTTAAGCCTAGTCTTCACACAGCCTTGGACACGGCCGTGTGCAATATCCTTTGCTTCTTCCACGCCTGTGTGGTATCCCACACGCCCGTGTGACCACACACATGGCCGTGTGTATTGCCCGTGTAACCCTCTATCTTTGTTTTAAATTATAATTTTGAAAAAATTAGCTCTAGTTTTCACACGGCCTAGGACATGCCCGTGTGTCCAGGCCGTGTGTCCTAACATGGCCGTATCGCACGGCCATGGGGATTAATCGTAGGCCGTGTCTCTATCATTTTTGGGAAAAAATTAAGTCCTGTTTGCACACGGCCATGGACACGCCCGTGTGTCAAGGCCGTGTGTGTTACACGGCCGTGTCGTCTGGCCGTGTAGCTTACTGTTGATTTGATTCAAGTTTTAAAAACTAAGTCAAAGAATCCACACGGCCGGGGGCATGCCTGGGTGTCTAGGGCGTGTGGTCCACACGTCCAGGGGCACGCCCGTGTGTCCAGGCCGTGTGGGGCAAAAACTTGCATTTTAAACACGAAGAATAGATAAAAATAAACTAATTAGTAGTGTTAGTGCTCGAGTTTCCTCCCGAGAAGCGCTTGTTTAAAGTCTTAAGCTAGACTTACCTTGTTCTCATTACTTACGAAGATTCAGGGAGCTGAAGCTCATCTCTATATCTCTAAAATCCTCACCATTATAAAGTTTAAGTCATTGACTGTTTACCTTTAATGTGCCATAAGTTGGGTGAGTAACCTCTATTGTGCCGTAGGGAAAGACGGGTTGAACTAGAAATGGACCTGACCATCTTGATTTCAGCTTTCCAGGGAACAATTTGAGCTTTGAATTGTATAGAAAAACAAGATCTCCGACTAAAAATTGCTTAGGTTGCTTCAAACGAGCATCATGGCGTCGCTTTGTCGCTTCTTTGTATAATCGTGAGTTCTCATAAGCATTTGCTCACCACTCATCTAGCTCATTCAACTGCATCAATCTTTTCTCACCTGCAAGTTTAGGATCACAGTTTAGGAATTTTATAGCCCAAAATGCTTTGTGCTCTAGTTTAAATGGTAAATGACAGCTTTTCTCGTAAACAAGTCTGTACAGAGATGTTTTTATGGGAGTTTTAAAAGCAGTTCTATAGGCCCATAAAGCGTCGTCTACTTTTATTGCCCAATCTTTCCTATTTGATTCTACGGTTCTCTCTAGGATACGCTTAAGCTCTCGGTTTGCCACCTCAACTTGTCCACTAGTTTGAGGGTGATAAGGGGTAGCTGTTCTGTGGTACACTCCATATTTTTTTAGGACTTTATCAAATTGACCATTACAAAAATGGGTACCCCTATCACTAATAATCGCTCTAGGTGTCCCAAATCGAGAGAAGAGCTTCTTAAGAAATCTCAGTACCACTCTAGCATCATTAGTAGGTAAAGCTTAAGCTTCCACCCATTTTGACATATAATCAACCTCTACATCAAATATTTCACATGATAGCATATATGTTTGATGTATTTCATCGCGTTTAGAGATATTACTTGTTCTCTAGCATCTATCACAAGAAGTAACATACCTATTGGCGTCATTGAACAGTGTGGTCCAATAAAAACTTGATTCGAGCATTTTATGTGCTGTCCTAGACCCACTGTAATGTCCTCCTGTTGGTCCTGAATGGCAATGTTCTAGGATTTTGCTTGCCTCTGACTTTGTAACACATCTTCGAATTACTTGATCTGCACATATACGAAAAAGAAAAGGATCCTCCCAAAAATAATTTTTCACATCGGCAAAGAATCGCTTCTTTTGATGATGTGTCAACCCTTTTGGTAGGATGTTAGCAGCTAAGTAATTCGCAATATCCGCAAACCAAGGTACCTAAGAGTCAGATATAACCAAGAGTTGTTCCTCAGGAAACAAGTCATTTATCTCACTCTCATCGAGCTCTTTGAGATGTGGATTCTCAAGCCTAGAAAGGTGGTATGCCGCAAGATTTTCAGCCCCTTTCTTATCCTGAATTTCCATATCAAATTCCTGCAAAAGTAGAATCCATCTTATGAGTCGAGTTTTTGCATCAGACTTAGTTAGGAGATAATGAAGAGCTGAATGGTCAGTGTAAACGACAACTTTAGATAATATCAGATATTGTCAAAATTTATCGAATGCAAAAACCACAGCTAGTAATTCTTTTTCCGTCGTAGTGTAGTTTTCTTGTGTGGCCGTCAATGTCTTTCTAGCATAATAAATTAGTTGGAAATGCTTGTCTCTTCGCTGTCCAAGAACTGCACCTACTACAAAATCACTCACATCACATATTAGTTCAAAGGGAAAATTACAATCTGGTGCAATTATAATTGGAGCATTGATTAATTTATCTTTGAGTGTATTAAATGCTTCTAAACATTCCTGATCAAAATTGAAAGGTACGTCTTTTTCTAGTAGTTTTGTTAAAGGCTTAGCTATTTTAGAAAAATCTTTAATAAATCTTCTGTAAAACCCAGCATGTCCTAAAAAGCTTCTGATAGCCTTAACTGAACTAGGAGGAGGTAGTTTTTCTATGGTCTCAATTTTTGCTTTATCAACCTCAATCCCTTTACCAGAAAATTTGTGACCTAACACAATCCCTTTTCGAACTATGAAGTGACACTTTTCCCAATTAAGCACAAGGTTCGTCTCCTCACATCTCATTAGAACTTGTTTTAAATTTTTAAGGTAAAGGTGGAAAAAATTACCGAATACCGAGAAGTTGTCCATAAATACCTCCATAATATCTTCCACAAGTTCATCAAAGATGGCTAACATGCAGCGCTAAAAAGTAGCAGGAGCATTACATAATCCAAAAGGCATTCTACGAAAGCAAACGTACCATATGGACATGTAAATGTTGTCTTCTCTTGATCCTCAGGAGCTATCGGAATTTGGAAGTAGCCAGAGAGTCCATCTAGGAAGCAATAATACATATGCCCAGATTATGTTTCCAACATTTGATCAATGAATGGTAAGGGAAGGTGATCTTTCCTCGTGGCATCGTTCAACTTCCTATAGTCAATGTAAACTCTCCAACCTGTGACTGTTCTTGTTGGAATTAATTCATTCTTCTCGTTGGCTACAACAGTCATGCCTCCCTTCTTGGGAACAACCTACACAGGGCTCACCCACGTACTGTCAGAAATAGGATAAATAACTCAAGCATCTAGAAGTTTAATTACCTCATCTTTAACAACTTCTTTCATGTTGGGATTTAGTCGTCTTTGAGCTTGCACACACGGTTTATATTCAGCTTCCATTAAAATTTTGTGGGTGCAAAACGAAAGGCTGATCTCTTTAATGTCAGAAATCTTCCAAGATATGGTTATTTTATGCTCCCTTAGTACTTTTAGTAGCTCATCTTTTTATTGGGTCACAAGTCTGAAGCAATAATTACCGGTAGTGTAGAATTATCTCCGAGGAACGCATACTCTAACTGATTTGGTAATTGCTTCAGTTCCAATTTGGGAGGTTCTTCAATAGAGGGTTTTTGTTTTAGTTCGTCGTTCATTTCAATGCCCTCATACTTCTTTTGTCTTGGGAAAGACTCGTTAGAGTTTAACTCAATTTTTATCTCCCCTATCTCAGTGGTATCGCCATCTGCCTCCTCTCCTTGGGCAAGACACAGTTCCAACCTGTCTTTATGAATGATTTCCTGAAAAGAATCTTGAATAGAATGATCAATCGAGTCAATAAAGTAACAGGAATCATTTTGTTCTCTAGAGTATCGCATAACATCATAAATCTTAAAATTAATTTCTTCGTCACCTACCCTAAGCACAAGTTTACCATCACCTACATCAATGACAGCCTTAGCAGTGGCTAAAAATGGGTGACCTAAAATTAAAGGTACATCAACGTTCTCATCCATGTCAAGCACAACAAAATCAACAGGGAATATGAATATATCTACTTTTACCAAAACATCTTCAATAATTCCCCTATGATATTTAACAGATCTATCAGCTAATTGGATACTCATCCTAGTGGGTTTTGGTTTCCCAAGACCAAGCTGCTTGAACATTTTATAAGGCATCAAATTAATGCTGGCACCTAAATCTGCTAATGCTTTCTCAATAGTTAAACTACCGATTAAATAGGGAATAGTAAAACTTCCTGAATCTTTCAATTTAGTTGGTAGTTTATTTTGAAGAATAGCTGAACATTCCTCGTTGAGTTCCACGGTTGATAGCTCTTCAAACTTCTTTTTTTTTTGTTAAAAGCTCTTTTAAAAATTTTGCATATGTAGGCATCTGCAAAATAGCTTCAACAAAAGGTAAGTTAATATGCAATTGTTTAAAAAGTTCAAGAAATTTACCAAATTGTGCATCCATGCGGTCTTTCTTCAACTTTGCTGGATATGGGATCGGGGGTTTATATTCTTTAAGCACCGGTGTTACACTCTCGTCGGAGTTTACTTCCTCACCCTTCGCTTTATCAGCTTCCTATGGCATCTTCTTTTCACCTTCACATGCTCTTTTGGGTTAGGTTCGGTGTTACTAGGTAGACTACCTTGTTGCCTTTCGAAAACTAATTCAGCCAGCTGTCCAATTTGATTTTCAAGCCCTTGAATTGATGCTTGCTGATTTTTCAATACTGTCTCGGTATTTTGAAAACGAGTCTCTGACACCGAAATAAATTTTGCTAGCATATCTTCAATATTTGGCTTCTTCTCTTTCTGGGAGGGTGGTTGGAAACCTGGAGGAGGTTGTGGTCGTTGATACCCTTGACCACCCCATGAAAAATTTGGGTGGTTCCTCCATCCTGCATTATATGTGTTACTATAAGGATTATTTGGAGGTTTAGAGTTATTACCCATATAATTCAATTGCTCATTCCCCATGCTAGGACTGTATGGTAGATATTCTGAGGTATTCATCCCTCCTCCATTCTTGTCACATTGCATCACAGGATATACCTATGTAGAAACACATAAACCATCAATCTTTTTATTTAAGAGCTTTACCTAGTTTAATAACATGGTGACTGCGTCGAGGTTGAAAACACCAGCGACTTTTGTCGGCTTTTTTCTCATGACTTGCCACTGATAATTATTCAGGGACATCTCTTCTATAAACTCATAAGCCGCTTCAGGTGTTTTGTTATTCAGAGTCCCACCGGCGGCTGCATCAATCAGTTTCCTAGTTGAGGGGTTCAAACCGTTGTAAAAAGTTTGAACCTGTAGCCAGAGAGGCAACCCATGGTGAGGGCACCTTCTCAATAAATCCTTATACCTCTCCCATGCATCGTAAAGAGTTTCTAAATCCATCTGTGTAACATCCCAAAATTGGGCCTAGTAGAATTGGACCTATTGGGCCCATTGGACCTTGAGCGTAGAAGAGTTTTAAAATTAATGGGAATTTGAGAACGGCATTATTTCAAGTTGGACTTATTAGGAATGTGATTTTGGAGAGTTACGAGGTTTCTAGGAAGTTCCGGGTTCAAGTTAAGTTATAGGAAAAATTTTGTGTTTAAGCACTTTAAGGAGAGATAGTAAGTGGTATCAAGGCTTATGGAAATAATAGAGTAATTTGCTTGCATAAATGAGCAATTGGTAAAGATGATATGATGCCACATGAAGGACTTTAAGGGAAGAGGTTCAAATCCCACCAAGTGCAAATATTTTGGATTAAATTTTTGTACTATTAAGGTAAGTGTCGGCCAAGGCTTTAATATGATATGGAAGACTTTTTATTTTTGACAAGATGGCTAAGGAGAATAGGAAAGAATGAAGATGAGGAAAGAAATCAAGAAAAAGGGGAAAGTAAGGGGAACAAGTGGCCATTTTCAAGGGAAATGTTATGGAAAGTGTGGGTGGCTAATTTTGACCATTATGGTCATGTATGTGGACGGTTTTGTGTGTTAGGAGGGATAGCCAAATTTTGCTTGGTGTTTTGGTAAATTTTTAGTATTGTTTTGGCCAAGATTTTCTTTATGCAACTTTTGTGACATTTTTCTCTTCTCTCCAAATTTCTTTCTTGCCGAATCTTCAACTTTGAGAGTGCATATTCTCTTCTTTTCTTTCTTCTTGTTGTCGAATGTACACCAACCATTGAGACCAAAATTTGTTCTTTCATCTTTCTTGAAAACCAAGCTAGTCAAACATCTTTCTTCTTATTTCTTTTATTTTCACGAAATCCTTCAAGCATCTCTTTTGTCCTAATTCTTTTTCACCATAGCCGAATATCAACATACAATTTCCTCCATAACTGAACTTTCATCTTTTCTCTATTTCTTCTTCTCATCCATATTAACATTTATTTCTTGATCAATTGGTAAGTATTCTTCTCAATATTTTATTTTCTTTCTCTTAACGACCGAATCTATACTTTGGTTTGGGATGGTCATTTTGACCGAAACCATCACCTTACTTTCTTTCATTCGAGATCATTTTGTTCTTTGTAGTGATATAGTGGAAGGCTGAAACTTGATTCTCTCAAAGACATCGTATAATCGCAAGGAATCGGTCCTAAAAATCATTAAGGGAAGGGGTTCATTTTCGGATTTTTCGTTATATCTTTATTTGGCTATGTTGCAAATCGGATTGAAGTTCGACTAATCGATGATGTTTTAGGGACGAAATCACTCGATATATTCTATTTGCTAATCCTTCGGATATAGTGGTAAGTGATTCAAGTGTAAGCAATGCGTTGAGTATGAATCTTTTGGAAATCTGAGGCTAACTTTTTGTTGGTATTGTTCTAGGATCAACGGAGAGTGGTTCTTTTGGAAATCAAAATAAGGTGTGTAATCCCGTACCCTTCCGAATACATGTTTGAAATGGTGTGTGTTCTCACATCTCTCTGATTGTTTGCATGAAATGTTCTGTGATTTGGTCATAACACCAAAGAAAACTGGAAACCGGCTTCCGTGATCACTCGGGCGTGCGTAGGTTCATAGTGGTAACCATATTTTTGCAATGAAACGGTTTTGGTTAGTAGCAGTGACGTGATTTTAGAAAATCATGAAAAATAAGAGAAAGGAAATTAGAAAGTGAATAAGATATCGAATTAAAGGCTACTATGTCTATTTTGATATGGAAGAAACAGAGAAGGAAAAGAAATTTTATATTCTTAGATATCTTAATTTTAGTGAGATTGGTTCTTATGGACTTCGTGGTTCTCTATTCAGCCTTAGAAAAATCATATAAAATTGTAAACAGTAAATTAAGAGTTATAATTAATATGTATGGATTCCTTATTGAATCTATTTTTAATAGAAACAAGTGGGAGCAGCATATCAAAACCGTACAGAAAGATATTTGAAATTAAGTTAAGAGAGGTCAGAATCATTGGACAGTGAAACAAGGGAAACTTTAAGGAATAAACTGTACTAAATGGTTAAGTAAAAAATTCTGGAAAAATTATCGTAAGAAGATATATGAGTCTAGTTTCAAGGAAAATTTACGGCTATAAATTTTGAGTTTCCTAATCCGAGTTATGGTCAGTTTAGTCAGTATGACACAGATGGATAATTTCAATTTTTATGCCCCAAATTAGTAGTTAAGTCTGGGTTGCGAAATTACCATAATACCCTTAGAGGGTAAATTACCGAAAAACCCCTGGGTTGCGAGATTACCAAATTACCCTTAGTGGGTAAAATTACCAAATTAAGAAAATGCCCTTATGGGCCGAATTACAAAAATGTCCCTATAGACCGATTTACCGAAAATGCCCCTATGGGCCGAATAACGGACATGCCCTAAAGGGCCGATTTGTTATATTGCCTTAATGGGCCGAATTGTTATATTGCCTTAATGGGCTGATTTGTTATACTGCCTTAACGAGCCGATTTGTTATATTGCCTTAATGGGCCGAATTGCTATATTGCCTTAATGGGCTGATTTGTTATACTGCCTTAACGGGCCGATTTGTTATATTGCCTTAATGGGCCGAATTGTTATATTGTCTTAATGGGCTGATTTGTTATATTGCCTTAACGGGCTGATTTGTTATATTACCTTAACGGGCCGATTTGATATATTGCCTTAACGGGCCGATTTGATATATTACCTTAACGGGCCGATCTGAAATATTGCTAAATGGGCCAATTTGATATATGGCTTAATGGGTCGATTTGATATAATGCCCTAATGGGCCGATTTTATAAAGTGTTAATGGGCCAAATTGTTTGTAATAAATCTCTGAGTTATTAATTATCGTGGTTATATTGTAAATATCATGATTTACGATGTATGTTGCATTTACATAAGTTGCATGGGATTGGGATATTGATGATCGGGGAAGTGAAATTTGGTGGCTCTGCCACATATTCTGGTGACTCTGTCACATTTTGTCTGGTGGCTAAGCCACGTATATTCTGTTATTCTAGTGGCTTGTCCACAATTCGAATTTGATATAAATGGCTAAATGCCTGCGATTGGTGTGTTGGCGGGGTGGGTTGACAAAAGATCCCCACAGGTGTGTTGGTTGGTATGGGTTGTGTGTAGCGGATGGATTATTAGGTTGGTTTGGGTTTGCATACATTCATACATTGCACATATATAAATATATTCTGTTTTGTAAATGGGCTTCGTTCCAAGTGCATGTTAAATGGGCTTAAGCCCAAGATGATTGCTATATGGGTTCAGGCCCAGTGGATGACGGTAAGGGGATTTCACATTGAGTTCTTGTAACTCACCCCCCCTTTTTCTTAACCCTTGTAGGTAATGCTCAGTGACGAGGACTTGGGCCCATGGATGACTCGGTGGAGGCCATACTTCAGAAATGGTGTTATTGAATTTTAAATTTCTATTTCCGTTTATTTTATTATTTTGCTATTTTGGTTTAAGTTGTAATAAGGCCTCTGGAGTATTTTATTATCGCTTTATGGTTGATATACTTATTATTTTTCTTAAATTGTTTAAAACGAGAATTTTTCTAAAACTTAAATAAAGGTTTTCTAAAATTGATTAGCAAATGGATTTCATAATAAACTTTATAAATATTTTAACACGGAAGTTATTTTCTCAAACTATCAAACAATATTTTCAAAAGTCACGGTTTAAGTTCACTACCTTGATTGTTGACTCATCAATCAATCTTTCAAAAATACTTGTATTTTATCTACGTTTCCGCAACGATTTCAAAATGCTTCTGCAACTCTATTTCTAAACATCACATTTTTGTAAATTGTTCATTTCAAATATGCTTTCACTACTAAAAGGGTTTTTAAAGATTATTACTTTTTCAAGTAGTTAACAATTGCTTAAGTGATTTTAGTTTTAACAAAGAGACTGTATTTCTCAAGAAAGTTTTTAATAATCGCAAAGATGGTTTTTTACTTCCATGTGACACACTAGATTCGGGCCTAACTTCTAGGCCGGGTTTGGGGTGTTACATTTTATGGTATCAGAGCCAGGTTGCAAAACTCGACTATGGTTTGGGTTCAAACACGTTTTCAAAGCTGTTTAAAATTTTAAATTATGTATGTTCCAAAGGAAGTATGGCACCACGGGAATCCGGCACCAAGTCAAGTAACTATATGTTATCATTTTATGATTATTGTGTTAGTACTGTGGTAAGAAAATTCCACAACATAGAATACTCTAGAACTTTTAGTCTTAGGAGCTGAAACTATAGAGATTGAGACTATAGGATGCGTACTACGAAAACAACTTTACTTCCTATCCTCCATAAGACATTATTTAATAAATATTTGAACTATAGACTGATTCATAAGACTTTTAATAAGATTAAATCGACATTAGTGAACATGAGTGCTAGAGGACGTGGACGCGATAGACGTGGACGTGGTAGAGGCCGAGGTGCTAGGGCAAGATTTTCAGTATCGGGGCATGTATCCTAAAGGGAGGCGTTGGCATCGCCCCGATGGCGAGGCGAGTCTTATGACCGAGTGGAATTGAGGAGCTGACTCAGCTAGTTAGGGAGCTTATGGAGGAGGTTAGAGAAATTGGTCGAACACTTCGAGTTGGGCACGTGGACTGTAAGAAGAAATTAGATCATACTTCTCTAGGGTCTCAGTCTCGTTCTGTGAAGCGTGTTAAGACACGTCCAAACTTTCTGGCTTGCGATTATTGCAGAAGGCGTCATCCGGAGAATGCTGGAGGAGGTCAAGCGCATGCTTGAGATGCGGGTCTAAGGAGCATAAGGCTCGAGATTGTTCCATCACCATTAAGTCAGGTATGTCTTGGTTGGATAGAGTGTTTGAATGAAGAAAATCTTATGAATGCATGATAAGTACTTGTTTACTTCTGTGGTTAGATGCTTTGGTTGTGTGAATGAGGAATTCAAGATTATGTTAAAAGTACATTAGTGTTATTAAGATCAGAGTGCACAGCGAAAGCATAGTGGTGTGATTTAAGCGGTGCGGTTAGTAGTTGGTTGGAAATTTCGAGGACGAAATTTCTTTAAGGGGGTAGAATTGTAACATCCCCAAATTGGGCCTAGTAGAATTGGACCTATTGGGCCCATTGGACCTTGAGCGTAGAAGCATTTTTAAATTCATGGGAATTGGAGAACGGCATTATTTCAAGTTGGACTTATTAGGATGGTGATTTTGGAGAGTTACGAGGTTTCTAGGAAGTTCCAGGTTCAAGTTAAGTTATAGGAAAAATTTTGTGTTTAAGCACTTTAAGGAGAGATAGTAAGTGGCATCAAGGCTTATGGAAATAAGAGAGTAATTTTCTTGCATAAATGAGCAATTAGTAAAGAGGATATGATGCCACATGGAGGACTTTAAGGGAAGAGGTTCAAATCCCACCAAGTGCAAATATTTTGGATTAAATTTTTGTACTAATAAGGTAAGTGTCGACCAAGGCTTTAATATGGTATGGAAGACTTTTTAATTTTGGCAAGATGGCTAAGGAGAATAGGAAAGAATGAAGATGAGGAAAGAAATCAAGAAAAAGGGGAAAGTAAGGGGAACAAGTGGCCATTTTCAAGGGAAATGTTATGGAAAGTGTGGGTGGCTAATTTTAACCATTATGGTCATGTATGTGGACGGTTTTGTGTGTTAAGAGGGATAGCCGAATTTTGCTTGGTGTTTTGGTAAAGTTTTAGTATTGTTTTGGCCAAGATTTCCTTTATGCAGCTTTTGTGACATTTTTCTCTTCTCTCCAAATTTCCTTCTTGCCGAATCCTCAACTTTGAGTGTGCATATTCTCTTCTTTTATTTCTTCCTGTTGCCGAATGTACACCAACCATTGAGACCAAAATTTGTTCTTTCATCTTTCTTGAAAACCAAGCTAGTCAAACATATTTCTTCTTATTTCTTTTATTTTTACGAAATCCTTCAAGCATATCTTTTGTCCTAATTCTTTTTCACCATAGCCGAATATCAACATACAATTTCCTCCATAACCGAACTTTCATATTTTCTCTATTTCTTCTTCTCATCCATATTAACATTTATTTCTTTATCAATCGGCAAGTATTCTTCTCAATATTTTATTTTCTTTCTCTTAATGACCGAATTTATACTTTGGTTTGGGATGGTCATTTTGACCGAGACCATCACCTTACTTTCTTTCATTCGAGATCATTTTCTTCTTCGTAGTGATATAGTGGAAGGCTAAAACTTGATTCTCTCGAAGACATCGTATAATCGCAAGGAATCGGTCCTAAAAATCATTAAGGTAAGGGGTTCATTTTCGGATTTTTCGTTATATCTTTATTTGGCTATGTTGCAAATCAGATTGAAGTTCGACTAATCGATGATGTTTTAGGGACAAAATCACTCGATATATTCTATTTGCTAATCCTTCGAATATAGTGGTAAGTGATTCAAGTGTAAGCAATGCGTTGAGTATGAATCTTTTGGAAATCCGAGGCTAACTTTTTGTTGGTATTGTTCTAGGATCAACGGAGAGTGGTTCTTTAGGAAATCAAAATAAGGTGTGTAATCCCGTACCCTACCGAATACATGTTTGAAATGGTGTGTGTTCTCACATCTCTCTGATTTTTTGCATGAAATGTTCTGTGATTTGGTCGTAATACCAAAGAAAACCGAAAACCGGCTTCCGTGATCACTCGGGCGTGCGTAGGTTTATAGTGGTAACCATATTTTTGCAATGAAACAGTTTTGGTCAGTAGCAGTGACGTGATTTTAGAAAATCATGAAAAATAGGAGAAAGGGAATTAGAAAGTGAATAAGATATCTAATTAAAGCTTACTGTGTCTATTTTGATATGAAAGAAACATAGAAGGAAAAGGAATTTTATATTTTGAGGTATCTTAATTTTAGTGAGACTAGTTTTGATGGACTTTGTGGTTCCCTATTCTGTCTTGGAAAAATTGTATAAAATTGTACAAAGTAAATTAAGAGTTATAATTAATATGTATGGATTCCTTATTGAACCTATTTTTAATAGAAATAAGTGGGAGTAGCATATGAAAACCGTACAGTAAGATATTTGAAATTAAGATAAGAGAGGTCAGAATCGTTGGACAGTGAAACAAGGGAAACTTTAAGAAATAAACTGTACTAAATGGTTATGTCAAAAATTCTGGAAAAATTATCGTAAGAAGATATATGAGTATAGTTTCAAGGAAAATTTATAGATCTAAATTTTGAGTTTTCTAATCTGAGTTATGGTCAGTTTAGGCAGTATGACACAGATGGATAGTTTCAATTTTTATGCCCCAAATTAGTAGTTAAGTCTGGGTTGCGAAATTACCATAATACCCTTAGAGGGTAAATTACCGAAAAACCCCTGGGTTGCGAGATTACCAAATTACCCTTAGTGGGTAAAATTACCAAATTATGAAAATGCCCTTATGGGCCGAATTACGAAAATGTCCCTATGGACCGATTTACCTAAAATGCCCCTATGGGCCGAATTACGGAAATGCCCTAAAGGGCCGATTTGTTATATTGCCTTAATGGGCCGAATTGTTATATTGCCTTAATGGGCTGATTTGTTATACTGCCTTAACGTTCCGATTTGTTATATTGCCCTAATGGGCCGAATTGTTATATTGCCTTAATGGGCTGATTTGTTATACTGCCTTAACGGGCCGATTTGTTATACTGCCTTAACGGGCCGATTTGTTATATTGCCTTGATGGGCCGAATTGTTATATTGCCTTAATGGGCTGATTTGTTATATTGCCTTAACGAGCTGATTTGTTATATTGCCTTAACGGGCCGATTTGATATATTTCCTTAACGGGCCGATTTGATATATTGCCTTAACGGGCCGATCTGGTATATTGCTAAATGGGCCGATCTGATATATGGCTTAATGGGCCGATTTGATATAATGCCCTAATGGTCCGATTTTGTAAAGTGTTAATGGGTCAAATTGTTTGTAATAAATCTCTGAGTTATTAATTATCGTGGTTATATTGTAAATATCATGATTTACGATGTATGTTGCATTTACATAAGTTGCATGGGATTGGGATATTGATGATCGGGGAAGTGAAATTTGGTGGCTCTGCCACATATTCTGGTGACTCTGTCACATTTTGTATGGTGGCTAAGCCACGTATATTCTGTTATTTTGGTGGCTTGTCCATAATTCGAATTTGATATAAATGGCTAAATGCCTGCGATTGGTGTGTTGGCGGGGTGGGTTGACAAAAGATCCCCACAGGTGTGTTGGTTGGTACGGGTGGTGTGTAGCGGATGGATTATTAGGTTAGTTTGGGTTTGCATACATTCATACATTGCACATATATAAATATATTATGTTTTGTAAATGGGCTTCGTTCCAAGTGCATCTTAAATGGGCTTAAGCCCAAGATGATTGCTATATGGGTTCAGGCCCAGTGGATGACGGTAAGGGGATTTCACACTGAGTTCTTGAAACTCACTCCCCCTTTTTCTTAACCCTTGTAGGTAATACTCAGTGACGAGGACTTGGGCCCATGGATGACTCGGTGGAGGCCATACTTCAGAAATGGTGTTATTGAATTTTAAATTTCTATTTCCATTTATTTTATTATTTTGCTATTTTGGTTTAAGTTGTAATAAGGCCTCTCGAGTATTTTATTATCGCTTTATGGTTGATATACTTATTATTTTGCTTAAATTGTTTAAAACGAGAATTTTTCTAAAACATAAATAAAGGTTTTCTAAAATCGATTAACAAATGGATTTCATAATAAACTTTATAAATATTTTAACACGGAAGTTATTTTCTCGAACTATCAAACAATATTTTCAAAAGTCACGGTTTAAGTTCACTACCTTGATTGTTGACTCATCTATCAATCTTTCATAAATACTTGTATTTTATCTACGTTTCCGCAACGATTTCAAAATGCTTCTGCAACTCTATTTCTAAACATCACATTTTTGTAAATTGTTCATTTCAAATATGCTTTCGCTACTAAAAGGGTTTTTAAAGATTATTACATTTTCAAGTAGTTAACAATTGCTTAAGTGATTTTGGTTTTAACAAAGCGGCTGTATTTCTCAAGCAAGTTTTTAATAATCGCAAAGATGGTTTTTACTTCCATGTGACACACTAGATTCGGGCCTAACTTCTAGGCCGGGTTAGGGGTGTTACAATCTGCACAAAAGAAGAGATATCATTCCTCAACTTTGCCATTTTAGCCAGCGAAAAATACTTTAACATAAACTTTTCGGTCATTTGTTCCCAAGTAGTGGTGGAACCTCATGGTAACGAGTTCAACCACTGCTTAGCTTTATTCCTCAATGAAAAAGGAAATAACCGAAGGTGAATGGCATCGTCAGAAAACGCCATTATTTTTAAAAGTGTCACAGAATTCTAAGAAATTAGCCAAATGAGTATTTGGGTCTTCGTCTTGCAAACCATCAAACTGAACAAACTGTTGAATCATTTGAATAGTGTTAGGTTTTAGTTCAAAATTATTTGTAGCAATAGCAGGTCTAACAACACTCATTCAGCCCCAGTTAAATTGGGCTTGGCATAGTCGTACGTAGTACGAGGAGCAGGATTCTAATTTACAAGATTCGCGGCAACCATAGGAGGTAGCAGATTATTCTGATTTTCAGCCATCTCCTCGGTAAGATTGGTATCGTCCTCTTGCTCTTCCGCTATATACTGAAGACTTCGCGTTATTTCTCTATGATTTCTGCAAGCTATGCTTTCAATATCGCTATCTAATAATAGAGGTCCTGTAGGGTTTCTTCTAGTCATAAACTAAAGATACCTGCCAGAAGCAAATAAAAGAAAAGTTAGTAAATTAAATAATAAACTAAAAACAAAAATAAAAAATAAATTGCAGAAACTAACTAAAAAAATTGGCTAAAGTAATAAAAATTAAGTGTTCCTAATATTCTAGTCCCCGGCAACGGCGCCAAAAACTTGATGACGTCACGAACTAACTAGAATACGACAAAGGCAAGCGCACCTATCGAACAGTAGTATAGCTATGGTGAGTCCGGAATATCGTATCCACGAGGACTAAAAGTACTAGTAATTACTATCTTTTTATTATTTAGCCTAATAATTAAAGGGTTTTGTTTTAATCTAAAATTAAACTAAATAATTAACTATGAACGTGAAAGAGAGTGAATTGGGAAAAATACTTTAAGAAAACCAATAAGAGAGACAATACCCAGGAAAGAATTCACCTAGATTTCACTTATTATTCCGATTCTGAATTAAACGATTTATTCACTTGTCTTGATCCGTAGAAATCCCTAATTTATGTTAATATCTCTTTCGAGACTAAGAACGATTGACTCTAGGTTGATTAATTGAAATCTCTTTCTAATTAAAACCTCTATTGTCGCATTAACTCGATCTATGGATTCCCTTATTAGATTTGACTCTAATCCGGCAGATTTATGTCGTTCTATTTCTAGGATTGCAATCAACTCCGCTTAATTATGCTAGATCTACTCTTAAGTAGGGACTTTTGCTCCACTGGTTAAGCACATCAAACTTGGATTAATATCCTAAAAATATTAAGGCAAGGATTAAGAACACATAATTAAGAACAAGAACAAGTATTTATCATGTAATTCAGATAATTAAATAATAAGATCAATCATAGTTTTCATCCTCCCTAGGTATTTTAGGGAGTTTAGTTCATAATGTAAAAGGAAAACATCTCAAAATAAGGAAAACAACAAGACATAAAGAATGCAAAAACTTCTAAGGAAATTTGATGGAGATCTTCAATCTTGAATGAGATCCTGTTCTGAATTGATTCCGACAGCTTCTTTGGAGTAATTTCTTCGTCCTACTCTGCGTGTCTCTTTAGGTCTTCTTCTCGTGTTTTTTATAGACTTTGGAATGCCCAAAATACCTAAAAATTGGCTTTTTCCACGTGAAAACGAAACAGGGTTCGACAGGGACACGGGCGTGTGATCAGCCCATGTAAGAATGCTCAGGCCGTGTGCAATACTGACATGTATCGAAATCGACACGGGCTGGCACACGGGTGTGTGGCCAGCCCGTTTGGTTCACACGGGCATGTGCTTAGCCCGTGTGGAATTTTCTTGGCCATGTGGATCCTTAAGACAGCCTGTTTTGTCCGATTTTGGTCTCTTTTCCGCTCCTTTTACTCCCCTATGCTTACTTAAGTATAAAAACGTGAAATTAAAGGATTAGGAGCATCAAATTCACTAAATTATATAATAAATCATCCAAAAATATGCTAAGAATAGGATTAAAATATGTTACTTTTATGGTTTATCAAATTCACAATCATTTGTCATCAGTGAACATACTTGCAAGCGTACACAACATACTCATTCACCATTTTCATACACAATTCGTAGACTCAAGCAAACTCAGAGCAAATAGAAACACGGTTCCTACAAACAACACAACATCATCAATCACTCAAAGGTACACAAAAACTCACCTTAAATCCTTCGTCCCCATCAGCTTAGCTTGTCGAAAAGCCAGATGCTCCATTGTCCTAACAGTTAAGCATGAGAACCATATATATATTGGTTAAACCAAAGGTATTCAAACATCAATACCCAGAATTCAACATCATTCAAAGCTTCATAAAGATTTCAAAAATACTTTCTCCCCCTTTTCAATCCACAATACAAAAAGAAATAAAGTGTAACAGCCCAAATTTCGGTGAAATCGAAACAGTGGTTTCGGGACCACAAATTCGAGCTGAAAATATAATTTATTTTTATTTTATTATATTGATCGTATTATGTTAGAAAATTCATGTGAAAATTTTGATACAAAAATTTTATCGATTTAGTGCTTAATTACGCGAATGACTAAATCGCATAAAATACGAAAGTTGAATTCTAGTAGCTATTGTCGAAACCATTTTTTTGCTTTAAAATTTGAAAAATGGGGTCGACTTAAAAAATGTGATGTGGGTCGCCACCAATCCTTTTTTGTTTAGGTGTGATCGGATCACCTATAAAAATATTTTGGTCTGCGAAATTCGAGAAAACGGGTTCGGGAGTCGGTTACGTGCAAGGAAGGGTTAGCACCCTCGCAACGCCCAAAATTGGTACCAAATTGATTAATGTTGTCCTAACGTCGAAAAATTTGGAAAGTTTTGAAAATGCAATTTCTTTGAAAAACAAGTGGAATATTCCAAACATAAGATTCATTCGCTCTAAAGGAACTAAATACTACACCCAGTACGTTAGGATGTAATATCTTGAACCCTCAAAGTCGATATCATCTTATAATTTCAGAATCATGTGATTTAAAAAGGATATTAAGTTGTTTTTGGTCAAACGAAGAAACCGCGACCCAATACGTTAGGGTACAATTTCTTGGATTTCCCAAAACACCAAATATCACTTTATTTTGAAAATCTTTTGTGCAAACAAAATGTATTTTATTTAATTTGCTTAGGGTGAAAAAACGCTAAAATTGGCCTATATGATCTAGAGTTTACAACATTATATACATAGTATCAAACATAAAATTATAACTTATGGCAACAATTATCTGTGAAGGAGCATTATTAAATGAAAATATCAAGAAATTAAAATAATACACATACAATGATAATTCAACATACACTTTACCAATATCAATACTAATATCTAAAATTCATAAATTAAAAGAAAATTTTTCAAAAATACAAAATAAGTTGATATAATTCAAATGCAACAAAAAAATGAATATCATAAAAGAAAACCATTTGCAAACACTAGTATATGAAGAATATATAAAAACATATATAAGTAATAGTATATAAAAATATTTGAAATGAGTTAAAATGTACAATAGAATGATTGATTATGTATATTAAATTTAAAATAAATATACATGTATATACATAAAATTAAAAGAAACCAAATATTCACATGGATAAATTTAAGAAAAAATATATACATAAAATAATGTAAAATCAATAATATAAAAAAAATCTTATTATTACATATATAATAACATATAGTTGTATTTAAACAAGATTATATAAATCATCAAAGAAATACATAATATATGATTTCGAAATTAAAGATTTATACAATGCATATAAACAAAACAAATTAAAACAAATGTATAATCAATTTTAAAACAATTTGATTAAAATGGTTTAAAAGAATTTAATACTATAAGAGAGTTATGACAATTATAAACAAAAATTAAAATTCAATTGAAATAAAAATGCAGTTTAAAGGTCATTACAATAAATAAACAAAATTATTTAAACAAAATTCGGAATCAGATTAAATTTCGCATAAATGGTTAGGGATTATCAAGCAAATATTCCTTTTATCTAAAACGCAACACATAAACTGGACCAAATTAAGATAACGCACAAATTAATGAACTCAATTAAACAATAAAGACAGCGCATAACAAATCTAATTAAATAAACGGTACAAAAATAAGGGGTCCAAACGTGCAAATACCCCTTTTCCACATAAGCCGCGGATCCTAAGAGCTTTGGATCGGATCGGGTCAGGCAGCTTCACACGGCACCGTATTGAACTTATTGAAATAGATTTAAACAATGCTGTTCCCTTAATTAAAACCAGAGTTAAAAAAATAAATCAACATTTTGTTTAAAAAAAAAAACAAACCCTAATCCTTTTTCGTTCTTCTCCTCCGCCGCAATCCAAAACCCCTCTGTTTACCACCAAATCGCTACAATATCCAGCGAAAAGCAGTATACAAATGATCCGATTTGCTTCAATAGATCCAATCTTAAAACCTCACTCTCTAGCCAACGTCTAACTCCGATTGCGACAGAGAAAATGAAGTATATTCACGACGGTTTATTCAACATCTTCGCCTAACTCCGATTGCGACGGAGAAGACGAAGACCAAACGTTCGTTATGGTAAACTCTTTCCTTCTTTTTATTTACAAATAGACACAAAAGACAGAAAGAAAAAGAAAAGAAAGCATGCAGAAGGAAAACGAAAGCCACAAGATTCTTTTTACCTTTCAATTTCTGATTTTTGATTTTTGTATTTTTTTTTTCGCGTATGTATTCGTGTGTGTAAAATTGTGGAGAGGCTTACATTCGGTGGCTTTTTGTTTATATAGCCGAAAAAAAACATAAAAATACAATGCTATTTTTCTATTTCTCTGTATTTGCTGTTGCTTTCCTTGTCCTTTTTGCAGGTACGACGCTCCAGCTGTGGCGGTGTACGGAGGCTTGAACGCGCGTACGTGGCGACGCACGTGTGGGGCGCGTGTGAGGGACGAGGTAGCCCAATCGTCCAACAGGGGCTGCGGCACTATGAAACCCCAGAAACCCCTAGGTTTTCTAGATATGTTGAAACTTTTTTGGGCCCTTTGGGTCTGGGGCCTGCTGGAATTGGGCTTAGTTAGGTATTAGGTTTGATGTTTTGGGCCTCTTTTGGGCCTGTTGTAATCTTTGGACTTGAAAAAATGGACTATTTTAATATTTTATTGTTTTTGTTTAAATTTTGGATATAGTGTGGGCCCGGGCAGATTGGGCCTGCTACAGCTGCCCCTCTTTGCTCGTTGTCGTGTAACGAGAATGGAGCAAAGACTTATAAGAAGGGTCAATCTTGCTCGGCCTCGCCGAATCTTGACTTCTTGGCGCTTCTTTCCTTCAAGTAGCTTCATTCCATCCCACTGCATCTTCAAGGGCATAGGAACTAGTGCTTCGGTCCGCTCCAATGTAATATCAGGGAGAAGAGATTTGTAGTTTCGATCTACTCCACTGAAACTTCAAGGAGATAGAAATTTAGAGAGAAGAGATTCGTAGTTTCGATCTTTTCACTGAAACTTCTCAAAAATAAAGGTTGACCATCAATAACCTCAGGGAGAAGGGATTTGTAGCCTCCACCGACTCCACTGGAACTTCGAGGAAATAAGACTTGTATGGTAAATTCAATCCGACCTACTACAACTTCAGAGGTATAGGATTTGTCGTTTTAATCCGCTCCACTGCAAGTTCAAGGAGATATGATCTGATGTCTTTGATCTGCTTCTGCAACTTCAGGAATGCTAGATCTGTTATCTTCAACCTGCTCCACTGCAATCTCAAGGATGCCAAACTGGTGGCTTAAATCTGCTCCACTACTGCTTAGGGAGACAAGATTTTCCGTTCCATCTTGGTCCACTACTACTTAGGGTGACAAGATCTACAATCTTTGACCTATTCCACTACTGGTCAGGGAGATAGGGCTTGTTTTGATCTGCTCTACTGCAACTTCAGAGAGATAAGATCTGATGTCTTCAATCTGCTCTTGCAACCTCAGGATTGCCAGATCTACTTTCTTCGATCCGCTTCGCTCAGGAAGGAAAGATATGCTATCTTTGATCTACTCCTGCAACTTCAGGATTGCTAGATCTGCTATCTTCGATTTGCTTCGCTCAAGAAGACAAGATCTGATGTCTTCGATCTGCTCCTGCAACTTCAGGATTGCCAGATCTGCTATCTTCGATCCGCTTCGCTCAGGAAGGTAAGATCTGATGTCTTCGATCGCTCCGCAACTTCGTGGATTGCCGGATGACCGCTATCTTCGACCGCCGCGCCGGGAAGGCAAGATCGATGTCTTCGATCCGCTCCGCAACTCCGGGATTGCGGATCTCGCTATCTTCGACCGCCGCTCCAGAAGGCAAGATCGATGTCTTCGATCCGCTCCTACAACTTCGTGGATTGTCGATCCGTTATCTTCGACCGCTTCGCCGGAAAGACAAGATTCGATGTCTTTGATCGCTCCTACAACTTCGGGATTGCGGATCCGCTATCTTCGATCCGCCGCTCGGGAAAGGCAAGATCTGATGTCTTCGATCTGCTCCTGCAACTTTAGGATTGCCAAATCTGATATCTTCGATCCGCTTCGCTCAGGAAGACGAGATCTAATGTCTTCGATCTGCTCCTACAACTTCAGGATTGCCAGATCTGCTATCTTCGATCCGCTTTGCTCAGGTAGACAAGATCTGGTGTCTTTGATCTGCTCCTGCAACTTCAGGATTGCCAGATCTGCTATCTTCGATCCGCTTCGCTTAGGAAGGCAAGGTCTTCAAATTCACCAATGTTGGGACACCGTCGTCTGGGGGACCTATCCTATAAAATTGGTTTTATGTGTTTATACTTATGCAAAATGGTTAAGATACAATGATCAGAATGAACCCAATGCTCCTAACTAAATGTATTATGGATGACATTTGCATGAATACAGAATGTCATGAGAATGGTCTTTTTACAAATATTAGGATGCAATGATTGGAATGAATCAAATGCCCCTAAATAGATGTGTCTTATGGATGACATTTGTATGAATGCAGAATGTCATGAGAATGATTTCTTACAATGATTAGGATGCAATGATCGGAATGAATCAAATGCTCCTAACTAAATGTGTTTTGCATGAATGCAGAATTTCATGAGAATGATCCCTTTTTAAAATTTTAAGGTGTCATCGCTCATTGTTTATTAAGGCTTTATCACTGATGTATTATCCTGCCATCTTGTTCGGCTGGTATTTTCAACAGAAAACCCGATAAAACGATTATATCTTGCCCAACAGATTTACCCCACTATGACTTCAAAACATAGGATTTGTTTCTTCTTCAATACATCCCATTGGTATTCAAAGGTACAGGACTTGTATCATTTTCCATTCATGCCACCACAACTCAGGGGTAGAGGACTGTAATTTGTTCAATCAACTGATCGCTCCCCAGGTGACCTAACCAAATGTGTATACATGATATTTGCATGGATGCAAAATATCATGTTTTTCTTACGAATGATTCCCCTTTTACACTTGGGTTAACATTGCCCATTTTTCGTCAAGATTATATCACTGACGCAATATCTTGTCATTTGTTCAACCACCATTTTTGACAAAAATCCGAAGAGATAACCTTTGTAACACCCCTTAACTCATCTTCGTCGCCAGACTAAGGTTATGAGGCATTACTCACAAAAAAAAAAACAACAACTGAGAACTAATATTTCATAGGCTGAATATCAAATATATCACTTTTGTACACACGCATTTAAAAACCAAAACATCTATGGATATAAAGAACAATTCATAGCATACCAAGTTCGCTTTCTTTATAATCAATCTAAAATACCTATACCAAACTTGAACACATATAACAATTAATAATTCACTTGTTACGAATGATCTAATAACATAGTTGAAATTTGCACATTCAACCCATAAATTAATTACTAATTCGGTCACATGAAACATTATTTCATTATACTTATGCAATTATGCTATCTACCACATCATATCCATTAACAAACCAAAAATACATATGCACATGGAAAACCGAAACAGATGATCAATACCATAGCCGAAAGATACATATATGGCTTATACCCATTTCTCATTTTGTGTTTTCACCAAACCGTACCTTAAAAGAAATTCCCAAATAATTTATTTATAAAGTTGAATAACTTCAACAATTTCATTACTTAAAAAAAAATTGTCTAGACCAACTACCTCAAGAATACAACCATGAAGCATGCTTTACAACAATTCGAATCGTGATTCAATACATATAAAGATTAATGTTCAAATTATATTCAACCATTAACCTAATGCCGAAATACATAACTAAATTAACTCAGCCATTAATATCATAATCAAGCAATTATGTCGAATGCATATCACATATACTTGACTAAAAGAAATAAGTCACAGCCGAATCATTGAAATCAAACACACCATACACATAGCCAAAACAATTAAAACCAACTTAAACAAAATGATCAAGCCATTTTCGCATGGCTATATATATATATAAATAGAACATCATTAAAACGTTTATCTAGCCTATACATGCCTTTAATTCGAAATCAACAAGCTGGAAGGTACCAAAAAGAGATGATAGTGTAGTTGACTTTGCCAATGACCCTTCGAGCCCGTAGCTAACCAAAATCTATAAAATGAACAGCAAATATACACAAAGTAAGCTCACTAGCTTAGTAAGTCTCAAGCAAATATAAATGTAATGAACATACATATAAACATTTTAGTCTCCAAGCTTATGATATTGAGCATAAATAGTTCAATATGTAAAATGCACATAGCCAAATACTAGTGACACACTTGATTAAAATATTATCACTATGTCATCATGAACATGTACATTATCAAATCACATGAACATCTTATTATATCGCATACTCTGAATCACATGAACCAACCTCAAGTATCGATCTCCTATATCTACTTATACACATACGCAAAACACTTCCGACTCTTTCATCATTGACCTTTCCATTTTATAACTGAGTTTACTACGATATACATGTATATAACCCGATTTCTCATATAAGTAACGTACATACACATTAATGATAAGCTCAACATTATAAAATAAAATACTTATGGAATTGTCCATTTCATCACATTGTATTTATCTAAAACGATAAGAAATTAGCTCACTTCATTCCTTACTAACATAGTAGGCTAACTCTTACCCGAGCTTTTAGCACATAGCATTATATGAGACTCACCTTGTTTGATTCTCAGATTTTCTGTTTATAGCAATTCACCGTCATTAAGCCTGCTAGGCAAATAGCCCGATATAACTCACCGGCACAAGGCCTGCTAGGCTCAAAGCCCGATATAACTCACTGGCACAAGGCCTGCTAGGCTCGAAGCCCGATATAACTCATCGGCACAAGGCCTGCTAGGCTCGAAGCCCGATTATCAACACTATTAACCATTCATTTCACATTACTTGTGCTAATTTCATGAACATTTCGTATACTTCGTATTTCTTTCACATATCAAAACGAACTTACTTATTCACATTTATTTTAAATAAAAATAAAGTCAATCCAACAATACCTACTACTCCATTCGGCCATCACATGAAATTATACTCAAAATTTGCAAATATTATCAGTTAATATGTTCATAAATAATTCTTTAACATATACTTGCTTAGGGACTTACCTCGACTATCGACGGACGACTTAAACCGGCTATTCGATAACCTTCGCCTTTCCCCGATCGAAATCCGTTTTTCTTTGCTCTTGATCTAAACATATTAAAATTTTAGCTCATTCAAGCTCAATTCATCTCAATTTAGTCCCAAAACACATAAACAGGCAAATTACCATTTTACCCCTAATGTTTCACAATTTAGTCCTATTTGCATAAAACACAAAATACACAAAATTTCACTAAACTATACAAGGGCCGAATGTTCACAGGGACCTCACTAGTCTATTTATTTCATTTATTTTGCATTTTAGCCCCCTCAAAAATTCATTTTTGTAATTTATTAAAAATACTCAAATTCACCAAAATTTCCAATTCAAAATATACTAATCTTTAACATATCTTTAAAATAAAATCATCAAACATCAAAAACTACATGAACACATCAATGGCGAATATCAAGCATGCTTAGATTCAAAAATTTCAACATGGGTAAGCTACCGCTCAAGCAACGATCTCAAAAACGTCAAAATTAACAAAAAGCTGAGCTAGAATTCATACCTAATTAAGCCAAATACTTGCCTAAATTCAAAGCTTCTCTAACCCCCTTCTATAGCTAACATTCGCCATGAGAGAAGTGAAGATGATAATGCTTTTGTTTTAGTAAATTATGACATATATTATTTATTTATTCAAATTACCATACTAACCTTTTAATAATAATATTCATAACATATATCACAAGATTATTCTTGACATATGCCGCCCACTACTCTTAAAAATGGGTTAATTACCCTTTTAATGCCTCATATTAAAAAGCCATTATCATTCTAGCACTTTTCACTTTAGTATGCAACTTTTACACTTTAGGCGATTTAATCCTTTTTATTAAATTGAACACACAAACGATTAAATTTTTCTACGAAACTTTCACACACATTAATTCACATATAATAAGCACAAAATATAATATTTAAAAAAATATTTCAGACTCGGATTCATGGTCCCGAAACCACCGTTCCGATTAGGGTCAAATTCGGACTGTTACAACTCTCCCCCCTTAGGGATTTTCGTCCCCGAAAATCTTACCGTTAAACAAAGTCGGATATTGTTGCCTCATTGAATCCTCAGGCTCCCACGTAGCCTCTTCAACTCCGTGCCGATTCCATAGTACTTTCACTAATGGAATTCTCTTGTTTCTCAACTCTTTCATTTCTCTAGCTAAAATACGGATCGGTTCTTCCTCAGACGTCATATCAGATCGAATTTCAATCTCAGACAGAGTGATCACATGTGACGGATCTGATCTATATCTACGAAGCATCGAAACGTGAAATACATTGTGTATCTTTTCTTATTCAGAGGGCAACTTCAATCTATAAGCAACAGGCCCAATACGTTCGATGATCTCGTACGGTCTGATGAATCTCGAACTTAGTTTGCCTTTCCGACCAGATCGGAGTACCTTTTTCCACGGAGAAACTTTCTAGAATACCCGGTCTCCGACCTGAAACTCAATGTCTTTACGTTTCAAATTAGCGTAGGACTTTTGACGATCCGAGGCAGCTTTCAAACTATCTCTAATTATAGCCATTTTCTGTTCCGTTTCTTTGATCAAATCAACCTCGTGTAACTTATTTTCATTGAGCTCGGTCCAGTACAATGGTGTACGACACTTACGGCCATATAGAGCTTTGTAAGGTGCCACTTTGATACTAGATTGAAAACTGTTATTATAAGCAAATTCAACCAAAGGTAAGTATCTTTCCCACGTACCTTCAAACTCGAGGACGCAACATCTCAACATGTCCTCAAGCATCTGAATGGTTCGTTCAGACTGACCGTTTGTCTACGGATGAAGGCTGTACTAAAGTGGAGTTTAGTACCTAAAGCATCTTGCAACTTCTTCCAAAATCGTGATGTGAATCTCGGGTCTCTGTCCGAAACAATGGAACTTGGCACACCATGTAATCTCACAATTTGAGATACATACAACTCAGCAAGTTTATTGAGCGAATAGTCCGTACGAACCGGTACAAAGTGAGCTGATTTGGTCAGTCTATCCACTATAACCCAGACTGCGTCTTTCTTGCTCGGTGTCGTAGGCAAACCGGATACAAAATCCATAGTGACTCTATCCCATTTCCATTCAGGTATCATGATCGGCTGAAGTAACCCAGAAGGCACTTGATGCTCTGCTTTTACTTGCTGACAAATTAAGCACTTTGAAACAAATTCAGATATATCCCGTTTCATGCCTAGCCACCAATACGACTGTTTCAAATCATTATACATTTTTGTGCTACCCGGATGTATCGATAACTAGCTATTATGAGCCTCGTTCAAAATCATCTGAATCAAGTCCACCTTCTTCGGAACACGAATTCGGCCTTTGAAGTTCAAACAATCATTTGCATCAATTTGAAACTCTAACTCTGCATCATTTTCACACTGAACTCGTCTAGCAATCATATCTTTGTCAATTTTCTATGCATCACAAATTTGCTGAATAAACATCGATCTTGCTTTTAACTCGGCTAAAATCGAACCGTCACCAGACATAACCATATGTGCGTTCAACGTACGAAGAGCAAACAATGATTTTCGACTTAATGCATTTGCGACAACATTAGCTTTTCCTGGATGGTAGTCAATCACCAATTCATAGTCCTTCAACAGCTCTAACCATCTGCGTTGTCTCAAGTTCAGATCTTTCTGAGTCATCAAATACTTCAGACTTTTGTGATCCAAGTAAACATGACATTTCTCACCAAATAAGTAATGACGCCAAATTTTCAATGCGAAAACGATGGCTCTTAATTCTAGATCGTGAGTCGGATAATTTCTTTCGTGAGGCTTCAATTGTCTCGAAGCGTAGGCTATGAATTTGCCTTCCTGCATCAAAACGCAACCCAAACCATTCAAAGAAGCATCACTATAAACAATAAATTCTTTACCTGATTTAGGCTGAGCTAACACTGGAGCTTCAGTCAAAAGGGTTTTCAACAGATCGAAGCTTTTCTGACACTTTTTCGACCACTCAAACTTGACATCTTTCTGTAGTAGCTTTGTCAAAGGTGTAGCTATCATGGAAAACCTTTGACAAATCGTTCAGTAGTATCTCGCAAGTCCCGAAAGCTTGAATTTCAAAAACATTCTTTGGTGGCTTCCAATCAAGTATAGGTGATATTTTGTTCGGATCAACCCGAATACCTGATGCTGAAACGACGTGACCCAAAAAGCTGACTTCCTTCATCCAAAATTCAAACTTACTAAACTTTGCATACAACTGTTGATCTCGCAAAGTTTGTAGCACCATTCTCAAATGCTCGGCATGCTCGGTTTCATCTCTGGAGTAGATTAGGATATCATCTATAAACACTACCACAAGCCGATCCAAATACCGTCTGAAAACCTAATTCATCAAATCCATAAAAACAACAGGTGCATTAGTAAGTCCAAAAGGCATGACTAGGAACTCAAAATGTTCGTACCTCGTTCGGAATGCAGTCTTTGGTACATCTAAATCTCTAACTCGCAACTGATAGTAACCCGATCTCAGATCTATCTTTGAGAACATTGAAGCCCCTTTTTAACTGGTTAAACAAGTCATCAATTTGAGGTAACGGGTATTTATTCTTTATAGTCACCTTATTCAGCTGCGATAATCAATACACATTCGCATCTTTCCATCTTTCTTTTTCACAAATAGAACTGGTGCACCCCAAGGAGAGAAACTCGGTCGTGCAAAGCCCTTATCTGTCAACTCTTGCAACTGTGCTTTCAACTCTTTCAGCTCAGTAGGTGCCATCTGATATGGAGCTATTGAAATCAGAGTCATCCCCGGTACTAATTCAATGCCAAACTCAATTTCTCGTACTGGTGGTAAACCCGGTAATTCTTCAGGAAACACATCTGGGTATTCACACACAATCGGTACGGATTCAATCTATTTTCCAGACACTTTATTATCCATGCATAGGCCAAATAAGCTTCGCATCCTTTTCTCACATACTTTTGGGCTAGCATCGAGGATATTACTATAGGTAACCCATTTAAATCACTAGATTCAACTCGGATGATCTCGCCGTTCTGACATCTCAAATCAATAATCTTTCTTTTGCAATTCACCACTGTATCATGCAAAGCTAACCAGTCCATTCCCAAAATTATATCGAACTCGTCGAAGGGCAACAACATTAAATTGGCTGGAAAGCAGGAATCCCGAATCATCAACGGGCAACCTTTACACACTTTATCAACGAGAACACATTTACCCAAAGGGTTGGACACACGGATCACAAACTCAGTAGACTCAACTGGCAGAGTCTTACTGGATACTAGAGTTTCACACACATATGAATGAGTTGAACTAGGATCAATCAATGCAATCACAGTAGTATCATAAAGTGTGAAAGTACCGGTAATAACATCTAGGGAAGAAGCATCCTCTCTGGCTCGTATAGCATAAGCTCTAGCTGGAGCTCTAGCCTCTGATCGAACTGCAGTGTCCTTCGTCCCTCTCTAACTGCCACCTACATTGCCTGAATGTCTAGGTGGTTTGCCCCGTGCTGGCGCACCGCTCGGTTTAGTGTTCTGAGCCGTATTTTGCTCGACTAGCATCGGGCATTCTCAAATGAAATGGTCCGACGATCCACATTTAAAGCAGGACCGATCATGAAATCTACAACTCCCGGCGTGCCACTTCCCACAATGTTTGCACTCGGCCGCTCTGCTGAGAACATTACCAACACTAGCCATCAGTGGCTCGGGAACTCACCGGAGGTCGATCACGTCTAGGCAAGTCCGAAGTAGCTTTATGTGGTGAAGTCATCTCTAAACTTCTTATGCACTGAATGGAAAGTCTTACTTGATGATCTTTTACGAGTGTCTCTAGCTTCTATTTCAGCCTTTCTTTTCTCTTTTCCGAGCTCTTCAGCTTTGCAAGCTTGCTCGACTAGTACCACGAACTCTTTGATTTCAAGAATGCCAACAAGCAACTTTATGTCTTCATTCAGACCGTCTTCAAATCTTTTGCACATAATGGCTTCAGTTGATATACACTCTCGGGCATAACGGCTCAATCTAACAAACTTCTAATCATATTCCGTCACAGTCATACGACCCTGTTTTAATTCCAGAAATTCTTTTCGTTTCTGATCGATGAATCTCTGACTGATATATTTCTTAAGGAACTCGATCTGGAAGAAGTCCCAAGTCACTTTTTCTTTCGGAACCACTGATACTAGTGTATTCCACCAGTGATATGCAGTGTCCCGAAGTAGAGATATAGCACACTTTAGGCATTCATCTGGAGTACAGGATAGCTCATCAAGTACCCAAATAGTGTTATCAAGCCACATCTCGGCTCGCTCTGCGTCATCATCATCATTGGCTTTGAATTCTTCGGCCCCATATTTCCTGATTTTATCAACGGGAGGCCTACTAGATCTCATTGGATCTACTATCGGGGGTGCTGAAGGTACCGGAGTTGGATTATTCGGGGGTGGGGGTGGGTGTACAGCCGGGTTATTTTGAACAAACTGGGTAAACCATTCATTCATCATCTGGTAGAAGGCTTGTTTAGCCTCCCCCTCATGGCTACCCGTAACAGGTCGAGAGTCTACTGGCACTGATCCGCGTGCACGATCAGGAGTTACACTCTCTACATCATCTGCTACGGCTCTGTCAGGATCGGAATCCATTTACTATATAAAACACAGTTGGAAATGTCAAAAGTCACCACACTATCGTATATACTATAAAGGCATGTATAGCTAGACTCTCACGCGCTACGGTAGTCCTAGAATCGACTAAATCGTAAGCTCTGATACCAATCAAATGTAACACCCCTTAACCCATCTTCATCTCCAGACTAAGGTTATGAGGCATTACTCAAAAAAAAAAAAACAACAACTGAGAACTAATATTTCATAGGCTGAATATCAAATATATCACTTTTGTACACACGCATTTAAAAACCAAAACATCTATGGATATAAAGAACAATTCATAGCATACCAAGTTCGTTTGCTTTATAATCAATCTAAAATACCTATACCAAACTTGAACACAAATAACAATTAATAATTCACTTGTTACGAATGATCTAATAACAAAGTTAAAATATGCACATTCAACCCATAAATTAATTACTAATTCGGTCACATGAAACATTATTTCATTATACTTATTCAATTATGCTATCTACCACATCATATCCATTAACAAACCAAAAATACATTGGCACTTGGAAAATCGAAACAGATGTTCAATACCATAGTCGAAAGATACATATATGGCTTATACCCATTTCTCATTTTGTGTTTTCACCAAACCGTACCTTAAAAAAATTCCCAAATAATTTATTTATAAAGTTGAATAACTTCAACAATTTCATTACTTAAAAAAAAATTGTCTAGACCAACTACCTCAAGAATACAACCATGAAGCATGCTTTACAACAATTCAAATCGTGATTCAATACATATAAAGATTAATCTTCTAATTATATTCAACCATTAACCTAATGCCGAAATGCATAACTAAATTAACTCAGCCATTAATATCATAATCAAGCAATTATTTCGAATGCATATCACATATACTTGACTAAAAGAAATAAGTCACAGCCGAATCATTGAAATCAAACACACCATACACATAGCCAAAACAATTAAAACCAACTTAAACAAAATGATCAAGCCATTTTCGCATGGCTATATATATATATATAAATAGAACATCATTCAAACGTTTATCTAGCCTATACATGCCTTTAATTCGAAATCAACAAGCTGGAAGGTACCAAAAAGAGATGACAGTGTAGTTGACTTTGCCAACGACCCTTCGAGCCCGTAGCTAACCAAAATCTATAAAATGAACAGCAAATATACACAAAGTAAGCTCACTAGCTTAGTAAGTCTCAAGCAAATATAAATGTAATGAACATACATATAAACATTTTAGTCTCCAAGCTTATGATATTGAGCATAAATAGTTCAATATGTAAAATGCACATAGCCAAATACTAGTGTCACACTTTATTAAAATATTATCACTATGTCATCATGAACATGTACATTATCAAATCACATGAACATCTTATTATATCGCATATTCCGAATCACATAAACTAACCTCAGGTATCGATCTCCTATATCTACTTATACACATACGCAAAACACTTCTGACTCTATCATCATTGACCTTTCCATTTTATAACCGAGTTTACTACAATATACATGTATGTAACCCGATTTTTCATATAAGTAACGTACATACACATTAATGATAAGCTCAACATTATAATATAAAATACTTATGGAATTGTCCATTTCATCACATTGTATTTCTTTAAAACGATAAGAAATTAGCTCACTTCATTCCTTACTAACATAGTAGGCTAACTCTTACCTGAGCTTTTAGCACATAGCATTATATGATAATCACCTTGTTTGATTCTCGGATTTTCCGTTTATAGCAATTCACCGGCATTAAGCCTGCTAGGCAAGTAGCCCGATATAACTCACCGGCATAAGGCCTGCTAGGCTCGAAGCCCGATATAACTCACTGGCACAAGGCCTACTAGGCTCGAATATATCTCACCGGCACAAGGCCTGCTAGGCTCGAAGCCCGATTATCAACACTATTAACCATTCATTTCACATTACTTAGTGCTAAATTCATGAACATTTCAGATATCGCCGTATTTCTTTCACATATCAAAACGAACTTACTTATTCACATTTCTTTTAAACAAAAATAAAGTCAATCCAACAATACCTACTACTCCATTCAGCCATCACATGAAATTATACTCAAAATTTGTAAATATTATCAGTTAATATGTTCATAAATAATTCTTTAACATATACTTGCTTAGGGACTTACCTCGACTTTCGACGGACGACTTAAACCGGCTATTCGATAACCTTCACCTTTCCCCGATCCAAATCCGTTTTTCTTTGCTCTTGATCTAAACATATTAAAATTTTAGCTCATTCAAGCTCAATTCATCTCAATTTAGTCGCAAAACACATAAATAGGCAAATTACCATTTTACCCCTAATGTTTCATAATTTAGTCCTATTTGCATAAAACACAAAATACACAAAATTTCACTAAACTATACAAGGGCCGAATGTTCACAGGGACCTCACTAGTCTATTTATTTCATTTATTTTGCATTTTAGCCCCCTCAAAAATTCATTTTTGCAATTTAGCCCAAAAATACTCAAATTCACCAAAATATCCAATACAAAATATACTAATCTTTAACATATCTTTAAAATAAAATCATCACACATCAAAAACTACATGAACACATCAATGGCCGAATATCAAGCATGCTTAGATTCAATAATTTCAACATGGGTAAGCTACCGTTCGAAGCAACCATCTCAAAAACGTCAAAATTAACAAAAACCGAGCTAGAATTCATACCTAATTAAGCCAAATACTTGCCTAAATTCAAAGCTTCTCTAACCCCCCCTTCTATAGCTAACATTCGGCCATGAGAGAAGTGAAGATGATAATGCTTTTGTTTTAGTAAATTATGACATATATTATTTATTTATTCAAATTACCATACTAACCTTTTAATAATAATATTCATAACATATATCACAAGGTTATTCTTGACATATGCCGCCCACTACTCCTAAAAATGGTTTAATTACCCTTTTAATGCCTCATATTAAAAATCCATTATCATTCTAGCACTTTTCACTTTAGTATGCAACTTTTACACTTTACGCGATTTAATCCTTTTTATTAAATTGAACACACAATCGATTAAATTTTTCTACGAAACTTTCACACACATTAATTCACATATAATAAGAACAAAATATAATATTTAAAAAAATATTTCAGACTCGGATTCGTGGTCCCGAAACCACCGTTCTGATTAGGGTCAAATTCGGACTGTTACAACCTTAATATGGACTTAAATATTTCCGACCCTTAAGCTTGGTGAATTCTGAACAATAATCCTGTTTCAAGTTCTTGTATTATTTAGAAGTTTCTAGAGTAATATGCAAAACTTCTTTTGTGAAAGTGTTATTAGTCCACTAATCGTTATTTCAATGAAAAATGCCTGAAACAGATCATAACCATGGACAGGAAGGAAATTAATTAGGAGCATAGCTCGAAACAAATAAATTAGGCAAAGATAGCAAATGAAATCAAAGGAAATTTATTGTGAACATATTTTGAAAAGAATAATATAATCACAAATAACAAATTTAAAATGGGTAAAATGGAAACTAGGTGCCCCAGATATCGCAGCCTGAGCTTCTCTGTTCAAACTTCTTGAGGACCATTTTAAGCTCAATATGTGTATAGGGGATCCAGAGTACTTTGTCGATGCCCCAAGACGTAGCATACTTCTTCATTGTTAATTCAGGCATAGCAAGACTGTTGTATGCCCCAGTTTTGATCAAAATTTGAGCCGCCCTTTTTCAGGTTTTCAACTCAAATCCCCTTTGGTCTCAAAGCGCCCTTTGTGGGTTTTCGCCTTGGCCTCTCCTTCTTCTTTCTTTTACTTTCTTTTCCTATTTTTTTGTGTTTTTTTTGTGTTTTTCTCTTTGGAAAACTTTTTATTGAATCTGAATTCACCGCAGGTCCTTGCCATCTATCTCAGACAATATCCATGCTTCCCTAGAACATGCCTTCTTTGCTGCATAAGGTCCTTCCTAGTTTGGCATTCGCTTTCTTCTGAAGTCCCCTTTTGCATGTGAAAAATCTTCTTCAAAGCCCTATCATGAAATTTTCTAGAGCGAATCATTTTTGTTGTGAGCTCGCATCATCTAACCGTGATAGATAGTTTTTAACATTTTCTCTTCAAAATCAACTGATCATATTGAGATTGGATCCATTCTGCCTCATCCGATTTCAGCTCTAAAGGAATTTTGACTCCAATGGGCAAAACCAATGAGAAATGTGTTGCCCCAGACAGTCTTGGCCAACGTTTGATAAGCATAGAGGGTAAATAGTAACTTCTGTATGCCAATCTTTACAAGTCTCAGTCTTTTTATGATCTTTTGTTTTTCTTTTTGGTTGCTTTTGCTGCACTGATATGTGGCACCTAATCTTTGAACAGACCGCAGACTTTTGACATTGTGCGGTTGAATGTGATCATTTTGACATTTTTTTGTATTGTTTTTTTCTTTTTTTCTCTTTTTTTGGTCTAATGACTATCGACTTTGTAATATTGGCATATGAAGCGACCTTCACCCTCTTAGTGAAGAAATTGACACCCACGAAGATGAATTGGTGTCGGCTAAATGCTCTTGACGAGATCGGCCCTATAACATCTATTCCCCACATATAGAAAAAATAGAGGAGGTATGTAAGTCTTGTCCTTCTCGATTTGGCATTTGCGGCGTAACTGACCCAATTTCCCTTTGTTGGTAGACCAGTAGCTCGAACCTCTTAATTAGCCTTGACCATTGTAGGACCATTAACATGGGTTCAGTATACCCATGTTTCAGTATCCTGGCGTGCCTTGATATGATTGTGCAAAAACATCTTCGAATTCTCGAAAATGGCTCAATGATGTCTCGCCTTATTTCTGTGGTGAGTTAGGCTTCGATCTTTACCCCTTTTCTAAGCTTGCAACATCCACTGACCTTTTGCAAGGTAGAGTCTATTTTCATCTTGTTCTACTATCATTAACAAATCAGAAGATAGGCTACACTCTCTGTCATCTTCAAAGTCCTTAGATCCCTTAGACCCATATCTCATTCAAAAAGGGAGTCAGTAACAACGTCACTCATGTCGTTGATATCTGGGTACATAGGTACGAAGGTAGAAAATCCAAGGAATAAATGATTCTACGGATGATTATTCGTATGATATGGTCATGAATAAAGAATGAGAGAAAAACAAAAGAATCTATAATATGAAAAGAATGAAAACATATTTACTTAAAAGATGCATTTTATTGAAATAAGAATTCTGGACACAAGCCTATTTCACAAAAGAAGTCTTATTGCTCCTAGGCTTTAAGCAACAAGTGCGTTTTGTACATTACTCCGAGTAAGCTCTAAATACTACAGGAATTTCTTCCGCAGTCCAATTGTCCAAAACGCTCCCAGGCTCATATTTTTACATTTGACGCGTCATCTAACTTCACAACACCCATGTTGATGAATTTTTCCACCAATTTCTTGAAAGCAAGGCAATTTTCTATCGAATGCCCTGTGACCCCCGCAAGGTACTCACACTGGGCATTTGGGTCATATCATTTTGGGTATGGAGGTTGCATCGCTTTCGGGTAAAAAGGGGATACAACATGTGCTTCAAACAAAATTTGGTACAACTCCCTATACGTGATTGGGACGTGTGCGAACTGGAATTTTTCTGAGTTCAATCTTGGATTGGGTTCTTGCCTTGGGGAGACTTGACGGCTGGTAATTGCAGTCCTTGGCTGGCCCTCTGTGATCAACTCCAGGTTACCCTTGTTATACCTTCTCGTACTATTTGCTTTATTTTCTCTTTTCTTCGGGGCTTTTAAAGTCCACTCTCTTTTTTCTTTTGTTTCTGTCAGTACAACCGGTTTGGTTTGATCATCCTCTGGGTTAAACCCTGAACCCATCAGGAAGTTCAACCGGGCTGAAGTATCAGTCTGACATTGGGGTCCAATAATGACGGGTACCCCATGAGAATGCGTGCCTGGTTGAGTCGGGATACTTATCGGGGAATAAACGATGTCTTCATCATCATCCATACTGCTGACCGCTGGGCTACTCCTTTTTTCAAGCCCTCCGACTAGTAATTGGGTTAACTGGCGCATCATATTCATTTGATCTCGTATATCCCGTTGAATTTTGGCCAACTGCTCTTGCATCAGTATTTGCCTTTGCTCTAATTTCTCCAACTTTTGTTCCATGTCTTCTAGGTTAACTGAAATAATTTTTAATTAATCAGAGCCTTTCTACAAATTTTAATGCATATGATGCGATGTAATGCAAATGCATGAAATGCAATGCAAATGCATGGAATGAATGCAAAAAGAAAGAGAGACGTTGATTCTGAATTCAATTCCATTAGAAGAACTTTTCTAGAAAACAAATTTCTTTACATAAAATGAATTGCATATGCGGCTTTGTCCTCATAGTCCAGAAAACACCAATCATTTTCTTCGTATCCGGATGTTATGGTCGTGTCCCATGAACTTTCTCAATAGATGCCTCTTCTAGCTCCTTGTTGCTTGATCCAGGTCGTGACTCTTCACTCACTTATCCTTCGTGATGTTCATAAGTTTCTTTAATAAAATTGAGACATGCTGACTGTCAAATAATCCTTGTTGGCTTGAATCTTCAGGCAAAGTCTTGTATTCTTCTGCGGACTATCAGCCTTCTCTCGTTGTTTACCTGGACTATGTTCGGACGACCGTATTATAATCCACTTTATCAAGTAACCCATTTCCTTATGACAAACTCTTCTTTTTAGCAATCGAATATTAATCAACACCTCCTTTCTATAATGATGCAATGCAATGCAATCAAAACAAAATAAAACACGTTAGTGCAAGAGAAATAAACAACATAAAACACCTGACCAGGTGACTACTAGGGTTTGGCGTGGCTCTATCTAGGGTAGGCTCTTAGGGCTGCTATATGCGGCTTGGTTCTAGGGAATGGGTACCTGAACCAGCAGATTCCTCAATCCTCACCCATTATAGGCTCAAATGGATCAAGTTCAGTTCAGGGGGATACATTTCCCTATGCCCATGCGGAGGTGAAAACCTCACGAAGACATAGGTACGGATGTATCCCGGAAGCAGTCCACTAGCCCGTGCGGAGGTGAAAACCTCACGAAGGCATAGTTTCTCACTCCCACTTATAGGTGTAACCACAACGGTTATGCAATGCAATGCCAGAGTATTCTACGAGATTTTAATCATAACATCGATAAATGCATTAAAAGAAACGTGATTTTTTAAAACAATTTTTCGAGTTTTCAATCAAAATGACAAAACTTAATCAATCTATGGCCTGACTCTCAATGTCCCCAGTGGAGTTGCCAAGCTGTCAAAACCATTTTTTTGTTTTAAAATTTTAAAAATGGGGTCGACTTAAAAAATGTGATGTGGGTCGCCACCAATGCTTTTTTGTTTAGGTGTGATCGGATCACCTATAAAAATATTTTGGTCTACGAAATTCGAGAAAACAGGTTCGGGAGTCGGTTACGTGCAAGGAAGGGTTAGCACCCTCGCAACGCCCAAAATTGTTACCAAATTGATTAATGTTGTCCTAACGTCGAAAAATTTGGAAAGTTTTGAAAATGCAATTTCTTTGAAAAACAAGTGGAATATTCCAAACATAAGATTCATTCGCTCTAAAGGAACTAAATACTACACCCAGTATGTTAGGATGTAATATCTTGAACCCTCAAAGTCGAGATCATCTTATAATTTTAGAATCATGTGATTTAAAAAGGATATTAAGTTTTTTTTTCAAACGAAGAAACCGCGACCAAATACGTTAGGGTACAATTTCTCAGATTTCCCAAAACACCAAATATCACTTTATTTTGAAAATCTTTTATGCAAACAAAATGTATTTTATTTAATTTGCTTAGGGTGAAAAAATGCTAAAATTGGCCTATATGATCGAGAGTTTACAACATTATATACATAGTATCAAACATAAAATTATAACTTATGGCAACAATTATCTGTGAAGGAGCATTATTAAATGAAAATATCAAGAAATTAAAATAATACACATACAATGATAATTCAACATACACTTTACCAATATCAATACTAATATCTAAAATTCATAATGTAACACCCCAAACCCGGCCTAAACGTTACGACCGAATCTGGCATGTCACATGAAAGGAATGTCTAAAAACTGTGCATTCGTTAAAATGCTCATATTCTTTATAGTTGTGGTGAGAAATCGAGTTTAAGTAATTTTGAATAAGAAATGGTTTATTATCATTTTAGGAAAATCCCATATTGATCATTTAATAATAAGCAATAAGCAAATTGAAAAGTGAAACCAAATAAAATACCCAAGGCCTTATTACATAACAAAACTCAAATAAAAATAAGTCCAAATAAAAGAAACGAATTTACGAGTGAACATATGTATGGCCTCCACGAGTCCACCTCGGCTCCCAAATCCGCGATCTAATGATTACCTGCAAAATTTAACTAAGGGTGAGTCATCGAGACTCGGTGTGTAAATCCCCATCCAACGAGGCCCTTACACAATTTCATATGAAAATATGCATATCATGCACCCAAACCTAGCCATCCGCACTCCATTTCTACCCCATGTGGTACCAAACCTTTGGTGGTGCTAAACCACTGGTGACCCAAAGTCACGATATCCATAATTGTGGTGCCAAACCACCTGGTGACCCAAAGTCACGAATAATCCAATGATGGGGCCAACCCATCGCGTGATACCAAATCACCGGTGTCAATCCCGTATAATCAAGCGTAGGGCAAACCCAGCGTGGTGCTAAGCCACTGGGACGAGCGCGCTATGAGGTGCCAAACCTGCGGTGTCCCAAAGACACGAATGTGATACCAAATCCTTTGGTGACCGAAGTCACGATTCCAATGATGGGGCCAACCCATCGTGTGATACCAAATCACTGGCGTCAATCCCGTATAATCAATCTGTGGGGCCAACCTACTTCGTGGTGCTAAGCCAGCGAGATGAGGCGCTATGAGGTGCCAAACCTCGGTGTCCCAAAGACACGAATGTGATACCAAATCTTTGGTGACCGAAGTCACGAATCCAATGATGGGGCCAACCCATCGCGTGTGATACCAAATCATGGCGTCAATCCCGTATAATCAATCGTGGGGCCAACCCGCGTGGTGCTAAGCCACTGGGACGACGAGGTGCCAAACCTCTGGTGACCCAAAGTCACAATAATCAATCTGTGGTACCAAAACCTTTGGAGGTGCCAAACCTCACGGTGTCCCAAAGACACGAGTGTCCCAAAGACACGGATATCATCATCCCCCTCCTCTCATTTCACCCATCATCATGCCATACTCATGTAAATTATGCATATCATACAAGTCATGCATATCATGCCAACATGCTTAGCATTACATTTTCGTAGCATACATAGCATAGATCATAATATTAAATATATCATCAATAAAACTCGTAATGCTACAGACTTACCCGGATCCGTACATATACCCCATTTGGGTACCAAATAATCCATCATCTTGTTTTGGTTTTAACAAGGCAATCAGAGTTATTATTGATATTACTAAGTATGGAGTGTGTTAGTTACACACACAGTATATAGCAAGCCTAAATCCCAAAGAACCCGATCTAACCCACGATCCTCTTGCTCCTAACAACAATCGGCCAAAACATAGGTTAGCCTTCTACACCATTCGGCTAAGACCAAATAAACCAAAGGGTTTAACTTTGATCCCTTACCTTGCTATTGGTTTGGTTTCCTACCAAACCTCGAACCAACAAAGTGGTTCTCCTCCCAACAATCGGCTACACCTTAAAAGAGAACGGTTAATTCTTTGAACCCTTAAGCTTAATCGAAACCAAAAGATTGAACTAATAATAATAGTACCCAACACTTACCACTACTTACCAATCGGTTTACAAAGAAGGAAGACTCCTCTTGATTACTTCCAATATCCAAAGACCCTATACGAGATGATTAAACAGGTGATTAACTCCTTTCAACCACAACCAACATAGGCTTTAAACAAACTGAAATCAACATAGTACTAGAGAAGAGAGAAATGGCCATTCGGCCAAACACACACTTACCCAACACCAACTATATTCGGCCAACAACACACTAGGTGAGGGGATAGGTTCGGTCACCACGGAACCCGAAGGAGAAGAAGATTCGGCACTCCTATGTTCGGCTTAGGGTGAGAAGAGAAAGAAAATATGTGAATAGGGAGTATAGCTTCGGCAAGATAGTATTGAGAAAAGAAAATGAAGATTAGGGGAACAAAATAAGATGGTTTCGGCTTAATGAAATGGTAAGAAACAAATGAAAGATTCGACTAAGAAGGAGATATGGATTCGCACAAGAGTTGTAAAAGAATGGGAATATGAAAAAGAAGGATTACTAGTTTGGCTTCAACAAATGAATAAAAGAAGGAGATGGTTGAGAACTTTCGCCACACCAACTCAAAAGGGCAACACAGATTCGGCAAATGAGAACTTGACTTTCGGTTTGCAAAAGAAAAGATGGAGAAACTCACTTGAATTTTCGGTTTCAAGAAGTGAAGAAAATGAGAGGAAAACCTTGGAAAATTAAGTGCAATTGACAAAAAGAGAAAGAACTTAGCTTACTAACCCTTGACCGAAAACACCAAAATGCCAAAATGAAATTGGCACACCTCTCCTACCCACTACCAAAACCGGCCACTCACTCCACACACACCCCAATATTCGGCCACTACCTCCAATCACTCACAACCACCCAATTCAAACTAGTTGAACTAGTCTTCCTCCTAAATTCACTCTCCACCTTTCTTTTGAATAATTTGACTTGGTCCATGGTAGAGTTTGAACTACCAACAACTCCTCCTCCTTGAGCCGCCAAAATGGAAGCCAAAATGGGAATTTCGCAGCTTGAACTCGGGACCTCTCGCCTCCTGCAATTGACGCCAACACCGGCTCCAAGTGGCGCATGCTTTGCCACTCCACCAGCTCCTCTTTTGTACTCTAAAACACCAAATAAAATATAAAAACCCGGCTCTCCTCGGCTCCTCTCACCTAAGGCTTAAAAACTAAAATTTTCCTACCCGCTCGGGCATAGTCCTATCCTACAATTAAGCCCCTAAGACACCAAAAATGACAACATAGCAAGCTCCTAACATGCAAATTATGCCATAACAAAAATAGCCCCTAACCCGGGATATTACGGTTCTACCCCCTTAAAATAATTTCGACCTCAAATTATTACGATCGTAGAAAAGTTGAGGGTATTCTTTGTCTCATCATATCCTCGGGTTCCCACGTAGCTTCTTCTACGCCATGATTTCGCCAAAGTACCTTAACCAAAGGCACGGACTTCTTTACGCAGAACCTTCACATCCCGATCTAGAATCGCACGGGTTCTTCCTCCGTGGTCAAATCTGAATTTACCTCGATCTCTTCCATTGCTACTACATGCGATGGATCCGAGCGATAACGCCAAGCATCGAAACATGGAAAGCGTCGTGGATCGACTTAGCTCTGCGGCAACTCAAGCCGTCACGCCATGGTCCCACTCGTCCTCAATACCTTATACGGCCCAATAAACCTCGGACTTAGCTTGCCTTTCTTTCCGAACCTCAAAACCTTCTTCCATGGCGAGACCTTCGAAAAACTTGATCCCCACGACCCACGAGCGAAACGGTATGTTACGAGGAAAAGCGTATTTGAGAAGTTGGGTTTTCGTTTAAAAACTTGATGAAAATTTTGTGAAAAGTTTTGAGCGTGTAGAAATCTTGGGCATGATTGTTGAAAACTTCATGCGTCATTTTGAAAACTCGAGAGATTTGGAAACTTAATCAATTAAGAAGTTAAACAAGTTTATTTCATTTAGAAATTCAAGTTGCTTCTTGATGTTACTCAAACATTTAGACTTAGTAGGAAATCGAGTTTAGGTTTGAAAATCATTTGAGTTTCCTTGATACCAAATCATAGTGTGATACCCGATGGTATAGTTTAAAACACATTGCGTTATAGTTTTGAAACCGTTGTCCTTCCAAGTTTTTAGCAAATTTTAACTCAATTAATTTGTTAAGGCATATTAGAAAGCTACTCTTGTGTCTTAAACCATGCGCAACTAAATATAAATCTATAGCCAAATTCTGAGGTCCAAGTAAAAAGAAAACCAAAATGCAAAAGCCAAGACTTGAACCTTGGACCTCCTTCCTTCCTTGTGGCGTCACCCCCTTGTCTCTTATGTGGCGTCACTTTGCCACTACACCACACACTCCACTTGTGTCATTTTTCCCACATTTTATTCTTAAGGCCTACCGCCAACTTCCGAGTTTTTTTTTCACCTAAAACCAAAATTTCCCCAAAGCTAATATTTGATCCCGGGACTTCATAGAAGCCCTCTAACCTTCAAAATAACTTACCTAATAAGTCTAACTTGCATTAATGCCGTTCTCAAAAATTTTAAAATCAAGGCCCATTGGGCCCAATCCTACTAGGCCTAATTTCGGGATGTTACAAATCTACCCTCCTTAAAGAAATTTCGTCCTCGAAATTTCCAACTCTGAGAACATTCGTACAACCTAACCTACAACACTGTGCTCACGCTGCGCACTCTGATTCCAATAACCCTAATGTACTTTTAACTAGAATTTAGAAATCCTACACATACTAAAAAAAAAAAACTAACCATTAAAGCAGACAAATATTTAAAGACGCAATCAACTCTATATCCGAACATCACATCCAACCCAAACACACAGAATAGATATTCAAAATACAAGCATATAACAAAGAAAAGTATCGAAACTTACAGTGCGGATTGGTGCTAGGAGACTCGAGTGCCATATTTCAACAAAAAGAACAGATATATATTTTTCTAAACCATTTTCCAAACCATCTTTTGAAAACATTTTTTGAACCCAAACCCACAGCCGAGTTTTTGAACTTAGCTCTGATACCACAATTGTAACACCCCAAACCCGGTCAAGACACCACGACCGAATCTGGTATGTTACGAGGAAAACGTATTTGAGAAGTTGGGTTTTCGTTTAAAAACTTGATGAAAATTTTGTGAAAAGTTTTGAACGTGTAGAAATCTTGGGCATGATTGTTGAAAACTTCATGCGTCATTTTGAAAACTCAGAGATTTCGGAAACTTAATCAATTAAGAAGTTAAACAAGTTTATTTCATTTAGAAATTCAAGTTGCTTCTTGATGTTACTCAAACATTTAGACTTAGTAGGAAATCGAGTTTAGGTTTGAAAATCATTTGAGTTTCCTTGATACCAAATCATAGTGTGATACCCGATGGTATAGTTTAAAACACATTGCGTTATAGTTTTGAAACCGTTGTCCTTCCAAGTTTTTAGCAAATTTTAACTCAATTAATTTGTTAAGGCATATTAGAAAGCTACTCTTGTGTCTTAAACCATGCGCAACTAAATATAAATCTATAGCCAAATTCTGAGGTCCAAGTAAAAAGAAAACCAAAATGCAAAAGCCAAGACTTGAACCTTGGACCTCCTTCCTTCCTTGTGGCGTCACCCCCTTGTCTATTATGTGGCGTCACTTTGCCACTACACCACACACTCCACTTGTGTCATTTTTCCCCACATTTTATTCTTAAGGCCTACCTGCGAACTTCCAGGGTTTTTTTTTTTTTCACCTAAAACCAAAATTTCCCCAAAGCTAATATTTGATCCCGGGACTTCATAGAAGCCCTCTAACCTTCCAAAATAACTTACCTAATAAGTCTAACTTGCATTAATGCCGTTCTCAAAAATTTTAAAATCAAGGCCCATTGGGCCCAATCCTACTAGGCCCAATTTCGGGATGTTACACATAAATTAAAAGAAAATTTTACAAAAATACAAAATAAGTTGATATAATTCAAATGCAACAAAAAAATGAATATCATAAAAGAAAACCATTTGCAAACACTAGTATATGAAGAATATATAAAAAACATATATAAGTAATGGTATATAAAAATATTTGAAATGAGTTAAAATGTACAATAGAATGATTGACTATGTATATTAAATTTAAAATAAATATACATGTATATACATAAAATTAAAAGAAACCAAATATTCACATGGACAAATTTAAGAAGAAATATATACATAAAATAATGTAAAATCAATAATATTAAAAAAAATCTTATTATTACATATATAATAACATATAGTTGTATTTAAACAAGATTATATAAATCATCAAAGAAATACATAATATATGATTTCGAAATTAAACATTTATACAATGCATATAAACAAAACAAATTAAAACAAATGTATAATCAATTTTTAAACAATTTGATTAAAATGGTTTAAATGAATTTAATATTATAAGAGAGTTATGACAATTATAAACAAAAATTAAAATTCAATTGAAATAAAAATGCAGTTTAAAGGTCATTGCAATAAATAAACAAAATTATTTAAACAAAATCCGAAATCAGATTAAATTTCGCATAAATGGTTAGGGATTATCAAGCAAATATTCCTTTTATCTAAAATGCAACACATAAACTGGACCAAATTAAGATAACGCACAAATTAATGAACTCAATTAAACAATAAAGACAACGCATAACAAATCTAATTAAATAAACTGTACAAAAATAAGGGGACCAAACGTGCAAATACCCCTTTTGCACGTAAGCACGCGGATCCTAAGAGCTTTGGATCAGATCGGGTCGGGCGGCTTCACACGACACCTTATTGCACTTATTGAAATAGATTTAAACAATGTTGTTCCCTTAATTAAAACCAGAGTTAAAAAAATAAATCAACATTTTGTTTTAAAAAAAAAACAAACCCTAATCCTCTTTCGTTCTTCTCCTCCGCCGTAATCCAAAACCCCTCTGTTTACCACCAAATCGCTACCATATCCAGCGAAAAGCAGTATACAAATGATACGATTTGCTTCAAGAGTGCCAATCTTAAAACCTCACTCTCTAGCCAATGTCTAACTCTGACTGCGACGGAGAAAACGAAGTATATTCAAGACGGTTTATTCAACATCTTCGCCTAACTCCGATTGCGACGGAGAAGACGAAGACCAAACGTTAGTTATGGTAAACTCTTTCCCTCTTTTTATTTACAAATAGTCACAAAAGACAGAAAGAAAAAGAAAAGAAAGCACGCAGAAGGAAAACGAAAGCCACAAGATTCTTTTTACCTTTCAATTTTTGATTTCTGATTTTCGTATTTTTTTTCGCGTATGTATTCGTGTGTGTAAAATTGTGGAGAGGCTTACATTCGGTGGCTTTTTGTTTTTATAGCCGAAAAAGAAAAAAACATAAAAATACAATGCTATTTTTCTATTTCTCTGTATTTGCTGTTGCTTTCCTTGTCCTTTTCACAGGTACGACGCTCCAGCTGTGGCAGTGTACGGAGGCTTGAACGTGCGGACGTGGCGAGGCACGTGTGGGGCGCGTGTGAGGGACGAGGTAGCCCAATCGTCCAACAGGGGCTGCGGCGCTATGAAACCCCAGAAACCCCTAAGGTTTCTGGATATGTTGAAACTTTTTGGGCCCTTTGGGTCTAGGGCCTGCTGGAATCGGGCTTAGTTAGGTATTGGGTTTGATGTTTTGGGCCTCTATTGGTCCTGTTGTAATCTTTGGACCTTAAAAAATGGACTATTTTAATATTTTATTATTTTTGTTTAAATTTTGGATATAGTGTGGGCCCGGGCAGATTGGGCCTGCTACAGCTATAGGGATCAAATAGCTATGGAATTCAAAACTAGAGGTCCTTATATGGTAATTATACCATTAATAAAAAGTATGTAGATATTTTTGGATGATACATCCATGGAAATTGAGAAAAAGGCTAGGGACTAAATTGGAAAGTGAAAATAATAATTAATTAAAAAGATGAAAAGAAAATAAAAATCATATTTTCTCATCTTCTTCCTCAAAATAAACATGGAAATCCTAAGAGAGAGAGAAGAAACTTTCATGGCCAAATTGGGTAAGTTTCCTTGGCTCGTTTTTAGTAATTTTGATATTTTTGGAATCGGGGTAGCTTAAACTATCTATTTGGGGGATCAATTTGAAAAGTTATCAAAGAATAAAAATTGGTTCAATGATGTATATGCTGGAAATTTGAAATTGATGGTAGAAAATGAAAGATTGATGATAGATAAACAACTTTTACAAAGTAATTTTTCATGAAAACTTGATTTAGGGACTAAAATGACAAGTGGTGAAAATCCATGGAAAATACTAAAATTTGTGAAATGTATGCGCTGTAAAAGTTGTATGCATATTTCGGCTAGGCTTGGGTAGAGGGTCGGATTTCGTGAATTTCATTTTCCGAGCCTAGGGACAAAATGGTAATTTATGGAAAAGTTAGGGGCAAAATGGTAATTTTGCCTAGGATAAAAATTGAGTCCAAATAAGTGTAAAATGTGATAAATTGACATTAAATTTACTCGTATAGATCCGGATAGACCAAATTTAGAGTTAGAACGAGGAAAATGTCGGATTAGTGGATTTATGTACACGAACATTTGTCGAGGTAAGTTCGTGTAACTAAATTGTATATGTTTTTATGCTTGATATAAATGCTATGTTTGTGAATTTTATTAATGTCATAAATATGTTAAATGATCACCTACTCGATATAGCCCAATAAATGAAAATGCCCGATAAAATGGTAAATGAATAAAATGTTACTTGTATACTTGACATGAATGTGGAATGTGTTTCACTCGAATTACATAAATGTTACGGAGGTATGAAATAATCAAATGCCTGATAATGCTTGAAAAGTGTTTAAATCCTGGTTGAATAAATGGAAAATCGATGGATATGTGATTTCCTGAAATGAAAGAGGTCCTGCATTTTTTGCAGATAGGATTTAGCTCGGATGAGTAATCCTTCGACCTCAATTCTGATAGGATTTAGCCCGGACAGGTAATCCTGATATAAGTCCTCTCGAGCATATGTTATGGATTGGATTTAGCCCGGACGGGTAATCCAAATCAAGCTCTCTAGAGCATATGACGTAAAAAGGATTTAGCCTGGACTGGTAATCTTGTTGTTTACATATATGTGGCTCGAGAGTGTACTCTCTGAAATTGTACCATATGGGTACCATTGGACACGAATTGACAGATTTTGATTCGTACACCTCGAGTGTACTACCTGTGTATCCATCGATATTTCAAATAAATTCAACGGGTAAATCTCTGAAAAGGGAAAATATGAATTTAAGACAAATTGGCATGGAATGATATATATATGATATGAAATATGATATGAAAAAGGATATTACATGAAATACAAGGAAATGATGATTTATGACTAGTGATGTATGAAAATATGAAAAGATGATAATTGTACAAGGAAATAATTTGATGAGAGTGTTCCTCCTTGATTATATATTTGTACACCTTGAGTGTACTACTACTTGGTGACCTTAATACTCGAATAAAATGAGTAAAGTCCTGACATGAAATGATCTGAACTCGAAACGAACTACTATGAAACTATACTTGTAATAATAAGAGATGATATATACATGCCTAATGAATACATGTTGTGGAAAGCATATATGCATGGAAACTTGATTGTTGATTGAGCTTATACATGTCTTGATGTTATCATTGATTATATGACTAACAAGGGCAATGAGGATGTGTGTAGGGCTTGAGGTCAAATTAAGTGAATATGCCTTACATAGTTACCTCAAAATAGGATGAATGGTAAGTTAAGTACCATGTTATATGAACTTACTAAGCATTTTATGCTTACTCCATTTTATTTTTCCCCTGTTTTAGAGTAATCGGAAGCTCGTTGGATTGAAAGCTTGGCGGAGATCACTCACACTATCCATTGGGCCATGTCGATATAGTATGGTAATTCAATTGCGATTGTAATGGCATGTATAGGATATGTTGGCCATACTGGCATGTAAACATAAACGATGCTTGTAATCTAGCCATTGGAATGGCTAGTAATGATTGTTTTGATATACTTGTAATGTCATATTATGTTAGCCACATATATGTTAAGTAGTTAATCAAATTATGTCTAACATAAGGACATAACCAAGGTAAGATTGTAAACATGTATGCATGAAATGATATGCCATGATGATGGATGGAATATGCTTGATTAGAATGCTTGAAATGGTTAGTAATTGTATGTGATGATATATCATGTTAAATGATAGAATTAACTTGAATAAAATGCTTGGATTTGTTGGGTTATGAATGCAAGATGTGGTGTAGGATTATGGAAAAGATTGGGGTGAGAAATGAAGCTAGGAATAGCTTTACTTTGTCCACAAGGGCGTGTGTCTAAACCGTGTGTGACACACGGCCTGATAACACGGGCATGTGGTTAGGCCGTGTGTCCTCTGCACCTTAAATTCAAAAAAATAGAATGCTCAGAATTGAGCACACGGGTAGAGACACGGGCGTGTGTTTCAGCTGTGTGGGTGACACGACCTTGAACATGGGTGTGTGTCTTGGCCGTTGAAACCTGCACCTAATTCGAATTGAATTAATTAACCACATGGCCTAGCACACGGGTGTGTGGCATGGCCGTGTGGCACAAGTCAGAGAGCTACCTAGTTTTGAACATGACCTGCAGCACGGGCGTGTCCCTTGGACCATATGGGCATGTGAGCCCTGCACCCTGTTTTGGTGACAGATACGGGATAAGGGTGTTACATTTAGTGGTATCAGAGCTACGGTTTAGTCGGTTCTCGGACTGAACGTGGCATATATGGAGTCTAGAAATACATGCCATTATATAACCTGTGATAGTGTGATATCTCACGACTCTGATGAAAAATTGTTTTACAAATAGACAAAGATGCTTTCCAATCGAGCGAATTCCAATGACTCCGAAAGAGATACTCAAGTATCTGAGTAAAATGTTAATGATGATGGAATAGAATTTGAAAAGGTATGGATAGATGTTTTATAGTACATGAAAATGATAAGTGTTATGTTATATGAGCATATATACGAAAGTTAAATTTTGAGGCTTACGATCTGCACCCCCTTACCGGTATAGTGTTATACAACGAAATTCAAAAGATTTATATGGATTAAACTCATGAAAGTGAAACTAAAGAGTTCAAATGCTGAATGGCTAATGATGTAGTCAGAATGAGAACGGGTTAGTAAGTAAAGACGGTATTAAAGAGATATCAAATTTTTCTGAAGATTATTCTGAATATGTGATGTCATTGTTAAGGAAGAAGTTATTCATGAGTAATTGACTTATGCAGATATGATAATTACATAACGGATTAACTAAAAATTTTCTGAATTGTCTCTTTCAGTGAGCTGAATAATATAAGATTATTGATGGTTTTATGGGTCAGTGGAATAGGGATAAAACTGTAAAGATATTTGAATACAACTGTGATAATTGGGTATATTACAGCAACATCTCCTGGGTACTCTATAAGTCCTGTTATTCTCAGAGACATATGAAATTGTGTATGTACAGAGGCAATATTTTTCGTATTGAAAGGCTAGTAGATCATGATAAATGGAATTACTGAAAGTCTGGTTGATTCATGAGCGGTATTGCTCTATTTTACTTGGGTTTTTAATTCATCATGATTGATATAAGATCTAATGATAAGGCTCATATGATGTTATTTACTACTTCTACTGATTGAAGCCCTGAATTGCGAATATGCAAAATATATTGTCTTTATCATAGTTGTTTCTACCGAGTATGCGTGATATTACTTTTCTGAATTTTCCCTGAGATATCATCAAACTCTTTATTATGTAAACATGGGTTACTTGTGAAAGATATTCTTTGATTGGAGGTAATTACATTCATTACCGTTATAAATATTGACTCGATCATGAGGTATGGTGATAGAGATCACAGATTATAGAAATTGTACTATTGCACTTGTAACAGCCTGATTTTGGGCCTAATCGGAACAGTGGTTTTGGGACCACAAATTCGACATAAGAAATTTTATTTTTATTATATTTTTATGGTGTACGATTTCACGAAATGATTTCGTGAAAATTTCGTTCGAAAATTTTGACGTTTGGGCACTCAATTTAGTCAAAAGGACTAAATTGTAAAAAGTGCAAAAGTTGAGTTCTACATGCTAGAGGTGTCCAATTGTTATGAAATTTTAAATTGGAGGTCCTTATATGGTAATTAGACCATTTTTTTAAGTTGGCGGACAAAAATGGACATGGTTAGGCATGTTTCCAAAGTTTTTCATTAAGGGCATTTTGGTCATTTAGTTATTAAAATGAATTAAAAATAAAATTAAAAGCCAATTTTTGTCCATCTTCAACCCCTTGGCTGAAACTTGCATGGAGAAACCATGGCTAGGGTTTTTCAAGCTTCAAAGCTCGATTATCAAGAAAAACAAGGTTCAGATCTAGGTCGGGGAAAACAAGTAATTAACGAATAAGTCCTTTTCACCAATTTTGCATTCGAGGTAAGTTTGTATGTAAATAATGCATCGTTTTTACTTACATTTTTATGTTTTGATATATTTTATGAGATGTGGCTGAATATTGAACGAAATTGACAAAGTATCGAAATGTGAGAAATTTCCTAGTTGAACCTTAGGAATAGAATAGGATACAAGTGACATGTCACTAGGGACCTATGTGAAATCTATGTGAAATTGTAACTAAGTGAATCCGGGTGCTGGTCTTAAGTTCTACCAGTGGTTGGGTATACCGGCATGTGTTGCGGATACTTGACAGCTTGTGTGAGCAGCATTGAGTAGTAACGAATGACTGACAGCTTGTGTGAGCAGACCCATGAAAGTGAATAGCTCGAGAACGAGCCTCTATGTGCAAAGTGATGTGAACTAGCTTTGGCTACAAGTGTGGCACTTATGTGCAAACTTCTGATGTATCCAATAATATTCCGAGGTGCTCAACGGGAAAATGGCTAAGTGTGATTGAATGTGATTATGTGATGAACAAGTGCAAGTACATGTGTGTATATATATATTCATGAGCAATGTGCTCGATATGTGATCGAACTTTGGTAAGGTTGATATGGAGTAAGTGTTACAATGAAGACTTGTAAATATTTGATGATGACTAGCTATTGGCATGGCTAACTATGGATATAATTTAGTGTTTTATGTGTGTAAATGAGAATTAATACAAAGAAAACATGATAGAGTAAAATTAGCAATAAAACAGTTTGGACAGCAGCAGTTGTATCACTTTGAAAAATCACCAAAAATGGTGGAAATTGAATTAGAGGTTTAATAAGATATGAAACTAAAGCTTATTGAGTCTATTTTCACATAAAAGAAACTATGTAAGCAAAAGAATTTCATATTCTGAGATATTTGAATTTTTGTGAGATAGAGTTAGAATTGATTTTGGAATCCCCTGTTTTGACTCGGGAAAATAGTTAAAAATTGTGCAAAAATAATTACGGGTTATAATTTACATGCTTAAAATCCTTAATGAGTATATTTTCAAAATAAACAAATGGGAACATCATCCGAATCCGTACGAGGAGATAATTAATTTTTAGTGAAGAGGGGTCAGAACTGTCGGACAGCGGAACAGGGTGACTTTAATGAATAAACTGTACTTATTGGCTAAACCAAAAATTCTTAAAATTGTATGGTAATAAGATATGTGAGTCTAGTTTCAGGTAAAATTAACGGATCTTAAATTGGAGTTTCGTAGCTCAAGATATAAATAATTTAGTGATTGTGACTTGAGATGAACATAAGTAAATAGTGAAATTTTGTGCAATTTTGATTGTATTAGCTTGAGAACATATTGTGAGAATTGATTAAAACATGTTAATAAATTGGTTATTATTTTCATACGGGCTTACTAAGCTATATAGCTTACCCCCTTCCTTTCTTTTTTCCTATAGTCGGGTTGGAGATCGTCGGTGATTCTGTCACACTATCAAGCTTTTGGCTGGTATCAATGCCTTCAAGTAATTTAAGTCTATGGAATGTATAGGGACTTAGTCATTTTGTGTATTTGTTATTATGTTTTCGCCAAATGTATTAGCTTGTAATGGTTAAAGGTTATTGTAGTATGTAGCCATGCTAATTGGCTTATATTGGCTAATTGATTGTAAGCCTATATATATTATTTATATGCCAATGTCTTGTGATGTGAGTTGTGTTTACATGATACATGATGATTTGTGGGTTATGGCCTAAATACCTAATGGTTGAATGTGCTAGTAGTCTTGATGTCGAATGGCTAAGTTTGGCTCAATGGTATGGTATGATAATTAGATATAATTATGCATGTATAAAAGTTGTTGAGGATGCATATTGAGTGTGACCCTGTTTTGAAGAAAAAATTTCTAAGTGTTGTGAAATTTTCCAAAGTTCTCGGTTTAGTCCCGAACCGCTTCCAAAGCATGTTTTGGGCCTCGTAGGTCCATATTAGGGACTATATGATTGAATATGAAAAGTTTTAAATTTGGATGGAAATTTGTGACTCGGAAATGATCGATTATAGGTGAATAAGTCTGGTAATGCCTCGTACCCTATTTCGGTGACGGATACGGGTAAGGGGTGTTACAGCACTGGCTGATATTGGAGCCACCCCTGGTTTTCCCTCTTTTATTTGAAAAATATTATTGAAGATGAGGTATTGTTCCATTTGTATAGTGGAAACGTCAGATCTATTATTGTATTACGGTTTAACCTATCTGATGATTGTGACCTCGAAATAATTCAAAGCTTCAATGTTAATAATTGAAATAGCTATATTGATGACATAGTTATTATAGAGTAGATGTAAGAGTTGAATGGACCAATAAATATCAGTAAAGTTCCGACCAATTGAAAGCTTTGTTGATCAAAGTATTGATTCTGATTTAGCCTGAATTGGGTAAGGAACTTGTTATTACAGTAATGTAACATTGAATGGGATTAGACTGTGTCTTGATGCAGTAAGGCAAAGTAATAGCTTTGTACTTTTGGATGATTAAAAACCACATGGAAAGAATTACTCGATGTATGATCTAGAATTGACAGCTATTGATTTTGTATTGAAATCTGATAACATTACTTGTTTGGTGAAAAATGTTGTATATTCACTGATTATAAAACTTTGAAGTATCCGATGTTTCTAAAAGATTTGAATCTGAGATAGCGTATATGGTTTAAATGTTGAAAGATTATGACTTGATAATTGTATATCACTTGGAAAGAATGAATGTGGTTATAGTTGTTCTGAGTAGCAAATCTCTATATATTTTGCAGGCCATGGGTATCGAATATGATTGCCTGATAATAGCTCAATTTTAACTGAGTATAGAGCTAAGCTGATGTCTCTACAACAGATCAATGAAACTGAAAAAGTGATAAAGAGTTGTGAGTTAAATGAGTACAGTGTGAAATAATTTCTGAATCAGAATTTCAAAATAGATTCGGTAAAAGTCTGTTATTCAGAGACAGAGTCTGTGTACTGAAGAAATTAGAGCTTGTACTAAAAATTTTACATGAATGATCACAGTGGTACTACGTCTGTTTATCTGGGGAATGATGAAATGCATAATGATTTGAAAAAGAATGTATAAGTAGCTCGGAATGAAAGGTAATATTTCTGAATCTATATTTAAATGCTAGATGTATCAGCAAGATAGAGATGATACTTTCAAGATGGTTATAGTCAGTGAAGATACCAAAATGGAAATGAGACAAAGTTACTATGAATTTTATATCAGGATTCTCCCTAACTATGAAAAAGAAAGATACGATTTGAGTAATTGTCGATTGTTCGACGAAGCCTGCACAATTCATCCTGGTATGAGTGGATTTCTCACTTGATAGATTGCTTGAATGATTGTTTTTGAGATTGTCAAATTATATGATGTGCTAGCTTCTGTTATTTCTGATAGAGATCTATAGTTCATATTTTGATTCTGAAACAAGTTACAAGAAATTTTGAGTACATGGTTACATTTTAGTAAGGTATTTCATCCTCAGATGGATGATTAATGTAAACATATGATTCAGATTTTGGCAGATATGCTTCGATGTTGTGTAATTGAATTTGAAGGTAACTGAGAAAAGTTTTTGTCTTGGGTTGAAATTACTTATAACAGTTAACAGTCACATATAAAATTATATTGTACGAGGCTTTATATCGTCACAAATTTAAAACTCTGATGTCTTGGACGTAGTTCAGCGAGAAAGGATACTTTTAGTAGGTTTGATTCTTTGAGACCGAAGAAAGATGAAAATGATCTGAAACAATTTAAAAGCAGTATTTGATCATCAGAAATCTAATGTGGATCTAAAATGAAAAGAAATAGAGTTTCTGATGGTAACAAAGTATTTCTAAAATTTACCATAAAAGAAAGTTATTGATTGATACATTGCTCAGCAAAAATAAAGTCTATGGCTTCTTGAGTCGAATGAGATCATTGAAAAGAATTAGACCTGTTGCGTACTAATTAGTATTATTATGAAAGTTCTACAGAGTCCATAATGTTTTTTTATGAGTATATGTGTTACGACAGTATCGATCAGACCCATTATCTGTTATCTCTCTGATAGAGATTGAATTTCAGCCTGACACGACTTACAGTGAGAGATTGATTGAAATTCTGGCACTAGAAGAGAAAAACTGAGAAATAAAAAGGTAGCTTTAGTAAAAGTTTCTGACAGTGACACGATATAGAGGGAGCTACCTGGAATTGAAGGAAGCTATGATAGAGAGTAATGTCTGAACCTCTTTACAGGTAAAATTTTCGAGGACGAAAATTTCTTAAGGGGGGAGAGTTGTAACAGCCCAAACTTCAGTGAAATCGGAACAGTGGTTTCGAGACTACAAATCCGAGCCGAAAATATAATTTATTTTTATTTTATTATATGGACCGTATTATGTTAGAAAATTCATGTAAAGATTTTGATACAAAAATTTTATCGATTTAGTGCTTAATTACGAGAATGACTAAATTGCATAAAATGCGAAAGTAGAATTCTAGTGGCTATAAGGATCAAATAGCTATGGAATTCAAAACTAGAGGTCCTTATATGGTAATTAGACCATTAATAAAAAGTATGTAGATATTTTTGGATGATCCATCCATGGAAATTAAGAAAAAGGCTAGGGACTAAATTGATAAGTGAAAATATTAAATAATTAAAAAGATGAAAAGAAAATAAAAATCATATTTTCTCATCTTCTTCCCCAAAATAAACATGGAAACCCTAAGAGAGAGAGAAGAAACTTTCATGGCCAAATTGTGTAAGTTTCTTTGGCTCGTTTTTAGTAATTTTGATATTTTTGGAATCGGGATAGCCTAAACTATCTATTTGGGGGATCAATTTGAAAAGTTATCAAAGAATAAAAATTGAGTCAAAGATTTATATGCTGGAAATTTGAAATTGATGGTAGAAAATGAAAGATTGATGATAGATAAACAATTTTTACAAAGTAATATTTCATAAAAACTTGATTTAGGGACTAAAATGAAATTTGGTGAAACTTCATGGAAAATGCTAAAATTTGTGAAATATATGTGCTGTAAAAGTTGTGTGTATATTTCGGCTAAGCTTGGGTAGAGGGTCGGATTTCATGAAGTTCATTTTCTGAGCCTAGGGACAAAATGGTATTTTATGGAAAAGTTAGGGGCAAAATGGAAATTTTGCCTAGGATAAAAATTGAGTCCAAATAAGTGTAAAATGTGATAAATTGACATTAAATTTACTCGTATAGATCCGGGTAGACCAAATTCAGAGCTAGAACGAGGAAAATGTCGGATTAGTGGATTTATGTACACGAACATTTGTCGAGGTAAGTTCGTGTAACTAAATTGTATATGTTTTTATGCTTGATATAAATGTTGTGTTTGTGAATTTTATTAATGTCATAAATATGTGAAATGATCACCTACTCGATATAGCCCGATAAATGAAAATGCCCGATAAAATGGTAAATGAATAAAATGTTACTTGTATGTTTAACATGAATGTGGAATGTGTTTCACTCGAATTACATAAATGTTACGGAGGTATGAAATAATCAAATGCCCGATAAAGCTTGAAAAGTTTTTAAATCCCGATTGAATAAATCGAAAATCGATGGATATGTGATTTCCTGAAACGAAAGAGGTCCTGCATTTGTTGCGGATAGGATTTAGCTCGGATGAGTAATCCTTCAACCTCAATTCTGATAGGATTTAGCCCGGACGAGTAATCCTGATATAAGTCCTCTCGAGCATATGTTATGGATTGGATTTAGCCCGGACGGGTAATCCAAATCAAGCTCTCTAGAGCATATGACATAAAAAGGATTTAGCCCGGACGGGTAATGCAAATCAAGCTCTCTAGAGCATATGACGTAAAAAGGATTTAGCCTGGACTAGTAATCATGTTGTTTACATATATGTGGCTTGAGAGTGCTGTAACAGCCTGGTTTAGACCCTAGTTAGAACAGTGGTTTCGGGACCACAAATCCAAGGTCGAAAAAATATTTTAATATTATTTTTGGTGTTTATATAATATGTGATTGAGCATGTGTGAAAGTTCTGTGTGAAAATTTTATCGATTGTGTGCTTAATTAGCAAAAATGATTTAATCGCATAAAATGCAAAAGGTGAGTGTTGATTGTTAAAGTGTCTATTTGGCATGACTTATTAAATGAGGAGTCCTTATGTTGTTATTAAACCATTAATAGATTGGATGGACATAAATAGGCATAAAATTGTTGATTAAATGGTTTAATAACCAAGGGTAAAAAGGTAACCTATGTATTAAGTTAATATTCAATAAAACAAAACATTAAATTAGGGGCATTTCATGTTAATCTTGCCGAAATTTCTAAGGAAAAAGAAATAAAAAGAGTTTAAGGGTTTCGGCACTTGCATAGCTCAATCAAGGTGTGTTTTTAACTCGGTTTTTGATGATTTTTTACGTTTTTGTGATCGTTGCTTAGTGTACTATCAAGCCCATGCTTTAAACTTAGAATTTGATGGTGATTTTGAGATAAGCCATTGATGAATGTTTGAGCTTTGTGATAGTTGATGATGAAATATGAAATATATGTGAAAGATTAACATATTTTGTCTTTGAATTTTTTGTGAAATTGAGTAATTTGGACTAAATTGTGAAAATAATATTTTGAGGGACTAAAATGTGAAATAAATAAAATATATGGGCTTGTATGAGCATAGGGAAAATTCAGCTAAGCATATGTGAATGGAGATTTTGTGTATTTTGTGATTTGATGAATTAGGGACTAAAGTGTCGAAAAATGAAAATTTGAGGGCTATTTTGTAAAATGCCCTAAATATGTTTGTGTGGACTAAATTGAATGAATTGGTGATTGAATGAGCTAAATTTGAATATGTATAGACCGAGAAAGGAGAGATTCAGATCGAGATCAAGGTAAAGACAAAGTACTCAATTGACCGGCTAGTCTCGGTATTTCGACGTCCGAGGTAAGTTCGGATATAATACAAGTTGTTAAATTTTATATCTATGTGATGTGAAATGAATGAATGTATAGTTATTGAATTAGAAATGTTATATATGAAATTGAGAAACGTGGCACTAAGTGTGCGTATTTGGAATCGAGATATAGATAAATACCACTGTGTGTGCGAGATAATAGAAGCTTCGGCTTTATTGATTGGCACTGTGTGTACGATACCGAGTTAAAATCAGTTTAAAGTAAAGGCACTAAGTGTGCGATAATATTTAAGCTTCGGCTATGAATTTAGCACTAAGTGTGCGAGTAAATCGAACGAATAACGAAGGTTGATCAAAATGAAGTATTGAGCATTGAGTAGCATGAATGATTGATAACTAAGTGTTGGCTAAGGTATGTATGGAACCTATGTGGTTGATGAAATAGTAAATGGAATTATGGATGGTTGAGTGAGCAAATTAGCTATGGATGATATGGTGTATATATTTGTGAGTTGGTCTATGTGATGGATTAACTTGGTATATTGTAATTGTATTATTGAATTAAATGTATTATATTACGAACTTACTAAGCTCTAAAGCTTACTGTGTGAAGTGTTTCTCTGTTTTACAGTGTCTTTAAAGCTAGCTCGGATTCGGGGATCGTCAGCGACTCAATCACACTATCGGCTATCTATTTTGGTACTTTTGGAAAGATGTGTATATATATATGTGGTATATGGCATGTATAAGCTATTGAATGTGGCATGTTTTGAGATGTATAAATCTTGCCATGAGATATGGTTTAAGCTTAAAAGTTGAATGATGTTAGTGTGTTTATGTGTGGGTTAGGTGAATGATGAATATGGTATGTTCCATGCTTATATGATTGATGAAAATTGTGGTTTAAATGTGAAATGTTGTAAGGTTTATATGATGCTTGACCTATATGATTTGGGATGTGAAATTTGGTATTGTGGATGAACTTATTTGAGATGGAATTGAGTATGATTATATATGGTATAGTAGATGATTATAAGGTGCATGTATGGGTATGTTTTGGTTGCCACTTGAGATATAAATGCATATGTTAAGATGGTTGTAGGTGATATTTAGTGTGGATGGCAAATTTGGCCTTGCAAATGGCATATAATTGCCCACACAGTTGAGCACATGGGCGTGTGGCTCGACCGTGTCATTCGAATTTGCAAAATTTAAAAAGTCAGGCTCGACCATGGGCTAGACACACGGGCATGTGACTGGCCATGTGATGCAAGTCAAGCTCGACCAGGGGTGAGGCACACGAGCGTGTCTCAGGCCGTGCGGACAAGTCAGTATGTATGCCCTGTTTTGCCACGGCTTGGACGCACGGGCATGTCCGAGGCCGTGTGAGGCACACCGCCTACCCACACGGGCGTGTGACCTCTGTAACTTAGAAAAATGTTTAAATTTCATAAATTTTCATATGTGTTCAGTTTAGTCCCGACCCCTTTCTAACACATGTTTAAGGTCTCATTGACCTATTTAAGGGACTATATGATTGTAAATTATTTTGTTTGACTAACTTTGTGTTGAAAATGACATGGAATGTTCAGAAATGATTAGTAACGTCTCTTAACCCTAGTCCGGCGACGGTTACGGTTTAGGGGTGTTACATTTTATTGGTATCAGAGCTACGGTGTAACAGCCCGATTTAGGGGCTAGTCAGAACAGTGACCTCGGGATCACTAATCTGAGGTTAGAGAAAGTTATTTTCATGTCATTTTACGAGCTAGAGCATGATTATATGTGTGCATGAAAATTTTGGTGCCTTAATTCTAGCGATTTCTTGCTTAATCGCGAAAAAGGACTAAATCGCATAAAGTGTGAAAGTTCTATTTTATAAGCTAAAGGTGCCTAATAGTCATAGAATATTAATTTGAGGTCTTTAAAGTGCAATTAGACCCCAAAGTAAAGGGTGACCGGCCATAGGAGACAACAATTGCCAAATTGGTCAAAGTTGGTAAAAGTTGGTGACTAAATTGACTTGTATTAATATAATAAAGAAAGAAAAGATATCATCTTTTCTCTCCATCTTCCTTTACCAAAAATAGAAAGCAAAATAGGGGTTTTGAAAGCTCAAAATTTCAGCAAACTCTTCCCTATTCAAGTAAGTGACTTTAATGGTTTTTCTTGATGATAGTTGTACTTTTAGAACCCCTAGAGCTTAAGCTTTCTAAAGAGGGGACTAATTTGCAATATGGTGAAAAGTTTAGAGTTTTTCCATGAGAGCTTTCATTGTTATTTGCTGCATTTTATGGAAGAAAATGAGTCTTAGTTGTTAGATGGACAACTTTTGTGAAAGGTTTTGCCATGAAAACAACTAAGTGAACCTTTTTGTAAAGGTTGTAAAGTTTGTAGTAAATGTGTGAAATGTTGGGTTTTGATGATAGCCATAAGAGAAATAAATGTTCACCTAGGCTTGTTAAAGGTAGAAATTTGATTAGAATTGATTTCTGAGCCTAGGGGTAAAATGGTCATTTTGCCAAAGTGTAAGGGCAAAATAGTAATTTTGCCAAAGCATGGTTATTAAAATGCTCTTATTAATGTGATGATTGAAACGAGCTAATTTTCTATTATAGAGTAAGAAGAACCAAGAATCAACCTTGATCGGGGCAAGAATAAAGTCTCGGACTAGATCGACGATCTAGCTTATTTTGAAATCGAGGTAAGTTTGTATGTGATAAATTCAATATTTGTGCTCGTATTGTTTGAGAATAGTTGACATTATATTGATGTACGATATTCTAAGAAATTGAATTGTTGAAGTCCCGGTTGGACTATAATGAATGTGAGTATATTATTATCGAGACATGAGATAGATAAGGTACCGTGTAAGACCATGTCGGGGACATGGCTTCGGCGCCAAATTGAAATTTCGTATAAGACCATATCTGGGATATGGCTTCGGTAATGAATATGAGAATCGTATAAGACCGTATTTGGGATATGGCATCGATACTTGAGGTGAGGTTCGGTATAAGACCATATCCGGGATATGGCATCGGTAGTCAAAGGTAATCCCATATAAGACCACATCCGGGATGTGGCATTGGCTTCGCGAGTATGCTAATGATTATGAATATGCATCCTTGAGTATCCCTAGTGATTTATTGGGATAAATAGATCAGCTTAGAAATAGAAACGAGAATTTTGTTAAAGATATGTGATTGAGTTAACACAGGTACCCGTGAGTAATTCACGAAGAATATTTACGATATGTGGCCTGGTATGAGCTAAATAAGGGCAATTATGAGAAAGTATGGCAAGGAGCCTATAACCTTGTGTGTGGTTAATCAATGCCATGGATGGGTTTTATCATGAGCTTACTATTGTCATTTATTTTCATACAAACTTACTAAGCTTTATGCTTACCCCTTTCATTTCCCTTTCTTTGTAGTATTGCCAAGATAGCTCGAGAAATCGCAGACGTCAGAGTTGGAGATCACACTATCGACCACTTTTTGGTATAGCCAAACTAGATTCATTTTGAGTATGGCATGTATAGGACTTGGCCTTTTTGTTATGTCATATTTGCAAGTCAAATGTGTTGATTATTATAGTTGTTCAATCTATTTTGTAAGAGGTCATGGGATGTTGGCCTATACTTGTTATGTTCATATATTCAATGATGATGGATTTCATGAAGTCTATGCTTTTATGGATGTCTTGATTCTTTTTAGTTCTTAGAGGTACCATATGGTCACCTTAAATATTGAATTGATTTGGTATGAGTGTGATTTCTTGCTAGGGTGAAAAATGGCTTGGTAAATTGCCATATAATTGTCCACACGGGCAGACACACGGGCGTGTGTCTAGGCCGTGTGTGACACTCGGTCAGTCCCATGGGCGTGGTGCTCGGCCGTGTGTCCCCTTGCATGCTAGAGTTGTAAGTCAGTGTGCTCAGTAGTAAACACACGGGTAGAGAAACGGCCGTGTGTCTCATCCGTGTGGGAGGCACGGCCATAGACATGGGCGTGTGCCCAGGCCGTGTGAAGTCTGCACCTAGAAATTGGAATTTAATTCGACACACAGCCTAAGGACATGGGCGTGTGCCTTGGTCGTGTAACCTTAGTAAGGTGATGACATCACAAATAGAATACCAAGGTTTTGGCACACGGGCTAAGACACAGGCGTGTCGAGGCTGTGTGAGGAACACGGGCCAGGGACACGGGTGTGTGTCTGGCCGTGTGTATTAAGTCGGTGCCGACCACGGGTGAGGAGCACGGGCATGTCTCAGGGGCACATGGGCGTGTCCCTTGAGCAACACGGGTGTGTGGCCCCTGTTTAGGAAAATTTTTTCTAAGTGCGTAAAAGTTTCTGATTAATTTCCGAAACCTTCCGAAAGTATGATTAAGGCCTTGTAGGCCTAAGATGAGTATGTTATGGGTTTAAATCGAAAGTTTCTGAGACGAAACAAAATTTTATAGCCCGAAACGTCATGTTTAAGCAAGTCAAGTTAGGTAATGCCACGTATCCGGTTCCGGCTTTGAACATGGGTAAGGGGTGTTACATTTAGTGGTATCAGAGCTATGGTTTAGTTGATTCCTGGACTAACGTAGCGTAAGTATGAGTTTAGCTATACATGCCATATGTAAGAGTAATTGAGTAATGATAGTGTGATCGTTCCTGACGTTTTAAATTGTATTTTTATATAGTACATGGATTCTGATCCAGACCAAACTGCAGCCGATGATGCTGCGAGTAATGCGCCGACTCCCGCTCAAAGAACCACGCCAGTAAATAGTAGACCCGATGATGCGCCCTCGGGTTCTCGAATGACACGAGTTACTTTAGATGCCCGATCGTCTACGGGGAGAGGTTTCGTTTTTAGAAAACAATGAATAGATAGATAGGTTTGCGGAAGCTTTAAAGTGAATTTCTTTTATAATTCGGTTTAAGTTAGGAATGGAGGGTTAAGTATAAGGAATACAAGTTCGAAGATTGGGAAGACTAGCTTCGGTTTTGGTTGATAAAAAGAAAGATGGATGATAAAGGTTTCGGTTTAAGAAGATTGATTAAGATAGGAAAGAATGGATAAAAGATAGTTTGGTGACGATGGAAAACAAACTTAACCAAGAGTGATTCAACACTAAAAAGTGTCACCCCGGTTCTTATATGGTTAAGGTGAAAGATGGAAATAGAATGAATGCCACACTCGGGTTAAGGAGTGATAAGTTTGAATAAAAAGACTCGGACTGACGCCACTAGAAACTAGATAAGTCGGTCGGGTCTTGAACGAAAATTGAGAGAAAAGTTTTCTCACAAATTCGGCAGCAATTCATTAAAGTTTCAAAAGTTCTTTTACATTGAAAATTAACAAATATTCATAGGCTAAACAAGCTAGCCGAATAGTCACTAAAGAACCTTAAAAACTAAGTAAAAATTCAGCTAAAATATTCTTGAAAATTCTAGAATAAATCCTTTAAAATGCCATGACCAAATTCGACTGAATGAGAGTGCAATGGACGAAATTCTAGAAAGCTGATCAGCTAGCATGCATTTGAACACTCCATGAGATGCAATGTACAGGCTAGGTTCGGCCAATGGAGTAAATATACTCATTCAATAAGCAACTCTTGTTGAAAAGATGCCAGAATTAAATTGAGGATTTGAGAAGCCTTGTAGGTGTGAAAATGAAGTTTGAAGAGTCATTGAAGTGTGAACAACTTCAGCCGAATAGTCTTTAAAAATGGCAGCTAGTGTGAACGCCTTTTATGGTGCATTGGGGAGACAATCGGCCAAACAACAAGGTGTTTAATTTCTGGTACTTGTTGGCCAAATGGGTGCTTTGTAATGCCAAAAGATAGCAGCCCAATGCAATGTTCCAACCGATCCATGTACCAGCCACATGCATTGCACCTAAGTGAATGAATCTCATTTAATGCTCCCATGAAGATTCGGCTGTACCTACATGCACAAGAAAATACATTAAATCAATTCAATTCAGCTGAATAAAATTAATAACACAACTAAGACACATTAATGGACACTAAAATACTATTTAGACAAATTAAAACATGCTATCTAGGACACATTCAATATTCGGCTGTAGCTAAAGACACATTAAAACTTGCTGTAAAAAATTAAGACAAACTAAATTGAGTTTTAGACATCATAATTTCAGCACTAATTAAAACTATAGGACACATTTAAATTGATGTAGCAAATTAAATAAAATTATTGAGTTCAAATTTATTAAGCATAAAACTAAGCAAATTAATTAATTCAGCTCAATGAGCTAAAATAAGCTCATTTGAGCGGATCCGAGCTGAGGGAAATTTGAGGAGCTGAAAGTGAGCTAAAGTCAGCTCTTAAGAAGGTATATAGCCGACTCCGCATGCCATTTTGATCTTCTTTGAAATGCTCGTTTGACGGTTCAGCCCAAACATGCTCCAACAAAGCCGAAAGAGCCTCCTTGAATTGTCTAGCCCGAGCTCGCGTCATGGGACCTTGGGGCATCATCAAGGGCTTTATATCCGAGTTCGATACAAGCTGGGGTGAGGTCACATCATTCCCCCTCTTCTAAGTGACTTGTCCTCAAGTCGAAATCTGCATCAAATGGAGAAAGGTCAGATACGTTAAAACTCGCACTAATATTGTATTCACCGGGTAAATCAAGTTTATAGGAGTTCTCGTTGATGCGTTCCAAGACTTGGAATGGCCTATCCCCTAGAGGTAATAATTTGGATCTTCACTGATTCGGAAACCGCTCCTTTTGCATGTGAACCCAGACCCAATCACCGGGTTCGAACACAACTCTTTTCCATCCCTTGTTTGCCTTTTGTGCATAAGTCTTGGTTTTTGCTTCAATGTTGGCTGGCACCTTCTCGTGTAGATTCTTCACAAATTCAGCCTTCTTTTGAGCATCCGTATGGACAAGTTTTTCACTAGGCAAAGGAACTAGATCTAAGGGCGTTAGAGGATTAAAACCGTAAACGACTTTAAAAGGGGAGTATTTTGTTACCGAGTGCACAGAACGGTTGTACGCAAACTCGATATGCGGTAGACATTCCTCCCAAGTCTTTAGATTTTTTCGTATTAATGCTCGAAGAAAGGTAGATAAAACGCAGTTAACCACCTCGGTTTGACCGTCGGTTTGGGGATGACAAGTTGTCGAAAATAGAAGCTTAGTTCCCAACTTTCCCCACAAGGACCGCCAAAAGTGACTCAAAAAATTCGCATCACGATCAGACACGATCGTCCTTGTTATTCCGTGCAATCGAACGATCTCCCTAAAGAAAAGATTAGAAACAATAATAGTGTCATCAGGTTTTGAACAAGCAATAAAATGCGACATTTTGGAAAAACGATTAACAACAACAAATATAAAATCCTTCCCTGTTTTAGTCCTAGGCAATCCAAGGACAAAATTCATAGATATGTCCATCCAAGGTGCCTCGGAAATCGGCAGGGGTATGTACAATCCATGTGGTTTTATCGTGGACTTAGCCATTTTACACGTCACACACCGTCCGCAAACTCGTTCAATATCTCACTTCATTTTGGGCCAAAAAAAGTGCTCTTGGAGCATAGCTAGAGTTTTCTTTACGCCAAAATGGCCCATGAGGCCTCCGCTATGAGCCTCGTCCACAAGTAAGTCCCGGGTGGAGCTATGCGGAATACACAATTTACCTTTCTTAAACAAGAAGCCCTCGTGCTTATAAAACCTATCAACAGCGACATTCTCACAAGCAGCGTAAATCTTACCAAAATCCTCATCAGTAGGGTACAAATCTTTCAAAAATGCAAACCCTAATAATTTGGAATCGAGATATGACAATAACGTATACCTTCTCGAGAGTGCATCGGCTACTATATTTTCCTTACCTCGTTTGTATTTGATAACATATGGAAATGACTCTAAAAACTCTACCCATTTGGCATGCCTTTTATTCAACTTATGCTTGCTCTTGATGTGTTTTAACGCTTCATGATCTGAGTGAATCACAAATTCTTTCGGCCACAAATAATGTTGCCATGTTTCGAGAGCTCGTATAAGGGCGTACATCTCCTTATCGTAGACAGGGTAGTTTAGCATGGCTCCATTCAATTTTTCGCTAAAATACGCAATCGGCCTTCCGTCTTGGGTTAATACGGCACCAATCCCTACACCTGATGCATCACACTCAATTTCAAAAGTTTTAGTAAAATCTGGCAAGGCAAGTAATGGTGCGTTAGTAAGACGGTTTTTAATGTCAATAAAGGCCTTTTCTTGTTCCTCGCCCCAATGAAAGGCGGAGTTTTTCTTTATTACACTAGTCAATGGCGCAGCCAAGGTGCTGAAATTGGCCACAAGTCGCCGATAAAAGCTTGCCAACCCGTGGAAGCTTCTCACTTGACTAATGTTTGCCAGCCTCGGCCACTCTTGGATGGCCTTAATCTTTTCTTGGTGCACCTCGAGTCCCGCCCAGCTGACCACAAATGCTAGAAAAACAACTTTATTAGAACAAAACGAACACTTCTTAAGATTAGCGTATAGAGTCTCTTTTCGAAGTACCTCTAACACTGACCTGAGATGCTTTACATGTTCTTCCAAGGACTTCCAATAGATCAATATATCGTCAAAGTAAACTACACAAAACTTACTGAGAAAAGGACGCAAAACATGGTTCATAAGCCTCATGAATGTACTAGGAGCGTTGGTTAGGCCAAAGGGCATGACCAACCACTCGTACAAACCGTGTTTTGTTTTAAATGCCGTTTTCCATTCATCGCCCTCCCGCATGTGGATTTGGTGATAACCACTTTTAAGATGGATCTTGGAAAAGAGCTTGGCACCACTCAATTCATCGAGCATATAGTCAAGTCACGGTATCGGATGCCGGTACTTGATGGTGATTTTATTCAGGGCGCGGCAGTCAACACACATGCGCCATGTTCCATCCTTCTTTGGCACTAACAACACTGGAACAGCGCACGGGCTAAGGCTCTCACCGATGTAGCCTTTTTTCATGAGTTCGTTGACTTGACGTTGTAGTTCTTTAGTCTCCTCGGGACTAGTTCAGTACGCTGGCTTATTTGGAATGACGGCCCCGGGCACAAAGTCAATTTGGTACTCGATCCCTCGAAGGGGTGGCAACCCACTTGGTACATCTTCCTGAAACACGTCTTCAAAATCCTGCAACAAAGTCATGACTGAAGAAGGGAGATTTTCGGGTAAATCATTAGTGTTAAATAAATTTTCCTTGTACATGAGAACAAGGATCGGTTGTCTCAATGATAATGCTTTTCGTACTTCGCTACTTTTTACAAATACGCTCATCTTGCCTTGTTCTTTTTCTCGTTCAACTATTTTTTTCTTTTCATTCTTTCCACTCTCTTTTTTTACCTTTTCTTTCTTTTTCTCTTTTATTTTTTCTCTCAAACTCTCTCTTTTTTCTTTTTCTTGTTTTTGTTTTTCACTTTTATTTTCTCTCAATTTCTCAAGGAGATTTCTCATCTTTATTTGATCTTCGTGAACTTCCTTTGGCGTCAAGGGAGCTAATGTTACCGTTCGATTACAATGTTGAAAGGTGTATCGATTGGTGTAACCATCATGAATAGCCCGCTTGTCGTATTTCCAGGGTCATCCAAGAAGAAGATGTCCCGCGTGTATAGGCACAACGTCGCATAAGACCTCGTCTTGATATCGCCCGATAGAGAAGGGCACTAAAACTTGCTTCGTCACGTTTAGTTCTCCATCGCTGTTAAGCCATTGAAGCTTGTACGGTCGAGGATGTTTGGTGGTGGCTAATCCAAGTTTTTCCACCATGATCATACTAGCCACATTAGCATAACTTCCTCCGTCGATAATGACACAACAGATCTTCCCATGCACTTGACAGCGTGTATGGAAAATGGTTTCCCATTGTTGCTCGTCTTCAACACTTTGTAGACTTAGGCTTCTTTTTACCACCAAGAGTTCTCTATTTCGGATGCCGTTAGACATTGATGTTGACATCTTTAAATCCTCACCACAAATCTCACAAGTCACTCACAAAGAAAAATTTCTCTCACACTCGTGTTTAACTCAATATATGCTTTTTCTTTGATGTATACACTCGCTCCTTTTACCACTCGACTCTTCTCTTGTGTTTTCGTATGAGACTTATTGTGACGTTATCGTAGTCTAGGTGGGTCAGTTTCAAATGGTTACAAAGGGTAATGTGGGGTATCGGGTATATGGTAGGCTAAAACAAAATAATACTGGGTAAGTGTGTGGCGTTTAGGAAGGGTGAAATTGATTGTAGAAGAATGATGTTGATGATCGGGGTAGAAAGATGAAAATGAAGCAAAAACTTGCAAACTTCACACTTTTTTTTTATTTTCGTATTTCTTTTTTTTCTTACTCAAATACACGAAATAAATACAATATGAACTTTAAATTACAACTTGAAATTTTATTTTTTTAAAATTTTTTTAAATCTTCACGAACCTAATTTCAGCTTCTCGATCGTCATCGGAGCTCCTCATTTTCTAGCTCTGATACCAAATGATGCGCCATCGGGTTCTCGAATGACACGAGTCGCTTTAGATGCTCGATTGTCTACGAGGAGAGGTTTCGTTTTTGGAAAACAATGAATAGATAGATAGGTTTGCGGAAGCTTTAAACTGAATTTCTTTTATATTTCGGTTTAAGTTAGGAAATGAGGGTTAAGTATAAGGAATACAAGTTCGAAGATTGGGAAGATTAGGTTCGATTTTGGTTGATAAAAATAAAGATGGATGATAAAGGTTTCGGTTTAGGAAGATTGATTAAGATAGGTAAGAATGGATAAAAGATAGTTTGGTGACGATGGAAAATGAACTTAACCAAGGGCGATTTAACACTAAAAAGTGTCACCCCGGTTCTTATACAGTTAAGGTGAAAGATGGAAATAGAATGAACACCACACTCGGGCTAAGGAGTGATAAGTTCGTATAAAAAGACTCGGACTGACGCCACTAGAAACTAGATAAGTCGGTCGGGTCTCGAACGAAAATTGAGAGAAAAGTTTTCTCACAAATTCGGCAGCAATTCATTAAAGTTTCAAAAGTTCTTTTACATTGAAAATTAACAAATATTTATAAGCTAAACAAGCTAGCCGAATAGTCACTAAAGAACCTTAAAAACTAAGTAAAAATTCAGCTAAAATATTCTTGAAAATTCTAGAATAAATCCTTTAAAATGCCATGACCAAATTCGACTGAATGGGAGTGCAATGGATGGCATTCTAGAAAGCTGATCAGCTAGCATGCATTTGAACACTCCATGAGATGCAATGTACAGGCTAAGTTCGGCCAATGGAGTAAATAGACTCATTCAATAAGCAACTCTTGCTGAAAAGATACCAGCATTAAATTGAGGATTTGAGCAGCCTTGTAGGTGTGAAAATGAAGTTTGAAGAGTCATTGAAGTGTGAACAACTCTAGCCGAATAGTATTTTAAAATGGCAGCTAGTGTGAATGCCTTTTATTGTGCATTGGGGAGACAATCGGCCAAACAACAAGGAGTTTAATTTCTGGTACTTGTTGGTCGAATGGGTGCTTTGTAATGCCAAAAGATAGCAGCCCAAAGAAATGTTCCAACCGATCCATGTACCAGCCACATGCATTGCACCTAAGTGCATGAATCTCCTTTAATGCTCCCATGAAAATTCGGCTGTACCTACATGCACAAGAAAATACATTAAATCAATTCAATCCAGCTGAATAAAATTAATAACACAACTAAGACACATTAATGGACACTAAAATACTATTTAGACAAATTAAAACATGCTATCTAGGACACATTCAATATTCGGCTGTAGCTAAAGACACATTAAAACTTGCTGTAAAAAATTAAGACAAACTAAATTGAGTTTTAAACATCATAATTTCAGCACTAATTAAAACTCTAGGACACATTTAAATTGCTGTAGAAAATTAAATAAAAATATTGAGTTCAAATTTATTAAGCATAAAATTAAGCAAATTAATTAATTCAGCTCAATAAGCTGAAATAAGCTCATTTGAGCTGATCCCAGCTGAGGGAAATTTGAGGAGCTGAAAATGAGCTAAAGTCAGCTCTTAAAAAGGTATATAGCCGACTCCGCATGCCATTTTTAGCTTCTTTGAAATGCTCGTTTGACGGTTCAACAAAGCCGCTAAAACCTCATTGAATTGTCTAGCCCGAGCTCGCATCATGGGACCTTGGGGCATCATCAAGGGCTCTAGATTTGAGTTCGATACAAGCTGGGGTGAGGTCACATCACCCGAGACCTTGGGTTAGGGAGAAGAAGCCCGAGAAGCCTTTCTCCATATGATGAGCAACTGGTACACTGAGTACGTTTGAGCAAATCCTAATGCTCAACCCCCTCCACCCCCACCTATTCCTCAACCCGCTTCGGTAGCTCCTCAAGTGGTCGAGGTAGTGAGGAGAGAAAGGCGTCCGATCGATAAGATCAGGAAACAAAGAGCCGAGGAATTCCGGGCTTGTAAGGATGATGATCCGAAAGAGCGAGCACTGCTCGAGAATACCATCAGGTATTTGATGAATTGTCATGCACTTTGAGGAGTGCATAAAGTGTCTTGATATCTCTCTTGAGAGATTCAGCTTATTGGTGGTGGAACACCCTTGTATCGGTGGTACCAAGGGAGAGAGTTAGCTGGGAATTCTTCCAAGAGGAATTCTGGAAGAAGTATCTCAGCCAGAGATTCATCGATCATAAGAGAAAGGAGTTCATGGAATTAAAGCAAGGCCGAATGACGGTGACCGATTATGAATGGGAGTTCATAAGGCTTAGCAAGTATGCCCGAGAGTGCGTGTCTACCGAGGCTATCATGTGCAAGGGATTCGAGGACGGGCTAAATAAGGATATTCGTTTATACGTCGGAGTTCTCGAACTAAAAAAATTTGTAGTGTTGGTAGACAGAGCCTGTAAGGCTGGAGAGTTGGCTAAAGAGAAAAGAAGGGCTGAGATTGAGTCTCACGACTCGAGGAAAAGACAGCTGAATAAGTTACTCCAATCTTCATCTAAGCAATCGAGGGATTTTTCTACTCGACCAACTACTTCGGTTGGGTTTTCAAATCGAAGTAAGGGCAAATAGTTTTTGGGGTCTAAAGTGCAGACCACATCAGTTGCTAGTGTGGACAACGTTCGACCAAGTAGACCGGAATGCCCGCAGTGTGGCAGGCGTCATTCGGGTGAGTGCCAAGTGAATGAGAAGGCTTATTTCAGATATGGGTCTTTCGACCATTTTATCAGAGACTGCCCCGAGATGGGCGAGAAAGAGAAGTCTTAGAATGCAAGACCGGGAAGCACTGCTAGAGGAAGACCACAGAGAAACCCGGGAAATGAGATGAGTAACAAGAATACATCAAGAGAGTAGACTGCAAGAGTCGAGGGTAGAGCACCAGCGAGAACATATGCCATTCGTGCTCGTGAAGAGGCATCTTCCCCTGACGTAATCACATGTACATTTTCTCTTTATGATACTAATGTTATATCTTTAATTGATCCGGGATCTACCCACTTATACATATGCATAAAATTAGTCTCTAGCATGAGCATGCCTATAGAGTCTACTAAATTTGTAATAAGAGTGTCTAATCCCCTAGGCAAGTATGTGTTGGTTGATAGAGTACACAAAGGTTGCCCTTTGACGATTAGGGGTCATTGCTTTCTGATTGATCTTATTTTATTGCCATTTGATGAGTTTGATATCATCCTTGGGATGGATTGGTTAGTTACTCATGATGTAATCGTGAATTGTGGAAAGAAGTTTATTGAGTTGAAATGTGAAAATGGGGATTTTGTTCGTGTTGAATCAGACGAGTAGGACAGATCACCAGTAGTGATATCATCATTGTTAACCCAAAAGTACTTAAGAAAGGGGTACGAAGCATACCTTGCTATTGTGTTGAATGCTAAAGAGACTGAGTTGAAAATTGAGTCGGTATCCATAGTATCCGAGTATTCAGATGTTTTCCCAGAGGAATTACCAGGGTTACCTCCAACTAGGGAAATTGAATTTGGGATTGAATTGGCTCCGGGTACGCCCCCATATCTATCACTCCATATAGAATGGCTCCAATCGAGCTAAAAGAGTTGAAAGCACAGTTGCAAGAACTAACGAATAAGGGTTTCGCAAGATCGAGTTTTTCTCTGTGGGGTGCTCCCATTTTATTCGTGAAGAAGAAAGATGGTTCTATGAGATTATGCATAGATTATCGGTAACTTAACAAGGTAACTGTGAAGAACAAGTACCCGTTGTCGAGAATCGATGATTTATTTGATCAATTGAAGGGAGCCACGGTATTTTCCAAGATAGATTTGAGGTCAGGTTACTATCAACTAAGAGTCAAGGACTCGGATGTACCGAAAATCGCATTTAGGACTAGGTATGGCCACTATGGATTTTTTGTCATGCCTTTTGGTCTAACGAATGCCCCTGCTGAAAATCGCAAGAGTGAATTTTGGCTTAAGGAAGTAGGATTTTTGGGGCACGTTGTCTCAGGAGACATGATTAGAGTCGACCCGAGTATGATTTCAACAATTGTTGATTGAAACCACCGAGGAGCATAACTGAAGTAAGAAGTTTTCTAGGCCTGGCCGGCTATTATAGGCGTTTTGTCAAGGGGTTTTCCATGATAGCTACCCCGATGATGAGAATTTTGCAAAATGTGTAAAGTTTGATTGGACAGAAAAGTGCCAACAGAGTTTTGAGAAACTAAAGGCGTTGTTGACTGAGGCTCCTATTTTGGTGCAACCTGAGCCGGGAAGAGAATTTGTGGTTTACAGTGATGCATCCCTGAATGGATTGGGTTGTGTACTTATGCAAGAGGGTAAGGTGATTGTATACACCTCTAGACAATTAAAGCCGCACTAGAAGAATCACCCGACCCATGACCTAGAGTTGGCTGCCATTGTGTTCGCATTGAAGATATGGAGACACCATTTGTATGGTGAAAGGTGTCGAATATTTACTGACCATAAAAGCCTAAAATATTTGATGACACAAAAGGAATTGAATTTGAGGCAACAAAGATGGTTAGAGCTGATCAAGGATTATGATTTAGTGATTGACTGCCATCTGGGAAAGGCGAACGTGGTCGCAGATGCTTTGAGCAGAAAATCCTTGTTTGCGCTGAGATCCATGAATATGCAGATGGTTTTGTCAGATGATGGTTCTATTCTAGCCGAGTTGAGGGCTAGACCATTATTTCTTCAAGAGATTTGTGAAGCTCAAAAAGAGGACAGCAGTTTACAAGCCAAAAGAGTTCTATGTGAGTCAAATGTTGAGTCAGACTTTCGGGTAAACCCTGATGGATGTTTGACGTATCGAGATAGGGTCTGTGTACCCAGAAATAAATGAACTTGTTCGTAAGATTTTGCATGAAGCACATAGCGGATGCTTAACTGTGCACCCAGGCAGCACGAAGATGTACAATGATTTGAGGAAGTAGTATTGGTGGCCCGGTATGAAGAAAGACATTTCTGACTTCGTGTCGAGATGCCTAATTTGCCAGCAAGTGAAGGCTGAAAACCAAGTACCTTCGGGTCTACTATAGCCCATTATGGTTCCCGAGTGAAAGTGGGACCGTATTACTATGGACTTCGTGACGGGTTTACCGTTGATGCCCAAAAAGAAAGATGTCGTATGGGTCGTAGTCGATAGACTTCCAAAGTCGGCCCATTTCATACCCGTGCGGGTTGACTAATCGCTTGATAGGTTGGCGGACTTGTACGTGACTGAAATAGTAAGACTTCATGGAGTACTGTTGTCAATTATTTCGAATAGAGATCCGAGATTCACGTCACGGTTTTGGAAAAAGTTACAAGAGCCCTTGTGCAAAAAATTGAGCTTCAGTATCGCTTTCCATCCACAAACCGATAGGCAGTCGAAAAGAGTAATAAATACACTCGAAGACATGCTTCGATGTTGTGTTTTGGAATTCCAAGGTAATTTGGAAAAATATTTACAGTTGGTGGAATTCGCTTACAACAACAGTTTCCAGTCAAGTTTGAAAACGGCGCCTTATGAGGCATTGTACGGGCGTAAGTGCCAGACGCCTTTGTATTGGTCAGAACTTAAGGAGAATCAGATACACAGGGTTGAATTGGTCAGGGAAACTGAAGAGAAAGTAAAGGTGATACGTGAAGGTCTGAAAGCGGCCTCAGATAGAAAAAAATCCTATTCGGATTTAAAAAGGAAAGAGATTGAATTCCAAGTCGGTGAAAAAGTATTTTTGAAACTATCACCATGGAGGAAGGTCCTCAGATTTGGCCGGAAAGGCAAATTAAGTCCGCGTTTTATCGAACCTTAAGAAGTTATCGAGAGGATAGGACCGGTAGCTTATCGTTTGGCCTTGCCACCTGAGCTGGAAAAGATTCATGATGTTTTCCACGTATCCATGTTACGACGATACCGTTCGGACCCTTCACATGTGATTGTGCCATCAGAGGTAGAGATTCAACCAGACATGACTTATGGCGAAGAACAGATTAAAATTTTAGCACGGGAAGTCAAACAATTGAGAAACAAAAGTATAGCCCTTGTGAAAGTACTATGGAAAAGACATGGAATAGAACCTTGTTAAAGTACTATGGAAAAGAAATGGAATAGAAGAGGCTACATGGGAGTCCGAGGAGACTATGAGAAACCAATATCCCAACCTTTTCACCGGTAAGATTTTTGGGGACGAAAATCCTTAAGGGGAGAGCTACGGTGTAACAGCTCAATTTAGGGGCTAGTCAGAACAGTGATCTCGAGATCACTAATCCGAGGTTAGAGAAAATTATTTTCATGTCATTTTACGAGCTAGAGCATGATTATATGTGTGCATGAAAAATTTGGTGCCTTAATTCTAGTGATTTCTTGCTTAATCACGAAAAAGGACTAAATCGCATAAAATGCAAAAGTTCTATTTTATAAGCTAAAGGTGCCTAATAGTCATAGAATATTAATTTGAGGTCTTTAAAGTGCAATTAGACCCCTAAGGAAAGGGTGGCCGGCCATAGGAGACAACAATTGACAAATTTGTCAAAGTTGGTAAAAGTTGGTGACTAAATTGACTTGTATTAATATAATAAAGAAAGAAAAGATATCATCTTTTCTCTCCATCTTCCTCCACTGAAAATAGCAAGAAAAATAGGGGTTTTGAAAGCTCAAAATTTTAGCAAACTCTTCTCCATTCAAGTAAGTGACTTTAATGGTCTTTCTTGATAATAGTTGTACTTTTAGAACCCCTAGAGCTTAAGCTTTCTAAAGAGGGGACTAATTTGCAATATGGTGAAAAGTTTAGAGTTTTTCCATGAGAGATTTCATTGTTATTTGCTGCATTTTATTGAAGAAAATGAGTCTTAGTTGTTAGATGGACAACTTTTGTGAAAGGTGTTGCCATGAAACCACCTAAATGAACCTTTTTGTTAAGGTTGTAAAGTTTGTAGTAAATGTGTGAAATGTTAGGTTTTGATAATAGCCATAAGAGAAATAAATGTCCACCTACGCTTGTAAAAGGTAGAAATTTGATTAGAATTGATTTCCGAGCCTAGGGGTAAAATGGTCATTTTGCCAAAGTGTAAGGGTAAAATAGTAATTTTGCCAAAGCATGGTTATTAAAAGGCTCTTATTAATGTGATGATTGAAACGAGCTAATTTTCTATTATAGAGCAAGAAGAACCAAGAATCAACCTTGACCGGGGCAAGAATAAAGTCTCGGACTAGATCGACGATCTAGCTTATTTTGAAATCGAGGTAAGTTTGTATGTGATAAATTCAATATTTGTGCTCGTATTGTTGGAGAATAGTTAAAATTATATTGATGTACGATATTCTCAGAAATTGAATTGTTGAAGTCCCGATTGGACTATAATGAATACGAGTATATTATTATCGAGACATGAGATAGATAAGGTCCCGTGTAAGACCATGTCGGGGACATGGCTTCGGTGCCATATTGAAATTTCGTATAAGACCATATCCGGGATATGGCTTCGGTAATGAATATGAGAATCGTATAAGACCGTATCCGGGATATGGCATCGATACTTGAGGTGAGGTTCCGTATAAGACCATATCCGGGATATGGCATCGGTAGTCAAAGGTAATCCCATATAAGACCGCATCCGGGATGGGGCATTTGCTTTGCGCGTATGCTAATGATTATGAATATGCATCCTTGAGTATCCCTAATGATTTATTGGGATAAATAGATCAGCTTAGAAATAGAAATGAGAATTTTATTAAAGCTATGTGATTGAGTTAACACAGGTACCCGTGAGTAATTCACGAAGAATATTTACGATATGTGGCCTGGTATGAGCTAAATAAGGGCAATTATGAGTAAGTATGGCAAGGAGCCTATAACATTGTGTGTGGTTAATCAATTCCATGGATGGGTTTTATCATGAGCTTATTATTGTCATTTATTTTCATACAAACTTACTAAGCTTTATGCTTAACCCTTTCATTGCTCTTTCTTTGTAGTATTGCCAAGATAGCTCGAGAAATCGTAGACGTCAGAGTTGGAGATCACACTATCGACCACCTTTTGGTATAGCCAAACTAGATTCATTTTGAGTATGGCATGTATAGGACTTGGCCTTTTTGTTATGTCATATTTGCAAGTCAAATGTGTTGACTATTATAGTTGTTCAATCTATTTTGTAAGAGGTCATGGGATGTTGGCCTATACTTGTTATGTTCATATATTCAATGATGATGGATTTCATGAAGTATATGATTTTATGGATGTCTTGATTATTTTGAGTTCTTAGAGGTACCACATGGCCACCTTAAATATTGAATTGATTTGGTATGAGTCTGATTTCTTGCTAGGGTGGAAAATGGCTTGGTATATAGCCATATAATTATCCACACGGGCAGACACACAGGCATGTGTCTAGGCCGTGTGTGACACACGGTCAGTCCCATGGGCGTGGTGCTCGGCCGTGTGTCTCTTTGCATGCTAGAGTTGCAAGTTAGTATGTTCAGTAGTAAACACACGGGCAGAGACACGACCGTGTGTCTCAGCCGTGTGGGAGGCATAGCCATAGACATGGGCATGTGCCCAGGCCATGTGAAGTCTGCACCTAGAAATTGGAATTTAATTCAACACATGTCCTAAGGACACGGGCATGTGCCTTGGCCGTGTGACCTTAGTGAGGTGATGATGTCACAAATAGAATACCAAGGTTTTTGCACACGGGTTAAGACACGGGCGTGTCGAGGCCGTTTGGGGGACACGGGCCAAGGACACGGGCGTGTGTCCGGCCGTGTGTATTAAGTCAGTGACGACCACAGGTGAGGAGCATGGGTATGTCTTAGGGGCACACGGGCGTGTCCCTTGAGCAACACGGGCGTGTGGCCTCTGTTTAGGCAAAATTTTTCTAAGTGCGTAAAAGTTTCCGATTAATTCTCGAAACCTTCCGGAAGTATGATTAAGGCCTTGTAGGCCTAGGATGAGTATGTTATGGGTTTAAATGGAAAGTTTCTGAGACAAAACAAAATTTTATAGCCCAAAACGTCATGTTTAAGCAATTTAAGTTAGGTAATGCCTCGTATCCGGTTCTGGCTTCGAACACGGGTAAGGGGTGTTACATACGGTTTAGTCGATTCTAGGACTAACGTAGCGCGTGTGAGTCTAGCTATACATGCCATATATATATAATTGCGATAGTGTAATGAATCCTGTCAGTTAAAAATGTGTTTTTATATAGCAAATGGATCCCGATCGAGCAGTTGCTGATGATGTAGAGAGCAATGCGCCTGCTCCCGCTCAAGGGACAGCGCTGGCTGAATCTAGGCCGATAGCTAGTAGTTATGGGGGAGCGGCTAAACAAGACTTCTTCTAAATGATGAGTGAGTGGTTTCCGGAGTTCGTTCGAATGAATCCGGCTGCTCCACAACCTCCACCCCCACAAATACCTGTTGTGCCATAAGTTGCAAATCTGATCCGATTGAATAAGCCTCATGTAGATAAAATTCGAAAGTATGGGGCTGAATAATTTAGAGCCACAGTTGATGATGATGCTGAACGAGCTGAGTTCTGGCTCGAGAATACCATTCAAGTGTTTGATGAGATGTCGTTGACTCCTGATGAATGCATTAAATGTGCAGTTTCCTTGTTGAGAGATACGGCATATAATTGGTGGAAAACGTTGATATCAATGGTTTTGAGAGAGAGAATCACCTGGAATTTCTTTCAAGATGAATTTTGAAAGAAGTATATCAGTCAACGATTCATAGATCAGAAACGTAAAGAGTTTCTAGAGCTAAAACAAGGTCGCATGTCTGTTACTGAGTATGAACGGGAGTTTGTGAGATTGAGTCAATATGCACAGGAGTGTGTTTCGACCGAAGCTACTATGTGTAAACGTTTCATTGAAGGGCTGAATGAAGACATTAAATTACTGGTTGGAATACTTGACTTGAATGAATTTGTTGTGTTAGTTGAAATAGCCTGCAAAGCCGAGGAGCTTAGTAAAGAAAAGAAGAAAGCATATTCTGAGGCTAGAGATGAAAGAAAAAGATTGATGAGTAAGTCGTCTTAACCTTCGACGAAGAGATTTAAAGATGCAAGCAATCGTTCAAAAGCTTCGTTTGGACATTCGGGTAGAGATCGGGTGAAACAAAGTGTTGGTCCAAGAACTCAAATTTTGACTAAATCAAGTGTTGGAAGTGTCAAAAGTAACAAGCCTTAGTGTAGACAGTGTGGAAGAGGACATGTTGGAGAATGCTGGGGCAAGTACAGTAATCGAACTTGTTATAAGTGTTGATCACGAGATCACTTCATTCGAGACTGCCCAGAGTTAGTTGAGAAAGAAAATGTTCAGAGTGCGGGACCAAGTAATATGACGGCTAGGGGTAGACCACCCAGAAACACCTAAAATGTGAGTGGAAGTTAAAGAGGGACTACGGATACAGCTGTAAGATCTGAGGCGAGAGCACCTGCCCGAGCCTATGCTATTCGCGCACGAGAAGAAGCATCATCTCCAGACGTCATTACTGGTACTTTTATCGATATCGATCATCGATGTGATTGCATTGATAGATCCAGGATCTACTCATTCATATGTATGTGTGAATCTAGTATCAAGTAAGACTCTACCTGTTGAGTCTACTGGATTCGTGATTAGAGTACCGAACCCCTTAGGCAAGTGTGTTTTGGTTGATAAAGTGTACAAGAACTGCCCGTTGATGTTTCGGGATATCTGCTTTTCGGCTAATTTGATGTTGCTACCTTTTGATGAATTTGATATCATTCTGGGTATGGATTGGCTCACTTTGCATAATGCTATTGTGAATTATAAACGGAAGAGTATTGATTTGAGAAGTCAGAATTGTAAGATAGTTTAAATTGAATCTAGTGATTTGAATGTGATGCCGGCAGTTATATCATCGATGAAATCTTTGAACTATGTGAAAAAGGGTTGCGAAGCTTATCTTGCATATGTGATTGATACAAAAGTGACAGAAAAGAAAGTTGAATCTGTACCTGTGGTTTGTGAATTCCCTGATGTGTTTCCTGAAGAATTACCGGGATTACCTCCGATACGGGAAGTTGAATTTGGTATTGATCTATTGCCAGGAACGACTCCTATCTCGATAGCTCCGTATAGAATGGCACCAATAGAATTGAAAGAGTTAAAATCTCAGTTGCAAGAGTTGGCGGATAGAGGATTTGTACGACCGAGTTTCTCGCCCTAGGGTGCTCCTGTGTTGTTTGTGAAAAAGAAAGATGGCACTATGAGGATGTGCATTGATTACTGACAGTTGAACAAAGTGACTATAAAGAATAAATATCCTTTGCCTCGTATTGATGATTTGTTTGATCAATTGAAAGGAGCTACCGTGTTTTCAAAGATTGATTTGAGATCGGGTTACTATCAGTTACGGGTTAAAAAATTAGATGTGCCAAAAACTACTTTTAGAACGAGGTACGGACATTATGAACTCTTAGTTATGCCTTTTGGACTAACGAATGCTCCTACAGTATTTATGGATTTGATGAACCGGATATTCAGACCGTATTTGGATCGATTGTTGTTGTGTTTATTGATGACATTCTGATTTATTCTTGTGATGAGACGCAACATGCCGAGCATTTGAGAATTGTGTTACAGACTCTGCGTGAGAAGCAATTGTATGCAAAGTTTAGCAAATGTGAGTTTTGGTTGCATGAAGTTGGTTTTCTGGGACATATTGTGTCAGCATCAGGTATACGAGTTGATCCGAGCAAAATTTTAGCTATTCTGGAGTGGAAGCCTCCGAGAAATGTGTCTGAAGTTCGTAGTTTTCTGGGATTAGTAGGATATTATAGACGGTTTGTGAAAGGATTCTCGATGATTGCGACTCCGTTGACGAAATTGTTATAGAAAGATGTTAAATTCGAGTGGTCGGAAAAGTGCAAGTAGAGTTTTGAACAGTTGAAAGCATTGTTGACAGAGGCACCAGTGTTAGTCCAACCTGAATCGGGTAAAGAGTTCATAGCTTATAGTGATGCATCGTTGAATGGTTTGGGCTCTATGTTGATACAAGAAGCAAAGTCATCGCTTATGCTTCGAGGCAGTTAAAGCCACATGAAAAGAATTACTCGACACACGATCTTGAATTAGCCGCGATTGTATTTGCATTAAAGATTTGGCGTCATTACCTATTTGGTGAGAAATGTCATATTTATACGGATCACAAGAGCTTGAAATATCTGATGACTCAGAAAGAATTAAATTTGCGACAGAGAAGATGGTTAGAATTGTTGAAAGACTACGAGCTTGTGATTGATTATCATCTGGGTAAGGCTAATGTAGTTGCTGATGATTTGAGTCGAAAGTCTATACGTGCTTTGCGAGCAATGAATACTCGGATAGATATATGTAATGATGGTTCGGTTTTTGCTGAGTTAAAAGAGAGGTCGATGTTTATACGTCAGATTTATGATGCTCAGAAAAATGATGATGAGATGATAGCAAAATGAACTTAATGTGATTTGAATTCTGATTCAGAATTTCGAGTTGATAACGATGATTGTTTGAGATTTAGAGATCAGATTTGTGTTCCGAGGAATTTAGAGTTGATTCAGATGATTTTAAATGAAGCTCACAATAGTCGTTTGGTTTGTTCACCCAGGAGTACAAAATGTATAATGACTTGAAGCAGATTTTATTGGTGGCATGGTATGAAACGAGATATCTTAGAGTTTGTTTCGAAATGTTTAATATGTCAGCAAGTTAAAGCTGAACATCAGGTTCCATCCGGTTTGTTATAACCGATTATGATTCCTGAGTGGAAATGGGAGAGAATCACGATGGACTTTGTGTCGGGATTGCCTCTATCTCCAGGAAAGAAAGATGCAATCTGGGTGATAGTTGACAGATTGACGAAATCAGCTCATTTTGTTCCGGTGAGAATAGATTATTCACTTGATAAGTTAGCTGAATTGTATATTTTTGAGATTGTGAGATTGCACGGGGTGCCACTATCTATTGTATCTGATAGAGATCTGAGATTTACTTCGCGGTTTTGGAAGAAATTGCAATAGGCTCTAGGCACAAAGCTGCATTTTAGTACTGCATTTCATCCAAAAACGGATGGTCAATCCGAGCGGATCATTCAGATTTTTGAGGATATGTTGAGATGTTGTATTCTCGAATTTGAAAGTACGTGGGAAAAGCATTTTCCGTTGATTGAATTCGCATAAAATAATAGTTTTCGATCTAGCATTAAAATGGCAGCGTATGAGGCTCTTTACGGTCGTAAATGTAGAACTCCATTGTATTGGACTGAGCTTCGTGAGAATAAGATTCACGGGGTCGATTTGATAAAAGAGATTGAACAGAAAGTGAAAGTGATTCGTGACAGTTTGAAAGCGGCTTCAGATCGTCAGAAATCTTATTTAGATTTGAAACGGAAAGATATTGAATTTGAGATCAGTGATAAATTATTTTTGAAAGTGTCTCCGTGGAAGAAAATACTTCGATTTGGCCGAAAAGGCAAGTTGAGTCCGAGGTTCATGGGGCCGTATGAAATCATTGAATGAATTGGGCCAGTTGATTATAGATTGTTGTTGCCACCTGAGTTAGAAAAGATTCACAATGTATTTCACGTATCGATGCTTCGACGATACAAATCTGATCCATCGCATGTAATTGCTCCTACTGAGGTTGAGATCCAATCAGATTTGTCGTATAGTGAAGAACCGATTCGAATTTTGGCACGAGAGACCAAAGAGTTGAGAAACAAAAGAATTTCCTTAGTTAAAGTGTTTTGGCACAAACACGAAGTTGAAGAGGCTACATGGGAGCCTGAAAATGTTATGAGAGAGCAATATCCAAACCTATTCACTAGTAAGATTTTCGGGGACAAAAATCCCTAAGGGGGAGAGTTGTAATAGCCCGGTTTAGACCCTAGTCGGAACAGTGGTTTCGGGACCATAAATCCAAGGTCGGAAAAATATTTTAATATTATTTTTGGTGTTTATAATATGTGATTGAGCATGTTTGAAAGTTCTGTGTGAAAATTTTATCGATTGTGTGCTTAATTAGCAAAAAGGACTTAATCGCATAAAATGCAAAAGCTGAGTGCTGATTGTTAAAGTGTCTATTTGGCATGGCTTATTAAGTAAGGAGTCCTTATGTTGTTAGTAAACCATTAATAGATTGGATGGACATAAATAGGCATAAAATTGTTGATTAAATGGTTTAATAACCAAGGGTAAAAAGGTAAACTATGTATTAAGTTAATATTAAATAAAACAAAACAATAAATTAGTGGCATTTCATGTTCATCTTGCCGAAATTGATAAGGAAAAAGAAAGAAAAAGAGTTTAAGGGTTTCGGCACTTGCATAGCTCAATCAAGGTGTGTTTTTAACTCGATTTTTGATGATTTTTACGTTTTTGTGATCGTTGCTTAGTGTACTATCAAGCCCATGCTTTAATTTTATAATTTGATGGTGATTTTGAGATAAGCCATTGATGAATGTTTGAGCTTTGTGATATTTGATGATGAAATATGAAAGATATGTGAAAGATTAACATATTTTGTCTTTGAATTTTTGATGAAATTGAGTAATTTGGACTAAATTGTGAAAATAATATTTTGAGGGACTAAAATGTGAAATAAATAAAATATATGGGCTTCTATGAGCATAGGGAAAATTCGGCTAAGCATATGTGAATGGAGATTTTGTGTATGTTGTGATTTGATGAATTAGGGACTAAAGTGTCGAAATATGAAAATGTGAGGGCTATTTTGTAAAATGCCCTAAATATGTGTGTGTGGACTAGATTGAATGAATTGGTGATTGAATGAGCTAAATTTGAATATGTATAGACTGAGAAAAGAGAGATTCAGATCGAGATCGAGGCAAAGACCAAGTACTCGATTGATTGGCTAGTCTTAGTATTTCGACGTCCGAGGTAAGTTCGGATATAATACAAGTTGTTAAATTTTATATCTATGTGATGTGAAATGAATGAATGTATAGTTATTGAATTAGAAATGTTATATATGAAATTGAGAAACATGGCACTAAGTGTGCGTATTTGGAATCGAGACATTAATAAATAGCATTGTGTGTGCGAGATAATAGAACCTTCGGCTTTATTGATTGGCACTGTGTGTGCGATACCGAGTTAGAATCGGTTTAAAGTAAAGGCACTAAGTGTGCGATAATATTTAAGCTTCGGCTATGAATTTGGCACTAAGTGTGTGAGTAAATCGAACGAATAACGAAGGTTGATCGAAATGAAGTATTGAGCATTGAGTAGCATGAATGACTGATAACTAAGTGTTGGCTAAGGTACGTACGGAACCTATGTGGTTGATGAAATTGTAAATGGAATTATGGATGGTTGAGTGAGCATATTAGCTATGGATGATATGGTGTATATATTTGTGAGTTGATCTATGTGATGGATTAACTTGGTATATTGTAATTGTATTATTGAATTAAATGTATTATATTACGAACTTACTAAGCTCTAAAGCTTACTATGTGAAGTGTTTCTCTGTTTTACAGTGTCTTTAAAGCTAGCTCGAATCCAGGGATCGTCAGCGACTCAATCACACTATCGGCTATCTATTTTGGTACTTTTGGAAAGATGTGTATATATATATATGTGGTATATGGCATGTATAGGCTATTGAATGTGGCATATTTTCAGATGTATAAATCTTGCCATGAGATATGGTTTAAGCTTAAAAGTTGAATGATGTTAGTGTGTTTATGTGTGGGTTAGGTGAATGATGAATATGGTATGTTCCATGCTTAGATGATTGATGAAAATTGTGGTTTAAATGTGAAATGTGGTAAGGTTTATATGATGCTTGACCTATATGATTTGGGATGTGAAATTTGGTACTGTGGATGAACTTATTTGAGATGGAATTGAGTATGATTTTAGATGGTATAGTAGATGATTATAACGTGCATGTATAGGTATGTTTTGATTGCCATTTGAGATATAAATGCATATGTTAAGATGCTTGTAGGTGATCTTTAGTGTGAATGACAAATTTGGCCTTGCAAATGGCCTATAATTGCCCACACGGTTGAGCACACGGGCGTGTGGCTCAATCGTGTCATTCGAATTTGCAAAATTGAAACAAGTTAGGCTCGACCACGGGCTAGACACAAGGGTGTGTGACTGGCCGTGTGATGCAAGTCAGGCTCGACCACGGGTGAGGCACACGGGCGTGTCTCAGGCCGTGTGGACAAGTCAGTATGTATGCACTGTTTTGCCACGGCTTGGACGCACGAGCGTGTCCGAGGCTGTGTGAGGCACACGGCCTGCCCACACGGGCGTGTGACATCTGTAACTTAGAAAAATGGTTAAATTTCATATATTTTCATATGGGTTCAGTTTAGTCCCGACCCCTTTCTAACACATGTTTAAGGTCTCATTGACCTATTTAAGGGACTATATGATAGTGAATTATTTTGTTTGACTGACTTTGTGTTGAAAATGATATGGAATGTTCAGAAATTATTAGTAACGTCTCTTAACCCTAGTCCGGCGACGGTTACGGGTTAGGGGTGTTACAAGTGTACTCTCTGAAATTGTACCATATGGGTACCATTGGACATGAATTGACAAATTTTGATTCGTATACCTCGAGTGTACTACCTGTGTATCCATTGATATTTCAAATAAATTCAACGGGTAAAGCTTTGAAAAGGAAAAATATGAATTTAAGACAAATTGACATGGAATGATATATATATGATATGAAATATGACATGAAAAAGGATATTACATGAAATACAAGGAAATAATGATTTATGACTTGTGATGTATGAAAATATGAAAAGATGATAATTGTACATGAAAAAGGATATTACATGAGAGTGTTCCTCCTTGATTATATATTTGTACACCTTGAGTGTACTACTACTTGGTGACCTTAATACTCGAATAAAATGAGTAAAGTCCTGACATGAAACGATCTGAACTCGAAACGAACTACTATGAAACTATACTTGTAATAATAAGAGATGATATATACATGCTTAATGAATACATGTTGTGGAAAGCATTTATACATGGAAACTTGATTGTTGATTGAGCTTATACATGTCTTGATGTTATCATGGATTATATGACTAACAAGGGCAATGAGGATGTGTGTAGGGCTTGAGGTCAAATTAAGTGAATATGCCTTACATAGTTACCTCAAAATAGGATGAATGGTAAGTTAAGTACCATGTTATACGAACTTACTAAGCATTTTATGCTTACTCCATTTTATTTTTCCCCAGAAGCTCGTTGGATTGGAAGCTTGGCGGAGATCACTCACACTATCCATCGACCCATGTCGATATAGTATGGTAATTCAATTGCGGTTGTAATGGCATGTATAGGATATGTTGGCCATACTGGCATGTAAACATAAACGATGCTTGTAATCTAGCCATTGGAATGGCTAGTAATGATTGTTTTGATATACTTGTAATATCATATTATGTTAGCCACATATATGTTAAGTAGTTGATCAAATTATGTCTAACATAAGGACATAACCAAGGTAAGATTGTAAACATGTATGCATGAAATGATATGCCATGATGATGGATGGAATATGCTTGATTAGAATGCTTGAAATGGTTAGTAATTGTATGTGATTGTAACATCCTAAAATTCGGGATTTTATGTTTTGCATTATACCATGCGTTAGGCTAGCTAAGAGTGTCAGTTGTGTATGTTTAGGGACCCTAAGAAGGCTTGGGGTTGAGTTGGGCCTTGGTAGAATTTTTGTGTTTATGCACTTAAAGGGGAGAAGGTAAGTGGCGTCAAGGCATAAGGGAATAAGTGTGTATTTTGCTAGCACAAGAGGAGCTAGTAGCAAGGTGGTGAGGCGTCACATGAAGGGGCTTAAGGGGTGGAGTTCGAATCCCACCTATTGCAAATTTTGGATTAATTTTTGTGCTAATCAGGTGGAAGATGGTAAGTGTCGGCCAAGACTCTAAAGAAGGTAAGGAAGACTTTATAATGATGGAAAGAACACTAAGGAGAAGAGTAAGGAGGAGATCAAGGATAAAATAAGGAAAGAAATAAAGGAAAGAGATAAAGGGGGATATGTTGGCCGAATTTTAGGAGTTGCTTGGGGAAGGAATTTTGGTCAACTAAGACTTTTTGGTGGAGGGTGTAATTAGTTTTGGTAAGGGGTGGTTGTGCCGAATTTTTGTTAGACTTTTTGAGGAGTTTTTGGTTTCATTTGAAGGTCTTTTCTTTTTACCATTTGGTACCTCTTTTCCTTGCCTAAAACCATGACTATTAGGGAGCATTTTCTTTTCTTCTTCTCATCTTTGCCATAGCTTTCTTTTTCTCTATTCGTTAGACGACATACTTGGAGATAAAATCTCCCTTGTTCTTTCCTCTCCAAAAAAGTTGAATCTCTTCAGCATCTTATTTTCTCTATCTCTTTTTCGTGTGGGGCATTTTCTTCCTTGGCTGAATCGGGTAAGTGGCTTCATTCTCTTCCTTTCATCCTCTTTTCTCCATAGCCGAATGTGTGACCCTCATCATTCATTTGGTTCATTTTATTTCTAAACCGAAATATCACTCTCTCCTACTCCCTCATATCGTGATCATCTCTTCTTTTGTAGCATTCTAGTGGGGTGTCGAATCTCATATCTTTGTTGACTCATCCGTAGCCATAAGTCGAATCGGTAGAATCGGGTTCATCATCGTTAAGGGACTAAACAACTTGTTCCCCTCTACTCTTTGATCTTGTGGAAGTAGTGGTAAGCCGAAACCCTCTCCTTAGACAACTACTTTCTCTCAGTGTAATATTATTCTGACCGAGACTCTTCCAATGGAGGCAAGTGGTAGTCGTTCTAAGGGAAAATCGATAAGAGGGCAAAAAGGGAGTGGACTTGCAATCTCTGCTCCCAAGTTCAAACGTAGGGCGGTATTGGTAGTTCGAGATTTTCCACCAGGTTGTGGACCATCTTCTGGTGAGAGTAGGCAAATCGTAGTCGTTCACGATACTAAGGGTAAGCATTTCTTTAGATCGTTTGATTTAGACTTGGATTAAGACACTATCTCTTGCTAGTTAATCGAGTGTTATGGTGACATAGGTGCCGATGATCAAGAAGGTTTAGTCCTTACCATAATCAGGTATGTAATCTCTCACCGAAATCCTGTAAATCTGTGATTTACCATCATGTTTGAAAAATAGATCGTTGTTGCTTACAAATCTAATAACCGTAATATGGCACGAATCGAATAACTTGCTTAAACAACATTATTTCTAAAGATCTGTCGAAATCGGTATTAATTTGCTAAATTTCAAAAATGTCCTTATGGGTCGAATTACTAAAAAGCTTTAATGGGCCGTTTTTATGAAAATGCCCTTATGGGCCGATTTACCAAAATGCCCTCGATGGGCCGATGTGCTAGAATGCCTTAGTGGGCTGAATTACCAAAGTGCTTTAATGGGCCGATTCACCGAAATTTTTCACAAGATTAATGGTTGTTATATATGTGGATATAATTTTTATTATGTTGCATCTTTACATATTGCATGGGTTGGGAAAAATTGTATGGAGAGTAGTGTAGCCCGGTGGCATAGCCACAATTCGTTTATTATTGTGCTTACTTATGATTTCGGTGGCATGGCCACAATAATAATATATTATAGCAGCTTGACTACAAATTTGGTGTGAGCGGCGGGGTGGGTTGACTTGATCCCCACAGGTGTGATTGGCTTGTCGGGGGAGTGATGGATGGATGGGTTGGGTTGCATTCATTTCATTTGATTACTATTATGTAAATGGGCTTAGGCCCAAGATGTTGCTATGCAGGTTCGGGCCCAGTGGATGACGGTAAGGGGATTATTCATTGAGTTCTTGTAACTCACCCCCTTTTTCTTTCTTAATCCTTGCAGGTAATGCTCAGTAATAAGGACTTAGGCCCATGGATGACTCGACGGAGGCCATACTTTGAAAATAATGTTTTCGAACATTAGTAAACTTCTTTCTGCTTTATTTCAATACTTTTACTATTTTGGGTTTAAAGTTGTAATAAGGCCTCTGGGATATGTTTTAATTTGCTTTATGTTTTGACGTACTTATTATTTTCTTGAATTGTTTTAAACGGGATTTTTCTGAGATCATAAATAACGGTTTTGTAAAATTGATTAACAACAAACGGATTTCATAACAAATAAGTATAAATAATTTAATTGGATTTTCTTTCGGATTTTATCAACATTTTTTTCAAAAGTCACGATTTTAAAGTTCACTAGTTTAATTTTCGATTCATCAATCAGTTGTATCTGAGGACGTGGACGCGGTAGACGTGGACGTGGTAGAGGCCGAGTTGCTAGAGTTGTATCCGAGGATCGGACATATGTCAAAATGGACGCCTTTGCGACACCGATGGATGAAGCTAGGTCACATGATCGAATGAGAGAGGACGATGCTCTGTCCCAAGCGATGTTGTGAGTTCGAGAAAGGGTTGTTGGGGCTAGAACTGGGTCGACAGCTCGTGGGTCGATATCTGAGCGACTTAGATCGAATGGGGCCAAAGTTTTTAGCGGTATTTCGTGTGTAGCCCCAAGTGTAGCAGAGTACTGGCTTGAGGCGATGGAACAAATTATGGATGATCTGGATTGTACAGCTGAGCAGAAACTGAAAGGGGTTGTGTCATTGCTGAGAGACGAGGCGTATCAGTGGTGGCTCACTTTTCGAGAAGGCACTCGGTGATCGACATTTGGGATTTCTTTAAGATGACATTCAGGGAAATATGTTGGGGCTAGCTATGTGAATGCCCGAAGAAAGGAATTCCTGAATCTGGTTCAAGGAAGTAGATCTGTGGCAGTATACGAGGCGGAGTTCTTGTGTCTGAGTCGGTATGCCCGGGGTATAGTGCCGACTGATTTTGAACGCTGTGTGCATTTTGAGGACGGATTGCATGATGAGTTACGGGTGCTGATAGCCCCACAGAAGGAGAGGAATTTTGCTACATTGGTGGAAAAAGCTAAGATAGCTGAGAAAGTTAAACACTCGGAGTGGCAAAATTGAGACAAGGATAGAGGCAGGAACAAGAGAGACTCTGGGTATTCAGGTCCTGCTAGAGGATTTCAGAAAAGGCCCAAGAATGAGGGACCAGTTCGAGGGAGTGCTCCAGCTACTACCAATCAGTTACAGCCTTGTGTGGATTGTGAAAAACTTCACTCGGGTGAATGTTGGAAGAGAAGCGGAGGTTGTTTGAGATGTTGATCCAAAGACCATCGGTTTAGAGATTGCCCTCGAGAGCTGCTCGGACTCGAGTAGTTCGTAATGATTTGCTTGCAGCTAGCGAGCGGCGCCAAAGAGCCGCCGAGAGGCCGTGGGCTAGGTTGAGGTGGTAATGGTGTAGGACGAGGTCAGGGTGCACCGGGTAGAGGTACCGATAACAGGGGTAACACGGAGGCGAGACAACCAGGGTTGGTCTATGCGGTCAGACGTCGAGAGGATGGCGATGCACCGGATGTCATAACCGGTACGTTTTTCATATCTGATGTACCTTTTTTCGCTCTGATAGACATTGGATCCACCCATTCGTATGTTACATGTGTTGTGTCTGGAACTTTGAATATTAGATCTGAGATTACTGCTAGAGAAACAACTGTGATTAGCCCTTTAGGACAGTCGGTGGTAGTAAATAAGTTGATTAGGGATGTGCCCTTAGAAGTTCAGGGAGTAGAATTTCTGGCGAATTTGACGGAACTGCCGTTCGGGGAGTTCAACCTTATATTGGGCATGGACTGGCTGGTTAAGCATCGTGCAAACTTGGATTGTGCTGTAAAACGGATGGTACTAAGAACTTCAGAGGATAAGGAAGTGATGATGATAGGTGAAAGAAGAAATTATTTATCAAATGTGGTATCTGCTTTAAAGGCGGAAAGGTTGGTACGAAAGGGGTGTGAAGCGTTCTTAGCCTTTATCAGTGATTTGGATACCAAAGAGTTGTCGGTTGAGAGTGTTAGAACGGTGAAAGAGTTTCCAGACGTCTTTCTCGAGGAGCTTCCAGGATTGCCTCCGGATCGAGAAGTGGAATTTGGTATTGAGCTGTTGCCAGGAACGGCTCCGGTGTCCATTGCTCCTTACAGAATGGCGCTAAAGGAGCTAGTGGAACTTAAAGCTCAGATCTAGGAGCTGATGGATCGTGGGTTTATTCGACCAAGTGTGTCACCGTGGGGACCGCCGGTTTTGTTCGTTAAGAAAAAGGATGGGTCGATGCGTATGTGCATCGATTATAGACAATTGAATAAGTTGACAATCAAGAATAAGTACCCGTTACCGAGGATCGATGACCTGTTCGATCAGCTGTGAGGAGCTTCAGTCTTCTCGAAGATAGATTTGAGATCGGGGTATCACCAGCTAAAGGTCAAGGAGGCAGATATTCATAAAACTGCGTTCAAACTCGTTATGGGCATTACGAGTTCTTGGTGATGCCGTTTGGGTTGACAAATGCACCAGCTGCATTTATGGACATGATGAATTGAGTCTTCCAACCCTATCTAGGCCGGTTTGTGGTGGTGTTCATAGATGACATCTTGGTGTACTCAAAGACTGAAAAGGAGCATGATTCGCATTTACGGTTTGTATTGCAGATATTAAGGGAGAAGCAACTGTATGCCAAATTCAGTAAGTGTGAATTTTGGCTGAGGGAAGTGACCTTTTTGGGGCATGTTGTGTCTACCGAGGGAATTAGAGTTGATCCCCGGAAGATCGAGGTCGTTCGGGATCGGAAGCCACCAAAGTCGATGGCAAAAATTCGGAGTTTTCTAGGTTTACCGGGTATTACAAAGCGGTTCGTTGAGGGTTTTCGTTGATTTACGCACCTCTAACTAAGTCATATGCGTATGGGAGTACCGTTTGTGTGGTTAGATAAGCAGCAAGAGAGCTTTGAGAAATTGAAGAAGATTCGGCGAAGCGCCGTGATTAATTCGACTGAGGCCGAAAGAGTTTATTATTTATTGTGATGCGTCACACACGGGCTTGGGATGTGTGTTGATGCAAGAGGGGAAAGTGGTGGCTTATGCATCTCGTCAATTAAGACCGCATGAGGCGAACTATCCCACACATGATTTGGAGTTAGCTGCAGTGGTGTTTGCTCTGAAGATTTGGAGACACTATCTGTACCGGGAGAAGTCGATTATCTACACGGACCATAAGAGTCTGAAGTACCTCCTTACCCAGAAGGAGTTGAATTTAAGACAACGGAGGTTGATAGAATTGTTGAAAGATTATGACTGCTCAATTGAGTATCACCCAGGTAAAGCTAACGTAGTGGTAGATGCATTGAGTCGTAAGGTGATATCGGATTTGAGAGCGATGTTTGCTCATATCAGCCTTTATGAAGATGGTAGTCTGTTAGCTGAACTTCAAGTGAAGCCTGCATGGGTAGGTCAGATTAAGAAAAAGCAGTTGTCAGATGAAGTGTTCTGTTCTCGACTTCAGCAAGTGGAAAGTGGTGAGATAGGGGACTTTGGATTAAATAGTGATGGAGTATTGTGTTTCCACGGAAGAGTTTGTATGCCGAGGGATTCTGAACTGAGACATATGATTCTGCGGGAGGCGTATAGTAGCCCGTATGCTATGCACCCTGGGGGAAACAAGATGTACCGAGACCTCCGTGAGCAGTATTGGTGGCCAAGGTTGAAACGAGAGGTTACTGATTTCGTGAGCAAGTGCTTGACATGTCAACAGGTGAAGGTGGAACATCAACTACCTTTAGGGTTGCTACAACCGATGAAAATCCCACTATGGAAATGGGAAAGGATAACGATGGACTTTGTTAGTGGGTTACCTTTAACGCCTACTAAGAAAGATTCAGTATGGGTAATAGTGGATCGATTAACGAAGTCTGCTCATTTCCTACCTGTTCGTACGGATTATACGTTGCAGAAGTTGGCCAAGTTGTATATAGCAGAAGTCGTGAGGTTGCATGGGGTACCAGTGTCTATTATATCGGACAGGGATCCTAGGTTTACATCACGGTTCTGGAAGGCTTACAAAACTAAATTTCAGCACGGCGTTTCATCCGCAGACTGATGGTCAGTCGGAGAGAGTAATCCAGATTCTAGAAGACATGTTAAGGGGTTGTGTGATCGACTTTAGGGGTAGTTGGGAAGATTTTCTACCATTGGCAGAGTTTGAAACACCCCATACCCGAGTCCGAGGCTCAGATCGAATACGAGACATTACTATGCTTGAATTTGCTTAATCATGACATTACGGGCTATAAAATTTCGTTCCGAAATTAAAACTTCTCATTCTTAAATAATTCGTACATTTCATGGGCCTACGAGGCCTTAAACTTGTACTGGTAAACTTTCGGAACCTTATCGAAAAACTTTTCTTTGAAACAGGGGTTACACGCCCGTGTAATATAAGACACGCCCGTGCATAGGCATACACGCCCATGTCCTCAGACATTGCCCTAAAACTCAGTATTTTGCCAATTTCCACACGGCCATAGCACGCCCGTGGTCCTAGCCCGTGTGAAAAACCTTAGCATTCTGACTTATAACACACGGCCATGGCACGCCCATGGACTTAGACCGTGTACTACATCATGATATACTGACTTATTTCACACGACCGGGCACACGCCCATGTTCTAACCATGTGTCATGCACGGCCTTAACACACAGTCGTGGGATTAGTCCGTGGCCTATTCTTACTTATAAGACTAAGGTGCAGTTTATGCACGGCCTAGACACACGCCCGTGTGTCTAACCGTGTAGGCACTTAGAGGCTATTTACCAAGCCAATTGCCATCCTGAAATTAAGACCAAACTCAAGCTCAATTCAGCAACTCAATTATTACATCTTTCATGAACAATATAACATGCTTCATTGATATTAATAACATACATACTTAGTCAAACTTGGCCAATCACTTAGCCATTTACAAAAGAATAATAAACTTAATAGCCTATACTTTGGCTCTTCTTAAAACATTTACTCAAAATGTAATGCTACCTATACATGCCATACTTAATAAAACAACTTGGCTATACCAAAATAGTGATTGATAGTGTGCTCCGAGCTCCGATGACGGTAATCCTCGATATTAGCTTGGCGGGACTACATGGAAAGAAAGAATGAAAGACATAAGCATTTAGCTTAGTAAGTTTGCATAATACACATAGCAACATTCTTACTTAATATAGACCATTTGATATAAACAATGGCATCATAAATTCAGCTATATAAAGCTTACTTACTCATACTTGATTAATACATAACTCATAAAACTTACTAGTCTCATACTTGATAGGCAAACGAAGTACCTGTATCACTAGATCACATTGATCAGCATACTTGAACATAATACTCATAATTTCTAATTTATCATTCATAACATGAATAATACTCGTTTTCACTTGATAATAACTTTACTTTCTTAGCTTTCTTGTTATCTCTTTGGAGCTAAACTCGTTTGCCCGATGAATTTATATGAATAACTGAGGATACTAAATCTCATCTAAATTTCGAGGCCATGACTTAACATGGACTTATACGAAGTCTTTCTTGTTCTCACCAATGCCATGCCTTAACTTGGACTTATATGGGATCTCTTTCTCTTGATAACTTTTCAATGCCAAGCTTGCCTTGGTATTACATGATAACTTGTTCAATGCCAAGCTTGCCTTGGACTTACATGATAACTTACTCAATGCCAAGCTTGCCTTGGACTTACATGATAACTTATTCAATGCCAAGCTTGCCTTGGACTTACATGATAACTTATTCAATGCCAAGCTTACCTTGGACTTACATGATAACTTACTCAATGCCAAGCTTGCCTTGGACTTACATGATAACTTATTCAATGCCAAGCTTGCCTTGAACTTACATGATAACTTACTCAATGCCAAGCTTGCCTGGGACTTACATGATAACTTGCTTGCTTGCTGATTCCATGCCTCGGCTTGGTCTTATACGGACTTTCTTGTTTCATGTGGTAGATCGAGTATCCTAAGCTATTCAACTTCAATCGGGGCTTTCTCATGCTTGGTTTCATTAATTTCTTTGTTTAACAACATTAAACATTTTCATAATAACATTTTACATTATACTAAGCAATTCAATGATATAAATCATAAAGCTTAGAAATCATACAAACTTACCTCAATATACTAAATGTAGTTAGGTATGCAATTTAGTCCTCGACCTTGTTCTTGCCTCGGTTTCGATTCGGGCTTCGTTTTTCTTGATCTATAGTCATAAATAGATCATTTAATATTCACATTGACTAAATTGACCCTTTACTCATACTTGGGAAAAATTACTATTTTGCCCCTATACTTTCTCATATTTGTACTTTTGCCCCAAGGCTCGTAAAATGAATTTCATTCGACTTTCTTAAACTTCATGCTTAGCTGATTCATTTTCTCTACTATAGCAATCATCAATTCCCATTATTTCTAATAGGTATGACTAATTTCATAACTATTACAAACTAGTCCATACTATCATATTTCATGAAATTCATTAAGGAAAAGATGTTTATCTAACATCAAACTCTCATAATCTTCCATAAAACATCATTTAACAAGCATGTCATTCATAGATGAAATTTTTGAACATGCATCTTAGCTTATTTTATAGCTAAAAATAGCTAATTCATAATACGAGGACTTCAAAAACACGAAGAATATTAAAAACGGGGCTAAGATGAACTTACTAGCAAGCTTGAAAAAAATGAACAACCCTAGCTATGGAGTCTTCAAATTTTCGAAAATGGAAGGAAGAAGATGAATGAAATTTTATCATCTTTTTCCTATTTTAATCACTTATTAGACAAATGACCAAAATGCCCTTCTCTTTAAAAATTTCTATTTTACTAACTCATGTCCATTTTTGTCCAAAATTTATAATTTGGGCAAATTTCTATTTAAGGACTTATAATTGCTATTCTAAAGCTATTTCATACAAAATGCTTCTAGAAACTTACATTTTACAAGTTTTGCAATTTGGTCATTTTTGACCATTCAACTCCAATTTAGCAAAATTGCTTCATGAAACTTTCACACTAACATGCAAACATGGCATAAACCTTAAAAACTCATAAATTCACCTCATATTCGTGGTCTCGTACCACTATTCCGACTAGGCTCTAAATCAGGCTGTTACAAAGTTTGCATACAATAATAGTTATCAATCCAGTATCCAGATGGCACCCTACGAGGTGTTGTATGGTCGTAGGTGTCGTACTCCTACTTGCTGGACTGAGCTAGGAGAGCGATAGTTATTGGGTCTAGAGTTAATCTCGGAGACGGAGGAAAAAGTTAAGGTAATTCGGGCTCGGTTAAAAGAAGCCTCGGATAGACAAAAATCGTATGCAGATCTGAAGAGGAAGGAGATAGAGTTTTCAGTGGGAGATCGAGTCTTTTTGAAGGTCTCACCTTGGAAAAAAGTCTTAATATTTGGACAGAAGGGTAAGTTGAGCCCCAAATTTATCGGTCCTTACCGAATATTGAATCGTGTAGGGCCAGTAGCTTATCAGCTCGAGTTACCTCCGAAGTTAAGTCAGATACATAGTGTATTCCATGTCTCGATGTTAAGGCGTTATCGTTCGGATCCGTCTCTTGTAGTGCTAGTGGAGGAAGTTGAGATAAGACCTGACTTGTCTTTTGAAGAAGAGCCAGTACAGATTTTAGATCGGGATATTAAGGTGCTGAGAAGGAAGTCGGTTCCGTTAGTCAAAGTATTATGGCATAATCACAGGTCAGAGGAAGCTACATGGGAGCCTGAGGACACGATCCGGCAATAATACCCTCATCACTTTTAATCAGGTAAATTTTGAGGCCGAAATTTCTTTAAGGGGGTAGAATTATAACATCCTGAAATTTGGGATTTTATGTTTCGCATTATACCATGCGTTAGGCTAGCTAAGAGTGTCAGTTGTGTATGTTTAGGGACCCTAAGAAGGCTTGAGGTTGAGTTGGGCCTCGGTAGAATTTTTGCGTTTATGCACTTAAGGGGGAGAAGGTAAGTGGCGTCAAGGCATAAGGGAATAAGTGTGTATTTTGCTAGCACAAGAGGAGCTAGTAGCAAGGTGGTGAGGCGTCACATGAAGGGGCTTAAGGGGTGGAGTTCGAATCCCACCTATTGCAAATTTTGGATTAATTTTTGTGCTAATCAGTTGGAAGATGGTAAGTGTCGGCCAAGACTCTAAAGAAGGTAAGGAAGACTTTCTAATGATGGAAATAACACTAAGGAGAAGAGTAAAGAGGAGATCAAGGAGAAAATAAGGAAAGAAATAAAGGAAAGAGATAAAAGGGGATATGTTGGCCGAATTTTAGGAGTTGCTTGGGGAAGGAATTTTGGTCAACTAAGACTTTTTGGTAGAGGGTGTAATCGGTTTTTGTAAGGGGTGGTTGTGCCGAATTTTTGTTAGACTTTTTGAGGAGTTTTTGGTTTCATTTGAAGGTCTTTTCTTTTTACCATTTGGTACCTCTTTTCCTTGCCTAAAACCGTGACTATTAGGGAGCATTTTCTTTTCTTCTTCTCATCTTTGCCATAGCTTTCTTTTTCTCTTTTCGTTAGACGACATACTTGGAGACCAAATCTCCCTTGTACTTTCCTCTCCAAAAAGTCGAATCTCTTAAGCATCTTATTTTCTCTCTCTCTTTTTCGTGTGGGGCATTTTCTTCCTTGGCCGAATCGGGTAAGTGGCTTCATTCTCTTCCTTTCATCCTCTTTTCTCCATAGCCGAATGTGTGACCCTCATCATTCGGTTGGTTCACTTTATTTCTAAACCGAAACATCACTCTCTCCTACTCCCTCATATCGTGATCATCTCTTCTTTTGTAGCATTCTAGTGGGGTGTCGAATCTCATATCTTTGCTGACTCATCCGTAGCCATAAGTCGAATTGGTAGAATCGGGTTCATCATCGTTAAGGGACTAGACAACTCGTTCCCCTCTACTCTTTGATCTTTTGGAAGTAGTGGTAAGCCGAAACCCTCTCCTTAGACAACTACTTTCTCTCATTGTAATATTATTCTGACCGAGACTCTTCCAATGGAGGGAAGTGGTAGCCGTTCTAAGGGAAAATCGATAGGAGGGCAAAAAGGGAGTCGACTTGCAATCTCTGCTCCCAAGTTCAAACGTAGGGCGGTATCGGCAGTTTGGGATTTTCCACCAGGTTGTGGACCATCTTCTGTTGAGAGTAGGCAAATTGTAGTCGTTCACGATACTAAGGGTAAGCATTTCTTTAGATCGTTTGATTTAGACTTGGATTAAGACACTATCTCTTGCTAGTTAATCGAGTGTTATGGTGACATAGGTGCCGACGATCAAGAAGGTTTAGTCCTTACCGTAATCAGGTGTGTAATCTCACACCGAAATCCTGTAAATCTGTGATTCACCATCATGTTTGAAAAATAGATCGTTGTTCCTTACAAATCTAATAACCGTAATATGGCATGAATCGAATAACTTGCTTAAACAACATTATTTCTAAAGATCTGTCGAAATCGGCATTAATTTGCTAAATTTCAAAAATGTCCTTATGGGCCGAATTACTAAAAAGCTTTAATGGCCCGTTTTTACGAAAATGCCCCTATGGGCCGATTTACCAAAATGCCCTCGATGGGCCGATGTGCTAGAATGCCTTAGTGGGCCGAATTACCAAAGTCCTTTAATGGGTCGATTCACCAAAATTTTTCACTAGATTAATGGTTGTTATATATGTGGATATAATTTTTATTATGTTGCATCTTTACATATTGCATGGGTTGGGAAAAATTGTATGGAGAGTAGTGTAGCCCGGTGGCATAGCCACAATTCGTTTATTATTGTGCTTACTTATGATTTCGGTGGCATGGCCACAATAATAATATATTATAGCAGTTTGACTGCAAATTTGGTGTGAGCGGCGGGGTGGGTTGACTTGATCTCCACAGGTGTGATTGGCTGGTCGGGGGTGTGATGGATGGATGGGTTGGGTTGCATTCATTTCATTTGATTACTGTTATGTAAATGGGCTTAGGCCCAAGATGTTGCTATGCGGGTTCGGGCCCAGTGGATGATGGTAAGGGGATTATGCATTGAGTTCTTGTAACTCACCCCCCTTTTCTTTCTTAATCCTTGCAGGTAATGCTCAGTGATAAGGACTTGGGCCCATGGATGACTCAGCGGAGGCCATACTTTGAAAATAATGTTTTTGAACATTAGTAATCTTCTTTCTGTTTTATTTCATTACTTTTACTATTTTGGGTTTAAACTTGTAATAAGGCCTCTGGGATATGTTTTAATTTGCTTTATGTTTTGACGTACTTATTATTTTCTTGAATTGTTTTAAACGGGATTTTTCTGAGATCATAAATAACGGTTTTCCAAAATTGATTAACAACAAACGAATTTCATAACAAATAAGTATAAATAATTTAACTGGATTTTCCTTCGAATTTTATCAACATTTTTTTCAAAAGTCACGATTTTAAAGTTCACTAGTTCAATTTTTGATTCATCAATCAACCTCTCGAGATTAGTAGTTTTTATAATCAAACTTGTTTTCTTAACTATAAACAAATAACGACAACTTTAATAAAAATCACAAGTTCTTTACACGTTTTCTTCATGTGACATGCCAGATCCGGTCATACCGCATGGGCCGGGTTTGGGGTGTTACAGTGATGATATATCATGCTAAATGATAGAATTAACTTGAATAAAATACTTGGATTTGTTGGGTTATGAATGCAAGATGTGGTGTAGGATTATGGAAAAGATTGGGGTGAGAAATGAAGCTAGGAATAGCTTTACTTTGTCCACGCGGGCGTGTGTCTAAACCGTATGTGACACATGGCCTGGTAACACGGGCATGTGGTTAGGCCGTGTGTCCCCTGCACCTTAAATTCGAGAAAACAGAATGCTCAGAATTGAGCACACGGGCAGAGACACGGGCATGTGTCTCAGCCGTGCGGGTGACACGGCCTTGAACACGGGCGTGTGTCTTGGCCGTGTGAAACCTGCACCTAATTCGAATTGAATTAATTAACCACACGGCCTAGCACACGGGCGTGTGGCATGGCCGTGTGGCACAAGTCAAAGAGCTACCTAGTTTTGAACACGACCTGTAGCACGGGCGTGTCCCTTGAACCATACGGGCGTGTGAGCCCTGCACCTTGAAAAATTTTGGAATTTTGCAAAAAATTCTCTAAGTTCCTGAATTAGTCCCGACTTGATTCTATTGCCCGTATTGGGCGTCGAGGGTCCACTTAAGGGACATTATGAATGACCTCGGTGAATGAATAGTAACTTGCTTGAATTAATCGATAAATGTTCTGAATGTTCCGGTAACGCTCCGAAACTCTGTTCTGGCAACGGATACGGGTTAGGGGTGTTATATAAAGGCTTACTCGTTCCTCGGATTCTTTACTTCCTGACTTCAATCCTCACTATCGCTGCCCTATACAGCAGTTTCCTCAATTTTCTCTCCTTCAGGGAAACCAAAGAAGACAATGGAGAATGAAAGAAAGTAAAACAGAATTGAGGAGAATTCTGCCTTCAGAAAAATCCTCAACTCACGTATATATAACCCTTCTTATGCACGGTTTAAGGCCCAAAGTAACCATCCATCAGCAATCATTTTGTCTCCCACTAAGAAACCAACCAATTCCAACTTAACCGAACCGGAATTAGATCTAAACTAATTACGAACCTGCCACAAAATTTTCCAAGTTTTTCAATAGAGTCTGCCAACTTACTAGTTTATTCAATTAACTTCCCACCTTTCCTAATGTTCGGGTGTAACAATTATTGCATTTTAGTCCTTAAGTTCAAAACTAACAAATTTCACTTTCCATATTAGTTCTTTTTCATATCTAAGCTTCAAATCTAACAAATTAACACTAAAACTTTAAGCATTCATCAATGACATCTTTTATGAACTTTAACAGTTACGAAAATTAACATGCTAAATCAAGCTCTCGGGATTTCAAAAACATACAAATTATAAAAATAAAACTAAATTAAGCTTAACAATTTGTTGCTAAATGATTAAATTCCTAAGCCGTTTCCTCCATGTGTCTTTTCCCCTATTTCGGTATGAGGAAAGAAATGAATTCTCTCTTTCTTTCCCTTATCATCTTTGTTTTTATCTATTTACATATAATAATATAAATATAATTTAACATTGTTTTAATTAAAAATTCGTACCAAATCGTCCACCAAGTTCCAAAATGGTTTATTTGCCTTTTTTTTATTTTGGTTAAATCACTACTTTAGTCCTTTATCATTTAAAAGTCTATAACAATTAATTTTTACAACTTTTATGATTTAGTCATTGTACCTTAATTAGCCACTAATTCGACGAAGTTACTTATCCAAAATTCAATTCACCTATTAAATAACTTAATAAATATTTAATAAAAATATTTTCGAGCTCGGTTTCTAAAAACGAAGTCTTAATACTTCATTTTCTGATACCATTGACTTTAGGATCACTACACTTGTACCTTAGTTAACTATCCATTTAAAAAATTCGTCAGACCAAAATTCAATATAATACTAAAATTAAATCATAAATATTAATTAATAATATTTACGGACTCGATCATCAAAGAACGGGATTTCGAAACCACCGTTTTCAGCACCACTAAAAATCAGGCTAATACAAAATCTTTGTGTTTATGGCTTATATTTATTTGTTCTAAATATTTAACATGAGTGGAAAAATATTTTAAAAGAAAGTTTATTAGTGAAGTAGTAGAAGAGCAACAAGAAAAAAGAGTGAATAGCCAAAGTTAGATACAAATCAATTTGAAAAAGGATCAAAAGAGTCAAGTTGAATTTAGCATTGAAAACCTTCCGGTCGATCCAAGAATGAGAACTAAGATTACAAATTATCATCAAAATGATTGAGAAAATATAAAGACATATTTTTAACAACATTAACAAAGAGAATATAATTCAACGGTTTCAACGCATGAGAAAGCATCGTGGACAAATGTTAAAAAAACATTATTCAAATTTATTTGATGTACCTTTTCTTTCAATTATTGTTCTAATAATTTTGTAATAATTTTACATTTAATCATATATATAGGTTTATCAATAATTAATATTATGTATTAATTTATATAATTTTAATAAACGCTTTAATTTTTAAAAATTTAAAATTAACTCCACAATTTAAATTACCTGACCCAATAAATTGACTAGCACAGACCGAATCTTGAATGAGAAATTTTCAAATTCAAACAAGATTAATTGAAGCGTATTAAAAATTAAATAATAAATTTTGTTTTTGTTTTTATTTTTATTACATAAATATTAATAAAAATTATTTTTATTTTTATTTTTAAAATAGTATAAGAGTACACTGGACTAATTAAGTGGCATACGTAAGTCAAGACGAATAAATCGAATATCGGAAATTTTATATAAAATCAAAATGGGATCAGAAATCTTATCGAATTTATAAAAAAATTTAATCAATTGATTTTATTGAAAGATAAAAGGTATTGTCAACTCTTACCAAAAAAAAGTATTGTGGACAAGTTTTAAGGAATTAAAAATGTGTTTCCACAATTTGCATATACAACCAATTATTATTTTAAGAATTAATATATTAATTTTAAAATAGGGAAATATTTATTTATATGGGTGTAAATATTTTAACAATCTAATCGTTAAATTTATCAATATATTTGTACCTTTCATGCACATAAATTTTTTAATCAATCTGATATTTCTATCGTATCAATTTAAAATATTCTATATTAATATATATTTAACGGTTGAATTTTTTTTTACATAAAATGAATAGTTAAAAATTCTTAATTTATGTCAAATTTAATAGGCATGATCTATATAAATAGAGTATCAAATATGACAATTATTCGTCCATAATTCCAAAATAATAGAGTATATAATGAACTATTATATATTTAATTGTGTTATGCTATATCCATGCAATTGCCAAAGTTTCTTCACCAAACCATATATTAAGGCTAACAAACGAGAGATACAAAAATTTCACAACCACCAACACCTACATTATGTAAAATGGTTAAAGTGGATGATTATTGGTAAGACCATCCAACCTTAATTCGCTTAGTTGTTAGACTCAACAATTTTGATTCGGTGATATCCCATTATACTTTTTAACCATTATAAATGGATGAACCTGGTGATTCATGAACCTCCAACTTGTTCCATCAACTCTAGGCTCTAGCAAGCTAGCTCCGGTTCTTGTGTTGCGTTGTATCCCATATGGCTCTACAAAGTGGAGAGAAATTACCCATGTTTATTGGGCACATCTGGTCAAAGCAGAAGAGTAGATGGACCTTGTTGGGGCTAAGATTGCTTGCCTTTCTTGCCGCAGCAGCTGCAACTCTTGTGATGGTTCTCAACAAACAAAGCAAAACTTTTGTGGTTGCAACCATTGGAACTACCCCTGTCAACCTTACTCTCACTGCCAAGTTTCACCACACGCCAGCGTTTGTGTAAGAAACCTAGCTATCTATCATATTCGGTCATTTTCCTTCATCATTATATACTATGATCAATTACTGATATAGCTGAGCACTGTTCCATATTTTCCATGGCATGTATATGTACAGGTTCTTTGCTATAGCTAATGGACTGGTCAGCATCCATAACTTGGTGATGATAATGGTGGATTTGTTGGGGGGCAAGTTCGATTACAAGGGTTTTCAGCTTCCCGTGATTGCTAGTTTGGACATGGTACGTCGACGATTATTGTTTTACATACTTTAGCTTGCTTTCGTTTATATTTTATTAAATACTTTACTACATTTTTACTATTTGTAACTTCTAATTCCTGAAACATTAAAGTCATCTCATTGAAGATAAGTGTGCAGAATATATTTGGTTTTGTTTAATTAATATATACTTTGTGTGATGATGGATGGGTGCATGGGACAGCTAAACCTGGCATTGGTATCTGGTGGAGCAAATGCGGCAGCGTTCATGGCGGAGCTGGGGAAAAATGGTAATTCTCATGCGAGGTGGGACAAGATTTGTGATAAATTTGGAGCATATTGTGACCGTGGTGCCGGAGCTCTTATTGCTTCATTTCTTGCTCTTGCTCTCATGCTTCTCATTTCTTTCCTATCTATCCTTAACCTTAAACTTGTCAACTCATCATCCCATAATTCTCACAACAATATAATCGCTCTTCCTAATTAACCCTAAACCTCAAACTTTACTCGAACCATTTCCATGGACTGTATTATTAATATGTCATACTTAGCATCAACTATATATGTCTTATTTTTGAAATGCATGTCCTAGTATTACTTTTTAATCATTTTCTTTTCATTCAACTTTGTAAAATAACATTATGGTCAATGATGTTTACAAGTCGGGTAAGCATGGTTCAAATGGACAGTCTCGAAACTAGAACAACTATTGACCATACAAGGTTGATACTAAAGGTTTCCAACCATGATTTCACCAACCAACATGTAAAACCAATAGTAGGACAAATTATTGGCATGAAAATTGAGAAATTAATATGTATATATATATATTTAGTATTAATTTGAGTCAATATAGATTGTAGAAGGAATAGTTAAAAACAAAATAATATTAATGTTGTTCATCCTTTATTAATTATATCTAATTCTAAAACTAGTTTGTTTATGATGCAATATAAGTGTATTACTCTAGAACAAAAATTCTCTACCCCAACACGTGAAGCAGATAATTTTAATTACGACCAACGTTTGATAATGTTAAACTATTTAGTTCTTTTCACGGAAAAAATCATAACCAAATCAACTGAAAGCTTCATCAAACAAATCTTATTAGAATCCTGTAATGGAAAAGACGATGGTGATAAATTTAAGGAAGATAGAAAGGTCAAAGTTTGATTTCATTTTCTTCAGCCAAAAGCTCTCTCACAAATTTTTTTCGGGGTTTCATTGATTGGGTTGAATGAATTAAGAAAAAGAGTGCATGTAAAGTTTGGGGAAAGGATTGTATGAAACAGTGATACCACGTCATCTGTATCCCTTTTCCAATATATTTATGCCACATCAGCATTTTCATCCTGAATTTCAGCATTTTCATCCTGAAAAAAATCAAATCCAAATTAAAATCCTGAAATTTAGAATAAGAATACTGATGTGGCATAAAACTATTGAAAAGTGATAATATCCCTGTTTCATACAATCCTTTCTCGTAAAGTTTGTGAGCGTAGCTTGGAACCAAATCCAGTCAGTTCAGTTAGGCTTTGAGCTCTCTCAGACTCAAACCACTAGCTAGGTATGTTAATTTGTTACTTTCTTTTTCACTTTCTCTGTTCACTCTTCGAACCGTGAATAATAATTTGATCTTTAGGCTCCATTTTTTTCATAAAAATTAGGGATAATTTCTAATAAACAGGAAAATAAAAGTTATAGGGGTTGAACTTTTTTTTTTTTCTGATTACATGTCGGTCAATAGTGAGTTAGTAGGGTCATTCATGTCAAGCTTCAACTGATTCCTTTTACTCCTTTTATTCAGAATTTCAAATTCTGACATGGATTTGGGATGCATGCCCCTTGTCAAAACTATTATTATAGCATAATTTCACATCTAATATCATTGTGATGTTCACCTAATATAGAATTTGACATAGCCATTTCTTGAAGTTCTTTACTTTTTAATGGAATAAATTGTTTCAGACTTAGGGTCCGTTTGTTTGCCAGGAAAACATTTTCTGGAAAACATTTTCCTGATTTTCCGGTGTTTGTTTGACTGAAAACATTTTACATATGGAAAATGTTTTCAAAAACACGGGTAAAATGTCTATGCTTTTAGGGAAAATGTCTTACGGATTATTTTTCTGTAAGACATTTTCCAACTCTCACCAATCTTTCCTAGTCGTTCTTCATCTTCTTTCTTCTTCATCCAGGAAACTTTCCTCCTTCTACTTCTTCTATTCTTCATCTTTTATTTTCGTTTTTCCTTAGCTATGTCCGTCGCATATCTTCTCTTCTCAGGGTTGTTTCGTTTCGCTCAAATCTTCATCTTCGAAGGGTCTTGGCTTAAGGTATGGCATCTTTTTTATGTTCATTTTAAAGCTCTTTTTTTCTTCTTATTCTTTACTTGTCCACTTTTTAACCGATAATTTTGGCAATTCCCTAGAATTTTAATTTTAATTTTTTATACTTTGAATACCCTTTTGTTCTTTGTGCTGAATTTTGGGTTTTATCTGAAAGTGAATGTAACAGTCCGGTTTATACCCTAGTCGGAACAGTGGTTTCGGGACCACAAATTCGAGTCCGTATAATATATTAATATTATTTTCTGTGCCTCTGATAAGTGATTAAGCATGTGTTAAATTTTCGTAAATTAATTTGTCCATTTGTATGTTTATTTTGACAAAAGGATTGAATTGCATTAAATGTGAAAGTTGCATGCTAATTGTCAAAGTACCAATATGTTGTGACTTTGTTAAGTTGGAGGCCTTATATGGCAATTAAGCCATTCATAGGGTTAGTGGACGGCATATGGTCCAAAATGACATTAATTTATATGTTATATATGTTTTATTATAAGGACAGTTTTGTAATTAGGTTAATAATATGATAATTAATAAAATTTAGCATGAAAATGAACTTTCATTCACGCATTCTCCACCGAAAACAAAAAGAAAAGAAAAGAAAAAAAGCTTGTAGGGTATTCGGCTCTTGTTCATCACAATTAAGGTATGATTTTGATATGGTTTTTGATAATTTTTACGTTTTTGCAATCGTTGCTTAGTCTACTATCAAGCCCATGTCTCAATTTTGTGTATTGATGATGTTGTGTAATATGCCATTAATGATATGTTGAGCTTTGAGATGATTTAAGGTGTTAAATGAAAGATTTGAGCTAGATGAACATACTTTGTTCTTGAATTTTTGATGAATTTAACTAATTAGGGCTAAATTAAGAAAGTAGTAATTTGAAGGACTAAATTGCAAATTTGATGGAAAATATGGGCTTGTATGTTATATATATACATTCGGCTAAGCTAGGATGTATGATGATTTTGTGTATTTGATGTTTTGAGAAAAATGGACTAAATTGATAAATTGTGCAAATGTGAGGGTTAATTTGCAAATAGCCCTAAATGTGTGTCCTTGAACCGAATTGAATGAATTAGTGAATAAAAGAGTTAATTCTGAATATGTATAGATCAAGAACCGAGGAAAACGGACTTAGATCGCGGGAAAGAGAAAGTAACCGAGTAGCTGTTTCTATTTCCGATAAATCGAATCCGAGGTAAGTCATATTGCAAATAAATTTAATTGTATTGAGTTGAGCATATTCATATGCCTATCGTTGATAGTGAATGCTTATGAAGTGTTATGCAAATGAATTCTGAGATAAGATCGACTTAGCGACAATGTCCGAGAAGTCCCGTACGAACCTAGGAATACATAGGTATCTGTTCTTTTATATCATGTAAGACCACGTCTGGGACATTGGCGTTGATTTGAGACTTCGTGTAAGACCACGTCTGGGACGTTGGCATCGATATTATCTTTACGTGTAAGACCACGTCTGGGACGTTGGCATCAATATTATCTTTATGTGTAAGACCATATGCAGGGCATCGGCATCATATTGATTTGTGTAAGACCACATGCGGGACAGTGGCATCAATATCTGTGTGCATGTAAGACCTCGTCTGCAAATGCGGGGCGTTAGCATTGTATAACTGTTCCGAGCTTTCTGAGTATCCTATTAGGTTCCTATCGGTTCAACGAGCAAGTTTGTGATAAGAATGGTTAAGTGATTTGTATATCTGTTTCAGGTACGTTGATTTATACATTAAGTGTGTATATAAGGTAAGTACCTATGTGATCTCACTACGATGATTACGTATATTGGAATAACAATATGATATGTGAAAGTAAGCATGAATGAACTATGTTTATATAAGACTTTTGAATTGATGAATGTGACAAATATGGCCAAGTACATGGATCAAAGCATATATGTGATAGTTTGCTAAGTCATTAAGTTGTGCCAATGTACCTATGTGCATATATGCCTTTCATGCTAAGTTTGTTTGTATTATGACTTACTAAGCTTTTGGAAAGCTTACTTTGTGTGTCTGTTTTCTCTGTTTTATAGGTCGTTAAAGCTACTGAAGGCTCGGGACCGTCAAGGATCGTCATCACACTACTAAACTCATTTTTGGTACACTTTGGAAATGTATATAGCTAGATATGGCATGTATAGGCTAGTATTTGATATGAGTTTGTTATATGAACTTAGCCATGTGATTTTGCTAGTTATGAGTTGAGAATTTGCTTGAATGAATGTGATATGTGAAGTATGTTTTTGGCATAGTTATTTGATATATGAAATGGTCAAGTTTTGATTAAGCAAATGAATAAATTATGCTTGTGATGAAATGAGTTTTAGTCTTGTAATTTGGATGGTTATTTTGGTATATTCTTGGTTGCCAAATAGGCATGAGATGTCTTAATGATTTTGCTTGTAGGTAAGACCCATTGGGTGGCATTTTGGCCTTGCAAATGGCCTATTTTGCCACACGGTTGTGGTACACGGGCGTGCCTAGTGACCGTGGGGCTAAGTCAGTAGCTAGCCTAAGAGCACACGGCCAAGACACACGGGCGTGTCTAGTAGCCGTGTGAAAAAGTCAGTATATGGCCTTAGAGTACACGGCCTTAGCACACGGGGATGCTTGGTGGCCGTGGATGTAAAGTCATATTCGACCATGGCCAAGGTACACGGGCGTGCTTGGTGACCGTGGAGTAAAGTCAGATTCAACCACGGGGAGGACACACGGGGGTGTGCAGCAGCCGTGGGAGGCACACGTCCTACCTACACGGGCGTGTAACCCCTGAAACCTTCAAAAGTTTTAAATTTCCGTGAAATTTTGTATGTGTTCCGGTTTAATCCCGACCCGATTTATAAGCATGTTTTAGGTCTCGATGACCTTCTAAGGGGACACTATGTTTGAGGTTTATATACATTTGTATGACATTTCTGTAAATGTTTCTGATCTGTCCAGTAACGCCTTAAACCGTAGTCCGGCAACGGATACGGGTTAGGGGTGTTGCATTTGGTTGGTATCAGAGTCACGGTTTAGTCGATTCTCGGACTAACATAGCATGTCAGAGTCTAGCTATACATTCCATATTTCTGAATTTTGATAGTGTGATGAATCTTGACGTATAAATGTGATTTTTGTATAGTAATGGATCCAGAAAGAGCTGTAGCTGACGACATAGAAAGTAATGCACCTGCTCCCGTGCAAGGGACAGTGCCCACTGATTCGAGACCGGTTACTATCGGTCAGGAGGGAGAAGCTAAACAAGCTTTCTTCCAGTTGATGAGTGAATGGTTCACTCAATTCGTAAAGAATAATCCGACTATTTCACAACCCCCGCCCCCTGTTAATCACCCTCAGACATCTGTTATGCCTCCGACTATGAATCTGAACTTGTTAAACAAACCTCCGGTTGACAAAATCTGTAAGTATGGGGCTGAAGAGGTCTGGGCTACTAATGATGATGATGCTGAAAAGGCCGAGTTTTGGTTAGAAAACACGATCCAGGTATTCGAAGAGATTTCTTTGACTACGGATGAATGCATAAAGTGTGTTGTATCTTTGCTCCGAGATGCAGCTTATCAATGGTGGAAAACTTTGATATCTGTTATTCCAAAAGAACGAGTGACATGGGACTTCTTTCAGATTGAGTTCCGGAAGAAATATATTAGTGTGAGGTTCATTGATCAGAAACAGAATGAATTTTTAGACTTGAAACAGGGCCGTATGTCTGTTACGGAATATGAACGGGAGTTTGTCAGATTGAGTCAATATGCTCGTGAATGTGTATCATCTGAAGCAATAATGTGCAAAAGGTTTGAAGATGGGCTTAATAAAGACATCCGTTTACTAGTCGAGATTTTAGAGATAAAAGAGTTTGTTGTACTTGTTGATCGAGCATGCAAAGCTGAGGCACTTGGGAAAGATAAAAAGAAAGCTGAGTCAGAAGCTCGAGAAGTGAGAAAGAGATTTTAGAGTAGATCATTTCAGTCTGCTTCAAAGAAATTTAGAGATGATCAAAGCCGTTCGAGAGTTAATATGGGATATTCAAATAGAAATCGAGATAGATCACAAATGAGCTCCAAAGCTCCAGCAACTTCAGTGGCAAGTGTTGGAAATGTACGATCCGAGAAACCGAATGTAAGCATTATGGGAAAAGACATCCAGGAAGCTATAGAATGAATGATGAGCTTGTTTGAGATGTGGATCACTTGATCATTTTATCCGTGATTGCCACAGAGTCCGCCGAACAGAGACTATTCAGAATCTGAGATCTGATAATGCACCTGTAAGAGGTAGAACTTCAAAGAATGTAAGAAATGTCAGTGGTAGTCAGAGAACTACGAGAGAGACTGTTGCGAGATCCGAAGCTAGAGCACCTGCCAGAGCGTATGCTATTCGAGCTCATGAGGAAGCTTCATCACCAGATGTTATAACGGGTACTTTTACACTTTATGATACTTCTGTGATTGCGTTGATAGACCCTGGTTCTACTCATTCGTATATATGCATGAATTTACCATTCAGTAAGACTTTGCCTGTAGAGTCTACTGAGTTTGTTATAAAAGTATCGAACCTCTTAGGTAAAAGTGTCTTTATTGACAAATTATGCAAGAAATGTCCGTTAATGTTTCGAGATATCTGTTTCTCTACTGATCTGATGCTTTTGCCATTTGATGAGTTCGATATTATTCTGGGTATGGACTTGTTGTCTTTACACGATGCTGTTGTGAATTGTAAAAGAAAGATTATTGATTTGAGATGTCCGAATGATGAAATTGTACGGATTGAATCTAATGATTTGAATGGTTTGCCTGCTGTGATATCTGTGTTAAATGCTCAAAAGTATGTGAAAAAGGGGTATGAGTCATATTTTTCTTATGTAATTGATTCGAAAGTATCTGAAAAGAAAGTTGAATCAGTACCTATTGTTTGTGAATTTTCTGACGTATTTCCTGAAGAATTACCGGGTTTGCCTCCGATTCGTGAAGTTGAGTTTGGTATTGAGTTATTACAGTACTACACCTATTTCGATAACCCGTATAGAATGGCACCAATGAGTTGAAAGAATTAAAGTCACAGTTGCAAGAGTTGACTGACAGAGGGTTCGCTAGACTGAGTTTCTCACCTTGGGGTGCTCCCATTCTGTTTGTGAAAAAGAAAGATGGCACAATGAGAATGTGCATTAACTACCGTCAGTTGAACAAGGTGACCATAAAGAACAAATATCTGTTGCCCAGGATTGACAATTTGTTCGATCAGTTAAAAGGAGCTACTGTGTTTTCAAAGATAGATCTGAGATCGGGTTACTATCAGTTGCGAGTAAAAGATTCAGATATACCGAAAACTACTTTCAGAATAAGGTACGGGCATTACAAGTTTTTAGTTATGCCATTTGGATTAACAAATGCTCCTGCTGCTTTTATGGATTTGATGAACAAAATTTTCAGGCCGTACCTAGATCGATTTGTTATTGTATTCATTGATGACATTTTGATTTATTCGCGTGATGAGGCTGAACATGTTGAGCATCTGAGAATTGTATTGCAAACTCTGCGAGAAGAGAAAGCGTATGCGCGAAATTCAGCAAATGTGAATTACAGTTTGCGTGAAGTTAGTTTTTTCGAGACATATTGTGGAAACACAGGATTCGTGTTGACTCGAGCAAGATTTCTGCTATATTGGATTGGAAACCTCCAAAGAATGTATCACGAAATTCGTAGTTTTTGGGACTTGCTAGTTATTACCGCAGATTTGTTAAAGGCTTTTCGACGATAGCTTCTCCATTGACTAGATTACTTGAAATATGTTAGATTTGAATGGTCCGATAAATGTCAGAAAAGCTTTGATCGTTTGAAAACTCTGTTGATCAAGCTCGGTTCTAAGTACGGCTAGAATCGGGTAAAGAATTCGTGATATACAGTGATGCTTCGTTGAATGGTCTGGGATGTGTATTGATGCAAGAAGGCAAAGTAATAGCTTATGCCTCGAGACAACTTAAGTCACATGAGAAGAACTACCCAACACAAGACCTTGAGTTAGCTGCGATTGTGTTCGCACTAAAGATTTGGCGTCATTATTTGTTCGGTGAGAAATGTCACGTGTTTTCAGATCATAAAAGTCTGAAATACCTGATGACTCAGAAAGATTTGAACCTGCGTCAAAGAAGATGGCTAGAGCTGTTAAAAGATTATGAACTTGTGATAGATTATCATCCGGGTAAAGCAAACATTGTTGCTGATGCATTGAGTAGAAAATCATTGTTTGCACTATGTGCTGTGAATGCTCAGTTAGATTTGTCTGATGATAGCTCTGTGATTGATGAATTAAAAGGGAAACCATTGTTTATACAGCAAATATGTGATGCTCAGAAATTTGATAATGAGTTATTAGCGAAACGAGCTCAGTGTGATTCGAATTATGAATCTGAATTTTGAGTTGTTAATGATTGCTTGAGATTCTGAGATCGTATCTGTGTTCCGAGAAATCCGAAATTGATTCAGTTGATTTTGAGTGAAGCACATAACAGTCGTCTATCTATTCATCCGGGGAGTACTAAAATGTACCATGATTTGAAGTGACACTATTGGTGGTCTGGTATGAAGCGTGATATTTCTGACTTTGTTTCAAAATGTTTAATCTGTCAGCAAGTCAAAGTTGAACATCAAGTTTCGTCTAGGTTGCGACAACCGATTCTGATTCCTGAGTGGAAATGGGATAGAGTGACAATGGATTTTGTTTACGGTTTGCCTCGGACTCAGAGAAAGAAAGATGCGATATGGGTCGTAGTTGATCGATTGTGAAATCGCCCATTATATTCCGGTAAGATCTGACTATTCACTTGAGAGATTAACCGAGCTTTATATTTCTGAGATTGTTAGATTGTATGGGGTACCACTATCTATTGTGCCGGATAGGGACACGAGGTTTACATCGAGGTTGGAAGAAATTGCAAGAAGCTTTAGGCACGAAAGCGCATTTCGATCTGACTTTTCATCCGCAAATAGATGGTCAATCCAAGCGGATTATTTGATTCTTGAAGATATGTTAAGATGCTGTATACTTGAGTTTAATGGTTCGTGGGAACAATATTTTCCATTGATTGAATTTGCATACAATAATAGTTTTCAATCGAGCATCAAAATGGCACCTTATGAAGCTTTATGCGGACGTAAATGTCGTACACCTCTGTATTGGACGGAGCTCGTGAAAAGTAAGCTACATGGAGTTGAATTAATAAAAGACTCGAGCGAGAAAGTGAAATTGATCCGAGATTGTTTGAAAGCAGCATCTGATCGTCAGAAGTCTTATGCGGACTTAAAACGAAAAGATATATAATTTAAGATCGATGACAAAGTATTTCTGGAAGTGTCACCATGGAAGAAAGTACTTCGTTTCGGATGTAAAGGCAAGTTGAGTCCGAGATTCATCGGGCCGTATGAAATCATTGAGCGAGTTGGACCTGTTGCATATCGATTGTTGTTGCCTTCCGAGCTAGAAAAGATACATAATGTATTTCATGTCTCAATGCTCCGTAGATATCGATCCGATCCGTCACATGTGATTACCCCATCTGAAGTTGAAATCCGATCTGATATGTCATACGAAGAGGAACCGATCCGTATCTTAGCTCGTGAAGTAAAAGAATTGTGAAATAAGAAAATTCCGTTAGTGAAAGTATTATGGAATCAACACAAAATTGAAGAGGCAACGTGGGAGCCAGAAGATTCAATGAACAGCAATATCCGACTTTATTTAACGGTAAGATTTTCGGGGACGAAAATCCCTAAGGGGGGAGAATTATAACAATCCAGTTTATACCCTAGTCGGAACAGTGGTTTCGGACCACAAATCCGAGTCTGTATAATATATTAATATTATTTTCTGTGCCTCTAATAAGTGATTAAGCATGTGTTAAATTTTCGTAAAATAATTTGTTCGTTTGTATGTTTATTTTGACAAAAGGATTGAATTACATTAAATGTGAAAGTTGCATGCTAATTGTCAAAGTACCAATGTGTTGTGACTTTGTTAAGTTGGAGGCCTTATATGGCAATTAAGCCATTCATAGGGTTAGTGGACGGCATATGGTCTAAAATGACATTAATTTATATGTTATGTAACATCCCGGTTTAGGGCCTAGTCGAAATAGTGGTTCGAGACCACAAATCCGAGGGTCATGAATGAGTTTTTGAGGCTTATAATATGTATGCATGCTAGTGTGAAAGTTTCATGAAGCAATTTTGTGAAATTATGGTTGAATTGTCCAAAAGGACTAAATTGCAAAAGTTGCAAAATATGTGTTTCTAGAAGCTATATCTGTGAAATAGCTTTAGATTATTAATTAGAGGTCCTTAAATAGCAATTTATCCAAATTCTAATTTTTGGACAAAAATGGGCATGGATGAATTAAAGTTGAAAGTTTATCAAAAAGGGCATTTTGGTCATTTATCAATTAAGTGATTAAAATATGTGAAAAGATGATAGAAATTCATTCATCTTCTTCCCATAGCTGCCAAAAATTTGAGAAGCCATTGTTAGGGTTCTTTCAATTTTTCAAGCTTGCTAGTAAGTGCTCCTAAGCCCGATTTTTGATATTCTTCGTATTTTTGAAGTCTCGGTAGCATGAGTAAGCTATTTATAGCTATTTGGTGAGCTATCATGGATGTTCAAACATGTACATATGTATGACATGCATGTATTTTGATGTTTTATGGAAGAATATGAAGGCTTGATGTAGTAGAAACATCTTTTGCTAAGTGATTTTCCATGAAAATACATGTAGGGACTTAGTTGTGAAAATCTTAAGTTTGGTCATACATGGGTGATTTAGTGAGATTTGATGAATGCTTTAGTTGAGTAAGTGGTTCGGCTAAGCATGAAAGAGTAGAAAGTTGAATAAAAATCACTTTACGAGCCTTTGGGACTAAAGTGTAAATATGAGAAAGTTTAGGGGCAAAATAGTAATTTTGCTAAAGTATGAGATGTGGGTCAATTTAGTCAATGTGTGTATTGAATAAGCTGATTTATTCATTATAGATCAAGAAAGACGAAGCCCAGATCTAAATCGAGGCAAAAGCAAGGTGGTGGATTAAATTGCACATTTCAATACTTTTGAGTATCGAGGTAAGTCTATGCATAAACAATGCATTCATACTTACAATTTGTTGATGATAGCTAGTGTGTAGCTAATTCGAGATTGATTTAGAACCTATGTGGTTCAAGTAGAATAAATGTAGTAGAAATGGTGAATGAATGTATGATCGAGAATGATTGGGAATCTATGTGGTTTAAGTAGACTTGTGTATGTGTTGTGATAATGCTAGATGGTAGGCTAAGTGCGATACCATCCTAATGCATATTGACGATGAGCTAGCTATGTACGATGCTATCGTGAGGTATATCATCTAGTGAGCTATGTGCTGAATCACTACGAATACCATTGTGGTAGGCTAAGTGCGATACCACCTTATTAATCAAATGTGGTGTGCTAAGTGCGAAACCACCGAGATATTGGGTGTGTGGATGGGTGTGTGTATTAACCGTGTGTGGATGAGTAGTGTGGATTAGTTATGTAAACTAGTTGTGTGGATGATTTGTGTGGATAAGTTATGTGGATTGATTTGTGTGGATGTATTACGATAAATAATGATGTGTTGTATATTACGTAAATGTGATATTGAATGCAGGGGTGCATTTCAATGGTTATGAGTATGTGACTCATGATGTGTTGGAAATGTGGTAAGGGATAGAAAGAGTAAGCATAGTTGTGAATTACTTGTTGGTATAATGCTAATAGTTGCTTAGCTTATACTATGTTGCTTATTTGTTTATGTGTAAACTTACTAAGCTCGAAGGTTACGCTCTTTCTTTTCCCTTGTCTTATAGATTAAAGCGTTGAATCGAGATACGAGGATCATCAGAAGATAGCCCACATATCAGTACACTTTGGTACATGAAACTTAATGTTTTGTATATGGCATGTATAGAGGCTAGATAAGTTAGTAAATTTTGTTGTAAATGGCTAAGATGTGTTGGCCTATAGATGGATAGCTTATTCTGTATAATGACATGGTTGTTGGCTATTACATTATATGAAAGAAAGATGTAGTTTCCTATGTGAGAATGCACTTCAATTTGAGTTGATTATGATGGTGTTAGATGAGTATATGTTGTGTATGTTAGAAGGGTGAAAAGAACTTGACACTTAGTCTTGTTCTTGACCATGTGGGTAGACACACGGGCGTGTGTCTAGACCATGTGACACACAGTCAGCCCCACGGGCGTGTCTTTGTGGCCGTCGTCCCTGCATGTTAATATTTGAAAATAGAATAGATCCCGGACTAGTCACATGGGCGTGTGCCTAGGGCGTGTGGGATTAATCAGTGTTGGCCACGGGCTAGCCACATGGGCGTGTGTCTAGACTCTAGGCTGTGCGAGGGAAGTCAGTGTTCACCACGGTTGGGGAGCACGGGCATGCCATGGCCGTGGGGCATTTGGCAGAATGCTTGGGTTTTTAGGCATGGTCTTGGGACATGGGCGTGTGTGCTCATGCAATGGCGTGTCTAATCTCTTGCGAGCGCGTGAGAGACTGTATAAAAGAAAAATTTTCGAGGATCGTAAAAGTTACGGATTAGTCTCGAGAGTCCTCATGTGTATGAGTGAGGCCTCGTAAGTCGAGAATGAGGTTATAGCGAGTAATGATGTTGAGCATAAGTGGCGATTAAGCGGTTTTAGTTCGGTAACGCCTCGGGCCCAGTTCTCGACGTAGAACCCGGGAAAGGGGTGTTACATTTAGTGGTATTAGAGCTATGGTTTAGTCGGTTCTAGGACTATCGTAGCGGGTGTAAGAGTCTAGCTATACATGCCATAAGTGTACGATGATAGTATGGTGGTTTCTGATGATTTTAAATCTTGTTTTATATAGAATATGGATTCCGATCCATTGACTGCTGATTAAGCAGCTAGTAATGCGTCGGCTCCTGCGCAAGGAACCGTTCCGGTGCAATGTGGACCCGAGGCGAGGGGTCAAGGGGAAGAGGCACGAGAAGCCTTTCTCCATATGATGATTGATTGGTACTCGGACTATGTTCGAGCGAACCCTAACGCTCAACCTCCTCCACCTCCTCCAATACCCCAGCCAAATCCTGTGGCTCCTCAAGGTATGGATGTAGTGAGGATATCGAAACCCCCGGTGGATAAGATTAGGAAACACGGTCTTTGAGGAGTTTAGAGCTAAGGTAGATGATGACCTGAGAGAGGCGGAGTTCGGTTGGAGAACTTCGATGAGGGTGTTCGATGAGCTCTCATGTACACTTGAGGAGAGTTTGAAGTGTGCCGTATCGTTCTTTGAGAGATTGGCGTACCACTAGTGGAAGATGCGGCGTTAGTGGTCCCAAAAGAGCGGGTGACGTGGGACTTCTTTACGGAAGAGTTCGGAAGAAGTATATAAGCGAGAGGTTTCTTGTTGAAAAAGGAAAGAATTCCTTGGTGAAGCAAGGAAGGATGACAGATGGTAGTCACGAGCGTGAGTTTGTTAGGCTTAGCAAATACGCTCAAGAATGTGTGTCGGCAGAGACCATCTTGTGCAAGAGGTTCGAAGATGGGCTGAATGAGGATATCAAACTTCTAGTGGGCATTTTAGAGTTGAAAGAATTTGTGGTGCTAGTTTAGAGGGCAAGTAAGGCCGAAGAATTGATTTCAGAAAAGAGAAGGGCTGTGAGTGAAGCCCGAGATGCGAGAAAGAGACTAATGGGTATGTCGTATCAAGCCCAGTCGAAAAGATCCAAGGAAGTGAATCCTCAGATGTCAGCCTCAGTGGGGTATTCGCATCGAGACTTAGACAATACTCGTCAGGGTTCGAGAGTCTGAGCTCCCTCGATGGAAAGTGTGGGCAATACAAAGAGTAAACCGAAGTGTCCTAGTTGTGGTAGGTATCACACTGGAGAGTGTTGGGGAAATAGTCGAAAATGTTACGAACGTGGTTCCCCTAACCACTTTATCCGTAACTGTCCCGAGAGGGATGATAAGGAAGAGAGGCAAGAAGTGAGACCTAGTGATTAGTCTACGAGGGGTAGACCACCAAGGAACCCAAGAGGTGGGGCTAGTGGTATAGGTGTGTCCAGGGACTCTGCTGTGAGACCAGAGGGTCGGGCACCTGCGAGGACGTACGCCATTCGCACTCGCAAAGAGGCATCCTCCCCTGATGTGATAACGGGTACTTTTTCTCTCTTTGACACCTCTGTTATTGCTTTAATAGATCCAGGGTCTACTCACTCTTATATTCGCATGAGATTAGCATCTAGTTTGAGTATGACCGTTGAGTCTACGTACATTGTGATTAAGGTGTCAAACCCGTTAGGAAAGCATGTGTTAGTGGACAAAGTGTGTAAGAATTGTCCTTTGTTGATTGAGAATCATTGTTTTACGCAAACCCGATGTTGTTGCCGTTTGATGAGTTGATTTAATCCTAGGCATGGATTGGTTGACTACCCATAGTGTCTTAGTGAACTGTGGTAGTAAGTTATTTGAACTGAAATGTGAGAGTGGAGATGTAGTTCGAATTGAATCAGGTGGATCGGACAGTCTACCCGTGATGATTTCTTCCTTAGTGGCCGAGAAATGTTTAAGAAAAGGGTGTGAGTCCTATCTTGCGTTTGTGTTGAATACTCAAGAGGTCGGAGTAGGGTTTGGAATAGTGCCAGTGGTATGTGAGTACCCAGATGTGTTTCCGGAAGAGTTACCTGGATTACCTCCAGTGAGAGAGGTCGAGTTTGGAATTGAGTTGGTTCCAGGAACGGCACCTATTTCAATTGCCCCGTACAGAATGGAACCTGTAGAGTTGAAAGAATTGAAAGTTCAGTTACAAGAGTTGACAGATAAGGGTTTTGCAAGACCGAGCTACTCACCGTGGGGTGCTCCGGTATTGTTTGTGAAGAAGAAAGATGGGTCTATGAGGTTGTGTATAGACTATAGACAACTGAACAAGGTTACGGTTAAGAATAAGTATCCTTTACCAAGGATTCATGATCTTTTCAATCAACTGAAGGGAGCTGCAGTGTTCTCCAAGATAGACTTGAGGTCTAGTTATTATCATTTCTGAGTGAAAGAGCAAGATGTGTCAAAAGCGCATTTCGGACAAGGTATGGCCATTATGAGTTTTTGGTTATGCCGTTTGGTTTGTGAATGCACTGCGATTTTTATGGATCGATGAACCGTATTTTCAGACCATATGTGGACAAGTTTGTGGTTGTCTTTATTGGCGACATATTGATCTATTCTCGGGATGAAAACGATCATGAAGAGCACTTGAGAATTGTCTTGCAAACTTTGAGAGACAAGCGGTTGTATGCTAAGTTTAGCAAGAGTGAGTTTTGGCTCAGAGGTCGGATTCCTAGGACACATGGTGTCGGTGATGGTGTCGAGTTGACCCGAGTAAGATATCGGTTTGTTATGGATTGGAAAGCGAGAGAGCGTGCAGAAATCGAAGTTTCTTGGGATTAGCGGGATATTACGGATGTTTCGTAAAGGGGTTCTCTGTGATTGCTACCCGATGCGAAGCTATTGCATAAAGATGTCAAGTTTGAATGGTGAGACATGTCAATGAGCTTGAGAGCGAAAACAATGTTGGTCGAGGCACGATTTTGGTTCAACCGAGAATCGGGAAGGAGTTCGTGGTATATAGTGATGCGTCGTTTAATGGTCTCGGTTGCGTGTTGATGCAATAGGGTAAGGTAGTCGCTTACGCCTCGAGGTAGTTAAAACCGTACGAGAAGAATTATCCAACTCACGATTTGGAGTTGGCTGCGATTGTGTTTGCGTTAAAGATTTGGCGACATTATTTGTATGGCGAAAAGTGTCGAATCTTTACGGATCACAAGAGTTTAAAGTATTTGATGGATCAAAAGGATCTAAATCTGAGACAAAGACAGTGGCTTGAGTTGTTGAATGACTATGAGTTAGTCATTGATTACCACCCGGGAAAAGCGAATGTGGTTGTGGATGCCTTGAGTAGGAAATCCATGTACGCTCTAAGAGTTATGAGAGCGAGTTTAGCATTGTCTGATGATGGTGCTATTTTGGCAGAGTTGAGAGCTAAGCCACTATTTGTTCAACAAATATGTGAAGCTCAGAGAAATGACAGCGAGATGCAGGCTAAGATAGCTAAGTGCGGATCAGAAAGTGATTCTGATTTTTGAATGAATTTGAATGGTTGTCTGATGTATCGTGACATAATTTGTGTTTCTAAAAATGAGGAGTTGATTCGAAAGGTTTTGCATGAGGCCCACAGTGGATGCTTGTCAGTACATCCGGGCAGTACGAAAATATACAACGATTTTAGAAAGTTGTATTGGTGGCTGGGTATGAAAAGAGATATTTCAGAGTTTGTGACTAAGTGTCTGATTTGCCAACAAGTGAAAGTCGAGCATCAAGTACCTTCGGGATTGCTTGACCGGTGATGGTTCCCGAATGGAAGTGGGATCGGGTTACCATGGATTTTGTGTGGGGTTGTTGGATGACTCGAGAAAGAGAGATCTTTGTGTGGGTTGTTGTGGATAGATTGACGAAGTTGGCTCACTTTATTCCGATGACGTGTTGATTATTCTTTGGATAAGTTAATTTGAGTTATGCGTGTGCAGGTAGTGAGATTGCATGGTGTACCTGTGTCTATCATATCGGATAGAGATCCGGGGTTTACTTCGAGATTTTGGAAGAAGTTCCAAGAGGCCATGGGTACGAGATTGAATTTCAGTACTGTGTTCCATCCGCAATCCGATGGTCAGTCTGAAAGAGTGATTCAAGTTCTTGAAGATATGCTTCGATGTTGTGTGCTAGAATTCGAAGGTAGTTGGGAGAGATATCTACATTTGGTCAAATTCGCCTATAACAATAGTTATCAGTCGAGTATACAGATGGCACCGTATGAGGATTTGTATGGCCGTAAGTGTCGGACTCCTTTGTATTAGACCGAGCTTAGCAAGAAACGGATCCATGGGGTCGATCTAGTAAAAGAGACCGAAGAGAAAGTGAAAGTAATCCGTAATAGTTTGAAAGCTACTTCGGATCGACAGAAGTCGTATGCGGATTTGAAAAGAAAATAAATTGAGTTTGAGATAGGCGACAAAGTATTTTTGAAAGTATCACCGTGGAAGAAGATTATGAGATTTGGACGGAAAGGGAAATTGAGTCCAAGGTTTATAGGGCCGTATGAGATTACAGACAGAATTGGGCCTGTAGCTTACCGGTTGGCTTTGCCAGTAGAGTTAGAAAAGATTCATAACGTGTTCCATGTGTCGATGTTGCGACGGTATCGCTCCGATTCTTCACATGTGATTCCTTCAACGGAAATTGAGATAAGACCAGATATGTCTTATGAAGAGGAGCCGGTTAAGATCTTAGCTTGAGAAGTGAAACAATTGAGAAATAAGAGCATAGCACTAGTGAAAGTGTTATGGCAGAAACATGACGTCGAAGAGGCTACGTGGGAAACAGAAGAAGCTATGAGAGAGTAACATCCAAACCTGTTTTCTGGTAAGATTTTCGGGGACAAAAATCTCTAAAGGGGGGAGAGTTGTAACATCCCGGTTTAGGGCCTAGTCAGAATAGTGGTTCGAGACCACAAATCTGAGGGTCATGAATGAGTTTTTGAGGCTTATAATATGTATGCATGCTAGTGTGAAAGTTTCATGAAGCAATTTTGTGAAATTGTGGTTGAATTGTCCAAAAGAACTAAATTGCAAAAGTTGCAAAATGTGTGTTTCTAGAAGCTATATGTGTGAAATAGCTTTAGATTATTAATTAGAGGTCCTTAAATAGTAATTTATCCAAATTCTAATTTTTGGACAAAAATGGGCATGGATGAGTTAAAATTGAAAGTTTATCAAAAAGGGCATTTTGGTCATTTATCAATTAAGTGATTAAAATAGGTGAAAAGATGATAGAAATTCATTCATCTTCTTCCCATAGCTGTCGAAAATTTGAAAAGCCATTGTTAGGGTTCTTTCAATTTTTCAAGCTTGCTAGTAAGTGCTCCTAAGCCCGGTTTTTGATATTCTTCGTATTTTTGAAGTCTCGGTAGCATGAGTAAGCTATTTATAGCTATTTGGTGAGCTATCATGGATGTTCAAAAATGTACATATGTATGACATGCATGTATTTTGATGTTTTATGGAAGAATATGAAGGCTTGATGTAGTAGAAACATCTTTTGCTAAGTGATTTTCCATGAAAATGCATGCAGGGACTTAGTTGTGAAAATCTTAAGTTTGGTCATACATGGGTGATTTAGTGAGATTTGATGAATGCTTTAGTTGAGTAAGTGGTTCGACTAAGCATGAAAGAGTAGAAAGTTGAATAAAAATCACTTTACGAGCCTTTGGGACTAAAGTGTAAATATGAGAAAGTTTAGGGGCAAAATAGTAATTTTGCTAAAGTATGAGATGTGGGTCAATTTAGTCAATGTGTGTATTGAATAAGCTGATTTATTCATTATAGATCAAGAAAGACGAAGCCCGGATCGAAACTGAGGCAAAAGCAAGGTGGTGGACTAAATTGCACATTTCAATACTTTTGAGTATCGAGGTAAGTCTATGCATAAACATTGCATTCATACTTACAATTTGTTGATGATAGCTAGTGTGTAGCTAATTCATGATTGATTTAGAACCTATGTGGTTCAAGTAGAATAAATGTAGTAGAAATGGTGAATGAATGTATGATCGAGAATGATTGGGAATCTATGTGGTTTAAGTAGACTTGTGCATGTGTTGTGATAATGCTAGATGGTAGGCTAAGTGCGATACCATCCTAATGGAAATTGACGATGAGCTAGCTATGTGCGATGCTATCGTGAGGTATATCATCTAGTGAGCTATGTGCTGAATCACTACGAATACCATTGTGGTAGGCTAAGATCGATACCACCTTATTAATCAAATGTGGTGTGCTAAGTGCGAAACCACCGAGATATTGGTTGTGTGGATGGGTGTGTGTATTAAGCGTGCGGATGAGTAGTGTGGATTAGTTATGTAAACTAGTTTGTGTGGATGATTTGTGTGGACAAGTTATGTGGATTGATTTGTGTGGATGTATTACGATAAATAATGATGTGTTGTATATTACGTAAATGTGATATTGAATGCGAGGGTGCATTTCAATGGTTATGAGTATGTGACTCATGATGTGTTGGAAATGTGGTAAGGGATAGAAAGAGTAAGCATAGTTGTGAATTACTTGTTGGTATAATGCTAATAGTTGCTTAGCTTATACTATGTTGCTTATTTGTTTATGTGTAAACTTACTAAGCTCAAAGCTTACTCTCTTTCTTTTCCCTTGTCTTATAGATTAAAGCGTTGAATCGAGATACGAGGATCATCAGAAGATAGCACACATATCAGCACACTTTGGTACATGAAACTTAATGTTTTGTATATGGCATGTATAGGGGCTAGATAAGTTAGTAAATTTTGTTGTAAATGGCTAAGATGTGTTGGCCTATAGATGGATAGCTTATTTTATATAATGCCATGGTTGTTGGCTATTACATTATATGAAAGAAAGATGTAGTTTCCTATGTGAGAATGCACTTCAATTTGAGTTGATTATGATGGTGTTAGATGAGTATATGTTGTGTATGTTAGAAGGGTGAAAAGAACTTGACACTTAGTCTTGTTCTTGACCATGTGGGTAGACACACTCAAGGCGTGTGTCTAGACCATGTGTGACACACAGTCAGCCAGCGGGCGTGTCTTTGTGGCCGTGTGTCCCCTACATGTTAATATTTGAAAATAGAATAGACCCGGACTAGTCGCGACGGGCGTGTGCCTAGGGCGTGTGGGATGTCGGTGTTGGCCACGGGCTAGCCACTGCGGGCGTGTGTCTAGACTCTAGGCCGTGCGAGGGAAGTCAGTGTTCACCACGGTTGGGGAGCACGGGCGTGCCATGGCCGTGGGGCATTTGGCAGAATGCTTGGGTTTTTAGGCATGGTCTTGGGACATTGGCGTGTGTGCTCATGCACGGGCATGTCTAATCTTGCACGGGCGTGTGAGACCTGTGTAAAAGAGAAAAAAATTTAGGATCGTAAAAGTTCCGGATTAGTCTCGAGAGTTTTCATGTGTATGAGTGAGGCCTCGTAAGTCGAGAATAGGGTTATAGTGAGTAATGACGTTGAGCATAAGTGACGATTAAGCGGTTTGAGTTCGGTAATGCCTCGGGCCCGGTTCCCGGCGTAGAACCCGGGTAAGGGGTGTTACATGTTATATATGTTTTATTATAAGGACAATTTTGTAATTAGGTTAATAATATGATAATTAATAAAATTTAGCATGAAAATGAACTTTCATTCATGCATTCTCCATCGAAAACAAAAAGAAAAGAAAAGAAAAAAAGCTTGTAGGGTATTCGGCTCTTGTTCATCACAATTAAGGTATGATTTTGATATGGTTTTTGATAATTTTTACGTTTTTGCAATTGTTGCTTAGTCTACTATCAAGCCCATGTCTCAATTTTGTGTATTGATGATGTTGTGTAATATGCCATTGATGATATGTTGAGCTTTGAGATGATTTAAAGTGTTAAATGAAAGATTTGAGCTAGATGAACATACTTTGTTCTTGAATTTTTGATGAATTTAACTAATTAGAGCTAAATTGAGAAAATAGTAATTTGAAGGACTAAATTGCAAATTTGATGGAAAATATGGGCTTGTATGTTATATATATACATTCGGCTAAGCTAGGATGTATGATGATTTTGTGTATTTGATGTTTTGAGAAAAATGGACTAAATGGACTAAATTGATAAATTGTGCAAATGTGAGGTTAATTTGCAAATAGCCCTAAATGTGTGTCCTTGGACCGAATTGAATGAATTAGTGAATAAAAGAGTTAATTCTGAATATGTATAGTTCAAGAACCGAGGAAAATGGACTTAGATCGCGGGAAAGCGAAAGTAACTGAATAGCCGTTTCTATTTTCGATAAATCGAATCCGAGGTAATTCATTTTGCAAATAAATTTAATTGTATTGAGTTGAGCATATTCATATGCCTATTGTTGATAATGAATGCTTATGAAGTGTTATGCAAATGAATTCTGAGATAAGATAGACTTAGCGACAATGTCCGAGAAGTCCCGTACGAACCTAGGAATACATAGGTATCTGTTTTGTTTTATCATGTAAGACCACGTCTGGGACGTTGGCATTGATTTGAGACTTCGTGTAAGACCACGTCTGGGACGTTGGCATCGATATTATCTTTACGTGTAAGACCATGTCTGGGACGTTGGCATCGATATTATCTTTACTTGTAAGACCACGTCTGGGACGTTGGCATCGATATTATCTTTATGTGTAAGACCATATGCAGGGCATCGGCATCATATTGATTTGTGTAAGACCGCATGCGGACGGTGGCATCAATATCTGTGTGCATGTAAGACCTCGTCTGGGATGTTGGCATTGTATAATTATTCTGAGCTTTCTGAGTATCCTATTAGGTTCCTATCGGTTCAACGAGCAAGTTTGTGATAAGAATGATTAAGTGATTTGTATATCCGTTTCAGGTACGTTGATTTATACATTAAGTGTGTATATAAGGTAAGTACCTATGTGATCTCACTACGATGATTACGTATATTGGAATAACAATATGATATGTGAAAGTAAGCATGAATGAGCTAAGTTTATATAAGACTTTTGAATTGATGAATGTGACAAATATGACCAAGTACATGGATCAAAGCATATATGTGATAGTTTGCTAAGTCATTAAGTTGTGCCAATGTACCTATGTGCATATATGCCTTTCATGCTAAGTTTGTTTGTATTATGACTTACTAAGCTTTTGGAAAGCTTACTTTGTGTGTATGTTTTCTCTGTTTTATAGGTCGTTAAAGCTACTGAAGGCTCGGGACCATCAAGGATCGTCATCACACTACTAAACTCATTTTTGGTACACTTTGGAAATGTATATAGCTAGATATGGCATGTATAGGCTAGTATTTGATATGAGTTTGTTATATGAACTTAGCCATGTGATTTGGCTAGTTATGAGTTGAGAATTTGCTTGAATGAATGTGATATGTGAAGTATGTTTTTGGCATAGTTATTTGATATATGAAATGGTCAAGTTTTGATTAAGCAAATGAATAAATTATGCTTGTGATGAAATGAGTTTTAGTCTTGTAATTTGGATGGTTATTTTGGTATGTTCTTGGTTGCCAAATAGGCATGAGATGTCTTAATGATTTTGCTTGTAGGTAAGACCCATTGGGTGGCATTTTGGCCTTGCAAATGGCCTATTTTGCCACACGGTTGTGGTACACGGGCGTGCCTAGTGACCGTGGGGCTAAGTCAATAGCTAGCCTAAGAGCACACGGCCAAGACACATGGGCGTGTCTAGTAGCCGTGTGAAAAAGTCTGTATATGGCCTTAGAGTACACGGCCTTAGCACACGGGGGTGCTTGGTGGCCGTGGATGTAAAGTCAGATTCGACCACGGCCAAGGTACACGGGCGTACTTGGTGGCCATGGAGTAAAGTCAGATTCAACCACGGGGAGGACACACGGGGGTGTCCAGCAGCCGTGGGAGGCACAAGTCCTGCCTACACGGGCGTGTAACCCCTGAAACCTTGAAAAAGTTTTAAATTTCCGTGAAATTTTGTATATGTTCCGGTTTAGTCCCGACCCGGTTTATAAGCATGTTTTAGGTCTCGATGACCTACTAAGGGGACACTATGTTTGAGGTTGATATACAGTTGTATGACATTTCTGTAAATGTTTCCGATCTGTTCGGTAATGCCTTAAACCCTAGTTCGACAACGGATACGGGTTAGGGGTGTTAAAGTGAAGTAGCGTTGGTTATGTTGAAATTTCGGTTATATGCCTGAAATTTTATGCCTTTCTCTGTTTCTTTATTTTTAATTTTTTTCTAGGTTTGGGATTAAATTTTATTCTTGTGCTTGTTGTTTTGTTCAATTTTTGTTTCTTTCTATTTGTGTTGATCATATTCTTTTGTAACGTCTGCAATAAGTTCAGGCTAATGTTGGGCAATGGGTGGTCATTCTTTGTAGGGTTAATTAGTCTGCCATATCTAGTTTTTGTTATTCTGAGTAATGTATAACAGTTTTGAAGACATGGTGAGGTGGAACCATATCCAACTACTCAAAAGTACTTGGATTTCACAGCTTCGAAAGCAAAGAATGCCATGTGAAAAGCAGCTTTTTAACAATATATATATATAGTTTTAATGGCTACTAATACATTGAAAAGGGCTGAACATAGAGGAGTGGGGTTCCCTGCTTTATCGACAATAATGCATGTGATATTTCAAATCCCTTGCTTTGCTTTTGTATCATTTTCATTCTTCCCACCATTGTTGTTTTGTTCTTAAATTATCTTCTTACAGGTCTCTTTCTTACCTTTAATGGCCATTATTATGAAACTCATTGTCACATTGCCAGGAAACACACCAATTGGTCTGTCAAATATCCTTTGGGATTTTAAAAACTTATTGGATGTCTCATTGCATACATAAAGTAAAGGAAGTTTCGGATTAGTTTTCCCAAGAACATGAGCTGCATGTCTCACACTCTATTCCCTCTCTTCTATGGCGCTGGTTGAACACTTGATTGAAATGAAACAGCAGCATGTTATTAAACATTTAAATGAAGGACTTGTGATATTCTCGACATATATACATTAGTCAGATAGATTTTAGTTTTAACATCATCTCAAGCTTAGTATGAGAAATATTTTGGGGGGTTTTGAGCTTGTATTCATTTATCTTTCCTTGATATAATTTGAATGATAACTAGCTTTATATATATGCACTTTATAATATAATTACCTTCATGCTTGTTAATTGTTAAACCATAAAAAATCACTACCACCGTTGTAACAAAACTACATACCTAGAATGACTTTGATTATAATACCTAAAAAAATCGGATGGAATCTCATTTTGCTCTTGCTGTTGTTATTCATATTTATGTTTATGGGTGTGGCATCATGGTTTACTGGTTGAATTATGTTCTCTACACATATATATATTTACTTTTTCCTTTTTCTTGAGTCTTATGCTAAAGAGAAGTTAACTTTGTGTCATTAAGTTTACACTTCCTCTTTAGATTAGTCACACAACATTCTTTTCTTTTGGATTACATGTCTATCTTCTGATTATTTGTTAATGCTATGCTTTCTCTTCATTCATTCATTTGCATAGTCTTTGTTCCGCTTCTTCTGCATAGTGAAGGAGGAGGATCATTCTAAGCTGTTGATACTTTGAATGGGAAGTTGTTATGTGGATGTGATGATATTCATGCATGTGTGGTAAGTCAAAATTACATTTTGCAAATGGAAGTAGTTCTTAGATTAATATAAACCATATCTTTATACTTATTTCAAGCTCTGTAACAGTTCGATTTAGACCCTAGTTGGAACAGTGGTTTCCAGACCAAAAATCTGAGTCAGTAAAATATTTTAATATTATTTTCTGTGCCTTTGATATGTGGTTAAACATGTGTTAAACTTCTGTGAATAAATTTGTTCGATTGTGTGCTTAATTTGGCATAAGGACTTTATTGTGAAAGATGCAAAATTTGCATGCTATTTGCTAAAGCACTCAAGTGTCGTGTCTTTATAAAGTTGGTGGCCTTATGTTGTAATTAAACCATTAACATGGTTGATGGACATTAATGGCCTTGAATTATATTTTTCTTATATGTTTAATAAAGGTTAGTATTGGAATTATATTATTAAGTTAATTATAATAAAAAAAGGCTTAATAATAGCCATAATGTTCATCCATCTTGACCGAAAACACCAAAGAAAAGAAAGAAAAGAATAAGCTAGGTTTCAACTAGCTTTTGGTTTGATTTAAGGTATGTTTTTGTTCGGTTTCTGATAATTTCTACGTTTTTGTAATCGTTGCTTCGTAAACTTTAAAACCCATGTCTTAATTTTGAGAATTTATGATGTTTTTGAAATGTGTCTTTGATGAACATATGAGCTTTGAAATATTTGATGATGAAATAAGGAATATATGTGTTTGATAAGCATATCTTTGGAGTTTTTTTGATTTTGAGTAATTTGGATTAAATTGAGAAAATGAAATTTTAAAGGACTAATTTGTGAAATAAATGAAATGTATGGACTCAAATGAGCATGAGTGAAATCCGGCTAGGCATGGGTAATGTGGAATTTGATATATTTTGAGATTTTGTAAAATAGGGACTAAATTGTCCAAATATGAAAATGTGAGGGCTAATTTGTAAATTGCCCTAACTATTTGATCTTGGATTGATTTGAATAAGTTGATGAATAAAAAGGTTAAATTTTAATATGTATAGATCAAGAGCCGAAGAAAACGGACTTAGATCGCGGAAAGGCGAAAGTTGTCGAATAATCGAATCCGATTGAATATCCGAATTCGAGGTAAGTCGATAAACAAATAAATGTATTTGAATTGACTTAATTGTGCATATATGAAATTTGAATTGTTATGAATATGCTTGAGATGAGATATATGTGAAATCCGAGAATTGGTATTGACTAAATATTGATGTCTGAGAAGCCCCGTCTGAACTTAGGAATAGATAGGATAGTATATGTCATGACATAAGTGTCAGATACATGATATCATGTAAGACCACGTCTGGGACGTTGGCATTGATTCGAGATTTCGTGTAAGACCATGTCTGGGACGTTGGCATCGAGATGAGATTTACGTGTAAGACCATGTTTGGGACATTGGCATCGTATTGATTCGTGTAAGACCCTATCTGGGACAGTGGCATCGATATCTAATTACATGTAAGACCATGTTTGGGACGTTGGCATTGTACGACTATTTCGAGCACTCTGAGTATCCCATTTAGTTTCGAACGATTCAACGGGCAAGTCCGAGATGTGAATGACTAAGTGAACTGTATAATGATTCAGGCATGTTGAAAGGTACACTATGTATGTGTATGAAAGGTAAGTATACATATATGAACTTACCAAAATGAATGTGTATATGGATTTGATGAGATAATATGTGATTTATAAGCTTGAATAAGCTATGTGCAAAAGTGATGCTTGAATTGAGGAATGTGGTAAGTGATGGCTAAACAAATGAGCCAAAGGATATGTGATGAATTTTGCACATGAGAAGTATTAATGTTGATGTTTCAATGTAGCTATATGTATTATATGATAAGTTTATTTGTATATGGCTTACTAAGATTTTGAAAGCTTACTCTGTGTGTGTGTTTACTCTGTTTTATAGATCGTCAAAGCTACTGAAGGCTCGGGGACCGTCGAGGATCGTCATCACACTACTCAAACTTGTTTTGGTACTTTGAAAATGTGTATATAGTTAAATATGGCATGATTAGAAATGGGATTGAATGTGGAGATTTGTTGATCATTTGACATGTCTTTGGATGTCAATTGTGCATGAAATAGATTGGTATGTTGCTTGTAGAGATGACCTTAGTGTGGGTGGCAATCTTGGCCTTGCAAGTGGACTGTTTTGCCTACACGACCATGGCACACGGGCGTGCCTGGTGGCCGTGTGAATAAGTCAGTAGCTAGCCTAATATTACACGACCATGGCATACGGGCGTGTCTAGTGGCCGTGTGGATAAGTCATTATACATGCTCTGTTTTGGCACGGCCAGGACACATGGGTGTGTCTGGTAGCCGTGGGAGGCACACAGCCTGGCCACATGGGCGTGTGACCTCTGTAACTTTGAAAAGTTTTTAAATTTCTAATAATTTTCATATGTGTTCGGTTTAGTCCCGACCCTATTCTAATGTATGATTATGGTCTCGATGACCTATTTAAGGGACGCTTTGATGAGATATGATGAACTATGTTATGAATTGTCCGTAAAAGTTTTTGATCTGTCCGGTAATGCCTTTAACCCTAATCTGGTGATGGATACGGGTTAGGGGTGTTACATTTGATTGGTATCAGAGCTACGGTTTAGCCGATTCTCGGACTAATGTAGCGTGGGAGAGTCTAGCTATACATGCCATATATTTGAATTGTGATAGTGTGATGAATCCTGACGTGTAAAATGTGATTTACGTATAGTAATGGATCCCGAAAGAGCCGTAGCTGACGATGTAGAAAGCAATACGCCTGCTCTTGTGCAAGGGACAGCGGCATCTGATTCGAGATCGGCTACGAGCGGTCAAGAGGGAGAAGCTAAACAAGCTTTCTTCCAGATGATGAGTGAGTGGTTCACTCAGTTTGTGAGAAATAACCCAACTGTTTCACAACCTATGCCCCCGGTTAATCCCCCTTAGACTTCAGTTGTGCCTCCGGTTATGTATCTGAATCTGTTGAATAAGCCTCTGGTAGACAAAATCTGTAAGTATAGAGCTGAAGAGTTCAGGGCTACCAGTGATGATGATGCTGAAAAAGCCGAGTTTTGGTTAGAAAACACTATCCGAGTATTTGATGAGATGTCTTTGACTCCGGAAGAAAGTATTAAATGTGTTGTTTCTTTGTTACGAGATGCGGCTTATCAGTGGTGGAAGACTCTAATTTCTGTTGTTCCGAAGGAATTGGTTACATGGGATTTCTTTCAGTTTGAATTCCAAAAGAAATCTATCAGTCAGAGATTTATAGATCAGAAACGAAAGGAATTTCTGGAATCGAAACAAGGCCGCATGTCTGTCACTGAATACAAACGAGAATTTGTGAGATTGAGTCAGTATGCTCGGGAATATGTATCGTCTGAAGCGATAATGTGTAAGAGATTTGAAGATGGCCTTATTGAAGATATCTATTTGTTAGTCGGGATTTTGGAGATAAAAGAGTTTGTTGTACTTGTTGATCGAGCGTGCAAAGCTGAGGCACTCGGAAAAGATAAAAGGAAAGCTGAGTCTGAAGCTAAAGATGTGAGAAAGATATTTCCAGGTAAATCATTTCAGTCTGCTTCAAAGAAATTCAGAGATGAACAAAGTTGTTCGAGAGTTAATGTGGGATATTCTAGTAGAGATCGAGCTAGATCACAGTTGAGCTCTAAAGCTCCGGCAACTTCAATGGAAAGTGTTGGAAATATCTGATTCGAGCGACCCGAGTGTAAGCATTGTGGTAAAAGACATCCGAGAAGTTGTAGATTAAATGACCGAGCTTGCTTCAAATGTGGATCATTAGATCATTTCATCCGTGATTGCCCAGAATCTGTTGAGCAAGAGATTGTTCAGAATCCGAGATCTGAGAATGTTTCAGCGAGAGGTAGACCTTCCTGAAATGCAAGAAATGTCAGTGGTAGTCAGAGAACTACGAGAGATACTATTGTGAGATCCGAAGCTAGAGCGCCTACTAGAGCGTATGCCATCCGAGCTCGGGAGGAAGCTTCATCTCTAGATGTTATAACGGGTATATTTACACTTTATGATACTTCTGTGATTGCATTGATAGACCCTGGTTCGACTCATTCGTATATATGCATGAATTTGGTATCCAGTAAGACTTTGCTGCAGAGAGTCATCGAGTTTGTTATAAAAGTATCGAACCCCTTAGGTAAAAGTGTTCTGGTTGACAAAGTATGTAAGAACCGTCCGTTAATGTTTCGAGATATTTGTTTTCCTGCTGATGTGATGCTATTACCATTTGATGAGTTTGATATCATTTTGGGTATGGACTGGTTGACATTGCATGATGCTGTTGTGAATTGCAAAAGAAAGATCATTGATTTGAAAGGTCAAAATGATGAAATAGTTTGGATTGAGTCTAGTGAACTGAACGAATTTCCTGCTGTGATATTTGTACTGAAAGCTCAAAGATATGTGAAAAAGGGTTATGAGGCATATTTTGCTTATGTGATTGATTCGAAAGTATCTGAAAAGAAAGTTGAATCAGTGCCAGTTGTTTGTGAGTTTTCTGATGTGTTTCCTGAAGAATTACCGGGATTGCCTCCGATACGTGAAGTTGAATTTGGTATAGACCTATTGCTTGGTACAACTCCTATTTCGATAGCTCCGTATAGAATGGCACCAACAGAACTGAAAGAATTGAAGTCACAATTGCAAGAGTTGACTGACAGAGGGTTTGCAAGACCGAGTTTCTCACCTGGGGGTGCTCTTGTTCTGTTTGTGAAAAAGAAAAATGGCACGATGAGAATGTGCATTGACTATCGTCAGTTGAACAAAGTGACCATAAAGAATAAATATACGTTGCCTAGAATAGATGATTTGTTTGATCAACTAAAGGGAGCCACTGTGTTTTCAAAGATAGATCTGAGATCAGGATACTACCAGTTGCGAGTAAAAGATTCAGACATTCCGAAAACTGCTTTCGGAACGAGGTACGGGCATTATGAATTTTTACTTATGCCTTTTGGACTAACGAATGCTCTTACTGTTTTTATGGATCTGATGAACAGAATTTTCAGATCGTATCTAGATCGATTTGTTGTTGTTTTCATTGATGACATTTTGATTTATTCACGGGATGAAACTGAACATGCTGAACAATTGAGAATTGTGTTACAAACTCTGAGAGAAAAGCAATTGTATGCAAAATTCAGTAAATGTGAATTATGGTTACGTGAAGTTAGTTTTTTGGGGCATATTGTGTTAGCATCAGGAATACGAGTTGATCCGAGCAAGATTTCTGCTATTCTGGAATGGAAACCTCTGAAAAATGTGTCTGAAGTCCGTAGCTTTTTGGGACTCACTGGTTATTATCGTTGATTTGTAAAAGGATTTTTGATAATAGCTACTCCGTTTACTAGACTGCTTCAGAAAGATGTGAGATATGAATGGTACGATAAATGTCAGAAAAGCTTTGATCAGTTGAAAGCTCTTTTGACTGAAGCTCCAGTGTTAGTACAGCCAGAATCGGGTAAAGAGTTCGTGATTTATAGTGATGCTTCACTGAATGGTTTGGGGTGTGTTCTGATGCAAGAAGGCAAAGTTATAGCTTACGTCTTGAGACAACTAAAGCCTCATGAAAAGAGTTATCCGACACATGACCTTGAGCTAGCTGCAATTGTATTCGGATTAAAGATTTAGCGTCATTATCTGTTCGGGGAGAAATGTCATGTGTTTTCAGATCATAAAAGTCTGAAATATCTGATGACTCAGAAAGATTTGAATCTGCGACAGAGAAGATGGTTAGAGCTTTTAAAAGACTACGAACTTGTGATAGATTATCATCCAGGTAAAGCAAATGTTGTAGCTGATGCTTTGAGTCAAAAATCACTGTTTGCATTACGTGCTATGAATGCTCAATTAGATCTGTCTGATGATAGTTCTGTGTTAGCTAAATTGAAAGCGAAACAGTTATTTTTACAACAAATATGTGATGCTCAGAAAGTTGATAATGAAATGTTAGCGAAACGGGCTCAGTGTAATTCGAATTCTGATTTTGAATTTCGAGTGGATGTTGATGATTGTTTGAGGTTTCAAGATCGGTTATGTGTTCCGAGAAACCAAGAGTTAATTCAGTTGATTTTGAATGAAGCACATAACAATCACCTATCTATTCATCCGGGTAGCACAAAGATGTACCATGATTTGAAACAACACTATTGGTGGTCTGGTATGAAACGGGACATTTCTGATTTTGTGTCGAAATGTTTAGTCTATCAGCAAGTTAAAGCTGAACATCAGGTTCCGTCTGGGATGCTACAACCGATTCTGATTCCCGAGTGGAAATGGGATAGAGTAACGATGGATTTTGTTTCTGGATTACCTTTGACTCCGAGAAAGAAAGATACAATTTGGGTTGTGGTTGACAGATTGATGAAATCTGCCCATTTCATTCCGATACGATCTGATTACTCACTAGATAGATTAGCCGAACTATACATTTCTAATATTGTGAGATTACACGGGGTGTCGTTGTCTATTGTGTCAGATAGAAATCTGAGATTTATTTTGCGATTCTGGAAGAAACTACAAGAAGCTTTAGGCACGAAATTACATTTCAGTACAGCTTTTCATCCGCAAACGGATGGTCAGTCCGAACGAATTATTCAGATTCTCGAGGATATGTTGAGATGTTGCATTCTTTAGTTTGATGGTACGTGGGAACAATACCTGCCATTGATCGAATTTGCGTATAATAATAGTTTTCAGTCGAGTATCAAAATGACACCTTATGAAGCTTTGTACGGACGCAAATGTCGGACACCTCTGTATTGGACCGAGTTCAGTGAAAGTAAGATATGCAGGGTCGATTTGATAAAAGACATTGAACAGAAAGTAAAAGTGATATGTGACAGTTTGAAAGCAGCGTCTGATCATCAGAAATCTTATGCGGACTTGAAACGTAAAGATATTGAATTTGAAATCGGCGATAAAGTGTTTCTAAAAGTGTCTCCGTGGAAGAAAGTACTCAGATTTGGCCGTAAATGCAAGTTGAGTACGAGATTCATTGGGCCGTATGAAATTATTGAGCGTGTTGGACCTGTTGCGTACAGATTGTTGTTGCCCTCTGAGTTAGAAAAGATACATAATGTATTTCATGTTTCGATGCTCCGTAGATACCGATCTAATCCGTCACATGTGATTTGTAACGCCTCGAAAATTGGGCCTATAATAAATGGGTTTCCTGTGTTGAGAGAATGGATTTTGTCGTTCGAAAAAAAAAAGGAATAATGAATTAAGTGTGTATAAAAAAGAATTATGATTGCATGTTTAGTTTAATTTTTAGGTGATTTAGGAAGGGTGGGTAGTGTTGGAAAAGTCCTAGGCTCGATCTAGGGCTTTAGCAAAAAAATTGTTTTTACCCTTAAATGTGGTTGGTGTTAGTCTGAAGGCTTTTAAAATATTGTTGCGTTAAAAGATAGCACAAGGAAGTAGGTGGTCTGGTGGCCTGGGGTGTTTTGAATAAGTTGGTGGTCAAAGGTTCAAGTCCTGGACTTGGCAAAAAAAATTATTGCGCATATGTTAGTATGAAGGCCAGAGTTTAGGCCTTATAATTAGTTGGGGCGGATTCACGACACAAAGAAATGCCTGGCCCAGTGGCAGAGGCGTTAGGAGCAGGAGGGGGAGCAGGGTTCTAGTCGCGGCGTGCGCTAAATGTTTGTTTTTTTTAAGTAAACCTGGAGCGCGAAAGAAAGGTTTATAATTAATTGGGGAGGAATTATGACTCAAATAAAACGGGCGGCGCAGTGGCAAGGGGCGTGTATCATAGTGAAGAGGTTGGAGGTTCGACGCTGGGTGTTGGCAAATATTTTTAGATTTCTTTGGATGATTCGGTCGCTGGGAAATAGGCCTTAAAAGAAGTTGGGAATGGAATATATCACATGAAGAGTTGTGGTGCAATGGCTGGTAGCGTATGGTGGTGCCTAGAGGTCTTGGTTTCGAGTTGCCTTGTGCTCAATAACCTGCTATTTTGCTGCTAGCGTGGGGAAGGTGTTTGAAGTGGACCGAAACACCAAAGGATGGCTGCTGTTTGGGGAAAGCAATTTGAATGTAATTCAAATTGAATTTTTGGCTAAGTAAAGGAATTTTTGGATGAGGATGAAGATAAAATTTGGAGAAAATAAAGGAATTTAATTGGTGATAAGTTTGAGTTGACTAGGGAGTGTAGGTTTATTTTATTTATTTGTTTATTTATTTTTAGTATATATTTGGGTGCCGAATTAAGTTCCTGGAGTAATGCCGAAATTTTGTTTTCCCTCTTGCCGAATCTCTTCACTTGTGAGATGCCCAAACACCCTTTTTCTCTCTAAGTGTTTAGAAGCCGAATCCTCCATACTCTCCCTTCTCAAATTCCCTTTTTGGTTAACCGTTTGGTTCTAGCCGAATCACCTCCTTTCTTATTCTCCCTAGTATTGCCGAATTGCCTCTATCACCTTACGAGTCTAAAAGCCGGACTTAGGCCGCAGGATCAAAGGAAGATTTCGGTAAGAGCTTAGTTGAATTTTTAGTATGTTTTATTAAAAGCCGAAAGGCTATCTAACCCCTCTTTTCCGTTACCATGTATTAACAAAGGTGAGGCTCAGCAATCGCAAGCGCGGTAGGTAAGGATTGCTATCAAGGCAGTAAGTATTCTCGACTTAGTTAGGGTTTTAGTAAATGGCCGAATCTTATGTGGCTCATAGGGGTGACTTATGATCATTATGGGTCACTTGGTTTTGACGATATGGGTTTTTAGGTGTAGATCTAGAGGATAATTTCCAATAGTAGCAAAGGAAGGGCTACTAGAACGTGGGGCACACGGTAAGGGTACGGTGAGGTTTCGATTTTTGTTAGTATGTGTAAAACCTTGGTTAATCGCTAGTAATGTCGATTGTAGGTTCGTGACTAAGGGGTTTGCAGCACGCGTGGTTACCAGGTGTGTACAAACACTACACACACGATATCAGCAATGCCGAAAGCTGAAAAGCCAAAAGTGGCTAAACGGGCCCGGTGGGCGCTGAGGCTAAGTTTGATGAAATTGGTTGGTTTGGTCATATGTATTAAGTTAGTCACGCATGTTACATGATTTGGAATTGTTTAAGGCCTAGTAGGCTATATGAATGAGATTTGGGCCTAATGGGCCGTAAGGATGTAATATGGGCTTTATGGGGGACGTAGACAAGTATGCTAGGGTTTAATGGACTTTAGGCCTAGTTCTGAACAACTCTTAAATCACATAAGACTTAATCTAATAATCAAACATGTCTGTGGACAAGTCGATTAGTTAGAGTGTGGTAACCGACATATGCATGTCTAGGATTGGATCTAGTGAGAGCTTGGTACTTAAGCGGTCCGAGTGACCCACCTCCTCTTTTCTGAGATCCTACCTGGTGCATAGTGTTTGTTTACTTTAACCGCGAGGACTTGTTTATGGGCCAAAGTTCATAACTAAAACCCGAGAGGGACCAAATACCCTTATATTTGTAAAATTACTAAAATACCCTTATATTTGTAAAATTACTAAAATACTCTTACATTTGTAAAATTATTAAAATACCCTTATATTTGTAAAATTACTAAAATACCCTTATATGTGTAAAATTACTAAAATACCCTAGATTTGTAAATTACCAAAATATCCATGTTTTGCAAAAGTACCAAAATACCCTTGTTTTGTAAAAGTACCAAAATACCCCTGTCTTGCAAAATTACCATGATACCCCTATTTTGCCAAATTACCAAAATACCCCTGTAGGGTAGAATTACGAAAATATCCCTGGGTAGTGAAATGACGAAAATACCCCTATGTGACGAATATTAGTTTATGGATGTTACTTGTGTGTTTGATGCATTCATATGATATTCTGCTTAGGATGCACATGGGTGGGAATTATGGTACGGAGGAAGATTTGAGGATCGCATGGCCGTATGGTATGGATCCACCGGAGGCTTTAAGCCCAATATATGATTAGCAACTTTGCTGCAACGTTCGGTAGTACCGCAACTGGGCTACCCATGGTGTGTAGCGGAGGGGTGGGTCGAGCTAGAATTCCCCACAGGAGTCATAAGGTTGGAAGGGAAATGGTGTGTGTAGTGGATGGATTTTTGGGGTAGGTTTTGGATTATCTTGTTGTATATGATGCGATATGATGTGATATGAGGTCATGGTGGGCTAAGGCCCAAGACCACCTATTTGTTAGGGCATAGGCCCAATGTGAATATTTGTATGTGAATTGATTGCCAAGGGTTGTACACACTGATTTTTGAAACTCACACCCTTAATTTTAAATGTTTCAGGTAATCCTGAATAGGCGGCTCGACGTGGGAGAGGATTCGGAGATGGCCACACTACAAGTTGTTTAAATGCTTTAATTTGGTCAAAGGAAATTGTTTTAAATACTTTGTTTTTTTTAATTGTAATAAGGCCATGTAACTCCTAATTGACTTTAGACTGGGTTTATTATTATTGCTCCAATTATTTGCTTAATAAATTCCATCAAGTTTCCAAACATGACATGGTTTTCGAAATAGCTTAATACGTGAACGTTTTCCTAAAATGTGGGCTTTTCCTCTTAACTTAACAAAATATTGGATTTTGGGCTTTTGGGCCTTAAATTGTTAAATGGTAAAATCGTTTTGAAGTGTTCCTTTGATGTGACATTCCTGAATTCGGCCATAACGTCTGGGCCGGGTTTGGGGTGTTACATGATTACTCCGTCTGAGATTGAAATCCGATCTGATATGACATACGAAGAAGAACCGATTCGTATCTTAGCTTGTGAAGTGAAAGAGTTGAGAAACAAGAAAATCTCGTTAGTGAAAGTGTTGTGGCATCGACACGGAGTGGAAGAGACTACGTGGGAGCCTGAAGATTCAATGAGACAGCAATATCCGAATCTGTTTAACGGTAAGATTTTCGGGGATGAAAATCACTAAGGGGGAGAATTGTAACAGTCCGGTTTAGACCCTAGTCGGAACAGTGGTTTCGGGACCACAAATCCGAGTCAATAAAATATTTTAATATTATTTTTTGTGCCTTTGATATGTGGTTAAGCATGTGTTAAATTTATGTGAATAAATTTGTTCGATTGTGTGCTCAATTTGGCATAAGGACTTTATTGTGAAAGATGCAAAATTTGCATGCTATTTGCTAAAGCACTCAAGTTTGGTGGCCTTATGTTGTAATTAAACCATTAACATGGTTGATGGACATTAATGGCCTTGAATTATATTTGTCTTATATGTTTTGTCGAAACAATTTTTTTGTTGGGAAAACGGGGTCGACTTTAAAAACGAAAATGGTGTCGCCACCAATCCTTTTTGAGGTGTGATCGGGTCACCTTGAGATTGATCGTTAAAATATTTTGATTTATTAAAATGATGACTTTGGTCCACAAAATTCGAGAAAACAGGTTCGGGAGTCGGTTACATATGAGGAAGGATTAGCACCCTCATAACGCCAAAAATTGGTACCGAATTGATTAATTAATGTCTTAATGTCGAAAATTTGAAGAGATTTTAAAATACGATCCTCTTTATTTAAAAGAAAACTTGAATAAATTAAAATGAATGCTAAGACCCTCTTATTTCGGAGAAGTAAAATGTCACGCCTAGTGAGTTAGAGTATGACATTTCAAATTTCCCGAAACTGAGCTTGTCTTTTGACTTTTTGAAACTCATGTATTTAAATTTAAGAAGGATATTCAGTTATTTGGGTCAAATGAAAAATCAGAACATAGTAAGTTAGGGCACAATTTCTAAAAATACCAATTTCAGAATATTGCCTTTATTTTTTAAGAAATCCTTATCCAGAAATAACGAAATGTCACATCCAGTGAGTTAGGACGCAACGTTTTCGAATTCTCAAGAATAAGTTTTTATTTAACTCATAGGCTTTGATTTAAGAGAATAATTGGTTCTTTAGATTTGATGAGAAAAATCGAAACCCAGTAAGTTAGGGTACGATTTCTTTCGGATCTTAGAATGCGGAATGTTTGTTTATTTCAAAAATCGGATAAAATGTGATATGATTTTATAATAAAATGTAAAATGAATTACAGTGCTAATTTATATAACAACATAATGATGATAACAATAAAATATAAATAACAATAGTAAAGGTAAAAGTAAAATACAATAAAATGAAAGCTAACAAAAAAGAATTAATAGTAAATAAATAAATAAGTACTATGTACAATAGTTAAAAGATCATAAAATAATGATAATACACATAATTAATGATTTAAAATTGGAAATTATTTAAGGGGATATAAATATAATAAATAATAATATGATAAATATATTTACGAACAATATATAAATAAATATTAACGAAATAATAGTAATGAAAACCAAATTAATTAAATATATTAATAATAATACATTAATAATAAGGAAAGTAAATAAAAAATGAACACAATAATAATAATAGCAATATTAAAGAAAAATAATGATAACAGTAAAATAATGGTAATAATATTAAAAAGTAATAATAGTAAATAGTAAATAGTAATAGTAATATTAAATAATAATAATAATGCTAATAATAATAATAATAGAATACTAAAATTAATAATAATAATGATAAACAGAATAACTAAAAAAGTATTAAATTGAAACTAAAATGAAATTAAAGGCCCAAATCATGATAAGACAAAAATCTAGGATCAAAACGAAAACCAAACAAAGTTTTAGGGCAAAATCGGGAATAAAACAAAATAAAGGACCCAAGTATAACGCGCGAATGTCATGGAGGACTAAAAGGGAAATAATCTCAATCCTCTAAAACGCAATGTTTTATAATGGACTTAAATAAAATCGGGACAAAACTTAAAAGCAAAATTAAAAATAAAAGAAAACTGTATTAAAAAGAAATAAAATGCGGAAGGGCCAAAAGAGTAAATAACCCATTCTCAGAAAACACGCGGATCCTCCCCCTGGGTCGGGTCAACCCGTGGGTTATAGGGATTAAACGACGTCGTTTTGTGCCCAACCGCACGGCCTAGAAACGACGCCCTTTTCAATCTGTATATAAGGCCAAAATTTTTGAAAAAAAAATCATTTGCTGCTATTTTTTTTTTTAAAAAAAATAAGGGATGAGTCCCTTTTCCCTCTACTGTGGTCTCTTCTCCGGCCATAGTGCCACCAGAGGTAAATGCCGCCTGCCCGCAGCCTCTTCCGTGGACGGTTGGGCATGTTTTTGTATTATTTTTATTATATATATTATATACAGTTAAAAATAAATAAGAAAACCTTTGTATGTATAAAAAATGCCGAAAAGAAAAGAAAAAGAAAAAAAATGTAAAAACTTTTGCTCTTTGGTATTGATGGTATCTGTATTCGTATTGTGTGTGTTCGTATTATGAAAAAAAATGTCCCATCTACAGAGGCTTTCTCTTTCTTTTATAGCCGAAAAAAATCAAAAATCAAAAATAAAAAATAAAAAATACAATATTTTCCATTCTGTTATTTCTATCTGTTGGCCTCTCTTTTTGTTTTGCTTCGCAGGTGAAACCGTCATGGAGGTGGGGTGGCCCAAGTGTTTCTGGCGTGGGTGCGTACGCACGTGTGAGGGCTTGGCTATTCGAAATGCTACTGGGAGGTGCTGGAGAGTTCTAGAAGCCCCTAGGTTTTCTGAGATTATTAGAAATTTGGGCCATTCAGGCCTTGTTATTTAGGCTAATTTGAGTTCTGTATTGGGCTTGTAAATGGACGTTAATGGACTCTTAATCTTTGGGTTTTTATTTTATGCATTTTTTTATTTGGTTTTTTATTTTTTGCTTTTTTTTTTTGTTTAAATTTGGTTAATGGGCCCGGGCGAAATAGGCCCATTACAGCTGCCCCTCTTTGCTCATTGTCGTGTAACGAGAATAGAGCAAAGACTTTAAAAGGGCTAATTTTGCTCGGCCTTGCCGAATCTTGACTTCTTAGCACCTCTTTTCCTCGAATAGTCGCATTCCTTCCCACTGCATCTTCAGGGGTATAGGAATTGGTATTTCGATTTGTTCCAATAAAGTTTCAGAGAGAAGAGATTTGTAGTTTCGATCTACTCTGCTGGAACTTCAAGGTGATATAAACTTGTAATTTCAACCTTCTCCACTGCTGCTTCAGGAAAATAAGGTTGGTGGCTTAAATCTGCTCCATTGCTTCCTCATGGAGATAAGATTCGCCATCTTCGATCTGCTTCATTGCTACCCCATGGAGATAAGATTTACAATCTTCAGTCTGCTCCCTTGCTACCTCAGGAAGATCAGACTGCTGGCTTGAATCTGCTTCTCTGCTACCTCAGGAAGATAAGATTCGCTGTCTTCGATCTGCTCCACTGCTATCTCAGGAAGACAAAATTTGCAATCTTCAGTCTGCTCCTTTCCTACCTCAAGAAGATAAGGCTAGTGGCTTAAATCTGCTCCCCTGCTACCTCGAAAAGATACGATTCACCATCTACAATCTTCAGTCTGCTCCCTTGCTACCTCAGGAAGATAAGACTACAAACTTCAGCCTACTCCCTTGCTACCTCAGGGAGATAAGGCTGGTGGCTAAAATCTGCTCCCCTGCTACATTGGGAAGATAAGATTCACCGTCTACAAACTTCAGTCTGCTCCCTTACTACCTCAGGAAGATAAGACTACAAACTTCAGCCCGCTCCCTTGCTACCTCAAGGAGATAAGGCTGGTGGCTAAAATCTGCTCCTCTGCTACCTCGGGAAGATAAGATTCGCCGTCTACAATCTTCAGTCTGCTCCCTAGCTACCTCAGAAAGATAAAACTACAAACTTCAGCCCGCTCCCTTGCTACCTCAGGGAGATAAGGCTGGTGGCTAAAATCTTCTCCCCTGCTACCTCGGGAAGATAAGATTCGCCGTCTTCGATTTGCTCCACTGCTATCTCAGGGGGACAAAATCTACAATCTTCAGCCTACTTCCTTGCTACCTCAGAAAGATAAGACTACATTTTTAACCTGCTCCCTTGCTACATTAGAGAGATAAGGCCAGTGGCTAAAATCTGCTCCCCTGCTACTTTGGGAAGATAAGATTCGCCATTTTCGATCTGCTCCACTGCTATCTCGAGGAGACAAAATCTACAATTTTCAGCCTGCTTCCTTGCTACCTCATGAAGATAAGACTACAATTTTTAACCTGCTCCCTTGCTACGTCAGAGAGATAAGGCCAGTGGCTAAAATCTGCTCCCCTGCTACTTTGGGAAGATAAGATTCGCCATCTTCGATATGCCCCACTGCTATCTCGAGGAGACAAGATCTATAATTTTTAGTCTGCTCCCTTGCTACATCAGGAAGATAAGACTAATCTTCAGCCTGCTCCCTTGCTACCTTAGGAAGATAAGGCTAGTGGCTAAAATTTGCTCCCCTGCTACCTCAGAAAGATAAGATTCACCATCTTCGATCTGCCCCACTACTATCTCGAGGTGACGAAATCTACAATTTTGAGCCTGCTTCCTTGCTACCTGAGGAAGATAAGACTACAATTTTTAACCTGCTCCCTTGCTACATAAGAGAGATAAGGCCAGTGGCTAAAATCTGCTCCCCTGCTACTTCGGGAAGATAAGATTCACCATCTTCGTTCTGCCCCACTGCTATCTTGAGGAGACAAGATCTACAATTTTTAGTCTACTCCCTTGCTACATCAGGAAGATAAGACTAATTTTCAGCCTGCTCCCTTGCTACCTTAGGAAGATAAGGCTAGTGGCTAAAATCTACTCCCCTGCTACCTCAGAAAGATAAGATTCACCATCTTCAATCTGCCCCACTGCTATCTCGAGGAGACAAGATCTACAATTTTTAGTCTGCTCCCTTGCTACATCAAGAAGATAAGACTATAATCTTCAGCCTGCTCCCTTGCTACCTCAGAAAGATAAGGCTAGTGGCTAAAATCTGCTCCCCTACTACTTCAGAAAGATAAGATTCACCATCATCGATCTGCCTCACTGCTATCTCGAGGAGACAAGATCTACAATTTTTAGTCTGCTCCCTTGCTACATCAGGAAGATAAGACTATAATCTTCAGCCTGCTCCCTTGCTACCTCAGGAAGATAAGGCTAGTGGCTAAAATCTGCTCCCCTGCTACCTCGAAAAGATAAGATTCGCCATCTTCTTTCTGCTCCACTACTGCTTAGGGAGATAACATCTGTGATTTTACCGATGTTGCTACACTGTCCTCTGGGGGACATGTCCTGTAGACTCGATTTCATATGCTTATGTTTATGCCAAATGATTAGGATGCTATGATCAGAATGAATCAAATACTCCTAACTGAGTGTGTTATGAATGACGAATGCAAAAATTTCATGTGAATGATCCTTTTTAATATTTAAGGTGCCATTGCTCGTTGTTCATCTTTATCACTGACGTATTACGCTGTCTTCCTGCTTGGGTGGTATTTTGACCGAAAACCCAAAGAAACAATCGTATTTTGCTCAACTGGTTTGCCCCACTGTAACTTCAGTGTCCCTTCCACTGTACCATGGGGACATAAGATTTGTACCATCTTTAACCATCCCACTGCGATTCATGGCTATAGGATCTGTATCACTTCAACCTATCCCACTGCAACTCAAGGGTATAGAATTTGTTTCATCTTCAATCCAACCTGCTGTAAATCAGGAGTATAGGATCTGCATCTTCTTCAATCCAACCTGCTGCAAATCAAAGGTATAGGATCTGTAACTTTTTCAATCAACTGATCACTCCCCGGGTGACCTAACCAAATGTGTATGCATGATATTTGCATGAATGCAAAACATCATTTTTTCCTCGAGAATGATTCCCCTTTTACACTTGGGTTAACATTTCCAATTTTTCGTCAAGATTGTATCACTGATGCAACATCTTGTCATTTTGTTCAATCACCATTTTTGACAAAAATCCGGAGAGATAGTCTCAGTTTAGACTCTTCCCCAACCAATATTCCCATCCCTTAAACTTGGTGAGTTTTAAACAATAGTCCTGTTTCAAGTTCTTGTAATATTTAGAAGCTTCCAGAGTAATATGCGAAACTCCTTTTATGAAAGTATTATTAGTCCACTAATCGTTATTTCAATGCAAAATGCTTGAAAAATATCATAACAATGGACAAGAAGGAAATTAATTAGGAGCATAGCTCGAAACAAATAAGTTAAGCAAAGATAGCAAATGCAATCAAGAAGGAAATTTATTGGTAGTGTATTTTGAAATGAATAAAATAATTAAAGCTAGCATATTCAGAATGGGTAAGATGGAAACAAGGTGCCCCAGATATCGCAGCCTGAGCTTCTCTGTTCAAACTTCTTGAGGACCATTTTAAGCTCAATATGTGTTTAGGGGGTCCGGAGTACTTTGTCGATGCCCCAAGACGTAACATACTTCCTCATTGTTAATTCAAGCATAGCAAGACTACTGTATGCCCTACTTTCGATCAAAATTTGAGCCGCCCTTTTCGGGTTTTCAACTCAAATCCCCTATGGTCTCAAAGGCGCCCTTTACGGGTTTTCACCTTAGCCTCTCCTTTTTTTTAGAGAAGGTCTCTAAGCGCCCTTAGCGGGTTTTCACTTTGGCCTCTTTTCCTCTTCAAGTATAGTATTTCTTGACTGAATCTGAATTTACAGGATTGGGTAGGTTTTTCCCATCCATTTCGGCCAAGATCAATGCTCCTCCAGAGAAAGCCTTTTTCACCATATAAGGTCCTTTCCAATTTGGCATCCATTTCCCTTTGAAATCCTTTTGTATGGGGAGGATCTTTTTCAAAACTAAGTCCCCCTCGTGAAATTCTCTTGGGCAAACCTTTTTGTCATAAGCTTGTATCATCCGTTTTTGGTGCATTCGACCATGATGAATACTTTCAATCAAGCTTACTGGAGACATTCTACTTCATCCAATTCTTAATTCAATCAAAGCTAGGAGAAAAGGAATCTCAACTTCCAAAAATTGCTTCCCTTCCATAAACCAATGAGAAAGGTGTTGCTCCGACGAAGGTCCTGGCCAACATTCGAGAAGCATAGAGGGTAAATGGTAACTTATCTATGCCAATCTTTACAAGTCTCAATCATCTTTCAAAATCTTTTTGGATGGTTTTTTTTTTGCTGCACTGATATGGCGTCTGATCTTTGAACAGACTGTAAACTTTGACATTATGTTAGACATGTTCCTTTCTGGCATTTTTTATTACCACCTTTTTTTTGAATTTGAATTTGAATTTGAATTTGAATTTGGATTGGATTTGGATTTGGATTTGAATTTGAATTTGAATTTGAATTTGATGACTGTTGACTTTGTATCTTTGGCATATGAAGCGACCTTCACCCTCTTAGTGAAGTAATTGACAATCACGAAGATGAATTGGTGTCAACTAGATGCTTTTGACGAGATCGTCCCCATAACATCTATGCCCCATATATAGAAAAAAATGGAGGAAGCGCATAAGTCTTGTCTTCCTCAATTTGGCATTTACGGCATAACTGATGCAATCTCCCTTTCATGGTAGACTAGCAATACCCGAACCTCATAATCGGCCTGGCTATCGTAAAACTATTAGCATGTGTCTTTTAAAACACTCTACAGCATCCTTGCGTCTAGGCATATCTTGATGCGATCATCCAAAGACACCTTTGAATTCCTAGAATAACTCAATGACGTCTTGCTTTGTTTCTGTGGTGAGCTAGGCTTCGATCTTCACTCCTTTCCTAGACTCGCAATGTCCACTGACCCTTTGTATGGTAGAGTCTATTTTCATCTTGTTCTACCATCCTTAACAAATCAAAAGATAAGTTACAATCTCTGTCATCTTCAAAATCCTTAGATCCTTTTAGACCCATATCTCACTCAAAAGGGAGTCAGTAATAGCGTCGCTCATGTATTGATATCTGGGTACCTATTGTAGGTACGAAGGCAAATTCCAAAGAATAAATGATTCTAAGGATGATTATTTATATGGTATGATCATGAATGAAGAATGATAGAATATTCCAAAGAACAAAAGAATGTATAGTATGAAATGGAAAGAATGAAAAAAAAATATTTGCTCAAAAAGATGCATTTTATTGAAATAAAAATTCTGGACTCAAGCCTATTTCACCAAAGGACTCTTATTGCCTCTGGGCTTAAAGTAACAAGCGTGTTTTGAATATTACTTTAGATTAACTCTAAAAATACAAGGTTCTCTTCCACAGTCCCATTATTCAAAACACCCCAAGTACATAAAGGCAGAAGCTTGGAAAAGTCTATTCCCCGGTTCCCTCTTCGAATATGTGGTTAATGTTTAGATTCCCCAACGTTCCCACTGGGTCTTTGATCTCTTCAATTTATTATCCATCAGGCCTTGCACTAGGGCCCTGAGCTCGATGCATTCTTGGGTCTCATGCCCCTATCTATCATGGAACTCACAATGTTTACCCCTTTAACAGAAAGGTTGGGTAACAGATTTTCTGCACCAGATGGATCATCAAATTTTACGATACCCAACTTGATGAGTCTTTCGATTATCTTTTTAAAAGCGACACAGTTCTCGATTGAATACCCTGTGATTCCCCCATGGTATTCGCATTGGGCATTTACGTCGTACCATTTGGGGTATGGGGGCCATATTTGTTCTACATAAAAAGGGGATACAACATGTGCGTCAAACAAAATTTGGTATAACTCCCTATACGTGATTAGGATGGGTGCGAACTGGGGTTTTTCTAAGTTCGATCTTGGATTGGGTTCTTGCCTTGGGGAGACCTGATTGCTGGTAGTTACCATCCTTGGCTGGCTTACTGTAATCGTCTCCGAATGGCCCTTGTTATACCTATTCATACTATTCACTTCCTTTTCCTTCTTCCTCGGGGCTTTTAAAGTCCACTCTCCCCTTTCCTTTGTTTCTGCCAGAACAACCGGTTTGGCTTGATCATCCTTCGGGTCAAAACCTGAACCCATTGGGAAGTTCAACAGGGCCGAGGTATCATTCTAACATTGGGGTCCGATAATGATGGGTACCCCATACGAATGCATGTCTGGTTGGGTCGGGACACTTATTGGGGAAAAATCTGGGGAATAGATGAGGCCTTCATTATCATCCCCACTGTTGACCACTGGGCCACTCCTTTTTTCAAGTCCTCCGGCTAGTAACTCGGTTAACTGGCCCATCATATTCCATTGGAATTCTAGCATTTGTTCCCGCATCTCTTGTTGAATTTTGGTCAATTTCTCTTGCATCTGTATTTGCATTTGCTCTATTCTTTCCAACCTTCGGTCCCTGGCTTTTGTTCTTGCGCGAGTACCGTAACGATGCTCAGTTCAGTAGACTTTTGTCGGTTCCCAAGTTAGCTAAAATAATTTTACCTAATTAGGGTCATTTTGTGAAAATCTAATGCATGTGATGAAATACAATGCAAATGCATAGGATGAATCCAAAAAGAAAGAGAGGCATTGATTCTGGATCCAATTCCATTAGAACAACTTTTCTAGAAAATAAATTTCTTTACATAAAATAGATTACATATACAGCCTTGCCCTAATGCTCGAGGCCTTAACCTTCCATAGAAGCCAGGTTAACTCCTAACCCTATTCTGATTCTGATTCACTTCAAACTTAGCACGTCAGCTTGAAATACTATGGTTTGCCAATGATTTGCCACCTCTTGTATTTGAGCAACTAATTCTTTCAATGGAGAGTAGTTCTTAGAGAATACTTTATAAGAAACCCTTTTCACCCTCCAAAAGTGGCTATGAAACCCAGCCAATAAGAGCTGCGCACATCCAATGAATCTTCTTTCACCCGCTCTTCGGCATGCATTCAAAGATCGAAATGTTTCGGCCAAAATTATAGGGACGGGCCTGACCCTCTTGTCAAGTCTATCGAACAAGTCTGAAACTGCCTTGTCCACGTGCCCCAGTGCTTTAGGGAGAACATCCAGCCTGTAAATGCTCAAAGCGAAGACATTCACCCTTTTCTTCATATCTGGGTGTACTAAGATAACATCTTGTGAATTTTCTAATGGATGCCTTTAGTAGCTCCTTTTTGATTGATCTGGACTGCGACCTATTGCTCACTCATCCTCGTGATGCTTATTAGTTTCTTTAAGGAAATAGAGATGTTAACGGCTCTCGGATAATCGTTGTTGGCTTGAATCCTCGGGTAACGAAGCAAAGTCGTGTACTCCTCCATCAGACCATCACCCTACTTTTGTCGTGTTTACTCGGACCGTATTCGAAAGGTCGCATTGTCCTCCACTTTATCAAGAGATCCATTTTCCATGACAAGCTCTCTATTTAGCAACTGAACGTGAATCAACACCTCTTTTCTATGATGAAAATGCAATGCAATCATAACCAGAACAAAAACATAAATAACAAACAAAGAAAATACGTCAGTACGAAAAAAAAACATAAATGACAAATAGAGCACCTATTTGGATAACCACTAGGGGTTTGGAGTAGTTCTACCTGGGGTGGGCTCTTAAGGCTCGCTATATGGGGTTTGGTTCTAAAGTAAAGGTACCCGAACTGGTAGATTCCTCGATCCTCACCCATTATTGTAACATCTCGATTTAGGGCCTAGTTAGAATAATGGTGTGAGACCACAAATTCGAGGTATATGTATGAGTTTTGAGGTTTATGCTATGTTTGCATGTTAGTGTGGAAGTTTCATGAAGCAATTTTGTTAAATTGCGGTTGAATTGTCCAAAAGGACCAAATTGCAAAAGTTGCAAAATGTGAGATTCTAGAAGCTATTTGTATGAAATAGCTTTGTATTATCAATTAGAGGTCCTTAATTAGTAATTTTCCCAAATTCTAATTTTTGGACAAAAATGGGCAAGAGTGGATGATATTGGAAAGTTTAGTGAGAAGGGGCATTTTAGTCATTTAACAATTAAATGATAAAAAAGGGGAAAAGATGAAAAAATTTCATTCATCTTCTTCTCCAAGCTGCCAAAAATTTCAAGAAGCCATTGTTAGGGCTCTTCAATTTTTCAGGCTTGCTAGTAAGTGCATCCAAGCCCCGTTTTTTATATTCTTCGTATTTTTGAAGTCCTAGTAACATGAGTAAGCTATTTTTAGCTATATGTTGAGCTAGGATTAATGTTAAAAAATGTACCCATGTATGACATGCATGTATTTTGATGTTTTATGGAAGAATATGAAAGCTTGATGTAGTAGAAACATCTTTTGCTAAGTGAATTCCATGAAAAATGCATGTAGGGACTAGTTTGTGAAAGTCTTGAGATTGGTCATACATGAGTGATTTAGTGAGAATTGATGATTGCTTTAGTTGAGTAAATGATTCAGCTAAGCATGAAAGGCTAGAAAATTGAATGAAAATCAATTTACGAGCCTTGGGACAAAAGTGTAAATATGAGAAAGTTTAGGGGTAAAATGGTATTTTTGCTAAAGTATGAGATAAGGGTCAATTTAGTCAATGTGTGTATTGAACGGGTTGATTTATCATTTTAGATCAAGAAAGACGAAGCCCGGATCATAACCGAGGCAAGGGCAAGGTCGTGGACTAAATTGCACATCTCCATACTTTTTGAGTACTGAGGTGAGTTTACATATAAACGATACATTTATGCGAATACATTGTTAATTCTAGCTAGTGTGTAGGATGATTGAGAACCTATTCGATTCTAGTGGAATGAATGAGGTAGTAGTTGTGAATGGATGAATGTATTACAAAGTAGACATGTGAATGTGTAGTGATAATGCTTGATGGTGGGCTAAGTGCGATACCACCTTGATACTTAACAATGATGGGCTGTGTGCGATACTATTGTTAAGCATATTATTTAGTGAGCTATGTGCGGAATCACTATAATTATCCTTTGTGGTAGGCTATGTGCGATACTACCTTATGATCTGATTGTGGTGGGCCAAGTGCGAAACCACCGAGTAATTTAGCTGTGTGGATGTATTATTGAGAAATAATGATGTGTTGTATTTTGAGTAAATGTGATATTGAGTGCAGGGGTGCATGTCAATGATTATGAGTATGTGACTCATGATGTGTTGAAGATGTGGTAAGGGATATAAAGAGTAAGCATAGTAGTGGATGTGAATTACATATGTTAGTATAATGCTAATTATTGTTTAGCTTATACTAGAATGCTTAAATTGTTTATGTGTAAACTTACTAAGCTCAAAGCTTACTCATTTCTTTTCCCTTGTCTTATAGAGAAAAAAGATTAAATCGTTATACGTGGATTAATCGGAAGATCGTCCACACTATCAGCACACTCTGGTACATTGGACTTAATGTTTTGTATATGGCATGTATAGAGGCTAGACAAGTTAGTGAGTTTTGTTGTAATGGCTAAGATGTGTTGGCCTTTAGATGGATAATCTATTTTGTATAATGCCATGGTTGATGGCTAAATTATTATATGAAAAGATGTAGTTATCCATGTAAGATTATGTTACAATATGAGTTGATTGTGAATGAGTTGAATGTATACATGTTGTATGAGTTAGAAGGGTGAGAAGAGCTTAGCAAATAGCTTTGTTCTTATCCATGTGCATAGACACACGAGCATGTGTTTTGGCCTTGTGTGAAACACGGCCATCCCACGGGCGTGTGACTTGGCCATGTCACTTTGGAAGATTCGAGAGTTATAGTCCACGAGCTAGCCACACGGGCGTGTGTCTAGGCTTTTGGCCGTGTAAAGTAGTCAGTGTTCACCACGGGTGGAGAGCAATGGCGTGTGCTCTAGCCGTGGGACTTTGGCAGAATGCTTGAGTTTTGTGCACAGTTTGTGGACATGGGCGTTTGTGACTACACACGGGTGTGTATCATCTTACACGAGCTTGTGGCCCTGTTGGGATGGAAAAATTTTAAATCTGTAAGAGTTTTCGATATGGTCTCGAGAGCCCTCGTGTGTATGAATGAGGCCTCGTAAGTCGAGAATAAGGTTGTTGTGGTGACTTAAGGAGAGTAGTCACGTTGAGCCTAAGTGGCGATCAAGTGGTTTTACTCTGATAATGCCTTGGACTCGATTTCGGCGTAGAATACGGGTAAGGGGAGTTACATTTAGTGGTATCAGAGCTATGGTTTAGTCAAGTCTAGGACTACCGTAGCGGGTGTAAGGGTCTAGCTTTACATGCCATAAGTATACAATGATAGTGTGGTGGTTTCTGATGATTTTAAACCTTGTTTTATATAGTATATAGATCCCGATCAATCGACTGCTGATGAATCAACTAGTTTTGCATCGGCTCCTGCGCAAGGAACCGCGCCTGTTGAGAGTGGACCCGAGGTTAGGGGTCAAGGCGAAGAGGCTCGGGAAGCCTTTCTCCAGATGATGAGTAATTGGTACTCGGATTATGTTCGAGCAAACCCTAATGCTCAACCTCCTCCACCTCCTCCTATACCTCAACCAATTCCAATGGCTCCTCAAGGTATTGATGTAGTGAGGATATCGAAACCCCCGGTGGATAAGATTAGGAAACACTAGGCTGAGGAGTTTAGAGCTAAGGTAGATGATGACCCCAAGAGGTCAGAGTTCTGGCTAGAGAACTCAATGAGAGTATTGGATGAACTCTCTTGTACACCTGAAGAAAACCTGAAGTGTGCCGTATCTTTGCTGAGGGACTCGGCATACCATTAGTGGAAGACGTTGACGCCAGTGGTCCCGAAAGAGCGAGTGACGTGGGACTTCTTTCTGGAAGAGTTTCGAAAGAAGTTTATAATTCAGCGATTTACTGACCGAAAACGAAGGAATTCCTTGAGTTGAAGTAAGGAAGAATGTCAGTAGCAGAATATGGGCGCGAATTTGTTAGGCTTAGCAAGTACGCGCAAGAATGTGTGTCGACGGAGACCATTTTGTGTAAAAGGTTCGAAGACGGACTGAATGAGGATATCAAACTCTTAGTTGGTATTTTGGAGTTGAAAGAGTTTGTTGTGTTGGTTGAAAGGGCAAGTAAGGCCGAGGAATTGAGTAAGGAAAATAGAAGGGCTGTGAGTGAAGCCCGAGATGCGAGAAAACGGTCGATGGGCAAATCATATCAAGCCCAGTCAAAAAGATCCAAGGAAGTGAATCCTCGGACGACAGCACCAGTAGGATATTCACATCGAGACTTGGACAACACTCGTTCGGGTTCGAGAGTCCAAGCCACCTCGATGAAAAGTGTGGGCAACCCGAAGAACAAACCGGAATGTCCAAGTTGTTGTAGGTATCATACCGGAGAGTGTTGGGGAAACAACCGAAGTTGTTATAAGTATGGTTCCCCCGACCATTTTATCCGAAATTGCCCCGAGAGGGATGACAAGGAAGAGAAGCAAGAGACAAGACCTAGTGATGTGTCTGCAAGGGGTAGACCACCAAGGAACCCGAGAGGTGGGACTAGTTGTAGAGGTGCATCCAAAGACTCTGCTGTGAGACCGGAGGGTCGGGCACCTGCGATGACATATGCCATTCGCGCTCGCGAAGAGGCATCCTCCCCAGATTTAATAACGGGTACTTTTTCTCTCCTTGACACCTTTGTTATTGCTTTAATAGATCAAGGGTCTACTCATTCTTATATTTGCATGTGATTGGCATCTAGTTTGAGTATGATCGTTGAGTCTATTGATATTGTGGTTAAGGTGTCAAACCCGTTAGGTAAGCATGTGTTAGTGGACAAGGTGTGTAAGAATTGTCCTTTGATGATTAAGAGTCATTGCTTTCCGGCAAACCTTATGTTGTTGTCGTTTTATGAGTTTGACTTAATCCTTGGCATGGATTGGTTGACTACCCATACTGTCTTAGTTAACTGTGGTAGTAAGTTTATCGAATTGAAATGTGAGAATGGGGATATTGTTCGGGTTGAATTAGGTGGATCGGATAGTCTACCAGTGATGATTTCTTCCCTAGTGGCTAAGAAATGTTTGAGAAAAGGGTGTGAGTCCTATCTCGCTTTTGTATTGAATACTCAAGAGGTTGGAGTAAAGTTTGAAACAGTGCCGGTGGCATGTGAGTATCCGGATGTATTCCCGGAAGAGTTACCCAGATTACCTCCAGTAAGATAGGTCGAGTTTGGGATTGAGTTAGTTCCAAGAACAAAACCTATTTCAATTGCTCTGTATAGATGGCACCTTTAGAGTTGAAAGAACTGAAGGTTTAGTTGCAAGAGTTGACAGATAAGGGTTTTACAAGACCGAGCTACTCACCGTGGGGTGCTGCGGTACTATTTGTGAAAAAGAAAGATGGGTCTATGAGGTTGTGTATAGACTATAGGAAACTTCACAAAGTGACGGTGAAGAATAAGTGTCCTTTACCAAGGATTGATGATCTTTTTGATCAACTGAAAGGAGCTACAGTGTTCTCCAAGATCGACCTGAGGTCTGGTTATTACCAGTTAAGAGTGAAAGAGCAAGATGTGTTGAAAACTGCATTTCGAACAAGGTATGGCCATTATAAGTTTTGAGTCATGCCGTTTGGTTTAACGAATGCACCTGCGATTTTTATGGATTTGATGAACCGTGTCTTCCGACCGTATGTGGATAAGTTTGTAGTTGTCTTCATTGGTGACATATTGATCTATTCTCGGGATGAGAACGATCATGAGGAGCATTTGAGAATTGTCTTGCAAACTTTAAGGGATAAGCAGTTGTATGCTAAGTTTAGCAAGAGTGAGTTTTGGTTCCGAGAGGTCGGATTCCTAGGACACATTGTGTCGGGTGATGGCGTTAGACTTGACCCGGGTAAGATTTCGGCTATTGTGGATTGGAAACAGCCTAGGAACGTGTCAGAATTCAAAAACTTCTTAGGATTGGTAGGATATTATAGACGTTTCGTAAAGGGGTTCTCTGTAATTGCTACCCCGATGATGAAATTGTTGCATAAGGATGTCAAGTTTGATTGGACTAAGACATGTCACCAGAGTTTTGAGAGATTGAAAACATTGTTGACTGAGGCGCCGGTTTTGGTTCAACTAGAATCGGGGAAAGAGTTCATGGTTTTTAGTGACGCGTCGTTTAATGGTCTCGGTTGCGTGTTGATGCAAGAGGGTAAGGTAATCACTTACGCCTCGAGGCAGTTAAAACCGCATGAGAAGAATTATCCGACTCATGATTTGGAGTTGGCTGCGATTGTTTTCGCGTTAAAGATTTGGCGACATTATTTATGTGGTGAGAAGTGTCAAATCTTTACGGATCACAAGAGTTTGAAGTATTTGATGGATGAAAAGGATTTGAATTCGCGATAGAGGCGGTGGCTCGGGTTATTGAAAGACTATGAGTTAGTCATTGATTACCACCCGGGAAAAGCGAATGTGGTTGCGGATGCCTTGAGTAGGAAATCCTTGTATGCTCTAAAAGTTATGAGCACGAGTTTAGCATTGTCTGATGATGGTGCTATATTGGCAGAGTTGAGAGCTTAGCCACTATTTGTTCAACAGATATGTGAGGCTCAGAGAAATGATAGTGAGATGCAAGCTAAGAGAGCTAAGTGTAAATCAGAAAGTGATTCTGATTTTCGAGTGGGTTCGATTGTTTGTTGTACCATGATAGAATTTGTGTACCTAGAGATGAAGAATTGATCCGAAAGGTTTTGCATGAGGCACATAGTGGTTATTTGTCAGTACACCCAGGTATTACAAAAATGTACAATGACTTGAGGAAATTTTATTTGTGGCCGGGTATGAAAAGAGATATCTCTGAGTTCATGACAAAGTGTCTGATTTGTCAACAAGTGAAAGCTGAGCATCAAGTGCCTTCAGGATTGCTTCAGCCAGTGATGGTTCCTGAATGGAAATGGGATCGGATTACCATGGATTTTGTGATGGGGTTGCCTATGACTCCAAAAAAGAAAGATGCTGTGTGGGTTGTTGTGGATAGATTGATAAAGTCGACTTATTTTATTCCAGTACGTGTTGATTATTCACTGGACAAGTTAGCCTAATTGTATGTTGCAGAGATAGTGAGGTTACATGGTGTGCCTGTGTCTGTAATATCGGATAGAGATTCGAGGTTTACTTTGAGGTTTTGGAAGAAGTTGCAAGAGGCTTTGGGTACAAAGTTGAACTTTAGTACCGCATTCCATCCACAAACAGATGGTCAGTCTGAAAGAGTGATTCAAGTTCTCGAAGATATGCTTCAATGCTGTGTGTTAGAATTCGAAGGTAGTTGGGAGAGGTATCTACCTTTGGTCTAGTTTGCCTACAACAACAGTTATCAGTCGAGTATACAGATGGCACCGTATGAAGCTCTGTATGGTCGTAAGTGTCGAACTCCTCTATATTGGTCTGAGCTTAGTGAAAAGCGGATCCATGGGGTCGATCTGGTAAAAGAGACGGAGGAGAAGGTGAAAGTAATCCATAATAGTCTGAAAGTTGCTTCGGACCGACAGAAGTCGTACGCGAATTTGAAAAGAAAAGAAATTGAGTTTGAGGTGGGTGACAAAGTGTTTTTAAAAGTGTCCCCGTGGAAGAAAATCATGAGATTCAAACGAAAAGAGAAATTGAGTCCGAGATTCCTAGGGCCGTATGAGATTACAAATAGAGTTGGGCCAGTAGCATACTGGTTGGCTTTACTGGTAGAATTGGACAAGATCCATAATGTGTTCTATGTGTCGATGTTGCGACGGTATCGCTCCGATCCTTCGCATGTAATTCCTTCAATGGGAATTGAGGTAAGACCGGATATGTCTTATGAAGAGGAGTCGATTAAGATCTTGGCTCGAGAAGTGAAACAATTGAGGAATAAGAGCATAGCCTTAGTGAAAGTGTTATGGCAGAAACACGGTGTGGAAGAGGTTACGTGGGAACTGGAAGAAAGCATGAGAGAGCAACATCCAAACCTTTTTACTGGTAAGATTTTCGAGGGCAAAAATCTCTAAAGGGGGGAGAGTTGTAACATCCCGATTTAGGGCCTAGTCAGAATAGTGGTACGAGACCATAAATCCGAGGTATATGTATGAGTTTTGAGGTTTATGCTATGTTTGCATGTTAGTGTGGAAGTTTCATGAAGCAATTTTGTTAAATTGCGGTTGAATTGTCCAAAATGACCAAATTGCAAAAGTTGTAAAATGTGAGATTCTAGAAGCTATTTGTATGAAATAGCTTTGGATTATCAATTAGAGGTCCTTAATTAGTAATTTTCCCAAATTCTAATTTTTGGACAAAAATGGGCAAGAGTGGATGATATTGGAAAGTTTAGTGAGAAGGGGCAGTTTAGTCATTTAACAATTAAATGATTAAAAAGGGGAAAAGATGACAAAATTTCATTCATCTTCTTCTCCAAGCTGCCGAAAATTTCAAGAAGCCATTGTTAGGGCTCTTCAATTTTTCAAGCTTGCTAGTAAGTGCATCCAAGCCCCGTTTTTTATATTCTTCGTATTTTTGAAGTCCTAGTAACATGAGTAAGCTATTTTTAGCTATATGTTGAGCTAGGATTGATGTTAAAAAATGTACCCATGTATGACATGCATGTATTTTGACGTTTTATGGAAGAATATGAAAGCTTGATGTAGTAGAAACATCTTTTGCTAAGTGAATTCCATGAAAAATGCATGTAGGGACTAGTTTGTGAAAGTCTTGAGATTGGTCATACATGAGTGATTTAGTGAGAATTGATGATTGCTTTAGTTGAGTAAATGATTCGGCTAAGCATGAAAGGCTAGAAAGTTGAATGAAAATCACTTTACGAGCCTTGGGACAAAAGTGTAAATATGAGAAAGTTTAGGGGTAAAATGGTAATTTTGCTAAAGTATGAGATAAGGGTCAATTTAGTCAATGTGTGTATTGAACGGGTTGATTTATCATTTTAGATCAAGAAAGATGAAGCCCGGATCATAACCGAGGCAAGGGCAAGGTCATGGACTAAATTGCACATCTCCATACTTTTTGAGTACCGAGGTGAGTTTACGTCTAAACGATGCATTTAAGCGAATACATTGTTAATGCTAGCTAGTGTGTAGCATGATTAAGAACCTATTTGATTCTAGTGGAATGAATGAGATAGTAGTTATGAATGGATGAATGTATTACAAAGTAGACATGTGAATGTGTAGTGATAATGCTTGATGGTGGGCTAAGTGCGATACCACCTTGATACTTAACAATGATGGGCTGTGTGCGATACTATTGTTAAGCATATTATTTAGTGAGCTATGTGCGGAATCACTATAATTATCCTTTGTGGTAGGCTATGTGCGATACTACCTTATGATCTGATTGTGGTGGGCTAAGTGCGAAACCACCGAGTAATTTAGCTGTGTGGATGTATTATTGAGAAATAATGATGTGTTGTATTTTGAGTAAATGTGATATTGAGTGCAGGGGTGCATATCAATGATTATGAGTATGTGACTCATGATGTGTTGGAGATGTGGTAAGGGATAGAAAGAGTAAGCATAGTAGTGGATGTGAATTACATATGTTAGTATAATGCGAATTGTTGTTTAGCTTATACTAGAATGCTTAAATTGTTTATGTGTAAACTTACTAAGCTCAAAGCTTACTCATTTCTTTTCCCTTGTCTTATAGAGAAAAAGGATTGAATCGTTATACGCGGATTAATCGGAAGATCGCCTACACTATCAGCACACTCTGGTACATTGGACTTAATGTTTTGTATATGGCATGTATAGAGGCTAGACAAGTTAGTGAGTTTTGTTGTAATGGCTAAGATGTGTTGGCCTTTATATGGATAATATATTTTGTATAATGCAATGGTTGATGGCTAATTTATTATATTAAAAGATGTAGTTATCCATGTAAGATTATGTTACAATATGAGTTGATTGTGAATGAGTTGAATGTATACATGTTGTATGAATTAGAAGGGTGAGAAGAGCTTAGCAAATAGCTTTGGTCTTGTCCATGTGGATAGACACACGGGCATGTGTCTAGGCCGTGTGTGACACACGGCTAGCCCATGGGCGTGTGACTTAGCCGTGTCACTTTGGCAGATTCGAGTGTTATAGGCCACGGGCTAGCCACACGGGCGTGTGTCTAGGCTTTAGGCCGTGTAAAGTAGTCAGTGTTCACCACGGGTGGAGAGCATGGGCATGTACCCTAGCCGTGGGACTTTGGCAGAATGCTTGAGTTTTGTGCACGGTTTGTGGACATGGGCATGTGTGACTACACACGGGCGTGTATCATCTTACACAGGCGTGTGGCCCTGTTGGGATGGAAAAATTTTAAATTCGTAAGAGTTTCCGATATGGTCTCGAGAGCCCACGTGTGTATGAATGAGGCCTCGTAAGTCGAGAATAAGGTTGTTGTGGTGACTTAAGGAGAGTAGTCACGTTGAGCCTAAGTGGCGATCAAGTGGTTTTACTCCGGTAATGCCTCGGACCCGGTTCCGGCGTAGAATACGGGTAAGGGGGTTACAATTATAGGCTCCTATGGACCGAGTTCAGTTCAGGGGAATACATTTCCCTATGGCTTCACGGAGATGAGAATCTCACGAAGACATAGGTATGGATGTATCCCGAAAGCGATCCACTATCCTCCACGGAGGTGAAGACCTCACGAAGGAATAGTTTCTCACTCCCACTTAAAAGGGTAAGATCGATCGATCATGCGATGCAATGTGCACAAGATACCAAAACTTAAACCAACACAGCAATTATAAACCACAATGATGAAGATCGTAACAAATGTAGATGAAATGTAACGGAAGGATCGCACATTTAAACCAAATTTTCAAATTTTGACAAAAAGACAAAATAATCAACTCGTGGCTTGACTCTCTTATTTGGTCCCCAGTGGAGTCGCCAAGCTGTCGAAACCATTTTTTTGTTGGGAAAACGGGGTCGACTTTAAAAATGAAAATGGAGTCGCCACCAATCCTTTTTGAGGTGTGATCGGGTCACCTTGAGATTGATTGTTAAAATATTTTGATTTATTAAAACGATGACTTTGGTCCACAAAATTCGAGAAAACAGGTTCGAGAGTCGGTTACGTATGAAGAAGGATTAACACCCTCATAATGCCTAAAATTGGTACCGAATTTATTAATTAATGTCTTAATGTCAAAAATTTGAAGAGATTTTAAAATACGATCCTCTTTATTTAAAAGAAAACTTGAATAAATTAAAACGAATGCTAAGACCCTCTTATTTCGGAGAAGTAAAATGTCACGCCCAGTGAGTTAGAGTTTGACATTTCAAATTTCCCGAAACTGAGCTTGTCTTTTGACTTTTTGAAACTCATGTATTTAAATTTAAGAAGGATATTCGGTTATTTGGGTCAAATGAAAAATCGGAACCCAGTAAGTTAGGGCACAATTTCTCAAAATACCAAATTCAGAATATTGCCTTTATTTTTTAAGAAATCCTTATCCCGAAATAACGAAATGTCACATTCAGTGAGTTAGGACGCAACGTTTTCGAATTCTGAAGAATAAGTTTTTATTTAACTCCTAGGCTTTGATTTAAGAGAATAATTGGTTCTTTAGATTTGATGAGAAAAATCGAAACCCAGTAAGTTAGGGTACGATTTCTTTCAGATCTTAGAACGCGGAATGTTTGTTTATTCCAAAAATAGGATAAAATGTGATATGATTTTATAATAAAATGTAAAATGAATTACAATGCTAATTTATATAACAACATAATGATGATAACAATAAAATATAAATAACAATAGTAAAGGTAAAAGTAAAATACAATAAAATGAAAGCTAAAAAAAATAAGAATTAATAGTAAATAAATAAATAAGTACTATGTACAATAGTTAAAAGATCATAAAATAATTATAATACACATAAGTAATGATTTAAAATTGGAAATTATTTAAGGGGATATAAATATAATAAATAACAATATGATAAATATATTTACTGAACAATATATAAATAAATATTAATGATAATAGTAAAATAATGGTAATAATAATAAAAAGTAATAATAATAGTAAATAGTAATAGTAATATTAAAATAATAATAATAATAATAATAATAATGCTAATAATAATAATAATAGAATACTAAAATTAATATTAATAATGATAAAGAGAATAACTAAAAAAGTATTAAATTGAAACTAAAATGAAATTAAAGGCCTAAATCATGATAAGACAAAAATCTAGGATCAAAACAAAATCCAAACAAAGTTTTAGGGCAAAATCAGGAATAAAACAAAATAAAGGACCCAAGTATAACGCGCGAATGTCATGGAGGACCAAAAGGGAAATATTCCTAACCCTTTAAAACGCAACGTTTTATAAGGGACTTAAATGAAATCGGGACAAAACTTAAAGGCAAAATTAAAAATAAAAGAAAACTGTATTAAAAAGAAATAAAATGCGGAAGGGCCAAAAGGGTAAATAACCCATTCTCACAAAACACGCGGATCCTCCCCCTGGGTCAGGTCAACACGCGGGTTATAGGGATTAAACGACGCCGTTTTGTGCCCAAACGCACGGCCTAGAAACGACCCCGTTTTCAATCTGTATATAAGGCCAAAATTTTTGGAAAAAAATCATTTGTTGCTCAGTTTTTTTTTTTAAAAAAGAAGGGATGATTCCCTTTTCCCTCTACTGTGGTCTCTTCTCCGGCCATAGTGACCACCGGAGGCCATCGCAGCCCCGCCGCAGCTCTGCCGTGGACGGGGATTGGGCGTTTCAGGTATTATTTTTTTATTATATATATTATATATAGTTAAAAAAATAAGAAAACCTTTGTATGTATAAAAAATGCCGAAAAGAAAAGAAAAAGAAAAAAATGTAAAAACCTTTGCTCTTTGGTATTGATGGTATATGTATTCGTATTGTATGTACTCGTATTATGAAAGAAAATGTCCCATTTACAGAGGCTTTCTCTTTCTTTTATAGCCGAAAAAAATAAAAAATGTAACATCCCAAAATTGGGCCTAGTAGAATTGGACCTATTGGGCCCATTGGACCTTGAGCGTAGAAGCGTTTTAAAATTCATGGGAATTTGAGAACGGCATTATTTCCAGTTGGACTTATTAGGAAGGTGATTTTGGAGAGTTACGAGGTTTCTAGGAAGTTCCGGGTTCAAGTTAAGTTATAGGAAAAATTTTGTGTTTAAGCACTTTAAGGAGAGATAGTAAGTGGCATCAAGGCTTATGGAAATAAGAGAGTAATTTGCTTGCATAAATGAGCAATTGGTAAAGAGGATATGATGCCACATGAAGGACTTTAAGGGAAGAGGTTCAAATCCCACCAAGTGCAAATATTTTGGATTAAATTTTTGTACTAATAAGGTAAGTGTCGGCCAAGGCTTTAATATGGTATGGAAGACTTTTTATTTTTGGCAAGATGGCTAAGGAGAATAGGAAAGAATGAAGATGAGGAAAGAAATCAAGAAAAAGGGGAAAGTAAGGGGAACAAGTGGCCATTTTCAAGGGAAATGTTATGGAAAGTGTGGGTGGCTAATTTTGACCATTATGGTCATGTATGTGGACGGTTTTGTGTGATAGGAGGGATAGCCGAATTTTGCTTGGTGTTTTGGTAAAGTTTTAGTATTGTTTTGGCCAAGATTTCCTTTATGCAACTTTTGTGACATTTTCTCTTCTCTCCAAATTTCCTTCTTGCCGAATCTTCAACTTTGAGTGTGCATATTCTCTTCTTTTCTTTCTTCTTGTTGCCGAATGTACACCAACCATTGAGACCAAAATTTGTTCTTTCATCTTTCTTGAAAACCAAGCTAGTCAAACATCCTTCTTCTTATTTCTTTTATTTTCACGAAATCCTTCAAGCATCTCTTTTGTCCTAATTCTTTTTCACCATAGCCGAATATCAACATACAATTTCCTCCATAACCGAACTTTCATCTTTTCTCTATTTCTTCTTCTCATCCATATTAACATTTATTTCTTTATAAATCGGTAAGTATTCTTCTCAATATTTTATTTTCTTCCACTTAATGACCGAATTTATACTTTGATTTGGGATGGTCATTTTGACCGAGACCATCACCTTACTTTCTTTCATTCGAGATCATTTTCTTCTTCGTAGTGATATAGTGGAAGGCTGAAATTTGATTCTCTCGAAGACATCATATAATCGCAAGGAATCGGTCCTAAAAATCATTAAGGTAAGGGGTTCATTTTCAGATTTTTCGTTATATCTCTATTTGGCTATGTTGCAAATCGGATTGAAGTTTCGACTAATCGGTTATGTTTTAGGGACGAAATCACTCGATATATTCCATTTACAAATTCTTCGGATATAGTGGTAAGTGATTCAAGTGTAAGCAATGCGTTGAGTATGAATCTTTTGGAAATCCGAGGCTAACTTTTGGTTGGTATTGTTCTAGGATCAACGGAGAGTGGTTCTTTAGGAAATCAAAATAAGGTGTGTAATCCCATACCTTCCGAATACATGTTTGAAATGGTGTGTAATCTCACACTTCTCTGAAAGTTTGCATGAAATATTCTATGATTCGGTCGAGATAACGAAGAAAACCGAAAACCGGCATCCGTGATTACTTGGGCGTGCGTATGTTCGAAGTGGTAACCATAGTTGGCAATGAAACAGCTTTTTGGTCAAGACTTGATGATGTGATTTTGAAAAATCACGGAAAATAGGAGAAAAGGGATTAATAAGTGAATAAGATCAAATTAAATCTTACAGTGTCTATTTTTATATGGAAGAATCGGAGAAGGAAAAGGAATTTTAAATTCTGTGATATTTTAATTTAAGTGAGACTGTTTCTGAATGATTTTGTGGTTCCCTGATCTGTCTTGGAAAAACCATATAAAAATGTACAAAGTGAATTATGAGTTACAGTTTATATGTATAGATTCCTTATTGAGCCTATTTTCAATAGAAATAAGTGGGATCAGTATATGAAAACTGTACAGTGAGATATTTGAAATTAAGTTAAGAGAGATCAGAATCGTTGGACAGTGAAACAAGGGAAGATTTTAGGAATAAACTGTACTAAATGGTTAAGTAAAAAATTCTGGATAAATTATCATAAGAAAAAATATGAGTCTAGTTTCAAGGAAAATTTACGTATCTAAATTTTGAGGTTCCTAACTCGAGTTATAGTCAGTTTAGTCAGTATGACGCAGATGACCAGTTTCAAATTTTATGCCCCACATTAGTAGTTAAGTTTAGGTTGCGGAATTACCAAAATACCCTTAGAGGGTAAATTACCGAAATACCCCTGGGTTGCGATATTACCAAATTACCCTTAGTGGGTTAGATTACCGAATTACGAAAATGCCCTTATGGGCCGAATTACGAAAATGCCCTTATGGGCCGAATTATGGAAATGCCCCTAAAGGGCCGATTTGTTATATTGCCTTAATGGGATGATTTGTTATATAGCCATAATGGGCCGATTTGATAAATTTCTTAATGAGCGATTTGATATATATTGTTTTGTGGGCCAATCTGATATATTGTTTAATGGGCCAATTTGGCATATGGCTTAATGAGCCAATTTGATATAATGCCCTAGTGGGCCGATTTTGTAAAGTGTTAATGGGCTGAACTTTTGTCTGATTTAATTATTGTTGTTATATTTGTAAATATCATGATTTGCTATGTATGATGCATCTACATGAATTTGCATGGGTTGGGAAAATGTTGAAGAGAAGAAATTCTGGTGGCACTGCCACAAATATTATGAAAAGCCGTTTGACTGCAGCGATACATTCTGATTCTGGTGGCTCTGCCACAAATTCTGAAAATGGCTATGTGCCAACCTAAATATGGCTTTGTGCCATCGTGATTATGGCTTTGTGCTAAACGTATTTACCCGGGGCTATGTGCCTAACATATGAATTAACGACTACTGTGGTCGATCATTTTTACCAAGGTCGTGTGCCGGTTATATTACCAGATATGATATCTCGTGACTGTCACATTTTGTCTGGTGGCTAAGCCACGTATATTCTGTTATTCTGGTGGCTTGTCCACAATTCGAATTTGATGTAAATGGCTAAATGCCTATGATTGGTGTGTTGGCGGGGTGGGTTGACAAAAGATCCCCACAAGTGTGATGGATGGTATGGGTGGTGTGTAGCGGATGGATTATTAGGTTGGTTTGGGATTGCATTACATTCATACATTTGCTTCATTTTAAGATTGTTTTGTACAAGGGCTTAGGCCCAAGATTTTGTTATGTGGGTTCAGGCCCAGTGGATGACGGTAAGGGGTTTCACACTGAGTTATTGTAACTCACTCCCCCTTTTCTTAACCCTTGTAGGTAATGCTCAGTGATGTGGACTTGGGCCATGGATGACTCGGTGGAAGCCATACTTCAGAAATGGTGTTAATGAAATTTAAATTTCTATTCCCGTTTACTTTATTATTTTGCTATTGTGGTTTAAGTTGTAATAAGGCCTCTGGAGTGTTTTATTATTTGCTTTATGGTTGTTATACTTACTATTTTTCTTAAATCGTTTAAAATGAGAATTTTCTAAAAACTTAAATAAAGGTTTTCCAAAATCGATTAACAAATGGATTTCATAATAAACTTTTATAAATATTTTTAACACGGAAGTTTTCACTCGAACTTTCAAACGATATTTTCAAAAGACACGGTTTTAAAGTTCACTATCTTGATTGTTGACTCATCAATCAATCTTTCAAAAATACTTGTATTTTATCTACGTTTCATAACGATTTCAAAATGCTTACGCAACTCTATTTCTAAACATCACATTTTTGTAAATTGTTCATTTCAAATATGCTTTCGCTACTAAAAGGGGTTTTAAAGATTATTACGTTTTCAAGTAGTTAACAATTGCTTAAGTGATTTTGGTTTTAACAAAGAAAATTTGATTTCTCAAGCAAGTTTTTAATAATCGCAAAGATGGTTTTTACTTCCATGTGACACACTAGATTCGGGCCTAACTTTTAGGCCGGGTTTGGAGTGTTACATTTTATGGTATCAGAGCCTGGTTGCAAAACTCGGCTGTGGTTTGGGTTCAAACACATTTTCAAAGCATTTTAAAATTTTAAATTATGTATGTTCCAAAGGAAGTATGGCACCACGGGTATCCGGCACCAAGTCAAGTAAGTATATGTTATCATTTTATGATTATTGTGTTAGTACTGTGGTAAGAAAATTCCACAAAATAGAATACTCTAGAACTTTTAGTCTTAGGAGCTGAAACTATAGAGATTGAGACTATAGGATGCATACTACGAAAACAACTTTACTTCCTATACTCTATAAGACATTGTTTAATAAATATTAGAACTATAGACTGATTCATAAGACTTTTAATAAGATTAAATCGACATTAGTGAACATGAGCGCTAGAGGACGTGGACGTGGTAGATGTGGACGTGGTAGAGGCCGAGGTGCTAAGGCTAGATCCTCAGCATCGGGGCATGTTCCGAAAGGGAGGTGTCGGCATCGCCAGTGGCTGAGACGGGATCTTATGATCGAGCTGGGGTTGATGAACTAACTCAGATAGTTAAGGAAGTATTGGAGGAGGTTAAAGGAATCAGTGAAGCACTTCTAGTTGAGTGTGTGGACTATAAGAAGAAAAGAGATCGCGGTTCTTTTGGGTCGTGATCTCGCTCGTGAAGCGTGTTAAGGCACGCCCAAACTTTCTCGGCTTGCGATTATTGCGTATAGGCGCCATCAGGAGAATGCCGAGGAGGTCAGGAGCATGCTTGAGATTCGGGTCTAAGGAGCATAAGGCTCGGGATTGTTTCATCACCATCAAGTCAGGTGTTTGATTGTGTGAAAGAGGATTCAAGATTATGTTAAAAGTACATTGGTGTTATTAAGATCAGAGTGCGTAGCGAAAGCATAGTGGTATGATTTAAGCGGTGCGGTTAGTAGTTGGTTGGAAATTTCGAGGACGAAATTTCTTTAAGGGGGTAGAATTGTAACATCCCGAAATTGGGCCTAGTAGAATTGGACCTATTGGGCCCATTGGACCTTGAGCGTAGAAGCGTTTTAAAATTCATGGGAATTTGAGAACGGCATTATTTCCAGTTGGACTTATTAGGAAGGTGATTTTGGAGAGTTACGAGGTTTCTAGGAAGTTCCGGGTTCAAGTTAAGTTATAGGAAAAATTTTGTGTTTAAGCACTTTAAGGAGAGATAGTAAGTGGCATCAAGGCTTATGGAAATAAGAGAGTAATTTTCTTGCATAAATGAGCAATTGGTAAAGAGGATATGATGCCACATGAAGGACTTTAAGGGAAGAGGTTCAAATCCCACCAAGTGCAAATATTTTGGATTAAATTTTTGTACTAATAAGGTAAGTGTCGGCCAAGGCTTTAATATGGTATGGAAGACTTTTTATTTTTGGCAAGATGGCTAAGGAGAATAGGAAAGAATGAAGATGAGGAAAGAAATCAAGAAAAAGGGGAAAGTAAGGGGAACAAGTGGCCATTTTCAAGGGAAATGTTATGGAAAGTGTGGGTGGCTAATTTTGACCATTATGGTCATGTATGTGGACGGTTTTGTGTGATAGGAGGGATAGCCGAATTTTGCTTGGTGTTTTGGTAAAGTTTTAGTATTGTTTTGGCCAAGATTTCCTTTATGCAACTTTTGTGACATTTTTCTCTTCTCTCCAAATTTCCTTCTTGCCGAATCTTCAACTTTGAGTGTGCATATTCTCTTCTTTTCTTTCTTCTTGTTGCCGAATGTACACCAACCATTGAGACCAAAATTTGTTCTTTCATCTTTCTTGAAAACCAAGCTAGTCAAACATCCTTCTTCTTATTTCTTTTATTTTCACGAAATCCTTCAAGCATCTCTTTTGTCCTAATTCTTTTTCACCATAGCCGAATATCAACATACAATTTCCTCCATAACCGAACTTTCATCTTTTCTCTATTTCTTCTTCTCATCCATATTAACATTTATTTCTTTATAAATCGGTAAGTATTCTTCTCAATATTTTATTTTCTTCCTCTTAATGACCGAATTTATACTTTGATTTGGGATGGTCATTTTGACCGAGACCATCACCTTACTTTCTTTCATTCGAGATCATTTTCTTCTTCGTAGTGATATAGTGGAAGGCTAAAACTTGATTCTCTCGAAGACATCATATAATCGCAAGGAATCGGTCCTAAAAATCATTAAGGTAAGGGGTTCATTTTCAGATTTTTCGTTATATCTCTATTTGGCTATGTTGCAAATCGGATTGAAGTTTCGACTAATCGGTTATGTTTTAGGGACGAAATCACTCGATATATTCTATTTGCAAATTCTTCGGATATAGTGGTAAGTGATTCAAGTGTAAGCAATGCGTTGAGTATGAATCTTTTGGAAATCCGAGGCTAACTTTTGGTTGGTATTGTTCTAGGATCAACGGAGAGTGGTTCTTTAGGAAATCAAAATAAGGTGTGTAATCCCGTACCTTCCGAATACATGTTTGAAATGGTGTGTAATCTCACACTTCTCTGAAAGTTTGCATGAAATATTCTGTGATTCGGTCGAGATAACGAAGAAAACCGAAAACCGGCATCCGTGATTACTTGGGCGTGCGTATGTTCGAAGTGGTAACCATAGTTGGCAATGAAACAGTTTTTGGTCAGCAATTGTGATGTGATTTTGAAAAATCACGGAAAATAGGAGAAAAGGGATTAATAAGTGAATAAGATATCGAATTAAATCTTACAGTGTCTATTTTTATATGGAAGAATCGGAGAAGGAAAAGGAATTTTAAATTCTGTGATATTTTAATTTAAGTGAGACTGTTTCTGAATGACTTTGTGGTTCCCTGATCTATCTTGGAAAAATCATATAAAATTGTACAAAGTGAATTATGAGTTACAGTTTATATGTATAGATTCCTTATTGAGCCTATTTTCAATAGAAATAAGTGGGATCAGTATATGAAAACTGTACAGTGAGATATTTGAAATTAAGTTAAGAGAGATCAGAATCGTTGGACAGTGAAACAAGGGAAGATTTTAGGAATAAACTGTACTAAATGGTTAAGTAAAAAATTCTGGATAAATTATCGTAAGAAGAAATATGAGTCTAGTTTCAAGGAAAATTTACGTATCTAAATTTTGAGGTTCCTAACTCGAGTTATAGTCAGTTTAGTCAGTATGACGCAGATGACCAGTTTCAAATTTTATGCCCCACATTAGTAGTTAAGTTTAGGTTGCGAAATTACCAAAATACCCTTAGAGGGTAAATTACCGAAATACCCCTGGGTTGCGAGATTACCAAATTACCCTTAGTGGGTAAGATTACCGAATTACGAAAATGCCCTTATGGGCCGAATTACGAAAATGCCCTTATGGGCCGAATTACGGATATGCCCCTAAAGGGCCGATTTGTTATATTGCCTTAATGGGATGATTTGTTATATAGCCATAATGGGCCGATTTGATAAATTTCTTCATGGGCGATTTGATATATATTGTTTTGTGGGCCAATCTGATATATTGTTTAATGGGCCAATTTGGCATATGGCTTAATGAGCCAATTTGATATAATGCCCTAATGGGCCGATTTTGTAAAGTGTTAATGAAATTTGAACTTTTGTCCGATTTAATTATTGTTGTTATATTTGTAAATATCATGATTTGCTATGTATGATGCATCTACATGAATTTGCATGGGTTGGGAAAATGTTGAAGAGAAGAAATTTCGTGGCACCGCCACAAATATTATGAAAAGCCGCTTGATTGCAGCCGATACATTTCGATTCTCGTGGCTCGCCACAAATTCTAAAATGGCTATGTGCCAACCTAAATATGGCTTTGTGCCATCGTGATTATGGCTTTGTGCTAAACGATTTACCCGGGGCTATGTGCCTAACATATGAATTAACGACTGTGGTCGATCATTTTTACCAAGGTGTGTGTGCCGGTTATATTACCGTATATGATATTCTCGTGACTCATCACATTTTGTGTCAGTGGCTAAGCCACGTATATTCTCGTTATTCGGTGGCTTGTCCACAATTCGAATTTGATATAAATGGCTAAATGCCTATGATTGGTGTGTTGGCGGGGTGGGTTGACAAAAGATCCCCACAAGTGTGATGGATGGTACGGGTGGTGTGTAGCGGATGGATTATTAGGTTGGTTTGGGATTGCATTACATTCATACATTTGCTTCATTTTAAGATTGTTTTGTACAAGGGCTTAGGCCCAAGATTTTGTTATGTGGGTTCAGGCCCAGTGGATGACGGTAAGGGGTTTCACACTGAGTTATTGTAACTCACTCCCCCTTTTCTTAACCCTTGTAGGTAATGCTCAGTGATGTGGACTTGGGCCATGGATGACTCGGTGGAAGCCATACTTCAGAAATGGTGTTAATGAAATTTAAATTTCTATTCCCGTTTACTTTAGTATTTTGCTCTTGTGGTTTAAGTTGTAATAAGGCCTCTGGAGTATTTTATTATTTTCTTTATGGTTATTATACTTACTATTTTTCTTAAATCGTTTAAAATGAGAATTTTCTAAAAACTTAAATAAAGGTTTTCCAAAATCGATTAACAAATGGATTTCATAATAAACTTTTATAAATATTTTAACACGGAAGTTTTCACTCGAACTTTCAAACGATATTTTCAAAAGACACGGTTTTAAAGTTCACTATCTTGATTGTTGACTCATCAATCAATCTTTCAAAAATACTTGTATTTTATCTACGTTTCCGCAACGATTTCAAAATGCTTCTGCAACTCTATTTCTAAACATCACATTTTTGTAAATTGTTCATTTCAAATATGCTTTCGCTACTAAAAGGGGTTTTTAAAGATTATTACGTTTTCAAGTAGTTAACAATTGCTTAAGTGATTTTGGTTTTAACAAAGAGGCTGTATTTCTCAAGCAAGTTTTTAATAATCACAAAGATGGTTTTTACTTCCATGTGACACACTAGATTCGGCCCTAACTTTTAGGCCGGGTTTGGAGTGTTACATTTTATGGTATCAGAGCCTGGTTGCAAAACTCGGCTGTGGTTTGGGTTCAAACACGTTTTCAAAGCTGTTTAAAATTTTAAATTATGTATGTTCCAAAGGAAGTATGGCACCACGGGTATCCGGCACCAAGTCAAGTAAGTATATGTTATCATTTTATGATTATTGTGTTAGTACTGTGGTAAGAAAATTCCACAAAATAGAATACTCTAGAACTTTTAGTCTTAGGAGCTGAAACTATAGAGATTGAGACTATAGGATGCATTCTACGAAAACAACTTTACTTCCTATACTCCATAAGACATTGTTTAATAAATATTAGAACTATAGACTGATTCATAAGACTTTTAATAAGATTAAATCGACATTAGTGAACATGAGCGCTAGAGGACGTGGACGCGGTAGATATGGACGTGGTAGAGGCTGAGGTGCTAAGGGTAGATCCTCAGCATCGGGGCATGTTCCGAAAGGGAGGTGTCGGCATCGCCAGTGGCTGAGACGGGATCTCATGATCGAGCTGGGGTTGATGAACTAACTCAAATAGTTAAGGATGTATTGGAGGAGGTTAAAGGAATCAGTGAAGCACTTCGAGTTGAGTGTGTGGACTATAAGAAGAAAAGAGATCGCGGTTCTTTTGGGTCGCAGTGTCATTCTGTGAAGCGTGTTAAGGCACGTCCAAACTTTCTGGCTTGCGATTATTGCAGAAGGCGTCATCCGGAGAATGCTGGAGGAGGTCAGGAGCATGCTTGAGATTCGGGTCTAAGGAGCATAAGGCTCGGGATTGTTTCATCACCATCAAGTCAGGTGTTTGATTGTGTAAAAGTGTATTCAAGATTATGTTAAAAGTACATTGGTGTTATTAAGATCAGAGTGCGTAGCGAAAGCATAGTGGTATGATTTAAGCGGTGCGGTTAGTAGTTGGTTGGAAATTTCGAGGACGAAATTTCTTTAAGGGGGTAGAATTGTAACATCCCGAAATTGGGCCTAGTAGAATTGGACCTATTGGGCCCATTGGACCTTGAGCGTAGAAGCGTTTTAAAATTCATGGGAATTTGAGAACGGCATTATTTCCAGTTGGACTTATTAGGAAGGTGATTTTGGAGAGTTACGAGGTTTCTAGGAAGTTCCGGGTTCAAGTTAAGTTATAGGAAAAATTTTGTGTTTAAGCACTTTAAGGAGAGATAGTAAGTGGCATCAAGGCTTATGGAAATAAGAGAGTAATTTGCTTGCATAAATGAGCAATTGGTAAAGAGGATATGATGCCACATGAAGGACTTTAAGGGAAGAGGTTTAAATCCCACCAAGTGCAAATATTTTGGATTAAATTTTTGTACTAATAAGGTAAGTGTCGGCCAAGGCTTTAATATGGTATGGAAGACTTTTTATTTTTGGCAAGATGGCTAAGGAGAATAGGAAAGAATGAAGATGAGGAAAGAAATCAAGAAAAAGGGAAAGTAAGGGGAACAAGTGGCCATTTTCAAGGGAAATGTTATGGAAAGTGTGGGTGGCTAATTTTGACCATTATGGTCATGTATGTGGACGGTTTTGTGTGATAGGAGGATAGCCGAATTTTGCTTGGTGTTTTGGTAAAGTTTTAGTATTGTTTTGGCCAAGATTTCCTTTATGCAACTTTTGTGACATTTTTCTCTTCTCTCCAAATTTCCTTCTTGCCGAATCTTCAACTTTGAGTGTGCATATTCTCTTCTTTTCTTTCTTCTTGTTGCCGAATGTACACCAACCATTGAGACCAAAATTTGTTCTTTCATCTTTCTTGAAAACCAAGCTAGTCAAACATCCTTCTTCTTATTTCTTTTATTTTCACGAAATCCTTCAAGCATCTCTTTTGTCCTAATTCTTTTACACCATAGCCGAATATCAACATACAATTTCCTCCATAACCGAACTTTCATCTTTTCTCTATTTCTTCTTCTCATCCATATTAACATTTATTTCTTTATAAATCGGTAAGTATTCTTCTCAATATTTTATTTTCTTCCTCTTAATGACCGAATTTATACTTTGATTTGGGATGGTCATTTTGACCGAGACCATCACCTTACTTTCTTTCATTCGAGATCATTTTCTTCTTCGTAGTGCTATAGTGGAAGGCTGAAACTTGATTCTCTCGAAGACATCATATAATCGCAAGGAATCGGTCCTAAAAATCATTAAGGTAAGGGGTTCATTTTCAGATTTTTAGTTATATCTCTATTTGGCTATGTTGCAAATCGGATTGAAGTTTCGACTAATCGGTTATGTTTTAGGGACGAAATCACTCGATATATTCTATTTGCAAATTCTTCGGATATAGTGGTAAGTGATTCAAGTGTAAGCAATGCGTTGAGTATGAATCTTTTGGAAATCCGAGGCTAACTTTTGGTTGGTATTGTTCTAGGATCAACGGAGAGTGGAAATAAGATGTGTAATCCCGTACCTTCCGAATACATGTTTGAAATGGTGTGTAATCTCACACTTCTCTGAAAGTTTGCATGAAATATTTTCTGATTCGGTCGAGATAACGAAGAAAACCGAAACCGCATCCGTGATTACTTGGGCGCGCGTGATGTTCGAAGTGGTAACCATAGTTGGCAATGAAACGCTTTTTGGTCAAGATGATGATGTGATTTTGAAAAATCACGGAAAATAGGAGAAAAGGGATTAATAAGTGAATAAGATATCGAATTAAATCTTACAAGTGTCTATTTTTATATGGAAGAATCGGAGAAGGAAAAGGAATTTTAAATTCTGTGATATTTTAATTTAAGTGAGACTGTTTCTGAATGACTTTGTGGTTCCCTGATCTGTCTTGGAAAAATCATATAAAATTGTACAAAGTGAATTATGAGTTACAGTTTATATGTATAGATTCCTTATTGAGCCTATTTTCAATAGAAATAAGTGGGATCAGTATATGAAAACTGTACAGTGAGATATTTGAAATTAACTTAAGAGAGATCAGAATCGTTGGACAGTGAAACAAAGGAAGATTTTAGGAATAAACTGTACTAAATGGTTAAGTAAAAAATTCTGGATAAATTATCGTAAGAAGAAATATGAGTCTAGTTTCAAGGAAAATTTACGTATCTAAATTTTGAGGTTCCTAACTCGAGTTATAGTCAGTTTAGTCAGTATGACGCAGATGACCAGTTTCAAATTTTATGCCCCACATTAGTAGTTAAGTTTAGGTTGCGGAATTACCAAAATACCCTTAGAGGGTAAATTACCGAAATACCCCTAGGTTGCGAGATTACCAAATTACCCTTAGTGGGTAAGATTACCGAATTACGAAAATGCCCTTATGGGCCGAATTACGAAAATGCCCCTAAAGGGCCGATTTGTTATATTGCCTTAATGGGATGATTTGTTATATAGCCATAATGGGCCGATTTGATAAATTTCTTAATGGGCGATTTGATATGTATTGTTTTGTGGGCCAATCTGATATATTGTTTAATGGGCCAATTTGGCATATGGCTTAATGAGCCAATTTGATATAATGCCCTAATGGGCCGATTTTGTAAAGTGTTAATGGGCTGAACTTTTGTCTGATTTAATTATTGTTGTTATGTTTGTAAATATCATGATTTGCTATGTATGATGCATCTACATGAATTTGTATGGGTTGGGAAAATGTTGAAGAGAAGAAATTCTGGTGGCACTCGCACAAATATTATGAAAAGCCGCTTGACATGCAGATGATACATTTCGATTCGTGGCTCGCCACAAATTTCGAAAATGGCTATGTGCCAACCTAAATATGGCTTTGTGCCATCGTGATTATGGCTTTGTGCTAAACGATTTACCCGGGGCTATGTGCCTAACATATGAATTAACGACTGCGGTCGATCATTTTACCAAGGTCGTGTGCCTGGGTTATATTACCGTGATATGATATTCTCGTGACTCGTCACATTTTGTCTGGTGGCTAAGCCACGATATTCTTGTTATTCTGGTGGCTTGTCCACAATTCGAATTTGATATAAATGGCTAAATGCCTATGATTGGTGTGTTGGCGGGTGGGTTGACAAAAGATCCCCACAAGTGTGATGGATGGTACGGGTGGTGTGTAGCGGATGGATTATTAGGTTGGTTTGGGATTGCATTACATTCATACATTTGCTTCATTTTAATATTGTTTTGTACAAGGGCTTAGGTCCAAGATTTTGTTATGTGGGTTCAGGCCCAGTGGATGACGGTAAGGGGTTTCACACTGAGTTATTGTAACTCACTCCCCCTTTTCTTAACCCTTGTAGGTAATGCTCAGTGATGTGGACTTGGGCCATGGATGACTCGGTGGAAGCCATACTTCAGAAATGGTGTTAATGAAATTTAAATTTCTATTCCCGTTTACTTTATTATTTTGCTATTGTGGTTTAAGTTGTAATAAGGCCTCTGGAGTGTTTTATTATTTGCTTTATGGTTGTTATACTTACTATTTTTATTAAATCGTTTAAAATGAGAATTTTCTAAAAACTTAAATAAAGGTTTTCCAAAATCGATTAACAAATGGATTTCGTAATAAACTTTTATAAATATTTTAACACGGAAGTTTTCACTCGAACTTTCAAACGATATTTTCAAAAGACACGGTTTTAAAGTTCACTATCTTGATTGTTGACTCATCAATCAATCTTTCAAAAATACTTGTATTTTATCTACGTTTCCGCAACGATTTCAAAATGCTTCTGCAACTATATTTCTAAACATCATATTTTTGTAAATTGTTCATTTCAAATATGCTTTCGCTACTAAAAGGGGTTTTTAAAGATTATTACGTTTTCAAGTAGTTAACAATTGCTTAAATGATTTTGGTTTTAACAAAGTGGCTGTATTTCTCAAGCAAGTTTTTAATAATCGCAAAGATGGTTTTTACTTCCATGTGACACACTAGATTCGGGCCTAACTTTTAGGCCGGGATTGGAGTGTTACATTTTATGGTATCAGAGCCTGGTTGCAAAATTCGGCTGTGGTTTGGGTTCAAACACGTTTTCAAAGCATTTTAAAATTTTAAATTATGTATGTTCCAAACGAAGTATGGCACCACGGGTATCCGGCACCAAGTCAAGTAAGTATATGTTATCATTTTATGATTATTGTGTTAGTACTGTGGTAAGAAAATTCCACAAAATAGAATACTCTAGAACTTTTAGTCTTAGGAGCTGAAACTATAGAGATTGAGACTATAGGATGCATACTACGAAAACAACTTTACTTCCTATACTCTATAAGACATTGTTTAATAAATATTAGAACTATAGACTGATTCATAAGACTTTTAATAAGATTAAATCGACATTAGTGAACATGAGCGCTAGAGGACGTGGACGTGGTAGATGTGGACGTGGTAGAGGCCGAGGTGCTAAGGCTAGATCCTCAGCATCGGGGCATGTTCCGAAAGGGAGGTGTCGGCATCGCCAGTGGCTGAGACGGGATCTCATGATCGAGCTGGGGTTGATGAACTAACTCAGATAGTTAAGGAAGTATTGGAGGAGGTTAAAGGAATCAGTGAAGCACTTCGAGTTGAGTGTGTGGACTATAAGAAGAAAAGAGATCGCGGTTCTTTTGGGTCGCAGTCTCATTCTGTGAAGCGTGTTAAGGCACGCCCAAACTTTCTCGCTTGCGATTATTGCGTATAGGCGCCATCCGAGAATGCTAGAGGAGGTCAGGAGCATGCTTGAGATTCGGGTCTAAGGAGCATAAGGCTCGGGATTGTTTCATCACCATCAAGTCAGGTGTTTGATTGTGTGAAAGAGGATTCAAGATTATGTTAAAAGTACATTGGTGTTATTAAGATCGAGTGCGTGAGCGAAAGCATAGTGGTATGATTTAAGCAAAAGTGTTAGTAGTTGGTTGGAAATTTCGAGGACAAAATTTCTTTAAGGGGGTAGAATTATAACATCCCGAAATTTGGCCTAGTAGAATTGGACCTATTGGGCCCATTGGACCTTGAGCGTAGAAGCGTTTTAAAATTCATGGGAATTTGAGAACGGCATTATTTCCAGTTGGACTTATTAGGAAGGTGATTTTGGAGAGTTACGAGGTTTCTAGGAAGTTCCGGTTCAAGTTAAGTTATAGGAAAAATTTTGTGTTTAAGCACTTTAAGGAGAGATAGTAAGTGGCATCAAGGCTTATGGAAATAAGAGAGTAATTTTCTTGCATAAATGAGCAATTGGTAAAGAGGATATGATGCCACATGAAGGACTTTAAGGGAAGAGGTTCAAATCCCACCAAGTGCAAATATTTTGGATTAAATTTTTGTACTAATAAGGTAAGTGTCGGCCAAGGCTTTAATATGGTATGGAAGACTTTTTATTTTTGGCAAGATGGCTAAGGAGAATAGGAAAGAATGAAGATGAGGAAAGAAATCAAGAAAAAGGGGAAAGTAAGGGGAACAAGTGGCCATTTTCAAGGGAAATGTTATGGAAAGTGTGGGTGGCTAATTTTGACCATTATGGTCATGTATGTGGACGGTTTTGTGTGATAGGAGGGATAGCCGAATTTTGCTTGGTGTTTTGGTAAAGTTTTAGTATTGTTTTGGCCAAGATTTCCTTTATGCAACTTTTGTGAGATTTTTCTCTTCTCTCCAAATTTCCTTCTTGCCGAATCTTCAACTTTGAGTGTGCATATTCTCTTCTTTTCTTTCTTCTTGTTGCCGAATGTACACCAACCATTGAGACCAAAATTTGTTCTTTCATCTTTCTTGAAAACCAAGCTAGTCAAACATCCTTCTTCTTATTTCTTTTATTTTCACGAAATCCTTCAAGCATCTCTTTTGTCCTAATTCTTTTTCACCATAGCCGAATATCAACATACAATTTCCTCCATAACCGAACTTTCATCTTTTCTCTATTTCTTCTTCTCATCCATATTAACATTTATTTCTTTATAAATCGGTAAGTATTTTTCTCAATATTTTATTTTCTTCCTCTTAATGACCGAATTTATACTTTGATTTGGGATGGTCATTTTGACCGAGACCATCACCTTACTTTCTTTCATTCGAGATCATTTTCTTCTTCGTAGTGATATAGTGGAAGGCTGAAACTTGATTCTCTCAAAGACATCATATAATCACAAGGAATCGGTCCTAAAAATCATTAAGGTAAGGGGTTCATTTTCAGATTTTTCGTTATATCTCAATTTGGCTATGTTGCAAATCGGATTGAAGTTTCGACTAATCGGTTATGTTTTAGGGACGAAATCACTCGATATATTCTATTTGCAAATTCTTCGGATATAGTGGTAAGTGATTCAAGTGTAAGCAATGCGTTGAGTATGAATCTTTTGGAAATCCGAGGCTAACTTTTGGTTGGTATTGTTCTAGGATCAACGGAGAGTGGTTCTTTAGGAAATCAAAATAAGGTGTGTAATCCCGTACCTTCCGAATACATGTTTTGTAACATCCCGGGTTAGGGGCTGTTTTGTTGTTGCATGATATTGCATGTGTCTAGTGTGCTGCGTGGCTATTTCTATGTTTTGGGGGCTTAATTGAAGTCTAAGTGTATGCCTGAGTTAATGGGAAAATTTTGATTTTTTTTTTGGGTGTTAAGTCAGGGGAGCTGTTGGAGCTAGGGTATAAGAGTTTTATTTGGTGTTTTGTTGAACAAGTAAGGAGCTGGTGGAGTGGCAGGATAGGCGCCACTAAGGCTTTTGTGTGTGGCGTCATTTGCAAGAGGGAGAGATCTTGTGTTCAAGCTGCATGAGTGGCCACCTTTTGTCTTTCTTTTGACGCCTAGGAGGGAGAGTTTGTAGGCGCTCAAACTCGCCTTGGACCTAGTCTATGGGTGAGATGGACGGCAAGGAGTGAATTGTGGAAGGGACTAATTCAAATGCTTTTGAATTAGTGGCTTGGAGTACTTTGAGGAGTGGTGGCCGAATTTAGGGGATTTGGGGGAGTGTGGACGGCTTAGTGTGGGAGAAGGGAAGGCCGAATGTACCTTTGTTTTGGGGTGCATTTTCGGTCACATTTGGTAAAAAGAAAAGCTCTCTCTCTTTGTCTTTTGTAGCCGAAACTTCAAGAGAATTTCTCTCATCTTCTTCACTTCTTGAAACCGAAACATCAAACCCCTTTAGTTGCCTGCCGAAAAGTTGCTTTGTTTCTTTGGTTTTATGCTTGTGGTCGAATGCTTCTTTTCACTTCTTCCTTCTATTTCATTTGAGTGTTTCTAATGTGGAACTCTCTCCTCTCCATATTTTTTTCTTTGATTTGAAAACCTTGTTAAAATAAATTTCATTCCCTAAAAACACTTCCTTTATTTTCTTTCACTTTCAAGCCGAAGGTACCCTCCTCATCTATCTTTTATTTTCTTTCTTCTCCTAAACTCTATTGCCGATTTCTCTATTTCTTCTCACCTTTACTCTTATTTCTTTTTCACGCTAAACCGATCCTAGTAGTGTTCATATTGGCCGAATCTCCCTTTTCTCCTAGTGGTTTGGTTGGCCGGTTAGTGGTTGGTGTTGGGGTAAGTTCTTGGCCGAATGGCCATTTCTCTTTTCTCTCTAGTGCTTGTGGTTTCGATTTGATTAAAGTCTATTTTGGTTTTGGTTGGAAGGAGTTAATTATTTCGTTTTAGGGTCTCCAGATTTTTGGTGGCGATCAAGTGAAGCAGTCATCGTTGGTTGATCGTTGGTAAGTGGTGGTAAGAGTGATGTTATTAGGCTATTCCGTTAGTTTCACTAAATCGAGTTGCAAAAGATTAACTGTTATTCTTTTCAAGGTGGTGGCCGATCATCTTAGAAGGACCATTGTGGTTCGGGGTTGGTTGGAAACCAAGTTAAGAAGTGAAGGTAAGGGTTTGAGATGACTTCTCTTGGTATAAAGCCTTTGGCCGAATGGTTTTTGTGTACTAACCCCTATGTTGGCCGATTATAGGAGCCGCTTAATCAAGGGACTTAGATCGCTTTTGTCGATTTCTAGACTCGTAATTACTGTGTGTGTAAACTAACACATCGATATCTAGTAATGTTATTAATAAACTCGCTTTGTCTGTTAAAAACTATACCAAAGATGACGGATAATTGGACACCCAAACGGGGTATGTGTACGATCCGGGTAAGTCTAATTTATTACAAGTTCTATTATGGATACCTTGGGTATTATGATCCATGTTATGTATGCTTTGAGATGTAATGCTAGACATGTTGGCATGATATGCATGATTTGTATGATATGCATGATTACATGAGTATGGTATGTTGATGGGTGATATGAGAGGAGGAGCAAAGTGATATTTTTGTGCCGACGAGCACCAGTGTTTTGGTAACACACTTTGTGACTTTGGGTCACCAAGTGCTTTGGTAGCACATTTGTGTCTTTGGGACACCAGAGGTTGGGCACCTCATTGCGACTTGTCCCTGTGGTTAACACCACCGTGGGTTGGCCCCACTTTGAGATATGGGATCGTCTCGCTAGTGATTGGGTATCACACGATGGGTTGGCCCCATCATTCGATTATTGTGACTACGGCCACCGCTGCTTTGGTAGCACATTTGTGTCTTTGGGACACCAGAGGTTGGGCACCTCATTGCGACTCGCCCCCCGTGGTTAACACCACCGTGGGTTGGCCCCACATGAGATATGGGATCGTCGCTAGTGATTGGGTATCACACGATGGGTTGGCCCCATCAATTGATTTGTGACTACGGTCACCGTTGCTTTGGTAGCACATTTGTGTCTTTGGGACACCAAGTGTTTTGGTAACACATTGTGACTATATGTCACCAGTGGTTTGGCACCACCTGGTTTGGTACCACACGGGTAGAAAAGGCGATACGGATGGTTAGGATCGGGTTGCATTAATCATGTTGCTATGTATGATGTGTGTTAGCATGTTGTTTCATCGGGAGCGGGATTTATGCACTGAGTCATTCGACTCACCCTCTCCTTTGGCATTTCAGGTGACCCGTAGACGCGACATGGAGCTGGGTGGACTCTTGGTGCACATGCCATGCTTTAATAAAAGTTTTGCTTCGACTATTCACTTTGGGTACTTTAGCTTACTTATTTTGATTTGAGATTTAATTTGGATTTGTAAAAGGCCTTTAAATTATGTTTTATGATGGGTATGTTTTAATTAGATTCTCAACCTGCTTAACAAATAACTTGGCATGAAATTTTACTAAAACTTGGAAAGACAACGTTTTCAAAATTATATCGCAATGTGTTTTAAACTATACCATCGGGTATCTCGCTATGTTTTGCTATACAATAAACTCAAATGATTTCCAAATCAAACTCGATTTTCTACTAAGTCTAAAATGTTTCAAAATGGCACTAAGAAACTATTGGAAGTGCTAAATGAAATCAACTCGTTTTAACTATATACTTGGATAAGTTTTCAAAATCTAATCAAACAAGCCTACTCAAATTTTCCTCAAATTCACTATGTTTTCACCCCACTTCTAAACGGAAAAAAAAATCTGATCACTTAAAGACGTTTTTCCCCGTAACATACCAGATTCGGGCGTGGTGTCTTGTCCGAGTTTGGGGTGTTACAATGATGGTATCAGAGCCAAGTTCAAAAGCTCGGCTGTGGGCCTGAGGCCCAAAAATGTTTTCAAAAGGTTATTTTGTTAGTTTTTATTCTCAAAGTATGGTTTGAAAGGCATGGCACTCGAGTCTCCTGCACTGTTAGCCGCCTGTAAGTACCCTTACTATTGCTTGTGAATTGATTGGATGTGATATGATTTGATGAATAGCAATAGTATACTACTTTAGAGATTGAAACCGATAGGATTTTGTGAACTCGCGAGAACAAATCCTCTTAAAATATTCATAAGACTTGCTTTTAAACAAGTGGAATAAATATCGATGCATAAAAATTCTTAATCGACACGTAGGAAGATTAGTCATGAGCGCTAGAGGTGGACGTGGTCGTGGACGCAGGTCGTGGTAGGATGACGGTTTCGAGCCCGTAGGATCCGGGTCGTGGTTCGTAAAATGAGATACCGGTTCCGCAACCACCGGAGGTGGTGAGTTCCAAGACCGCATCGGGACGACGCAGCGTCACAGCGCGGCGCCGCGAGTGTTGGAAAGAGTAGCCGTGTAGGTGGTAATGCAGGAGTTAGGAAATTGTTCTCGAGCGACTTCGCCAATGGGGCCGAATTCTTCCGAGGTGTTTCGTGTTGCTCCCAAAGATCGCTGAATATTGGTTGAGGCAAATCGAGTGGATCATGGACGATCCGACTTGATCGCTGAAGAGAAGTCGAAGGGCATCGACGCTTCTCCGGATGAGTCATATCGGTGGTGGCTCACGGTTCGAGACAATGTGGCAAAGCAGAGGATCTAACATGGGATTATTTCGTGGTCAGATATCAAAAGAAATACATCTGAGCTAGTTATATCGACTCCCAAATGAAAGGCTTTTCCGAGGCTTGTTCAGGGAGTAAATCATGCTCTTCGAGTACGAGGCCGAGTTCCCGGTCGAGTAGGTATGCCGTGGGGCATTGTGGCCACCGAGCATGAGAGGTGTGTTCGTTTCGAGGATGGTCCGCGAGACGACTTGAGGTCGCTTGATTGCTCCTCGCCAGAGCGCGAGTTTGTCGTCTTAGTTGAGAAGGCTAAGGTGGCCGAGGGTGTTAAGGAGTCGATGAGGCGGGGCATGGACAGAAATAGACATAAGAGGAGCTTTGGGTCCTCCGGGTCATCTGGGTAATCCACGTAAGAGGGCTAGACCGAAAGTGGGCCGAACCACCGCTAGGTTTGTTGTCGCCAGGCGTGGACCGCCGCAAAGGTGATCTGGTGCAGGGAAATCTCATTGGGGTGGTTGCCGGACTGGAGGAAAAGGTTGCTTCGAGTGTGGTTCTCTGGAGCACCGTGTGAGGGACCGTCCGCGTGAGGTTGGCTAGGGATTCGGGCCCGAGAGTCGTACGTAATCGCTCCTGAGGTAGTGGACCGCCACCGCAGAGGGGCCGTGGTAATGGCAGCAGGTGGTAATGGTTCTGGTCGGGGCCGTGGAGCACCGGGCAAAGGTGTGGGTAGTTCGATGCCGCATACTGGATTAGTGTATGCCGCGAGGCGCCGAGAGGAGGGCGACATGACCGGACGCCATAACCGCAGACGTTTTTGATTTTTGGTTCTCCATATAACGCTTTGATTGATGTGGGTTCAACGCACTCTTATGTTGCCGCCGAGTATAGTAGAGACCATGGATTTAGACTCGAGATATCTTCTAGGCGGATGACCGTGATTAGCCCTCTAGGTCACTCGTAGTAGTAGATAAACTGCTTAGAGAGGTACCCTTAGAACTCCAAGGGGTAGTGTTTGTCGCCGATCCGATGGAACCGCCGTTTTGGGGAGTTCGATCCGATTCTTGGGATGGATTGGTTGGTCAAGTACCGCGCGAGGTTGGATTGCGCGCAAGCGCATGGTTCTTAAGACGGTTGAGGGTGATGAGGTGGCTATGATAGGTAGTAGGAGGGATTACTTATCAAAGGTGGTATCCGCTCCAAGGCGAGAAGATGGTCGAAAGGCCGTGAAGCGTATGTAGTTCATGTGTATGCGTTGGAGGCTAAGGAGTCTGCTTTGTGGAGAAGGTTCGCACTGCGTTAAGGAGTTTGTCGATGTTTTTCCCGAGGAGCTTCGTGTTTGCCGCCAGATCGCGAGGTGGAGTTCGGGATTGATCTCATACCCGAATCGCGCGGTGTCTATTGCTCCGTATAGGATGGCGCCAAAGGAATTGGTGGAGCTTAAGGCTCCGATCCGGAGTTATTGGATCGAGGTTTTATTAGGCCTAGTGTTTCGCCGTAAGTGCGCGGTACTCTTTGTCAAGAAGAAAGATGGCACGATGCGGATGTGTATAGACTACCGCCGATTGAATAAGTCGACGATTAAAAACAAGTATCCGCTGCCACGGATAGATGACTTGTTTGATCGGTGAAGGGCGCCGCGGTATTTTCAAGATCGACTTGAGATCCGGGTATCACCGCTAAAGGTTAAGGAGGCCGATATCCATAAAACAAAGCATTTCTGGACTCGGTATGGGCACTATGAATTTACCGTAATGCCGTCGGGTTGACTAACGACCGCGCAAGCGCTTATGGATATGATGAATAGGGTGTTTCAAAGAAGATTCGGATCATTCGTCGTGGTTTTCATAGACGACATCTTAGTGTACTCAAAGACAGAGAGGAAGAGCATGTTAAGCATTTGCGCAGTGGTGTTGCGATTTTGAGGAAAAGCACTCTATGCTAAGTTCGGGTAAGTGTGAGTTCGCCAGAGAAGTGACTTTCTTGGGTCATGTAGTGTCTACCGAGGGATTCGAGTGGATCCTCGTAAGATTGAGGCGATCTTGGATTGGAAGCCGCTAAGTCGCTGGGTCGAGATTCGGAGTTTTCCGGTTTGGCCGGATACTACCGAAGGTTTGTTGAGCGTTTCGCTGATAGCAAAGCGCCGGATGACCAAGTTGCCGAGGAAAGAAGTTCCGTTTGTATGGACCGAGAAGCGCAGGAAAGCTTCGGACAAGTTAAAGAAGATTTTGACCGAGGCTCCGCTTTAATTCAACCCGAGGCCGGTAAGGAATTCACGATCTATTGCGACGCATCACATACGGGCTTAGGTTGTGTGGCCGATGCAAGAAGGTAAGGTTGTGGCTTACGCTTTCTCGCACCGAGGCCACATGAGGTCAATTATCCGACGATGATTTGGAGCTAGCAACCGTAGTCTTCGCTTTAAAGATTTGGAGGCACTACTTGTACGGAGAGAGATCGATAGTCTACATGCATCACAAGAGTCCAAGTATCTACCGACTCGAAGGATTTGAATTTGAGGCGCGCAGATGGGTCGAAGGTCGAAAGATTACGATCGCTCGATTGAGTATCATCCGGCAAGGCTAACGTGGTGGCAGACGCGTTGAGCCGTAAGGTTGTTTCGGAGTTAAGAGCATTGTTTGCCCACTTGAGTTTGTATGACGATGGGAGTATTCTGGCAGAGTTGCAGGTTAAGCCTACTTGGGTTGAGCAGATCAGAGAGAAACAGTTATTGGATGAGGTTCTGAGTGCGCGGAGGTTACAAGTGCAGGATGGTGGTTTGGAGGGTTACAGCTTGTCTGATGATGAGGTGTTGTGTTTTCAAGGTAAGGCTTGTATGCCTAAAGATGTTGAGCTGAGGCAAAAGATTCTTCAGACGCACATAAAGATCCTCATGCTATGCATCCTGGAGGTAGCAAGATGTATAGGGATCTTAGAGAGCAGTTTTGGTGGCCTGGCTTGAAGAAGGAGGTGACAGAGTTTGTTGGGAAGTGTCTGACTTGTCAGCAGGTCAAGGGCCGAACATCGCTTGCCGTCTGGGTTGTTTCACCTGTGAAGATTCCTCGCTGGAAGTGGGAAAGGATAACCATGGATTTCGTCGGTGGGTTACCGCTTACGCCAAGCAAGAAAGATTCGATTTGGGTAGTGGTGGATCGATCGACTAAATCACTCACTTTATTCCGGTGAGGGTTGACTACTCACTCGTGAAGCCAGCTAAGTCGTATGTGTCGAGATAGTGAGGTTGCACGGTGTGCCGCTTCGATAATCTCGGATAGGGATCCTAGATTCACGCCAAGGTTCGGAAAGCACCGCATCAGCCCGGGTACTCGTTTGGATTTCAAAGACGGCTTTTCACCCGCAAATCGACTGGCCAATCGTAAAGGGTTATTCAGTCTTAGAGGATATGCCGAGAGGTTGTATCTTGATTTCGTGAGGTAGTTGGGAGGAGTTTCTACCATTAGTCGAGTTTGCCTACAACAACAGATTACCAAGCGAGCATCAAGATGGCACCGTATGAGGCGTTGTATGGTAAGAAGTGTCGCTTCACCCACGTGTTGGACGGAGTTAGGTGAACGCCGCTTGTTGGGACCCGAGTTGGTTGCCGAGACCGAAGACAAGGTTGTCGATTCATCTCGATTGAAGGAAGCTTCGGACCGCAAAGTCTTATGCCGATCTTAAGCGAAGAGATATAGAGTTCGCCGTGGGGATCGAGTTTTCTGAAGGTCTCACCTTGGAAGAAGGTGTTGAGGTTCGGAAGAAAAGGCAAGCTAAGTCCGAGGTTTATTGGGCCGTATAAGGTTCGAGGACGAGTTGGACCAGTGGCGATCAGCTTGAGTTGCCGCAGAGCTTAGTCGATTCACGACGTATTCCACGCTTCGATGCTTCGACGTTATCGCCGATCCGCCGCATGTGGTAGCAAAGTGGAAGAGATCGAGGTAAATCCAGATTTGACCATGGAGGAGGAACTCGTGCGCATTCTTGATCGAGATGTGAAGGTTCTGCGTAAGAAGTCCGTACCTTTGGTTAAGGTTCTTTGGCGGAATCATGGTGTAGAAGAAGCTACGTGGGAACCCGAGGATATGATGAGACAAAGAATACCCGCAACTCTTCCGATCGTAATTTTGAGGTCGAAATTATTTTAAGGGGGTAGAACCGTAACATCCCGGGTTAGGGCTGTTTTGTTGTTGCATGATATTGCATGTGTCTAGTGTGTCATGCGTGGCTATTTCTATGTTTTGGGGGCTTAATTGAAGTCTAAGTGTATGCCCGAGTGAATGGGAAAATTTTGATTTTTTTTTGGGTGTTATGTCAGGAGCCGTTGGAGCTAGGGTATAAGAGTTTTATTTGGTGTTTTGTTGAACAAGTAAGGAGTGGTGGAGTGGTGGCAGGATAGGCGCCACTAAGGCTTGTGTGTGTGGCGTCATTTGCAGGAGGGAGAGATCTTGTGTTCAAGCCATGAGTGGCCACCTTTTGGCTTTTTTTGACGCCTAGGAAGGGAGAGTTTGTAGGCGGTTCAAACTCGCTTGGACCTAGTCTATGGGTGAGATGGACGGCAAGGAGTGAATTGTGGAAGGGGACTAATTCAAATGCTTTTGAATTAGTGGCTTGGAGTACTTTGAGGAGTGGTGGCCGAATTTTAGGGGATTTGGGGGGAGTGTGGACGGCTTAGTGTGGGAGAAGGGAAGGCCGAATGTACCTTTGTTTTGGGGTGCATTTTCGGTCACATTTGGTAAAAAGAAAAGCTCTCTCTTTTGTCTTTTGTAATGAAACTTCAAGAGAATTTCTCTCATCTTCTTCACTTCTTGAAACCAAAACATCAAACCCCTTTAGTTGCCGAAAAGTTGCTTTGTTTCTTTGGTTTTATGCTTGTGGCCGAATGCTTCTTTTCACTTCTTCCTTCTATTTCATTTGAGTAAGCCGAATGTGGAACTCTCTCCTCTCCATATTTTTTTCTTTGATTTGAAAACCTTGTTAGCCAAATTTCATTCCCTAAAAACACTTCCTTTATTTTCTTTCACTTTCAAGCCGAAGGTACCCTCCTCATCTATCTTTTATTTTCTTTCTTCTCCTAAACTCTATTGCCGATTTCTCTATTTCTTCTCACCTTTACTCTTATTTCTTTTTCACGCTAAACCGATCCTAGTAGTGTTCATATTGGCCGAATCTCCCTTTTCTCCTAGTGGTTTGGCTGGTCGGTTAGTGGTTGGTGTTGGGGGTAAGTTCTTGGCCGAATGGCCATTTCTCTTTTCTCTCTAGTGCTTGTGGTTTCGATTTGATTAAATTCTATTTTGGTTTTGGTTGGAAGGAGTTAATTATTTCGCTTTAGGGTCTCCAGATTTTTGGTGGCGATCAAGTGAAGCAGATCATCGTTGGTTGATCGTTGGTAAGTGGTGGTAAGAGTGATGTTATTAGGCTATTCCGTTAGTTTCACTAAATCGAGTTGCAAAAGATTAATCGTTATTCTTTTCAAGGTGGTGGCGATCATCTTAGAAGGACCATTGTGGTTCGGGGTTGGTTGGAAACCAAGTTAAGAAGTGAAGGTAAGGGTTTGAGATGACTTCTCTTGGTATAAAGCCTTTGGCCGAATGGTTTTTGTGTACTAACCCCTATGTTGGCCGATTATAGGAGCCGCTTAATCAAGGGACTTAGATCGCTTTTGTCGATTTCTAGACTCGTAATTACCGTGTGTGTAAACTAACACACTCGATATCTAGTAATGTTATTAATAAACTCGTTTGCTCGTTAAAAACTATACCAAAGATGACGGATAATTGGACACCCAAACGGGGTATGTGTACGATCCGGTAAGTCTAATTTATTACAAGTTCTATTATGGATACCTTGGGTATTATGATCCATGTTATGTATGCTTTGAGATGTAATGCTAGACATGTTGGCATGATATGCATGATTTGTATGATATGCATGATTACATGAGTATGGTATGTTGATGGGTGATATGAGAGAGAGAGAGTTGATATTTTGTGCCGACGAGCACCGTTGTTTTGGTAACACACTTTGTGACTTTGGGTCACCAGTGCTTTGGTAGCACATTTGTGTCTTTGGGACACCAGAGGTTGGGCACCTCATTGCGACTTGTCCCCGTGGTTAACACCACCGTGGGTTGGCCCCACTTTGAGATATGGGATCGTCTCGCAGTGATTGGGTATCACACGATGGGTTGGCCCCATCATTCGATTATTGTGACTACGGTCACCGGTGCTTTGGTAGCACATTTGTGTCTTTGGGACACCAGAGGTTGGGCACCTCATTGCGACTCGTCCCCCGTGGTTAACACCACCGTGGGTTGGCCCCACATGAGATATGGGATCGTCGCTAGTGATTGGGTATCACACGATGGGTTGGCCCCATCAATTGATTTGTGACTACGGTCACGGTGCTTTGGTAGCACATTTGTGTCTTTGGGACACCAGTGTTTTGGTAACACATTGTGACTATATGTCACCGGTGGTTTGGCACCACCAAAGTGGTTTGGTACCACACGGGTAGAAAAGGCGATACGGATGGTTAGGATCGGGTTGCATTAATCATGTTGCTATGTATGATGTGTGTTAGCATGTTGTTTCATCGGGAGCTGGATTTATGCATCGAGTCATTCGACTCACCCTCTCCTTTGGCATTTCAGGTGACCCGTAGACGCGGACATGGAGCTGGGGTGGACTCGGGGTGCACATGCCATGCTTTAATAAAAGTTTTGCTCCGACTATTCACTTTGGGTACTTTAGCTTACTTATTTTGATTTGAGATTTAATTTGGATTTGTAAAAGGCCTTTAAATTATGTTTTATGATGGGTATGTTTTAATTAGATTCTCAACCTGCTTAACAAATAACTTGGCATGAAATTTTACTAAAACTTGGAAAGACAACGTTTTCAAAATTATATCGCAATGTGTTTTAAACTATACCATCGGGTATCTCGCTATGTTTTGCTATACAATAAACTCAAATGATTTCCAAATCAAACTCGATTTTCTACTAAGTCTAAAATGTTTCAAAATGGCACTAAGAAACTATTGGAAGTGCTAAATGAAATCAACTCGTTTTAACTATATACTTGGATAAGTTTTCAAAATCTAATCAAACAAGCCTACTCAAATTTTCCTCAAATTCACTATGTTTTCACCCCACTTCTAAACGGAAAAAAAAATCTGATCACTTAAAGACGTTTTTCCCCGTAACATACCAGATTCGGGCGTGGTGTCTTGTCCGAGTTTGGGGTGTTACATGTTTGAAATGGTGTGTAATCTCACACTTCTCTAAAATTTTGCATGAAATATTCTGTGATTCGGTCGAGATAACGAAGAAAACCGAAAACCGGCATCCGTGATTACTTGGGCGTGCATATGTTCGAAGTGGTAACCATAGTTGGCAATGAAACAGCCTGTCAACAAAAGTGATGTGATTTTGAAAATCACGGAAAATAGGAGAAAAGGGATTAATAAGTGAATAAGATATCGAATTAAATCTTACAGTGTCTATTTTTATATGGAAGAATCGGAGAAGGAAAAGGAATTTTAAATTCTGTGATATTTTAATTTAAGTGAGACTGTTTCTGAATGACTTTGTAGTTCCCTGATCTGTCTTGGAAAAATCATATAAAATTGTACAAAGTGAATTATGAGTTACAGTTTATATGTATAGATTCCTTATTGAGCCTATTTTCAATAGAAATAAGTGGGATCAGTATATGAAAACTGTACAATGAGATATTTGAAATTATGTTAAGAGAGATCAGAATCGTTGGACAGTGAAACAAGGGAAGATTTTAGGAATAAACTGTACTAAATGGTTAAGTAAAAAATTCTGGATAAATTATCGTAAGAAGAAATATGAGTCTAGTTTCAAGGAAAATTTACGTATCTAAATTTTGAGGTTCCTAACTCGAGTTATAGTCAGTTTAGTCAGTATGACGCAGATGACCAGTTTCAAATTTTATGCCCCACATTAGTAGTTAAGTTTAGGTTGCGGAATTACCAAAATACCCTTAGAGGGTAAGTTACCGAAATACCCCTGGGTTGCGAGATTACCAAATTACCCTTAGTGGGTAAGATTACCGAATTACGAAAATGCCCTTATGGGACGAATTACGAAAATGCCCTTATGGGCCGAATTACGGATATGCCCCTAAAGGGCCGATTTGTTATATTGCCTTAATGGGATGATTTGTTATATAGCCATAATGGGCCGATTTGATAAATTTATTAATGGGCGATTTGATATATATTGTTTTGTGGGCCAATCTGATATATTGTTTAATGGGCCAATTTGGCATATGGCTTAATGAGCCAATTTGATATAATGCCCTAATGGGCCGATTTTGTAAAGTGTTAATGGGCTGAACTTTTGTCTGATTTAATTAATGTTGTTATATTTGTAAATATCATGATTTGCTATGTATGATGCATCTACATGAATTTGCATGGGTTGGGAAAATGTTGAACACAAGAAATTCTGGTGGCACTTCCACAAATATTATGAAAAGCCGTTTGACTGCAGCGATACATTCTGATTCTGGTGGCTCTGCCACAAATTCTGAAAATGGCTATGTGCCAACCTAAATATGGCTTTGTTCCATCGTGATTATGGCTTTGTGCTAAATGTATTTACCCGGGGCTATGTGCCTAACATATGAATTAACGACTGCGGTGTCGATCATTTTTACCAAGGTCGTGGCTAGGTTATATTACAGTATATGATATTCTCGTGACTCTGTCACATTTTGTCCAGTGGCTAAGCCACGTATATTCTCGTTATTTCGTGGCTTGTCCACAATTCGAATTTGATATAAATGGCTAAATGCCTATGATTGGTGTGTTGGCGGTGGTGGGTTGACAAAAGATCCCCACAAGTGTGATGGATGGTACGGGTGGTGTGTAGCGGATGGATTATTAGGTTGGTTTGGGATTGCATTACATTCATACATTTGCTTCATTTTAAGATTGTTTTGTACAAGGGCTTAGGCCCAAGATTTTGTTATGTGGGTTCAGGCCCAGTGGATGACGGTAAGGGGTTTCACACTGAGTTATTGTAACTCACTCCCCCTTTTCTTAACCCTTGTAGGTAATGCTCAGTGATGTGGACTTGGGCCATGGATGACTCGGTGGAAGCCATACTTCAGAAATGGTGTTAATGAAATTTAAATTTCTATTCCCGTTTACTTTATTATTTTGCTATTGTGGTTTAAGTTGTAATAAGGCCTCTGGAGTTTTTTATTATTTGCTTTATGGTTGTTATACTTACTATTTTTCTTAAATCGTTTAAAATGAGAATTTTCTAAAAACTTAAATAAAGGTTTTCCAAAATCGATTAACAAATGGATTTCATAATAAACTTTTATAAATATTTTAACACGGAAGTTTTCACTCGAACTTTCAAACGATATTTTCAAAAGACACGGTTTTAAAGTTCACCATCTTGATTGTTGACTCATCAATCAATCTTTCAAAAATACTTGTATTTTATCTACGCTTCATAACGATTTCAAAATGCTTCTGCAACTCTATTTCTAAACATCACATTTTTGTAAATTGTTCATTTCAAATATGCTTTCGCTACTAAAAGTGGTTTTTAAAGATTATTACGTTTTCAAGTAGTTAACAATTGCTTAAGTGATTTTGGTTTTAACAAAGAGGCTGTATTTCTCAAGCAAGTTTTTAATAATCGCAAAGATGGTTTTTACTTCCATGTGACACACTAGATTCGGGCCTAACTTTTAGGCTGGGTTTGGAGTGTTACATTTTATGGTATCAGAGCCTGGTTGCAAAACTCAGCTGTGGTTTGGGTTCAAACACGTTTTCAAAGTCATTTAAAATTTTAAATTATGTATGTTCCAAAGGAAGTATGGCACCAATGTATCCTAAGCACCAAGTCAAGTAAGTATATGTTATCATTTTATGATTATTGTGTTAGTACTGTGGTAAGAAAATTCCACAAAATAGAATACTCTAGAACTTTTAGTCTTAGGAGTGAAACTATAGAGATTGAGACTATAGGATGCATACTACTTAAAAACAACTTTACTTCCTATACTCCATAAGACATTGTTTAATAAATATTAGAACTATAGACTGATTCATAAGACTTTTAATAAGATTAAATCAACATTAGTGAACATGAGCGCTAGAGGACGTGGACGCGGTAGATGTGGACGTGGTAGAGGCCGAGGTGCTAAGGCTAGATCCTCAGCATCGGGGCATGTTCCGAAAGGGAGGTGTCGGCATCGCCGATGTTCGAGACGGATCTCATGATCGAGTGGGGTTGATGAACTAACTCAGATAGTTAAGGAAGTATTGGAGGAGGTTAAAGGAATCAGTGAAGCACTTCGAGTTGAGTGTGTGGACTATAAGAAGAAAAGAGATCGCGGTTCTTTTGGGTCGCAGTGTCGTTCTGTGAAGCGTGTTAAGGCACGTCCAAACTTTCTCGCTTGCGATTATTGCGAGGCGCGCCATCAGAAGAATGCCGAGGAGGTCGGGAGCATGCTTGAGATTCGGGTCTAAGGAGCATAAGGCTCGGGATTGTTTCATCACCATCAAGTCAGGTGTTTGATTGTGTGAAAGTGGATTCAAGATTATGTTAAAAGTACATTGGTGTTATTAAGATCGAGTGCGAGCGTAAAGCATAGTGGTATGATTTAAGCTAAAAGTGTTAGTAGTTGGTTGGAAATTTCGAGGACGAAATTTCTTTAAGGGGGTAGAATTGTAACATCCCGAAATTGGGCCTAGTAGAATTGGACCTATTGGGCCCATTGGACCTTGAGCGTAGAAGCGTTTTAAAATTCATGGGAATTTGAGAACGACATTATTTCAAGTTGGACTTATTAGGAAAGTGATTTTGGAGAGTTACGAGGTTTCTAGGAAGTTCCGGGTTCAAGTTAAGTTATAGGAAAAATTTTGTGTTTAAGCACTTTAAGGAGAGATAGTAAGTGGCATCAAGGCTTATGGAAATAAGAGAGTAATTTGCTTGCATAAATGAGAAATTGGTAAAGAGGATATGATGCCACATGAAGGACTTTAAGGGAAGAGGTTCAAATCCCACCAAGTGCAAATATTTTGGATTAAATTTTTGTACTAATAAGGTAAGTTTCGGCCAAGGCTTTAATATGGCATGGAAGACTTTTTATTTTTGGCAAGATGGCTAAGGAGAATAGGAAAGAATGAAGATGACGAAAGAAATCAAGAAAAAGGGGAAAGTAAGGGGAACAAGTGGCCATTTTCACGGGAAATGTTATGGAAAGTGTGGGTGGCTAATTTTGACCATTATGGTCATGTATGTGGACGTTTTTGTTTGTTAGGAGGGATAGACGAATTTTGCTTGGTGTTTTGGTAAAGTTTTAGTATTGTTTTGGCCAAGATTTCCTTTATGCAACTTTTGTGACATTTTTCTCTTCTCTCCAAATTTCCTTCTTGCCGAATCTTCAACTTTGAGTGTGCATATTCTCTTCTTTTCTTTTTTCTTGTTGCCGAATGTACACCAACCATTGAGACCAAAATTTGTTCTTTCATCTTTCTTGAAAACCAAGCTAGTAAAACATCTTTCTTCTTATTTCTTTTATTTTCACAAAATCCTTCAAGCATCTCTTTTGTCCTAATTCTTTTTCACCATAGCCGAATATCAACATACAATTTCCTCCATAACCGAACATTCATCTTTTCTCTATTTCTTCTTCTCATCCATATTAACATTTATTTCTTGATCAATCGGTTAGTATTCTTCTCAATATTTTATTTTCTTCCTCTTAATGACCGAATTTATACTTTGATTTGGGATGGTCATTTTGACCGAGACCATCACCTTACTTTCTTTCATTCGAGATCATTTTCTTCTTCGTAGTGATATAGTGGAAGGCTGAAACTTGGTTCTCTCGAAGACATCGTATAATCGCAAGGAATCGGTCCTAAAAATCATTAAGGTAAGGGGTTCATTTTCTGATTTTTCGTTATATCTCTATTTGGCTATGTTGCAAATCGGATTGAAGTTTCGACTAATCGATTATGTTTTAGGGACGAAATCACTCGATATATTCTATTTGCAAATTCTTCGGATATATTGGTAAGTGATTCAAGTGTAAGCAATGCGTTGAGTATGAAACTTTTGGAAATCCAAGGCTAACTTTTGGTTGGGATTGTTCTAGGATCAACGGAGAGTGGTTCTTTAGGAAATCAAAATAAGGTGTGTAATCCCGTACCTTCCGAATACATGTTTGAAATGGTGTGTAATCTCACACTTCTCTGAAAGTTTGCATGAAATATTCTGTGATTTGGTCGAAATAATGAAGAAAACCGAAAACCGGCATCCGTGATTACTTGGGCATGCGTATGTTCGAAGTGGTAAACCATAGTTGGCAATGAAACAGTTTTTGGTCAGCAACAGTAACGTGAATTTGAAAAATCATGGAAAATAGGAGAAAAGGGATTAATAAGTGAATAAGATATTGAATTAAAGCTTACTGTGTCTATTTTTATATGGAAGAAGCGGAGAAGGAAAAAGAATTTTAAATTCTGTGATATTTTAATTTTAGTTAGACTGGTTCTGAATGACTTTGTGGTTCCCTGATCTGTCTTGGAAAAATCGTATAAAATTATAAAAAGTGAATTATGAGTTATAGTTTATATGTATAGATTTCTTATTGAGCCTATTTTCAATGGAAACAAGTGGGAGCAGCATATGAAAACCGTACAGTGAGATATTTGAAATTAAGATAAGAGAGGTCAGAATTGTTGGACAGTGAAACAAGGGAAACTTTTAGGAATAAACTGTACTAAATGGTTAAGTCAAAAATTATGGATAAATTATCGTAAGAATATATATGAGTCTATTTTCAAAGAAAATTTACAGATCTAAATTTCAAGGTTCCTAACTCAAGTTATAGTCAGTTTAGTCAGTATGACGCAGATGGACAGTTTCAAATTTTATGCCCCACATTAGTAGTTAAGTTTAGGTTGCGGAATTACCAAAATACCCTTAGAGGGTAAATTACCGAAATACCCCTAGGTTGCGAGATTACCAAATTACCCTTAGTGGGTAAGATTACCGAATTACAAAAATGCCTTTATGGACCGAATTATAAAAATGCCCTTATGGGCGGAATTACGGAAATGCCCTTAAAGGGCCGATTTGTTATATTGCCTTAATGGGCTGATTTGTTATATAGCCATAATGGGCCGATTTGATATATATTGTTTTGTGGGCCGATCTGATATATTGTTTAATGGGCCAATTTGACATATGGCTTAATGAGCCAATTTGATATAATGCCCTAATGGGCCGATTTTGTAAAGTGTTAATGGGCTGAACTTTTGTCTGATTTAATTATTGTTGTTATATTTGTAAATATCATGATTTGCTATGTATGATGCATCTACATGAATTTGCATGGGTTAGGAAAATGTTGAAGAGAAGAAATTCTGGTGGCACTGCCACAAATATTATGAAAAGCCATTTGATCGCAAATGATACATTCGATTACGTGGCTCGCACAAATTCTGATAATGGCTATGTGCCAACCTAAATATGGCTTTGTACCATCGTGATTACGGCTTTGTGCTAAACGTATTTACCCGGGGCTATGTGCTTAACATATGAATTAACGACTCTGTGTCGATCATTTTTACCAAGGCAGTGTGCCGGTTATATTACCGTATATGATATTCTGGTGACTCTGTCACATTTTGTCTGGTGGCTAAGCCACGTATATTCTATTATTCTGGTGGCTTGTCCACAATTTGAATTTGATATAAATGGCTAAATGCCTATGATTGGTGTATTGGCGGGGTGGGTTGACAAAAGATCCCCACAGGTGTGATGGATGGTACGGGTGGTGTGTAGCGGATGGATTATTAGGTTGGTTTGGGATTGCATTACATTCATACATTTGCTTCATTTTAAGATTGTTTTGTACAAGGGCTTAGGCCCAAGATTTTGTTATGTGGGTTCAGGCCCAGTGGATGAGGGTAAGGGGTTTCACATTGAGTTATTGTAACTCACTCCCCCTTTTCTTAACCCTTGTAGGTAATACTCAGTGATGTGGACTTGGGCCATGGATGACTCGGTGGAAGCCATACTTCAGAAATGGTGTTAATGAAATTTTAAATTTCTATTCCCGTTTACTTTATTATTTTGCTATTTTGGTTTAAGTTGTAATAAGGCCTCTGGAGTATTTTATTATTTGCTTTATGGTTGTTATACTTACTATTTTGCTTAAAACGTTTAAAATGAGAATTTTCTAAAAACTTAAATAAAGGTTTTCCAAAATCGATTAACAAATGGATTTCATAATAAACTTTTATAAATATTTTAACACGAAAGTTTTCACTTGAACTTTCAAACGATATTTTCAAAAGACACGGTTTTAAAGTTCACTACCTTTATTGTTGACTCATCAATCAATCTTTCAAAAATACTTGTATTTTATCTACGTTTCCACAACGATTTCAAAATGCTTCTGCAACTCTATTTCTAAACATCATATTTTTGTAAATTGTTCATTTCAAATATGCTTTCGCTACTAAAAAGGGTTTTTAAAGATTATTACATTTTCAAGTAGTTAACAATTGCTTAAGTGATTTTGGTCTTAACAAAGAGGTTGTATTTCTCAAGCAAGTTTTTAATAATCGCAAAGATGGTTTTTACTTCCATGTGACACACTAGATTCGGGCCTAACTTCTAGGCCGGGTTCGGGGTGTTACGAAAAATCAAAAATAAAAAATAGAAAATAAAATATTTTCCATTCTGTTATTTCTATCTGTTGCCCACTCTTTTTGTTTTGCTTCGCAGGTGAAACCGTCATGGAGGCGGGGTGGCCCGAGTGTTCGGCTGGCGTGGGCTGCGGCGCACGTGCGGGGCTTGGCTATTCGAAAGCAGTGGCCGGGAGGTCTTTGGAGAGTTCTAGAAGCCCCTAGGTTTTCTGAGATTATTAGAAATTTGGGCCATTCAGGCCTTGTTATTTTGGCTAATTTGAGTTCTGTATTGGGCTTTTAAATGGACGTTAATGGACTCTTAATCTTTGGGTTTTTATTTTTTTCTTTTGTTTTTCTTTTGTTTAAATTTGGTTAATGGTCCCAGGCGAAATAGGCCCATTACATGTTTAATAAAGGTTGGTATTGGAATTATATTATTAAGTTAATTATAATAAAACAAAGGCTTAATAATAGCCATAATGTTCATCCATCTTGATCGAAAACACCAAAGAAAAGAAAGAAAAGAATAAGCTAGGTTTCGGCTAGCTTTTGGTTTGATTTAAGGTATGTTTTTGTTCGGTTTTTGATAATTTCTACGTTTTTGTAATCGTTGCTTCGTAAACTTTGAAACCCATGTCTTAATTTTGAGAATTTATGATGTTTTTGAAATGTGTCTTTGATGAACATATGAGCTTTGAAATATTTGATGATGAAATAAGGAATATATGTGTTTGATTAGCATATTTTGTCTTTGGAGTTTTGTTGATTTTGAGTAATTTGGATTAAATTGAGAAAATGAAATTTTGAAGGACTAATTTGTGAAATAAATGAAATGTATGGACTCAAATGAGCATGAGTGAAATTCGGCTAGGCATGGGTAATGTGGAATTTGATGTATTTTGAGATTTTGTGAAATAGGGACTAAATTGTCCAAATATGAAAATGTGAGGGCTAATTTGTAAATTGCCCTAACTATGTGATCTTGGATTGATTTGAATAAGTTGATGAATAAAAAGGTTAAATTTGATTATGTATAGATCAATAACCAAAGAAAACAGACTTAGATCGCGGAAAGGCGAAAGTTGTTGAATAATCGAATCCGATCGAATATCCAAATTTGAGGTAAGTCGATATACAAATAAATGTATTTGAATTGACTTAATTGTGCATATATGAAATTTGAATTGTTATGAATATGCTTGAGATAAGATATATGTGAAATCTGAGAATTGGTATCGACTAAATATTGATGTCTGAGAAGCCCCGTCTGAACCTAGGAATAAATAGGATAGTATATGTCATGACATAAGTATCAGATACGTGATATCATGTAAGACCACGTCTGGGACGTTGGCATTGATTCGAGATTTCGTGTAAGACCACATCTGGGACGTTGGCATCGAGATGAGATTTACGTGTAAGACCATGTCTGGGACATTAGCATTATATTGATTCGTGTAAGACCCTGTCTGGGACAGTGGCATCGATATCTGATTACCTGTAAGACCACGTCTGGGACGTTGGCATTGTACGACTCTTCCAAGCACTCTGAGTATCCCATTTAGTTTCGAACGGTTCAACAGGCAAGTCCGAGATGTGAATGACTAAGTGAACTGTATAATGATTCAGGTATGTTGAAAGGTACACTATGTATGTGTATGAAAGCTAAGTATACATATATGAAACTTACCAAAATGAATGTGTATATGGATTTGATGAGATAATATGTGATTTATAAGCTTCAATAAGCTATGTGCAAAAGTGATGCTTGAATTGAGGAATGTGGTAAGTGATGGCCAAACAAATGAGCCAAAGGATATGTGATGAATTTTGCACATGAGAAGTATTAATGTTGATGTATCAATGTAGCTATATGTATTATATGATAAGTTTATTTGTATATGGCTTACTAAGCTTTTGAAAGCTTACTCTATGTGTGTGTTTGCTCTGTTTTATATATCGTCAAAGCTACTGAAGGCTCGGGGACCGTCGAGGATCGTCATCACACTACTCAAACTTGTTTTGGTACTTTGAAAATGTGTATATAGTTAAATATGGCATGTTGTAACGTCCTCGAAAGGGCCTATGCATTTTCAGTTTAATTGTACGAAATGACAAGTCTTAAGCACTATGAATAAATTTTTGGTATTTTTGGAATTCTAGAAATGCATAGAAATGGAAATGAACATTTTTGGAAACCTGAACATTTTTGGAAACTTGAACATTTTTGGAAATGTTTCAAAAATGGAAAGTGAACATTTTTGGAAACCTGAATATTTTTGGAAACTTGAACATTTTTGGAAACCTAAACATTTTTGGAAATGTTTCAAAAATGGAAAGTAAACATTTCGGGAAACCTGGAAATGTAAGAAAAATGGCAAGTTACAGAGCCGATCGAAAATTTTAGGAAACTTGGAAATGACCCTAAAATGATGAGTTTTAAAGTTTAGAATAGGAAAATAAGGCAAGGGGGCCTTAAAGGTAAAAGTTGGTAAAATTTGGCACACAAATGGGCTAGGAAAAGTGGCCTGAAGATGGCACTTAGGGCCTTTGGAAATGGCGCCACATGCAAGGTGTTGGGCCTGAGTTCGAGTCACTTGGGAAGCAAATAATGAAGGCTATATTTTTGCTTCCAGAAGGCTGAGGTGGACGGCACATGCTTCTAGAAATAAAGGTGTTTTATTCTCATTAAAATGTGAATAATAAGTGATAAATATAGGATTAATTTTTAATATAATTATTGAGGAGATAAAAGATGGATTAACACTTTTATTTTTTTAAATAAAAGAGATAATATTATCACAAGGAAGAGTGGTGGCCAAGTCAAGGACTCTTGGCCTAGTAATTTCGGCTAAAGGAGGAGAGTTAGGCTATTCTCTCATCTTTTTCCTAAGTGTGCCGAAAATTCCCTAGCCCCTCTTCCTCTCTGCCGAAATTTTCCCTAAGCAAAACCCCATCTTTTCTTCTCCTCTCCTTTGCTATTGTTTAGCCAAAACACTCTTTGATCCCTGTTAAATCTCCCTAAGCCGAATCTCAGTGACTCTAGGCAAGGAAGTAATCGGTCAAAACATTAAAGGTAAGGTTAAGCATCATTCAAGTTCCTTTTATTTTCTATTTGCCGAAAGAGAAGGGTCTAATCCCTATTCCTGTTTTATGGCCGAATCTATAAGGGGTTTATCAGGTTTCTACAACAGTTGAATACAAGGAAAAATCTTTTGGGAAATTCGAGGATCTAAGGTAAGATAAATTTATTTGATTAAAGGTTATGATGTATATGTTAAAGCAAATTTAACATATGATTGTAGGGATCTCGACAGATATACATACCTAAGGCAAGGAATTCTTTTCATCTTGGAAATTGTAAGGTAAGTACATAGATCCAATTGGCCTAGGGTGATTCGGTATTATTCTCCATTTATTCTAAAGTCGAACCGACATAATTACATGATTTGGTGGCTAGCCGATTTAAGGAAGAAGTACTATCAATTTTCGGCATTTGATTTACAATCTTTCAAATTCGGCAACAAGGTGAGTAATACAAATCCTACTAGGATTTGGTTATTAAGCCAAATAGGTTTGTTAATATGTTTTAATGGTTGGCCGAATATAGGAGTTAAAGATCTAGATCGGTAGATCGTTCTTCGGGTTTTCAAGGAATCTAATATGCAAATCAGGTGTGTACTCACACTAACTTTCGATATATCATATGGCAATTATTTTAATATATGAATATGCATAAGAATGTGAATATGGCTAAGTACCATAAATATGGTAAAAGTACCCAGGTACGTTTCCTACTTTTGATAGGATTTTGAATATGTATATTGTTACATGTGAATAATGAGAAATTAAGTATGTTATGCATGATATAAAATATATGGGGCATTCAGGATATATGTGTGAAAGGGGAAGAAGGTGTTGACTTCGGTCTCACCAACGGAATATGGTGACCACGGTCACAAAAAATTGAATATGGTAACTTCGGTTACATTATCTGAATTTGGTAACTTCGGTTACATTATTTGAATATGGTGTCTGTAACATCCCAAAATTGGGCCTAGTAGGATTGGGCCGATTGGGTTTTGGGCTTTAGGGAAATTAGAATATTATTTTATTATTGTGTTGGCTTGGGTATGAATTTGGTGTGTTAGTATAGTCTTGTGAAGGTTTGATTTTAATTAGGAAGTTAGAATAATTTTTAGTATGGTTTATTTAATGAAGTAGGATTAAGTGAGCTTGACACTTAAGTTAATTAAGTGTTCATTTAAAGCATAAGAGGAGTAAGTGGCAAGTTGGTTAAGGAGCTTGAAAGGTAGCTTGAGGTTAGAGGTTCGAGTGGTATGTTTAGCATTTTGAAGGTTTATTTTTGTGTATTAGCATTGATGGCCGGTCAAACTTATTTATGATAGGTGGACTAATAACTTTTGGTAAGTTGAATTTTTGTTTAAGGAAAGCTTAATTTAGGGGATAAGAATCTTGAACTTATGGCATGATGGGGACAAAGGCATGGAATAGGGAGGATGTTTTGGAAAGTAATCCTAGGCTTTAGTGCATGTATGTGGACGGCATGGGTGTCTAGGTGGGTGGCCGAATTTTGTTAGGTGGTTTAGGGGGGAATATTTGGCCAATTCTCCTTTTGAACATCTTTTTGCATTTTTGTTTTCCCTCTCCAAAAATCCTTTGTTTGGCCGAATGTGTATTGTACATTTTGTGCAAGTTTTGCTTTTGGTTAGCCTTCTTTTTGTTTGAACCAAAATTTATATTTTCTTTCTCTCATCTTTTCCTTTGAAACCAAAAACATCTTTTGCACTTTTGTGCACTCTTTCTCCCATCTCTCTTCCTCTTTTCTTACTTTTGGTATTTGCTCAACATCACTTTTTCCTTTTATTTTCTTCTTAACTGAACCTCTTTCTTCCCCAAATCCTCTTTTCTTTTCTTTTCTTCCATTATTTCTAAAATCGAATCCTCTCCTCTCATTCTCATTTTCTTTGCTACTTACATACTCTATCTCTTTTTCTCCATAATATCTTTTGTTATCTTCATTCAAAACCATAGCCGAATCTTCTACTTCCTTGTTAGTATTATTTTTGTTGGCCGAATATTCAAAGGGTAGGCATTCATTTTTGGGTTTTCTTCACTCGGTTTTGGAAGATAGGTAAGTGTTTATGGCCGTTTTCCTTTCTTTTTCTATGTCATTTTCTTGAGGGCATAGGCCACTTTCTAATGTTTTTGGTATAGAGGCCGAAACTAATATGGTTCCATTTAGGGATTTCGGCTGAGTTCTTAATCAAGTGACGTTTTCAGGATTTGATCGTTTGTGCCTTAGTAGGTGCGTAGTTATCGCACTATTTCTCCTGTTTTGTGTATTGGTATATATATATATTTGTGTATGATGCGATAGCCGACAACAAAGGCTAAAGTGGTGAAAACCCATGATTGGGGTAATCGGTTACAAGTCGATAATATGTGATATTAAATTATTTATGGTGATGTGTAATATGATAATGAGCATGTGATGTATGTTCATTCTATATGTTGATTTGGCATGATACATTAACATTTATGCATGGGGATTGGATTTGATCAAGGAAGGACGGGTGTACATATTTATGTACGTGGTCTAATGTTAGCCTCGTGCTACATTAGCGCTTGATGATCAGCTGTGTGCTACATCAAGGGAGGTGTTGGCTAGGTGCCCATCTCGGCGGATGATAGCTGTGTGCATCACCGTAGATTGAGGATGACCTCGAGTCACCTCGTGGATACAGATATGTGGATCATTATGTGATCGGTGGCTTAGCCACGGCCTTGTGCAGTAAGTCTGCCAAGGTAAGATATGAGGATCATTATTTGATCGGTGGATTAGCCACGGCCTTGGGCGCAGTGTGTGCGGGGTTGGTGTAATGGATGGAATTAGGTTGGGTTGAGCTTCATTTTGCATATTTATGTATGTGAACTGTGTGGATTTGGGCCAAGCCCATATGTGGAGGCATGTGTGATGATTATGCACTGAGTCTGTGGACTCACCCAATTTTTCTCAACCATTTCAGGTGATGCGTAAGCGTTGGACCGGGTTTGGAGTGGATACGAGGTGGCCCATGTAGAAGAAGATATTTTAATTATTTTAAGCATTTTAATATTGAGTATTTTGTTTTAAGTATTGGTTGTAATAAGGGCCATTTAACCAATTTTTGATTATTATTATGTTTTAAGTTGGTTTGTTGAATATATTGTTATTTGAAAATGTTTTAATTTGTAACAACTTAATTTTATTTGGGACTTTAATTATACAATGTTTTATTAAAGACAATAAATTTTTTTATGTTTTCACTCTAAGTCAAAAAGATTGTCAACCGTCTTCCATGTTGACATAACCAGATCCGGTCAAGGCTCGTGTGTGGGTTTGGGGGTGTTCTGATTTTAGTATCGAGCACGGTTCAAAACTCGGCTTTGTGGATTTTGGGTCCAAAAATAGTTTTCAAAGTGGGCTTTTCAAAACATGGACTTTTATTTGTGTATTCAGCGTGGCACTGTATCTCCAACCCAAGTCCACTGTAAGTACCTCGACTATTGAAGTGATTTATATATGTGAATGTTATGGGCTTATTTGGGCTCGTAGATTAGAATATTAGGACTATTGGACCGTAGGGCTAGTGCACTCAAACACATGCATAAGACTTAAAGAACAATTGAACAAACTCGTGACTAATTCGGCCCGAGCTAGGGTGTGGCAACCATTGTGCGCATGTCTAGGAGTGGATTCGAGTGAAGAGCTTGGTATTTAAGCGGTCCGAGTGACTCACCTCCTCTTTACTCGAATCCCTACAGTGCGTAGCTTCCGGTTCACCTTAACCAAGAGGATTTGTTCATAGGCTAAACCGACACTAAAACCCGAACGGGATTAGCCTTATTGTTTTAAAACCCTTAGTTTTAAAATTTTCAAATTTACCCCTTTGATTTGTGAAACCTTAAATCGATTTTTGAAAGACGTTTTCTCGATTTACGAAATTACCCAAAATGCCCCTAGTGGCAAATTTACAAAATGCCCTGTGTATTGTAAAATTCTTGTATTACCCTCAACTATTGTTAAAATGATTTTACTTTGCAAAATACCAAAATCTCGAGTTTTCAAAATGGCAAGATACTCCGGTTTGGGAAAACTTACGAAAATACCCCTGGGTTGGGGGTAGAGAGGAATGTTTTAATGGTGTGCTGAATGTGTAATTCTCTGAACTAGGGTAGTGAACTTTAGATGAAACTTTGGTTGATCGAAAGAACCGCTTTTGAAACTTCTTCTCATAAAATTTGCTCGTGGATAAACAGTGAAACAAAATTGCTAATTCATAAAACTTTTAAACAGATTAAATCGTGACGCTAGATATGAGTTCTAGGGCGCGTGGTCGCAATACTCGTAGACGTGGTAGAGGCAGGATGGCGAGATCGGGAACCGGTTAGGTCCGCCATGGGTCGAGAAAACGATGTGCCGCCACCACCGGTGTTGAGGTTGAACATCGAGGATCGCATCGGAGGAGATGACGCCTATCGCAGCTATGCTATCTTTGCGGGTGCTTGAGCGAGTGGCAGGAGCCAATGTGGGCAATGGGACTCGGAAGTCAGTGCCTGAAAGACTTAGGTCGAACGGAGCCGAGGTTTTCAGAGGAGTGTCTGGGGTAGCTCCGAACGTGGCAGAATACCGGCTAGAGGCAGTTGAAAGGATTATGGATGACTTGGATTTAACTACTGAGGATAAGCTTAAAGGAGCTATTTCGTTGCTACGGATGAGGCCTACCGGTGGTGGCTCATCGTTAAGGAAGGTATCCTCGCGGATCGAGTAGATCAGGGTTACTTTAAGATCAAGTTTGAGGGGAAGTATGTTGGAGCGAGCTATGTGGACGCTCAGAGGAAGGCGTTCCTCAACTTGGTGCAAGGTGACAAGTCAATAGCGGAGTACGAGGCTGAGTTTCTGCGTTTGAGCCGGTATGCTCGGGGCATCGTGGCTACCGATTATGAGAGATGCGTCGATTTGAAGATGGGTCGCGAGATGAATTGCGGGTTTTGATTGCTCGCATAACGAGAGCGAGACTTCGCCATTTTGGTGGAGAAAGCTCGAATAGTGAAGAGGTCAAGAGGACTAAGAGGCGTAATAATAGAAGGAAACCGGGATAAGAGGATTTTGGATCGCTTGAGAATCGTCAGAAAAATTTCAAAAAAAAAGCGAGGGTCGAGAATTTCATTCGTATTTCTAAGCCAACCATCGGGAATTCGGACCGTCCGTGTGCTCGGTGTGGAAGGTATCATGTCGGCGAGTCTTTGGAATCGGGACCGAGAATGTTTTAGGTGTAAGTCCAAGACTCATTTGATTAAGGATTGTCCTCGTGGATCCGAATTGGGCTCGGATAGAAGGCCAAGGTTATGTGCAACCGGCGAGAGGTGGTCACCGCGACAAAGGGTCGTGGTTCGAACCATGAAGGAAATGGTTCAGTCGAGGTCGTGGAGCACCGTGCCGAGGTAATGGTAACATCGAGGCAAGACACGCCGTGTCCGTGTATGCGATTCGTCGAAGGGAGGATAGTGATGTGCCGGATGTGACAACGGGTAAGTTCCTTATGTTTGGAATACCCTTTATTGTCTTGTTTGTTATAGAGCTAGTTCAGTATTTGTGTCGCTAGTGAAGTATCTAGAACCTTGATGTGAACTTTGGGACTGTTCTTAGAAAGTACATTGTGGTTTTATTAAGATCAGAGTGCGCAGCAAGAGCTTAGTGTGGCGAGATAGGATGTACGACGGTTAGTTTGTTGGAAATTTCGAGGACGAAATTTCTTTAAGGAGGGTAGAATTGTAACATCCCAAAATTGGGCCTAGTAGGATTGGGCCGATTGGGTTTTGGGCTTTAGGGAAATTAGAATATTATTTTATTATTGTGTTGGCTTGGGTATGAATTTGGTGTGTTAGTATAGTCTTGTGAAGGTTTGATTTTAATTAGGAAGTTAGAATAATTTTTAGTATGGTTTATTTAATGAAGTAGGATTAAGTGAGCTTGACACTTAAGTTAATTAAGTGTTCATTTAAAGCATAAGAGGAGTAAGTGGCAAGTTGGTTAAGGAGCTTGAAAGGTAGCTTGAGGTTAGAGGTTCGAGTGGTATGTTTAGCATTTTGAAGGTTTATTTTTGTGTATTAGCATTGATGGCCGGTCAAACTTATTTATGATAGGTGGACTAATAACTTTTGGTAAGTTGAATTTTTGTTTAAGGAAAGCTTAATTTAGGGGATAAGAATCTTGAACTTATGGCATGATGAGGGGACAAAGGCATGGAATAGGGAGGATGTTTTGGAAAGTAATCCTAGGCTTTAGTGCATGTATGTGGACGGCATGGGTGTCTAGGTGGGTGGCCGAATTTTGTTAGGTGGTTTAGGGGGGAATATTTGGCCAATTCTCCTTTTGAACATCTTTTTGCATTTTTGTTTTCCCTCTCCAAAAATCCTTTGTTTGGCCGAATGTGTATTGTACATTTTGTGCAAGTTTTGCTTTTGGTTAGCCTTCTTTTTGTTTGAACCAAAATTTATATTTTCTTTCTCTCATCTTTTCCTTTGAAACCAAAAACATCTTTTGCACTTTTGTGCACTCTTTCTCCCATCTCTCTTCCTCTTTTCTTACTTTTTGGTATTTGCTCAACATCACTTTTTCCTTTTTATTTTCTTCTTAACCTAACCTCTTTCTTCCCCAAATCCTCTTTTCTTTTCTTTTCTTCCATTATTTCTAAAATCGAATCCTCTCCTCTCATTCTCATTTTCTTTGCTACTTACATACTCTATCTCTTTTTCTCCATAATATCTTTTGTTATCTTCATTCAAAACCATAGCCGAATCTTCTACTTCCTTGTTAGTATTATTTTTGTTGGCCGAATATTCAAAGGGTAGGCATTCATTTTTGGGTTTTCTTCACTCGGTTTTGGAAGATAGGTAAGTGTTTATGGCCGTTTTTCCTTTCTTTTTCTATGTCGTTTTCTTGAGGGCATAGGCCACTTTCTAATGTTTTTGGTATAGAGGCCGAAACTAATATGGTTCCATTTAGGGATTTCGGCAGAGTTCTTAATCAAGTGACGTTTTCAGGATTTGATCGTTTGTGCCTTAGTAGGTGCGTAGTTATCGCACTATTTCTCCTGTTTTGTGTATTGGTATATATATATATTTGTGTATGATGTGCGATAGCCGACAACAAAGGCTAAAGTGGTGAAAACCCATGATTGGGGTAATCGGTTAACAGGTCAGTAATATGTGATATTAAATTATTTATGGTGACTGTGTAATATGATAATGAGCATGTGATGTATGTTCATTCTATATGTTGATTTGGCATGATACATTAACATTTATGCATGGGGATTGGATTTGATCAAGGAAGGACGGGTGTACATATTTATGTACGTGGTCTAATGTTAGCCTCGTGCTACATTAGCGCTTGATGATCAGCTGTGTGCTACATCAAGGGAGGTGTTGGCTAGGTGCCCATCTCGGCGGATGATAGCTGTGTGCATCACCGTAGATTGAGGATGACCTCGAGTCACCTCGTGGATACAGATATGTGGATCATTATGTGATCGGTGGCTTAGCCACGGCCTTGTGCAGTAAGTCTGCCAAGGTAAGATATGAGGATCATTATTTGATCGGTGGATTAGCCACGGCCTTGGGCGCGGGGTGTGCTTGGGGTTGGTGTAATGGATGGAATTAGGTTGGGTTGAGCTTCATTTTGCATATTTATGTATGTGAACTGTGTGGATTTGGGCCAAGCCCATATGTGGAGGCATGTGTGATGATTATGCACTGAGTCTGTGGACTCACCCAATTTTTCTCAACCATTTCAGGTGATGCGTAAGCGTTGGACCGGGTTTGGAGTGGATACGAGGTGGCCCATGTAGAAGAAGATATTTTAATTATTTTAAGCATTTTAATATTGAGTATTTTGTTTTAAGTATTGGTTGTAATAAGGGCCATTTAACCAATTTTTGATTATTATTATGTTTTAAGTTGGTTTGTTGAATATATTGTTATTTGAAAATGTTTTAATTTGTAACAACTTAATTTTATTTGGGACTTTAATTATACAATGTTTTATTAAAGACAATAAATTTTTTTATGTTTTCACTCTAAGTCAAAAAGATTGTCAACCGTCTTTCCGCAGTGACATAACCAGATCCGGTCAAGGCTCGTGTGCCGGGTTTGGGGGTGTTACAGTGTCTAATGACACAAATTATATGGGCGATGTGCACGTCGACTGCAGCGACTGCCTTCGATGGTGTGTAGCGGATGGAGGGTTGACTTAGTAGTCCCCACGGTGTGATTGGTAGGTACGGGTGGTGTGTAGCGGATGGAAAATAGGCTTGGGTTTGGGTTGCATCATTCTTTTTATGAATATGTCTTTGATATGAACATGTATGCCTGAATTGTTGAATGTTAGTTTGTGTACACATTGAGTCTGTTGACTCACCCCGTTGGGGAATATTTTTTTTCAGGAGATGATCAGTAATGGGCCGGGTCGGCAGGAGCTAAAGGTGGCCATGCATAGCAAGGAAAGACTTTTATTATTTGGGACTGTTATTTATATTAAGTACTTAAATTTTATTATTTTTTTGGGTTTTGATTGATGTAATAAGGCCATAAGGCCCAAGTGAATTTCTTTATTTCTTTTTGCTTTACTACTAGATAATATGTCACGAACTAAATTGGATTTATAAAATTAAATAAATGGGTTTTTAATCTAAGCCCAACCCCAAACGAAATTTTCCTGAAAATACACGAATTTTCTCTAAGAAACAATTTTGAAACCGGTTTACTCAAGGAACATACCAGATCCGGTTCAGGCTCGTGGGCCGGGTGTGGGGTGTTTCAGTTTGGTATCAGAGCCCAGTTTTAAACTCTCGGCCTGTGGGCTAAGGCCCAAAACGTTTTTAATTCGAGCCCAAATGATTTTTTTTTAAAATAAGGCAGGTGTTCTGGCATGGCACCTAAGTCTCCGACCCGCAGCCCACCAGGTAAGTACCCTAACTTTATGTGTGATTTTGTGATTGATGAACTGTATAAGGGTAGAAAAGGCATGGAACATAGAATAGAATGATAAGGAACATGAACCTTAGGACTAGATTACTCAAACACAGAACCACATAAGACTTAATGCACTAAACAAACCTATGGCTAAGTTACAGAGCTAGGGTGTCGTGAACTCATGACGCATGTCTCAGGATTGGATCCGGAAGAGCCTGGTATTTAAGCAGTCCTAGTGACTCACCTCCTCTTCGCAAGAATCCTACCTGGTGCGTAGCTTCGGTTCACCCTAACTCAGAGGGCTCAACGGTGTGGCAACCTCTGTGCACATGTCTAGGAATGGTTTCGATGGGAGCTTGGTATTTAAGCAGTCCGCGTGACTCACCTCCTCTCCATTCGAATCCTACCTGGTGCGTAGCTTTGGTTCACCCTGACCAAAGAGGGCTCGGTCATAGGCTAAACATAATGACTAAAACCCGAAAGGGAACTAGCCATGTTTTGAAAAAAAAGAGAGAACAAAACAACAAACCCTATTTTGCTCTGATTGATGTGGGCTCGACCCATTCCTATGTTGCATGTAGTGTAGTGGAAACACTAGGCCTAGACTCAGAACTCTCTGATAGACAGATGACTGTAGTAAGCCCATTAGGCCAAACCGTAGTGGTAGACAAGATCTTTCGGAATGTACCCCTAGAGATTCAGGGAGTAAACTTTCGGGCCGACTTAATGGAACTACCCTTCGGGGAGTTTGAACTTATACTCGGAATGGATTGGTTAGTAGAACACCGAGCCGTGTTGGATTGTGCGGCTAAACGGATGGAGCTAAGAACCCCGGAGGATAAAGTGGTAGCTATGATCGGAGAAAGGATGAACTACTTGTCTAACGTGGTTTTGGCGCTGAAGGCCGAGAAGATGGTTAAGAAGGGGTGTAAGGCATTCTTAGCCTTCATTAGTACGATAGGGGGAAGGAGGAAGGTATTAATAGAGTTAGGACGGTAAGGGACTTCGTGGATGTATTTCCAGAGGAATTACCAGGAATACCCCCAGATAGAGAGGTGGAATTTGGAATAGACTTGCTGCCAGGAACAGCTTCTGTGTCAATCGCTCCATACCGAATGGCGCCAAAGGAGTTAGTTGAGCTCAAGGCTCTCGGATCCAAGAATTGTTGGATCATGGGTTCATTCGACCCCGGTGTGTCTCCATGGGGAGCACCACCTGCTTTGTGAAGAAGAAGGATGGAACTATGCGATATGTGCGTAGACTCATCACAATTGAATAAACCGACCATCAAGAACAAGTATCCTTTGCCAAGGATAGACGACTTGTTCGATCACCGAAAAGGGGCAAGTGTGTTCTCGAAGATAGACCTAAGGTCGGGTTATCACCGATTAAAGGTGAAGGAGGCGGATATCCACAAGACGGCCTTTAGGACAAGGTACGCCATTTTGAGTTTGTGGTGATGCCGTTTGGGTTGATTTAACGCCCAGCCCGCGTTCATGGATATGATGAATCGGGTTTTCCAACCCCATTTGGATAGGTTCGTCGTGGTGTTCATCGACGATATTTTGGTGTATTCAAGGTCGGAGGAGGAGCATGATGAGCATCTCCGAGTGGTGTTGGAAGTGTTAAGGGAAAAGAAGATTTATGCCAAATTCAGCAAGTGTGAATTTTGGCTAAAGGAGGTGGCATTCTTAGGACATGTGGTATCCGCAGAAGGAATAGGAGTGGACCCTAGGAAGATCAAGGCGGTGTTGGAATGGAAACCACCTAGGTCCGTGGCTGAAATACGAAGTTTCTTAGGCTTAGCAAAGCTATTCTGTGAAGGTTTGTGGAAGGGTTCTCGTCAATAGCCGCGCCTTTGACAAAGTTGCTAAGGAAGGAAGTACCCTTTGAATGGACTAATAAGCAACAGGAGAGCTTTGATAAGCTCAAGAAGGTGCTGACGGAAGCTCCAGTGTTAATTCAGCCAGAGGCGGGCAAGGATTTCGTAGTGTATTGTGACGCCGCACACGGGGTTAGGTTGTGTACTAATGCAGAAGGAAAAGTGGTCGCAGATGCGTCTCGGCAATTAAGGCCTCATGAGGTTAACTACCCAACTCATGACTTGGAACTAGCAAAGCAGTGGTCTTTGCCCTTAAGGTTTGGAGGCACTACCTTTATGGAGAAAGGTCGGTTATCTACATTGCACCACAAGAGCCTTAAGTATTTGTTGACTCAAAAGGAGTTGAACTTGAGGCAAACAAGGTGGGTGGAATTACCGAAAGACTACGATTGTTCGATAGAATATCATCCGGGCAAGGCGAATGTGGTAGCCGATGCTCTCGAGTAGGAAGGTTGTGTCGGATCTAAGGGCCTTGTTCACTCATTTAAGTCTATATGATGATGGAAGCCTTGTTGGCGTAATTACAAGTCAAGCCCACATGGTCGAATGAGGTGAAAGAGGGCCGGTTGGCGATAAGGATCTAAGTGCTAAAGTTACAGCAAGTACAGAATCGAGAAGTAAAGGATTATGGCGTCATTGATGGTGGAGTACTGTGCTACAAAGGAAAAGTCTGCATGTCGAAGGACAGTGAGTTGAGACAAAGGATTCTTCGGGAAGCGCATGGTAGCCCTTATGCTATGCATCCCGGAGGCATTAAGTCAGATAGAGATTTAAGAGAACAATTTTGGTGGCCCGATCTTAAGCGGAAGTGACAGACTCGTGGGAAAGTGTCTGACGTGTCAGCAAGTTAAGGCTGAACACCAAGTTCCATCAAGATTACTTCAACCAATTGAGATTCCCCAATGGAAGTGGGAAAGGATTACCATGGACTTTGTTAGTGGGCTTCCCCTTACGCCTACTAAGAAGGACTCGGTATGGGTGATAGTGGACCGTTTGACCAAGACCGCGCACTTTATTCCGGTGAAGGTTGATTATTCTCTCTAGAAATTAGCCAAGCTATATGTGGCGGAGATCGTAATGTTGCATGGAGTACCAGTATTGATCATCTCCGATCGAGACCCAAGGTTTACGTCTCGATTTTGGAAGGCACTCCATCAAGCTTTAGGCACTAAGTTAGACTTCTCAACGGCTTTTCATCCACAATCAGACGGGCAGTCTAAACGGGTTATACAAGTGTTGGAGGATATGTTGAGAGGCTGTGTGGTGGATTTTCGAGGAAGTTGGGAAGATTACTTGCCTTTAGCTGAGTTCGCCTACAACAACGACTATCGTGCAAGCATACGGATGGCACCATATGAAGCATTGTATGGTAGGAAGTGTAGAACACCTACTTGTTGGACCGAGTTAGGAGAACGTCGAGTTTTGGGTCCAGAGTTAGTGGCTGAAACGGAAGAGAGAGTTGAGTTAATTCGGGCACGATTGAAGGAAGCCTCTGATAGGCAAAAGTCGTACGCCGACCTTAAGCGGAAGGAGATAGAGTTCGAAGTGGGAGACCAAGTGTTCCTGAAGGTCTCACCTTGGAAGAAGGTAATGAGGTTCGGTCGCAAAGGGAAGCTAAGCCCAAGGTTTATAGGGCCCTATAGAGTATTGAAGCGAGTTGGACCAGTGGCATACCAGCTGGAATTACCGCCAGAGTTGTAGCAAATGCACAATGTTTTCCATGTGCCCATGTTACGTCGTTACCGATCGGATCCGTCCCATGTGGTACCAATTGAAGAGGTGGAGCTAAGGCCGGACTTATCCTACGAGGAAGAACCGATTCGAATCTTGGAACGAGATGTGAAAGTACTACGAAGGAAGTCAGTGCCTCTAGTCAAAGTATTATGGCGCAATCATGGATCGGAAGAAGCTTCGTGGGAGTCTGAAGAGACAATGCGACAGCAATACCCTCAGTTGTTTAGTTAGGAAATTTCGAGGACGAAATTTTGTTTAAGGGGGGTAGAACTGTAACGTCCTCGAAAGGGCCTATGCATTTTCAGTTTAATTGTACGAAATGACAAGTCTTAAGCACTATGAATAAACTTTTGGTATTTTTGGAATTCTAGAAATGCATAGAAATGGAAATGAACATTTTTGGAAACCTGAACATTTTTGGAAACTTGAACATTTTTGGAAATGTTTCAAAAATGGAAAGTGAACATTTTTGGAAACCTGAATATTTTTGGAAACTTGAACATTTTTGGAAACCTAAATATTTTTGGAAATGTTTCAAAAATGGAAAGTAAACATTTCGGGAAACCTGGAAATGTAAGAAAAATGGCAAGTTACAGAGCCGATCGAAAATTTTAGGAAACTTGGAAATGACCCTAAAATGATGAGTTTTAAAGTTTAGAATAGGAAAATAAGGCAAGGGGGCCTTAAAGGTAAAAGTTGGTAAAATTTGGCACACAAATGGGCTAGGAAAAGTGGCCTGAAGATGGCACTTAGGGCCTTTGGAAATGGCGCCACATGCAAGGTGTTGGGCCTGAGTTCGAGTCACTTGGGAAGCAAATAATGAAGGCTATATTTTTGCTTCCAGAAGAAGGCTGAGGTGGACGGCACATGCTTCTAGAAATAAAGGTGTTTTATTCTCATTAAAATGTGAATAATAAGTGATAAATATAGGATTAATTTTTAATATAATTATTGAGGAGATAAAGATGGATTAACACTTTTATTTTTTTAAATAAAAGAGATAATATTATCACAAGGAAGAGTGGTGGCCAAGTCAAGGACTCTTGGCCTAGTAATTTTCGGCTAAAGGAGGAGAGTTAGGCTATTCTCTCATCTTTTCCTAAGTGTGCCGAAAATTCCCTAGCCCCTCTTCCTCTCTGCTAAATTTTCCTAAGCAAAACCCCATCTTTTCTTCTCCTCTCCTTTGCTATTGTTTAGCCAAAACACTCTTTGATCCTCGTTAAATCTCCCTAAGCCGAATCTCGGTGGCTCTAGGCAAGGAAGTAATCGGTCAAAACATTAAAGGTAAGGTTAAGCATCATTCAAGTTCCTTTTCTTTTCTATTTGCCGAAAGAGAAGGGTCTAATCCCTATTCTGTTTTATGGCCGAATCTATAAGGGGTTTATCAGTTTCTACAACAGATTGAATACAAGGAAAATCTTTTGGGAAATTCGAGGATCTAAGGTAAGATAAATTTATTTGATTAAAGGTTATGATGTATATGTTAAAGCAAATTTAACATATGATTGTAGGATCTCGACATGTATATACATACCTAAGGCAAGGAATTCTTTTTTCAGATCTTGGAAATTGTAAGGTAAGTACATAGATCCAATTGGCCTAGGGTGATTCTCGTATTATTCTCCATTTATTCTAAAGTCTAAACCGACATAATTACATGATTTGGTGGCTAGCCGATTTAAGGAAGAAGTACTATCAATTTTCGGCATTTGATTTACAATCTTTCAAATTCGGCAACAAGGTGAGTAATACAAATCCTACTAGGATTTGGTTATTAAGCCAAATAGGTTTGTTAATATGTTTTAATGGTTGGCTGAATATATGAGTTAAATATCTAGATCGGTAGATCGTTCTTCGGGTTTTCAAGGAATATAATAAGCAAATCAGGTGTGTACTTACACTAACTTTCGATATATCATATGGTAATTATTTTAATATATGAATATGCATAAGAATGTGAATATGGCTAAGTACCATAAATATGGTAAAAGTACCCAGGTACGTTTCCTACTTTTGATAGGATTTTGAATATGTATATTGTTACATGTGAATAATGAGAAATTAAGTATGTTATGCATGGTATAAAATATATGGGGCATTCGGGATATATGTGTGAAAGGGGAAGAAGGTGTTGACTTCGGTCTCACCAACGGAATATGGTGACCACGGTCACAAAAATTGAATATGGTAACCGGTTACATTATCTCGAATTTGGTAACTTCGGTTACATTATTTGAATATGGTGTCTAATGACACAAATTATATGGGCGATGTGCACGCCGATCGCAATGATCGCTTCGATGGTGTGTAGCGGATGGAGGGTTGACTTAGTAGTCCCCACGGTGTGATTGGCGTGTGCACGGGTGGTGTGTAGCGGATGGACAAATAGGCTTGGGTTTGGGTTGCATCATTCTTTTTATGAATATGTCTTTGATATGAACATGTATGCCGAATTGTTGAATGTTAGTTTGTGTACACATTGAGTCTCATGACTCACTCTCGCTGGGGAATATTTTTTTCAGGAGATGATCAAGAATGGGCCTGGTCGGCAGGAGCTAAAGGTGGCCATGCATAGCAAGGAAAGACTTTTATTATTTGGGACTGTTATTTATATTAAGTACTTAAATTTTATTATTTTTTTTTGGGTTTTGATTGATGTAATAAGGCCATAAGGCCCAAGTGAATTTCTTTATTTCTTTTTGCTTTACTACTAGATAATATGTCACGAACTAAATTGGATTTATAAAATTAAATAAATGGGTTTTTAATCTAAGCCCAACCCCAAACGAAATTTTCCTGAAAATACACGAATTTTCTCTAAGAAACAAAGAATTTTGAAACCGGTTTACTCAAGGAACATACCAGATCCGGTTCAGGCTCGTGGGCCGGGTGTGGGGTGTTTCACATGTATAGGCTAGTCATTTTGGATTATGTTTGAAATGTGTATAAATAGCCATGAGATGTGGCTAGATAAATGTTGGTAGTATGTATGAGTGAATATGATATGTGATTGATGTTTTGGTATGGCTTGATAGCTAATGAAATGGCCAAAACTATGGTAAGCATATGAATGATTATGAGTATGTATGTTTGATAAATGAAATGGTTTTATGAAAGATAATATGTGGATGTATCATGCTTAGACATATATGTGTTTTGGTTGTACAAAATTGGCATGATTGGAAATGGGATTGAATGTGGAGATTTGTTGATCATTTGACATGTCTTTGGATGTCAATTGTGCATGAAATAGATTGGTATGTTGCTTGTAGAGATGACCTTAGTGTGGGTGGCAATCTTGGCCTTGCAAGTGGCCTGTTTTGCCTACGCGGCCATGACACACGAGCGTGCCTAGTGGCCATGTGAATAAGTCAGTAGCTAGCCTAATATTACACGGCCATGGCACACGGGCGTGTCTGGTGGCCGTGTGGATAAGTCAGTATACATGCTCTGTTTTGGCATGGCCAGGACACATGGGTGTCTCTGGTAGTCGTGGGAGGCACACGGCCTGCCCACATGGGCGTGTGACCTCTGTAACTTTGAAAATTTTTTAAATTTCTGAGAATTTTCATATGTGTTCGGTTTAGTCCCGACCCTATTCTAAAGTATGATTATGGTCTCAATGACCTATTTAAGGGACGCTTTGATGAGATATGATGAACTATGTTATGAATTATCCGTAAAAGTTTTTGATCTGTCCAGTAACACCTTTAACCCTAATCCGGCGACGGATACGGGTTAGGGGTGTTACAAGCTCAATTATTTGTGTCCAATCCCACTCTCAATTATCTGCAGACCTTCGAAGTTAGGTAGATAGTAAAAAAATGTGGTTTGTTTTTTAATTGCAAGCTGGATCAACTTCAGGTGCCTGCACACCATAAGGTGGATTCCAGGCAGAGGATGTGGCACAAGATTTCAGACTACATCAACATTTTAAGCACTAAATTCACTCTTATCGTAAAAGTACAAGTTGTAGACATATACATAAATATATGTATGTATGCTGAGTTCCATGAATTTAATAAAATTTACAAATGGAATTTCAATCTGCTCTTATAGCATATTTTTTCTCTGATTGTCTGCTCTTATACCTTGATTGCTTTTTTTATTAATTTTTGGTTTTAAAATACGGATGATATATTACGGCACTCACTATTGATAATGGGGAGGAGGAGCCATGGCAAATTAATTTAGGGGAAGTGGCTACTGCATTTGCCTATGATTAAGAATATGACTTGATGGATAGTTTCTAGTGGTGTGCATTATTAGTCCATGCGCAATATGTTAGTAAATAATTGGCATCCAATTGAGGGTATCACAATTTCGGACTGGGGGAGAAGAGATTTGATTTTTATTTAGATCCCACTAGAAGTTGATGTGAAAAGAGTGGGGAGGAGGATGATGGAGGTTTAACAATTACCTGATGATTATCGATGGGTAGAGAGATGATCCGATGCAGGTCTTGATATACTTTATTGTTTTTTAGGTGTAAATTTACGATTTACTGAGTGGATTAACATCCTAATGAATTAACTTGCATATAAATAAATCTATGTCATAATATATTTTATGATTTGAATTTAATTTAATTAAGATGGCATTTAATCCTTGTTTTTTTATTTCAATCCTTGTTTTTTTATTTTTTTTATAACACAATTAGAAATAATTCATTTGACTTTGGTTGTTTTTAATTTATGACGGTTAATATTCTAGTTTAATAATTGAGTATTATTATATATTTAATTTGATTTATTTATTTATAAATAAATTATTGCAATATATGTAAAAACAATTTAAAATATAAATTTATTAATATATATATATATATATATAATAAACTCAATTAAACAATGAAAAGATAATAAATTCTTAAATATATATTTGTTCAATTTAAAACAGCTTTCCGGAAAATATTTTCAGGAAATCTGCCAAACAACAGAAAATATTTTACACAGATTCATCCGAACACCAAAAAAGTAAATCATTTCCAGAAAAGTAAATCATTTTCCAGAAAATATTTTCCGAAAAATATTTTACTGGCAAACAAACGGAGCCTTAAATGTAGACGAGGTTGACGTGATTTTGCTAAGATCTTCAAAACTGTGCAAGAGAATCGAATACCTTCTATGCTACGTCAAAATGGCTTTACTCAGAATATTATTTGTCTTTGCTTTCCAGGAATATACTGTTATGAAACTATTTTGATATATCTACGTTACCTGGATCACTGAAATCTAATGAACTGTACAGGAGAACAAAATATACAGTGGGTTGGTTTCCTCAAGCTTTCAACTTTAATGAATAAAAGTAAGAACTTGTTTAGGTCCACTGAACTTATAAAAAAATTTATAAAATTTTGTATGATCATTGAAATAAAAAACAGAGAAAATACATGATTAAATGTTGTTTGTACAAGAACAAAATTAACATTAAGAATCAGTACAGAGAAAAGGCATGATGAAATGTTGTGTTGTTTATTCGGAACGGTGTGGAGTGTAAGATTCTCACTCAATCCGATTGCAAGAATGTCATTCAGTGGTTCAACAACACTTATAAGGCCCTAAAGTTTTGCTGCCTATCATTAAAGAAATTTGTAAGTTGCTCCATGTTCTGATGTTTGGTCCATCATTTTCGCTAAGAAAGAATGTAATCTAGTGGCTGAATTAGTGGTCCATAAAGTTGATAGGGTGTTGTCAATGTTTGTTTGATTTTGCTGGTTTTTTGGCATTGGTGTCTGTCAAGTTTGGACAGAGGTTCTTGTAGGGTGTTCCAAATTGTTCTGTGTTGTTTGATCTTTCTATTTGAAATAAATAGTTGAAGATTGCCTACACTAGTTTAATAGGTTGACTTTTGACAAGTTGATTTTTCAACTAAATTTGAAATATTAAACCAAACAATTTTTTTTATCAACTAAATTTTTATATTTGTTTTTTATATAAATTACATAATAAATATAATATGTATTGTATAATAAAAAAAGAGTTAGATTTAAATAGACTTGTTCAAGGATCCAATTATTTAAAGGTTAATCTAAAATTTAGGAGGGTTTAAGCAAAAATATTAATATCAAAAAATGGTATTGGACAAAAAACTTAGACCTATTTAAAAAATGCGAGCCCGAAACAACCCAGCTCATTTTCAAGTATATAATATATTAATTTTCATTTATTTGATATAATATGTAATTAAAATAATATAAAAATTAAATACACCATACTATGTGTAAATATTAATTTAATATATTAAATTTTAGTTTTAGAGTTTAAGGTCTAGGATATTTGGTAGTAAAATATATAATTAATATTAAACAAAAAAATAAGTAGGTCTAAATGGACTTGGATTAATCATTTCCAAATGTAGATGAGATTAGGTAAACTTTGAGACCCCTATTTTGAGTCAAGTAGGGCATGGGAAACCATGTATGGTATCAACATCATGCATATGCTCGACCAATGTCTAGCTTGACTCGGCACACGAATATCTCTAGTGTAACACCCCCTACCTGACCTATTCGGGTACGGAGTTTCACATCTGAACCGGGTTGGAATACATACTCAGACATCTCTATTTTAAAATCGGGTTGTATTACTTAGATATAAAAAATTACAACAAAGTCAAAAAAAAAAATTTAAAACAAAATTTACTGTCCAAACTCCGAACTCTGAGGAATCTAAGTAAATACAACATAATTGCCCCCTCAGCGAAGTTCCTAAAGGTAACCTCTATCCTATGTGCATGACACTTTCCTTTGATGTCCTTTCACTTATCACGATCTGGCTCAGTCCCACATCAAGTTCCTTAGTTCGCCAATCCTGCAACCACAAATCCAACTTGTGTAAGTTCAAATGAACGTAGTAAGTCTCTAGTTTGCACATAATTAATTCCCTTCCGACAGAGGTTTAAATTGATAGAGCTAGTTATAATAAACTCCTTGATCATTCTAGAAAATTTATCTTAAACCCGTTGACAGATAGACCGTTGAGTGATTACCATACGACCAGTCTATTGGCCTTTGATCAACCGACAGTTCCTCTGATTGTCTAGCTATCTCTGCAGACTCTATCCTTTCTTTTACTTCATATTCTTTCTTCCATCTAATTCTAAAGTGGATTCTTCCTTTCACCTTGTTCCAATAAGGTAGTCTAGCGGTCTATCATTATAACTACTCTTAGGTATCTTTCCTTTGATGATCATTCCAAATTCGAATGGTCCAAGGAAGACTCTTACTATCACTCTAGTCCCAATGGGCTTATTGGCATCCCATCCTTTAGGGTACCTAAAAGATTTACTGCCACTCTGGCGAATTAAGCCTCACTCGCAACAAATAGCGATTGGATTACTTTTTTGAGTTCCACATTGTTCGAGATGTCATGTTCATAAATGTGATATATCTGTCTATCGTGGACCGTTTTGGCTTTCAATACTCAACCGACTATCACTAAGAGGCCTTCTAGGTTCACAGTTTCTTTTTCATTTGGTATTCCCGCCTAACAAGCCATTTGACTAATATTTCCTCAATGGCTTTACCTTTCAAGAGGAATAGTCCTGACAGACATTTTTGTCATTCGGCGTGTTCTTTTTTGTTAGTGGGTTCTAGCTCACCTCTTTTTTTCCTTATAGACTAATCGGCATACATATGACAAGCCGCTAGCCTATAGGGATCCTTTGAGCGCCCTCGGCATTCCTTAATGGCGGATCCTTATTTGTGATCCTTGGTTAAACCATTTCTCGTTCGACCATACATCTGGCACCGCTAGTGCGTCAACTTCCATGACTATTAATGCTAGGGTACCACCCATATACTTTATTGGCTTTAACAACTGCAATTCTAGCAGTCTCTTCCCAATTTATAATTCCCTTTTCTTGGAGGACTGCTTCTATCCGTTGACTATCTAATGCATGTCCATGCTCCAAATTTCCTTGTAACCCATTTTCTTGTTTGCAAAAGTTCCCACTGGTGTCATTCTAATTGACCACCCATGTTTATTATCCTAGTGGACTAACCCTTGTTTAATGTCTCATCGGACAATCTCGTGCTTAGTATCCCATCGAACTATCTATGATGTCGTAGCATCTTTCAGCTATGATTTTACACAATATAACCCTGTGTTTACTATCCCGACAGACTATCAAAGGATGTCATAGCGTCTTTCAGCTATGGTTTTAGTTCTATTTAGCAGTTTTAGTGTGCTTTCATATCATGTCATAACGTCTTTCAGCTATGGTCTTACTCATTTTTGTCATGATGTCATAGCATCTTTCAGCTATGGTCTTACTCATTTTTATCATGATACCATAACATCTTTCAGCTATAGTCTTACTCATTTTTGTCACGATGCCATAACGTCTTTCAGCTATGGTCTTACTCATTTTTATCATGATGCCATAGCATCTTTCAACTATGGTCTTACTCATCTTGGCATATAGCCTCCGATCGGACCCATGGTCTAGCCATGATCTTTCTTATGCACCCTTCCCATTGCATTTCTTCCATTCCTCCATTTCACCGTTTCTAACCTTGATGCTCGAACACCACAGTGTCCCCTCCGTAAGGCCTGGAGCTTCGCCATCACAGGTGCACACAACAATATCGTATAGCGGTATCTAACAAAATTGACCCTTTTTCATATTCTTAACTTCTTCTAACCCATGGGTAGGTTTCCTCTATATCATGCATACAGTAATCATGCATACCATACAAAACATTATTATGCAATGCGCTACGCTAGATAACATTTTCAAAATCATCTACTATTACGATCAACATCATGGCAATTTCTCTTAACAACATTTAACATCTAGAAGACAAAGTGCAAATACTCACCTAATGCTTCCTAGCCTCTTCATCTTACCTTTTCCAAACTCCAAAGCTTCCATTCTCATTGCAGCTAAGTGTGACAACCAAAATCATAAATTAGAATTGGTATTCTTAGCTTAAAAATCAGTTTTCCAAAAACGTGAAGAACCCCTAAAATGGTTCTGAAAACCCTTAAGTTCATTCCCTTAATCTTACATAGACTGAAGGATTCAGGACCTTACCAACTTACTAGATTCTATATTTTTCCTAATCAAATCTCATGATCATCGCCCCATGCAAAGCTTCCACGATTATTTCTCCTTTGGAGTCATTTCCCAGCTATTTATAACTCTTCCTGCACGGTCTTCAACCGTGTAAAAACCATTCATTGATAATCATTTTGTCTCCCACTAAGAGACTACATGGTTCTAATTCAACCGAACTAGAATTGGTTCTCAACCCTATCCAATTTCGTTTCTATTTTTTCCTGATTTTCAAATAGAGGTCGTTAGCTTACGATATCTTCCAATTTAACCCTAAATTGTCCTTCATTTTCGGGTTTAAAGGATTTTGGGTGTGACATCTAGATTTAAAGTAAATCTCTGCATATGAGTCCCTATCTTTTTTTTCTACATTTGTTTTTTTCAATCCAATATTTTTTTCTCAAATTCTAATAGAAAATTAAGTCGATAAAATAAATAAATTAATTCGAATGTTCATATAAGCTTGTTTGATGTTATGCTATTAGGCTTTCGAGACCTATAAAAATAAAAACCTACTTGAAAATATAAATTAGTAAAAAGCGATAAGTAAGATCGTATCCACATAGACCAGTGAAAATTTTGTTTCGTCAATAAACAAGTAAAATAAAAATAAAATAAGGGGATTTGACATTAGAAACTGAAATTAAAATTAAAACTAAGTAAAAAGAGATTGTAAAATAAAATTTAAGAAAACTAATGAAGAGAAACTTTAGTCAAAGCAAAATCTCTATTTAATTCAAGGATTTGATAATTGATGCAAATATGATTTCAATGCTCTTTAATAAATTGGTTATAGTTTTCGACGATCGCCTAACAATCTAATCTCTTCTTACTTTCTCAATCATCAAGACAATCATCATTAGCTACTTCCCTTATTGACAAAAATAGCATTAAGAACGAAAGAGACCCAATTCTAACCAACAAACACACAACCAAGTTTATTTAAACTAGATCAATATGCCCATAACACACAAATAATCATGCATATGTCACAAATATTAGAACTAATCAATCCATTAAGTTTCTAATTGACCAAGCAAGTATTCTAAGCTATCAAATATTGGTCACATATTTAATACACCTGAAAAATTGTAGATAAATCAGAAGACATACTAAAGAACCAAGAAAAGATTAAGAACGATTCGATCTCACAAACTTTATAGAATCAAACTTCAAAATTTACTTTGACTAGAAAAGAAGTTTAGAAACTCATAAATAAAATAAAACAAAAAAAAAAGTAAAACTAGGAGTGGTTATGTCTGCACCTCTCTCCATTTAGTCTTAACCTAAAAATGTTTATTTATAGGGAAAAATAATATATTGGAGAAATTACAAAAGTTCCCTTAATTAAATAATGTTGAATTTTTCTAGATTTTGTCAATTTTTGCATGAAACTTTTAGGCCATTTTTGGATATCTTATTGCTGTTTTGGGCTCAAGTCGTGAAATAAATTTAGCTAAATCTTTCAATTCCCTTCAAACTAGTAAATTATGAGCCCAAAACAAAGGTCTTTAGCTCAAGTTATGACCAAAATACTGAAGTTGCACTATGTTGAAAATTCAAAAAGCAAAAACTTGCTAAAAATAAACTTTAAGTTCTTTTTTCTCTAATTATTCCCTAAATCAGTAACAAATAAAATATAAGTATAAAAATATAATTAAGAACATAAATGGAATAATTCAAGTGAAGAAATATCACAAATAATTGAGAAATTGCACACTTATCAAATTCCCCCACACTTGAATGATCGTCAGCGCGTGTACACCGAAATATGCAAAAATATATGAGTTAAAGTGTAGTGTGTACTGCAAGTGTACATGTAAAATTGTAAATATTTGTGTTACAGTGGAGCACCAGAAGTATTACGATGATCAAACCAAAAGCAGATCGTGCGAAATAAAGCAAAGAATAAACTAGCATGTAAGAGAAAGGTTATTGAATTACTAAGGCAAAGAATTCTTATGGCAGTCCAAAACAAGTGATTTATCTAAAAATTACTAAAAATAACTAAGCATAAAATTCCCAAGTAGAAGAAAATATAATAGCCAACGATGGTTATCGGTTAATTTTCATGCTAGCGATAAAATTACAACTAAGGACTCAATCGACATTTTCCTCAATCAACAAATTTTACTTCTCGATCTTACTTTAATCAAATAAAGAACTTTAATTGAATTATCCCATCGGTCTTACTTAATTAATTTGACTTAATTTAATATTTACCCAATAGGTTCTCCTCTCAGTTTCACCTATCCAAATTTCTGCTTAGAGTTGTCAATTCTAGGTTTTACCATTTATTCAATTTAGTCCATATTGTTCAACTGAGTATCTTAGGCACAAATTTACATCCTAGAAATCTAATTAACCAATCACCCAATGAATTTAGCACAATCCAGTAACACAATTAATAAAATAATTCGATTTCATACAATAAAAAAACAAAGTATAAGGATCAAATTGCAATGGTTGAGAACTTCTTAGGTAATTGCAAAAAAATATTAATTCTGATGGTAGAAAAATCTTCAATACAAGAGATTGTTGAATACCCAATAGATAAATTCTTCAATTGAAAATAAAAAAGACAAAGTACTAAACAATATTTTGTAGAAATAACATTAACATAGAAATGGTTCCTGTACTAATTTAACTAAAATTTCCAACAACCCTAACTTTAAAATTATACTAACCTTCCTAATTGCCTCAATAGTTTACAACATTTCCTTATCATTAAAATCATATATGGTAAGTTTGACCGAGGAATTCTTTATATTGCCCTTTTGATTTGGCTATAATAAACTCAATGTTGCGACATTGGGAAGGTGTGGTCACAAAATTGCTTCTCAGTAGGTCCTAGGTCCCGACACCATAGGTCCGGTGTCATGACATTGTGAGTTAGGGGCTTGGTCTCCTCATTCCATTTCAGTAGCTATGTTGCAACATCACAACCCGATGACGTGACCTTGTAAGCTAGGTAGCTATGTGTTGCGACATTGAAGATTGGGAGTCATGACATTGAAAGTTGGCAAGATGGTCTCCGTGGCTAAGTGGAATAGGTGATGTCGCGACCTTGGGGGTCAGAGAACTCCAGGTTATGACATCAATCTCTTGAGGTTGAAATATTTTAGCTACTTACTTGCTTACTTCCTCATTCTCCATCAGTTAAGTCCTTGAAAATGCCTTAGCCACTATTAAGCTCATATTGAAACACCCCAAACCCGGCCCACGAGCTTTGACCAGATTTGGTATGTTCCTCAAGTAAACCGGTTCAAAATTTCTTTTGTTCTTAGGAAAACTTGTGTGATTTTAAGAAAAATATTGTTTTGGGTTGGGCTTGTGTTGAAAACAGGCTCGTTTTATATTGAAATCCCTTTTATCTTAAGTGACAAAATATTTAGGGTTTAGTTTAAAAGAAATTTTAATTAAATTTTAATAGATAAAATTCATAATCATAATAAATAAAAATAAGTGTAAAGTAATTCAACTATGGCCTTATGGCCTTATTACATCAAATAATTCCCAAAATAATTCAAAGTACTAGAATAAATTCAAGAGTCCTCAAAATATAAACTTCATGTTGAGCATGGCCACCACAAGTTTCTGTAGTCCCGGCCCATCACATTCATCACTGAAAAATGTTCCCAACGGGGTGAGTCAAACAGACTCAATGTGTACACGACACTAAATCATAATAGAATCGGGCATATCACATTTTACACATTCAAAACATAGAATACAAGTTATGATGCATTCCCAAACCCAAACCTAGTTGTCCATTCGCTACACACCCCGCACTGCCTACCACACCGTGGGACTACTAAGTCGACCCTCCTTCCGCTACACTCCAAATCTGCGGTCTTAGGTCACCGCATCACCGTGGTCTTAGGTCACCACTTTTAGATTACTCGTGGTCTTAGGTCACCACTTTTGAGATATCACGGTCTTAGATCACCGTGTTCGTGGTCTTAGGTCACCACATTCACTTCCCCTTTCAAAACAAAACCATATGCCCCACATAATAATATGCATAATATGCCAGAGTTCACATTCTTATCATATTCTCATGTTACAAATAACATTTTTCATATTCCTAGTAGAAGTAGGAAACGTACACGAGTATTTAGTACCATAACATGGTACCTTAGCCACTTTCATATTCTTAATATCACATATTTTAATTAAACACAGCCATAAAACATATTAAGAATTAGTGTGGGGTACACACCTGATACACTTAGCGGTTCACTTAAATCCCGAAAAACTGATCTATCGCTTTAGATCCTAAATCCCTTGCTACCGATTTGATAATTAATCAAATCTCAGAAACTTGTATTCTTCCCCTTTGAAATCGGCTAATCACTAGATCCCTTGAATCGGTTAGTTTTCGGCTTAAAACACATAAAAATAGATCTAACTACTAAAATAGGCCTTGGCCGAATATTCATAGTCACTTACCTTAAAGATCTTAAATCCCGAAATTATCCACTGGTTATAGCTTCTGTCGAAATCCCTAAAACCACATGTTAGATCAACTTCTAACCTTTAATCACAATCAATGGCCCTTGGCTGAAAGTCAGATATGACTTACCTTGATGGTCAAATCCTGAAGATCTTTTCCTTTATAGTCGACTATGGCAAAAATCCCGAAAGAAGCCTTCCAAATTTCGGCAAATAAGAATACTGATGGGATTAGTCCTAGATTTCGACAAATCTAAAAGAAAAGAATAGAAATCAAAACTTGTTCTTACCCTTTCTTGAAGAAATCGACAGCACCTATGCTTGAAGCCCCTCAAAGATTCAGCTTTTGATGGATTGGAAAGAAAAGAGAAGGAAGAATAACGATGGAGGATTCGGCTATGGATTCTAATGGAGAGGAAAATATTCGGCTAGGTTCCAACAATTACTTAATCTCGACTTGACAAAAGAAAAGAGAGAAAAGAAGAGAAGAGAGCGCTAAGAATTCGGCAGAGAAAGGAGGAAGCACAAATTGATGAGTAGCCCTCCTTCCTTTTATAGCCGAAATTATCATCTAAGGAGTCCCTTACTTGGCCAACACTCCTCTATCTGATAACTTTATCCTTTAATTATCACTTAAAAAAAAAGATAATTCAGCAACTAGCCTTACTTAGCCGAAATTATTAAACTCAAAGTCCCTTACTTGGCCATCACTTCTCCCTTATTTATCCACTATTTATAAAATAATAAAAGCTCCTAATTTATAGCTATGTGCTGTCCACCTCAGTCTTCTGGAAGAAAAAATAAAACCTCCTTTATTTGCTTCCCAAGTGACTCGAACTCAGGCCCATTCCTCTTGCATATGGCGCCATTTCCATAGGCCCTAAGTGGTATCTTCAGACCACTTTTCCAAGCCTGTTTGTGTGTCAATTTTCACAAACTTTTTCTTTTAAGGCCACCTTGCCTTAATTTCCCCTTTTAAACCTTAAAACTCGTCATTTCTAGGTCATTTCTAAGTTTCCAAAAATTTTCGTTCGGCTCTGTAAACTTGACATTTCCTTACATTTCCATGATATTTCCTTACAAGACATTTCCTTACATTTCCAAGGTTCTAAAAATGTTCACTTTCCTCTTTTAAACTTAACATTTCCATAAATTTCCAGGGTTCCAAAACTGTTCAAAATATATTCATAACACATAAGATATGTCATTTCGTACAATTAAACCAAAAATGCATAGGCCCTTTTCAGGATGTTACAGTTCTACCCTCCTTAAAAATAATTTCGTCCTCGAAATTACTTATTAACGAATAATCGTGACATCTTAACTCACCGCACTACGCTTATGTCTGCGCAGACTCGATCTTAATAGAACCATCATACTTTCTAGGCACAGTTCTAAGTTCACGTCCCCTAGAACTCATTTCTAACGTCGCGATTTAATCGATTAAAAAGTTTTATGCATCAAAAATTTTGTTCCACCGATTATTCGCGAACAGTTTCATGAAAAGAGATGTTCGTAAGTAGTTCTTTCGATCAACCAAAGTTTCTAGTTCAAGTTCACTACTCTAACTCAGGGAGTCACATTCACATTCATAAGCAGAGACACATTCATTTTTCCACGAAGTCACATTCATTCACAACATCATTCACTACACTTTTATGGCCATTCCATCCATTTCCCTACCTGTGGGTAATTTCGTCTTTTTCTCTACTGTGGGTATTTTGGTAATAAATCGGGGTCAATTCAAAAATATTTTTCAAATTAGAGGTATTTCAGAATTTACAAAATCTCTGGGTTATTTTGTTTTCCAAATCAGAGGTGTTGCAAAAATTTTGAAAATCAGCGTCATTTTGGTAATTTTGTGAGTTAAGGGCAATTTCGTAATTTTTCTCCAAATCAAGGTATTTTTGATAATTTGCAAATTAGGGCTTATAAAAACACGACTAGTTCCCTTTCGGGTTTTAGTCATTGTGTTTAGCCTATGACCGAGTCCTCTTGGTTAGGGTGAACCGAAGCTACGCACTGTGCATGATTCCAAGTGAAGAGGAGGTGAGTCACTAGGATCGCTTAAATACTGTGCTCTTCCGGATCCAATCCTAGACATGCGCACAATGGTTACTACACCCTGACTCGACGTCTTAGTCATAGGTTTGTTTAATGGAATTAAGTCTTATGTGTTTGTGTTTGAGTAAACTAGTCCTAGGGTTCAAGTTCCTATCATGCTATTCTACGTTTCATTCCTCTTCTACCCTTCCATAATTCATAACATAAACCACATAATCACACAAATGGTTAGGGGGTACTTACCGTGGATCATGGGTTGGAGACTTAGGTGCCATGCCAGAAAACCTCGCTCATTTTCAAAAATACTTTCATAAAACTCATTTGGGCTCGATTTGAAAACGTTTTGGGCCTTAGCCCACAGGCCAAGAGTTTAAAACTGGGCTCTGATACCAAACTGAAACACCCCAAATTCGGCCCACGAGCTTTGACCAGATTTGGTATGTTCCTCAAGTAAACCGGTTCAAAATATATTCATAACACATAAGATATGTCATTTCGTACAATTAAACAAAAAATGCATAGGCCCTTTTCAGGATGTTACACATATGGACATGTGATTGAAGTTTTTAACCATAAAAAAACATAAAATAAACTAAAAATTGGAATTAAAGTAAATTTTAACCTAAGTATGAAAAATGATAAAAGGACTCGAACAATTACTCAAAAATAAGCTCTTTAAGGCTTTACTTGGTAGAGGGGAAAGAAAATTAAAATGATGAAAAATTGAAGAGATAGAAAACTAGAAGGATGGAAAACATAATTTTTCCATCCATAGGTGTGCTTGGTAGGATAGATGGAAAAATAGAAAGAAAATTACTCTTTTTTTTCTTTCCATCCATTGCTTGGTTGAGTTGAAAAATAGAAGTAAAGAAAACTAAACATTTGAAAATTGCATAATTTTGAACTAACATACAGATCTCTCTTTGTAACATCCCAAACCCGGCCCAAACATTACGACCGAATTTGGTTTGCTACAGAGAAAACAATTTGAGAACCATTTTAAAACCGATTTAAGTTTTGTCGAAAATCTTTCAACTTCAAGTCTCTTGTTAAAAACCACACTTAGTGTTGTTTATACATATTTATTAAGTCGAGTTGTTTATAGTTTTCAAATGTACCCGACGGTACTTTAAAACATTTTTCGTTTGATTTGGAAAAACATGTGAACTCATTATTAACATAATTAAATAGTCTAAACAAATATTCAAAGCATGTAACAATAATAAAATAATTCTAGGAGGCCTTATTACAACTCAATTAAAACAAAACCAACCATAGAAATAAGGTAAAACAAAATCCAAGTTCATCTATTAAAATGTCCACTGCATGGCCACCTCGAGTCCATCCGGCTCCATCTCCGCGATCTACTCATCCGCAAAATGTTAAGGAAAGGGGTGAGTCACCAAGACTCAAGTGTGTAATCCCCACCCGGTAAGATAACTCATACACAAGTCATTAATAAACATGCACATGCAACCCAACCTAACCATCCATACTCCTTTTCTACCCCGTGTGGTCAAAACCACCGGTGGTCAAAACCACCGATGACTTAGACTCACAAATCGATGATGGGGCCAACCCATCGTGTGGTCAAAACCACTGATGACCATAGGTCACAAAATACCAAGTGTGGTCAAAACCACTGGTGGTACCAAACCACTGGGACTTAGTCGCAAATAATTAATCGTTGTGGTCAAAACCACTGATGACCATCGGTCACAATAATCTGATGGGGCCAACCCATCTTGTGGTCAAAACCATCGACGACATCCTTAGTTCATCCCCTCCTCTCATCAATCCCACCATCACATGCTTACACATCAAATTTCATATATCATGTCATAGTATTAAACATCATGTGATGGCATGCAAACATATAAAATTACAAGTTAGGGGACTTACGAAATCCATGATTATGCCATAAGCAAACATTACCACAAGAGTGACTAACAATAACAGTAATCATGTAAATTAATAAAGTGTGTAATGAGTTTTTACACACCTGCTTCTACCGGAATTCCTAGATCCCAAAGATCCGATCTACGTCGCTAGATCTCTTGTCCTATAATCGACCAAAAAGCATGGTTAGGGACTTAGGCCTATTCGGCCAAATACATGGGTTAGTACCATGGCCTATTCGGCCAACCCAAACAACCCTAGGGGTTTATCTTTTGATCCCGAAACCTTACCTTTAACTCTTTGCTACTATCCACAGCACTCGATTCACAGATCTGCTTTACCAAATAATCGATTAATGAACATTACTCATAATCAAAGCTTTTTGGCTTTTGAAACCCAACATAGACCTTACCCAAACTTACCAAAATCGAATGTTAGAGATTAGGGGCTTGGGTCGCTTGCTTCACGATCTTGGGGTACCTAGAAGAGATCGATTACTAAAACATTTAGAAGTCTTGCTAGCCACTGCCGAAATCGGCACTTACCCCTAAATAAGAGTCGACAAAGAATAGTGAAGGGAACCCATGAAGTTTCGGCACAACTTACCTTCACCAAAATGATTGACCACGAAAATCCAAAGAGATCTATACTCGGCTTCTACTATTCGGCCAAGATGCTACCAAAAGAAAAAGAGAATTAGGCACTTCAATATGGGGGTATCGGTCAATGGTGAGTTCTTGGAAAGAATGAAGTTTCGGCTAGGAGTCTTGAGAAGAGGAAGGAATGAAATTCGGCTAATGTGAAAGAAAAATAATGGAAGAGGTAATCGAATTTCGGCTAAGGGTTTAAGAAAATAAAGAAAAATTAGAAGGAAATAGGGTTAGGTTTTTCGGCTAAGCAGAGATGGAAAAGAAAAATAAGGTGGTGGATGGTGGTATTTATAAGCATTCGGCACCCTCCCCCCTTAGCTTGCCGTCCACACTACTCCACCAGGGAGTTCAAATTTCATCCATCTACCCCAATTGCTCTCGACCATTCATTTAATTTAATTCAAACAATTTGAATTAATCCCTATTAATAAATAATAATCTCTTAATAATCCATATAATATCCTCATTTATCTCCCATTATCCTTGATTATCTTCTTATTATCACTATAATTAAACAAATAAAGAAAATCCAATAAAACTCTCATATTATCCTACTATCTAATTAAAAATTAAGAGTTTAAAGAGAGAAAGTCTCTCCTCCCTATTGTAGTCCACCACTCGCCCACCACTTTGCAAAATAAAAGAAAAACCACCCGCTGCCCATAGGTCTCGAACATGGGACCTGTTAGAACCCATGCAGCCAAGTAACGCCCCAGGCCACTTGGGCCAGGCGTTGTTTTGTGATACAAACGCGCCATAATTTCTTTTAGGCCTTCCCTCCTTAGTTCCCTTCTAACGCTAAAACAGAAAAAGATAAAATCCCCACTGCTGCTTCGGTTCGAACGCAGGACCTACTACCGCAACCCTCTCTTCCACGTCCATGCCATCTTTCCCAACTAACTTCCATGTCACATAACCCCCACCATTTAATTTTAAAGCCTTCTTACTAAAGCCCAGCATCGCATATAAAAATTAAAACGCAAAACTCGTTCCGCCACTCGAACCTAGGACCAACTAGGTCCCTTGCTCGCAAGATGCGCCCAAGCCAACTCTTCCCTTTGGACTTTCATGCCATGAACCTTCACGAATTAATTTTAAGGCCTTCCTACTTAAGTCCATCACTTAAAAAAAAAAAACAAAGCGTCGAAATGCTCCTCCCGCCACTCGAACTTGTGACAAGGCGTCCCCCCCTTTTTCACCTCCAACACGCATGAAACCACTTAGCCATCTAGATCCTTGTGTCAGGTTCCTACTAAAAATTTTCTTAACCCCTAACTCACCTAGCTTCCCTCCTTTAAACACTTAAAAAAAATAAATTTTAATACTAAGTCAGGCCTAGCTCGGGTTTAATTCTAGACCCCAAAACATGCCAAATAAATCACAAATTTTATTTCTTCAAGCACACACACACACATGGGTACAAATAATTAAATTACAAATAACCCCTAATTTAGGGTGTTACAATTCTACCCCCCTTAAAATAATTTCTTCCTCGAAATTACTTACTGTCGTCCAATCGTGCATCCTTAACTCATCACACTACGCTACCTGCTGCGCACTCGACCTTAAAGAACTATCATACTTCCTAGAAACATTCCCTACGTTCATAATCCAAGTTCCATACACTTTACTAGCAACATAAGAATGAACTAACGTAACCATGACCAAGACAATTGAGGGTATTCTGGAAATAAGAAACTTACCCGTTGTTATGTCCGCACATCTTCTCTCCTCACGACGACCAACCGCATAAACCAACCTTGGTTGCCTCGCCTCTGCACCCTCAGCACCTCGGCCACGCCTGCTACCATTTGCATTACCTCTAGCCGCACCTCGACCCTCCGTGGTGGTCCTTCATTTCTAACACCGAGCACGGTTCGACCCTCCGGTTGATTCCTAGCTAACTTCCAAGGACAATCCCTTACACGGTGATCGAACGATCCACACTCAAAGCACCCTCGATTACCACTCCAACACTCACCCTTGTGAGGCTTGCCACACCGAGCACATTGTGGCGGCCATTGGGTATTGGCAAGAAGCAGCTCAGCGGTTTGATCCGACCCATCAAACTTCGTCCTCTTACATTCATTACCCAAGAACCTTGAAGGTTCCGAGCTTCTCTTATTCCAATTCCGTTCTTGGTTCCGCTTTACTGATTTGTCTTACTCCTCAAGCAACTTTAGACTTCTCCACAAGAACAACAAACTCGTTCTGTTGTGGAGCTATCATCATCCTCGGCTCATCTCTCGGCCCATCCTCGAATCTAACACAGCTGTTCATGCTCGGTACCCACAATACCACGAGCATACCTACTCAACCGAAGGAATTCGGCCTCATACTCCGCCACTGTCTTATTGCCTTGAGCCAGTTCAAGAAAGCCTTCATTGTGCATCTACATAGCTAGTTCCGATATATTTCTTTTGATAGGCATCCTTGAAAAATTCCTGTGTGAGGTTTTCTCGCCACCGTTCCATCCCCTTACAAAGTGAGCCACCACCGATATGACTCATCCCGAAGCAAAGAAATTATACCCTTTAATTTCTCCTCGGTTGTAAAATCTATGTCATCCATGATCCTTTCCGTTGCTTCCAACCGATTACTGCTGCAGACCGGGTGCCACCCGTAAACTCCCTAAATACTACGCTCAGTAGGCGAGTCGTTCAACCACGTGATTTACGGGCTCCTGCACCGCGCCACCTCAAAGAACTCGTTCCAATACCCGTAATACTGACTTGAGATACGACATCATCACCACCCGTCGATCTTGAAATTGGGTTTCGGCGCCGGCAGATCCGACGTCTCATTTCCGCACCGTGACCAGACCTTGTCGGCTTCGACAAGGTCATCCTACCCCTTCCACGCCACGCCGGCGGACGTCCACGACCTCTTGAACTCATTCTAACGATTGCGTTTATCCGCTTAAGAATTTTATGGATTAGTACGTGTTTCACTTTGGTTATCCGCGACGAAATTTTATGAAAAGAGTTTAGTAGAAATTTTTCGATCAAACAAAGGTTTAAGTCCTCCATCCTAGTTTACATGTAAGAGCACATCCATTTCCTAGTATCTTTCATCCTTATTCACTCATCCTGTGGGTAGTTTCGTCTTTTTTCCTCTGAGGGTGTTTTCGTAATTTCCAAAGTCGGGGTATTATTTATTGTGTTTGGCCTATGACCGAGTCCTCTTGGTTAGGGTGAACCAAAGCTACGCACTGTAGGATACTGCGAAGAGGAGGTGAGTCACGAGGACCGCTTAAATACCAAGCTCTTAGGATCCAATCCTGACATGCGCACTGTGGTTACCACACCCTAACTCGGTGACTTGGTCGTAGGTTTGTTTAATTAGGCACTTAAAGTCTTATGTACTCTGTTTGGGGTAAACTAATCCTAGTGTTCAACCACTTAATCATACTATCTACGTTCCATACCATACCCTTCTACAGATAATAATTCATACAGAAGTTAGAGGTACTTACCTGGGCGGATAGGTGCCGGAGACTCGGTGCCATGCTATTCAAAACCCAAAAATAGTTCAAAAAGGCCTACCAAAACATTTTTGGGCCTTGGGCCCCCACAGCCGAGCTTTGAACTGGGCTCTGATACCAATTTGTAACATCCCAAACCCGGCCCAAACATTATGACCGAATTTGGTTTGCTACAGAGAAAACAATTTGAGAACCATTTTAAAACCGATTTAAGTTTTGTCGAAAATCTTTCAACTTCAAGTCTCTTGTTAAAAACCACACTTAGTGTTGTTTATACATATTTATTAAGTCGAGTTGTTTATAGTTTTCAAATGTACCCGACGGTACTTTAAAACATTTTTCGTTTGATTTGGAAAAACATGTGAACTCATTATTAACATAATTAAATAGTCTAAACAAATATTCAAAGCATGTAACAATAATAAAATAATTCTAGGAGGCCTTATTACAACTCAATTAAAACAAAACCAACCATAGAAATAAGGTAAAACAAAATCCAAGTTCATCTATTAAAATGTCCACTGCATGGCCACCTCGAGTCCATCCGGCTCCATCTCCGCGATCTACTCATCTGCAAAATGTTAAGGGAAAGGGTGAGTCACCAAGACTCAAGTGTGTAATCCCCACCCAGTAAGATAACTCATACACAAGTCATTAATAAACATGCACATGCAACCCAACCTAACCATCCATACTCCTTTTCTACCCCGTGTGGTCAAAACCACTAGTGGTCAAAACCACTGATGACTTAGAGTCACAAATCTGATGATGGGGCCAACCCATCGTGTGGTCAAAACCACCGATGACCATAGGTCACAAAATACCAAGTGTGGTCAAAACCATGGTGGTACCAAACCACTTTGGGACTTAGTCGCAAATAATTAATCGTTGTGGTCAAAACCACCGATGACCATCGGTCACAATAACTGATGGGGCCAACCCATCTTGTGGTCAAAACCACCGACGGCAGTCCTTAGTTCATCCCCTCCTCTCATCAATCCCACCATCACATGCTTACACATCAAATTTCATATATCATGTCATAGTATTAAACATCATGTGATGGCATACAAACATATAAAAATTACAAGTTAGGGGACTTACGAAATCCATGATTATGCCATAAGCAAACATTACCACAAGAGTGACTAACAATACTTGATAATCATGTAAATTAATAAAGTGTGTAATGAGTTTTACACACCGCTTCTACCGGAATTCCTAGATCCCAAAGATCCGATCTACGTCGCTAGATCTCTTGTCCTATAATCGACCAAAAAGCATGGTTAGGGACTTAGGCCTATTCGGCCAAATACATGGTTAGTACCATGGCCTATTCGGCCAACCCAAACAACCCTAGGGTTTATCTTTTGATCCGAAACCTTACCTTTAACTCTTTGCTACTATCCACAAGACTCGATTCACGGATCCGCTTTACCAAATAATCGATTAATGAACATTACTCATAATCAAAGCTTTTGGCTTTTGAAACCCAACATAGACCTTACCCAAACTTACCAAAATCGAATGTTAGAGATTAGGGGCTTGGGTCGCTTGTTTCACAATCTTGGGGTACCTAGAAGAGATCGATTACTAAAACATTTAGAAGTCTTGCTAGCCATCACAAATCGGCACTTACCCCTAAATAAGAGTCGACAAAGAATAGTGAAGGAACCCATGAAGTTTGGCACAACTTACCTTCACCAAAACGATTGACCACGAAAATCCAAAGAGATCTATACTACTTCTACTATTCGGCCAAGATGCTACCAAAAGAAAAGAGAATTCCGGCACTTCAATATGGGGGTATCGGTCAATGGTGAGTTTACTGGAAAGAACAGAAGTTTCGGCTAGGAGTCTTGAGAAGAGGAAGGAATGAAATTCGGCTAATGTGAAAGAAAAATAATGGAAGAGGTAATCAGAATTTCGGCTAAGGGTTTAAGAAAATAAAGAAAAATTAGAAGGAAATAGGGTTAGGTTTTTTGGCCAAGCGAGAGATGGAAAAGAAAAATAAGGTGGTGGATGGTGGTATTTATAAGCATTCGGCACCTCCCCTTAGCTTGTCCGTCCACACTACTCCACCGGGGAGTTCAAATTTCGTCCATCTACCCCAATTGCTCCTGACCATTCATTTAATTTAATTCAAACAATTTGAATTAATCCCTATTAATAAATAATAATCTCTTAATAATCCATATAATATCCTCATTTATCTCCCATTATCCTTGATTATCTTCTTATTATCACTATAATTAAACAAATAAAGAAAATCCAATAAAACTCTCATATTATCCTACTATCTAATTAAAAATTAAGAGTTTAAAGAGAGAAAGTCTCTCCTCCCTATTCATAGTCCTTCGCTGCCCAAATTCTTTGCAAAATAAAAGAAAAACCACCCGCTGCCCATAGGTCTCGAACATGGGACCTGTTAGAACCCATGCAGCCAAGTAACGCCCCAGGCCACTTGGGCCAGGCGTTGTTTTGTGATACAAACGCGCCATAATTTCTTTTAGGCCTTCCCTCCTTAGTTCCCTTCTAACGCTAAAACAGAAAAAGATAAAATCCCCATTGCTGCTTCAGTTCGAACGCAGGACCTACTACCGCAGCCCTCTCTTCCACGTCCATGCCATCTTTCCCAACTAACTTCCATGTCACATAACCCCCACCATTTAATTTTAAAGCCTTCTTACTAAAGCCCAAAGATCGCATATAAAAATTAAAACGCAAAACTCCGCTCCGGCTACTCAACCTAGGACCAACTAGGTCCCTTGTCGCAAGATGCGCCCCAAGCCAACTCTTCCCTTTGGACTTTCATGCCATGAACCTTCACGAATTAATTTTAAGGCCTTCCTACTTAAGTCCATCACTTCCTAAAAAAAAACAAAACGCCGAAATGCTCCTCCTGCCACTCGAACTTGTGACCTGCGTCCCCCCCTTTTTCACCTCCAACACGCATGAAACCACTTAGCCAACTAGATCCTTGTGTCAGGTTCCTACTAAAAATTTTCTTAACCCCTAACTCACCTAGCTTCCCTCCTTTAAACACTTAAAAAAAATAAATTTTAATACTAAGTCAGGCCTAGCTCGGGTTTAATTCTAGACCCCAAAACATGCCAAATAAATCACAAATTTTATTTCTTCAAGCACACACACACACATGGGTACAAATAATTAAATTACAAATAACCCCTATTTTAGGGTGTTACACTCTTATTTTTCTCCTCTCATTATTCCAATTTGGAAGGATTGGTTTTTATATATTAGGATGGAAAATTATTATCCCTTATATTTTCTTTCCTCTCATTTTCTTCCCTACCAAGCACACTTCAAATTTATTTTCCTACCACTTTTCCCCTCCCTCTAGTTTTCCACCCAACAAAGCACACCCTAAGTATGTAAAGAGCTTAATTTTTCATATCGAAAAATAATATACCATTACACCATGTTTGTCCTCAAGCATGAAACTAATACGAATGAACATGCAAATTAAAATGCAACATAAAGAAATACTTAACTCAAATCGAATATTGAAACGTTATATACAAATAGAGCAAGCAAAAATGTTTTCATGAATACATTCGAAAAGAGTCGAAAGCACACTTACAAGAATTGCTTGATCGTGATTTTATTCGAATAAGTGTGTCTCCTTGGGGTGCATCAGTGTTATTCGTGAAAGAGAAAGATGGATTGATGAGCTTGTGCATAGATTATCAACAGTTGAATCGAGTTATGATAAAGAATAAATATTTGTTACCCCGAATCGAGGACTTATTTGATCCATTAAAAGGAGCTATCATGCTCTTGAAAATAGATCTACGATCCGATTATTATCAATTGTGACTTAAAAATCCAGATGTACCAAAAACTGCATTTAGAACTCGTTACGACCATTACGAGTTTTAAGTAATACCGTTTGGTTTGACTAATGCCCCTGCTGCATTGATGGATTAATGAATCGGGTATTTCAACCATATTTGGTTTGTTTTCTTGTGGTGTTTATAGATGATATTTTGATTTACTTGTTGAATGAGTCAGATCATGTTGAGCATTTTAGAGTGGTATTGCAGACTTTGCGTGAAAACAACTATATGCAAAATTTAGTAAATATGAATTTTGGCTTCGAAAAGTAGGATTCTTGGGTCATGTAATCTCCGCTAATGGCATCCGAGTACACCCAAATAAAATATTAGTAATTGTTGATTCAAAATTTCCAAAGAATGTTTCTAAGGTACGTAGCTTTTTGGGCTTAGCCGGGTATTACTAGTGATTTGTTAAAAACTTTTCGATCATAGCATCTCCGATGAAGAAGTTGTTGCAAAAAGATATTAGCTTAATTTGGTTTGATAAATGCCAAAAAAGATTTTATCAGAAGCTCCAATTCTAACTCAACTTGAGACCAGGAAAGAGTTTATCGTTTATAGTGATGCGTCCCTTTGTGGGTTGGGTTGCATTTTGATGTGGAGCGGGAAAGTAATTGTTTATGAGTTACGACAATTGAAGCCTTATGAGAGGAATTACCCTATACATGATTTAGAGTTGGTCGCGGTTGTATTTTCTATAAAAATCTGTGACATTATTTATACGGTGAAAAATGTCATGTTTTCACTGATCATAAAAGTCTAAAATATTTGATGACTCAAAAATATCTGAATTTGCGACAGCGTAGGTGGCATGAATTACTAAAAGAACATGATTTAGCGATTGATTATCATCTCGGGAAAGCTAATATAGTAGTCGATGCCTTGAGCCATAAATCTATCTTTGCTTTGAGGGCTATGAATGCAGTTTTAATGTTGGAACATGTTGGTTTTATTTTTTTTGGCTAAATTGAAAGTGAAACCGAAGTTGTTAGTGAAGCGGGATCTAGTGAAAAATGGCCAGATGACTAATTTGTGTATCGAAATCAACGATTGTTTATACTTTCGTAATCGATTTTGTGTACCGAGTGATTTAGGCTTGAAACGAGAATTGTTAATGAAGCTCACAGTAGTGTTTATTCGATTCGTCCTGGAAGCAGTAAAATGTATAACAATATGAAACAACGCTATTGGTGGCCGAGAGTGAAACATGAAATATCAGAGTTCGTATCTGGATGCTTGATATGCCAGCAGGTGAAAGCCGAACATCAGGTACCATTAGATTTGTTACAACTAGTGATGACTCCCGAGTGGAAATGAGAGCGTGTCACTATGGATTTTGTTTCAGGGTTGTCGTTGACTCCGAAAAGAAAAGATTTGATTTGGGTTACTGTAGACAGATTGATGAAATCAACTCATTTTATACTTGTTTGAACTGATTACTCACTGAGAAACTAGCTGAGTTATATGCTTCAGAAATTGTGAGATTGCACAGTGTACCACTGTCGATCATATCCGATCGTGATATGAGGTTTACCTCTAGATTTTGGAGTAAGTTGCACAAGGCTTTGGGCTCCAGATTGAATTTCAGTACCACCTTTCATTCGCAATCAATGGTCATTCAGATAGGTAATACAGATTCTGGAAGATATGTTACAGTGTTGTGTTGTTGAGTTTGAAGGTAGTTGGGAAAAATATTTGCCGTTAGCCAAGTTTGCTTGTAATAACAGTTATCAGTTGAGTATAAAAATGGCTACATACGAGGCTTTATACGAGTGTAAATGTAGAATTTTGTTATACTGGTCTGAATTGAATGAAAGAAAAATGGTCAGAGTTGATATAGTTCAGGAAACTGAAGATAAAGTTTGCATTATCCGTGATAATTTGAAAGTTGCATCTGACTGTCAAAAATCTTATGCTGATCTGAAACATAAAGATATTGAATTTTATGTTGGTGAGAAACTATTTCTGAAAGTCTCGCCCTGGAGAAATATGTTGCGTTTCACCGAAAAGGAAAACTCCGTTCGAGGTTCATTGGACTGTACGAAATCTTAGAAAGAATGGGATCAATAGCTTATCATATGGCATTACCTCCAGAAATTGATAGAATCTATAATGTTTTTCATGTTTCGATGCTTCATCGCTATTGTTCTAATCCATCACATATATTATCTACGAATGAGATAGAGTTGGAGCCTGATTTGACTTATAGCGAAGAATCGATTCGATTTTTAGCTTGAGAAGTGAAAGAATTGTGGAATAAACGGGTATCGTTGGTTAAAGTATTATGGAACCGACGTGGAGTTGAGAAAGCTACGTGGGAAATAGAAGAATCTATGAGATCGTAGTACCTGAAATTATTTTCAGGTACAAAATTTCGAGGACAAAATTTTTTAAAGGGGAGAGTTGTAATGGCCTGTTTTCATTGGTGTCGAAAATAGTGGTTTTGGGACCACAAATCCGACCAAAGAGTTCGTAATTAGTATTATTTAATTCATACGAGTCAAATATAGTTTTATATTGAATGTTAGATTTAATAATTTTTGCTAATTGAATGAATAGTTATGTTCAAATGATTTTTGGAAAATAAGGTATTGAGATCTTGTTTCTATAAATCGAGCCCGTAGATATTTTTATTAAATATTTATGGAGCTATTATATTTGTAACACCCCTAAGCCGAAACCGTTGCCAGAATAGGGTTAAGAGGAATTACTCAACAATTTAGAATATTTAATATCATTTCACATTCAAACATAACAATTCACACTCAATTTGTCCCTTAATGAGGTCTACGAGACCTTAAACACATATTAGAATGAGGTCAGGACTAAACCGAACACATACAAAAATTTTTGAAATTCAAACAATTTTCTAAGTTACAGAGGTCACACGCCCGTGTGGGTAGGCCGTGTGCCTCACATGGCCTCAGACACGCCCATGTGTCCAAGCCGTGGCAAAACAGGGCATACCTACTGACTAGTCCACACGGCCTGAGACACGCCCGTGTGCCTCACCTGTGGTCAACACTGACTTGCACCACATGGCCAGTCACACGCTCGTGTGTCCAGCCCGTGGTTAAGCCTGACTTCTTTCAATTTGCAAACTCAAAAGACACGGTCGAGCCACACGCCCGTGTGCTCAACCGTGTGGGCAATTATAGGCCATTTTCAAGGCCAAATTACCATTCACACTTTGAAGTCACCAACAAGCTTCAATCTCATGCATTTATACCTCAATTGGCAACCAAAACATACCAGTATATGCACCAAATAATCATCATCTATATCATCTAATTCCATACTCAATATCATCTCAAATAAGTCCATCCAAAGTATCAAATTCACATCCCAAAACATATAAATCAAGCATCATGTAATCCATACCATAAATTCACAATTTAACCAAAATTCTCATCACTCATTTAAGCATGAAACATACCATAGTAATCACTCACTTAACCACACATATATATATACTAACATCATTTAACTTTTAAGCCATATCTCATAACTAGATTTATACAACTCAAAACATGCCACATTCAATAGCCTATAAATGCCATATACCACATATATATATATACATATTTCAAAATACCAAAATAGATGGCCGATAGTGTGATTAAGTCACTGACGATCCCTGAATCCGAGCTAGCTTTAAAGATACTGTAAAACAGAGTAAACTTCACACAGTAAGCTTAAGAGCTTAGTAAGTTCGTAATATAATACATATTACTCAAAAATACCATATCAATACATAAATAAATCATCCCTTAGATAGATTCAAAACTAACACATTATCATATTCAACCATATACTCATACATTCATCTATTTAACCACAAATCTTATCATCAACCACATAGGTTCGAAACATACCTTTGCCAACACTTAGTTAACAAATGTTTTTGCTATTCAATGCTTGATACCATAATTCATTCAATGTTAACTATCTCTTCAATTCAATCGCACACTTAGTGCCTCAATTCATAGCCGAAGCTTGATTAACATCGCACACTTAGTGCCATAATGTAAAACCGAACTCAAATAGATATTGCACACACAGTGCCAATCAAAAAGCCAAAGCTTCTATTATTTCGCACACACAGTGCTAATCATCTCGGTCTCATTTCCAAATACGCACACTTAGTGCCACCTAACTCGATTCCACACATAGCATTACTAATCCAAAATCACATAACTGTTCATTTCATAGCATTTAAACATAATTTAAGAACACGTATTATATCCAAACTTACCTCAGACGTCGAAATACCGAAACTAGCTGATCAATAGAGTACTTTGTCTTTTCCTCGATCTCTATCCGAATCTCTTCTTTCTTGGTCTATACATATTCAAATTTAACTCATTCAATCACCAATTCATTTAATTTAGTCCAAACACACATATTTAGGGTATTTTACAAAATAACCCTCACATTTTCACATTTTGACACTTTAGTCCCTATTTCATAAAATCATCAAATACACAAAATTTTACTACACCATGCGTAGGCCGAATTCCCCTTAATCTCATACAAGCCCATATATTTCATTTATTTCACATTTTAGTCCCTCAAAATATTATTTTCACAATTTAGTCCAAATTTCTCAATTTCACCAAAAATTCAAAGACAAAACATGTAAATCTTTCACATATCTTTCATAATCCACCAACTAACAACACAAAGCTCACATATTCATCAATGGCATATCTCAAAATCACCATCAATTTCTAAAATTTAAGCATGGGTTTGAAAGAACACAAAGAAATGATTACAAAAACGTAGAAATTATCAAAAACCGATCAAAAACACATACCCGATTTATGCTTATACCATGGCCGAATGAAACAAAGCTCAAGCTCTTTCTTTTCTTTCAATATTCGGTGGAAAAGATGAACATCCCACTTTCATGCTTCATTTGTTTTATTATATTAACATATATTATTAATTTACATATTTTAACCTTTAATATAACATTATAAATTCCCACTAACTTATGGCATTAATGTCCATCCATTTCAAATGGTCCAATTGCATTATAAGGACCCCATATTTATAAAGCCATGTAAAATAGGTATATTTTCATAAAGCATGCAAATTTTGCATCTTTCACAATTTAATCCTTATGTCAAATTAAGCACACAAACGGACAAATAAATTCACAGAAATTTCAAACATGCTTAATCACATATCATTGGCACGAAAAATAATATTAAAATATTTTTTTCAACCTCGAATTTTTGGTCTCAAAACCACTGTTCCGACTAGGGTCTAAACCGGGCTGTTACAATATTGGTATGTGAAGGTTCGGTTCAGGAATTTTAATGTTTGGTTAGTTAATTAAGGAAAGAGAACTAAATTGTAAAAGATGTAAAACTTAATTACTACTGAATTTTATTGATTAAATGGCTTCATTAACATAAGTGGAAGGACTTCTAAGTCAATAATACCTTAATGTATATATAGTGGACGGTTAGTGATGTATTTTAACTAATTTTATATGTTAATTATATGTTAATAATAAAAGTAAAAAATTTATAAAAAAAAGCCATTTTTTTCAACTTTCTTCTTCATCTTTTAAAATCGAAACACCATTGATGGAAACTCATTCTTTTGGTCATCTTCTTTGCTTTGCATGGTATGTATTTTTTATTCATTTTCAGTAATATTTTTTTATTTCTAAGATTGTTGTAGCTTAATCTAGCTAACCCAGGGACTATTTTGTAAAATTGTTAAAGATTTTGGAACTTGCCATTAATGAATTCTAGGCGTTCTTGTGATTAAATGATGAATTTTTTAACTTGGTTGTTGTTTAGGATGATTTTGTAAATGAAATTTTTTAGTTTTGAGTTTATAGACTAATATAAAAATAAGTAAAATTTAGCATGTAAATTTAGAAAATTTTCAAGTGTTTGAAAGCTGATTTGGGATTATATTGAATTCGATTTGGATATAGTGGGGTTAATTGTGAAGTTTCTAATAGTTTTGATTTCAAGGACTAAATTGAACAAAGTGTAAAAGTTCAGGGAAAAATTTGTAGAAATGAAATTTATAGGTCATGTGCATAGAAATGAATTTGATAGTGCATTTGAAATTGATTAAGTGGATTTAATCATTATATAGATCAAGAATTGAACTGTACGGAGGATAACCAGGAAAAATGAAAAATCACAGATTAGTCCCTACAAATCTTCTCCATAGCCGAATATACTAGGGAAGTTCATAGTATAGATAAACATATATGTATTTTAAACTTGTGCTATTATGATTTAATTCAATTGTATTTGAGGTTAGTTTTGATAATAAATTGAAATTATAAATTGTTGCAATTAAGTACATGTGAGAAAGTGAATATTTGGTAGTTGTTGAACATTTTGGAAATATGATTTTATGATTTTGAAATGAACTTATTTGTTTGAAAATATGTGAATGAATGTATTTCTGGAAGTGCCTCTGAATTATTAAATGGGTAAACTCTGCTAAAATGCCCGTTTGAATGTAGTAAACAATTAGGATACGATTGACAAGCCAATAGAGTTTGAACACGTACTTATATGGATTTGCACTTCGGTGCCTCTGTTTGCACTTTGGTGCCTCTGTTTGCACTTTGGTGCTTCTGTTTGCACTTTGGTGCCTCTAGTGTGATATGGTTACCCGAGTATCCGAGTCATGTTACTATAGGTCATCGAGCTATGAAAATTTGTGACTAATGTTAAAATGATTGGATAATTCTTGTGTTTACCCAATTGAAAGTTTGTAACAATGAATGATCATGCAATAATGTTTCATTATGGTACTGATGTAAAGAAACGTATATATATATATATATGAATTATTTTGATTGAATCATTGAAGAGCATGAAGTATATAATGAACTATTTCCAGCACTAATTCTATGTATTTTTGTAAATGGTTGTCAGGTTTGAGTAGTCTAAGTGTTTTAGTTTTCAAATGTTTAATTAAGGTAAGTTGATTTGAATTTTAGCTATGAACTTACAAAGCTACTTAAGCTTACTTGGTTTGTTTTTGCTTTCTATAGTTAACGTTTTACGGAACTGGTTGGATGGATCAACTTTAATGCTCACACTATCAAACTCCTGTGTTAGTAGTTTTTGATTTCTTATTTTCGATTTTGTGGCATGTATATAGGGTTGTTGTAACAGCCCGGTTTAGACCCTAGTTGGAACAGTGGTTTCGGGACCACAAATTTGAGGTCAAAAAAATATTTTAATATTATTCTTAGTGTTTACAGTATGTGATTAAGCATGTGTGAAAATTCTGTGTGAAAATTTTATCGTGTGTGTGTCGAATTATGAAAAAGGACTTAATCGCATAAAATGCAAAAGTTTTGTACTAGTTGTTAAAGTGCTTAAATGTCACGGCTTATTAAATGGGAAGTCCTTATGTTGCAATTAGACCCTTGATAGTGGGGACGGACAATTATGGACATGAGTTAGTGGAATTTTAATGTTTTAATCAAAGGTTAAAATGGTAATTGGGTTGTTAAAGTTATTATATTTAAAAAAAAACATTTGGTGGTCATTTTATCATCTTTATTCCACCAAAAATAGAAAGAAAACATAGGGTTCTTGAGCTTTGAATATTCGGCACATACAAGGCTTGATTGAGGTATGTTTTGAGTCTGATTTTTGATGATTTTTATATTTTTTGTGATCGTTGCTTCGTGTTCTAGTTAGCCCATGTCCTAATTTTTGAAATTTTTGGTGATTTTGTAAGATTCCATTGATGAATGTTTGAGCTTTGTGATAGTTGATGGTGAAATATGAAAGATATGTGATAGATTAACACATTTTGACTTTGAATTTTTGATGAATTTGAGTAATTTGGGCTAAATTGTGAAAATGAGAAATTAGAGGACTAAAATGTGAAATAAATGAAATATGTGGACTTTTATGAACATGAGGAAGATTCGGCCTAAGCATGGTGTAATGAAATAATGTGTATTTGATGATTTTATGAAATAGGGACTAAAATGTCAAAATGTGCAAATGTGAGGACTATTTTGTAAAATGCCAAAAATATGTATATTTGGATTGAATTGAATGAATTGGTGAATAAATGAGTTAAATTTGAATATGTTTAGATCAAGAAAAGAGAGATTCAGATCGAGATCGAGGCAAGAACAAAATGCTCGATTAATCGACTTGTATCGTGTTTTTACGTCAGAGGTAAGTTCGTGTATAATACGAATTGTTTAAATCATATTCATGTGTTATGAAATGAATAAGAAATGTGGTTGATGAATTAGTAATGCTATATGTGGATTGGAGAGATGTGGCACTAAGTGTGCGAAATAGAATTGATACAGTATGAACGGCACTGTGTGTGTGAAATAAAGAAAGTATCGACTATATTGATTGGCACTGTGTGTGCGATATCGAGTTAAATTCAGTTTAATATAAAGGCACTAAGTGTGCGATGATATTAAAGCTTCGGCTAAAGAATTGGCACTAAGTGTACGAGTAAATCGAATGGTTAATGAAGATTGGATTAAATGTGGTATTCAGTATTGAGTAGCAAAAGTGATCGTTAACTAAGTGTTGGCACAGGTATGTACGGAACCTATGTGGTTGATGATATCATATATGGATAAATGGATGATTATGTGAATAATGAATATGAATGAGATTGTATATCATGGTGAATTGAATTATGTGATAGTTTATTTTTTATATTAAATTCAAATGGTTAAGTTAAATGTATTATATAACGAACTTACTAAGCTTTTAAGCTTACTGTGTGAAATGTTTCTCTATTTTATAGTGTCATTATGTAACAACCCAAACCCGGCCCAAACACTACGACCGAATTTGATTTGTTACCGAGTAAAACCTTGTGAACACCATTTCGAAAAACATTAAATTTTCATTGAAAACCCCTCGTTTTCGGTTGTCTTGTCAAAGCTACCCTTAGGTTTAATTTGGAATTTTACTTAAGTCCAATTGTTATACCAGTTTCAAGTGTGCCCGACTTTGACACGAATAAACTTTTCGTGTTACTAAAGAAATCATGTGATTTAATTCAATTTAATAGTATAGTCTAAGCAAATATCCAACGTAAAAGAAAATAACACAAATATAGTTTATGGAGGCCTTATTACAACCAAAGGAAAAAAAAAAGCAAATATCAAGTTCTATAAATTTAAAACCATCGCATGGCCACCTCGAGTCCCACCGCTCCTCCACCGCCATCTACGAGTCACGAAAAATGTTAAAGGAGAAGGTGAGTCACCAAGACTCGATATGTAACCCTTCCCCGGTTAATACAACATTTCATACACAACATATAATGATTAATTAAGCAAAGTATCGTGTACCCAACCTAGCCAACCAAACACCTTTGCCTACCCCATGTGGTACCAAACCACTTTGGTGACCGTAGTCACGATGTGTTACCAAAACACTGGTGGTGCCAAACCACCTTTGGTGACATATAGTCACAATGTGCTACCAAAGCACCGGTGTCCGTAGACACAAATCGGGTGATGGGGCCAACCCATCGTGTGATACCAAATCACCGGCGACGATCCCATATCTCAAGTGGGGCCAACCCACGGTGGTGTTAACCACGGGGACAAGTCGCTATGAGGTACCAAACCTCTGGAGGTACCAAACCTCGGTGACATATAGTCACGATGTGCTACCAAAGCACCGGTGCTCGTCGCCAAGACGATATCACCGCCCCTCCTCTCATCAACCCATATCAAGCGGCTTAATAATGTAACATACATACATCACATGTATCCAATAATCCATGCTTCCCAAAAGCATTATTATCAATCTCATACAAGTAGAGACTTACGGGATCCTTGCTTGTACCATTAAGGTACTATTGCCACATCTACATAGAGCAGATTTACACATAACATACACTTAATACACTTAATTAACTATTATAAGTGTGTATGTACACACTGTCACCACCGAATTGTCTAAATCCCGAAAAGAGATGTCGGCCACCTAGATCATCTGGTCCCTATATTCGGCCAAAAACATGGGTTAGTATCATGGCCCATTCGGCCAACCCAAACAATCCTAGGGGTTTATCTTTTGATCCCAAAGCCTTACCTTTAACTCTTTGCTACTATCCACCCCACTCGATTCACGGATCTGCTTTACCAAATAATTGATTAGTGAACATTACCCATAACCAAAGCTTTTCTGGCTTTTGATACTTAAAGAGATTAAACTATTACCACACCCTTACCACGACTTACCAACCAATTGCTCGAAGGTGACGGCTTCACTAGATCAACACCTCGAAGGCCCTACAACAACCGATTCTGAATCAGATGATTCATACTTGCAATCTAATGCCGAAAATCGGCTCTTACCCTTGTTGATAGTCGATAGAGAAGAGAATGTGGGAGAAGAGTTTGGCATACTTACCTTCTTCTATGACCGATTGGAAACACAAAAAAGGGATTACCCTTGCTTGATATTCGGCCAAAACTTCACAAAACAAGGAGAAAAGAATTCGGCTAGAGTAGAAAGAAAATAGTGAGAAAAGGGAGATAGGGATTCGGTTTTGAGAAGAAAGAAAAGAAACAGAGGGAAAGAGAGTTTTTGGTACACCACTAGAGCATATTCGGCCAAGGGGGAAGGTGGTAGAAGATTCGGCTTTGAGAGCTTGAGAGAATGGTGAAAACGCAAGAGCAAAAGAGGGCTAGGGAATTCGGCTAATAGGAAAAGAAGTAAAAGAAAACTTGGGCACTCTTCTCCCCCTATACTCAGTCTCCTAGCCGTCCACTCCTCTTCACCAAGGAGTCCCACATTCGGCCATCACCTAGTTTTTCTCTAGGCCACTAATTTGAAATAATTCAAAAGAATTTGAATTAACACATGCCTACTTTTTCTCTTGCCACCCTTTTTAGATTATTCCCATAATATCTAGTTAATAATCTAAATAATATCTTTTAATAATTACACCTAATAGAAGAGTTTGAAGGGAGAAAAACTCTCCCCCCTTGTGCCGTCCAAATAAAAACAAAAACAAGAGGATTTTGTGACTCGAACCAAGGCTCTCCCTTGCTCCTTGGTGGCGTCACATGTAGCTCTTAAGTGGGCTTCTTTTGCCACTTTACCAAGGGCTTTTAGTGTTAAATTACCCACATTTATTCTTATAACACCACTTACCAAGGCTCCTTCTTTTAAAATAAAAACGAAATTTCCTACCAAATCGAGCCAACACAAAGCCTTAAACCGATCATTATTATTCCATAAATAATGACTCAGCAGTTCATACATAAGAAAGTAATCAAATTCCAAATAGCCCCGTTTTTGGGATGTTACAGTTCTACCCCCCTTAGAATAAATTTCGTCCTCGAAATTCCTTGATCAAAAGAGATGGGGTATTCTTTGCCGCATCACCTCCTCGGGCCCCACGTAGCTTCTTCCACTCGTGGTTCCGCCATAGCACTTTTACTAAAGGCACGCGCCTTTCGTAGAACTCTCACATCTCGATCTACAATCTGAACCGGTTCTTCCTCAAAAGATAAATCCGTGTTCACCTCGATCTCTGCTACTGGCACAACGTGCGAAGGATCTGACCGATACCGCCTCAGCATTGATACATGGAATACGCCATGAATCGACTCGATTCTGCCGGCAACTCTAGCCGATAAGCCACCGGTCCCACTCGCTTCACAACAAAGATATGGCCCAATGAACCTTGGGCTCGCCTTCCTTTCCGTCCAAATCTCAACACCTTTTTCCAAGGCGACACTTTCAGAAAGACTTTGTCTCCCACAAGATACTCCTCTTCCTTGCGTTTGAGATCGGCATAAGACTTACGCCTATCCGATGCTTCCTTGAGACGAGACCGAATCACCTTGACTTTGTCTTCCGTCTCGGCTACGATTCTGGACCCGAACTTGTCTTTCTCCCAACTCCGTCAAAGCATGTAGGAGTATGACACTTTCGTCCATATAGAGCCTCGTATGGAGCCATTTGGATACTCGCTTGATAACTATTGTTATAAGTTTAATTCCGCTAATGGTAGGTACTCCTCCCAACTACCACTAAAATCCAAGACACGACCTCTTAACATGTCTTCTAAAATCAGATCACCCTTTCCGATCGTCCGTCGATTGTGGATGGAAAGCCGCATTGAAATCTAACTGTGTACCTAAAGCTTGATGCAACGCTTTCCAAAACCTTGACGTGAATCGGGATCCCTATCCGAGATAATCGACACGGCACACCATGCAACCTCACTATTTCACCCACATACGACTTTGCTAGCTTCGGAGTGAGTAATCCACTCTCACGGCATGAAGTGAGCTGATTTAGTTAGGCGATCCACAATTACCCAAATCGCATCCTTCTTAGTGGGCGTAAAGGGTAGCCCACTAACAAAATCCATGGTGATCCTCTCCCATTTCCATTGAGGATCTTTATCGGTTGAAGTAGTCCCGATGGTGGTGATGTTCGACCTTAACTCCGCCGACACGTCGGACACTTCCCTACGAATTCCGTTATCTCACGCTTCAACCTGTGCCACGTAGGCTGCTTTCCGCAAATCTCCATACATCTTGCTTCCCCGGGATGCATAGCGTATGGGCTGCTATGTGCATCTTGGAGAATTTTCTGCCTTAATTCTGGATCCTTTGGCATACATACTCGTCCTTGAAAACAAAGCACTCCATCACTAGACAGACTGTACCCTTCCAAACCACCGTCTTGAACTTGTACCCTCTTAGAGCTCAAGCCTTCATCCACTAACTGCTTTTCTTTAATCTCCTCAATCCAAGTCGGCTTTACTTGAAGTTCTGCTAAGAGACTCCCATCATCATACAGACTTAACCGAGCGAACATTGCTCTTAAGTCCGTCACCACCTTCCGGCTCAATGCGTCAGCTACCACATTAGCCTTACCCGGATGGTACTCGATTGAACAATCATAGTCCTTTAGTAGTTCAATCCATCGACGCTGTCTCAGATTCAGATCCTTCTGAGTCAGAAGATACCTCAAGCTTTTGTGATCCGTGTAGACCATCGACTTCTCTCCATACAGTAATGTCTCCATATCTTTGAGCGAAGACGCACCGCCGCTAACTCCAAGTCGTGCGTTGGGTAGTTAACCTCATGCGGTCTTAATTGACGGGATGCATAGGCTACTACCTTCCCATCTTGCATCAACACACACCCCAAACCGGTGTGAGATGCATCACAATAGATCGTGAATAACTTTCCGCTTCAGCCGCACCAAAACCGAGCTCAGTCAAAATCTTCCTTAGCTTATCAAAGCTTTCTTGTCGCTTCTCCGTCCATACAAACGGGACACCTTTCCTTAGCAACTTAGTCAACTACTTTGCTATTAGAGAGAATCCTTCCACGAATCTCCGATAGTATCCTGCTAAACCCAAAACTTCGTATTTCACACCACCGTCCTAGGTGGTTTCCATTCCAATATCGCCTCAATCTTGCGAGGGTCTACCCTAATTCCTTGGTGACACTACATGACCTAAGAAAGCCACCTCCTAAGCCAAAATTCACACTTACTGAATTTGGCATATAATCGCTTCCCCCTCATTACTTGCGAACTATCCGTAGATGCTTGTCATGCTCCTCCTCCTCTGTCTTTGAATAAACCAATATGTCGTCTATGAACACCACGACAAAAATGGTCCAAAAGTTCTCTGGAATACTCTATTCATCAAGTCCATGAATGCTTGCGGTGCATTGGTCAACCCGAATGGCATTACTAAGAACTCAAAATGCCCATACCGAGTTCGGAATGCCGTTTTGTGAACATCAGCCTCCTTCACCCTTAATTGGTGATAGCCTGACCTAAGGTCTATCTTCGAAAACACCGAGGCACCCTTCAGTTGATCGAACAAGTCGTCAATCCGAGGCAACGGATACTTGTTCTTGATCGTTAACTTGTTCAACTGACGGTAGTCGATGCACATCCGCATAGAACCGTCCTTCTTCTTGACAAACAACACAGGTGCTCCCCACGGAGATATACTTGGTCGTATAAACCCTCTATCCAAGAGCTCTTGAATTTGAGCCTTTAGCTCCACCAATTCCTTTGGTGCCATTCGGTATGGTGCTATGGACACAGGTGCCGTTCCAGGTAGCAAGTCTATACCGAATTCGACTTCTCGATCCGGAGGCAAACTCGGAAGTTCTTCTGGGAATACATCAGCAAATTCCCCAACCGTTCGGACCTTTTCAATTACTAACCCCGTAGCTTCCAAAGCACAGATTTGAACCAAATACGCCTCACAACCCTTCTTGACCATCTTTTCAGCCTTCAAGGCAGTCACTACATTGGATAGATAATTCCTTCGATCTCCTATCATAACCACTTCATCACCTTCAGTCGTCTTAAGGACCATGCGCTTAGCCGCGCAATCCAAACTCGCTTGGTACTTAACCAACCAATCCATGCCAATGATCAAATCGAACTCCCCAAACGGTAGTTCCATTAGATCGGCTACAAATACTACCCCTTGAAGTTCTAGGGGTACGCCTCTATAGAGTTTATCTACGACTACGGAGTGACCTAAGGGGCTAACTACAGTCATCTCCCTAGAAGCAGTTTCAGATTTTAGGTCCATTGTTCCTTAAGTCTTATGCTTCGTCTGTGTTTGAGCAATCTAGCCTTAGGGTCCAAGTCCTATAAATCTATCTACGTTCCATGCTTCCTACCCTTCTACAAAATATATTTCACAAAAAGGTTTAGATGTACTTACCTGGGCGGATTGGTGCCGGAGACTCGGGCCATGCTGCTTAAAAACCCAAAAACAATTCAAAAGGCCTACTAAAACATTTTTGGGCCTTGGGCCCCCACAGCCGAGCTTTGAACTGGCTCGATACCATTTGTAACACCCCAAACCCGGCCCAAACATTACGACCGAATTTGGTTTGCTACAGAGAAAACAATTTGAGAACCATTTAAAAACCGATTTAAGTTTTGTCGAAAATCTTTCAACTTCAAGTCTCTTGTTAAAAACCATACTTAGTGTTGTTTAAAAAAATATTTATTAAGTCGAGTTGTTTATAGTTTTCAAATGTACCCGACGGTACTTTAAAACATTTTTCGTTCGATTTGGAAAAACATGTGAACTCATTATTAACATAATTAAATAGTTTAAACAAATATTCAAAGTATGTAACAATAATAAAATAATTCTAGGAGGCCTTATTACAACTTAACAAAAATAAAAGACTTAGAAAATAATTAATTTCAACAATGGCAAGGTAAATCAAATCCAACGATAAGCATAGCCGCCTCGAGTCCTCTCCGGCTCCATCTCCGCGTTCTAATTCTGTAACAACCCAAACCCGGCCCAAACACTACGACCGAATTTGATTTGTTACCGAGTAAAACCTTGTGAACACCATTTCGAAAAACATTAAATTTTCATTGAAAACCCCTCGTTTTCGGTTGTCTTGTCAAAGCTACCCTTAGGTTTAATTTGGAATTTTACTTAAGTCCAATTGTTATACCAGTTTCAAGTGTGCCCGACGGCACGAATAAACTTTTTCGTGTTACTAAAGAAATCATGTGATTTAATTCAATTTAATAGTATAGTCTAAGCAAATATCCAACGTAAAAGAAAATAACACAAATATAGTTTATGGAGGCCTTATTACAACCAAAGGAAAAAAAATAAGCAAATATCAAGTTCTATAAATTTAAAACCACTGCATGGCCACCTCGAGTCCCACCGGCTCCTCCACCGCCATCTACGAGTCACCTGAAAAATGTTAAAGGAGAAGGTGAGTCACCAAGACTCAGTATGTAACCCTTCCCCCGGTTAATACAACATTTCATACACAACATATAACAGTTAATTAAGCAAAGTATCGTGTACCCAACCTAGCCAACCAAACACCTTTGCCTACCCCATGTGGTACCAAACCACTGGTGACCGTAGTCACGATGTGTTACCAAAACACTGGTGGTGCCAAACCACTGGTGACATATAGTCACAATGTGCTACCAAAGCACTCGTGTCCGTAGACACAAATCGGGTGATGGGGCCAACCCATCGTGTGATACCAAATCACCGCGCAGACGATCCCATATCTCAAGTGGGGCCAACCCACGGTGGTGTTAACCACAGGGACAAGTCGCTATGAGGTACCAAACCTCTGGAGGTACCAAACCTCTGGTGACATATAGTCACAGTGTGCTACCAAAGCACTGGTGCTCGTCAGCACGATATCACTGCCCCCTCCTCTCATCAACCCATATCAAGCAGTTAATAACAGAACATACATACATCACATGTATCCAATAATCCATGCTTCCCAAAAGCATTATTATCAATCTCATACAAGTAGAGACTTACCGGGATCCTTGCTTGTACCATTAAGGTACTATTGCCACATCTACATAGAGCAGATAATACACTTAATTAACTATTATAAGTGTGTATGTACACACCTGTCACCACTGAATTGTCTAAATCCCGAAAAGAGATGTCGGCCACCTAGATCTACTGGTCCCTATATTCGGCCAAACACATGGGTTAGTATCATGGCCCATTCGGCCAACCCAAACAATCCTAGGGGTTTATCTTTTGATCCCAAAGCCTTACCTTTAACTCTTTGCTACTATCCACCCCACTCGATTCACAGATCTGTTTTACCAAATAATTGATTAGTGAACATTACCCATAACCAAAGCTTTTCGGCTTTTGATACTTAAAGAGATTAAACTATTACCACACCCTTACCACGACTTACCAACCAATTGCTCGAAGGTGACGGCTTCACTAGATCAACACCTCGAAGGCCCTACAACAACCGATTCGAATCAGATGATTCATACTTGCAATCTAATGCCGAAAATCGGCTCTTACCCTTGTTGATAGTCGATAGAGAAGAGAATGTGGGAGAAGAGTTTCGGCATACTTACCTTCTTCTATGACCGATTGGAAACACAAAAAAGGGATTACCCTTGCTTGATATTCGGCCAAAACTTCACAAAACAAGGAGAAAAGAATTCGGCTAGAGTAGAAAGAAAATAGTGAGAAAAGGGAGATAGGGATTCGGTTTTGAGAAGAAAGAAAAGAAACAGAGAGGGAAAGAGAGTTTCGGTACACCACTAGAGCATATTCGGCCAAGGGGGAAGGTGGTAGAAGATTCGGCTTTGAGAGCTTGAGAGAATGGTGAAAACGCAAGAGCAAAAGAGGGCTAGGGAATTCGGCTAATAGGAAAAGAAGTAAAAGAAAACTTGGGCACTCTTCTCCCCCTATACTCAGTCTCCTAGCCGTCCACTCCTCTTCACCAAGGAGTCCCACATTCGGCCATCACCTAGTTTTTCTCTAGGCCACTAATTTGAAATAATTCAAAAGAATTTGAATTAACACATGCCTACTTTTTCTCTTGCCACCCTTTTTAGATTATTCCCATAATATCTAGTTAATAATCTAAATAATATCTTTTAATAATTACACCTAATAGAAGAGTTTGAAGGGAGAAAAACTCTCCCCCCTTGTGCCGTCCAAATAAAAACAAAAACAAGAGGATTTTGTGACTCGAACCAAGGCTCTCCCTTGCTCCTTGGTGGCGTCACATGTAGCTCTTAAGTGGGCTTCTTTTGCCACTTTACCAAGGGCTTTTTAGTGTTAAATTACCCACATTTATTCTTATAACACCACTTACCAAGGCTCCCTTCTTTTAAAATAAAAAAACGAAATTTCCTACCAAATCGAGCCAACACAAAGCCTTAAACTGATCATTATTATTCCATAAATAATGACTCAGCAGTTCATACATAAGAAAGTAATCAAATTCCAAATAGCCCCGTTTTTGGGATGTTACACATTAAATCTAGCTCGGATCCGGGGATCGTCAGCGACTCAATCACACTATCGGCTATCTATTTTGGTACTTTTGGAAGTTGTATATATTTGGTATATGGCATGTATAGGCTAGTGTTTATGAGATGTTTTGAGATGTATAGATCTTGCCATGTGATGTGGCTTGATAGATGAATGATCTTAGTATATGTCTTGGATATATGAGAATGATGGTTATAATGTGTTTATGTGACTTTGTGTGAATGACCTTTATGATATGTTTTAGTGAAAGGAGGTAGTATGTTTCATGCTATGAATTGGTAAGAATTAAATGATGTACAAATTATGTGGTTATGATGTGGAATTGATACTTTGGATAGGTATGTTTGAGTTGGAATTGAGTATGGAAATACATGATATAATTGAAGGTTAATTGGTGCATAAATTGATATGTTTTGGATGCCATTTGAGATATGAATTCATGTGGTTTGACGCTTGTAGGTGTGACCCAAAGTGTGGGTGGCAAATTGGCTTTGCAAATGGCCTATATTTGCTGTAACATCCTGAAAAGGGCCTATGCATTTTTGGTTTAATTGTACGAAAGGACATATCTTATGTTTTATGAATATATTTTGAACACTTTTGGAAACCTGGAAATGTATGGAAATGTTAAGTTTAAAAGAGGAAAGTGAACATTTTTAGAACCTTGGAAATGTAAGGAAATGTCTTGTAAGGAAATGTCATGGAAATGTAAGGAAATTTCTTGGAAATGTAAGGAAATGTCTTGTAAGGAAATGTCATGGAAATGTAAGGAAATGTCAAGTTTACAGAGCCGATCGAAAATTTTTGGAAACTTAGAAATGACCTAGAAATGACGAGTTTTAAGGTTTAAAAGGGGAAATTAAGGCAAGGTGGCCTTAAAAGAAAAAGTTTGTGAAACTTGACACACAAACAGCTTGGAAAAGTGGTCTGAAGATGCCACTTAGGGCCTATGGAAATGGTGCCATATGCAAGAGGAATGGGCCTAAGTTCGAGTCACATGGGAAGCAAATAAAAGAAATTTTATTTTGCTACAAGGAGCAGAGAGGTGGACAGCACATGGCTATAAATTAGGAGCTTTTATTATTTTATAAATAGTGGATAAATAAGGGATTTATTTATCATTATTTTCAAGAGATAATTGTTGGATTAAATTCTTTTAATTTGAATAAAGAGATAAAGAGGAAAATAAGGGAGAAGTGATGGCCAAGTAAGGGACTCCTTAGATGATAATTTCGGCTATAAAAGGAAAAGAGAGGCCATTCTGCATTATTATCTGTTCTTTGAAAGCCTCTGCCAAATTCTCTTCACCAAATCTTCTTCTTCTTTATTTTTGCCAAGCCGAAATACCTTGTGATCTAGCCAGAATCCTCCATCTTTATTCTTCCTTTTCTTTTCTTTCTAATCCCTCCAAAAGCCGAAAGTTGTGAGATCATCATCTAGCCATAGCCGAATCTCTCAAGGTTGAAGTGAAGGTGCAATCGATTTCTTCAAGTAAGGGTAAGATCTCATTCGGTTTCATCCTTTTTCTTAAGATTTGCCGAAATCTAGAACTAACCCCATTAATATCTTGTTGCCGAAACTTTGAAGAGATCTTTCTGGATTTACTAAGTGTCGACTACAAGGAAGGAGAAGTTCTTTTCCGAAGGTACACCATAGGCCACGTGTTCCCTAGTTATTCGGTGAGTTTTGGATTTAAAATCCACAAGGTAAGTGTCTATAGATTCGGCCAAGGCCATGTTTGGTAAATATATGTGTTCATTAATTATTCAAAACCGAAAACTAACCAAGTTAATTGATTCAATGCTTGGCGAATGCAAGAAGAGTATAGCGAGAGATTTCAAGACTTGATTCTTAAGTCAAACGGCAACAAGGTAAGTTTAAGTATACTAATCCTACTAGGATTTGGATTTATGGCCGAATGGCTTTTTATTAAAGTAGTAGGTGATTAATCAAATGTAGGGATTAAGGATCTAAGCATTAGATCAAGCTTTTCGAGATTTCAAGACCCTTAGGTAAGTATGATAAGTTGTGGATATTTGGTTAAGAATTCGTGATATTGATGATTAAATCGATTGTTCGATTAAGTGTGTTGATGGAGGCGAATACCATTCAAGAAGGGAAAGGGAAGGAACTTATCCCGAAGTTTAAGAAGAGATCTGTCTCGCAGTTAGGGATTGGCCACCGGGGTGTGGACCAGCGTCGAACAAGAAAGTAGGCAAACAGTCGTAGTATCGCCTAGTGATAGCATCGATGATCGAAAGCATAGTTCTCCAAGTGATCGGTGTGTGATTAACCCACCGCTTTTTCCGGGTATATGATATGTATGTGAAATGTGTATGTGTTATGAATGTGCTAACTAGTGCAAAGTGGAAATTGTGATAAGGATACCCTCAAGGGGTATGTCGATAATCCGGTAAGTACCAAACCCGATGATATGTGATTATTAATATGAATATGTGATAATATGCTTGATGAACATGCTCATGCATCATTACATTGTATCATTATTTTATGTGGCATGTGCATGGGTTGGGATATGAAAGAAGGTGCGGGTGTACTTCGAGTACGTGGTTTGATGTTAGCCTTGAGCTACATCGTGGATTGACGTTGGATCGAGGTCACGTTGTGGATTAATTGCGATTTAGTTCGCGTGGCTTGATGAGTGGCTATGTGCCTCATCGTGGTTGATATCGGCTATGTGCCATAACGTGGTTGATGAGTGACTATGTATCCCATCGTGGTTTTTGATGTTAGCCTTGAGCTACATCGTGGATTGACGTTGACTAAGGTCACGTTGTGGATTAATTGCGATTTAGTTCGCGTGGCTTGATGAGTGGCTATGTGCCTCATCGTGGTTGATACCGGCTATGTGCCATATCGTGGTTGATGAGTGACTATGTGTCCCATCGTGGTTTTGGTGTTAGCTACGGCTACATCGTGGATTGGCACTAACTGAGGTCGCGTTGTGGGCTATTGTGCTTAATTGCACGTGGACGGCAGTGATTGCCTTTGGAGTGAAAAGGAGAGGGTGATTTGATAATCCCCTGGTGTGTGGTAGGCTGGATAAGGGGGTGTGTAGCGGATGGACCCTAGGTTTGGGTTGGGCTTCATAATTGCATGATTTCGTATGTGAACATATGTGGAAGTGGGCCAAGCCCAATATGATATGTGGATTAATGTGGAAATGGGCAAAGCCGGTAAAGATATGAATGTGGATCGGTGTGGAAATGGGCTAAGCCCAAGATGTGGAAATTATGTGGTTAACTACCCTATTAGATGAATGTGATATGAATATGGGCCAAGCCCAGAATGTGTTAACATGTGAATATGATATTTGTTATCTGATATATGGGTTAATATGTGGTTAACATGTGGGTGGAATTCAGTGGAGTAATTACACACTAAGTCTGTATGACTCACCCAATTTTTATTAAACATCGCAGATGATTCATGGTGATTGGACCAGGTTGGAGTGGATACGAGGTGGCCCATGCAGAAGACATCTTCTTTATTTTATTCAGTTTATTACTAAGAACTTTTGTTTAATTATTTATTGTAATTGGACATGGTTTTCAAATGACAAAATTTTTAATGTTTTTCCCAAAAGTGAAATCAGTCTTCAAACATTTTTCCACAGTGGCATCTCAAATTCGGTCGTAACAAATGGGCCGGGTTTAGGGTGTTACAAATTGGTATCAAAGCCCGGTTCAAAACTCGGCTTTGAGGGTTTTGGGTCCAAAATTTTTTTTTTCAAAGATGGGCTTTTTAAAAGTATGGGCTTTCATAAACTTTTCAGGTTATTCTGGCATGGCACTTTGATATCTCCGACCATGATCCACGGTAAGTACCCTTGACTACTGAAGTGAAATGTGTATGTGAATGTTATAAGTATGAAGGGAACGTAGATTAGTGAACTAGGATCTGTTGAACCCTAGGGTTAGTGCACTCAAACACATGCATAAGACTTAAGGACTATTAAACAAAACTCGTGAAGTAAGTCGCCGAGCTAGGGTGTGGCAAACTGTTGTTATGCACGCATGTCTAGGAGTGGATTCGAGAAGAGCTTGGTATTTAAGCGGTCCTAGTGACTCACCTCCTCTTTACTCGAATCCTACCAGTGCGTAGCTACGGTTCACCCTAACCAAGAGGAATTATTCACGGGCTAAACCCGATAATTAAAACCCGAAAGGGACTAGCCATGATAAAAACCCTAGTTTTAAAATCCCTAAATTACCCTTTTAATTGTAGTAAAAGATTATTGTGAAAATTTTTCCAAAATATCTCCGATTTACAAAATTACAAAAATGCCCTCTGTATTGTAAATTACTAAAATACCCTTAGTTTTTAAGATTTTCAAAAAAATACCCTCGACTTTTGTTAAAATATTTCTACTTTACAAAAATACCAAAAACTTGCTTTACTGAATAACAAGATACCCTGATTTGGAAAATTTACTGAATCGCTTCGACTTCCAAAATTACCGAAATAACCTCGATTTCTAAAATTTTTGCAACACCTCCGATTTGGAAAACAAAATAACCTGGAGAGATTTTGTAAATTCTGAAATACCTTTAATTTGAAAAATATTTTGAATTGACCCCGATTTATTACCAAAATATACCAGTAGGGAAAATGACGAAATTACCCCTAGGTAGGGAAATGGATGGAATGGCCATAAAAGTGTAGTGAAAGATGTTGTGAATGAATGTGACTTCATGGAAAAATGAATGTGTCTCTCGCTTATGAATGTGAATATGACTCTCGAGTTAGAGTAGTGAACTTGAAATAGAAACTTTGGTTGATTGAAAGAACTACTTACAACATCTCTTTTCATAAAACTGTTCGATGAATAAAGTGGAACAAAATTTTTGATGCATAAAACTTTTTAATCAGATTAAATCGCGATGTTAGAAAAGAGTTCTAGGGACGTGAACTTAGAGAGGCGTGCCTAGAAAGTATGATGGTTCTATTAAGATCGAGTGCGCGACATAAGCGTAGTGCGGTGAGTTAAGATGTACGATTATTCGTTAATAAGTAATTTCGAGGACGAAATTATTTTTAAGGAGGGTAGAAGCGTAACATCCTGAAAAAGGGCCTATGCATTTTTGGTTTAATTGTACGAAAGGACATATCTTATGTGTTATGAATATATTTTGAACACTTTTGGAAACCGGAAATGTATGGAAATGTTAAGTTTAAAAGAGGAAAGTGAACATTTTTAGAACCTTGGAAATGTAAGGAAATGTCTTGTAAGGAAATGTCATGGAAATGTAAGGAAATGTCTTGGAAATGTAAGGAAATGTCTTGTAAGGAAATGTCATGGAAATGTAAGGAAATGTCAAGTTTACTGAGGCGATCGAAAATTTTGGAACCTTAGAAATGACCTAGAAATGACGAGTTTTAAGGTTTAAAAGGGGAAATTAAGGCAAGGTGGCCTCAAAAGAAAAAGTTTGTGAAATTTGACACACAAACAGGCTTGGGAAAGTGGTGCCAAGATGCCACTTAGGGCCTATGGAAATGGCGCCATATGCAAGAGGAATGGGCCTAAGTTCGAGTCACATGGGAAGCAAATAAAAGAAATTTTATTTTACTACAAGGAGCAGAGAGGTGGACGGCACATGGCTATAAATTAGGAGCTTTTATTATTTTATAAATAGTGGATAAATAAGGGATTTATTTATCATTATTTTCAAGAGATAATTGTTGGATTAAATTCTTTTAATTTGAATAAAGAGATAAAGAGGAAAATAAGGGAGAAGTGATGGCCAAGTAAGGGACTCCTTAGATGATAATTTTGGCTATAAAAGGAAAAGAGAGGCCATTCTGCATTATTATCTGTTCTTTGAAAGCCTCTGCCGAATTCTCTTCACCAAATCTTCTTCTTCTTTTATTTTTACCAAGCCGAAATACCTTGTGATCTAGCCGAATCCTCCATCTTTATTCTTCCTTTTCTTTTCTTTCTAATCCCTCCAAAAGCCGAAAGTTGTGAGATCATCATCTAGCCATAGCCGAATCTCTGAAGGTTGAAGTGAAGGTGCAATCGATTTCTTCAAGTAAGGGTAAGATCTCATTCGGTTTCATCCTTTTTTCTTAAGATTTGACAAAATCTAGGACTAACCCCATTAATATCTTGTTGCCAAAACTTTGAAGAGATCTTTCGGGATTTACTAAGTGTCGACTACAAGGAAGGAGAAGTTCTTTTCCCGAAGGTACACCATAGGCCACGTGTTCCCTAGTTATTCGGTGAGTTTCGGGATTTAAAATCCACAAGGCAAGTGTCTATAGCATTCGACCAAGGCCATGTTTGGTAAATATATGTGTTCATTAATTATTCAAAACCCGAAAACTAACCAAGTTAATTGATTCAATGCTTGGCCGAATGCAAGAAGAGTATAGCAGAGATTTCAAGACTTGATTCTTAAGTCAAACGGCAACAAGGTAAGTTTAAGTATACTAATCCTACTAGGATTTGGATTTATGGCCGAATGGCTTTTTATTAAAGTAGTAGGTGATTAATCAAATGTAGGGATTAAGGATCTAAGCATTAGATCAAGCTTTTTGAGATTTCAAGACCCTTCCGGTAAGTATGATAAGTTGTGGATATTTGGTTAAGAATTCGTATATTGATGATTAAATCGATTGTTCTGATTAAGTGTGTTGATGGAGGCGAATTCCATTCAAGAAGGGAAAGGGAAGGTCCCTATCCCAAAGTTTAAGAAGAGATCTGTCTCGGTAGTTAGGGATTGGCCACCGGGGTGTGGACCAGCGTCAGAACAAGAAAGTAGGAAAATAGCCGTAGTATCGCCTAGTGATAGCATCAGTATGGAAAGCATAGTTCTCTAAGTGATCAGGTGTGTGATTAACCCACCGTTTTCCGGGTATATGATATGTATGTGAAATGTGTATGTGTTATGAATGTGCTAACTAGTGCAGTGGAAATTGTGATAAGGATACCCTCAAGGGGTATGTCGATAATCCGGTAAGTACCAAACCTGATGATATGTGATTATTAATATGAATATGTGATAATGCTTGATGAACATGCTCATGCATCATTACATTGTATCATTATTTTATGTGGCATGTGCATGGGTTGGGATATAAAAGAAGGTACGGGTGTACTTCGAGTACGTGGTTTGATGTTAGCCTTGAGCTACATCGTGGATTGACGTTGGATCGAGGTCACGTTGTGGATTAATTGCGATTTAGTTCGCGTGGCTTGATGAGTGGCTATGTGCCTCATTGTGGTTGATATCGGCTATGTGCCATATCGTGGTTGATGAGTGACTATGTGTCCCATCGTGGTTTTTGATGTTAGCCTTGAGCTACATCGTGGATTGAGGTTGACCGAGGTCACGTTGTGGATTAATTGCGATTTAGTTCGGCGTGGCTTGATGAGTGGCTATGTGCCTCATCGTGGTTGATACCGCGGCTATGTGCCATATCATGGTTGATGAGTGACTATGTGTCCCATCGTGGTTTTGGTGTTAGCTACGACTACATCGTGGATTGGCAATCGACCGAGGTCGCGTTGTGGACTATTGTGCTTAATTGCACGTGGACGGCAAAGTGATTGCCTTTGGAGTGAAAAGGAGAGGGTGATTTGATAATCCTCGTGTGTGGTAGTAAATTTGGATAAGGGGGTGTGTAGCGGATGGACCCTAGGTTTGGGTTGGGCTTCATAATTGCATGATTTCGTATGTGAACATATGTGGAAATGGGCCAAGCCCAATATGATATGTGGATTAATGTGGAAATGGGCAAAGCCCAGTATATGAATGTGGATCAGTGTGGAAATGGGCTAAGCCCAGTATGTGGAAATTATGTGGTTAACTACCCTATTAGATGAATGTGATATGAATATGGGCCAAGCCCAGAATGTGTTAACATGTGAATATGATATTTGTTATCTGATATATGGGTTAATATGTGGTTAACATGTGGGTGGAATTCAAAGTGGATTAATTACACATCGAGTCAGTATGACTCACCCAATTTTTATTAAACATCGCAGATGATTCGTGGTGATTGGACCGGGTTGGAGTGGATACGAGGTGGCCCATGCGAGAAGACATCTTCTTTATTTTATTGATTTATTACTAAGAACTTTTTTTAATTATTTATTGTAATAAGGCCCAGTTAAAGTATTTAAGTATTTCTATTTGAGCATTTTTATTATGTTTAAGCTAGACGACCATTAAATTATTATTTGGATGTGCTTTTAATTTGGATATTTTTGTCAAGCTTATATTATTTAGAATTTTTAATTGGACATGGTTTTCAAATGACAAAATTTTTAATGTTTTTCCCAAAAGTGAAATCAGTCTTCAAACATTTTTTCGCAGTGGCATCTCAAATTCGGTCGTAACGAATGGGCCGGGTTTGGGGTGTTACATTTGCCCACACGGTTGAGCACACGAGCATGTGGCTCGACCGTGTCTCTTAAGTTTGTATGTCGAAACAAGTCAGACTCGCACATAGGCTAGACACATGGGCGTGTGACTGGTCGTGTGAAATAAGTCAGTGTCGACCACGGGTTAAGCACACGGGCGTGTCTTCAGCCGTGTGGACAAGTCAGTATGTATGCCATGTTTTGCCACGGCTTGGACACACGGGTGTGTCTGAGGCCGTGTGAGGCACACGGCCTATCCACACGGGCGTGTGTAACCTCTGTAACTTTGAAAATGTTAAGTTTTTGGAAAAATTCATATGTACTCGGTTTAGTCCCGACCACTTTCCAATGCATGTTTAAGGTCTCGTAGACCTTATTAAGGGACTTAATGACATTGATTGATTATGGTTTAATGTTGCATGAACTATGAGGTTAAAGGTTATGATTTGATCGGTAATACCTCGTAACCCTAGTCTGGCGACGAATACAGGTTAGGGGTGTTACAGTTTTGAAGTTGATGAATTTGAAGCTCTAGTTGTTTTGTAATGTGGTTAAATTTGTGTCATTTGAATGGTAAACATGATTTCGATATTTGGTATCTTGAAAGGGTAACTTGTCATTTGATGTCATCCTTGTAAGTTTTTGTTGACATGGTTATTTTTTTGGTAATCTTTTGAAACTATGGTTAGGATATATTAGCATTAGAAAGTTTGGTATAAATGGTTGATTAATGATAATTTTTTGGTCATTGTTTATATTTAAATGAGGTGTCAATGAGGGCATATTAGTTAGGCACATAGGATAAATGTGAATTAGTATATTTTGGTCTGTTTTGGTACATTTTTTGACTTGGCTAATGTGGTGGTAAATGCATGGGTTGGTGTCTAAGAAATTATAGGTGAATTGGCTTATGTTTGAAGGTATTTTGGGCACAAACGGTTTGGGACATGGTCGCATGACACGGTCATGTGGCCTTTTTGATTTTTGGTGCAAGCTAGTCCACACGGCCTCAGAGAGTTATACAGCCTAGTGACACGGCCACGTGACCCTGAGTAACATGGGCATAGTGAGTTGCATAGTTTGTGTAACACCTCCTAACCCTAATCCGTCACTAAAATAGGGTTACAGAGCATTACCAGACATTACAGATCAAATACAAACAATTCACATAATTATTTAACATACACATTGCAATTTAATCATAATGTCCCTTTATTGAGCCATTGAGACCCAAATCATGTGTTAAAACAAATCGAGACTTAATCGGAAGTCTAGAAAAAAATTCATGAAATTTCAAATTTTTTTCCTAAGTACTGGGCTCACACGCCCGTGTGGCCTAGGGACACGCCCGCCTGACCCTAAACACGCCCATGCCTTAGGCCATGTCCAATCCCGTGTAACTCACTAACTTAGGCCACACGGCCAGCCACACGCTCGTGTGCTTGGCCGAGTGCCTCACACGGTTGAGACACACGCCCGTGTCTCTGCCCGTGTGCAATTTCCTTGGCATTATGTTTTGAAATTTTAAGTTGCAAGGGACACACGGCTGAACCACATGCCCGTGTATAAGCCGTGTGTCTCACACGGTTTGGTCACACGCCCGTATGCCAAGCCGTGTGGACTTAAAATGAGCCTTTTTCATCAAGTTAACCACACCCTGCAAACTTATATAGGAAGCAACTCAATTACCAATCTTTCAACCAATCAAAAATATATTCAAATACATCTAAAACATGTCAAATAATTAACCTAATAACCTAACCAATATATCAACATAGGTATTTTACAAATACTTACTAACTCAATTCATTTAATTTCATTTAAATCAATTCAAACTTTATACCAAATATCATCCTAAAATTTGCATATGTTAAATTCATTCATACTTCAACCAAAATATACCATTTTATAATCTCAACATAACTTATAAACTTATACATATAACCAACTAATATCATCTTATAGCATCACTTACAATCATTTCCTAAAAATGACCTAAACAAAATAACCTAGGTATATGCCATTACCAAAAGAAATATACTTCACCGTTTTGAGTTCGGGATCGACGTTGGATGCTGATTCGACAATCTGACTTCAATCTAACCTGCGCACGGAAAACAAACCGTATGCTGAGTATAAACTCAGTGGTATTTCTACAATCCGAATACTTAAAAAGTAAAATAAAGTAATATGCACATTTAATCTTATAATAACATTAGTCACTCAATTTAATCAATTTATATACTAAACTTTCATTTCTAATCAATAGCTTTTTCCCACTTTGGTTCACACATCATCTCATTATATCAATAACCATTTTATGAACTATATCAATAACTATTCCATGAACCCATGGTTCATTCATTTCAATTTCATATCTCAATTCAATATTCCAATCCAATTCATATTCAAAATCATCCAATATCATTCATATTGCCAAATCATTTATTTACTCCTATTAACACGACTCGGACTCGGACGGATACACGGATCCAACCAAAACACACCAGTTTGGCACCCAGTGCCTCATCGAATAATTCGAAGTATTAGATTGACACCTAGTGTCTCATGACACCTAGTGTCTCATCGGCCTTGCCGAAGTAAATTGGTACCCAGTACCTCATCAAATTTATCCGAAGTAATAGTTTGCACCCAGTGTCTCATCGACTCGTGGTCGAAGTATCCCTGAACACTTCCAATCTTATGGCATGACAACTATATCCGACTCAGCTCGATACATTTAATAGGGTTTTCAAATCACTTTTCAATTTCCAATCAATATTCACATATACTCATTAAATTCAATTCCATTCAATTCAATTTCACAATATCAATTACTTACCTCAATCTACTTACCATACACATTAAGTAATAAATTCAACAATTAATATTTAAATTTAGATTATAGAAATACAAACCGTAATTCTCGAGCTACTCCTCGTTAATCCTGTCTTTTCCTTTCTTAGCCGAGGTTTCCGACTCAACGTTAGCTACAAAATTAAAACAATTAAAAATCATCAATACAACACAATTTAACATTGAATATTTCAATTTATACACAACTTTTGCCTAAATTCCAGTTTAATCCTCAATTAAATCTAACCTTATTTTCTTCACAATTTTATGCTTTATTTTCATTCAATTACCACTTAAAACTAAATTTAACTATCTAATTTAACCATAAATCCCTAAATTTCAAAATTTCCCAATTTAGTCCCTTCTATTTCAAAACTTACAATTTGTTTTACAATTCAATCCTTTTCTCAATTCTAACTTGAAGTTCTCTCAATTTTACCCCTAATACTTCAATTTATTCAACATAAACAATATCTAAAAATCCACTAATCTCTAAAATTTCAACATAATTCAAGTAGTATTTTGTTCTAAGATTCTAAAAATATCAAAATTACAAGAAAAATGGATTAAATTGACTTACCAATTTGAGTTTGAACCCTAAAATCCCTAATCTCCTTCTTTTCTTTCTACTTTTTCTTTCTTTTTCTTCCCTCTCTGTTTCGTCCTAATGTTTCTATTTTTCTTTTGTTTTATTTCTTTTAATTCTTTATTTTGTTTTATGTTTATTATATTATTATATTATATTAAAATAATAACTACTTAAATAATAAGTAAATATATAATAATTACAATATATGTTTATTATTTACACACATGGAATTTACTTTTACCAAACACTTGTAAAACTTTAGGTTTAATTACTTAATTAGTCCCTTAACTTTTCTCTATTCTATAATTTAACTTTTACCCTATATTCAATCTAGTCCTTACACCTAATTACCCTCAATTCAAACTAATTCACCTAACTAATACCTTATTAACTACACAACAAACTTCGTAAATATTTATAATAAATATTTACAAATCCATTTTTCGAAAACGAAGACCCAAAAATACACTTTTCGATAACCGTAAATTTTGAGTCATTACAATTCTCCCCCCTTAATAAATTTCGTCCTCGAAATTTACCTGAAAAGAGTTGGGGGTACTGAGATCTTATAGTTTCTTCCGGTTCCCAAGTTGCTTCCTCAATACTATGACTTTGCCACAATACTTTTACTAACGGTACTCGTTTATTACATAATTTTTCACCTCTCGCGCTAATATTTCAACCGGCTCTTCTTCATATGAAAAATCAGGTCGGATTTCAATATCTTCCGTTGAAATAACATGAGAGGGATCTCATATGTATCTTCTGAGCATGTATACATGGAAAACATCATGAATCTTCTGTAATTCCGGAGGCAAGGCTAACGGGTAGGCAATTGGCCCAACTCTTTGTACAATCTCATATGGCCCAATAAAACGAGGACTCAATTTTCCCTTTCGACCAAATATCAAAATTTTCATCCAAGGCGAGACTTTAAGAAATACCTTATCTCCGACAGAATACTCAATATCTCGACGTTTCAAATCTGCGTATGATTTCTGTCTGTCAAAAGCTGTCTTTAATCTATCCCGAATCTTCTTAACAGTATCCTCTGTTTCTTGGATTAACTTCAGCCCAATCATTTTTCTTTCATTCAATTCCATCCAACACATAGGTGATCGACATCTTCAACCATATAAAGTTTCATACGGAGCCATTTGAATACTTGATTGGAAACTATTATTATATATAAATTCAGCTAACGGTAAATAGCGTTCCCAACCTGATTCAAAATCAATGACACAAGCATGAAGCATATCTTCCAAAATCTGAATAACTCGCTCAGATTGTCCATCGGTCTGTTGATGAAAGGTCGTGCTAAAGTTGAGTCGAGTACCAAGAGATTCATGCAATTGTCTCCAAAATCTCGATGTGAACCGTGGATCCCGATCAAAGATTATCGATACAGGAATACCATGCAATCTCACAATTTTCCAAATATAAACTTCAGCAAGTTTCTGAAGTGGCCAATCTGTTCTGACAGCTATGAAGTAAGCCGATTTTGTTAGCCGATCAACAATCACCCAAATAGCATTTTTCTTAGTTGCTAATAATGGTAACCCCGTTACAAAATCTATCGTGATACAGTCCCATTTTCATTCAGGAATGTTAATAGGCTGAAGTAGTCCACTAGGAACCTGATGCTCCGCCTTTACTCGTTGACAAGTCAAGCATTTAACCACATATTCAACTATATCTCTTTTCATACCCAGCCACCAATAAGATTCCCGTAGATTACGATACATTTTCATATTTCCTGGATGCAACGCAAAAGGACTATCATGTGCTTCACGAAGTATCAACTCTTTTAATTCAGAAACATCTAGAACACAAATCCGATTATGAAATCTCAAACAACCATGATCATCAATGCTGAAATTCTCTAACATGCCATTCTGAACCATTTCTTTCTTATTCATTAACTTGTCATCTTCTAACTGTCCTGATTTGATTCGGTCAAACATCACTGGTTTGATTCTTAACTCAGCCAATAAGCTTCCATCATCATTGATACTGAGCTGTGCAAACATTTCTCGTAATTCAATTGCTGCTTTCTACTCAATGCATCAGCTACAACATTTGCCTTTCCAGGATGATAATAAATAATACAATCATAATCTTTTAGAAGCTCTATCCACCGATGTTGTCTCAAATTTAACTCCTTTTGAGATAATAAATACTTGAGACTTTTATGATCGGTATAAATATAGCATTTCTCACCATACAAGTAGTGTCTCTAAATTTTTAAAGCAAAAATCACAGCAGCTAATTCCAGATCATGCGTCGAATAATTACGTTCATGCAGTTTTAATTGCCAAGATGCATAAGCAATCACTTTTCCGTCTTGCATCAAAATACACCCGAGACCATCCAAAGAAGCATCACTATAAATAACAAAATCCTTTCCTGACTCTAGCAAAGTTAAAACTGGTGCCTCAGTCAGCATTTACCTCAACTTATCGAAACTTTCTTGGCACTGATCATCCCAAACAAATGGAACATTCTTTTGCAACAACTTTGTCATCAGCAAAGCTGTCTTTGAAAATCCATTTACAAATTTTCGGTAATAACCAGCCAATCAAAGAAAACTACGAACCTCTGATACATTCCTCGGTGCTTTCCACTGAAAAATCGCCTCAATCTTTTTCGGATCAACTCTAATTCCTTATGCTGATACCACATGTCCCCAAGATACAACTTCTGATAACTAAAATTCACATTTGCTAAGCTTCTCGTATAACTGTTTCTCCCATAATATTTGTAAAACAATTCTGAGATGCTGCTCATGTTCAGATTCAGACTTTAAATAGACCAGAATATCATCAATAAAAACCACCACACTGATCTAGGTACGGTTGAAAAATACGATTCATAAGATCCATAAAAGTAGTTGGAGCATTTGTCAATCCAAAAGGCATTACTAAAAATTCATAATAACCGTACCTTGTACGGAATGTTGTTTTTGGTACATCGCTTTTTTTCACCTTTAACTGGTAGTAACCCGTTCTCAAATCAATCTTTGAAAAGATAGAAGCTCCTTTCAACTGGTCAAATAGATCGCCAATACGAGGTAACGAGTATCGATTCTTGATCGTCACCTTATTCAATTGACGATAATCAATAAACAACCACATTGAACCGTCTTTCCTTTTAACAAACAGCACTAGAGCTCCCCAAGGTGAAATACTAGGACGTATAAATCCTCGATCCAGTAAATCCTGCAATTATGCTTTCAATTCTTTTAACTTGATAGGTGACATAAGATATGAGAGTATTAATATCGGAGTTGTACCAGGATAAACTTCAATTGCAAATTCAACCTCTCAATCAGGTGGTAATCCTGGCAATTCTTCAGGAAAAACATTAGGAAATTCACAAACAGTTCGAATCTTACTGCATTGGCTTTCAATAGAATCTGAATTAATAACATAAGCTAGAAAAGTTGTACAACCCTGATGAAGAAGTTTATTAGCTTGAATCGCTGTAATAATACGAGTTGTCCCACTGGTTCGAATACCATTTACCTCAATCTTATCACCATTTTCACTCTGAACAATAAACTTCCTTTTACAATAATCTGAAATCACCCTGTGCTCAGATAGCCAGTCCATTCCTAGAATTATATCAAAATCACCAAATGGCATTATCAATAGATCAACAGAGAAGATTTTATTCTATATCATTAATGGACATCTTCGACATACTTGATCTACTAACACAGTTTGTCCCAATGGACTAGACACCACTATTGATACTCTAGACATTTTAGATTTTAAATTTCCCGACTCAACCAATTTCGTATTAACATATGAGTGTGAAGATCTCAGATCTATTAACTCATAAATAGGTTCTGAATGCAATAAAAATATACCTATCACCACATCATGTGCATCACCCTCTTCATGGGTCCGTACAACATACGCTCGAGCTGGCGCTCTAGCTTCTGATTGTTGAGTAGCAACATCACTTCCTCTTCTAGTACCACCCCTTGAAATTGAACCACTTCTACTTGATCCTTGACCTCTGGAAGTAGGCACTGATCTCTAATGTAACAGCTCAATTTCAGTGAAGTCGGAATAGTGGTTTCATAACCACAAATTCGAGCCGAAAAGATATAATATTCTAATATTATGAAATGATTAGTAATGTGATAGGAATATTGCATGAGAATTTTGATAAGTAAATTTTATCAATTAGGTGCTTAATTGTATAAAGGACTAAATTGCATAAAATGTCAAATTTGAATTCTAGTAGCTATAAGGATTAAATAGCTACGGAATTGAAAACTTGAGGTCCTTAAATGGTAATTAGACCATTCATGAAAAATATGTAGATAATTTTGGTGAATCATCCATGGAAAAATTAGAAAAGGTTAAGGACTAAATTGGAAATGAGAAAAATTAAAAGATGATAATTAATAAAATAAAATATCATATTATTTTCATATCATCTTCCCCAAATATTTCCATGGAAACCCTAGGAAAGAGAAAACAAGCTTTCAAGACATAAATTGATCCGAAAGTACCAAACAAAGAGCTACATCGAGGAAAGGATAAGATTTCGAATTAGTAGATTTTAGTTACGAACAAATATCAATGTAAGTTCGTATAACCTAAATGAGCATAATAATGTGTTGTTTTGAATGCTATATTACATTGAATATTTTTTATGAAATTGTATCTATGAAGTGTATGAAAAATTTAATGGATGGAATGGTTTATGATGGAAAATTTATTGATAAAGGGTAAAATTCCGAATGAATATTGAATTTTGATGGATAAATATGATTTCTCTGATAAAACTGCATGTGTTGCAGAATGGATTTAGCCCAGACGGGTAATCCGAAATGAGCCTCTCGAGTATATGTTTCAATTAGGATTTAGCCTGGACCGGTAATCCTAATTGACTGCATTTAGCCTGGACTGGTAATCTAGAATGAACTCTATATGGAATTCTTTGTCATATAAATGATTTACCCTGGACTGGTAATCCAAAAAAGCCCTTAGAGTATATGTTACAGCTAGAATTTAGCCTGGACTAGTAATTATACTCTGTAATATGTGGCTCGAGAGTGTACCTATAAGGTACTACTGGACATGAATTGACGGATAATGGAATTGTACACCTCGAGCGTACTACTTGAAATATCCATCGAAAATTTAATGATTCAACGGATATAATACGCATATGGCATGATGAGCTCATCTATGCATATTGGTATATTATGACTAACATGTTGGTTGAGCATGTGTGAATAGGTAAATTACCAAATAGTTGGAAAAGCATGTATTGTATGATTAATATATTGAATGTAATGGGTAAGTTTAATTTCTATTATACGAGCTTACTAAGCATAATGTAACACCCCAAACCCGACCCATGCGGTATGACCGGATCTAGCATGTCACATAAAGAAAACGTATAAAGAACTAAAGTTGACGTTATTTGGTTATAGTTAAGAAAACAAGTTTGGTTATAATTAATCGATAAAATACTACTAATTTCTAGAGGTTGATTAAAGAATCGATAATCAAACTAGTGATCTTTTAAAACTGTGACTTTTGAAAATATTATTGATAATTTGCAGGAAAAATCCAAGTTAAATTATTTGTACATATTTATTATGAAATCCGATTGTTGATAAATTTTAAGAAAAACCGTTGTTTATGATTTTAGAAAAATCCCCGTTTAAAACAATTCATGGAAGATAATAAATACGTCAAACATAAAACAAAATAAAAATCCCAGAGGCTATTACAACTTTAAACCCAAAATAGTAAAAGTAACGAAATAAAGCGGAAACGAAATTTACTAAGGTTCGAAAATATTATTTCCAAAGTATGGCCTCCACCGAGTCATCCATGGGCCCAAGTCCTCATTACTGATCATTACCTGCAAGGATTAAGAGAATGGGGTGAGTTACTAGAACTTAGTGTATAATCCCCCTACCATCATCCACTGGGCCTGAACCCGTATAGCAACATCTTGGACCGAAGCCCATTTACATAACAATATTTAAATGAAATGAATGTAACCCAACCCATCAATCCATCACACCCCCGACCAGCCAATCACACCTGTGGGGATCAAGTCAACCCACCCCGCCGCTCACACCAATTTGCAGTCGAGCTGCTATTTGTATAATATTTTTGTGGTCAAGCCACCGAAATCATAATTAAGCACAATAATAAACGAATTGTGGCAAAGCCACCAGGATACACTGCTCTCCATACAATTTTTCCCAACCCATGCAATATGTACAGATGCAACATAATAAAAATATATCAACATATATAACAACCATTAATCTTATAACATCCTGAAATTCAGAATTTTATGCTTTGCATTATATCATGCAATAGGCTAGTTAAGAATGTTAATTGTGTATGTTTAGGGGTTCTAAGAAGGCTCGGGGTTGAGTTGGGCCTTAGCAAAATTTTTGTGTTTAAGCACTTTAAGGAGAGAAGGTAAGTGGCATCAATGCTTAAGGAAATAAGTGTGTATTTTGCTAGCATAAGTGAGCATATGGCAAGGAGGTTGTGGCGTCACATGAAGGGCTTTTGGGGAGGAGTTCAAATCCCACCAAGTGCAAAAAGTTTTGATTAAATTTTTGTGCTTCCCTTCCAAGTGTCGGCCATGGTCTTAAATAAGGTAAGGAAGACTTTTTTTTATTGATGGCAAGAAGAATAAGAAAGTATGGTAAGGAGGAAAACAAGGAAAATGAAGGAAAGAAATAAAAAAGAAAAGGCAAGGGAGGGAACATGTTGGCCGAATATTAGGAGTTGCCATGAGAAAGAATTTTGGTCAATTCTCATTTTTTTGGTGGAAGGTGTAATCGGTTTTGGTAAAGAGTGGGTGTGCCGAATTTTGTTAGGCATTTTGAAGAGCTTTTGATTTCTTTTTTGATAGTCTTTTCTTTGTTCATTTGGTACCTCTTTTCCTTGCCTAAAACCGAGACCATTTGGGAGCATTTTTCTTTTCTTCTTTTCATCTATTCCTTAGCCAACTTTTATTCTTTTATCATTTTGGTGTTTTTTTTTCTTCCAATATTTTCCTTGGTTGCCAAAACACAAGTCTCTCTTTTTGTTCATCTCTTTCATAGTGTTAGCCGAAACTTTGACATTTCTCTTGTCCATCTCTTCTTTTTCTTTCCTCATTAATTATTCAACCTTTCTCTCATTTTCTTTAATCGATTTTACATAGAGGTCGAATCATCCTTGTTCTTTTTCTCCAATAGCCGAACCACATAACACTATATCCCTTTTTCTTTTCTTTTTCTTTTGGGTGTTGGGCACTCTATCTTCCTTGATCGAATCAGTGTTATTGAGGGGTTGGTCAAAACTTTCATTTTGTTTTTGTTGATTCATTCTTAGTCACAAGTCGAATCGATTGGAGTTGAGTTTATCATCGATTAAGGTAAGGTGTTTCTTCAAAGTTTATTTCGATATATTTCATTGTGTGGTGATTTCACTAAAACGAATCGATGGATTTGACTAAACGATTATTATAGGGATTAAATCGCTTGTTTCATCCACTCGTTGTTTCTTCAGAATAAGTGGTAAGCCAAATCCTATTCCAAAACAAATACATTCTCTCATCATAGAACTTTCTAACCGAGATCTTTTCAATGGAGGCAAGTGGTAACGATTTGAAAGGAAAAGCGATAGTAGGAGACAAAAAGAGTGGATTTGCAATTCCTACTCCTAAGTTCAAACGAAGGGCGGTATCGGCTCTTCGGGATTTTCCACCGGGTTGTGGACCATCATCCGGTGAAAATAGACAAATCGTGGTCGTTCACGATACTAAGGGTAAGCGTTTCAATAGATCGTTTGATTTAGATTTAGAATAATAAAATCTCGTTTGTTGGATTAATCGAGAGTAATGGTGATTTAGGTGCCGACGATCAAGAAGGATTAATCCTTACCGTAATCAGGTGTGTAATCTCACACCGAAATCCCGTAGATTCATGATTAGATATCACGTTTGAAAATAGATCGTTATTATTTATATGGCTAAAAAACGTAATATGGCACAAATCGAGAAATTTTCTTAAATTACATTATTTCTATAGACTTTTCAAAATCGGTATTTAAATTGATAAAATTACGAAAATACCCCTATGGGCCGATTTACGAAAATGCCCCTATGGGCCGAATTGCTAGAATGCCTTAGTAGGCCGAATTAGAAAGTTCTATAATGTGCCGATTCACCGTAATAAATTATTGGATTAATGATTGTTGTACATATATGTGGATATTATGTTTTATTATGTATGTTGCATGTTACATATCGCATGGGTTGGGAAAAATGTATGAATAGCAGTGTAGCCTGGTGGCATTGCCACAAAATATTCATTATAATGTTTACTTATAATTTCGGTGGCTTGACCACGAAAATACTATATGAAAGTAGATTGACTGCAGCGGTACTCCGGTGGTTTTGCCACAAATATTTTGAAAACCAGCTTGACTGCAGCGATTGGTGTGAGCGGTTGGGTGGGTTGACTTGATCCCCACAGGTGTGATTGGCTGGTCGAGGGTGTGATGGATGGATGGGTTGGGTTGCATACATTAACTTTATTTTGTTATTGATTATGTAAATGGGCTTAAGCCCAAGTTATTGCTAAATGAATTCAGGCCCAGTGGATGACGGTAAGGGGATTATACACTGAGTTCTAGTAACTCACCCCTTTTTTCCCCTTAACCCTTGCAGGTAATGCTCAGTGAGGTGGACTTGGGCCATAGATGACTCGATGGAGGCCATACTTCAGAAGTGGTGTTTTTTTTTTAACTTTAGATTTCTATTTACGTTTACATTTATTACTTTTACTGTTTTGGGTTTAAAGTTGTAATAAGGCGTCTGGGATAAACTTTAATTTGCTTTATGTTTGGACGTATTTATTATTTTACTTAAATTGTGTAAAACGGGGATTTTTTCTAAAATCATAAATAACGGTTTTTCCAAAGTTGATTAACAAAAGGATTTTATAACATATTTATAAATAATTTAACTTGGATTTCCTTTCGGATTATCGACATTATTTTCAAAAGTCACGATTTTAAAATATTACGAATTTGAATATCATTTCTTCAATTAACCTCTCGAGATTAGTAGTATTTTTATCGAATATTTTTTTTAAATAATACTTATTTTAGACGAATTACAAGTTCTTAAACATGTTTTTTTCATGTGACATGTCAGATTCGGTCGTAACGCATGGGTCGGGTTTGAGGTGTTACATTTTATGGTATCAGAGCCCGGTTGTAAAACTCGACTGTGGTTTGGGTTCAAAAGCATTTTTTAAAGCTGTTTAAAATTTTAAATTATAAATGCATGATCTAAAGGAAGTATGGCACCACGGGTATTTGGCACCAAGTCAAGTAAGTTTATGTTTTCATTTTATGATTATTGTGGTATGACTGTAAAAATACTCTAGAACTTTTAGCTTTAGGAGCTGAAACTATAGAGATTGAGACCTTAGGATACGTTTTGCGAAAACGACTTTACTTCCTATACTTCATAAAACATTGTTTAATAAACATTGAATAATATACTGATTCATAAGACTTGTAATCAGATTAAATCGATTTAGTGAACATGAGCGATAGAGGACGTGGATGCCGTAGACGTGGCCGTGGTAGAGGCCGAGGTGCTAGAGTTGTATCTGAGGCATCGAGACATATGCCAAAAATGGGCGCCCTGCCACACTGTGGATCAAGCCGGGTCACATGATCGAATGAGAGGATGACGCTCATCCCAAGCGATGTTGCGAGTTCGGAAAGGGTTCTTTGGGGCAAGAAGCGGGTCGATACTCGTTGGTCAATATCGGAGCGACTCAGATCGAATGGGGCTGAAGTTTTTAGGGGTATTTTAGGTGTAGCCCCTAATGTAGTGGAGTACTGGCTTGAGGCAGTGGAGCGGATTATGGATGACCTGGATTACACCGCTGAGCAGAAATTGAAGGGGGTTGTGTCATTACTAAGAGACGAGGCATATCAGTGGTGGCTCACTGTTCGGGAAGGCACTCCTGCTGATCGTATTACATTGGAATTCTTTAAGATAGGATTCCAAGGAAAGTATGTCGGGGCTAGCTATGTGGATGCCCGAAGGAAGGAATTTCTGAATCTGGTCCAAGGAGGTAAATCTGTGGCAGCTTATGAGGCAAATTTTTTGCGTCTGAGTCGGTATGCCCGGGGAATAGTGCCGACTGATTATGAACGTTGTGTGCGTTTTGAGGACGGGTTGCGTGATGAGTTGCGGGTATTGATAGCCCCACCAAAGGAGAGGAATTTCGCTATATTGATAGAAAAAGCTAAAATTGCAGAGAAAGTTAAGCACTCGGAGTGGCAAAACTGAGATAAGGATAGGGGCAGGAACAAGAGGGATTCTGGGTACTCAGGTCCTGCTAGAGGGTTTCAGAAAAGGCCCAGGAATGAGGAGCCAGCTCGAGTGAGAGTTCAAGCTACTACCAATCAGTTACAGCCTTACGTAGATTGTGGGAAACTTCACTCGGGTGAATGCTGGAAGAGAACTGGTGGTTGTTTCAGATGTGGTTCCAAGGATCACCGGTTTAAGGATTGCCCTTGAAAGCCTGATCAAACTCAGGTAGTTCATAATGATTTGCTTGCGTGATCGGTGGAGGCGCTGTGCCGCACGAGAGGCCGTGGGCCAGGTCGAGGTGGTAATGGTGTAGGACAAGGTCAAGGTCCACCGGGTAGAGGTACCGGTAATAGGGGTAACACAGAAGCGAGATAGCCAAGTTTGGTCTATGCAGTCAGACATCGAGAAGATGGTGATGCACCTGACGTCATAACCGGTACATTTTTCATAGCTGATATACCTGTTATTGCTTTGATCGATATTGGATCCACCCATTCGTATGTTACTTGTGCTGTGTCTGGAACTTTGAATATTAGATCTGAGATTACTGCTAGAGAAACAACTGTAATTAGTCCTTTAGGATAGTCGGTGATAGTAAATAAGTTGTTTAGAGATGTGCCCTTAGAAGTTCAGGGGGAAGTATTTCTGGCGGATTTGATGGAACTGCCATTTGGCGAGTTCGATCTTATTTTGGGTATGGACTAGCTGGTTAAACACCATGCGAATTTGGACTGTGCTGCAAAGCAGATGGTACTAAGAACCTCGGAGGATAAGGAAGTAATGATGATAGGCGAAAGAAGAAACTATCTGTCTAATGTGGTATCTGCTTTAAAGGCAGGAAAGTTGGTGCGGAAAGGGTGTGGAGTATTTTTAGCCTTTATCAGTGCTTTGGAGGCCAAAGAGTTGTCGGTTGAGAGTGTTAGAATGGTGAAAGAGTTTTCAAACGTTTTTCCCAAGGAGCTTCCAGGATTACCTTCGGATCGGGAGGTGGAGTTTGGCATTGAGCTACTGCCAGGGACAGCTCCGGTGTCCATTGCTCCTTACAGAATGGCGCCGAATGAGTTAGCGGAGCTTAAAGCTCAAATTCAGGAGTTGTTGGATCGTGGATTTATTCGACCAAGTGTGTCACCGTGGGGAGCGCCAGTTTTGTTCGTTAAGAAAAAGGATGGATCGATGCGTATGTGCATCGATTATAGACAATTGAATAAGTTGACGATCAAGAACAAGTATCCGTTACCGAGGATCGACGATCTGGTCGATCAACTGCGAGGAGCTTCAATTTTCTCGAAAATAGACTTGAGATCGGGGTATCACCAGTTAAAAGTCAAGGAGGCAGATATTCACAAGATTGCGTTCCGAACTCGTTATGGGCATTACGAGTTTTTGGTGATGCCGTTTGGGTTGACTAATGCACCAGCTGCATTTATGGACATGATGAACCGAGTCTTCCAACCTTACCTAGACCGGTTTGTGGTGGTGTTCATAGATGACATCTTGGTGTACCCAAAGACTGAAGAGGAGCATGATTCGCATTTACGGGTCGTATTGCAAATATTAAGGGAGAAGCAATTGTATGCCAAATTCAGTAAGTGTGAATTTTGGCTGAGGGAAGTGACCTTTTTGGGGCATGTAGTGTCTGCTGAAGGAATTAGAGTTGATCCCCGGAAGGTCAAGGCTGTGTTAGACTGGAAACCACCGAAGTCAGTGGCAGAAATTTAGAGTTTTCTAGGCTTGGCTGGGTATTACAAGCATTTTGTTGAAGGGTTCTCGTTGATTGCTGCACCCTTAACTAAGCTGTTGCGTAAGGGAGTACCGTTTGTGTGGTCTGATAAACAACAAGAGAGCTTTAAGAAATTGAAGAAGATTCTGACAGAAGCACCAGTATTGATTCAACTTGAGGCTGGTAAAGAGTTCAATGTTTATTGTGATGCGTCACACACGGGCTTGGGATGTGTGTTGATGCAAGAGGGAAAGTGGTGGCTTATGCATCTTGTCAATTAAGGCCGCATGAGGTAAACTATCCCACTCATGATTTGGAGTTAGCTGCAGTGGTGTTTGCTCTAAAGATTTGGAGACACTATCTGTACGGGGAGAAGTCAATTATCTACACGGATCATAAGAGTCTGAAGTACCTCCTTACCCAAAAGGAGTTGAACTTAAGACAGCGGAGGTGGATAGAATTGTTGAAAGATTATTACTTCTCAATCGAGTATCATCAAGGAAAATCTAACGTACTGGCAGATGCGTTGAGTCGTAAAATGATATCAGATTTGAGAGAAATGTTTGCTCATCTCAGCCTTTATGAAGATGGTAGCCTGTTAGCCGAACTTCAAGTGAAGCCTGCATGGGTAAATCAGATTAAGGAAAAGCAGTTGATAGATGAAGCGTTGGGTTCTTGACTTCAGCAAGTGGAAAGTGGTGAGATAGGGGATTTTGGATTAAATAGTGATGGAGTATTGTGTTTCCGCGGAAGAGTTTGTATGCCCAGGGATTCGGAATTGAGACAAATGATTCTGCGTGAGGTGCATAGTAACCCATATGCTATGCACCCCGAGGGAAATAAGATGTACCGAGAGCTCCGTGAGCAGTATTGGTGGCCAAGGTTGAAACGGGAGGTTACTGACTTCGTGAGTAAGTGCTTGACATGTCAGCAGGTGAAGGCGGAACATCAACTGCCGACAGGGATTTTACAACCGGTGAAAATTCCACTACGAAAATGGGAAAGGATAACGATCGACTTTGTTAGTAGGTTACCCTTAACGCCTACTAGGAAGGATTCAGTATGGGTGATTGTGGATCGGTTAACGAAGACTTCTCATTTCCTACCTGTTTGTACGGATTATTCGTTATAGAAGTTGGCCAAGTTGTATGTAGCAGAGATCGTGAGGTTACATGGGGTACCAGTGTCTATCATATCAGACAGGGATCCTAGGTTTACATCATGGTTCTGGAAGGCTTTACATGAAGCTTTTGGTACAAGGCTAAATTTCAGCACGGCGTTTCATCCGCAGACTGATGGTCAGTCAGAGAGGGTTATCCAGATTCTAGAAGACATGGTAAGGGGCTGTGTGATCGACTTCAGGGGTAGTTGGGAAGATTTTCACCATTGGCAGAGTTTGCATACAACAACAGCTACCAATCCAGTATCCAGATGGCACCCTACGAGGCGTTGTATGGTCGTAGGTGTCTTACTCCTACTTACTGGACTGAGCAAGGAGAGCGACAGTTATTGGGTCCTGAGTTGATATCGGAGACGGAGGAAAAAGTTAAGGTAATTCGGGCTCGTTTAAAAGAAGCTTCGGACAGACAGAAATCGTACGAGGATCTGAAGCGTAAGGATATAGAGTTTGCGGTGGGAGATCAAGTCTTTCTAAAGGTCTCACCTTGGAAGAAGATCTTAAGATTTGGGCGGAAAGGCAAGTTGAGTCCTAGATTCATCGGACCATACTGTGTACTGAAGCGTGTTGGGCCAGTGGCTTATCAGCTTGAGTTACCTCAAGAGTTAGGACAGATACATAGTGTATTCCATGTCTCTATGTTAAGGCGTTATCGTTCGGATCCATCTCATGTTGTAACCGTGGAAGAAATTGAGTTAAGACCTGACTTGTCTTTTGAAGAGGAGCCAGTGCAGATTTTAGATCGGGATGTTAAGGTACTAAGAAGGAAGTCGATTCCAGTAGTCAAAGTTTTATGGCGTAATCACGGGTCAGAGGAAGCTACATGGGAGCCAAAGGACACGATCCGTCAACAATATCCTCATCTCTTCTAATCAGGTAAATTTCGAGGCTGAAATTTCTTTAAGGGGGTAGAATTGTAACATCCTGAAATTCAAAATTTTATGCTTTGCATTATATCTTGCAATAGGCTAGTTAAGAATGTTAATTGTGTATATTTAGGGGTTCTAAGAAGGCTCGGGGTTGAGTTGGGCCTTAGCAAATTTTTTATGTTTAAGCACTTTAAGGAGAGAAGGTAAGTGGCATCAATGCTTAAGGAAATAAGTGTGTATTTTGCTAGCATAAGTGAGCATATGGCAAGGAGGTTGTGGCGTCACATGAAGGGCTTTTGGGGAGGAGTTCGAATCCCACCTAGTGCAAAAATTTTTGATTAAATTTTTGTGCTTCCCTTCCAAGTGTCGGCCATGGTCTTAAATAAGGTAAGGAAGACTTTTTTTTTATTGATGGCAAGAAGAATAAGAAAGTATGGTAAGGAGGAAAACAAAGGAAAATGAAGGAAAGAAATAAAAGAAAAAGGCAAGGCAGGGAACATGTTGGCCGAATATTAGAAGTTGCCATGAGAAAGAATTTTGGTCAATTCTCATTTTTTTGGTGGAAGGTGTAATCGGTTTTGGTAAAGAGTGGGTGTGCCGAATTTTGTTAGGCATTTTGAAGAGCTTTTGATTTGTTTTTTGAAACTCTTTTCTTTGTTCATTTGGTACCTCTTTTCCTTGCCTAAAACTGAGACCATTTGAGAGCATTTTTCTTTTCTTCTTTTCATCTTTGCCTTAGCCATCTTTTATTCTTTTATCATTTTGGTGTTTTTTTTCCTTCCAATCTTTTCCTTGGTTGCCAAAACACAAGTCTCTCTTTTTGTTCATCTCTTTCATAGCGTTAGCCGAAACTTTGACATTTCTCTTGTCCATCTCTTCTTTTTCTTTCCTCATTAATTCTTCAACCTTTCTCTCATTTTCTTTAATCGATTTTACATAGAGGCCGAATCATCCTTGTTCTTTTTCTCCAATAGCCAAACCACATAACACTATATCCCTTTTTTTTTCTTTTTCTTTTGGGTGTTGGGTGCTCTCTCTTCCTTGACCGAATCGGTGTTATTGAGGGGTTGGCTGAAACTTTCATTTTGTTTTTTGTTGATTCATTCTTAGTCACAAGTCGAATCGATTGGAGTTGAGTTTATCATCGATTAAGGTAAGGTGTTTCTTCAAAGTTTATGTCGATATATTTCATTGTGTGGTGATTCCGCTAAAAAGAATCGATGGATTTGACTAAATGGTTATTATAGGGATTAAATCACTCGTTTCATCCACTCGTTGTTTCTTCAAAATAAGTGGTAAGCCAAATCCTATTCCAAAACAAATACATTCTCTCATCATAGAACTTTCTAACCGAGATCTTTTCAATGGAGGCAAGTGGTAACGATTTGAAACGAAAAGCGATAGTAGGAGACAAAAGGAGTGGATTTGCAATTCCTACTCCTAAGTTCAAACGAAGGGCGGTAACGATGGTTCGGGATTTTCCATCAGGTTGTGGACCATCATCTGGTGAAAATAGACAAATCGTGGTCGTTCACGATACTAAGGGTAAGCGTTTCAATAGATCGTTTGATTTAGATTTAGAATAATAAAATCTCGTTTGTTGGATTAATCGAGAGTAATGGTGATTTAGGTACCGACGATCAAGAAAGATTAATCCTTACCGTAATCTGGTGTGTAATCTCACACCGAAATCCCGTAGATTCATGATTAGATATCACGTTGGAAAATAGATCATTATTATTTATATGGCTAAAAATCGTAATATGGCACAAATCGAGAAATTTTCTTAAATTACATTATTTCTATAGGCTTGTCAAAATTGGTATTAAAATTGATAAAATTACGAAAATGCCCCTATGGGCCTATTTACGAAAATGCCCCTATGGGGCGAATTGCTAGAATGCCTTAGTAGGTCAAATTACAAAGTTTTATACTTTGCCGATTCACCGTAATAAATTATTGGATTAATGATTGTTGTACATATATGTGGATATTATGTTTTATTATGTATGTTGCATGTTACATATCGCATGTGTTGGGAAAAATGTATGAAGAGCAGTGTAGCCTGGTGGCATTGCCACAAAATATTCATTATAATGTTTACTTATGATTTCGGTGGCTTGACCATGAAAATACTATATGAAAGCAGATTGACTGCAGCGATACTCCGATGGCTCTGCCACAAATATTTTGAAAAGCAGCTTGACTGCAGCGATTGGTGTGAGTGGCGGGGTGGGTTGACTTGATCCCCACAGGTGTGATTGGTACAGTCGGGGTGTGATGGATGGATGGGTTGGGTTGCATACATCAACTTCATTTTTTTATTGATTATGTAAATGGGCTTAAGCCCAAGTTATTGCTAAATGAATTCAGGCCCAATGGATGACGGTAAGGGGATTATACACTGAGTTCTAGTAACTCACCCCTTTTCCCTTAACCCTTGCAGGTAATGCTCAGTGAGGTGGACTGTAACACCCCAAACTCGGCCCATGCGTTACGACCGGATCTGACATGTCACATAAGGGAAAACGTATAAAAACCTTGTGATTCGTACTAAAATAGGTATTATTTGGTTGTGGTTAAGAAAACGAGTTTGATTAGAAATACGACTAATCCCGAGAGGTTTAATTGAAGAATCGATATTCAAATTTGTGATATTAAAACTGTGACTTTTGAAAATATTGTTGATAATTTGAAATATATTCCAAGTTAAATTATTTGTACAAGTGTGTTTATGAAATCCATTTGTTAATCAACTTTGGAAACCGTTATTTATGATTTTAGAAAAATCCCCTTTTTTAAACAATTTAAGTGAAAAAAACATCCCAAACATAAAGCAAAATAAAAATAGTCCAGAGGCCTTATTACAACTTTAAAATCCAAAATAGTAAAAGTAACAAGATAAACAGAAAAGGGAATTTACTAAAGTTTGAAACACCATTTCTAAAGTATGGCCTCCACTGAGTCATCCATGGCCCGAGTCCACATTACTGAGCATTACCTACAAAGGTTAAGGAAAAGGGGTGAGTTACTAGAACTCAGTGCATAATCCCCTTACCGTCATCCACTGGGCCTGAATCCATTTAGCAATAACTTGGGCTTAAGCCCATTTACATAACAATATTAAAATGATATGAATGTAACCCAACCCATCCAACCAATCACACCTATGGGGATCAAGTCAACCCACCCCGCCGCTCACACCAATTCGCAGGCAAGTTTCCATTTATAATATATTTGTTTATTGTGGCCAAGCCACCGAAATCATATGTGATATTTTGTGGCAATGCCACCAGGCTACACTGCTCTTCATACAATTTTCCCAACCCATGCGATATCTAACATGCAACATACATAATAAAGCATAATATCCACAAATATGTACAACAATCATTAATCCAATAATTTATTACGGTGAATCGGCTCATTATAGAACTTTGTAATTCTGTCCACTAAGGCATTCTAGCAATTCGGCCCATAGGGGCATTTTCATAAAAACGGCCCGTTGAGGGTATTTTTGTAATTTGACCCATAAGGGCATTTTCGTAATTCTACAAATTAACTCCGATTTTGGTCAAATCTTAGTATTAATGATGTAAAAAGCAAATCACTCGATTTATACCATAATACCGTTTTTAAGTTCTTAAGCAACATCGATCGATTTTCTAACATGATGATAAATCACAGATTTACGGGATTTGGTGTGAGATTACACACTGGACGGTAAGGACTAAACCTTCTTGATCGTCGGCACCTAAATCACCATTACACTCGATTAACCAACAAACGAGATTTTATTAATCCAAAACTAAATCAGACGATCTAATGAATTGCTTACTCTTAGTATCGTGAACGACCACGATTTATCTATTCTCACCGGATGATGGTCCACAACGCGGTGGAAAATCCCGAACCGCCGATACCGCCCTTCGTTTGAACTTAGGAGTAGGAATTGCAAATCCACTCTTTTTGTCTCCTACTAACGCTTTTCCCTTCAAATCGTTACCACTTGCCTCCATTGAAAAGATCTCGGTTAGAAAGTTCTATGATGAGAGAATGTATTTGTTTTTGAATAGGATTTGGCTTACCACTTATTCTGAAGAAACAACGAGTGGATGAAACGAGTGATATAATCCCTATAATAGCTGATTAGTCACAACCATCATTCCGTTTAGCAAACTAATCAAATAATGAGCGAGATTGAAATAATCCATAAAGAAACTTCTTACCTTAATGTTGATAGATCCGATTTCCACCGTTTGAACTTATGTCTACGAATGAATTAACAAGGATGTAAGATTCGGCTTCCCACTATAATACTACAACAAGAAGATGATCACAATATGAGGGATTAGGAGGGAGTGATATTTTGATTTAAAACAAAGTGAAGTAACCGAATGATAATAGACATACATTCGGCTAGGGAGAAGAAGAAAATAAAGAGTGTAGAATGAAGCCCTTACCCGATTCAACCAAGAAGGAAATGTGTATCACGCAAGATGGAGAAGAGAGAAGATGTTAAAGATTCGCCATCAAGAGAAAGGAAGAAAGAAGGTTCGGCCACAAAGTAGTGTCGATTTAAGAGAAAGGGAGAATGATTGAGGAAATGGTGAAGAAGAAAAGAAGTGATGAACAAAGGAGTATAGAGGTTCGGCTATTACCAAAAGAAAATGAACCCAATTGGATTGAGTGTTTCGGCAAAACCAAAAGAAAGGAAAAAAGAACAAAAGGCTAGAGTGTTTCGGCCAAAAGGTTGGAAAAATAATGAGGAAGGAAAAGAAGAGATGAAAGAGAGAAGTGTTCTAGATTTGTTTCGACTAACAAAAGGAAGATGAGCAACAAGGTGAGTGTTTCGGCATCAAGGGAGAAAAGTGGACAATCTTTGGCTTTAGAGTTTCGGCAAATGAAGGAAAAGAATAGGAAAAGAAGACACCAAAATGCTAAAAAAAAACAACCTCTCATGCACCAAAATTTGCCAAATGCCTAAAGAAATTCGGCTCCCCTCTTTACCCTATCAAAACCGTGCATCCTAAGCACCAAAAAAAGGTCTTGGTTGACCACAAACTCTTTCCAAAATACCTTCCATAAAATTGGCCAACATGTTCCCTCCCTTGCCTTTTTATTTGATTTCTTTCCTTCATTATCCCTTTTTTTTCTCGTTGCCATAATCCTTAGTCATCTTTCCATAAATAAAAAGTCTTCCTTACCTTAATTATCACCATGGCCGGCACTTGGAAGAGAAGTACAAAAATTAATAAAAAATTTTGCACTAGGTGGGATTTGAACCCCTTCCCTCCAAGCTCTCCACTAGATGCCACTACCTCCTCGCCATATGCTCACTTATTTCCTTAAGCATTGACGCCACTTACCTTCTCTCCTTAAAGTTCTCAAACACAAAAATTTTGCTAAGGCCCAACTCAATCCCGTGCCTTCTAAGGACCCCTAATCATACACAATTAACATTCTTAACTAGCCTATTGCATGATATAATGCAAAGCATAAAATTCTGAATTTCAGGATGTTACATGGACTTGGGCCATGGATGACTCGATGGAGGCCATACTTCGGAAGTGGTGTTTTTTTTGAACTTTAGATTTCTATTTATGTTTACTTTTATTACTTTTACTGTTTTCAGTTTAAAGTTGTAATAAGGCCTCTGGGATAAACTTTAATTTGCTCTATGTTTGGACGTATTTGATATTTTACTTAAATTGTGTAAAACGGGGATTTTTTCTAAAATCATAAATAACGGTTTTTCCAAAGTTTATTAGCAAAAGGATTTTATAACATATTTATAAATAATTTAACTCGGATTTCCTTTCGAATTATCGACATTATTTTCAAAAGTCACGATTTTAAAATATCACAAATTTGAATATCAATTCTTCAATTAACCTCTCGAGATTAGTAGTATTTTTATCGAATATTTTTTTTAAATAATACTTATTTTAGTACGAATTACAAGTTCTTAAACACGTTTTATTCATGTGACATGTTAGATCCAGTCGTAACGCATGGGCCGGGTTTGGGGTGTTACAAATCTAATGAAAAATTTCGGTGAATCGGCCCATTAAAGTACTTTGATAATTCGGCCCATAAGGGCATTCTAGCAAATCGGCCCGTTAGGGCATTTTGGTAAATCGGCCCATATGGTATTTTGGTAATTTAGCAAATTAATACAGATTTTGACAGATCTTTAGAACTAATGTTGTTTAAGAAATTTATTCGATTCATGCCATATTACAGTTATTAGATTTCTAAGCAACAACGATCTATTTTCCAACATGATAGTGAATCACGAATCTATGGAATTTCGGTGTGAGATTACACACCTGATTACGGTATGAATTAAACCTTCTTAATCGTCGACACCCTTAGTATCGTGAACGACCACGATTTGCCTACTCTCACTAGAAGATGGTCCACAACCTGGTAGAAAATCCCAAACTGCCGATACCGCCCTTCGTTTGAACTTGGGAGTAGAGATTGCAAGTCCACTCCCTTTTTGTCCTCCTATCGATTTTCCCTTAATAACTCTACCACTTGCCTCCATTGAAAGAGTCTCAATTAGAATAATAATACTACGATGAGAGAAAGTAGTTGTTTAGGGAGAGGATTTTTGCTTACCACTACTTCCGAAGGACCAACGAGTAGAGAAAAACGAGTGACTTAGTCCCTAGAATAAATGATTAGACATAACCATCGATCCGTTTTAACGAAATAACCAAGCAATGAAGAGATCGAAATGAACCTTGAAGAAATTCCTTACCTTAACAATGATAGATCTGACTCCCACCAATTGGGCTTATGGCTACGGATGAATCGACAAGGATGTGATATACGGCCACCCACTAGAACACTACGAAAAATAGATAATCACGATATGAGGGAGTAGGAGAGAGTGATGTTTTCTGTTTAGAGAACCATCCAATGATAAGAGCACCTAATCGTCCATGAAGAAAAGAAAATTAAAAGAGGAGAATGAAACCACTTACCGATTCGGTTAAAAAAGAGAGTGCCCAACACAAAGGAAAATGAAGAAGAGATAAAGTGCTATAAGGTTCGGCTATTTAGAGAGAAAAGGACAAGGAAGATTCGGCCATCAAGTATTATTGACTAATGAAAAAGAGGAAGATTTGGGAATGGTGAGAAAGAAAAGAAAAGAAAAGCAAACTATGAAAAGATGAGAAAAAGAAGAGAAAGTATTCCTTAAGGTCACGGTTTTAGGCAAGGAAAGAAGTACCAAATGGTCAAAAGTAAAGAACTTTCAAATGGAACAAAAACTTCTCAAAGTGCCTAAGAAAATTCGGCAATCAAAGGAAAAAAAATTGGAAAAGAGAGTACCAAAATGTTAAAAAGAAATGAAAGCCTTTCATGCACAAACTTGCAAAAAAAAAAAAAAGGCCAAAAGAATTTCGGCTCCCTTTTCTCCCTACAAAACCGTGTACCACCTTTACCAAAAGATGAGTGTTGACCAAAATTCTTTCCCCAAACTCCTTCCAAAAATTCGGCCAACATATCCCCCTCCTTATCCCTTTCCTTTATTTCTTTCCTTATTTTTCCTTGATCTCCTCCTTACTCTTCTCCTTAGTGTTCTTTCCATCATTAGAAAGTCTTCCTTTCCTTCTTTAATGTCTTGGCCGACACTTACCATCTTCCACATGATTAGCACAAAAAAAAAATTAAACCCACAAGTTGCAATAGGTGGGATTCGAACTCCACCCCTTTAGCTCTTTTATGTGACGCCTCACCACTTTGCTACTATCTCTTCTTGTGCTAGCTAAATACATACTTATTTCCTTAAGCCTTGACGCCACTTACCTTCTCTCCTTAAAGTGCTTAAACACAAAAATTTCTACTAGGGCCCAACTCAACCCCAAGCCTTCTTAGGGCCCCTAAACATGCACAACTAACATTTTTAACTAGCCTAACGCATGGTATAATGCAAAATATAAAATCTCGAATTTCAGGATGTTACAATTCTACCCCCTTAAAGAAATTTCGGCCTCGAAATTTACTTGATTAAAAGAGATGAGGGTATTGTTGCCGGATCATGTCCTCGGACTCCCATGTAGCTTCCTCTAACTCGTGATTACGCCATAATACTTTGACTAACGGAATCGACTTCATTCGCAGCACCTTAATATCCCGATCTAAAATCTGCACTAGATCTTCTTCAAAAGACAAGTCAGGTCTTATTTTGATTTCCTCCACTGGTACAACATGAGACGGATCCGAACGATAATGCCTTAACATCGAGACATGGAATACACTATGTATCTAACTTAACTCCGGAGGTAACTGAAGCTGATAAGCTACTGGCCCAACACGTTTCAATACACGGTAAGGTCCGATAAATCTAGGGCTCAACTTGCCCTTCTGACCAAATCTTAAGATCTTTTTCCAAGGTGAGACCTTAAAAAAGACCTGATCAACCACAGAGAACTCTATCTCCTTCCGCTTCAGATCCGCGTATGATTTCTGTCTATCAGAAGCTTCTTTTAACTGAGCTCGAATTACCTTAACTTTTTCCTCCGTCTCTGAGATCAACTCTGGACCCAATAACTGTCGCTCCCCCAGCTCAGTCCAGCAAGTAGGAGTACGACACCTACGACCATACAACGTCTCGTAGGGTGCCATCTGGATGCTTGATTGATAGCTGTTGTTGTATGCAAACTCTGCCAATGGTAGAAAATCTTCCCAACTACCCCTGAAGTCGATCACACAGCCCTTTAACATGTCTTCTAGAATCTGGATTACTCTCTCCGACTGACCATCTGTCTGCGGATGAAACGCCGTGCTGAAATTTAGTCTTGTACCCAACGCTTCATGTAGAGCCTTCGAGCCGTGATGTAAACCTAGGATCCTGTCGATATAATAGACACGCCTGTATTCCCATGCAACCTCACGATCTCTCGCTACATAAAATTTGGCCAACTTCTGCAATGAATAATCCGTACGAATAGGTAGAAAATGAGCAGATTTTGTTAATCGATCCACTATAACCCATACTGAACCTTTCTTAGTAGGCGTTAAAGGTAACCCACTAACAAAGTCCATCGTTATCCTTTCCCATTTCTATAGTGGGATTTTCACCAGTTGTAGCAACCCTGAAGGCAGTTGATGTTCCGCCTTCACCTGCTGACATGTCAAGCACTTGCTCACGAAATCAGTAACCTCCCGTTTCAACCCTTGCCACCAATACTGCTCACGGAGGTCTCGATACATTTTGTTTCCCCCGGGGTGCCTAGCATATGGGCTACTATGCGCCTCACGCAGAATCATTTATCTCAATTCTGAATCCCTGTGCATACAAACTCTTCCGCGGAAACACAATACTCCATCACTATTTAATCCAAAATCCCCTATCTCACCACCTTCCACTTGCTGAAGCAGAGAACCCAACCTTTCATCTAACAACTGCTTTTCCTTAATCTGACTTACCCATGCGAGCTTCACTTGAAGTTGACTAACAAGCTACTATCTTCATAAAAACCGTGAGATGAGCGAACATCGCTCTCAAATCCGATATTACCTTACGACTAACGCATCCGCCACTACGTTAGCTTTACAGGTGATACTCGATTGAGCGGTCATAATCTTTCAATAATTCTATCCACCTCCGCTGTCATAAGTTCAACTTCTTCTGGGTAAGGAGGTACTTCAGACTCTTATCGTTCGTGTAGATAATCGACTTCTCCCCGTATACATAGTGTCTCCATATCTTCAGAGCAAACACCACTGCAGCTAATTCCAAATCATGTGTGGGATAGTTCACCTCATGCGGCCTTAATTGACGAGATGCATAAGCCACCACTTTCCCCCTTGCATCAACACACATCCCAAGCCCGTGTGTGACGCATCACAATAAATAATAAACTCTTTACCAGCCTCAGGCTGGATCAATACTGGCGCTTCTGTCAGAATCTTCTTCAATCTCTCAAATCTTTCTTGCTGCTTATCTGACCACACAAACGGTACTCCCTTACGCAATAGTTTAGTTAGGGGTGCGGTAATCAACGAAAACCCCTCAACAAAATACCTGTAATACCCAGCCAAACCTAGAAAACTTCGGATTTCTGCCACTGACTTCAGTGACTTCCAGTCCAATACAACCTCGATCTTCCAAGGATCAACTCTAATTCCCTCTGCAGACACAACATGTCCCAAAAAGGTCACTTCCCTTAGCCAAAATTCACACTTACTGAATTTGGCATACAGCTGCTTCTCCCTTAATATCTGTAATACGACCCGTAGATGCGAATCATGCTCCTCTTCTGTCTTTAAATACACCAAGATGTCATCTATGAACACCACCACAAACCGATCTAGATAGGGTTGGAAGACTCGGTTCATCATGTCCATAAATACAGCTGGTGCATTTGTCAACCCAAATGGCATCACCAAGAACTCGTAATGCCCATAACGAGTTCAGAACGCAGTCTTGTGAATATCCGCCTCCTTGACCTTTAGCTGGTGATACCCTGATCTCAAGTCTATCTTCGAGAAGACTGAAGCTCCTCGCAGCTAATCGAATAGGTCATCGATCCTCGATAACGGGTACTTGTTCTTGATCGTCAACTTATTCAATTGTCTATAATCGATGCACACGCGCGATCGATCCATTTTCTTAACGAACAAAACTGGTGCTCCCCACGGTGACACACTTGGTCGAATAAATCCACGATCCAATAACTCCTGAATTTGAGCTTTAAGTTCCACTAGCTCCTTTGGCGCCATTCTGTAAGGAGCAATGGACACCAGAGCCGTTCCTGGCAACAGCTCAATACCAAATTCCACTTCTCGATCCGGAGGCAATCCTGGAAGCTCCTCGGGAAAGACGTCTGAAAACTCTTTCACCATTCTAACACTCTCTACTGACAACTCTTTGGCATCTAAAGCACTGATAAAGGCTAAGAACGCTTCACACCCCTTTCGTACCAACCTTTTTGCCTTTAAAGTAGATACCATATTAGATAGGTAATTTCTTATTTCACCTATCATCATCACTTCCTTATCCTTTGAAGTTCTTAGTACCATCTGCTTTGCAGCACAGTCCAAGTTCGCACGGTGTTTAACTAGCCAGTCCATGTCCAAAATAAGATCGAACTCGCCGAATGGCAGTTCCATCAAATCCGCCAGAAATACTTCCCCCTGAACTTTTAAGGGCACATCCCTAAACAACTTATTTACTACCACCGACTGTCCTAAAGGGCTAATCACGGTTGTTTCTCTAGCAGTAATCTCAGATCTAATATTCAAAGTTCCAGACACAGCACATGTAACATACGAATGGGTGGATCCAATGACTATCAAAGCGGTAAAAGGTACATCAGATATGAAGAATGTACCGGTTATAACGTCCGGTGCGTCGCCATCCTCTTGACGTCTGACCGCATAGACCAAACCTGGCTGTCTCGCCTCCGTGTTACCCCTGTTACCGGTACCTCTACCCAGTGCACCCTGACCTCGTCCTACACCATTACCACCTCGACCTGGCCCACGGCCTCTCGGCGGCTGCTGAGCGCCTCCTGCTGGCTGCGTAAATCTGTTACGAACTACCTGAGTCTGAGCAGGCTCTCGAGGGCAATCCCTAAACCGATGGTCTTTGGATCCACATCTGAAACAACCTCCAGTTCTCTTCCAGCACTCTCTCGAGTGAAGTTTTCCACAATCCTCACAAGGTTGTAACTGATTGGTAGTAGCTGGAGCACCCACTCGAACTGGTCCCTCATTCCTGGGCTTTTTCTGAAATCCTCTAGCAGGACCTAAATATCCAGAGTCTCTCTTGTTCTTGCCTCTATCCTTTTCTCGATTTTTCCGTTCCGAGTGTTTAACTTCTTCAGCTATCTTAGCTTTTTCCACCAGTGTAGCAAAATTCCTCTCCTTCTGTGGGGCTATCAGTACCCGTAACTCATCAAGCAACCCGTCCTCAAAATGCACACAGCGTTCATAATCAGTCGGCACTATACCCCAGGCATACCGTCTCAGACGTAGAAACTCCGCCTCGTATGCTGCCACAGACCTACCTCCTTGGACCAGATTCAAGAATTCCTTCCTTCGGGCATCCACATAGCTAGCCCCGACATATTTTCCCTGGAATGCTGTCTTAAAGAAATCCCAGGTAATACGATCAGCCTGAGTGCCTTCCCGAACAGTGAGCCACCACTGATACGCCTCGTCTCTCAGCAATGACACAACCCCTTTCGGTTTACGCTTCTCGGTGTGCATAATCCAGATCATCCATAATTTGCTCCACCGCCTCAAGCCAGTACTTCGCTACACTAGGGGCTACACCCAAAATACCCCTAAAAACTTCGGCCCCATTTGATCTAAGTCGCTCAAATATCAACCCACGAGCTGCCGACGCAGTTCTAGCCCCAGCAACCCTTTCTAGAACTCGCAACATCGCTTGGGACAGAGCGTCGTCCTCTCTCATTCGATCATGTGACCCGGCCACATCGTGAGCGCGGTGCGTCCATTTCAAGCATATGTCCAGATGCCTCAGATACAACTCTAGCACCTCGGCCTCTACCACGGCCACGTCTACCACGTCCACGTCCTCTAGCGCTCATATTTACAAAGTCGATTTAATCTGATTAAGAGTCTTATGAATCAGTATGATATTCAATGTTTATTAAACAATGTTTTATGGAATATAGGAAGTAAAGTTGTTTTCGCAAAACATATCCTAAAGTCTCAATCTCTATAGTTTCAGCTCCTAAAGCTAAAAGTTCTAGAGTATCTCTATTTTTTGAAGTTTTCATACTACAGTCATACCACAATAATCATAAAAATGAAAACAAAAACTTACTGACTTGGTGCCGGATACCCGTGGTGCCACACTTTCTCTAAAACATGTATTTATAAATCAAATTTCAAGCAATTTTAGAAAATATTTTTGAACCCAAACCACAGCCGAGTTTTGCAACCGGGCTCTGATACCATAAAATATAACACCCAAACCCGGCCCATGCGGTATGACCAAATCTAGTATGTCACATAAAGAAAACGTATAAAGAACTAAAGTTGACGTTATTTGGTTATAGTTAAGAAAACAAGTTTGGTTATAATTAATCGATAAAATACTACTAATTTCTAGAGGTCGATTGAAGAATCGATAATCGAACTAGTGATCTTTTAAAACCGTGACTTTTGAAAATATTATTGATAATTTACAGGAAAAATCCAAGTTAAATTATTTGTACATATTTATTATGAAATCCGTTTGTTGATAAATTTTAAGAAAAACCGTTGTTTATGATTTTAGAAAATCCCGTTTAAAATAATTCATGGAAGATAATAAATACGTCAAACATAAAACAAAATAAAAATCCCAAAGGCCTTATTACAACTTTAAACCCAAAATAGTAAAAGTAACAAAATAAAGTGGAAACGAAATTTACTAAGGTTCGAAAATATTATTTCCAAAGTATGGCCTCCACCGAGTCATCTATGGGCCCAAGTCCTCATTATCGATCATTACCGCAAGGATTAAGAGAATGGGATGAGTTACTAGAACTCGAGTGTATAATCCCTTACCAGTCATCCACTGGCTCGAACCCGTGTATAGCAACATCTTGGATCGAAGCCCATTTACATAACAATATTTAAATGAAATGAATGTAACCCAACCCATCCATCCATCACACCCCCGACCAGCCAATCACACCTGTGGGGATCAAGTCAACCCACCCCATCGCTCACACCAATTTGCAGTCGAGCTGCTATTTGTATAATATTTTTGTGGTCAAGCCACCGAAATCATAATTAAGCACAATAATAAACGGATTGTGGCAAAGCCACCAGGCTACACTGCTCTCCATACAATTTTTCCCAACCCATGCAATATGTACAGATGCAACATAATAAAAATATATCCACATATATAACAACCATTAATCTAATGAAAAATTTCAGTGAATCAGCCCATTAAAGCACTTTGATAATTCGTCCCATAAGGGCATTCTAGCAAATCGGCCCGTTAGGGCATTTTGGTAAATCGGCCCATATGGTATTTTTGTAATTTAGCAAATTAATATCGATTTTGACAGATCTTTAGAACTAATGTTGTTTAAGCAGGTTATTCGATTCATGCCATATTACAGTTATTAGAATTATAAGCACCAACGATCTATTTTCCAACATGATAGTGAATCACGAATCTATGGAATTTCGGTGTGAGATTACACACCTGATTACGGTAAGAATTAAACCTTCTTGATTGTCGGCACCCTTAGTATCATGAACGACCACGATTTGCCTACTCTCACTAGAAGATGGTCCACAACCTAGTGGAAAATCCCAAACTGCCGATACCGCCCTTCGTTTGAACTTGGGAGTAGAGATTGCAAGTCCACTCCCTTTTTATCCTCCTATCGATTTTCCTTTAATAACTCTACCACTTGCCTCCATTGAAAGAGTCTCGATTAGATTAATAATACTATGATGAGAGAAAGTAGTTGTTTAGGGAGAGGATTTCGGCTTACCACTACTTTCGAAGGACCAACGAGTAGAGAAAAACGAGTGATTTAGTCCCTATAATAAATGATTAGACATAACCATCGATCTGTTTTAACGGAATAACCAAGTAATGAAGAGATCGAAATGAACCTTGAAGAAATTCCTTACCTTAACAATGATAGATCTGACTCCCAACAACTGGGCTTATGGCTACGGATGAATCGACAAGGATGTGATATACGACCACCCACTAGAACACTACAAAAAAGAGATAATCACGATATGAGGGAGTAGGAGAGAGTGATGTTTTCGGTTTAGAGAACCATCCAACGATAAGAGCACCTAATCATCCATGAAGAAAAGAAAATGAAAAGAGGAGAATGAAACCACTTACCGATTTGGTCAAAGAAGAGAGTGCCCAACACAAAGGAAAATGAAGAAGAGATAAAGTGCTATAAGGTTCGGCTATTTAGAGAGAAAAGGACAAGGAAGATTCGGCCATCAAGTATTATTGACTAATGAAAAAGAGGAAGATTGGGGAATGGTGAGAAAGAAAAGAAAACAAAAGCAAACTATGAAAAGATGAGAAAAAGAAGAGAAAGTATTCCTTAAGGTCACGGTTTTAGGCAAGGAAAGAAGTACCAAATGGTCAAAAGAAAAGAACTTTCAAATGGAACAAAAAATTCTCAAAGTGCCTAAGAAAATTCGGCAATCAAAGGAAAAAAAATTGGAAAAGAGAGCACCAAAATGTTAAAAAGAAATGAAAGCCTTTCATGCACAAACTTGCAAAAAAAAAAAAAAAAGCCAAAAGAATTTCGGCTCCCCTTTTCTCCCTATCAAAACCGTGTACCACCTTTACCAAAAAGATGAGCGTTGACCAAAATTCTTTCCCCAAACTCCTTCCAAAAATTCAGCCAACATATCCCCTCCCTTATCCCTTTCCTTTATTTCTTTCCTTATTTTTCCCTTGATCTCCTCCTTACTCTTCTCCTTAGTGTTCTTTCCATCATTAGAAAGTCTTGCTTTCCTTCTTTAATGTCTTGGCCGACACTTACCATCTTTCACATGATTAGCACAAAAAAAAAATTAAATCCACAAGTTGCAATAGGTGGGATTCGAACTCCACCCCTTTAGCTCCTTTATGTGACGCCTCACCACTTTGCTACTAGATCTTCTTGTTCTAGCTAAATACATACTTATTTCCTTAAGCCTTGACGCCACTTACCTTCTCTCCTTAAAGTGCTTAAACACAAAAATTTCTACTAGGGCCCAACTCAAATCCAAGCCTTCTTAGGGCCCCTAAACATACACAACTAACATTTTTAACTAGCCTAACGCATGGTATAATGCAAAACATAAAATCCCAAATTTCAGGATGTTACACATAATATGCTTATTAGGTTTTATTTTCCCTGTTTTATAGTGCTCAAAGCTCATGAAGGTTGGAGATTGGTTGGAGCAAATCATCACATTATCAAACTGTCGTTTTGGTATAAATGAAAATCTTACTTTGTTAATGGCATGTATAGGCTAAATAAATCAAATCATGATATGTAAATGATGAATGAAACTTAGCCATTGGAATGGCTAATATACTTATGTTTTGATATATGTTATGGTTGAGTCATTACATTAACTAAAATGATAAGTATGAAAATCTAATTTTGTAAATTATGTTAGTTACATAAAGGTAAGTCATTAAACACAAATATATGATGAAATGTATCAATTTGGAGGATAGAAGTTGGCTTGAATTATACTTGTATCCTGGTTGGATTATACTTGTAAGTGTTGGTGCAAGAAGATGGAAAATTTGGGTGAGAAATGAGGCTAGGAAATGGCCTTATTTTTTCAACACAGGTAGACACACGGGCGTGTGTCTAGGCCGTGTGTCAACATGGGCATGTTGTCTGGCCGTGTGTCCCATGCACTTTAATTTTGAAAAATAGAATGCTCAGAATTGAGCACACGGGCAGAGACATGATCATGTGTCATGGCTGTGTGAAACCTGCACCTAATTCGAATTAAATTAATTAACCACATGGTCTAGCACATGGGCGTGTGGCATGGCCATGTGGCGCAAGTCAGAGAGAAACCTAAATTGGACACAGCCTGAAGTACGGGCGTGTGAGCCCTGCACCTTGGAAATTTTTTGAAATGTCACGAAAAAAATCTTAAAGTTTCCGATTAAGTCTCGACTCGATTCTAATGTTCGTATTGGGCCTCGAGGGTCCATTAATGGACGTCCTGAACAATCTCGATTAATGAATAGTTATTTACATGATTTATCTAAAAATGTTCTAAAAATATCGATAACGCTCTGTAACCCTGTTCTGCTGATGGATACGGGTTAGGGGTGTTACATCTGAGATGTGGATGTAACAGGTGCAGGATTTTCATTCTTTGGCCAGTCTCTAAAAAAATGCCCTGTAGATCCGCAACGGAAACAACCTCGAGTCAATTTCCAGGATTCACCTCTATGCTTTTTCCCACAGTGTTCACAATCCGAAATTTTAGTATCCCGAGATGGACCTCGTACACTACCAGTAGAAACTGTCATCTGTATTTCACAGTTTCTATCACCTCTATCTGATTTAAATCTCAATCTCCAACTACCATGAGATTCTTTTGATCTTTTGGGTTGCGGATTTGAACTAGTAGCTCCAGTACGTTTCCCAATCAGATGACTATTTTCAAGATTTTTTATCAAGACCCAGCACTTGTTCAGCCATCTTTTCTCTCTCAGCCAAATCTACAAATTCTAAAATTTTATGTGATACCAGCTGTACCTTTAATTCATCACGTAGACCCCACGGTAATCGCTTACAACTGTCAGCTTCAGTTGGCACAAATTCAACTGCATATCTACTGAGTCGCGAGAATTCCCATTCATAATCAACTACTGACATCTCACCTTGTTTTAACATAAAGAACTCTTGTTTTCTATCATAAATGTACAACTCTCCCACATATTTCTTCTGAAATTCTCTTTGAAAGAAATCCCAATTTACCTGTTCTGTCGGTACATGTCGGGTTACTGATTCCCACCAAACATAGGCTTCCCCTTGAAGTAAAGAAACAGCACACAATAAACTTTCTCGGGGAGTACATTCGAGTTGCTGAGGAATTCTTTTTGTAGCTTCAATCCAGTTTTCAGCTGTAGAAGGATCAACCGCTTTTAATCCAAGAAATTCTATTACACCATACTTACGCAGTTCTTTAATCGGGGCCCGTCGGGTAGTAGGAGCAGATGTCGTAGCAGATGTAGTTCCTGCTACTCTTTGAAAGGCATTAGCTATAACCCTAAGTAATTGTGAGTCATCTCTCTCTCTAGCATTACCCCATTCAACATTTGGTGGTTGATTAGCTACTGGGTTTACACTCGGTGTTGTCGATTCAGTTTCTTCTAATTCATATAAATCATCATCTCCAGTATACATTTCTTGATCAGTGTTAGCAATATATTCATCCAACATCTTTAACTATAAAATAGAAACAAACAATATATATCATCATCCAAATCCCGACTCAAATTTGACACAATTATGGCATGTACCTTTAGACTCAATCCCGAGCTCAATTTAGTCCAAGAATCACCTAAACTTGAATAGCTCTGATACCAATAAATGTAACGCCCCCTAACCATAATCCGTCACTGAAATAAGGTTACGGAGCATTACAAGTCATTATAGATCAAATACAAACATTCGCGTAATTATTTAACATACACATTGCAATTTAATCATAATGTCCCTTTATTGAGCCCTCGAGACCCAAATCATGTGTTAAAACAAATCGGGACTTAATCAGAAGTCTAGAAAGTTTTTGTGAAATTTCAAATTTTTTTCCTGAGTATAGGGAGGGACACGCCCGTGTGACCCTAAACATGCCCGTGCCTCAGGCCGTGTCCGATCCCGTGTAACTCTCTGACTTAGGCCACACGACCAGCCACATGCCCGTGTGCTAGGCCTTATGCCTCACACGGCTGAGACACACACCCGTGTCTCTGCCCGTGTGCAATTTCCTGGGCATTCTATTTTGAAATTTTAAGTTGTAGGGGACACACGGCCGAACCACATGCCCGTGTATAAGCCGTGTGTATCACACGGTTTGGTCACATGCCCGTGTGCCAGGCCGTGTGGACTCAAAATGAGCCTTTTTCATCAAGTTAACCACACCCTACAAACTTATATAGCAAGCAACTCAATTACCAATCTTTCAACCAATCCAAAATATATTCAAATACATCTAAAACATTTTTTAAATAATCAACCTAAAAACCTAACCAATATATCAACATAGGTATTTTACAAATACTTACTAACTCAGTTCATTTAATTTCATTTAAATCAATTCAAACTTTATACCAAATATCAACCTAAAATTTGCATATGTTAAATTCATTCATGCTTCAACCAAAATATACCATTTTATAATCTCAGCATAACTTATAAACTTATACATATAACCAACTAATATAATCTTATAACATCACTTACAATCAGTTCCTAAAAATGACCTACACAAAATAACCTAGGTACATGCCATTACCAAAAGAAATATACTTCACCATTTTGAGTTCGGGATCGATGTTGGATGCTGATTAGACAATCTGACTTCAATCTAACCTGTGCAAGGAAAACTAACCGTACGCTGTGTAACAGCCCGACTTAGGGCCTAGTCGGAATAGTGGTGCGAGACCACAGATCGGAAGTAGAAATATATGTTTAAATAATTTTTATAAGGCTTATGAAGTGCTTGCATGATTGTGTGAAGATTTCATGAAGAAATTTTATTAATTAGTAAGTAAATTGTCCATTAGGACTAAATTGCAAAGAATAGAAAATATGAGATTCTAGAAGATTTAAGTATGAAATAGAATTATAAAATTTCTAGAGGTCCTTATTTAGCAATTAGACCATTATATTTGATGATGGACAAAAATGGACATGGGAAGGAAAAATCTCAAGAAAGGACCATTAAGGGCATTTTTGTCATTTGCTTAATTAAAGAATTAAAAGGGAATATAAGCCAAAAATGATATCCATCTTCTTCCCCCTTGGCTGAAAATTACAAGGAAGACATAGCTAGGGTTTCTTCAACTTCCAAGCTTGATAATCAAGAAACACAAAGCTCGGATCGAAACCGAGGTAAGAACAAAATCGAGGACTAAATCGAGCATCGATACACATTTTGAGAATCGAGGTAAGTTTGTATGAAGTTAGAGTTTCATAATGTTTCGATATTTGAAACTACTTAATATTATGGCAATGTATGTTATTGCTATGAAAATTGAGTGATGAAGCCTCGATGAGGAAAGGGTGAAAATAAGTTATGTGACATTTCGGATAAATATTCAGAATAATGAAGTTACCCATGTATTAGCATTGAATAAAGTAGGTCCCATGTAAGACCATGTCTGGGACATGGCCTCGGCACCAAAGTAAGATCTCGTATAAGACCATGTCTGGGACATGGCATCGACATTTATGTACGATCTCGTATAAGACCATGTCTGGTACATGGCGACATCGAGCTATAAGATCCCGTGTAATACCATATCAGGGATATGGCATCGGTATCAAGGGGTGATCCCATGTAAGACCATATCTGAGATATGGCATTAGCATCAAAATTTATGCATGATGAGTTTGAATTTCTTATGATAATCTAATTAGCTCATGGGCAATAGAGCTAAGTATGTAAAATGGTATAGAGCCAAAACCATTTATGGATGATCTTGAGTTTCATTCATGTCATGAATGATGAAGATTTGAGTTTATGTTTATGTTAGTATAAGTGCTATGTTATGTGATAAGTGATACAGGTACCATGAGAAAATGCAAGTTATGAACCCATAATGAAACATGAGATGGGTAAGAATAAGTATGAGTAAGTATGGATGAGTATGCTTAAGCATCTGAGACTTATGTTGCTATTGTATTAATAGATGGATGAATTTAGAGTAAGCAATATGTTGTTATTTAAGTTTCATGCAAACTTACTAAGCTATATGCTTACCCTCTCTTTTCCCTTTTCCTTGTAGTTTCGCCAAGTTAGCTCGGGGATCATAGAATGTCGGAGCTCGGATCACACTATCAACCGTTCTTTTGGTATAGTAAAGTTAATTCATTTTGAGTATGGCATGTATAGGAACTTGATCATTTTGAGTCATGTCATGTTTGAAGGCCAAATGGTTGGCTATTAATGTTTCACACTCATTTTGTAAATGGCCATGATGAATTGGCCAATATTGTCAAGTTCATGTTTTAAGGTTGATGGGTATAACGAAATGAATGTTCATGCAAGTCATTGAGTGAAAAGTGGATGGAATGAATGGTATTTTAAAGATTCTTAATAGTTCATATTGTTATGTTATGTATTACTTGTGATGAAATTAATGGGTTTATGTTTCAAGGTGGCAAAAAGGCTTGGAAAATAGCCTCTAAGTGTCCACACGGGTAGACACACGGGCGTGTGTCTAGGCCGTGTGTGACACACGGTCAGCCCCCATGGGTGTGTTAATAGGCCGTGTGTCCCCTGCATCTAGTTGCGAGACTATGATTCGTCACACGGGTTAGCACAAGGGCGTGTGCCTAGGCTGTGTGCTTCTTAAGGGGTTGCTGATGTCATAAACAGAATACCCCTAGTTTTCACACACGGTAAGGACACGGGCGTGTCTAGGCCGTGTGAAGGACACGGGCCAATGAAACGGGTGTATGTCCGGTCGTGTGAAAACCTCTGTAGGTTCGAAATGAAAATAAATTCTACACGGGCTAGGGACATGGGCGTGTGTGACCACACGGCCTACCCACACGGGCGTGTCCCATGTCAAACGGGCGTGTGACCCCTGTCTAGGCAAAAATTTTCAAAGAGTGCAAAAGTGTCCGGTTGAACTCCGAAACCTTCCGGATGTACATTTAAGGCCTCGTGGGCCCATGATATGTTTTTTATGATTAAGAAAGAAAAGTTTTAAGTTGGAACAAAATTTTATAGCCCGTAAATGCATGTTCAAGCAAGGTCAAGCATGGTAATGCCTCGTATCCGGTTCCGGCGGCAGACACGGGTAAGGGGTGTTACACGCTGAGTATACGCTCAGTGGTATTTCTATAATCCGAATACTTAAAAAGTAAAATATAGTAATATGCACATTTAATCTTATAATAACAATAGTCATTCAATTTAATCAATTTATAAACTAAACTTTCATTTCTCATCAATAGCTTTTCCCCACTTTGATTCACACCTCATCTCATTATATCAATAACCATTTTATGAACTATATCAATAACTATTCCATGAACCCATGGTTCATACATTTCAATTTCATATCTCAATTCAATATTCCAATCAAATTCATATTCAAAATCATCCAATATCATTCATGTAACATCCTGAAATTCGGGATTATATGTTTTACATTATACCATGCGATAGGCTAGTTAAGAGTGTTAATTGTGTATGTTTAGGGGGTCCTAAGAAGGCTTGGGGTTGAGTTGGGCCTTAGCAAAATTTTTGTGTTTAAGCACTTAAGGGGGAGAAGGCAAGTGGCATCAAGACTTAAGGAAATAAGTGTGTATTTTGCTAGCATAAGTGGAGCTAGTAGTAGAGTGGTGTGGCGTCACATGAAGGGGCTTAAGGGGTGGAGTTCGAATCCCACCTATTGCAAATTTTTTTGGATTAATTTTTGTACTTCTTTTCCAAAGTGTCGGCCATGGTTCTAAAGAAGGTAAGGGAGACTTTCTAATGATGGAAAGAAGACTAAGGAAAATGGTAAGGAGGAAATCAAGATAAAAAGAAGGAAAGAAGTAAAGGAATTGTGGAAAAAGGGGGAACATGTTGGCCGAATTTTTGGAAGGAGCTTGGGGAAAGAATTTTGGTCAACACCCATATTTTTAGTAAAGGTGGTACACGGTTTTAGTAGGGAGAAAAGGGGAGCCAAAATTCTTTTGGTCATTTTGCAAGTTTCTGCATGAAAGGCTTATTTTCTTTGTAACATTTTGGTGCTCTCTTTTCTGATCCTTTCTCTTTGTTTTGCCGAAACACTCAAGCAATTTGTTCACCTTTTTTTTCCTTGTTTTGCCATATTACTCAATCCATTTTGTTCATTCTTCCTTGGTGTTAGCCGAAACCCTCTAACATTTCTCTTCCATCTTTTCTTTTCTTTTTGACCATTTCTTCAACCTTTCTCTCTTTTCTTAAATCGACATTACCTTGTGGCCGAATCTTGTTTGTTCATTTCCCTCCAATAGCCGAACCTTTTAACCCTTAATCTCTTCTTCATTATTTCTTTCTCTTTTGTGTTGGCACTCTCTTCTTTGATCGAATCGTGCTATAGTGGGAAAGCCGAATCTTATACCTTTGACTCATCCATAGCCATAAGTCCAATCGGTGGGAATCGGATTCATCATCGTTAAGGTAAGGAGTTTTGTCATGGTTCATTTTGATCTATTTCATTGCTCGGTTAGTTGCTAAACGGATCGATGGATTTGACTAATCGGTTATTATAGGGACTAGATCGCTCGTTCTTATCCACTCGTTGTTCCTTCAGAAGTAGTGGTAAGCCAAAATCCTCTCCCTAAACAATTACATTCTCTCATCATAGTATTATTCTAACCGAGACTCTTTCAATGGAGGCAAGTGGTAGCATTATTAAAAGAAAATCGATAGGAGGGTAAATAGGGAGTGGACTTGCAATCTCTACTCCCAAGTTCAAACGTAGGGCGGTATCGGCAGTTCGGGATTTCCCACCGGGTTGTGGACCATCATCCGGTGGAAATAGGCAAATTGTGGTCGTTCACGATTCTAAGGGTAAGCATTTTTAGATCGTTGATTTAGATTTGGATTAAGAAAATCTCTTTGGTTGGTTAATCGAATGCTATGGTGTCATAGGTGCCGACGATCAAGAAGGTTTAGTTCTTACCGTAATCAGGTGTGTAATCTCACACCGAAATCCCGTAAATTTGTGATTCACTATTATGTTGGAAAATAGATCATTGTCGATTACAAATCTAATAACCATGATATGGCATGAATCGAGTGACTTGCTTATTCAACACTATTTCTAAAGATTTGTCAAAATCGATATTAATTTACTAAATTACGAAAATGCCCCTATGGGCCGATTTACCAAAATGCCTCTATGGGCCGAATTGCTAGAATGCCTTAGTGGGCCGAACTATCAAAGTGCTTCAATGGGTCGATTCACTGTAATAATTCACTAGATTAATGGTGGTTATATATATATGTAGCTATTTTATTTTATTATGTATGTTGCATTCTTTTTACATTTTGCATGGGATGGGAAAAATTGTATGGAGAGCAGTGTAGCCTGGTGGCATTGCCACAAATTGATTAATATTGTGCTCAAATATGATTTTGGTGGCTTGACCACAAAAATATTATATAAATAGCAGTTCGACTGCAAATTGGTGTAAGCGGTGGGGTGGGTTGACTTGATCCCCACAGGTGTGATTGGCTGGTCTGGGGTGTGATGGATGGATGGGTTGGGTTGCATACTTTTCATTTATATACTGATATGTAAAATGGGCTTAGGCCCAAGGTTATGCTATGCGGGTTCAAACCCAGTGGACGACGGTAAGGGGATTATACACTGAGTTCTAGTAACTCACCCCACACTGAGTTTTAGTAACTCACCCCATTCTCTTAATCCTTGCAGGTAATGCTCAGTAATGAGGACTTGGGCCCATGGATGACTCGGTGGAGGCCATACTTTGGAAATAATGTTTTCGAACATTAGTAAACTTCTTTTCTATTTTATTTTGTTAGTTTTACTATTTTGGGTTTTAAAGTTGTAATAAGGCCTCTGGAATATGTTTTATTTTGCTTTATGTTTAGACGTACTTAATATCTTTCTTGAATTGTTTTAAATAGGGATTTTCTAAAATCATAAATAACGGTTTTCCAAAAAAATTGATTAACAAATGGATTTCATAACAAACTTGTACAATTAATTTAACTCAGAAATTCTCTTTCGAATTATCAACAATATTTTCAAAAGTCACGGTTTTAAAAGATCACTAGTTCGATTATCAATTCTTCAATCAACCTTTCAAAATTAGTAGTATTTTTATCAAATATTTCTAATAAAATTTGTTTTCTTAAATTTTAACCTAATAACAACATCTTTAGTAAGAATCACAAGTTCTTTACTCGTTTTCTTCATGTGACATGCCAGATCTGGTCATACCGCTTGGGCCGGGTTTGGGGTGTTACAATTCATATTGCCAAATCATTTATTTACCCCTATTAACACGACTCGGACTCAAATAGATACACGGAACCAACCAAAACACACTAGTTTGGCACCCAGTGCCTTATCGGATGATTCAAAGTATTAGATTGACACCCAGTGTCTCATCGGCCTTGTCGTAGTAAATTTGTACCCAGTACCTCATCGAATTTATCTGAAGTAATAGTTTGACACCCATTGTCTCATCGACTCGTGGTCGAAGTATCCTTGAACACTTCCAATCCTATGGTATGCCAACTATATCCGGCACAGCCCGATACAGTTAATAGGGTTTTCAAATCACTTTTCAATTTCCAATAAATATTCACATATACTCATAAAATTCAATTCCATTCAATTCAATTTCACAATATCAATTACTTACCTCAATCTATTTACCATACACATTAAGTAATAAATTCAACAATTAATTATTAAATTCAGATTATAGAAATACAAACCGTAATTCTCGAGCTACTCCTCGTTAATCTTGTCTTTTCCTTTCTTAGCCGAGGTTTTCAGCTTAACGTTAGCTACGATATTAAAACAATTAAAAAGCATCAATACAGCTCAATTTAACATTGAATATTTCAATTTATACACAACTTTTGCCTAAATTCCAATTTAATCCTTAATTAAATCTAACCTTATTTTCTTCACAATTTTATGCTTTATTTTCATTCAATTACCACTTAAAACTAAATTTAACTCTCTAATTTCACTATAAATTCCTAAATTTCAAAATTTCCCAATTTAGTCTCCTCTATTTCAAAACTTACAATTTGTTTTACAATTCAATCATTTTCTCAATTCTAACATGAAATTCTATCAATTTAACCAATATAAACAATATCTAAAAATCCACTAATCTTTAAATTTTATTCAATATATCTATCAATTTAACATGAAATTTATTTTACAATTTGTTTTACTTCAATTTATTCAATATAAACAATATCTAAAAATCCACTAATCTTTAAAATTTCAACATAATTCAAGTAGTATTTTGTTCTAGGATTCTAAAAATATCAAAATTACAAGAAAAGAGATTAAATTGACTTACCAATTTGAGTTTGAACCCTAAAATCCCTAATTTCCTTTTTTTTTTCTCCTTTTTCTTTCTTTTTCTTCCCTCTCTATTTCGTCCTAATGTCTCTTTTTCTTTTGTTTTATTTCTTTATTTTGTTTTATGTTTATTATATTATTATATTATATTAAAATAATAATTACTTAAATAATAAGTAAATATATAATAATTACAATATATGTTTATTATTTACACACATGGAATTTACTTTTACCACACACTTGTAAAATTTTAGGTTTAATTACTTAATTTGTCCCTTAACTTTTCTCTATTCTATAATTCAACTTTTACCCTATATTCAATCTAGTCCTTACACCTAATTACCCTCAATTAAAACTAATTTACTTAACTAATACCTTATTAACCACACAACTAACTTCGTAAATATTTATAATAAATATTTACGAATTCATTTTTCGAAAACGAAGACCCAAAAATACACTTTTCGGTAACCGTAAATTTCGGGTCATTACAGTTTGTCCACATGACCATGCTCTTAAGGCACACGGGCTGAGCTTTTTCATACGGTCGTGTGACCCCTGTTTTCACTTTTTACTCAAAATTTTGTAAAAGTTTCATTGTAATCCAGAATTGTTCCCGGTTTGTTTTAAATGGTTCATAAGCTCAAATTAGGTCCCATTTTGATTGATGGAAATGGTTGCAAATAAATTACTTGATTTTTATTGTGAATGATGTAAAAGTTTTATAACTATAATATCTTATAGCTTAGACCGGGCGACCGGGCCGGGTAGAGTGTGTTACATGTTCACTATGACCGAATGGTTTATTTTCATTTTTGGGCTTTAAAATAGCTCGAAAACAAAAATTTATTCTTTCGATCATTTTTGAGTAATTCATCTACATTTGCAAATGTATCATTTCTGATTTTCATTTCGATTTTGAGAAACCTACAATCATTTCCAAATGATTCCATATCTCATTTTCAGAGAAAACCATAATCCTTCCTGAATGTTTCCCATTTCTCTATTTCTATTCATTTCGTTCATTTTGATTCAAACACGTAATTCATTTCTAGTTTAAACGAGCTAGCAGAAGGACCGATTAGACATATGCAATTAGGGCTCAAATGATTTATATTTAAGTTCTAAATTTTTGCCTATTAATTATAAACTCATTTAGTCATGAAGGCATTCCACTATAGTATCATGACTGACCTCTCCCTAACGACATACCGTTACGAAAGCATCTACCCAATGCTCGTCCAATGACCTTGTCATAAGTGTGTTACCCTTATAGGATATCATTGATCTATCTGGGATAATATTCGCTCTCCCAGTATGATCATATTTTATCTCATGGTAACCATTACATTTTCCTTCATGAAAAGTCAATTACTATTAAAATTCATTCATCACAAAGGCAAGCAACTCGTGGCCATGTTTGTAACAATCCATTTCTTTGTGGTGTCAGAAACAGTGGTTTCGGAGCCACAAATCTGACGTGTGAGTCTGTAAATATTATTATTTAATATTTACAAATAATATATGGTGTAATAATAAAATTTGATTCAATGATTTATATTAAATGGAAGAATAATTAGGTTCAAGTGGTAAGACCGTAAGTCAAGTGGTTTTAGAAAATGAGGTATTGGGACCTCATTTCTATAAATCGAGCCGTAAATATTTTATTAAATATTTATGGAGTGTTATTAAGCTTGTATTAAAGTTTCATTAAGAAATTTTGACATTTAAATGGTAAATTAAATGAAAAGGACTAAATCGTAGAAAGTGTAAAAGTTGAGTTGTTTTAGTTAAAGGGTTCAAATGGCTATGGAAATGAAAGTAAATTGACTTGAATGGTAAATTTATCATTTAAAGGGTTAGTGGAAATTTATGGGTAAGGTATTAATGTAATTTTGATGATTTTTACTGGGTAAAATGGTAATTTGGTAAATAAATCAAAAAATAATTAAGGAAAATGGTATCATCTTCCCCATTTTTCATTGTTTGGCTGATTCACCATTTTCAAAAGGGGGGAGCATTCGGTTACTACTTCTACCTTGAATTGTATAATTCTAAGCCTCGTTTTTAATGATTTATACGTTTTTGAGATCATTGTAGCTTAATCTAGCTTGCCCGGGGGTCAATTTGCAAAGTTTTTAAATGTTTAGAACTTTAACATGGATGAATTTGAGATTTTATTGAGAGTTTATGGTAGAATCTTAAGCTTGGTTGCTAGATAGGACTATTTTGTAAGGTAATTTTTGTTAATTTTAATGTTTAAGGATTAAAATGTAGAAATAGTAAAAGGACAAGGGCTTGATGTGAAATAACAACAAATACGGGTTGTAGTGAAGTGTTATACTATTCGGTGAGTTTTATTTTATTTAAATTTGGTTAAATAGCAAGATTGGGGCTTAGGGACTAAATTGCATAAAAGTAAAATATTTGAGGCAATTTTATAAAAATGTCAAAAAGGACTTAATTGCATAAAATGAATTGGTTTTTCTGTTTGAATTAGTGAATTGAATGGAATTATTATTTTAGATCAATAACGAGTGGAAAATCGAGGAGAAGATAAAATTACCAAATAGCCCATATACTAGTCGTTGCTGCAATTTAGTCAGGTAAGTTCGTATGAACTGTATTTGCTTAAATTTTGTTTAAATTGAATGTTTATTATGTTATTTTGATGTAAATGAATTATTATACAAATGTATCAATGTTATAATGAATTGACGGATATCAAGTCCCACTTGAACCTTAGGAATTCGTAGGATACGAATGACATGTCATTAGGGATTTCTTGTTTCGGGTGCTAGTCTTGAATGTCCTACTGATGGATGAGGTCGTGCATTTGTTGTGAATACTCCACATCTCGTGTGAGCAGCATCGTGTAGCTTACATTCTGACCCACAACTCGTGTAAGTAGGCCCATTTCACAGCTCATGTGAGAAATGATGTAAAGGGAAGGTTATGGTTATATGTTTAAACACACTTCATATGAGCTTTCTCGAGTATCCAATGAAATTCTAGATGGTTCAATAAGCATGAAAACGGAACGAAAAGGTAAGTATGCAATTATATTGAATCATTAAATTATGGAACATTAAATATGTAAAGGTTATGTTTACACATGATGAACACATGTTTTATGGATGATATCATATATATATATGAACAAGTGTACTAACTTGTAGATTAATGATGATGTTTAGGCTTATGCCAAGCTTGTGTTATGGTTGATTTTTATGCTTATGTTTTATACTATACAAACGAAATGGTAAGTATGAAATTGCAAGGAATCATGACATTATGGTAATATTGATGATGCAAAATGGTATGTTTATACATGGTTAACCGTATATCTTATGGATAAACTCATTTATATCATGGATAAGTGCACAATGTGTGAATCAATGATGTTATTTAGGTTTATGCTAAGCATTTGGAAAGAAATGGTAAGAATTTAAATTGGATGGTTCATAATCTTATGAAAAGTTTGATGATTATGTGATGTTGATGAACTTACCAATTGGTGAGGTTAATGGTCTTTCAATAGGCTTATACTAAGCTTATGACTTTGTTTTGATTTATACTTATTTTATGAATTTTAATAAAGAAATGGCAAGTTTAGTTTAAGTTTATACGAGCTTACTAAGCATTCATTGCTTACATAGTTATTTTCCTTTACTTTACAGATTATCGGAAGCTTGACCGGTTGGAAATTCATCAAAAATCTATCACACTATCCAATGGACAAATTGGTAGATTTTGAGTAATTTGATTAAGGTTTATAATGGCATGTATCGGGTGATTTGTAATGGTATTATGATGCATGTGTTAATGGTGTTTTGGTATGTATAAGCTTTGGAAAGCTATGTTGGTTTGGTACACCTTGATGCCTTAACAAATTATGTAATTTTGGTTACTTTAAAGTGCTTGTTGATATGGTTCTCTTGGCATGTTAATGATGGTAAGAAAATGGTTACTTATGACATGCTTTAGTTTGTATTTGAACTTAGTTATTATGGATAGAAATAGTCTTATTAATATGTATAGGAAGTTATGTAATTGGTAAATTGATATGTTATGTTTGGAAAAGTATGTTTGGTTAATGGACTTGGAACTTCTAGTTAAACTATGTCATTTTGGTACCTTTAAGTGATAGTGTGTGACCCATTGGGATATTCTGATGGCATAGAATTAGTTATTTATGTTGGCATGTAATGGTTAAAATGCACTAGGTTGGGTAAATGTGAAATGGTTAAATTGCTTTAGTTTAAGTTTTAATGTTTGTATACAAATTAAGCTGCCTTTGAATGGCACACTGGTTAGGTGAATTAGCTTGTTTGAAATGGAAATTATATGCAAGTTTAGGTATGGTTTGATGCTTTGTAAGTGTGCACAATTGGTTCAAATGATTATGCATGAAATGGTGTTGGGAATGGCTTGTTTTAAGTGAATTTTAGGTCTACATGGCCTGAGACACGGGCGTGTGACTTAGTCGTGTGTGACACACAGCCTGGCAACATGGCTGTGTGTCTCCTGAAGGTTTTTATGTATGCAAGTCAGTGAGTTGCATGACCTAGCACATGGCCTGACACACGGGCGTGTGGGGCTATTTCAAGAGTTACGCGGCTTGACACACGGGCGTGTGACATGGCCCTGTAACCCTCCCTACTCATAGAGTTACATAGGTGAGGACACAGGCTGGGACACGGCTGTGTGTCCCTAGTTCGAAGGTTACACGGCCTGAGACACGGTCATGTGTCTCAACCATGTAAGGCACATGGCCGTGTGACCCTTGTTTTGCAAATTTTGTAACGTTTTCCTAAACCTTCAAATTATATCAAATTGGCCTCGATTTGCTTCTAAGCTATTTTTATGGCCTTGAGGGCTCAATTTAGGGATAGTATGCATGTGTATCAATGATTTATGATATGTTTTAAAAGTATTGAATGTTTAAATGTTTAAATGTTTTCGATTGTACAATAATGCTCTGTAACCTTAATCTAGCAACGGAGATGGGTTAGGGGTGTTACAATGTTTACTTTTCATCAACCATGTAATACCAATGAGAAGATATCATTTACCCATGTCTCAAGCTATGAATTCCACTTTTGTGAATGATGCTATGTACTATAGATGTCGTACACCCAAAGCACCAACTTTCGGTTCCTTATCTATTTGGATTCAAACTTTTACTTACATCATAGTGTACGATTCACGCATACATAGTCCGTCACCCACTCAGGACTTAGGTATGCCACACTATGAACGTCACAAGTGAATAAATCCATAAATAGATTCAGGATCTATTTTTCTTGGGTCCATTCCGATGTATTGTCAGTCTAGTTAGTCACATTTATGTCTCTATTTTCTGGTAGTATTTGCTCAAATGCCCAAGACAAGGCATGTAACACCTTATACCCAGTCCAATCATCGGACTCGAACTATAAGATGCTACGGCAACTAACGATCATTATTACCTATGAATTCAACTTAAATATTTAACCAAACCATAAAGCATTAAACAATACTAGGATAACATGCTTTACAACTAAAATTATGTCTTAATCGAGCCTATAGAGCTCTTAAATTAATTCAAAAACAAATCATGACTAATTTGAAACTTCTACAAAAAGATAGGTAAAAATGCAAAACATGGGTCACATAGCCGTGTGGCCAGGCTGATGCTGTGTGGTGTTAGAAGACATGGCTGTGTTCCTAAGCCATGCAACAGACTAAAATCGTGTAAGACAAGGTCTCATAGCCATGTCACCAGTCCTTGTAACAGACTGTGGTCATGTGGACCAATTAGCACCTAAATTAAATAGACCACATTGCCGTGCCAAATTTCATTGTATGGCACACGACCATGTCCACCTAAAATACCTTCTAAATTAAGTTACAACATCCTAGGTTCACTTAAGCCACAAGTCATGCAATATTCCAACAATTTAAGCCACAAGTTATAACATCCATCCTAAGTGCTTAACCAATACACCACAATTGACACCTCAATACAACCATTCATCACAACCATTTATTAGCATTCATGTCATAATGTTCATAACTTATCATTCACCTATAATCATCATTTCAATTGCTAAAATATCATCAAACAAGTTCACTAAGTGACCTAGAACATAAATACCAATTCATCAAGCAAGATGCATTATATGTACAAAAGAATACTTATATCAACACAAGCCACAATCAACCAAAACAACCATTATAGTTTACATCATTACACATAATTCATAATCAAGATGGTACAAAACATAATCAAACTACATATATACATACATTGACATTAACCTATTTACATGACATTTATAACCAGACCAAAATTAGTAAATGTCTACCAAAATGATTGACAGATAGTGTGAACTCCAAAGACGATTCAATCGACAGTATGATTCCGACAACCTACAAAGAAGAAAACAAAACAAGGTAAGCTTACTTAAAGCTTAGTAAGTTCATATAATTTAAACATAACATACATGTCAATTAAATTCTTACTAATTGAAACTAACATACAAATTTAGTATTCCTTGTCATGTTACATATTCCCTTCCACACCAAAATGGTTAGTCATGAACACAAAGCAAACATTAAGACATTTAGATAGCATGATACACATGCCATTTACATTCATTCAATGAATAACATTTCATGCAATAAGTTTCTATTTTCATTCACTTACTTATCTTGTTTTTCCTGGAGAATTTTAGTACATTAACTTCAGATACTCGAGATAACTTTGCTCACACATGGAATAGTCCACCTGGTGGAGTCTCCATATTTGGTTACTGTTTGGCATATAGATGATAGTTTAAGGATAGATTGAGTAAGTAGAGTATTTGTTCTTGCTAAGTATAGAATTTTGTGTAATTCACCATTTGGCGAACTCTTAGTTTTTGTGATCTCAATGGTTTGGCAAACTCTTCAGTTAAGTGTCTATCCGTTCCAGATGCATTGGGCGAACTTGTTAAGTTCGTAATTGTTTAGAATTATTTATTATTTTATCATGATAATTTGGTTAGTAAAGTTAAGATTTAGTTAGAACAGAACTAGACTACTATAGATGATAAGACCTAAATTTTATTAAGTGCGCTTAATCATGGGAATCAAGAGTGTTAGTGGAATCATCTGATTTCTCCACTAATCCTTACCTCTGTTGCTTAAGTATTTAACGATAGCAGTGGTCTCTCTTAAATCTTTACATTTTCTTCTTCTTTATTGATTTCCTCTGAACTCTCCGAAAACCTAAGTTAGAAGAACTTCATCAAAGTGAAGGTTCAAAGTATTTAGCTAACATCTACGTTAATACCAGTTCCCTGGTAATTACTAATGGACCCTTAGGTTATCATCAAATTCATTTACGTGTTTTTTGTACTGTATGCATAGATGCTAGAATTGTAACATCCTGAAATTCAGAATTTTATGTTTTGCTTTATATCATGCGTTAGGCTAGTTAAGAATGCTAATTGTGTATGTTTAGGGGTCCTAAGAAGGCTTTTGGTTGAGTTGGGCCTTAGTAAATTTTTTGTGTTTAAGCACTTAAAGGAGAGAAGGTAAGTGGCATCAAGACTTAAGGAAATAAGTGTGTATTTTGCTAGCACAAGAGGAGCTAGTAGTAGAGTGGTGTGGCGTCACATGAAGGGGCTAGAGGAGTGGAGTTCGAATCCCACCTTTTACAAAAATTTTGGATTATTTTTTGCTTCTTTTCCAAAGTGTCTGCCATGGCTTTAAATAAGGTAAGGAATACTTTTTATTGATGGAAAGAGGACTAAGAAAATAAGGTAAGGAGGAGAGTAAGGAAAGAAGTAAAGGAAAGGAGTAAGAAGGGGGATATGTTGGCCGAATATTTGGAAGGTGCTTGGGATAGAATTTTTGGTCAACCATGACCTTTTCGGTGAATGAAGTACACGGTTTTGGTAGGGGGAGTGAGGGAGCAAATTTTCTTATGGTTTTTGTGCAAATTTGTGCATGAAAGGTTTTGGTTTCTTTTAGCATTTTGGGTACTTTTCTTTTCCAACTTCTTTTTCCCCTTGTTTTGGGCGGAACACTCAAGCACATCTATTCATCTTTCTCCCTTGTTTAGCCGAAACCCTCAATCTATTCTTTCTCATTTTTTTTTCATTTGTTAGCCGAAACTATCTAGCACTCTTTCTCCATCTTTTCTTTTCTTTTTCACTATTTATTCAACCCTTCTTTCTTCTTCTTTAATCAACATTTTGGTAGCCGAATCTTCTTGTTCATTTCTCTCCATAGCTGAACCTTTTGACCCTTAATCTCTTCCTTATTATTTCTTTCTCTTTCGTGTTGGCACTCTCTTCTTTAATCGAATCGGTAAGTGGTTTCTTTCTTCTCTTTTCACTTTCTTTTCTCCCTAGCCGAATGTGTGTCCATCACAATTCGGTGGTTCTATTTTGTTTCTAAACTGAAATATCACTTTCTCCTACTCCCTCAAATCATGATCATCTTTTCTTTTTCGTCGTGTTCTAGTGGGTGGCTGTAAATCACATCCTTGCCAATTCACCTCTAGCCTTAAGTCAAACGGTGGAAGTCGGATTTATAATCGTTAAGGTAATGGATTTCTTCAAGGTTCATTTCGATATCTCTCAATACTTGGTTATTCCCCTAAAATGAATCGATGATTATGTTTAAACGTTTATTCTAGGGACTAATCGCTCGTTCTTCTATATTCGTTGATCCTTCGGAAGTAGTGGTAAGCCGAATCCTATCCCTAAACAACCACTTGCACTCTTCATAGTATTTTCTAACCGAGACTTTTCCAATGGAGGCAAGTGGTAACGATTTGAAAGGAAAAGTGATTGGAGGACAAAAAGGGGGCGGATTCGCAATTCTCGCTCCTAAGTTCAAGCGTAGGCGATGATATCGCGTGTTCGGGATTTTCCACCGGGTTGTGGACTATCATCCGGTGAGAATAGACAAATCGTGGTCGTTCACGATACTAGGGTAAGCATTTTTAGATCGTCTGATTTAGATTTGGATTAATAAAATCATGTTTGTTGGTTAATTGAGTGTAATGGTGATTTAGGTGCCGACGATCAAAAAGGTTTAGTCCTTACCGTAATCAGGTGTGTAATCACACCGAAAATCCGTTGATTCATGATTCACCATTATGATTGGACGAATAGATCGTTGTTGTTTTACAAGTCTAATAACCGTAATATAGCATGAATCGAGTAATTAGCTTAAATGTCAGTATTTCTAAAAATCTGTTAAAATCGGTATGAAATTTGATAAATTACGAAAATGCCCTTATGGGCCGAATTACGAATATACCCTCAATGAGCCATTTTTATTAAAATGCCTTAACGGGCCGAATTGCTTAAATGCCTTTAAAGTGCCGATTTCCAAAAATGCCCCTATGCGCCGAATTACGAAAATGCCCTATGGGCCGATTTACCAAAATATCCCTACGGGCCGATTTGCTAGAATGCCTTAGTGGGCCGAATTACCAAAGAACCATAATGGGTCAATTCACCTTAATAAATTACTTGATTAATGGTTGATATTTATATGTGGATGTTTTATGTTATTTTATTATGTATGTTGCATTTTTACATATTGCATGGGATGGGAAAATTGTATGGAGAGCAGTGTAGCTTGGTGGCATTGCAACAATTTGTATATTACTGTGCTTAAATATGATTTCGGTGGCTTGACCACAAAAATACTATATGATAGCAGTTTGACTGCAAATTTGGTGTGAGTGGCGGGGTGGGTTGACTTGATCCCCACAGGTGTGATTGGCTGGTCGGGGGTGTGATGGATGGATGGGTTGGGTTGCATTCATTTACTTCATTTAGATATTGCTATGTAAATGGGCTTCGGTCCAAGATGATACTATACGGGTTCAGGCCCAGTGGATGACGGTAAGGGGGATTACACACTGAGTTCTAGTAACTCACCCCTTTCTTTCTTAATTGTTGCAGGTAATGCTCAGTGATGTGGACTTGGGCCATGGATGACTCGGTGGAGGCCATACTTTAGAAATGGTGTTTTCAAACTTTAGTAAATTTCATTTTCCGCTTTATTTCATTACTTTCACTATTTTGGGTTTAAAGTTGTAATAAGGCCTCTGGGATAAACTTTAATTTGCTTTATGTTTGGGACGTATTTATTATTTTTCTTGAATTGTTTTAAAAGGGGTTTTTCTAAAATCATAAATAATGGTTTCCAAAATTGATTAACAAATGGATTTCATAACAACCTTGTACAAATAATTTAACTTGGATTTTCTTACAAATTATCAACAATATTTTCAAAAGTCACGGTCTTAAAGTTCAATAATTCGATTCTTGATTCGTCAATCTACTTCTCGAAATTTGTAGTATTTTATCGAATATTTATAAACCAAACTTGCTTTCTTAACTATATCAAATTAACGTAAACCTTTAGTACATTCACAAGTTCTTTAAACACTTTCTTCCTGTGACATACCAGATCCGCTCGTAACGCATGGGCCGGGTTTGGGGTGTTACATTTTATGGTATCAGAGCCCAGTTGCAAAACTCGGCTGTGGTTTGGGTTTAAAAGCATTTTCCAAAGCTGTTTAAATTTTAAAATTTAAATGCATATTTTAGGGAAAGTATGGCACCATGGGTATCCGGCACCAAGTCAGTAAGTTTTGTTTTCATTTTATGATTATTGTGATATTACTGTGGTAAGAAAATACCACAAAAATAAAAATACTCTAGAACTTTTAGCTGTAGGAGCTGAAACTATAGAGATTGAGACTTTAGGATATGTTTTGCGAAAACAACTTTACTTCCTATACTCCATAAAATATTGTTTAATAAACATTGAATAGCATACTGATTCATAAGACTCTTAATCAGATTAAATCGACTTAACAAAGATGAGTGCTAGAGGACGTGGACGTGGTAGAGGTCGAGGTGCTAGAGTTGTATCTGCGGCATCGGGACATATGCCTGAAATGGACGCACCTGCATCACCTGTGATTGAAGCTGGGTCACATGATCGAATGAGAGAGGACGACGCTCTGTCCCAAGCGATGTTGCGAGTTCTGGAAAGGGTTGTTAGGGCAAGAACTGGGTCGGCAGCTTGTGGGTTGATATCGGAGCGACTCAGACCGATGGGGCTGAAGTCTTTAGGGGTATTTTGGGTGTAGCCCCTAATGTAGCGGAGTACTGGCTTGAAGCGGTGGAGCGGATTATGGACGACCTGGATTGCACCGCTGAGCAGAAACTGAAAGGGGTTGTGTCATTGCTGAGAGATGAGGCGTATCAGTGGTGGCTCACTATTCGGAAAGGCACTCAGGCTGATCGTATTACCTGAGAATTCTTCAAGATAGCATTCGAGGGAAAATATGTCGGGGCTAGCTATGTGGATGCCCGAAGGAAGGAATTCCTGAATCTGGTCCAAGGAGGTAAATCTGTGGTAGCATACGAGACAGAATTTCTATGTCTGAGTCAGTATGCCCGAGGAATAGTGCCGACTGATTATGAACATTGTGTGTGTTTTGAGGACAGGTTGCGTGATGAGTTTCGGGTACTGATAGCCCCACAGAAGGAGAGGAATTTTGCCACACTTGTGGAAAAAGCTAAAATAGCTGAGGAGGTTAAACACTCGAAACGAAAAAACCGAGCCAAGGATAGGGGCAGGAACAAGAGAGACTCTGGGTACTCAGGTTCTGCTAGAGGGTTTCAGAAAAGGCCCAGGAATGAGGAGCCAGCTCGAGTAAGAGTTCAAGCTAATACCAATCAGTTTCAGCCTTGTGTTGACTGTGGGAAACTTCACTCGGGTGAATCTTTGGAAGAGCGGTGGTCAATTTGAGATGTGGTTCCAAAGACCATCGGTTTAGGGATTGCCTCGAGAGCCCGCTCGGACTCGGAGTAGTTTGTAATAGATTCGCGCGCAGCCAGCAGGAGGCGCTCAGCAGCCGCCGAGAGGCCGTGGGCCAGTTCGAGGTGGTAATGGCGTAAGACGAGGTCAGGGTGCACCGGGTAGAGGTACCAATAATAGGGGTAACACGGAGGCGAGACAGCTAGGGTCTGTCTATGCGGTCAGACGTCGAGAGGATGGCGATGCACTGGATGTCATAATCGGTACGTTCTTCATATCTGATGTACCTTTTACTGCTTTGATATACATTGGATCCACTCATTCGTATGTTGCATGTGCTGTGTCTGGAACTTTGAATATTAGATCTGAGATTACTGCTAGAGAAACAACTGTGATTAGTCCTTTAGGATAGTCGGTGATAGTAAATAAGTTGTTTAGAGATGTGCCCTTAGAAGTTCAGGGGGAAGTATTTCTGGCAGATTTGATGGAACTGCCGTTCGGGGAGTTCGATCTTATATTGGGCATGGACTGGCTGGTTAAGCATCGTGCAAACTTGGACGTGTCTTTGCGCAGCGAGATGGTACTAAGAACTTCAGAGGATAAGGAAGTGATGATGATAGGTGAAAGAATAAATTATCTGTCTAATGTGGTATCTTCTTTAAAGGCAGAAAAGTTGGTGCGAAAGGGGTGTGGAGCGTTCTTAGCCTTTATCAGTGCTTTGGATGTCAAAGAGTCGTCGGTAGAGAATGTTAGAACGGTGAAAGAGTTTTCAGACGTCTTTCACGAGGAGCTTCTAGGATTGCCTCCGGATCGAGAAGTGGAGTTTGGTATTGAGCTGTTGCCAGGGACGGCTCCGGTGTCCATTGCTCCTTACCGAATGGCACCGAAGGAGCTTGTGGAACTTAAAGCTCAGATCCAGGAGTTGTTGGATCGTGGATTTATTCGACCAAGTGTGTCACCGTGGGGAGCACCGGTTTTGTTCGTTAAGAAAAAGGATGGGTCGATGCGTATGTGCATCGATTATAGACAATTGAATAAGTTGACAATTAAGAACAAGTACCCGTTACCGAGGATCGATGAGATGTTCGATCAAACGCGAGGAGCTTCAGTTTTCTCGAAGATAGACTTGAGATCGGGGTATCACAAGTTAAAAGTCATGGAGGCAGATATTCATAAGACTGTGTTTCGAACTCGATATGGGCATTATGAGTTCTTAGTGATGCCGTTCGGGTTGACTAATGCAACAGCTGCATTTATGGACATGATGAACTGAGTCTTCCAACCTTACCTAGATTGGTTTGTGGTTGTGTTCATAGATGACATCCTGGTGTACTCAAAGACTGAAGAAGAGCATGATTTGCATCTACGGGTAGTATTGCAGATTTTGAGGGAGAAGCAGCTGTATGCCAAATTCAGTAAGTGTGAATTTTGGTTGAAGGAGGTGACCTTTTTGGGGCATGTTGTGTCTGGCGAAGAAATTAGAGTTGATCCCTGAAAGGTCGAGGCTGTGTTGGACTAGAAGCCACCGAAGTCAGTGGCAGAAATTCGAAGTTTTCTAGGTTTGGCTGGGTATTACAGGCGATTCGTTGAGGGGTTTTCGTTGATTGCTTCACACCTAACTAGGTTATTGCCTAAGGGAGTATCGTTTGTATGGTCAGATAGGCAGCAAGAGAGCTTTGAGAAATTGAAGAAGTTTTTGACAGAAGCGCCGGTATTGATTCAGCTTGATGCTGGTAAGGAGTTTATTGTTTATTGTGATCCGTCACACACGGGCTTGGGATGTGTGTTGATGCAAGGGGGGAAATGGTGGCTTATGCATCTCGTCAATTAAAGCCGCATGAAGTGAATTATCCCACTCATGATTTGGAGTTAGCTGCAGTGGTGTTTGCTCTGAAGATTTGGAGACACTATCTGTACGGGGAGAAGTCGATTATCTATACAGATCACAAAAGTCTGAAGTACCTCTGTAACACCCCAAACCCGGCCCATTCGATACGACCGAATTTGAAATGCCACTGCGGAAAACGTTTAAAAATATTCTTACTTAACAGTAAAAGCCGTTAAAAATTTGTTGCCCTTGATAAAACATTTAAAACATTCTAAATAAAATTAAGTGGTGATAAAAATACCGGATTCAAAACTTTAATATGACTTTTGAGATATAAATAGCTCTTAAATTTAAATTACCAAAATATTAACTTAATTACAAATCCAACTGAAACATAGCAAAATTCAAATACTTTAAGGCCCTTATTACAACAAATAACTATTCAAAAATACTTAAAATATGAAGTTAATAAATTCTATTATATAATGGAAACAACTTCTTCTGCATGGGCCACCTCGTATCCACTCCAACCCGGTCCGATCATCATCCATCACTGCGATGTTGATAAAAATTTGGGTGAGTCATCTGACTCGGTGTGTAATTAATCCACCGAATTCCACCCACATGTTAACCACATATTAACCCATATATCGATAACAAGATAACATATTCACATAATAACACATTCGGGCTTGGCCCATATTCATGTCACTTATCAAGTAATGGGGTAATTAACCGCATAATTTCCACATATCGGGCTTAGCCCATTTCCGTGACCGATCCACATTCATATCTTGGGCTTGGCCCATTTTCACGATAATCGACATATCAATTGAAATGCAAAGTGCACCCAACCCAACCTAGGGTCCATCCTCTACACACCCCGTATCCACCTACCACACACCGGGGATTAACAAATCACCTCTCCTTTTTACTCCAAAGGCAATCAATGCCGTCCACGTGCAATTAAGCACAATAATCCACAACGTGACCTCAGTCAGCGCCAATCCACGATGTAGCCGTAGCTAACACCAAAACCACGATGGGACACATAGTCACCCATCAACCACGATATAGCACATAGCTTATATCAACCACGATGAGGCATAGAGCTACTCATCAAGCCACGCGAACTAAATCGCAATTAATCCACAACGTGACCTCAGTCAATGTCAATCCACGATGTAGCTCAAGGCTAACATCAAACCACGTACTCGAAGTACACCCGTACCTTCTTTCATATCATATCCCACCCATGCACATGCAACATATAATAATGTCATGATAATAATGCATGTACAGGTTGTTCAGACATACAATCTCATTCATATAGGCACATTCACATTCTTTCAATAATCAACACTAACCTGGTATTCGATATACCCCTCTAGGGTATCCATATCACATCACTGTCACTGCACTAGTTAAACCCCTTTTTTATCAACATTACCTTAAATACATTCATTTTATATTTTTTTTCTGTATTACTATTTTTATATATATATTTTTATATACATTAAATAATAAATTTTTTTATGGATTGTTTACTTTATACTCATATTATTTATATATATTAAATTATTGCTAGTCTGTCACTGCACTTGGAGAACTACGCTTTCGATACTGATGCTATCACTAGGCGATACTACAGCTATTTGCCTACTTTCTTGTTCTGACGCTGGTCCACACCCCGGTGGCCAATCCCGAACCGCAGAAACGGATCTTCTCTTAAACTTTGGGATAGGGGCTATCCCTTGTCCTCCTTGACTAGCATTCGCCTCCATAACGATACTTAATCAGATCAACCGGTTAATCACTACTACTTTAATATATCAAATCAAATCTACATTTACTAAATATCCTTACCGAAATAAATCTTGAGTCCCGAAGCTTGTCCTACTTCTGTCGACTTGCCCCCTAATTAACCATAATACCAATCGGTCACATTTAAACCCTAAAGATGGCCCTTGGCCGAATGCCTTATTGGCCTACCTTGAAGAATCAAAAACTGATTACCAAAGGAGAATTCACTTACCACTATTACACGTTTGCTTTGAAGAACCTAAAGTAAGTAGTCGACAGCACCCTCCTTTAAAGATTCGGCTTAGAGCATAACAATGATGGTTTCAGCACTTAATGGTGAAGAGAAAACACAACAATGGAGAGAGTTTTATGCCTGGAGATTTCAGCAACAAAGACCAACGACAGAGGGGTTTTAGCTTTTGTGACTTGCGGCAAAACAAAGAGAATAGGCACTTTAAGCTTCGGTTATGGCTTCAAAGAAATAGAAATAGATTTGGTGTTGGATGAAAGAAAAGAATGAGAGGTGTGAGTGGGAAGAAATTCGGCACAAAGAAATTTAAAGAAAAGATATCAAAGAGATGATTACTCCTCCTTATAAAGAATTCGGCTACTATAACCTTGCTATTATCAAACTCTTTGATAATCTCCTCTATTATCTCCTTAACAAATAAAATAAATTAATCCAACATTAATCCCTTATCAAACTCCTATATTATCTCTTATCACTTATTTATCTCCTTAATAAATAAAATAAATCCTTATTTATCTATTCTTCATCTTGCACAAAATAATTAAATCAACAATTATCCTACTTGAATAAATAAAACAACAATTATCTATTATCTACCAACTTAAAATAAAATAAAATAATCATCAATTATCCTACCTTAGCCGAAATTAATAGGAGAATAAGCTGAATCCTCATCCAATTAAAAGTCCCCTGTGTCGTCCACTTTCTTCCAACTCTACCTTGACACAAAAGCAAAATAAAACACTCCCCTTGCTGCTCACTGACCTCGAACCCAAGACCCTGTTGGAGCCCTTGGACGCAAAGTCGCAGATAATGCCCTGTGCCACTTTGCCAAGGCATTTTTTGTGACATGATTCACTCAGAATTTCTTTTAAAACCTCTTTCGCAGCGCCTTCTTGACGCAAAAATAAACATTCCTTCCTGCTTCCTTCGCAACTCAACCAAGGCCCTTAACCCCACTTGCACATGGCGTCCATTGCCACTTTACCACATGATTCCTTGTGTCATTAATTCCCTAAAAATTTCTTTAAAGCCTCCTTAGCCCGTTCCCTTTTTGACAAAAATAAAAGTCTTTAATGCTTCCCACGATGCTCGAACCTTTTCCCTCCTGAACTCCCTTTTGACGCAACCTCCCAAGCACCTAAGGTAGCGTCCCAAGCCACTTTACCAAGCCCACTTTCATGTCCATAAACTCCTAAAAATTTTCCTTAAGGCCTCCTTCACCTAACTTCTCCTTTAAAAATAAAATTCCAATATTTTTCCAAGACTTCCTCCTACATCCTTGGATTCTCAAAACCCTTAAAACATGCTCAACCACACTTAAAGCCTACTAACACTTGAGTTATGCTCCAAACGCATAACCCCCAATTTAGGATATTACAGTTCTACCCTCCTTAAAAATAATTTTGTCCTCGAAATTACTTACTATCGTTCAATCGTGCATTCTTAACTCACTACAAGATTTCTCTTTGCTGCACAAGACTGATCTTAATAAAACTATCTTACCTTCTAGGCACAGTTTTAAAGTTCACATCCAAGGTTTCATACACTTCACTAGCAATACAAAAATAAACTATCTCTAAAGCAACAAATAATACTCCAAAACAAGGAACTTACCCGCTTATCACATCCTTGGTTGTCTCACATCCGAACCTTGACTCCTCTGCGGGTGTTCCACGACCTTGGCCTCGAGCCCTATCCATCACTTGCAGACATTTCTTAACCAAATGAGCCTTAGACCCACACCGGAAACATTCCTTACTATTTCCCCAACATTCTCCTGCATGAGCTCTTCCACACTGAGCACATGAACGACTCCGATTCTCGTAAACCGCGCGCAGTGCACGTGCTGGGATTCTCGATCCTTGGTCTTTTCTCGAACATCCTCAGATGGCACTGATAGTATAAAACTCCTTTTATTCGAATTCTTATTCTTCTCTCGATTCTGCCTCGCGATTTTCTTAACTTCTTCAGCTATCCAAGCTTTTTCCACTAGAATCGCAAAGTTCCTTTCTCTTTGCGGAGCAATCAACACTCGTACCTCATCCCGCAACCCGTCTTTGAATCGGACACACCTTTCGAATCGTAGCCACGATCCCCTTGGCGTCGACTTAACCGCACAAATTCCGCTTCATACTGCATTCTCGACTTGCTTCCTTGAACCAAGTTTAGAAACGCTTTCCTTTGCGAGTCTAAGTGGCTGGCTCCCACATACTTCCCTTCAAACTTAGACTTAAAGAAATCCCAATCCAATCGATCTGCAGGGACACCTTGTTTGTGATGAGCCACCATCGATAAGCTTCATCTCGTAGCAACGACCGCGCGCCTTCGGCTTTTCCTCGCAGATGCAGTCTAGATCATCCATGATTCTTTCGACTGCTTCCAGCCAATACTCCGCTACATTCGGAGCCACTCCGGATACTCCTCTAAAAACTTCAGCTCCGTTGGTCCTAAGTCTCTCCAAAACTGACTTCCGAGCTCCACTTTTCATTCCAACTCTTGCTACTTACTGTAGCACACGTAGCATAGCTTGCGATACGGCGTCATCTCCTCCTGTCGGATCTTGATCCTCCGCGCCCACTGATGGCGACGGCGGCATATCACTTTCTGACCCATGGCCAGACCCTACTGGTTCCGATACTGTCATTCAACCACGTCTCCTAGAGCTCATTTCTAATGTCGCGATTTTATCTGATTAAAAGGTTTTATGCATCAGAATTTTGTTCCACTTATTAACCGCGAACAATTTTATAAAGTAAAGTATTTAGAAGTAGTTCTTTCGATTACACAAAGGTTCAGTTCAAGTTCACTACTCTAATTCAGAGGGTCACATTCACATTCATAAACAGAGACACATTCATTCACTACACTTCTATGGTCATTTCAGTCCTTTCCCAACCCAGGGGTAATTTCGTCATTCGTCCTATAAGGGTATTTTGGTAATAAACCAGGGTAAATTTGAAAATCCTTACAAATCAACGATATTTCAAAATTTACAAAAACTCGAGGTTATCTTGAGAATTTGTTTTCCAAATCAGCGGTGTTGCAGAAATTTCAGAAATCGGGGTCATTTTGGTAATTTTTGTAAGTTAGGGGCATTTTCGTAATTTTTTTAAATCAAATTTCGCAAAATAGAGATTTATTATTTTTGCAAAGTAGGAATATTTCAGTAAAAGTTGTGGTAGTATGGAAATTTCAAAAAAAAAAATTCAAACCAGGGGCATTTTAGCAATTTCACCACTAGGGTATTTAGGTAATTTTGCCAGCGGGAATAACTCGAAAAAATATTTTTCCAAAGTCTAATTTAGTGTTTTCAAATCAGAAAGGGTAATTTGGAGATTTAGAAACTAAGTTTTTTGTAAATAGTAAGGCTAGTCCCTTTCGGGTTTTAATCATTAGTTTGGCCGGTGACTAAGTCCTCTTGGTTAGGGTGAACCGTAGCTACGCACCAGGTAGGATTCGAGTAAAGAGGAGGTGAGTCGTTAGGACTGCTTAAATACCAAGCTCTTACTGAATCCACTCCTAGACATGTGCACAATGGTTGCCACACCCTAGCTCGGCGACTTAGTCACGGGTTTGTTTAATGGTCCTTAAGTCTTATGCACTTGTGTTTGAGTAGACTAGTCCTAGGGTCCAATAGCCCTAATCTACTAATCTACGTTCCCATAAAAGCCCATATAGTTCACATATTCAAACCACTTCAATAGCAAGAATTACTTACCTGGTGGACTTCGGGCTGGAGATACAGGTGCCATGCTAGAATAAACCTGAAATAAAAGCCCATATTTTGAAAAGCCCTTTTTTTTTGAAAACTATTTTCGGGCCCAAAACCTCAAAGCCGAGTTTTGAACCGAGCTCTGATGCCAAAGTGTAACACCCCAAACCCGGCCCATTCGATACGACCGAATTTGAAATGCCCGCTGGAAAACGTTAAAAATATTCTTACTTAATGAAGAAAAGCTGTTAAAAATTTGTTGCCCTTGATGAAACATTTAAAACATTCTAAATAAAATTAAGTGGTGATAAAAATACCGGATTCAAAACTTTAATATGACTTTTGAGATATAAATAGCTTTTAAAATTAAACTACCAAAATATTAACTTAATTACAAATCCAATCTGAAACATAGCAAAATTCAAATACTCTAAGGCCCTTATTACAACAAATAACTATTCAAAAATGCTTAAAATATGAAGTTAATAAATTCTATTATATAATGAAAACAACTTCTTCTCTCATGGGCCACCTCGTATCCACTCCAACCCGGTCCGATCATCATCCATCACCTACGATGTTGATAAAAATTTGGGTGAGTCATACGGACTCGGTGTGTAATTAATCCTTTGAATTCCACCCACATGTTAACCACATATTAACCCATATATCGAGATAACAAGATAACATATTCACATAATAACACATTCGGGCTTGGCCCATATTCATGTCACTTATCGGGTAATAGGGTAATTAACCGCATAATTTCCACATATCGGGCTTAGCCCATTTCGCATCGATCCACATTCATATCTTTGGGCTTGGCCTATTTTCACATTAATCCACATATCAATTGAAATGCAAAGTGCACCCAACCCAACCTAGGGTCCATCCTCTACACACCTCCGTATCCAGCCTACCACACACCAGGGGATTAACAAATCACCCTCTCCTTTTTACTCCAAAGGCAATCAATGCCGTCCACGTGCAATTAAGCACAATAATCCACAACGCGACCTCAGTCAGCGCCAATCCACGATGTAGCCGTAGCTAACACCAAAACCACGATGGGACACATAGTCACCCATCAACCACGATATAGCACATAGCTTATATCAACCACAATAAGGCACAGAGCTACTCATCAAGCCACGCGAACTAAATCGCAATTAATCCACAACGTGACCTCAGTCAATGTCAATCCACGATGTAGCTTAAGGCTAACATCAAACCACGTACTCGAAGTACACCCGTACCTTCTTTCATATCATATCCCACCCATGCACATGCAACATATAATAATGTCATGATAATAATGCATGTACAGGTTGTTCAGACATACAATCTCATTCATATAGGCACATTCACATTCTTTCAATAATCAACACTAACTTGGTATTCGATATACCCCTCTAGGGTATCCATATCACATCACTGTCACTGCACTAGTTAACCCATAAACATAACACACACAAATATAGCATAAACCCAGAAGCGGTGGGTTAATCACACACCGATCACTTGGAGAACTACGCTTTGATCATCGATGCTATCACTAGGTGATACTATGGCTATTTGCCTACTTTCTTGTTCCGATTTGGTCCACACCCCGGTGGCCAATCCCGGACCGCAGAAACGGATCTTCTCTTAAACTTTGGGATAGGGGCTATCCCTTGTCCTCTTCGACTAGCATTCGTCTCCATAATGATACTTAATCAGATCAACCAGTTAATCACTACTACTTTAATATATCAAATCAAATCTACATTTACTAAATATCCTTACCGAAATAAATCTTGAATCCTGAAGCTTGTCCCACTTCTGTCGACTTGCCCCCTAATTAACCATAATACCAATCAGTCACATTTAAACCCTAAAGATGGCCCTTGGCCGAATGCCTTATTGGCCTACCTTGAAGAATCAAAAACTGATTACCAAAGGAGAATTCACTTACCACTATTACACGTTTGCTTTGAAGAACCTAAAGTAAGTAGTCGACAGCACCCTCCTTTAAAGATTCGGCTTAGAGCATAATAATGATGGTTTCGGCACTTAATGGTGAAGAGAAAACGCAACAATGGAGAGAGTTTTATGCCTGGAGATTTCAGCAACAAAGAACAACGACAGAGGGGTTTTAGCTTTCGTGACTTGCGGCAAAACAAAGAGAATAGGCACTTTAAGCTTCGGTTATGGCTTCAAAGAAATAGAAATAGATTTGGTGTTGGATGAAAGAAAAGAATGAGAGGTGTGAGTGGGAAGAAATTCGGCACAAAGAAATTTAAAGAAAAAGATATCAAAGATGATTACTCCCCCCTTATAAAGAATTCGGCTACTATATCCTTGCTATTATCAAACTCTTTGATAATCTCCTCTATTATCTCCTTAACAAATAAAATAAATTAATCCAACATTAATCCCTTATCAAACTCCTATATTATCTCTTATCACCTATTTATCTCCTTAATAAATAAAATAAATCCTTATTTATCTCTTCTTCATCTTGCACAAAATAATTAAATCAACAATTATTCTACTTGAATAAATAAAACAACAATTATCTATTATCTACCAACTTAAAATAAAATAAAATAATCATCAATTATCCTACCTTAGCCAAAATTAATAGGAGAATAAGTGAATCCTCATCCAATTAAAAGTCCCTGTGTCGCCCACTTTCTTCCAACTCTACCTTGACGCAAAAGCAAAATAAAACACTCCCCTTGCTGCTCACCACCTCGAACCCAGGACCTGCTTTGGAGCCCTTGGGACGCAAAGCTGCGCAGATAACGCCCCTGTGCCACTTTGCCAAGGCGTTTTTGTGACATGATTCACCCAGAATTTCTTTTAAAACCTCTTTCGCCAAGTGCCTTCTTGACGCAAAAATAAACACTCCTTCTGCTTCCTTCGCAACTCAACCAAGGCCCTTAACCCACTTTGCACATGGCGTCCATTGCCACTTTACCACATGATTCCTTGTGTCATTAATTCCCTAAAAATTTCTTTAAAGCCTCCTTAGCCCAGTTCCCTTTTGACGCGCAAAAATAAAAGTCTTTAATGCTTCCCACGATGCTCGAACCTTTTCCCTCCTGAACTCCCTTTGACGCAACCTCCCAAGCACCTAAGGTAGCGTCCCAAGCCACTTTACCAAGCCCACTTTCATGTCCATAAACTCCTAAAAATTTTCCCTAAGGCCTCCTTCACCTAACTTCTCCTTTAAAAATAAAATTCCAATATTTTTCCAAGACTTCCTCCTACATCCTTGGATTCTCAAAACCCTTAAAACATGCTCAACCACACTTAAAGCCTACTAACACTTGAGTTATGCTCCAAACGCATAACCCCCAATTTAGGATATTACAACCTCCTTACCCAGAAAGTGTTGAATTTAAGACATCAGAGGTGGATAGAACTGTTGAAAGATTATGACTTCTCAATCGAGTATCATCCAGGAAAAGCTAACGTAGTGGCAGATGCATTGAGTCGTAAGGTGATATCGGATTTGAGAGCGATGTTTGCTCATCTTAGCCTTTATGAAGATGGTAGCCTGTTAGCCAAACTTCAGGTGAAGCCTGCATGGGTAAATCAGATTAAGGAAAAGCAGTTGTCAGATGAAAGGTTGAGTTCTCAGCTTCAGCAAGTGGAAGGTGGTGAGATAGGGGATTTTGGATTGAATAGTGATGGAGTATTGTGTTTTCGCGAAAGAGTTTGTATGCCCAGGGATTCAGAATTGAGGCAAATGATTCTGCGTGAGGCGCATAGTAGCCCATATGCTATGCACCCCGGGGGAAACAAAATGTATCGAGACCTCCGTGAGCAGTATTTGTGGCCAGGGTTAAAACGAGAGGTTACCGACTTCGTGAGCAAGTGCTTGACATGTCAGCAGGTGAAGGCGAAGCATCAATTGCCTTCAGGGTTGCTACAACCGGTGAAAATTCCACTATGGAAATGGGAAAGGACAACGATGGACTTTGTTAGTGGATTACCCTTAACGCCTACTAATAAAGATTCAGTCTGGGTTATAGTGGATCGGTTAACGAAGACTGCTCATTTCCTACTAGTTCGTACAGATTGTACATTACAGAAGTTGGCCAAGTTGTATATAGAAGAAGTCGTGAGGTTGCATGGGGTACCAGTGTCTATTATATCGGACAGGGATCCTAGGTTTACATCACGATTCTGGAAGGCTTTACATGAAGCTTTGGGTACAAGACTAAATTTCAGCACGGCATTTCATTCGCAGACTGATGGTCAGTCGGAGAGAGTAATCCAGATTCTAGAAGACATGTTAAGGGGTTGTGTGATCGACTTCAGGGGTAGTTGGGAAGATTTTCTACCGTTGGCAGAGTTTGCATACAACAACATCTATCAATCCAGCATCTAGATGGCACCCTACGAGGCGTTGTATGGACGTAGGTGTCGTACTCCTACTTGTTGGGTGAGTTGAGGAGCGGCTTTATATTGGGTCCTGAGTTGATCTCGGAGACGGAAGAAGAAGTTAAGGTAATTCGGGCTCGGTTAAAAGAAGCTTCGGACAGACAGAAATCGTACGCGAATCTGAAGTGTAAGGATATAGAGTTCTCTGAGGGAGATCAGGTTTTTTTTGAAGGTCTCACCTTAGAATAAGATTTTAAGATTTGGGCGGAAAGGCAAGTTGAGCCCTAGGTTCATCAGACCGTACCGTGTACTGAAGCGTGTTGGACCAGTGGCTTATCAACTTGAGTTACCTCCGGAATTAAGTCAGATACATAGCGTATTCCATGTCTCGATGTTAAGGGATTATCGTTCGGATTCGTCTCATATTGTACCAGTGGAGGAAATTGAGATAAGACCTGACTTGTCCTTTGAAGAAGAGCTAGTGCAGATTTTAGATCAGGATATTAAGGTGCTGAGAAGGAAGTCGGTTATGTTAGTTAAAGTATTATGGCGTAATCACGGATCAGAAGATGCTACATGGGAGCCAGAGGACACGATCTGACAGCAATATCCTCATCTCTTCTAATCAGGTATATTTCGAGGCTGAAATTTCTTTAAGGGGGTAGAATTGTAACATCCTAAAATTCGGAATTTTATGTTTTGCTTTATATCATGTGTTATGCTAGTTAAGGATGCTAATTGTGTATGTTTAGGGGTCCTAAGAAGGCTTTGGGTTGAGTTGGGCCTTAGTATAATTTTTGTGTTTAAGCACTTAAAGGAGAGAAGGTAAGTGGCATCAAGACTTAAGGAAATAAGTGTGTATTTTGATAGCACAAGAGGAGCTAGTAGTAGAGTGGTGTGGCGCCACATGAAGGGGCTAGAGGGGTGGAGTTTGTATCCCACCTTTTACAAAATTTTTGGATTATTTTGTGCTTCTTTTCCAAAGTGTCGGCCTAGGCTTTAAATAAGGTAAGGAATACTTTTTATTGATGGAAAGAAGACTAAGAAAATAAGGTAAGGAGGAGAGTAAGGAAAGAAGTAAAGGAAAGGAGTAAGAAGGGGGATATGTTGACCGAATATTTGGAAGGTGCTTGGGATAGAATTTTTGGTCAACCATGACCTTTATGGTGAATGAAGTACACGGTTTTGGTAGGGGGAGTGAGGGAGCCGATTTTCTTATGGTTTTTGTGCAAATTTGTGCATGAAAGGTTTTGGTTTCTTTTAGCATTTTGGGTACTTTTCTTTTCCAACTTCTTTTTCCCCTTGTTTTGGCCGAAACACTCTAGCACATCTGTTCATCTTTCTCCCTTGTTTAGCCGAAACCCTCAATCCATTCTTGCTCATTTTTTCATTTGTTAGCTGAAACTATCTAGCACTCTTTCTCCATCTTTTCTTTTCTTTTTCACTATTTCTTCAACCCTTCTTTCTTCTTCTTTAATCAACATTTTGGTAGCCGAATCTTCTTGTTCATTTCTCTCCATAGCCGAACCTTTTGACCCTTAATCTCTTCCTCATTATTTCTTTCTCTTTCGTGTTGGCACTCTCTTCTTTGATTGAATCGGTAAGTGGTTTCTTTCTTCTCTTTTCACTTTCTTTTCTCCCTAGTCGAATCGGTGGTTCTATTTTGTTTCTAAACCGAAATAACACTTTCTCCTACTCCCTCAAATCGTGATCATCTTTTCGTTTTCGTCGTGTTTTAGTGGGTGGCCGTATATCACATCATTGCCGATTCACCTCTAGCCTTAAGTCAAACGGTGGAAGTCGGATTTATAATCGTTAAGGTAATGGATTTCTTCAAGGTTCATTTCGATATCTCTCAATACTTGGTTATTCCCCTAAAACAAATCGATGATTATGTTTAAACGTTTATTCTAGGGACTAATCGCTCGTTCTTCTATATTCATTGATCCTTCGGAAGTAGTGGTAAGCCGAATCCTATCCCTAAACAACCACTTGCACTCATCATAGTATTTTCTAACCGAGACTTTTCCAACGGAGGCAAGTGGTAACGATTTGAAAGGAAAAGCGATTGGAGGACAAAAAGGGGGCGGATTTGCAATTCCTACTCCTAAGTTCAAACGTAGAGCGGTATCGACGATTCGGGATTTTCCACCGGGTTGTGGACCATCATCCAGTGAGAATAGACAAATCGTGGTCGTTCACGATACTAGGGGTAAGCATTTTTAGATCATCTGATTTAGATTTGGATTAATAAAATCATGTTTGTCGGTTAATCGAGTGTAATGGTGATTTAGGTGCTGACGATCAAGAAGGTTTAGTCCTTACCGTAATCAGGTGCGTAATCTCACACCGAAATTCCGTTGATTCATGATTCACCATTATGATTGGACGAATAGATCGTTGTTGTTTTACAAATTTAATAACCGTAATATAGCATGAAACGAGTAATTAGCTTAAACGTCAGTATTTCTAAAAATATGTTAAATTCGGTATGAAATTTGATAAATTACGAAAAAGCCCTTATGGGCCGAATTACGAATATACCCTCAATGAGCCGTGTTTATCAAAATGCCTTAACGGGCCGAATTGCTTAAATGCCTTTAAAGTGCCGATTTACGAAAATGCCCCTATGGGCCGAATTACGAAAATGCCCTATGGGCCAATTTACCAAAATATCCCTACGGGCCGATTTGATAGAATGCCTTAGTGACTGAATTACCAAAGAACCATAATGGGTCGATTCACCTTAATAAATTACTTGATTAATTGTTGATATTTATATGTGGATGTTTTATGTTATTTTATTATGTATGTGGCATTTTTACATATTGCATGGGATGGGAAAAATTGTATGGAGAGCAGTGTAGCCTGGTGGCATTGCCACAATTTGTATATTACTGTGCATAAATATGATTTCGGTGGCTTGACCACAAAAATACTATATGATAGTAGTTTGACTGCAAATTTGGTGTGAGTGGCGGGGTGGGTTGACTTGATCCCCGTAGGTGTGATTGACTGGTCGGGGGTGTGATGGATGGATGGGTTGGGTTGCATTCATTTACTTCATTTAGATATTGCTATGTAAATGGGCTTCGGTCCAAGATGATACTATACGGGTTCAGGCCCAGTGGATGACGGTAAGGGGGATTACACACTGAGTTCTAGTAACTCACCCCTTTTTTTCTTAATTCTTGCAGGTAATGCTTATTGATGTGGACTTGGGCCATGGATGACTGGGTGGAGGCCATACTTTAGAAATGGTGTTTTCGAACTTTAGTAAATTTCATTTTATGCTTTATTTCATTACTTTCACTATTTTGGGTTTAAAGTTGTAATAAGGCCTCTGGGATAAACTTTAATTTGCTTTATGTTTGGGACGTAATTATTATTTTTCTTAAATTGTTTTAAAAGGAGTTTTTCTAAAATCATAAATAATGGCTTCCAAAATTGATTAACAAATGGATTTCATAACAACCTTGTACAAATAATTTAACTTGGATTTTCTTATAAATTATCAACAATATTTTCAAAAGTCACGGTTTTAAAGTTCAATAATTTGATTCTTGATTCGTCAATCTACTTCTCAAAATTTGTAGTATTTTATCGAATATTTATAAACCAAACTTCCTTTCTTAACTATATCAAATTAACGTAAACCTTTAGTACATTTACAAGTTCTTTAAACACTTTCTTCCTGTGACATACCAGATCCGCTCGTAACGCATGGGCCGGGTTTGGGGTGTTACAAGAATGGTGTGTGAGGAAGGAAACTTCATGATTTTGGATTAAGTGTCATCGGTTCTTGCATGCATGTTAAGATTTGTTAGATTGATGGTCTGAGGTGTATTATTATCTTTCTTTTAGCTTAAGAAGCTAACGAGGGTCCAAGCAGTAAAGGCAAATGACTTGCTTTGTAGATTTGTTCTAAAGTTTTCGGTGAGTTCCTTCTTACTTCCATGTGTTTTAGTTTATATATTATTTATATTTAGTGAAAGGTAAGTAATCTCTTTGAAATGTATCAGTGATATTTGAGTGGATCGTATCAGTTTGGTGTAGTTAGTTTGAGTTAAGTCTATCTATGTTGTGAAGTAAACACCATCTTTCATGCTTAAGCATGTACCATCTACTTCTGATATGCGAGGTATGATCTGATCTATGGTTACGGAGAATAGGGGATATGTTTGTGTAGCCTCCAATAGGGCAGTTATATTACAAACTGGAGTAGCAGATCACAATAAAACATGTTATTCTGAATGAAAATGATATGAGAAGTTAAGGGGGAGTATGTATGTGAATGATTATATGATATGATTCTGATTCTGAATTTCGAGTACATGGCTGGCATGAAGATAGGTTGTCTAAGTTGTGTTAATTTGGCGTACAATATACGCCCATGTAATAAGTAAGTTGACATGCTAAGTCTATCTGTGTTCTGTATACGCTATTTGGTGAACTGTGATTATTCTGAGTAAGTCTATTTTAATTGCTTAATTGTGTTGTAAGTAATAATATGTATGATTTTCTCATTAGAACTTACTCTAGTACCTTTTCCTTCTCAAGCATGTTGACTAAAAGAAGATTTTGTTTGAAGGACTACGCTAGAGTGCTACTGCTATTGTGAGATGATTGTTTTGTTCTGTATCATGCATGACTCATGGGGGTGGCGAACATATGTATTTTGGAATGAATCTGTGTAAAGAATTATTACTTTATCAATACAATATTTTTATAAAAACTATATTAAACTTCAATGTTTGGTTTTGACTTAATATATTTTGTTTAATGAAGCTATTTATTTGAAACTATACGCCAGTGGTGTTGAATGTTATTCTAATATGCCAACATTAACACTCAAACTTTAGTAAAGCATTAGCTAATATACATTTTTTATCTGTATATTTGTAAAAAAATTTAAAGCTTCTGCCAAGTTGTTTTGCTATAAGTAGTTCGATATCAAGTTTAGTACATCATACTTGGACCAAACAATTGGGTTGGGTTTGGCATGTTAAAACACAAGCTGCAAATCGGAACATTAACCAATACTCGATGTTGCTCACACAAGCTGTCGAGAATCCGCAATAAATGCTAGATTCTAGCCATTAGTATGGTATCCACCATTAGTACGTAGTACCTGATAAATATAACAATGGCACATAGTGCCTGATACAACATGAACACTAGTACAAAGTACTTGATAAATATAAAACTGACATATAATGCCTAATACACCCTAATGACATGTCATTTGTATCCTAATCATTCACTAAGCTCACACGGTCCTTAATTAAATTTCCATAATTTAACATGATCCCATAAAACAACATGTACCAATTGTCATCTCATAACATATCTTAATTCATTCCAATAACATATAAATATCACTATTTACAATTCAGTCTTTCTATACCCTTTTAACATTTATTTCGTATCAACCATACCAAAACAACCATATATTTATACAAAATACAAGCACAAGTAAATATCAATCAAATTAAACCTAACACAAACTTAACTAAACGAAACAACAATAAACACCTTACCGAGGACTACTCACCAATTTTCCCTTTTCCTCGTTTATCGACCAGTTGATCCGTTTCTTGATCTATATAATAATTTAACTCAATAAACCATTTCAAATACCTTAAAATATCTAAACACATGTATTTGACCCCTTAATAACATTTTACATTATTTCCTTGAACTTTTACCTTTTATTCAATTTAGTCTTCAAAATCAAAACTTATACATTTTTCACAATTAAGCCCAAACCTTTTTGATCGAATCTACCTTTACTCCTACATAGCTCACGACTTATGAAATTTTATAAGAATTTCATGTCAAATTTAATTTTTTTGTCATTTAGTCTCTGAACTTAAAACTAACAAAAATCTCTTTACAAAATAGTCATTTTTTAACACCAAGCTTGTAAGTCTACCATTTAACTTCAAGAACATCTAAAAATCACTAATGGCAAGTTTTAAAACCTGTAACAATTTTACAAAATAGTCTTTGTACTAACTAGATTAAGCTACAACGATCTCGAAATCATAAAAATTATGAAAAATAGGTATCCAAATAACTTACATGGAAGAGATATAAGCTTGGCCAATTCTTCCATAAGAAACAATGGTCTTTTAAGTTGGATACCAAGAAAATGAAGAAGATTATGCTAATTGTTTTGTTTTAATCTTTTATTATTATTATCCTTAATGTTAACATAAAACAAATTAAATGAATATTATAATGACCACTAACCGTCCAAGCTCTTTAAAATATGGCTAATTGCCATTTAAAACCATCAAATTAAGTTTCTATGCTCATTTAAACCATATAAATTAATAGCGATTAACCTTTGCAGCTTTTACGATTAAGTCCTTTTTCCTTAAGTAACTATTCAAATATTAAAATTATATAACCAACCTTAATATGACCCACTAATATCCTTTTAAATATTAAATAAATAAAATTTATTGACCCACTGATTGGAATTGTGGTTCCAAAACCATTGTTTCTGACACCACTAAAAATCGGGCTGTTACAACTCTCCCCCAAAAAGGAATTTTTGTCCTTAAAAATCTTACCAGAGGAAAGGTTTGGATATTGTTATTTCATGGCTTCTTCCAGTTCCCAAGTGGCTTCCTCAACACCATGACGTTGCCAAGGAACTTTTCCTAAAGCTATCTATTTATTTCTTAACTCTTTAACTTCTTGAGCCAGAATCTTAACCGGTTCCTCACTTTACGTCATATTAGACTGTAAGTCTATTTCCACCGGAGCGTTCATGTGGGAAGAATCAAATATGTACCGTCACAACATTGACACGTGAAAGACATTATGAATCTATTCAAGTTTTGACGACAAAGCTAAACGATAAGCTACCACCCCTATTCTCTCAAGAACTTCGTACGGACCAATGGACCTCGGACTGAGTTCCCCTTTTCAACCAAAATAGAGAACTTTCTTCCAGGGTGACACTTTCAGTAATACTTTATCACAAACTTGAAATTTGATGTCTTTTCTTTTTAGGTCAGCATATGATTTCTAACGGTCTGAGGCAACTTTTAAACAATCTTGTATAACCCTGACTTTATCTTCACCCCCACGAATCAAGTCTACCCCAAAAATCCTTTTGTCACTCAATTTAGTCGAATACAATGGGGTTCAACACTTTCAACCATATAAAGCTTCGTACTAGGCCATTTTTATACTCGACTGATAACTGTTTTTATAAAAAATTCAACTAACGGAAGAAACCTTTCCCAACTACCTTCAAATTCAAGAATGCAACATCGGAGTATATCTTTGATTACCTGAATTACTCTCTTGGCCTGGCCGCTGATCTGCGGGTGGAAAGTCATACTAGAATTCTACTTAGTGCTCAAAGCCTCGTGTAACTTACCCCAAAATCTAGAGGTAAATCTCAGGCCGCGATCAAGAATGATTGATAATGGTTTGCCATACAATCTGTCACACCCCAAATCTGGCGATCTCGGTTAGAAGATGTATAGGTATGAAGATATCTGTTCGACGTATTGCAACTCACCCATTTATAGTCTTGTGGAGAATATAATTTAGCGCATTTTAACCGCAACAAAAGAAATTAAAGATTTTGTATTAGGTTGTTCTAATATTTAAGAAAGTATATGAGGAGCGATAAGTAAAACTTGTTAAGGATACCGTCAAGTGGAAAATGCGCTTATTTTGTTTAAATAGTATGCTAGTTTGGTTTTTGGGTGAGAATCGATTAAGAACCAACTAAGGTGAATGGTCAAATTGTATAAAGATAGGATTCTCATTTATATTTCTTTTGGTATTTGTAGGCCATTGGTTAGGATAAATTTTGAATATAATGGACACTTGTCAAGCTCCATTAAGGGAGGTTATATATATGTTTAGTGAGAGGGTTTGTCTAGATGGTTCTTCTTCTTAAAATGTTATTCTCTAGTTTCTCTTCTTTAAACTAGAAACTAGGGTTCCTAAATTTATAAAGTGGAGGATCTACTTCCTAGTAAGTCTGATAACTCTTCATGTTAATTTTTTGAAAGAATAAGGGAATTATCAAACTTTTGAACAGTGAATTGTTGTTAAGAAACCTTGCATGGGGGTAATCGGTGATTGAGATGTTAACCATTTTTCTTTGACTGGACTTTCATGGTAATTTTATGTTCTTTAAGCAGTTATTGTCATTGGTTCAAGAAGGATGTCTGAATATGGAGCCTTGAGCTACAGTTAGGTGAGTCTGTAACACCCCAAACCCGGCCTAGACGTCATGATCGAATCTGGCGATGTCACATGGTAGTGTGTTAGAAAACGGTAGCTTGTGTTGGAAAACCGTATCTTTGCTTAAAACGTTTTCCATTTAGAACTTATCATTATCTTTCATAATCCTCAAATCATGATTCATTTCCAAAACACTATACTTTGCTGAAGCTTTTAAAATAGTTTACATCTGTGTGGTGTTTTGATAAAACATTCATCTCTTTTGAAAACCCGAGTTTTACCTGCTACTAGTAGTTATAAATCAAACGATAAAAATCTCAAATTAAAAATATAATTCCAAAGAGGCCATGATATAGTACAATCCCCAACATAAAATCAAAATCAAATTTAAGTACTTAAATGGAAAGAAGTAGGTTGTGTGGCCACCGCTGAGTCCTCCGCCGCACCGATCCACCTATGTCTGGGGATTACCTGTACAAATTAAACAGAAGGGGTGAGTTTACGTAAACTCAGTGTGTAATCCCCATGCAACAATCAGTTAATAACAGATAATCTCAGTTTGGGCCTAAGCCCTTTCTAGTATCAGTATGCATTAGGGCCTTAGCCCATTACAGTGCAGTAACAGTATCAGATATGCAATCAGAAAATCCTACCCAACCAGCCTCTACACTCCATCTCCGTCAAACCCTACACTCCATGTGGGGATATAATCAACCCACCCATCCCTACACTCCAAGTAGTACCAGTTGCGGCACCAAACAGTAGTTTGCAGCTGAGCTGCCAGTAAGTTAGGCATGAAGCCTTGCAGTACACTTCCTCCAATCAATATCAATCCCCAACCCAATGCAATGCATCATACAGACATGTCATGGTATCATGTGCAATCAGTACAATGTGAATAGCATGCTCATCATACAGACATACAAATCTATCTCATATAGGCATATAACAGTCTTTCAGTCATTTTAGTCAATCAGGGGTCTAGATAAGCTTACCGACCCTACAGTAGGTTCACAGTTGTCTCGGGCGACCCGTGCAACCTTAGCAATGAATCAGTGAAAATGGGCTCAAACGCCTATGTCGTCTGCCCGTGTGGCCCCACACGCTCGTGTGGCCCACATGGCCCAAGTTGGCCTTGGCCGTGTAGATCACACGGCCTGGCCCAGAATCCCACACGCCCGTGTGGTGCACCCGTGTGGGACCACACACCCGTGTGGCCCACACAGCCCAACTGGTCGAGCCAAAGTCTAACACGGCCTTGCTCGGCCATCACATGGCCGTGTCACCTGCGCACGGCCTGGCTCATCAAACACACGGCCATGTCGCTTATAGCCTTGCACACGGCCTACCACACAGGTGGCCACATGCCCATGTGGCATCGACAGAATGCCTTTTCGACTTTCACCGAATCTCATTTCCTGTGCAATCGGTTACACACCTGGTTTGAAAAGATGCACAAATAGTCCTCGAGCACTCAAAAACCTATATTTAACAATTGAAAGCCCAATTCTAGTCACTGTATCTGAGTTGTTATGAACCGAAAATTCCCAAAACTTACCGACAACCTTACCTTTAACTAGCAACGATGATTTCTCGCTGCTAAAAAGCCGAAAAGTAGCCCACAGCTCCTTGATTGTCCCCTAATCAGAAAACAAACTCTTAATACTCCATTACTTCACCAAAACGAAACAAAACGTACCTCTAGACTTACCAAATACACACTAGACGTAGAGATGTGCAATATCGCTAAGAAAGGGGGGAAAAATTGGGATCGATATGAAGGGAAAATGCAAAACACGGCAGCAAGATGGGGAAGAAAGAATAGAAACGACAGAGAAAAGCAAAGCCAATCGTCAGAAAGAAATTTGGGAAAAAGAAATATTTTCTGATAACTTCCAAATATCCCATGCTCCTAAATTTACTCCTTCAAACTCTGCACTATTAGCATTTTACTTCCCCTCAAACTCCTACACGGCACTGGCAGCAAAAATAATACTCAAGCACAGCTCAAACCCAAGACCTCTAGCATAATGACACTCCACTTATCCACTAGACCAGCAAGCCCATTCTGACATGTTTTACAAACAATTTATTAAAAGCCTACTGTCTAGAGTTAGGGCTTTATACATAAAAATGCCAAAATTTTCCCCAGTCAAGGCTTGAACCCAGGAGTTCTCAGACATTCCCTGAACACTTAACAACTGAAGCAGATAGACATTGTGTCATAAACACCGGGAAATAAATATAAGAGATTTTTGGGGTGTTACAGAGTCTCTATCCTGACTCCAGTATGTGAATTATTCAAATAAAGATATACTTATATAAAGATAAATCTATAGGAAATGGGTAATTTTTGAAGTATAGTAAGATGTTGCATATGAAATGATAATATGTATAAAGTACTATATAAATAGGAAATTGAGTGATAACTGTGCAGGTAAAGTGTCGCGTGTAAAATGATATGCAGTTTGTGCAAGTATACACGTCAATTGAAGTAATAAAGTGATGAGTGAATATCATTCCCACGAGGATCGGATTGAGGCACAAAGTTGGTCAACTTATTTTAATAAAGTCGGGTTAATGCTATGGCAAAATGATTGAATGAAATGTTATGGCAAAACTAAGGTAAATATGCAATGATGAGTAATATATGAAATTAATAAATAACTGGAAATGCTATGGCAAAGGTGATAGTAGGAATGTAATTGCAAATATGAGAGTAATATGAAAATATTTTATAAATAAATAACTACTAATTATGTTGTGGCAAAGATACTTCGGCAAAGAATAAAGATATAGTATCTATGATATTTATGCGGTAGGTTGGGATTATTCAGAATCAACCTTCACTATCGATAATGCCGTGGCAAAATCTTGATTTACTTACTATGCAAAAGAGTCCTAAAGTGGTCTGTCTTTTCAGGGGTAAAACCTCAAGTTACTATCCCTGTTCATACAAGGTCTTACTACAGCAGCCTGTGTAATTCTTTTTATATAATGCAAGCATCATTCGAATGCTTGCTCATGGCATCCAATATTAGTTAAATTAACCTAAAATTTTCCGTATTAAATTAACTTAACAAGAATAATATTCCATCGACTATTCCTAAGTATTGTACTTAAAGAATTGAATGGACAGCAAGATAATCAGATTTATACCATGAAAATTAAAATCAGTTAAGTGTCATCAAAATAGTCCCAACCTAATGAGATTTAACTCATCGGTTGTGAAATAAAATCCCAAACCATCACCATCGTTTACAACCAAATGAATTAACAAGAGAACATGATGGAAATAATGGAAGAACGTCGGGAGAATAGCTTTCGCTGGTCCACACTTCAGCAGCACAATGCCCTGTGTTAGCCGAGAGGATGACTTCCTCTTTCAATCGAACCCTCTTACTCTTGCCTTAGGATCTTCCCGTCTTGTTGTTCTCTATCTTCTTGAGGTCTCCTTCATTGGCCTTTTATAAGCAAGTGTACTAGGGTTTAGCCAACATCCCAAGATTATCTTCTCTTTTTAAATTATTTTTTGTTTAAAAATCCCTTCTTTTTGGGTAGGTGGTTATCAGCTCATTATCTCATGATCTTTTTCCTCTTTTTAAATTCATTTTCTCTAAGATAAAACCAACAGCCCAAGATTTATCTCCTCCTCTTTTTAGGCAGATTTATCTAGTACAAGTAGAGTTGGCTAAAACTGGTTCGCGTTGACTGTTGACTCAGTTATATTTCCAGAATCGCAAATTGCCACGGCATACAAGTTAAAAAATCGTCCACCCTTTTGCCCCGACAAAGCTTCACTCCTTTATTTCTTGTTCCTCATCCTACACCTGCAAATCCACCAATCGCAGCCCTTGCAAAAGTATTTAAAAGTAAAAAATAAAATTTAAACACAGACCAAGCTTCTAATGCAATGATTAAGGAAAAATACTAATGGAATGTCTTAAAGTGCAACTAAATGTACTTAAGTACAGAAAATTAGCTAGGTCTAAAGGCATGAAATATAACTCTTTTCAAAAGTTATCACACCCCCAAACTTGAGTTATTGCTTGTCCTAAGGCAAAACATAAATGCATGCATGAATGCAAACATTTTGCCAGTGCACCAAACCAACTCATACATCTAAGTTATTCGAAGAACAACATATACATCAGTTAGCAATCCCATTTTTCCTAAAACTCGTTCGAGTGTCAAAGTTTGCTCAACAAAGGCAATGCAAAAAAATTCTCCCTAAAACAAAATTTCCTAAGTACTCATGTATTCTCTCTTTCAGCCTATAGCAAACATCTTCTAATTTACTTAGTTCATTTGTTACCTAAACATAAGTCACTTGCTTCATGTCTATTCACAATATATGATTCATAATTGCTTTCACTTTTCTTTTATTCTACTTTTTTTCTTTTTTAAAGTGTTAGTATTAAAGGATTTAGCATGTCACAAAATTATTTTGACTTGACAATCATAGTGGAGCATACAATGAATCGCCGAGTACTTAATCATGTCACAATTTCAATCAATAGTCACTCATGAAGCATAAAGCTTTTGACTAAAAAGACGGATGGAGCATACATGTAACAGCCCATTTTTAGTGAAATTGGAATAGTGGTTTCGGGACCACAAATTCGAGTCTGAAAAGAAAAATTATTTTAAATGTAACGCCCCAAAATTTAAGTACTTATTTTTGTATGTTTGTAACGCAAGTACTTGTCTGCTTCAGCGGTTAAGTGATTTTGGTGTGTTTGGAAGTGTCTGAGAAGTCTTGGGTTCAAGCCTAGGCTTATGCAAAAAGTTTTATTTTTAAGGAATAAACCCTTGCCTATAGTTAGTAGGCTTTTAAATTATTGTGGGTAAGGAAAGACATAAAAGGTCTGCTGGTCTAGGGGGTAAGTGGCGTTTTACCTATTCCAGTGGACTGAGGTTTGAATCTTGGTGGAGGCAAGAGAGTATTTATTTTGCTGCTGTGTCGTGGGGGGTGTTGTAGTTTGACTGAAACACTGAAGTGGTTGAGAAGAATTCAAATTGAGTGGTTGAGGGGAGGTGTGATCGGGTGGAGAGATTTGAGGAGGGATTTTGGGAGAATATCAAGGGGAGTGAGGGGAGAGGGGGAGTTGTGCCGAAATTGGACTATGGGCACTCATGAATTTGGCCAGAGGGGGGATGCTCCTCATTTCGGGTTTTGCCTATGCATTTTGTTCTCTTTTTGCAATTCCGGCTCCCTCCCATCTTTCCAAATATTTCTGACGACTTTTCGTTGTTTCCTTCCTTGCCGATTTTCTTTTCTTTCTACCCTCATTGTGCCGGTTCTGTTCTTACTGCTTTCTGCCGAATTTGTGTTCTCGTGGTCTCTTTCTTTTAACTTTCCAGAATACTACTCTTCTGAAAAAGGTAAGCAAACGTTTTCCTTTTCCCTTGGCCAAACCTTCTCCTTCTTTTCATCCTTCCCCTATCATTTCTTTTTGTTGATTCTTTTCTTTCCCTTGCAGCTGACTGTTTTTCCTTCCCGTTGTCGAGTTATCATTCTCTACGTACTGATAAGTTCTTACACTTCGTAGTTGGTACCCTTCTCGCATTGTTGGTAAGTGTAGATAATAAATTGTCATCCTATTGCCTGATGAATCAATGCTTATTTGATTTCGATTGGTGCCTAGGAGTTATTCGAGGGGTGGAAAATCGTTAATTGGCATTTACGTGGGCGAAACCTCCCTCTTTACTCGATTGAAGGTAACGCTGTTGCTTGTTAACGCTTGGTCAACTCGTGTGTTTCGATTGAGTAGGGATTTAAGTGATTAATTGCTGATTGTTTGGTTACACGTAGGTTGCAAGGGCTCTGGGCATTCCTTCTCAGCGAGTAGAAACCAGGTGTGTAAACACTGCCCAAATCGTAAACCGGCAAAAGCTGGAAAGTAGGAAAATTGACGCTACACGAGCGTGCACCCGCTCGTGTGGTAATCAAAACACATAAAATGTGGGCGTTAGACTATTGAGGCCACATGAGCGATTTCGTGGTCTTAGGCCATTTTGGGGACACGTTAGGCTGAATAGGCCGTGTGGGCCCAACGGGCTTGTTGGCCCTGCATGGGTAAACCACACAAACGTATGGAGAATATTGGGCCAAACTATGTAATGTTCATGACCGAGACCAATTTTGGGCTGTGTGGGCCACACGGGCATGTGGGCCCTAATTGGGCCCGCATCATGGGCCTTGTGCCCTTTTTCACTGTTTGACTGTTAAGGTTGCACGGGTCGCCTGAGACGACTGTGGACCTATTGATGGGTTGGTAAGTATCCCTAGACCCCCAAACTGATATGAAATGATTGTTATGCCCCTATGATATGAAATGATTGTTATGCCCCTATGATATAAAATGACTGTATGCCTTATGTTATGTATGAATGTATAAGAGCATGTCACGATATATATGTTGCATACATGTGTGATATGTTGCATGGGATGGGATTATTATTATTGGAGGAAGTGTACTATACTGGCAGCCCTCCTGCAAATACTGTTTAGTGCCGCAACCGGTGCTAATTTTAGAGTGTAGGGATGGGTGGGTGATTTTATCCCCACAAGGAGTATTGGGCTGGACGGAGTGGAGTGTGTAGAGGTTGGTTGGGTAGGATTTTTGATTGCATGCCTGAACTGTTACTTTCACTGAAACGGGCTAAGGCCCACACTGATACTGATACTGTAATGGGCTAAGGCCCAACTGATCTGAACTATTATTGATTTGGGCTTAAGCCCAGACTGTACTTGCCTATGGCCTGATTGGCCATTTTGCTTATATGGGGTTACACATTGAGTTTTCATAAACTCACCCATCTGTTTATCTGTACAGGTAATCCCCTGTCTTAGGCGGACCGGTGCTGCGAGGGATTCGGAGGTGGCCACACAACCGCACCTCTTTTTATATTTGAGTTTTATTTCCAATAAATTTGATTTGGGTATTTGTTCTATAATAAGGCCTCTTTAAATTTTAACTTTTAATTTGGGTATTTTACTTATTTTAATTCATATCTGAGAGTAGTAGGACGCGGATTTTCAAAAGATAAATGTTTTTCAAAACACCATGTTTTCGTAACATGTTATAAAAGCTTCCGCATCAAACATTGTTTTAAATTGTAATAACAAACTAATATGATCAATGTTCTACTAAAAACAACTGTAGTTTTCAAAGAACAAGATACCCTAAAATTTCCGTTAAGATCATAAACGAGATTTAATAATAAGAATGTATTTTCCAAAGAAACTATGTTTTCAGAAAACTCTTCAATGTAATGTCGCCAGATTCGACCATAATGTCTTGGCCGGGTTTGGGGTGTTACATTTAGTGGTATCAGAGCCAGGTTCCAAAATTCGACTGTGGTTTTTGGGTTTCTTCTAAAACTTGAAATTTTCAAAACAAACTGTTCCAAATGACTTGGAAGTATTTCGACACATTTTTATTAAATGTGTGGTACACCGAGTCTCCGGCGTCGATCTGGTAAGCCCTCTGAAACTTATGTTTGTTTAAAGTGAATTAATGAGACTACTATAGGTAGTAGACTGTACTGAAATATTCTGGTTAGGGAAAACTAAAACTGTAGTAAGACTGCGTTCTGCGAAAACAAACTCTTAAATACTGATATTGCTTTCCATAAGATATCTGTTAATCAACACTGGAACTGTAAACTGATGCATAAAATTGTTAAAAAATAGATAATACGCAAATAGATAAAGAGCACCAGAGGTACTCGTTGAAGGGGTACAAGAGGCCGTGGCGAAGGCCGTAGAGGTGCTCGGGTTGGGTCTTCATCATCGGGCCACATGCCTAACGCTGAAACTAGAGAGGCGCCGGCTTCACCTGTGACTGAGACTGGGTTTCACGATCGAGTGGCTAGGGACAATGCATTGTCCCAAGCTATGTTGCAAATTCTGGAGAGGGTCACTGGGCCCAACACTGGTACTGTGGGCCGTGGTTCGGTTACAGAACGACTATCATCTAATGGGGCTGAGATTTTTAGAGGTATTACTGGAGTTGCCCCTAACGTGGCTGAATATTGGATTTAGTCTACAGAGAGGATCATGGATGACCTCGACTGCACCCCCAAATAGAAAATAAAAGGTGCAGTGTCATTGTTACGAGATGAAGCCTATCAGTGGTGGCTTATAGTTAAAGAGGGTACTCAGGCCGACCGATTGACATGGGAATTCTTCAAGACTGCTTTCCAAGGGAAGTATGTGGGCGCTAGTTATGTGGATGCCCGGAGGAGGGAGTTTCTAAATCTGACTCAGGGGGATAAATCAGTGGCTGAATGTGAAGCTGAATTTCTGCGATTGAGCCACTATGCGCGTGGGATGGTGGCAACTGAATATGATCGGTATGTTCGGTTCGAGGATGGCCTCAGGGATAGTCTGAAACTTTTGATAGCTCCACAGAGGGAGCGAGATTTTTCCACACTGGTAGATAAGGCGAAGATCACCGAGGAGGTGAAGCGCACTGAGTGCCAGAACCGAGAAAAGGGTAGGAATAAGAGGGATTTGGAGCCCTCAAGTTCCGTTCAGAGGCCGAAGAAAAAGGCCAGAGTGGATGGGCCGGTCAGAGTTAGGGCCCCTAATGGTACTCTTTGGACCATGACCATGTGTTGGATCGTGGTAGACGCCATCAGGACGAGTGCTGTAAAAGGATTGGGGCATGTTTGAGATGCGGATCATTAGAGCACCGTATCAGAGACTGTCCACGGAGGCTCAAACAGATGGAAGTTATAGGTCGGGGTAATGTTCAGCCACTAAGAGGTGTTCAGCAACCACCGAGAGGCCGTGGTCAGGCCAGAGATGGAAATGGTATGGGCCGTGGTCGTGGAGCACCGGGAAGAGGTGTTGGTCACGCTGAGGTTCAATGAACCATCTTCTTGGCAGTTTTAATGGAACTTCCTTTTGGAGAATTCAACTTAATATTGGGCATGGATTGGCTGGTTAAGCATCAAGTGAATTTGGATTATGTTACTAAACTGGTGGTACTGAAAACTGTAGAGGGTGATGAGGTGGTGGTAATAGGGGAGCGTCGGAATTATTTGTCAAATGTGATTTCTACCCTGAAGGCCGAGAATTTGGTTCGTAAGGGTTGTGAGACGTATATAGCCTACATCGATGTTTTTTATTCTGAGGTTTCGTCTGTTAAAGATATCAGAACAGTCAAAAATTTTCTGGATGTTTTTCTCGATGAACTACCTGGACTACCTCCAAATTGTGAAGTTGAATTTGGGATTGAGCTCCTATCGGGTACAGCTCTGATGTCCATCGCTCCTTATAGAATGGCACCGAAGGAGCTAGTAGAGCTTAAGGCTCAGATTCAAGAGTTATTGGATCAAGGGTTCATCCGCCCTAGTGTGTCTCCATGGGGAGCACTGGTGTTATTTGTGAAAAAGAATGATGGATCCATGCGTATGTGCATCGACTACCGGCAACTGAATAAATTGACTATTAAGAATAAGTACCCCCTGCCGAGGATTGATGATCTATTCGGCCAGTTCCGAGGAGCTTCGGTCTTTTTTAAGATTGATCTTCAATCGGGGTACCATCAACTGAGAGTCAAAGAGGCTAATGTTCACAAGACAACGTTTAGGACTCGTTATGGTCATTATGAGTTCCTGGTGATGCCGTTTGGACTGAAGGATGCACCAGCAACTTTTATGGATCTGATGAACCGAGTGTTCCAGCCTTATTTGGATCAGTTCGTTGTGGTTTTTTATAGATGACATCTTGGTGTATTCGAGAACTGAGGATGAACATGACGCTCATCTTCGAGTTGTTCTGCAGATTCTGAGGGAGAAATAATTATACGCTAAGTTCAGCAAGTGTGAATTCTGGCTACGAGAGATAACATTTCTGGGCCATGTGGTATCTGCGGAGGGGATTAGAGTTGATCCTCGAAAAATTGAAGTTGTTTTGGATTGGAAGCCGCCTAAGACGGTATCTGAGATTCGAAGTTTTCTGGGTCTGGCAGGGTATTATAGACATTTTGTTAAGGGGTTTTCGTTGATTGCTACACCTCTGATTAAACTATTGCGTAAAGTGGTGCCATTTTTCTGGACTGATATGCAGCAAGAGAGTTTTGAGAAACTTAAGAAGGTTCTGACAGAGGCCCCTGTCTTAATACAGCCAGAGTATGGGAAAGAATTCACTGTCTACAGTGATGCATCACATGTCTGTTTGGGATGTTTGTTGATGCAAGAGGGTAAGGTAGTGGCATATGCGTCTCGCCAGCTTAAGTCTCATGAAGCAAATTATCCGATGCATGACTTGGAGTTGGCCGCAGTCGTATTCGCACTGAAAATCTGTAGGCATTACCTGTACGGTGAAAAGTGTATCATTTACAAGACCATAAGAGCCTCAAATACCTCCTCACTCAGAAGGAGCTAAATTTTAGGCAGCGTAGATGGGTTGAGCTGCTTAAGGATTATGACTGTTGGATTTAATACCATCCTGGTAAGGCTAATGTGGTGGCTGACGCACTGAGCCGTAGGGCTATGGCGGATCTGTGGGTGATGTTTGCTCGTCTCAGCTTATTTGATGATGGTATTTTGTTGGCCGAACTTCAAGTTAAATCGTCGTGGCTTGAGTAGATTAAGGATAAACAGTTGGAGGACGAGTCTTCGGGTCCTCGATTTCGACAGATTGAGAGTGGGGAAACTTCAAATTTTGAACTGAATAGCGAAGGGGTACCGTGTTTTCGTGGGAGAGTCTGTGTTTGAGGCAATCTATACTGCGAGAAGCGCATAGTAGTCCTTATGCTATGCATCTCGGCGAGAATAAAATGTACCGAGACCTTCGTGAGTTATATTGGTGGCCAAGTCTTAAGCGTGAAGTTACCAACTTTGTGTGTAAGTGTCTGACTTGCCAGTAGATTAAGGTAGAACATCAGTTACCTTCAGAGTTGCTTCAGCTAGTTAAAATTCCACTTTGGAAGTGGGAGAGAGTAACTATGGACTTCGTTAGTGGACTGCCCCTAACGCCTACTAAGAAGGATGCAGTATGGGTCATCGTGGATCAGTTGACCAAGTCAGCCCATTTCATACCAGTTCGTACTGATTACTCCTTGCAGAATCTGGCTAAACTATATGTGGCTGAGATAGTGAGACTGCATGGGGTACTGGTTTCTATAATATGAGATAGAGATCCTCCCTTCACATCTTAGTTCTGGAAAAAAGTTACACGAGGCTTTGGGTACAATGTTGGACTTCAGTACTGCGTTTCATCCTCAAATAGATGGTCAATCAGAGAGGGTGATTTAAATACTGGAGGATATGTTAAGGAGTTGTGTAATAGATTTCTGAGGCTATTGGGAAGGCTATTTGCCATTGGCAGAGTTCATATATAACAATAGCTACCAGTCTAGCATACAGATGGCACCTTACGAGGTATTATATGGCCGTAGGTGTCGTACTCCTTCGTGTTGGACTGAGTTGGACGAGCGGCGTGTTCATGGCCCTGAATTGGTTTCTGATACTGAGGACAAAGTTAGAATAATGCGGGATCAATTGAAGGTAGCATCTGATAGATAGAAATCGTATGCGTATTTGAAGCGCAAGGAGATTGAGTATTCTGTGAGGGACTTCGTTTTTCTCAAAGTCTTGCCATGGAAGAAGGAATTGAGATTTGGACGGAAGGGCAAGTTGAGCCCTAGGTTTATTGGGGCTTATCGCATACTGAAGCGTATGGGATCGGTTGCCTATCAACTTGAGTTACCTCCAGAGTTGGATTAGATTCATGATGTCTTCCATGTCTCTATGCTGAGGCGTTATCGCTCTGATCCCACACATGTGATATTGACTGAGGAGATAGAGGTTAGATCAAACCTGACTTTTGAGGAGGAACCGGTTTAGATTTTAAATCATGATGTGAAAGTGTTGAGGAAGAAGTTTATCCCACTGGTTAAGGTACTTTGGCGCAATCACAGTTCCGAGGAGGCCACGTGGGAACCCAAAGAGGCGATGCATCAACAATACCCTCATTTGTTTTGGTCAGGTAAATTTCGAGGTCGATATTTTCTTTTAGGGGGGTAGAGTTGTAACGCCCCAAAATTTAAGTACTCATTTTTGTATGTTTGTAACACATGTACTTGTCTGCTTCAGTGGTTAAGTGATTTGGGTGTGTTTGGGAGTGTCTGAGAAGTCTTGGGTTCAAGCCTGAGCTTGTGCAAAAAGTTTTGTTTTTAAGGAATAAACCCTTCCCTATAGTTAGTAGGCTTTTAAATTATTATGGGTAAGGCAAGACATAAAAAGCCTGCTGGTCTAGGGGGTAATGTAACACCCCTAACCCGTAACCGTCACCGGATTAGGGTTAAGGAGTATTACCGAACAAACCGGAACATTTACAATCATTTCACAACACAAAGTATTTCATCACTCAAACATATCAAGATATATACATATAGTTCCTTAACGAGGTCTACGAGACGTTAAACATACACTAAAAAGGGGTCGGGACTAAGCTCGAATCATACAAAATTTTTCCGAAAATCAAATATTTTTCAAAACCACAGAGGTCACACGCCCGTGTGGGCAAACCGTGTGCCTCACACGGCCTCAGACACACCCATGTGTCCGAGCCGCGGCAAAATAGGGCATACATACTAACTTTTCCACACGGCCTGTGACACGCCTGTGTGCCTCACCCGTGGTCGACACTGACTTGCACCACACGGCCAGTCACACGCCCGTGTGTCCAGCCCGTGGTCGAGTCTAACTTGTTTTGAAATACAACCTCGAAGGACACGGTCGAGTCACACGCCCGTGTGCTCAACCGTGTGGGCAATTATAGGCCATTTGCAAGGCCAAACTTGCCACCCACACTTAGGAATCACCTACAAGCATCAAACCAATTCCAAACCATGCCACAAATGAAATCAATATATACTAATTATGCATCTTTATAAACTCATAACATCATCAATCTTTTTCTTATACAAATCCCTCTCAACTTACTACCACAAATATCATTTGCACATTCAAAAACATGAAATTTATGCATCATTTAACCATACCATTTCATATTATGAACATACTCCATTCTTATCATCCAAACATACCATAAGGGCATTCTCTGCGAACACACATACAATTATTAACCATTCTTTTCACACATTTAAAGCATATACCAAAATCATTTATCTTTCAAGCCATATCACATGGAAAGAACTATACAACTCAAAATATACCATATCTACTAGCCTATACATGCCATATTCACATATATACATTTTCCAAAAGTACCAAAATAAATGGCCGATAGTGTGATTTAGTCACTGACGATCCCCAGATCCGAGCTAGCTTTAAAAACACTGTAAAATAGAGAAACATTTCACACAGTAAGCTCTAAAGCTTAGTAAGCTCGTAATATAATACATTTAACTCTATGATTCAAAATCAATATACAAAATAAACCATCACATATATTATGTTACCAAAATGCACCATCTCATCCTAAGTCATGTGCTTACACAACTAAACTTTTGTCCATCAATAAAATCATCAACCACATAGGTTTCGATCATACCTTTGCCAACACTTAGTTAACTTACCTTCTTGCTAATCAATGCTCGATACCACACTTCAATCATCCTCATCATTCATTCGATTTACTCGCACACTTAGTGCCAAATTGCATAGCTAAAGCTTAATTATCATCGCACACTTAGTGTCTTTATGTTAAACCGAATTTAACTCGGTATGGCACACACAGTGCCAATCAATACAGCCGAAGCTTTCTTTATTTCGCACACACAGTGCCATTCACCTCTGTCTCAATTCTAAATATGCACACTTAGTGCCATATTTCTTAAATTCACATATAACATGACCAATTCATCAACAACATATATTCATTCATTACATAATACATGAATACAATTTAAACAATTCGTATTATACACGAACTTACCTCGGACGTCGAAGTTACGAAACAAGTTGATTAATCGAGTGCTTTGTCTTTGCCTCGATCTCGATCCGAATGTCTCTTCTCTTGATTTATATATATTAAAATTTAGCTCATTCAATCACCAAATCATTAAATTTAGTCCAAACACATATTTAGGGCATTTTACAAAATAGCCCTCACATTTTCACATTTCGACCCTTAAGTCCCTATTTCATAAAATCACCAAATTCACATAATTTCATCTCACACATGCATAGCCGAATTTTCCTTGTGTCCATACAAGACCACATATTTCATTTATTTCACATTTTAGTCCTCTAATTTCTCATTTTCACAATTTAGCCCAAAATAGTCAATTTCATCAAAAATTCAAGAACAAAATATATTAACCCAACATCAAACATTCATATTTCACAATCAACTATCACAAATCTCAAACATTCATCAATGGCATATTTCAAAATCACCAACAAATTCAAAAATTAAGACATGGGCTAGCTAGAACACAAAGCAACGAACACAAAAACGTAGAAATCATCAAAAACTGAGTTAAAAACACATACCAATTGGAGCTTGAGCTTGCTGAAACCTTCAAAGCTCATAAACCCTCTTTTCTTTTCTAATTTCGGTGGAATAAGATGATAAAAATGGCCATCAAATGTTTTGTTTTAATTATATTAACTTTAATATACTATTTACCATTTTATCCCTAATATTAACATTAAAATTCCACTAATTTATATCCATTATCGTCCATGCATGATCCCAAGGGTAAAATTTCAATTTAAGGACTCCACATTATAAAGACATTAGCAATGTAGCACTTAAACAATCAGCACACAGCTTTTGCATTTTATGCGATTAAGTCCTTTTATCAAATTGGACACTCAAACAATAAAATTTTCACACAAAATTTTCACACATGCTCAATCACATACTGCAAACACAGAAAATAATATTAAACTATTTTTCTGACCTCGGATTTATGGACCCGAAACTACTGTTCCGACTAGGTCTAAACTGGGTTGTTACAACTCTCCTCCCCCCTTAGGGATTTTCATCCCCGAAAATCTTACCAGTGAATAGGTTCGGATATTGCTCTCTCATAACATCTTCAAGCTCCCACGTAGCCTCTTCAACTTTGTGTTTGTGCCACAACACTTTCACTAAAGAAATTTTCTTGTTTCTCAACTCTTTAGTCTCTCGTGCCAAAATTCAGATCGGTTCTTCACTATACGATAAATCTGACTGAATTTCGACCTCAGTAAGAGCAATCACATGAGATGGATCGGATCTGTATCGTCAATAAGCAACATCAATTTATAAGCAATCGGCCCAATTTGTTCAATAATCTCATACGGCCCGATAAACCTTAGACTCAACTTGCCTTTTCTGCCAAAACAAAGTATTTTCTTCCACAGAGACACATTTAAAAACACTTTATCACCGATCTCAAATTCAATGTCTTTCTATTTCAAATCTACATACGACTTCTGACGATCTGGAGCCGCTTTCAAACTGTCACGGATCACTTTCGCTTTCTGTTCGGTCTCTTTAATCAAATCGACCCCGTGTATCTTATTCTCACTAAGCTCAATCCAATACAATGGAGTTCTGCATTTACGGCCATAAAGAGCCTCATATGGTGCCATTTTGATGCTAGATTGAAAACTGTTATTATACGCAAACTCAATCAACGACAAATGTTTTTCCCACGTACTTTCAAACTCAAGGATGCAACATCTCAACATATCCTCAAGAATCTAAATGATCCGCTAGGATTGACCATCCGTTTGCGGATGAAATGCAGTACTGAAATGTAACTTTGTGCCTAAAGCCTCTTGCAATTTCTTCCAAAATCGCGAGGTAAATCTCAGATCTCTATCAGATATAATAGATAGTGGCATCCCGTGCAATCTCACAATCTCAAAAATATACAATCCAGCTAATTTATCAAGTGAATAATATGTTCTCATCGGAACAAAATGAGCTGATTTCGTCAATCTGTCAACTATCACCCAAATTGCATCTTTCTTTCTCGGAGATAAAGGTAGTCCCGACACAAAGTCCATCATGATTCTCTCCCATTTCCACTCAGGAATCATAATCGGTTGTAACAAACCAGATGGAACCTGATGTTCAGCTTTAACTTGCTGACATATTAAACATTTCGAAACAAATTCTAAGATATCCCGTTTCATACCATGCCATCAATAAAACTGTTTAAGATCATTATACATTTTTGTACTTCCCAGATGAACAGCCAAACGACTATTGTGAGCTTCGTTCAAAATTGACTAAATCAACTCTAAATTCTTCGGAACACAAATCCGATATCTGAATCTCAAACAATCATCATTATCCACTCGAAATTCTGAATCAGAATTCAAACCACATTGAGCTCATTTTGTCATCATCTCAGTATCACTTTTCTGGGCATCACAAATCTGACGTATAAACATCGACCTCACTTTCAACTCAGCTAAAATTGAACCATCATCACACAAATCTATTTGAGTACTCATTGCTCGCAAAGCAAATAAAGACTTTCGGCTCAAAGCGTCAGCAACAACATTAGCTTTTCCCGGTTGATAATTAATTACTAATTCACAGTCTTTAAATAATTCTAACCATCTCCGCTGTCTCAAATTTAATTCTTTTTGAGTCATCGGATATTTCAAACTCTTGTGATCAGTATAAATGTGACATTTCTAACCAAATAGGTAATGACGCCAAATCTTCAATGCAAATACAATCGCGGCTAATTCAAGATCATGCGTCGGGTAGTTCTTTTCATGCGGCTTTAGCTGTCTCGAAGCATAAGCTATTACTTTGCCCTCTTGCATCAACACATAGCCCAAACTATTCAACGATGCATCACTGTAAACAATAAATTCTTTACCCGATTCAGGTTAGACTAACACTGGTGCCTCTGTCAACAATGCTTTCAACTGTTCAAAACTCTGCTGGCACTTTTCTGACCACTCGAATTTAACATCTTTCTGCAACAATTTTGTCATCGGAGTCGCAATCATTGAAAATCCTTTCACAAACCGTCTATAATATCTCGCTAGTCCCAGAAAACTACAGACTTTAGACACATTTCTTGGAGACTTCCACTCCAAAATTGCTGAAATTTTGCTCGGATCAACTCGTATACCAGATGCTGACACAATATGTCTCAGAAAACCAACTTTACGCAACCAGAACTCACATTTGCTAAACCTTGCATACAATTGCTTCTCACGTAGAGCCTGTAACACGATACTCAAATGCTTGGCATGTTGCGTCTCATAACAAGAATAAATCATAATGTCATCAATAAACACCACGACAAATCGATCCAAATACAATCTAAATATCCTATTCATCAAATCCATAAACACTGCAGGAGCATTCGTTAGTCCAAAAGGCATAACTAGGAATTCATAATGTCCGTACCTCATTCTGAAAGCAGTCTTCGGCACATCTGAATCTTTAACTCGTAGCTGATAGTAACCCAATCTCAAATCTATCTTAGAAAACACTGTAGCTCCTTTCAGCTGATCAAACAAATCATCGATTCACGGTAAAGGATATTTATTCTTTATCGTCACTTTGTTCAACTGTCGGTAATCAATACACATCCTCATAGTTCCATCTTTCCTTTTCACAAACAACACAGGAGCATCCAAGGGTGAGAAACTCAGTCGTGCAAATCCTCTATCTGTCAACTCTTGCAACTGAGACTTCAACTCCTTCAATTCTGTCGATGCCATTCTATACGGAGCTATTGAGATAGGAGTTATTCCCGGCACTAAGTCAATACCAAACTCAACTTTTCGTATCAGAGGTAATCCCAGTAATTCTTTAGGAAACACATCTGGGAACTCGCGAACTACAGGTACAGATTCAACTTTCTTTTCAGTCACTTTTGCATCTATCACATACGCAAGATAAGCTTCGCAACCCCTTTTTACATAACTCTGAGCTTTCATTACTGAGATCACAACTAGTAACCCATTCAAATCAATGGATTCAATTCGAACTATATCACCATTCTGACTTCTCAACTCAATACTCTTTCGTTTACAATTCACAATAGCATTATGCAAAGTGAGCCAATTCATACCATAAATTATATCAAATTCATCGAATGATAGCAACATCAAATTAGCCGGAAAACAAATATCTCGAAACATCAATGGACAGTTCTTGCATACTTTATCAACCAGGACACACTTGCCTAAGGGGTTCGATACTCTAATTTCAAAATTCAGTAGACTCAACAGGCAGAGTCTTACTAGATACTAGATTCACACACACATAGGAATGAGTAGATTCTGGATCTATCAACGCAATCACATCAGTATCAAATAGAGTAAAAGTACCAGTTATGATGTCTGGAGATGACGCTTCTTCTCGTCCACGAATAGCATAAGCTCGAGCAGGTGCTCTCGCCTCCGATCTTACAGCTGTATCTGATGTTCCTCTTTGACTACCGCTTACATTTCCGGTGTTTTCGGGTGGTCTACCTCTAGCTGTCACATTACTTAGTCTGGCATTCTGTACATTGTCTTTCTCAGCTAACTTTGAGCAATCACAAATAAAGTGATCTCGTGTGTAACACCCTTTACCCGTGTCCGATGCTGGGACAGGATACGAGGCATTACCATACTTAACCATACTTGAACATTCATTTTCGGGCTATAAAATTCCGTTCTGACTTAAAACCTTTCCTTCTTAATCATAACGTGCATAATACGAGCCTACAAAACCCTAAACACACATCCGGGAGATTTCAGAGTTCAACCGGAAACTTTTGCACTCTTTGAATTTTTTTGCCTAGACAGGGGTTACACGCCCGTGTGGGCAGGCCGTGTGGTCACACATGCCCATGTCCCTGGTCCGTGTAGAATTTATTTTCATTTCGAACCTACAGGGGTTTTCACACAGCCGGACACACGCCCGTGTCAATGGCCCGTGTCCTTCACACGGCCTAGACACGCCCGTGTCCTCACCCGTGTGTGAAAACTAGGGGTATTCTGTTTATGACGCCAGCAACCCCTTAAGAAGCACACGGCCTAGGCACATGCCCGAGTGCTGACCCATATGACGAATTGAATTCTTGCAATTAAAATGCAGGGGACACACGGCCTATCAACACACCCATTTGGGTTGGCCGTGTGTCTACCCGTGTGGACACTTAGAGGCTATGATCGTGTCCAAACTAACTATGACAACGAATAAGGCAAGCGCATCTATCGTTCGGTAGTATAGTTATGGCAAGACCGAAAATATCGTATCCTCAAGGACCAAGAGTACTAGTAGTTACTATCTTTTTATTATCTAGCCTAAGTATTAAGAGAATCAATGTTTAATTAACTAATTACTAAAATAAGGATGCTAAGACACAGAGAGTGAATTGGGAAAATACTTTTGGGAAAAACCAGTTGATTAAGACAATACCCGAGGAAGAATCTATATCTAGGGTTGCGATCAACTCTGCTTAACTATGTTAGATCTACTCTTAAACAGGGACTTTTGCTCCACTGCCTAAGCACATCAATACTTGAATCAATATCCTGAAATATTAAAGCAAGAATTAAGATCACGTAATTATGAACAAATCAAGTATTTATCATACAATTCAGAAAACAATAACAAGTTCCGTCTTAGGTTTCATCCCCCTCAAGTATTTGAGGGGTTTAGTTCATGTTTAATAAAGAATACATCTCAGAAGAAAGTAAATAGCAAAACATAAGAAAAACCCTAAACCCCCTGAAGGAAATTGAAGGGAAGATCTTACGTCTTGAGTGTGATTCTAGCTTCTGAGATGGATCAACTGGCTTTCTTGGAGTAATTCCCTATGTTCAGCCCTCTCTGGCTTCGCCTCGTCAAAAGCCCTGACAGAAGGCTTCTGTCGAACTCCCCTTTTAGGTTGCCCTCTAAGGTGTTTATATAAGCTTTCGGGATTCCTTACTTGGCCCACAAGTATCCTATTCCGAGTGGAATTAAAATGGGTCACGACAGGGACACGCCCGTGTGGATCAAGCCCAGGCCGTGTTCAGGCCTGCTAAGGTGGCACGGTCGTGTGGTAAACTCCACGTTGTGTTGATTTCTCGCTTTGGCCCATTTTCTCCGTTTTCAGCCCGTTTCTCATTCTTTTCATCCCCTGATGCTCTCCTAAGTATAAAACATGAAATTAAAGGATTAGGAGCATCAAATTTCATAGTTCAAGGGATAAATCATCCAAAAGTATGCTAAATGTGGGATTAAAATATGTATATATTACGGTTTATCAAATACCCCCACACTTAAGCATTTGCTTGTCCTCAAGCAAAATTATCAACTCACAATTAAAATAGAATTTCCTCGATTCATAACCTTCATCAATAATGTTTCATCATAATCCATGGGTAATTCATACATTGATAATTTAACAAGAAAGTTCCTAAAGATTCAAACAATCAAAGTCATAGTTTTTATAGTACGAAAAATAGGTGTTTTCCCTTACCTAAATAATCACCTTTTAATTAAAAATTAACAAGAATTGACATCCTTACTAAGGGTTCACTCAAATCACTCAAGGTGTTTAAGGTTAAAAAATAAGCACTCAAGAGTCAAACATGAAAAGTTAATCCCATAGGCTTGCCTGAAAATCAAATCTCCACTTCTGTAAAATGAGATGATACACAAATCCAAAGGTCTTTTATGGGTTGTAACGGGGCTTGAATTAAAGGTGTGGATAAAGGCTGAATTAGAGGGTTAGTATCGAGACTGAATTGATAAATTACCTAACTAGAAAAATAACTAAAACTTAAATAATTACATCAATTAAGAATTCATCACTAATAACACGAGCTTCATCTCAAAATGTAAAATTAAATGTAAGCTCAAATAACATAGAACTAATAATGAATATACTTCGTTTTTTTTTTAAGAACAAATCATACAATAATAATAAGATAGAATTTAACAACTGAAATAAAGAAATTAGTTAAGTAACCGATCAAATCGAATCTCGATATAGGGGTAGTAAAGAGAAATGGTGATAACAAATACAAAGTGGGTTTTGGGTTAATATTAATGGGTGAGTCAAGAAATGGTTTGTTAGTCTCAAAGGGGTTCACTAGGGGTTAATTATGAAGGTAGGCTTTTTATGGAGTAAGTGGGTTAAAACCTAGGTGCCTTTATCATCTCAGTATATCAAATCAAAAGTGTGATCTTGACATGCATAATCAAAGCAAGTTCTAGAATAACAAATCAATGTTGACACACTCATTCCAACAAAGTGAGCACGAAAAATATTTGCTCTAAAAGGCTCAATATCTTACAAAAATTTATGGTTCTTGATGTCAACCTTGTAAATTTCAAACTTCAAGGTAATAATTAGATTCAGGTAAACAACCTAACAAATTTTTAATTCTGAAAATAAACTCATCATGCTTGATTCTCTAGTCTCCTAAAGTTTAAATCATCACTGCACAATTAACAATAACTTAATCCAAAACATATCAATGAAAATCATAAATCAAAAGAAATTTTATTCTAACAGTAATATGAGAAGATTATTTAAGAACAAGATATAATTCAGGGATTTGAGAATAATGCAAAAAGTTAGGAACTTTTCACGATAAAATTCACCCACCACACTTAATATGTACATTGTTCTCAAGGTACGAATATAACAATTAAAATAAGAAAAGCACAAGGGAGGGAGAGAGGTGAAACTTCCTGAATTTTGGATGGAGTCAGAGAAAAAAAAATCGGGGAAATTCAGGCCGAGTTGGAGGAAGACATTCTTGTGGCGGTGGTGTCTATGGTCGTGGTGGGGTGATTCCCAAGTAGCCTTTAGAACCTAAAACCAAGAAACTAAATTAAAATAGACTGAATTAAGCCCAAGAGAAATAAAGAGAAGGAAAATAAAGGAGAAGAGAAAAGACATAGGTAGAATAAATGGACTCAATGTCCTTGGCTTGTCGGATAAATGAAGTAGCTGGCATGAACTTATGTTGATCGGCCTTGCACGGGGAGACTGTGCTAGGATCCTTTTGCTTCTTCGACATGGGTAGAGGGCAAAACTTAAAGAAAAAGGGTATGGAAGAAGGGAAAATTTTGGGAGCAGGTGAGAAGGGGGGGAAGGGTTTAAATAGAAATCTGAGATCTGGTGACTCCCCACGCCCGTGTGCCATGGCGTGTTAGGTTGCACAGACGTATCGCGCGGCCGTGTGGTGGTTCGTTCGCTTCTCCCACGCTTGTATAAAGGTTTCCACGCCCGTGTATCTTTCTCAGTGTCAGCGACGGCCTCAAAGCACGGGCATGTCTCATACCCTTGTGACTTTCTCAGTGTTGACCACGGTCGTTGCATTTTATCGCCGTCCGTGATTTGGGGATTTCTTTCATCCTTGATTCGTACGATCTCCGCCACGCCAGTGTACAAATCTGTGATGTCCAAACGGCCATGGCCACGCCTGTGTGCAAGGCCATGTGGTACGGAAACCTACGCTTTATTTAATTTGGTTAGTCTTTAGTTAGGTGCTAAAAATCAAATATATGAAAATTAAAGGGGTTAGTGCTCAGGTTGCCTCCCGAGAAGCACTCGTTTAAAGTCTTAAGCTAGACTTACCTCTCATTCGCGTATTCATGCTGGTTTGAGGAGTTGAAACTCCTCTCCCCTGCTATCAGTCATATGATTCTTATATAATTTGAGTCGAGTGGCGTTTACCTTAAAAGTGCCGAACTTAGGATTAGTTACCTCGACTGTTCCGTATGGGAAGACATTCAGTACCGTAAAAGGGATCTCTTCATTAAGGTTTGGAATTGTGATTCGAGGGTCTATCTTTTCCAACAATACTTGATCTTCTATTTTGAAGTGATTTGTTGTTCCTAGTTTCTCCTTGAAATGTGTCTTCCACTCGTCTAGTTCCTCGACCTGAAGCCTTCGTTCCTCATGAATTACTTCTTTATTGGCACGGGGTCTAGGATCAGGTTCAGTTATATGTTTTCGTGGTACTTCCTGTAAAGAAGGTTGAACCAATTGGTTATCAATAGAATTTATGTTCTCACCTATTTCACTTGACGTCCTAGCCGAGTCAAGAGCCTGAAGAGTGATCGTTTCGTCACCTACACAAAGTGTGAGTTCATCTGTACCAACGTTAATTTTAGTTCCAGCAGTTGCTAAAAAGGGTCTTCCTAAAATTAAAGGAACATTGTTGTCCTCATCCATGTCTAAAACAACAAAGTCTACTGGGAATATAAATTTATCAACTTTGACTAGCACATCTTCGATTATACCCCTAGGAACTCTAATGGTTTTATCAGCTAATTGAATGCTCATCCTAGTTTGTTTGGGTTTCCCTAGGCCTAGTTGTTTAAACAGTTTATAAGGCATGACTTTGATGCTTTCCCCTAGATCTGCTAAAGCATTATCAATATATAAACTACCAATTAAACAAGAAATCGTAAAAATCCCTGGATCTTTTAATTTTCGTGGTAGTTTGGTTTTTAGAATTGATGAGCACACTGAGTTTAGCTCCACATGCGACGCCTCGTCTAACCTCCGTTTGTTTGTCAGAAGCTCTTTTAAAAATTTCCTTGAATCTGGCATCTGCGAGAGAGCTTCAAGAAACGGTAAGTTAATATGTAATTTCTTTAAGAGTTTAATTTACCAAATTGTTCCTCTGTGTGGTCTTTCTTCATTGCATTGGGATATGGCACTCGAGGTGTATACTCTTTAATGACAGGTTTCTGTGTACCGTGGCTTACCTCAACCTTACCTTTATTTACCACGGGTTCTTGCCTTGGCTCAGATTCAGATTCTACTAACCCTTCACTATCGTGATCAGTAATGGCATGAATTTGCTCCTTTGGGTTAGTTTCAGTGTTGCTTGTCAAACAACCTTGCGGTCGTTCTGAGATTAGCTTAGCTAGCTGACCTAACTGGTTCTCGATCCCTTGAATCGATGCCTGCTGATTTTTTAGCATTGTCTCGTTGTTTTGAAAACGGGTTTCTAACACCGCGATAAATTTTGTTAGCATCTCCTCAAGGTTTGGCTTTTTCTCTTGTGGGATGGGTTGTTGTTGAAAGCCTGGAGGGGGTTGTTGTCTTTGATTTCCTTGACCTCCCCATGAGAAATTTGGATGGTTCCTCCACCCTAGATTATAAGTGTTACTATAAGGGTTATTTTGAGGTCTAGAATTGTTACCCATATAGTTCATCTGTTCGTTTTCTATGCCAGGGTTGTAGGGTGGATATTCTTTATTGTTCGACCCTCCTCCATTTGTATCGCACTGCATCACTAGATGTACCTGCGAGGAACCACACAAACCATCAATTTTCTTACTTAAGAGTTCTACCTAATTTGATAGCATGGTTACTTCGTCGAGGTTGAAAACACGGGAGGCTTTTGTTGGCTTTGTTCTCATAACTTGCCACTGATAATTATTTAGTGAAATCTCTTCAATGAATTCATAAGCAGCCTCAGGTGTTTTATTGTTTAGTGTACCGCCGGCGGATGCATCAATCAACTACCTAGTCGAGGGGTTCACACCGTTGTAAAAGGTTTGAACCTGTAGCCATAATGGTAACCCATGATGAGGGCACCTTCTCAATAAATCCTTATATCTCTCCCATGCATCGTAAAGTGTCTCTAAATCCATCTGCACAAAAGAAGAGATATCATTCCTCAACTTAGCCGTTTTAGCCGGCAGAAAATATTTTAACAAAACAATTTCGGTCATTTGCTCCCATGTAGTGATTGATCCTCGTGGAAGAGAATTCAACCACTGTTTGGCTTTATTCCTTAAAGAAAAGGGAAATAATCGAAGGCGAATGGAATCATCAGAAATGCCATTAATTTTAAACGTATCGCATAATTCCAAAAAGTTCGCTAAGTGTGTGTTAGGATCCTCATCCTACAAACCATCAAACTGAACAAATTGTTGAATCATCTGTATAGTGTTAGGTTTTAGTTCAAAATTTTTTGCAGCGACAGTAGGTCAAACAATACTTGATTTAGTTCCTATTAAATTAGGTTTAGCATAATCATACATAGTTTGAGGAACAGGATTTTGATTAACCGGGTTTGCGACAACTACAGGAGGTAGCAAATTATTATCAGCCATCTCTTCGGTAGTGTTGGTATCATTCTCTTGCTCTTCTTGTATGTACTGTAGGCTTCGCCTAATTTCTCTGCGGTTTCTGCGAACGGTTCCTTCTATATCACTATCGTAAAGTAGAGGTCCTGACGGGTTTCTTCTAGTCATAAACTAGAATACCTGCCAGAAGCAAGGAAAAAAAATTTAGCAAAGTTAAAATAAAATAAAAAATAAATATAAATTGCAAATAAATAGAATGGCTAAAGTAATAAAAATCAAGTGTTTCTAATATCTTAGTCCCCGGCAACGGTGCCAAAAACTTGATTGTGTCCAAACTAACTATGACAACGAATAAGGCAAGCGTACCTATCATTCGGAAGTATAGTTATGGCAAGACCGGAAATATCGTATCCTCAAGGACCAAGAGTACTAGTAGTTACTATCTTTTTATTATCTAGCCTAAGTATTGAGAGAATCGATGTTTAATTAACTAATTACTAAACTAGGGATGCTAAGACACAGAGAGTGAATTGGGAAAATACTTTTGGGAAAAACCAGTTGATTAAGACAATACCCGAGGAAGAATCCACCTAGACTTCACTTGTTATTTAACTCGAACTGCACGATTTATTCACTTGACTTGATCCGTAGGATTCCCTAATTTATATTAATACCTCTTTCGAGGCTACTAACGTCTAACCCTAGGTTGATTAATTGAAATCTCTTTCTAATTAAAACCCCTAGTGTTGCATTAACTCGATCTATGGACTCCCATAATAGGTTTGACCCTAATCCGGCAGATTTTCGTCATCCTATCTCTAGGGTTGCGATCAACTCCGTTTAACTATGCTAGATCTACTCTTAAACAGGACTTTTGCTCCTTTGCTAAGCACATCAATACTTGAATCACTATCCTGAAATATTAAAGCAAGAATTAAGAACACATAATTAAGAACAAATCAAGTATTTATCATACAGTTCAGAAAACAATAACAAGATTCGTCTTAGGTTTCATCCCCCTCAGGTATTTGAGGGGTTTAGTTCATGTTTAATAAAGAATACATCTCAAAAGAAAGTAAATAACAAAACATAAGAAAAACCCTAAAACCCCCTGAAGGAAATTGAAGGGAAGATCTTACGTCTTGAGTGTGATTCCGGCTTCTGAGATGGATCAACTGGCTTTCTTGGAGTAATTCCCTGTGTTCAGCCCTCTCTGGCTTCGCCTCGTCAAAAGCCCTAACAGAAGGCTTCTGTGGAACTCCCCTTTTAGGTTGCCCTCTAGGGTGTTTATATAGGCTTTTAGGATGCCTTACTTGGCCCACAAGTATCCTATTCCGAGTGGAATTAAAACGGGTCACGGCAGGGACACGCCTGTGTGAAACGCCCGTGTGAATCGAGCCCAGGCCGTGTTCGGGCCTGCTAAGGTGGCACGGCCGTGTGGTGAACTCCGGGCCGTGTTGATTTCTCACTTTGCCCCCATTTTCTCTATTTTTGGCCCGTTTCTTGTTCTTTTCATCCTCCGATGCTCTCCTAAGTATAAAACATGAAATTAAAGGATTAGGAGCATCAAATTCCACAATTCAAGGGACAAATCATCCAAAAGTATGCTAAATGTGGGATTAAAATATGTATATATTACGGTTTATCAGGCTATTTTCCAAGCCTTTTTGCCACCCTGAAACATAAACCCATTCATTTCATCACAAGTAATACATAACATAGCAACATGAAACTATTAAGAATCTTTAAATTATCATTCATTCCATCCACATTTTACTCATTATCTTGCATGAACATTCATTTCATTGTACCCATCAACCTTAAAACATGAACTTGATAGTATTGGCCAATTCATCATGGCCATTTACAAAATGAGTGTGAAACATTAAGATCCAACCCTTTGGCCTACTAACATGATATGAATCAAAATGATCAAGTTCCTATACATGCCATACTCAAAATGAATTTACTTTACTATACCAAAAGAACGGTTGATAGTGTGACCCGAGCTCCGACGTTCAATGATCCTCGAGCTAACTTGGCGAAACTACAAGAGAAAGGGAAAAGAGAGGGGTAAGCATATAGCTTAGTAAGTTTGCATGAAATTCTAAAGCAACATAATTGCTCAAACTAAATTCATCCATATTATGAAACAATAGCAACATAAGTCTCAAATGCTTAGGCATACTTATTCATACTTACTCATACTTTTTCTTACCCATCTCATGCTACATTATGAAATCTTAACTTGTACTTAATCATAGTACCTGTATCACTCAATCACATAACTTAGCACAAGTGCTAACATGAACATAAACTCAATTCTTCATCGCTCTTATCATGAATAAACTCAAGGACATCCATAAAAGGATTTGACTCTATACCATTTTACATACTTAGCTCTTTTGCTCACGAATGAATCAAATTATCGCCGGATACTCGAACTCATCGTTCATATAACTTGATGCCAATGCCATATCCCAGATATGGTCTTACATGGGATCACCCCTTGATGCCGATGCCATATCCCAGATATGGTCTTACACGGGATCTTATAGCTCGATGTCGATGCCATGTCCCAGACATGGTCTTATACGAGATCTTCCTTTGGTGCCGAGGCCATGTCCCAGACATGGTCTTACACGGGACCTTCTTTATTCAATGCTAATACATGGGTAACCTCATTATTCCAAATCTTTATCTGGAATCTCACATAACTTATTTTCACCCTTTCCTCATCGAGGCTTCATCATTCGATTTTCATAGCAATAACATACATTGTCATAATATTAAGTAATTTCAAATATCGAACATTATGAAACTCTAACTTCATACAAACTTACCTCGATTCTCAAAATGTGTATCGATGCTCGATTTAGTCCTCAATTTTGTTCTTGCCTCAATTTTGATCCGGGCTTCGTGTTTCTTGATCTATAATAATAATTTCACTAGTTAAATACACACATTAACTAAATCAACTCAAAATTCATATTTTGGCAAAATTACAATTTTGCCCCTAAACTTTTACGTAATTACACGTTTGCCCCTAGGCTCGTAAAATGGTTTTCATACAACTTTCTTGCCTTTCAAGCCTAGCCGAATCATATTCTCAACTATAACAACATTCAATTTCCACTATTTCACTCATGTATGACCATTTCTACAACTTTTACAATTTGGTCCTTTTGTGCATTTTTCATGAAAATCACTTAGAAAAAGATGTTTATCATACATCGAACTCTCATATTCTTCCATAAAACATCAAAATACATGCATGTCATGCATGGGTAAATTTTTTAACATAAACTCTAGCTCAAAATATAGCTAGAAATAGCTAAATCAAGCTACGAGGGTCTCAAAAATACGAAGAACACTAAAAATGGGGCTAGGATGCACTTACTATCAAGCTTGGAAGTTGAAGAAACCCTAGCTATGGCTCCTTGCAAATTTCGGCTAAGGGAGAAGAAGATGGACATGATTTTTGCTTCTTTTTCCCTTTTAATTCTTTTATTAACCAAATGACTAAAATGCCCTTAATGGTCATTTCTTGAGATTTTTCCTTCCCATGTCCATTTTTGTCCATCATCAAACATAATGGTCTAATTTCTAAATAAGGACCTCTAGTAATTTTCATAATTCTATTTCATACTTAAATCTTCTAGAATCTCATATTTTCTAATCTTTGCAATTTAGTCCTAATGGACAATTTATTCACTAATTAATAAATTTCTTCATGAAATTTTCACACAATCATGCAAGCACCTCATAAGCCTTATAAAAATCATTTAAACATGTTTTTCTACTTCGGATCTGTTGTCTCGCACCACTATTCCGACTAGGCCCTAAATCGGGCTGTTACAATTCTCCCCCTTAGGGATTTTCGTCCCTGAAAATCTTACCAGCAAAAAGTTTTGGGTACAGTTTCCTCAAAGCCTCCACGGGCTCCCACGTAGCCTCTTCTATCCCATGTCTCTGCCATAAGACTTTCACTAGAGCTATACTTTTATTCCTTAATTGTTTGACTTCTCGGGCTAGAATCTTAACTGGTTCTTCACCATAAGTCATGTCGGGTTGAATTTCAACCTCTATCGGTGTAATCACATGCGAAGGGTCTGATCGGTAGCGTCGCAACATAGACACATGAAACACGTCATGAATCTTCTCTAACTCAAGCGGCAAAGCCAACCGGTAGGCTACTGGCCCAATCCTCTCGGTGATCTCATATGGTCCGATAAAATGCGGACTCAATTTGCCTTTCTGACCAAATCTAAGAACTTTCTTCCATTGTGACACTTTCAAAAATACTCTATCACCGACTTGATACTCGATCTCTTTCCTTTTCAAATCCGAGTAAGATTTTTGTCTGTCAGAAGCAGCCTTTAAACAGTCTCGAATCACCCTTACTTTTTCTTCGATTTCTCTAATCAAGTCAACCCCGTGAATCTGGTTTTCCTTAAGTACAGTCCAATATAAAGGCATTCGGCACTTATGCCCATACAAAGCCTCATAAGGTGCCATTTTCAAACTCGACTGAAAACTGTTATTATAGGCGAATTCCACCAAAGGTAAGTATTTCTCCCAGCTGCCTTGAAACTCAAGAACACAACACCGTAGCATATCTTTAAGTACTTGTATTACTCTCTCCGACTGTCCGTCGGTTTGGGAGTGAAAAGCCGTACTAAATTTCAACTTTGTGCCCAAGGCCTCTTGTAACTTTTTCCAAAATCTGGATTTGAATCTCGGATCTCTATCCGATATAATCGATAAGGGCACTCCGCGTAGCCTCACAATCTCAGAGATATACAAGTTTGCCAACGTGTCAAGTGAGTAGTCAACACGTACAGTTATAAAGTGGGCTGACTTCGTAAGTTTATCGACTACGACCCATACAACATCATTCTTGCTCTGTGTCAACAGCAAACCCGTTACAAAATCCATAGTAACACGATCCCATTTCCACTCGAGTACCATAATAGGTTGAAGAAAACCCGAGGGTACTTGGTGCTCAGCCTTCACTTGCTGACAAATCAAGCATCTTGAAACAAACTCAAAAATATATTTCTTCATACTCGGCCACCAATACCATTTCTTCAAATCATTATACATCTTGGTGCTACCCGGATGTACAGATAAGCATCCGCTATGTGCCTCATGCAAAACTTTACGAATGAGCTCATCATTCTTCGGTATGCATACTCAGTCTCTGAACAATAAACATCCGTCTGAATTGATCCAAAAATCGGACGCAACACCTGACTCGCATTGAACTCTTCTGGCTAGCAAGTCGCTATCATATTTCTGAGCCTCATAGATCTCTCGAAGGAACATTGGTCTAGCCCTCATGTAACACCCCTAACTCGTATCCATCGTTGGATTATGGTTACAGGCGTTACCAGACAGATCAGAGACTTTTACAGATAATTCATAACTTAATCATTGTTTCACATCAAAGCGTCCCTTAATTAGGTCAACGAGACCTTAAACATGCTTTAAGATAGGGTTGGGACTAAACCGAACACATACTAAGGTTCTCAGAAATTTAAACTTTTTGAACACTGCAGAGGTCACACGCCCATGCAGTCAAGCCGTGTGCCTCCCACGGCTACTAGACACACCCATGCGTCCTGGCCGTGCCAAAACAGAGCCTGTATACTGACTTCTCCCCACGGTCACCAGGCACGCCCGTGTACCATGGCTTTGTACTCTTAGGCTAGCTACTGACTTAATTCCACGGTCACTAGGCACGCCCGTGTGCCATGACCATGTAGGCAAAATAGGCCATTTGCAAGGCCATAATGCAACCCACACTTAGGTCAACCCTGCAACCAACATACCAATTCATTTCAAACACATTTGACATTCAAAAATTATGTCAAAAGATCAACATGTAATTTCATCCAAACACAACTCCAGTCATGCTAACTTATATACCAATTTGTACAACCAAAACACATATACATCCAAACATGATTCATCCAAATTTACCTTCCATGTAACCATTTCAATGATCAAACATACATACTCATAATGCATTCATAAGCTTACCATAGCCTTGACCATTTCAATAGCTAACTTACCATATCAAAACATGCATCATATATCATATTTACTCATGCATATTACCAACACTTATCTAGCCACATCTCATGGCTACTTTTACACATTTCAAACAAATCCAAAATGACTAGCCTATACATGCCATATCTAGCTATATACATTTCCAAAAGATACCAAAATGAGCTTAAGTAGTGTGATGACGATCCTCGACGGTCCCGAGCCTTCCGTAGCTTTGACGATCTATAAAATAAAGCAAACACACACAGAGTAAGCTTTCAAAAGCTTAGTAAGCCATATACAAATAAACTTAGCATAAAAGGCATATAACAAATTTGATACAATAACATCATTAATTCTCATAACAAATTCAACACATAAATTCTTTGGCTCATTTGCTTAGCCATATCTTACCATATTCTTCAACTCAAATATCACATATACACATAATCATCTTAGTAAGTTCGTATAGATATTTACCTACCATACACACTTGGTGTACATATCAAACGTACCTGAAACAGATATACGATCACATAATCGTTTGTTTCTCAGACTTGCCCGTTGAACCATTCAGAATCTAATAGGATACTGAGAATGCTCAGAATAGTCGTACAATGCCAACATCCCAGACGTGGTCTTACATGTAATCAGATATCGATGCCACTGTCCCAGACAGGGTCTTACTCAAATCAAATACGACGCCAATGTCCCAGACATGGTTTTACACATAAATCTCATTTCGATGCCAACGTCCCAGACGTGGTCTTACACGAAATCTCAAATTAATGCCGACGTCCCAGACGTGGTCTTACATGATATCACATAACAAACACATATGTCATGACAAAGTTAATCCTATCTATTCCTAGGTTCGAACGAGACTTCTCAAACGTTGACACTATGTCGATTCTACCTCGAAATTCATATATACATCGTCTCATGTGCATTCATCCTTAACAATAGTCATATGAACATATATATAATTCAATACAACTACATTTATTTGTATATCGACTTACCTCGGATTCAGATATTCGTTTAGACTCGGTTATTCAACTACTTTCGCTTTCCCGCGATCTAAGTTTGTTTTCTTCGGTTCTTGATCTATACATATTCAAATTTAACCCTTTTATTTACCATCATAATCATTTCAATCCAAAAACACACTTTTAGGGCTATTTGCATCTTAGCCCTCACATTTGTACATTTTATCAATTTAGTCCATTTTTCTCAAAACATCAAATATACAAAATCACCATATACTCATGCTTAGTCGAATGCTCATGTATCTCAGACAAGTTCAAACATTTCATTTATTTCCCAATTTAGTCCCTCAAAATGTTATTTTCTCGATTAAGCCCTAATTACTCAAATTCATCAAAAATTCAAGAACAAAATATGTTCATGAAACACATATCTTTCATTTAACACCTAAACTCATCACAAAACTCACCATTTCATCAATGGCACATTTCATAAACAACATCAATTCTCAAAATTACAACATGGGTTTTATAGTACACAAAGCAACGATTACAGAAACATAAAAATTATCAAAAATCGAGTCAAAATCATACCTTAATCAAGCTCAAAGAGTGCCGAATGCCCTAACTTCTTATTTCTTTTTCTTTTGTTTGATTTTCGGTGGAAGAGCATATGAAAATATCCACCATCTTTTAATTTGTTTTTATTAAAACAATATTATCAATTCTTTTACCATATTAACCTTTAATAAAACATATAAAATTTATACACTTAATGGCATAACCGTCCATTAACAAACCACTATCATATTTATGGCATAATTGCCTCATATGACCTCTATACTAAAAAGCCACATCAATTCAGCCATTAATCAAATAGAAACCCACTGTTACGAATTATGCAATTCAGTCCTTTGCTCAAATTTAACACACAAACATACAAATTAATTCACGGAACTTTAGCACATGCTTAATCACATACCAAGGGAACAGAAAATAATATTAAAATATTTTACTGCCTCGGACTGTTACAATTCTCCCCCTTAGGGATTTTCGTCCCCGAAAATCTTACCGTTAAACAGATTCAGATATTGCTGTCTCATTAAATCTTCATACTCCCCCGTAGCCTCTTCCACTCCGTGTCGATGCCACAACACCTTCACCAGCGAAATTTTCTTGTTTCTCAACTTTTTCATTTCACGATCTAAGATACGGATAGGTTCTTCCACATAAGTCATATTGGATCGGATTTCAATTTCAGATGAAGCAATCACATGTGACGGATCGGATCGATATCTACGAACAATAGATACATGAAACACATTATGAATCTTTTCTAGCTCAGTTGGCAACAATAATCTGTACGCAACTGGCCCAATACACTCAATGATCTCATATGGCTCAATGAACCTCGGACTCAATTTGCCTTTACATCCGAATCGGAGTACTTTCTTCCATGGAGACACTTTCAGAAACACTTTATCACCGATTTCAAATTCTATATCTTTTCGTTTCAAGTCCGCATAAGACTTCTGACGATCAGATGTTGAATTTAGACTATCACGGATTACTTTTACTTTTTGTTCAGTATCTTTTATCAAATCAACCCCGTGTAGGTTATTTTCACTGAGCTCGGTCCAATACAGAGGTGTATGGCATTTACGTCCGTACAAAGCTTCATATGGTGCCACTCTGATACTAGACTGAAAACTATTATTATATGCAAATTCAATTAGTGGTAAATACTGTTCCCACGAACCATTAAATTCAAGAATGCAACATCTCAACATATCTTCAAGGATCTGAATAATTCGCTCGGACTGACCATCCGTTTGCGGATGAAAAGCGGTACTGAAACGTAATTTTGTACCTAAAGCTTTTTGTAGTTTCTTCCAGAACCGTGATGTAAACCTCGGATCTCTATCACACACAATGGATTGTGGCACCCCGTGCAATCTCACAATATCAGAAATGTAAAGTTCAGCTAGCTTATCGAATGAATAATCAGATCGTACCGGAATAAAATGGGCAGATTTTGTTAATCGATCAACTACAACCCAAATCGTATCTTTCTTTTTCGGAGTCAGAGGCAATCCAAAAACAAAGTCCATCGTCACTCTATCCCATTTCCTCTCGGGGATCAGAATCGGTTGTAACAAACAAGACGGAACCTGATGTTCAGCTTTTACTTACTGACAGACTAAACATTTCGAAACAAAGTCAGAAATGTTTCTTTAAATACTAGACCACCAATAGTGTTGCTTCAGATCATGGTACATTTTAGTGCTTCCCGGATGAACGGATAGACGACTATTATGAGCCTCACTCAGAATTAGTTGTAATATCTCAGAGTTTCTCGGAACACAAATACGATCTCGAAATCTCAAGCAATCATCAACAACTCAAAATTCGGAATTAGAATTCAAATCACACAGAGCTCGTTTCGCTAACATTTCATTATCAACTTTCTGAGCATCAACTATTTGTTGTAAAAACAACGGTTTCGCTTTCAATTCAGCTATCACTGAACTATCATCAGACAGATCTAATTGAGCGTTCAAAGCACATAGTGCAAACAATGATTTCCTACTCAGTGCATCAGCAATGACATTTGCTTTACCCGGGTGATAATCAATTACAAGTTCATAATCTTTCAATAGCTCTAACCATCTTCTGTTTCATAGATTCAAATCTTTCTGAGTCATCAGATATTTCAGACTTTTATGATCTAAAAACACGTGACATTTCTCACCGAATAGATAATGACGCCAAATCTTTAGTGCGAACACTATTGCAGATAACTCAAGGTCGTGTGTCGGGTAGTTCTTCTCATGTGGCTTAAGTTGTCTCGAGGCATAAGCTATTACTTTGCCTTCCTGCATCAATACACATCCCAGACCATTCAACGAAGCATCATCAGATATCACAAATTCTTTGCCTCGATTACGTTTTGTACTAAAATCGGAGCTTGATCCAATGAGTTTTCAACTGATCAAAGCTTTTTTGACATTTATCGGACCATTCAAATCTCACATCTTTTTGAAGCAATCTAGTTAACGGAGTTGCTATCATCAAAAAGGCTTTTACGAATCTTCGATAATAACCAGCAAGTCCCAAAAAGCTTCAAACATCAGACACATTTTTCGGAGGTTTCCAATCCAAAATAGCAGAAATCTTGCTCGAATCAACTCGTATTCCGGAAGCCGATACAATATGTCCCAGAAAACTGACTTCACTCAACCAAAATTCAAATTTGCTAAATTTTGCATACAATTGCTTTTCTCGCAGAGTTTGCAACACCACTCTCAAATGTTCGACATGCTCAATCTCATCACGTGAATAAATCAAGATGTCATCAATGAATACGACAACAAATCGATCTAGGTACGGTCTAAAGATTCTATTCATCAAATCCATAAAAACAGCAGGAGCATTTGTTAGTCCGAAAGGCATAAATAAAAACTCATAATGCCCGTACCTCGTTCTAAAAGCAGTTTTCAAAATGTCTAAATCTTTTACTCATAACTGGTAGTATCCCGATCTCAGATCAATCTTTAAAAACACAGTAGCTCCTTTTAGCTGATCAAACAAATCATCTATTCTGGGTAACAGATGTTTTTTCTTTATAGTCACTTTATTCAACTGACGATAGTCAATGCACATTCCCATCGTACCATCCTTCTTTTTCACAAACAGAACAATAGCACCCCAAGGATAGAAACTCGGTCTAGCAAATCCTCTGTTAGTTAACTCTTGCAGCTGTGACTTTAATTCTTTAAATTCTGTTGGTGCCATTCTATACGGAGCTACCAAAATGGGTGTTGTACCAGGCAACAGATCAATACAAAATTCAACTTCACGTATCGAAGGCAATCTTGGCAATTCTTTAGGGAATACATCAGAGAACTTACAAACAACTAGCACTGATTCAACTTTATTTTCAGACACTTTTGAATCAATCACATAAGCAAAATATACCTCATATCCCTTTTTCACATATCAACGAGCTTTCAACATAGATATCACAACAGGCAATCCATTCAAATCATTAGACTCAACCCGAACTATTTCATCATTCAAAAATCTCAAATCAATAGTATTTCTTTTACAGTTCACTACAGCATCATGCAATGTCAACCAATCCATACCCAGAATGATATCAAACTCATCAAATGGTAATAACATCAGATCAGCAGGAAAACAGATATCTCGAAACATTAACGGGCAGTTCTTGTATACTTTGTCAACGAGGACACTTTTACCTAAGGGGTTCAATACTTTTATAACAAATTCAGTAGACTCTACAGGATAAGTCTTACTGGATACTAAGTTCATGCATATATGCGAATGAGTAGAACCAGGGTCTATCAATGCAATCAAAAAAGTATCATAAAGAGTAAATGTACCCATTATAACATCCGGAGATGAAGCTTCCTCACGAGCTCGAATGGTATACGCTCTGGAAGGCGTTCTAGCTTTAGATCTCGCAATAGTATCTCTCGTAGTTCTCTGACTACCACTAACATTTCTTGCATTTTGGGAAGGTCTACCTCCCAGTGGGACGTTATCGGATCTCAAATTTTGGGTAGTTTCTTGCTCAACAGACTCTGGGCAATCACGAATGAAATGATCTAATGATCCACATCTGAAGCAAGCTCGATCATTCAATCTGCAACTTCCCGGATGTCTTTTTCCACAATGCTTACACTCAAGTCGTTCGGATCGAACATTTCCAACACTTGCTATTGAAGTTGCCGGAGTTTTGGAACTCAACTGTGATCTAGCTCGATCTCTACTAGAATGTCCCATATTAATTCTCAAACAACTTTTTTCATCTCTGAATTTCTTCGAAGCAGACTGAAATGATTTACCCGGAAATCTCTTTCTCATCTCTCTAGCTTCAGACTCAACTTTTCTTTTATCTTTCCCGAGTGCTTCAGCTTTGCACGCTCGATCAACAAGCACTACGAACTCTTTTATTTCCAGAATCTCAACTAGAAAGCGGATATCTTCATTAAGACCATCTTCGAATCTCTTACACATTATTGCTTCTGATGATACACATTCTCGGGCATACTGACTTAGTCTCACGAACTCTCGTTCGTATTCAGTAACAGACATGCGGCCCTGTTTGAAATCCAGAAATTCCTTTCATTTCTAATCAATAAATCTCTCACTGATGTATTTCTTCCGAAACTCAATCTGAAAGAAATCCTATGTTACCCGCTCTTTCGGAACAACAGAAACCAGGGTCTTCCACAACTGATATGCCGCGTCTCGTAAAAATGATACAACACATTTTATACATTCTTCCGGTGTCAGTGACATCTCATCAAATACCCAGATTGTGTTTTCTAACCAGAACTCAGCTTTCTCAGCATCGTCGTCATTAGTAGCCCTGAACTCTTCGGCCCCATACTTACGGGTTTTGTCGACCGGAGGCTTGTTCAACAGATTCAGATTCATAGCCTGAGGCATAGCAGATGTCTGAGGGGGATTAACCGGGGGCAGAGGTTGTGAAACACCCGGATTATTTCTCACAAATTGAGTGAACCATTCACTCATTATCTGGAAGAAAGCTTGTTTAGCTTCTCCCTCTTGATCGCTCGTAGCCGGTCTCGGATCAAAGGGCGCTATCCCTTACGCGAGAGCAGGCGCATTACTTTTTACATCATCAGCTACGGCTCTTTTGGGATCCATTACTATACGAAAATCACATTTTACACGTTAGGATTCATCACACTATCACAATTCAGATATATGGCATGTATAGCTAGACTCTAAATCGCTACGTTAGTCCGAGAATCGACTAAACCGTAGCTCTGATACCAACCAAATGTAACACCCATAACCCATATCCATCGCCGAATTATTGTTATAGGGGTTACCAGAAAGATCGGAGACTTTTACAGATAATTCATAACTTAATCATCGTTTCACATCAAAGCATCCCTTAATTAGGTCAACGAGACCTTAAACATGCTTTAAGATAGGGTCGGGACTAAACCAAACACATACTAAAGTTCTTAGAAAGTTAAACATTTTGAACACTGCAGAGGTCACACGCCCGTGCAGTCAGGTCGTGTGCCTCCCACGGCTACTAGACACACCCATGCGTCCTAGCCGTGCCAAAACAGAGCATGTATACTGACTTATCCCCACGGTCACCAGGCACGCCCATGTACTAGGGCCGTGTACTCTTAGGCTAGCTACTGACTTAATTCCACGGTCACTAGTCACGCCCGTGTGCCATGACCGTGTAGGCAAAACAAGCCATTTGCAAGGCCATAATGCCACCCACACTTAGGTCAACCCTACAAACAACATACCAATTCATTTCAAACACATTTGACATTCAAAAATTATGTCAAAAGATCAACATGTAATTTCATCCAAACACAACTCTAGTCATGCTAACTTATATACCAATTTGTACAACCAAAACACATATACATCCAAACATGATTCATCCACATTTACCATCCATGTAACCATTTCAATGATCAAACATACATACTCATAATGAATTCATAAGCTTACCCATTTCAATAGCTAACTTACCATATCAAAACATGCATCATATATCATATTTACTCATGCATATTACCAACACTTATCTAGCCACATCTCATGGCTACTTTTACACATTTCAAACATATCCAAAATGACTAGCCTATACATGCCATATCTAGCTATATACATTTCCAAAAGATATCAAAATGAGATTAAGTAGTGTGATGACGATCCTCGACGGTCCCGAGCCTTCAGTAGCTTTGACGATCTATAAAACAGAGTAAACAGACACAGGGTAAGCTTTCAAAAGAGCTTAGTAAGCCATATACAAATAAACTTAGCATAAAATGCATATAACCAATTTGATACAATAACATCATTAATTCTCATAACAAATTCATCACATAAATTCTTTGGCTCATTTTCTTAGCCATATCTTACCATATTCTTCAACTCAAATATCACATATACACATAATCATCTTAGTAAGTTCGTATAGATACTTACCTACAATACACACTTAGTGTACATATAAAACGTACCTGAAACAGATATACGATCACATAATCGTTTGTTTCTCAGACTTGCCCGTTGAACCATTCGAAATCTAATAGGATACTTAGAATGCTCAGAATAGTCTTACAATGCCAACGTCCCAGACATGGTCTTACATGTAATCAGATATCGATGCCACTGTCCCAGATAGGGTCTTACTCAAATCAAATACGATGCCAATGTCCCGGACATGGTCTTACACGTAAATCTCATTTCGATGCCAATGTCCCAGACGTGGTCTTACATGAAATCTCAAATCAATGCCGACGTCCCAGACGTGGTCTTACATGATATCACATAACAGACACATATGTCATGACATAGTTAATCCTATCTATTCTTAGTTTCGAACGGGACTTCTCAGACGCTGACACTATGTCGATTCTACCTCGAAAATCATATATACATCATCTCATGTGCATTCATCCTTAACAATAGTCATATGAACATATATATATAATTAAATACAACTATATTTATTTGTATATCGACTTACCTTAGATTCGAATATTCGTTAGGACTCGGTTATTCGACTACTTTCTCTTTCCAGCGATCTAAGTCTGTTTTCTTCAGTTCTTGATCTATACATATTCAAATTTAACCCTTTTATTTACCAACATATTCATTTTAATCCAAAAACACACATTTAGTGCTATTTGCAACTTAGCCCTCATATTTGTACATTTTATCAATTTAATCCATTTTTCTCAAAACATAAAATATACAAAATCACCATATACTCATGCTTAGCCGAATGCTCATGTATCTCATACAAGTTCAAACATTTCATTTATTTCCCAAATTAGTCCCTCAAAATGCTATTTTCACGATTAAGCCCTAATTACTCAAATTCATCAAAAATTCAAGAACAAAATATGTTCATTAAACACATATCTTTCATTTAACACCTAAACTCATCACATAACTCACCATTTCATCAATGGCACATTTTATAAACAACATCAATTCTCAAAATTACAACATGGGTTTTATAGTATACGAAGCAACGATTACAGAAACGTAGAAATTATCAAAAACCGAGTCAAAATCATACCTTAATCAAGCTCAAAGAGTGCCGAATGCCCTAACTTCTTATTTCTTTTTCTTTTCTTTGATTTTCGGTGGAAGAACATATGAAAATATCCACCATCTTTTAATTTGTTTTTATTAAAACAATATTATCAATTCTTTTACCATATTAACCTTTAATAATACATATAAAATTTATACAATTAATGGCATAACCGTCCATTAACAAACCACTACCATATTTATGGCATAATTGCCTCATATGACCTCTATACTTAAAAGTCACATCAATTCAGCCATTAATCAAATAGAAACCCACTTTTACGAATTATGCAATTCAGTCCTTTGCTCAAATTTAACACACAAATAGACAAATTAATTCACAAAACTTTAGCACATGCTTAATCACATACTGAGGGCACAAATAATAATATTAAAATATTTTACTACCTCGGACTGTTACAATTCTCCCCCTTAGGGATTTTCGTCCCCGAAAATCTTACCGTTAAACAGATTCGGATATTTCTATCTCATTAAATCTTCAGGCTCCCACGTAGCCTCTTCCACTCCGTGTCGATGCCACAACACTTTCACCAATGGAATTTTCTTGTTTCTCAACTTTTCATTTCACGATCTAAGATACGGATCGGTTCTTCCTCATAAGTCATATCGAATCGAATTTCAATTTCAGATGGAGCAATCACATGTGACGGATCGGATCGATATCTACGGAGCATAGATACATGAAACACATTATGAATCTTTTCTAGCTCAGGTGGCAACAATAATCTGTACGCAACTGGCCCAATACGCTCAATAATCTCATATGGCCCAATGAACATCGGACTCAATTTGCCTTTACGTTTGAATCTGAGTACTTTCTTCCACGGAGACACTTTCAGAAACACTTTATCACCGATTTCAAATTCTATATCTTTTGGTTTCAAGTCCACATAAGACTTCTGACGATCAGATGTTGATTTCAGACTATCACGGATTACTTTTACTTTTTGTTCAGTATCTTTTATCAAATCAATCCCATGTAGCTTATTTTCACTGAGCTCGGTCCAATAAAGAGGTGTACGACATTTACGTCCGTACAAAGCTTCATATGGTTCCATTCTGATACTCGACTTAAAACTATTATTATATACAAATTCAATCAGTCGTAAATACTATTCCCACGAACCATGAAATTCAAGAATGCAACACCTCAACATATCTTCAAGGATCTAAATAATCCGCTCGGACTGACCATCCGTTTGCGGATGAAAAGCGGTACTGAAATGTAATTTTGTACCTAAAGCTTTTTGTAGTTTCTTCCAAAACTGTGATGTAAACCTCGAATCTCTATCACACACAATGGATAGTGGCACCCCGTGCAATCTCACAATATCAGAAATGTAAAGTTCAGCTAGCTTATCGAGTGAATAATCAGATCGTACCGGAATAAAATGGGCAGATTTTGTTAATTGATCTACTACAACCCAAATCGCATCTTTCTTTTTCGGAGTCAGAGGCAATCCAAGAACAAAGTCCATCATCACTCTATCCCATTTCCACTCGGGACTCAGAATCGATTGTAACAAACCAGACGGAACCTAATGTTCAGCTTTTACTTGCTGACAGACTAAACATTTCGAAACAATGTCAGAAATGCTTCTTTTAATACCAGACCACCAATAGTGTTGCTTCAGAACGTGGTACATTTTAGTGCTTCCCGGATGAACAGATAGACGACTATTACGAGCCTCACTTAGAATTAGTTGTAATAACTCAGAGTTTCTCGGAACACAAATACGATCTCGAAATCTCAAGCAATCATCAACAACTCGAAATTCAGAATCAGAATTCAAATCACACAGAGCTCGTTTCGCTAACATTTCATTATCAACTTTCTGAGCATCAACTATTTGTTGTAAAAACAACGGTTTCGCTTTTAATTCAGCTATCACTGAACTATCATCAGACAGATCTAATTGAACGTTCAAAGCACGTAGTGCAAACAATGATTTCCTACTCAGTGCATCAGCAACGACATTTGCTTTACCCGGGTGATAATCAATTACAAGTTCATAATCTTTCAATAGCTCTAACCATCTTCTCGGTCGTAGATTCAAATCTTTCTGAGTCATCAGATATTTCAGACTTTTGTGATCTGAAAACACGTGACATTTCTCACCGAATAGATAATGACGCTAAATCTTTAGTGTGAACACTATCGTAGATAACTCAAGGTCGTGTGTCGGGTATTTCTTCTCATGTGGCTTAAGTTGTCTCGAGGCATAAGCTATTACTTTGCCTTCCTGCATCAATACATATCCCAGACCATTCAACGAAGCATCACTGTTTATCACGAATTCTTTACCTGATTCTTGCTGTACTAAAATCGGAGCTTCAGTCAACAGAGTTTTCAACTGATCAAAGCTTTTCTGACATTTATCGGACCATTCAAATCTCACATCTTTTTGAAGCAATCTAGTTAACGGAGTTGCTATCATCGAAAAGCCTTTTATGAATCTTCGATAATAACCAGCAAGTCCCAAAAAGCTTCAGACTTCAGACACATTTTTTGGAGGTTTCCAATCCAAAATAGCAGAAATCTTGCTCGAATCAACTCGTATTCTGGAAGCCGATACAATATGTCCCAGAAAACTGACTTCACTCAACCAAAATTCAAATTTTCTGAATTTTGCATACAATTGCTTTTCTCGTAGAGTTTGCAACACAACTCTCAGATGTTTGCATGCTCAATCTCATCACGTGAATAAATCAAGATGTCATCAATGAATACGACAACAAATCGATCTAGGTACAGTCTGAAGATTCTGTTCATCAAATCCATAAAAATAGTAGGAGCATTTGTTAGTCCGAAAGGCATAACTAAAAACTCATAATGCCCGTACCTCGTTTTTCAGAATGTCTGAATCTTTTACTCGCAACTGGTAGTATCCCGATCTCAGATCAATCTTTGAAAACATAGTAGCTCCTTTTAGCTGATCAAACAAATCATCTACTATGGGTAACATATATTTTTTCTTTATAGTCACTTTATTCAACTGACGATAGTCAATGCACATTCTCATCGTACCGTCCTTCTTTTTCACAAACAGAACAATAGCACCTCAAGGTGAGAAACTCGGTCTAGCGAATCCTCTATCAGTTAACTCTTGCAGCTGTGACTTTAATTCTTTTAACTCTATTGGTGCCATTCTATACGGAGCTATCGAAATGGGTGTCGTACCAGGCAACAGATCAATACCAAATTCAACTTCACATATCGGAGGCAATCCTGGCAATTCTTCAAGGAATACATCAGAGAACTCACAAACAACTGGCACTAATTCAACTTTATTTTCAGACACTTTTGAATCAATCACATAAGCAAAATATACCTCATATCCCTTTTTCACATATCTTTGAGCTTTCAACGCAGATATCACAGCAGGCAATCCATTCAAATCATTAGACTCAACCCGAACTATTTCATCATTCGGACATCTCAAATCAATAGTCTTCCTTTTACAGTTCACTACAGCATCATGCAATGTCAACCAATCCATACCCAGAATGATATCAAACTCATCAAATGGTAATAACATCAGATCAGCAGGAAAATAGATATCTCGAAACATTAACGGGCAGTTCTTGCATACTTTGTCAACCAGGACACTTTTACCTAAGGGGTTCAATACTTTTATAACAAATTCAGTAGACTCTACAGGATGAGTCTTACTGGATACTAAGTTCATGCATATATACAAATAAGTAAAACCAAGGTCTATCAATGCAATCACAAAAGTATCATAAAGAGTAAATGTACCCGTTATAACATCCGGAGATGAAGCTTCCTCACGAGCTCGAATGGCATACGCTCTGGCAGGCGCTCTAGCTTTAGATCTCACAACAGTATCTCTCGTAGTTCTCTAACTACCACTAACATTTCTTGCATTTTGGGAAGGTCTACCTCTCGCTGGGACGTTATCGGATCTCAGATTCTGGGTAGTTTCTTGCTCAACAGACTCTGGGTAATCACGAATGAAATGATCTAATGATCCACATCTGAAGCACGCTCGATCATTCAATCTGCAACTTCCCAGATGTCTTTTACCATAATGCTTACACTCATGTCGTTCGGATCAAACATTTCCAACACTTGCTAATGAAGTTGCCGGAGTTTTGGAACTCAACTGTGATCTAGCTCGATCTCTACTAGAATGTCCCACATTAATTCTCGAACAACTTTTTTCATCTCTGAATTTCTTCGAAGCAGACTGAAATGATTTACCCGGAAATCTCTTTCTCATCTCTCTAGCTTCAGACTCAGCTTTTCTTTTATCTTTCCCGAGTGCTTCAGCTTTGCACGCTCGGTCAACAAGCACTACAAACTCTTTTTTTTCCAGAATCCCAACTAGCAAGCGGACATCTTCATTAAGACGATCTTCGAATCTCTTACACATTATTGCTTCCGATGATACACATTCTCCGGCATACTGACTTAGTCTCACGAACTCTCATTCGTATTCAGTAACAGACATGCGACCCTGTTTGAAATCCAAAATTCCTTTCGTTTCTTATCAATGAATCTCTCATAGATGTATTTCTTACGGAACTAAATCTGAAAGAAATCCCATGTTACCCGCTCTTTTGGAACAACAGAAACCAGGGTCTTCCACCACTGATATGCCGCGTCTCGTAACAATGATACAACACATTTTATACATTCTTCCGGTGTCAGTGACATCTCATCAAATACCCGAATTGTGTTTTCTAACCAGAACTCGGCTTTCTCAGCATCGTCGTCATTAGTAGCCCTGAACTCTTCGGCCCCATACTTACAGATTTTGTCGACCGGAGGCTTGCTCAACAGATTCAGATTCATAGTCTAAGGCATAACAGATGTCTAATGGGGATTAACCGGGGGCGGAGGTTGTGAAACAGCCGGATTATTTCTCACAAATTGAGTGAACCATTCACTCATTATCTGGAAGCAAGTGGACATCTTTACTACTCGTAGCCATTCTCGGATCAGAGGGCACTGTCCCTTGCGCGGAAGTAGGCGCATTACTTTCTACATCGTCAGCTATGGCTCTTTCGGGATCCATTACTATAAGAAAATCACATTTTACACGTTAGGATTCATCACACTATCACAATTCAGATATATGGCATGTATAGCTAGACTCTAACTCGCTACGTTAGTCCAAGAATCGACTAAACCGTAGCTCTGATACCAACCAAATGTGACACCCCTAACCCGTATCCGTCGCCGGATTATAGTTACAGGCATTACCAGACTGATCGGAGACTTTTACAGATCATTCATAACTTAATCATCGTTTCACATCAAAGCGTCCCTTAATTAGGTCAACGAGACCTTAAACATGCTTTAAGATAGGGTCGGGACTAAACCGAACACACACTAAAGTACTCATAAATTAAAACTTTTTGAACACTGCAGAGGTCACACGCCCGTGCAGTCAGGCCGTGTGCCTCCCACGGCTACTAGACACACCCATGCGTCCTGGTCGTGCCAAAACAGAGCATGTATACTGACTTATCCCCACGGTCACCAGGCACGCCTGTGTACCATGGCCGTGTACTCTTAGGCTAGCTACTGACTTAATTCCACGGTCACTAGGCACGCCCGTGTGCCATGACCGTGTAGGCAAAACAAGCCATTTGCAAGGCCATAATGCAACCCACACTTAGGTCAACCCTACAAACAACATACCAAATCATTTCAAACACATTTGACATTAAAAAATTATGTCAATAGATCAACATGTAATTTCATCTGAACACAACTCCAATCATGCTAACTTATATACCAATTTGTACAACCAAAACACATATACATCCAAACATGATTCATCCACATTTACCTTCCATGTAACCATTTCAATGATCAAACATACATACTCATAATGCATTCGTAAGCTTACCATAGCCTTGACCATTTCAATAGCTAACGTACCATATCAAAACATGAATCATATATCATATTCACTCATGCATATTACCAACACTTATCTAGCCATATCTCATGGATACTTTTACACATTTCAAACATATCCAAAATTACTAGCCTATACATGCCATATCTAGCTATATACATTTCCAAAAGATACCAAAATGAGCTTAAGTAGTGTGATGACGATCCTCGACGGTCTTGAGCCTTCAGTAGCTTTGACGATCTATAAAACAGAGCAAACACACACAGAGTAAGCTTTCAAAAGCTTAGTAAGCCATATACAAATAAACTTAGCATAAAATGCATATAACCAATTTGATACAATAACATCATTAATTCTCATAACAAAGTCATCACATAAATTCTTTGGCTCATTTGCTTAGCCATATCTTACCATATTCTTCAACTCAAATATCACATATACACATAATCATCTTAGTAAGTTCGTATAGATACTTACCTACAATACACACTTAGTGTACATATCAAACGTACCTGAAACAAATATACGATCACATAATCGTTTGTTTTTCAGACTTGCCCGTTGAACCATTCGGAATCTAATAGGATACTTAGAATGCTTAAAATAGTCGTTCAATGCCAATGTCCCAGACGTGGTCTTACATGTAATCAGATATCGATGCCACTGTCCCAGACAGGGTCTTACTCAAATCAAATACGATGCCAATGTCCCGGACATGGTCTTACACGTAAATCTCATTTCGATGCCAACGTCCCAGACGTGGTCTTACACGAAATCTCAAATCAATGCCGACGTCCCAGATGTTGTCTTACATGATATCACATAACAGACACATATGTCACGACATAGTTAATCCTATCTATTCCTAGGTTTGAACGGGACTTCTCAGACGTTGACACTATGTCTATTCTACCTCGAAATTCATATATACATCGTCTCATGTGCATTCATCCTTAACAATAGTCATATGAACATATATATAATTCACTACAACTACATTTATTTGTATATCGACTTACCTCAGATTCGGATATTCGTTCGGACTCGGTAATTCGACTACTTTCGCTTTCCCGCGATCTAAGTCTGTTTTCTTCGGTTCTTGATCTATACATATTCAAATTTAACCCTTTTATTTACCAACATAATCAGTTCAATCCAAAAACACACATTTAGGGTTATTTGCAACTTAGCCCTCACATTTGTACATTTTTCTCAAAACATCAAATATACAAAATCACCATATACTCATGCTTAGCCGAATGCTCATGTATCTCATACAAGTTCAAACATTTCATTTATTTCCCAATTAGTCCCTCAAAATGCTATTTTCTCGATTAAGCCCTAATTACTCAAATTCATCAAAAATTCAAGAACAAAATATGTTCATTAAACACATATCTTTCATTTAACACCTAAACTCATCACAAAACTGACCATTTCATCAATGGCACATTTCATAAACAACATCAATTCTCCAAATTGCAACATGGGTTTTATAGTATACGAAGAACGATTACAGAAACGTAGAAATTATCAAAAACCGAGTCAAAATCATACCTTAATCAAGCTCAAAGAGTGCCGAATGCCCTAACTTCTTATTTCTTTTTCTTTTCTTTGATTTTCGGTGGAAGAACATATGAAAATATCCACCATCTTTTAATTTGTTTTTATTAAAACAATATTATCAATTCTTTTACCATATTAACCTTTAATAAAACATATAAAAATTATACACTTAATGGCATAACCGTCCATTAACAAACCACTATCATATTTATGGCATAATTGCCTCATAAGTCCTCTATACTTAAAAGCCACATCAATTCAGCCATTAATCAAATAGAAACCCACTTTTACGAGTTATTCAATTCAGTCCTTTGCACAAATTTAACACAGAAACAGACAAATTAATTCGCAGAACTTTAGCACATGCTTAATCACATATCGAGGGCACAGAAAATAATATTAAAATATTTTACTGCCTCGGATGAGTGGTCCCGAAACCACTGTTCTGACTAGGGTCTAAACCAGACTGTTACACCTCAACTCAGCTAGAATAAAACCATCATCGGACAAACTCACCCGTGTATTCATAGCCCTCAAAGCAAATAGGGATTTCCTACTCAAAGCATCGGCTACTACATTCGCCTTTCCCGGGTGGTAGTCAATAACTAACTCATATTCTTTTATCAACTCTAACCACCTTCGTTGCCTCAAGTTCAATTCCTTTTGAGTCATCAAATACTTTAAACTTTTGTGATCGGTAAAAATCCGACATCTTTCACCATACAAATGGTGTCTCCAAATCTTCAGTGCAAAAACAATGGTAGCCAACTCTAAATCATGCGTCGAATAATTCTTCTCGTGTGGTTTTAACTATCTGGAGGCATATGCTATCACCTTGCCTTTTTGCATAAGTACACAACCCAATCCATTTAAGGATGCATCGCTGTAGATCACAAATTCTTTTCCCGACTCAGGTTGTACTAGAACTGGAGCCTCTGTCAACATTGCCTTTAATTTCTCGAAACTCTGTTGGCATTTTTCTGTCCATTCAAACTTTACATTTTTTTTGTAACAGTTTCGTCATTAGAGTCGCTATCATAGAAAACCCCTTAACGAATCGCCTATAATAGTCGGCTAGGCCAAGAAAACTTCTAACCTCAGATACATTTTTCGGCGGTTTCTAATCAACAATAGCTGAAATTTTACTTGGGTCAACTCGGACTCCATCTCCCGAGACAATATGTCCCAGAAATCCAACTTCCTTGAGCCAAAATTCACTTTTGCTGAACTTGGCGTACAACTGATTATCTCGTAGAATCTGTAAAACGGTCCTCAAGTGCTCGACATGCTCATGCTCATCCCGGGAATATATCAGTATATCATCAATAAAAACCACAACAAACTTATCCAAAAATTGTCGAAAGATACGGTTCATCAAATCCATAAACACCGCAGGGGCGTTAGTTAAACCAAAAGGCATGACCAAAAATTTGTAATGCCCATACCTCGTTCGAAAAGCAGTCTTCGGCACATCTGAGTCTTTTACTCTCAACTGATAGTATCCCGACCTCAAGTCTATCTTGGAGAACACAGTGGCTCCCTTCAATTGATCAAACAAATCGTCGATCCTTGGCAATGGATACTTGTTCTTCACTGTTACCTTATTAAGCTGCTGGTAATCTATACATAACCTCATGGTACCATCTTTCTTTTTCACAAATAGCACTGGAGCACCCCATGGAGAGCAACTCGACCTCACAAAACCTTTGTTCGTTAGCTCTTGCAACTGTGCCTTCAATTCCTTCAACTCAGTTAGAGCCATTCTGTAAGGAGCAATCGATATAGGTGCAGTACCAGGAGCTAACTCGATACCAAATTCAACCTCTCTAACCGGAGGCAATCCTGGCAATTCCTCGAGAAAAACATCTGGGTACTCACATACTATCGGTACTGATTCAATCTTTAATTCAGTTTCATTGGCATTCATCACAAAAACAAGATACGCATCATACCCTTTTCTTAGATACCTCTGGGCCGACATGTGAGAGATCACTACCGGCGACCTATCTTGTTCATCTGATTCAACACGAAGAGTGTCCCCATTTTCACATCTCAACTCAATATATTTCTTTCCATAATTTACTGTCACATCATGAGTGGTTAACCAGTCCATACCAAGAATAATGTCAAATTCATCAAATGGAAATAGCATGAGATTTTCCTTAAAACAATGACCTCTAATCATCAATGGGCAATCTTTACATACTTTATCAACTAGCACACTTTTGCCTAAAGGATTAGACACCTTTATCACAAATTCTGTAGACTCTACGGGCATACTCATTCTAGATACTAATTGCATGCAAATGTATGAATGGGTAGATCCCGGATCTAATAAAGCAATAACTTTAGTATGATAGAGAGAAAATGTACCCGTAATCACATCAAGAGATGATGCTTCTTCACGAGCGCGAATAGCATAGGTCCTCGCAGGCGCGCTACCCTCAGATCTCGCAGCCTGCTCTCTGAGGGTACCCTTACTACTCGCCTCACTTCCCGGGTTTCTCTGTGGTCTTCCTCTAGCAGTGCCTCCCGGTCTTGCATCCTGAGGCTTCTCTTTCTCATCCCCCTCTGGGCAATTTCTAATAAAATGGTCTAGAGACCCACACCTGAAACAAGCCTTCTCATTTGCTCGACATTCGCCGGAATGACTTCTCCCACACTGCGGGCACTCTGGTATACTCGGTCGGGTGTTGCCAACACTAGCAACTGATGTAGTCTGAGCTTCAGACCCTGAGTACTACTTGCTCTTGCTTTTGCCTGAAAACCCAGCTGAAGTAGCTGATCGGGTTGGAAAATCTCTCAACTTCTTGGACGAGGGCTGAAATGACTTACTCAATTGTCTCTTTCTTGAGTCACGAGACTCCACCTCAGCTTTTCTTTTCTCTTTCACTAATTCCTCATCCTTACAAGCCCAGTCCACTAACACAACAAATTCCTTTAACTCGAGGACTCCAACAAATAATTTGACATCTTCATTTAGTCTGTACTCAAACCTCTTACACATAATGGCTTCAGAGGACACACACTCCCGAGCGTACTTGCTGAGTCTCACAAACTCGCGCTCGTAATTAGTCACCGTCATCTTACATTGTTTCAGTTCCAGAAATTCCTTTCTCTTCTGATCAATAAATCTTTGACTTATGAACTTCTTTTGGAATTCTTCTTGGAAAAATTCCCATCTAATTCTTTCCCTTGGTACAACTGACACAAGGGTATTCCACCACTGATAAGCGGAATCTCTCAAAAGAGAAACCACACACTTCATGCACTCTTCAGGTGTGCAAGATAATTCGTCAAATACCCTGATGGAATTTTCAAGCCAAAATTCAACTCTTTTCGGATCATCATCTTTACTAGCCCGGAATTCTTCAGCTCCTTGCTTCCGCATTCTATCTACCGGAGGCTTTTCTCTTCTTACCACTTCTACCACTTGAGGGCCGACATGGGTAGGTTGAGGAATAGGCGGGGGTGGAGGAGGTGGAGCATTAAGATTTGCTCTCATGTACTCAGTGTACCAATTGCTCATCATACAGAGAAAGGCTTCTCTGGCCTCTTCTCCTTAACCCAAAGTCTTGGGTCTGCTCTCTACGGGGGCGGTCCCTTGCGCGGGAGCCGTTGCATTACTTGCAGCAGCATCGGCTGTAGCTCGGTCAGGATCAGGATCCATTGACTATATAAAAACACAATTTAAATCGTCAGGAGTCGTCACACTATCATTATATAAATACTCTTATGTGTGGCATGTATAGTTAGACTCAAACTTACGCTACGTTAGTTCGAGAATCGACTAAATCGTAGCTCTGATACCACTAAATGTAACACCCCTTACTCGTGCCCGACGCCGGGACATGATACGAGGCATTACCATACTTAACCATACTTGAACATGCATTTTCGGGCTATAAAATTTCGTTTCGACTTAAAAAATTTCCTTTTTAATCATAACGTGCATAATATGGGCCTACAAAACCCTAAACACCCATCCGAGAGATTTCGGAGTTCAACAGGAAACTTTTGCACTCTTTGAAATTTTTTACCTAGACAGGGGTCACACGCCCATGTGACATGGGACACGCCCGTGTGGGCAGGCCGTGTGATCATAAATGCGCATGTCGCTAGCCCGTGTAGAATTTATTTTCATTTCGAACCTACAGGGGTTTTCACACGGCCGGACACACGCCCGTGTCAATTGCCCGTGTCCTTCACACGGCCTAGACACGCCCGTGTCCTCACTCGTGTGTGAAAACTAGGGGTATTCTGTTTATGACTTCAGCAACCCCTTAAGAAGCACACGGCCTATGCACACGCCCGTGTGCTGACCTGTGTGACGAATCAAATTCTCGCAATTAAAATGCAGGGGACACACGGCCTATCAACACAACCATTTGGGTTAGCCGTGTGTCATACATGGCCTAGACACACGTCCGTGTGTCTACCCATGTGGACACTTAGAGGCTATTTTCCAAGCCTTTTTTCCACCCTGAAACATAAACCCATTCATTTTATCACAAGTAATACATAACATAGCAACATGAAACTATTAAGAATCTTTAAATTATCATTCATTCCATCCACATTTTACTTATTATCTTGCATGAACATTCATTTCATTGTACCCATCAACCTTAAAACATGAACTTGACAATATTGGCCAATTCATCATGGCCATTTACAAAATGAGTGTGAAACATTAAGAGCCAACCCTTTGGCCTACTAGCATGACATGACTCAAAATGAATTTACTTTACTATACCAAAAGAACGGTTGATAGTGTGACCCGAGCTCTGACGTTCAATAATACCCGAGCTAACTTGGCGAAACTACAAGAGAAAGGGAAAAGAGAGGGGTAAGCATATAGCTTAGTAAGTTTGCATGAAATTCTAAAGCAACATAATTGCTCAAACTAAATTCATCCATATTATGAAACAATAGCAACATAAGTCTCAAATGCTTAGGCATACTTATTCATACTTACTCATACTTTTTCTTACCCATCTCATGTCACATTATGATTTCTTAACTTGTACTTAATCATAGTACCTGTATCACTCAATCACATAACTTAGCACAAGTGCTAACATGAACATAAACTCAATTCTTCATCGCTCTTATCATGAATAAACTCAAGGACATCCATAAAAGGATTTGACTCTATACCATTTTACATACTTAGCTCTTTTGCTCACGAATGAATCAAATTATCGTAGGATACTCGAACTCATCGTTCATATAACTTGATGCCAACGCCATATCCCAGATATGGTCTTACATGGGATCACCTCTTAATGTCGATGCCATATCCCAGATATGGTCTTACACAGGATCTTATAGCTCGATGTCGATGCCATGTCCCAGACATGGTCTTATACGAGATCTTCTTTTGGTGCCCAGGCCATGTCCCAGACATGGTCTTACACGGGACCTTCTTTATTCACTACTAATACATGGGTGACCTCATTATTCCAAATATTTATCCGGAATCTCACATAACTTATTTTCACCCTTTCCTCATCGAGGCTTCATCATTCGATTTTCATAGCAATAACATACATTGTCATAATATTAAGTAATTTCAAATATTGAACATTATGAAACTCTAACTTCATACAAACTTACCTCGATTCTCAAAATGTGTATCGATGCACGATTTAGTCCTCAATTTTGTTCTTGCCTCGATTTTGATTCGGGCTTCGTGTTTCTTGATCTATAATAATAATTTCACTTGTTAAATACACACATTGACTAAATCGACTCGAAATTTAAATTTTGGCAAAATTACAATTTTTTCCCTAAACTTTTACATAATTACACTTTTTCCCCTAGGCTCGTAAAATGAATTTTCATACAACTTTCTTGCATTTCAAGCCTAGCCGAATCATATTCTCAACTACAACAACATTCAATTTCCACTATTTCACTTATGTATGACCATTTCTACAACTTTTACAATTTGGTCCTTTTGTGCATTTTTCATGAAAATCACTTAGAAAAAGATGTTTATCATACATCAAACTCTCATATTCTTCCATAAAACATCAAAATACATGCATGTCATACATGGGTAAATTTTTGAACATAAACCCTAGCTCAAAATATAGGTAGAAATAGCTAAACCGAGCTACGAGGGTCTCAAAAATGCGAAGAACATTAAAAACGGGGCTAGGATGCACTTACTATCAAGCTTGGAAGTTGAAGAAACCCTAGCTATGGCTCCTTGCAAATTTCGACTACGGGAGAAAAAGATGGACATGATTTTTGCTTCTTTTTCCCTTTTAATTCTTTTATTAACCAAATGACTAAAATGCCCTTAATGGTCCTTTCTTGAGATTTTTCCTTCCCATGTCCTTTTTTGTCCATCATCAAATATAATGGTCTAATTGCTAAATAAGGACCTCTAGTAATTTTCATAATTCTATTTCATACTTAAATCTTCTAGAATCTCATATTTTCTAATCTTTGCTATTTAGTCCTAATGGACAATTTATTCACTAATTAATAAAATTTCTTCATGAAATTTTCACACAATCATGAAAGCACCTCATAAGCCTTATAAAAATTATTTAAACATATTTTTCTACTTCGGATCTGTGGTCTCGCACCAATATTCTGACTAGGCCCTAAATCGGGCTGTTACATCGTGATCCACATTTACAGCAAGCTCTATTATTATATTTTCCCCAGCATTCTCCAACATGTCGTCTCCCACAATGTCTACACTTAGGCTTGTTGCTTTTAACACTTCCAACACTCGATTCAATTAGAACTTGTGTTTTGGAACTAACATTCTATTTCACTCAATCTCTACTCGAATGTCCAATCGAAACATTTGAGCGATTAATTGCATCTCGGAATCTCTTGGTCGAAGGTTGATACGACTTACTCATCGATCTTTTTCTTTCATCTCTAGATTCAGATCCTGCTTTCTTCTTTTCTTTGCTCAGTTCTTCAGCTTTGCAGGCTCTTTCAACTAAGGCTAAAATTTCATTCAAATTGAGTATTCCAACCAACAATTTAATGTCTTCATTCAGCCCTTCAATGAAATGTTTACACATAGTAGCTTCGGTCGAAACAAATTCCCGCTCGTACTCAATAATAGACATGCGGCCCTGTTTCAGCTCTAGAAACTCTTTACGTTTCTGATCTATGAATCGTTGACTGATATACTTCTTCCAAAATTCAACTTGAAAGAAATCCCAAGTGATTCTCTCTCTCGGAACCACAGATATCAATGTTTTCCACCAATTATATGTCGTATCTCTCAACAATGAAATAGCACATTTTAAGCATTCACCAGGATTCAATGACATCTCATCAAACACTCGAATTGTATTCTCGAGCCAAAACTCAACTCGTTCAGCATCGTCATCAATTGTGGCCCTAAACTCTTCGGCCCCATACTTTCGAATTTTATCCACAAGAGGCTTACTCAGTCGGATTGGATCTGAAACTTGTGGCACTACAGGTACTTGTGTGGGTGGAGGTTGTTGAGCAGCCGGATTCATTCAAACGAACTCCGAAAACCACTCACTCATCATTCGAAAGAAGGCTTGCTTAGCCTCTCCCTCTTGGCTACTAGCAATCGGCCTAGATTCGGCCGACGCTATCCCTTGAGCGGGAGCAGGCGCATTGCTCTGAACATCATCAGCAACAGCTCGATCGGGATCCATTAACTGTATGAAAACACATTTTTAACTGTCAGGAATCATCACACTAGCGCAGTTATATATATGGCATGTATAGCTAGACTCACACACGCTACGTTAGTCCTAGAATCGACTAAACTGTAGCTCTGATACCAATAAAATGTAACACCTCTAACCCGTAATCGTTGCCAGATTAGGGTTAAGGAGTATTACCGAACAAACCGGAACATTTACAATCATTTCACAACACAAAGTATTTCATCACTCAAACATATCAAGATATATACATATAGTCCCTTAACGAGGTCTACGAGACCTTAAACATACACTAAAAAGGGGTCGGGACTAAACCGGGATCATACAAAATTTTTCCAAAGATCAAATATTTTTCAAAACTACAGAGGTCACACGCCCGTGTGGGCAGGCCGTGTGCCTCACACGGCCTCAAACACGCCCATGTGTCTGAGCCGTGGCAAAACAGGGCATACATACTGACTTGTCCACACGGCCTAAAACACGCCTGTGTGCCTCACCCATGGTCGACACTGACTTGCACCACATGGCCAGTCACACACCCGTGTGTCCAGCTCGTGGTCAAGTCTGACTTGTTTTGAAATACAACCACGAAGGACACGGTCGAGTCACACGCCCGTTTGCTCAACCGTGTGGGCAATTATAGGCCATTTGCAAGGCCAAACTTGCCACCCACACTTAGGAATCACCTATAAGCATCAAACCAATTCCAAACCATGCCACAAATGAAATCAATATATACTAATTATGCATCTTTATAAACTCATAACATCATCAATCATTTTCTTATACAAATCCCTCTCAACTTACTACCACAAATATCAATTACACATTCAAAAACATGAAATTTATGCATCATTTAACCATACCATTTCATATCATGAACATACTCCATTCTTATCATCCAAACTTACCATAAGGGCATTCTATTAGAACACACATACAATTATTAACCATTCTTTTCACACATTTAAAGCATATACCAAAATCATTTATCTTTCAAGCCATATCACAAGGCAAGAACTATACAACTCAAAATATACCATATCTACTAGCCTATACATGCCATATTCACATATATACATTTTCCAAAAGTACCAAAATAGATGGTTGATAGTTTGATTTAGTCACTGACGATCCCCAGATCCGAGCTAGCTTTAAAAACACTGTAAAACAGATAAACATTTCACACAGTAAGCTCCAAAGCTTAGTAAGCTCGTAATATAATACATTTAACTCTATGATTCAAAAAAATCAATATACAAAATAAACCATCACATAGATTATGTTACCAAAATGCACCATCTCATCCTAAGTCATGTGCTTACACAACTAAACTTTTGTCTATCAATGAAATCACCAAACACATAGGTTTCGATCATACCTTTGCCAACACTTAGTTAACTTACCTTCTTGCTAATCAATGCTTGATACCACACTTCAATCATCCTCATCATTCATTCGATTTACTCTCACACTTAGTGCCAAATTGCATAGCTAAAGCTTAATTATCATCGCACACTTAGTGCCTTTACATTAAACAGAATTTAACTCGGTATCGCACACACAGTGCCAATCAATACAGCTGAAGCTTTCTTTATTTCGCACACACAGTGCCATTCACCTCTGTCTCAATTCTAAATACACACACTTAGTGCCATATTTCTTAAATTCACATATAACATAACCAATTCATCAACAACATATATTCATTCATTACATAATACATGAATACGATTTAAACAATTCGTATTATACATGAACTTACCTCGGACGTCGAAGTTACGAAACAAGTCGATTAATCGAGTGGTTTGTCTTCGCCTCGATCTCGATCCGAATCTCTCTTCTCTTGATCTATATATATTTAAATTTAGCTCATTCAATCACCAAATCATTCAATTTAGTCCAAATAGACATATTTAGGGCATTTTACAAAATAGCCCTCACATTTTCACATTTTGACACTTAAGTCCATATTTCATAAAATCATCAAATTCACATAATTTCATCTCACACATGCCTAGCCAAATTTTCCTTGTGTCCATACAAGCCCACATATTTCATTAATTTCACATTTTAGTCCTCAAATTTCTCATTTTCATAATTTAGCCCAAAATAGCCAATTTCATCAAAAATTTAAGAACAAAATATATTAACCCAACATCAAACATTCATATTTCACCATCAACTATCACAAAGCTCAAACATTCATCAATGGAATCTTTCAACAATCACCAACAAATTCAAAAATTAAGATATTGGCTAGTTAGAACACGAAGAAATGAACACAAAAACGTAGAAATCATTAAGAACCGAGTTACAACACATACCAATTAGAGCTTGAGCATGCCCGAACCTTCAAAGCTCATAAACCCTCTTTTTTTTCCAATTTCAATGGAATAAGATAATAAAAATGGCCATCAAATGTTTTGTTTTAATTATATTAACTTTAATATAATATTTACCATTTTATCCCTAATATTAACATTAAAATTCCACTAATTTATAGCCATTACAGTCCATGCATGCTCCCAAGGGTAAAATTTCAATTTAAGGACTCCACATTATAAAGACATTAGCAATGTAGCACTTAAACAATCAGCACATAACTTTTTCATTTTATGCGATTAAGTCCTTTTATCAAATTGGACACTCAAACAATAAAATTTTCACACAAAATTTTCACACATGCTCAATCACATACTGTAAACACAGAAAATAATATTAAACTATTTTTCTGACCTCAGATTTGTGGTCCCAAAACCACTGTTCTGACTAGGGTCTAAACCGGGCTGTTACAGGTAAGTGGCGTCTTATCTATACCAGTGGACTGAGGTTCGAATCTTGGTGGAGGCAAGGGAGTATTTATTTTGTTGCTGTGCCATGGGGGGTGTTGTAGTTTGACTGAAACACTGAAGTGGTTGAGAAGAATTCAAATTGAGTGGTTGAGGGGAGGTGTGATCGGGTGGAGAGATTTGAGGAGGGATTTTTGAAGAAAATCAAGGGAATTGAGGGGGAGGGCGAGTTGTGCCAAAATTGGACCGTGGGCACTCATGAATTCGGCCAGAGGGGGGATGCTCCTCATTTTGGGTTTTGCCTGTACATTTTGTTCTCTTTTTTCAATTTCGGCTCCCTCCCATCTTTCCAAATATTTTTGACGCTTTTCTGTTGTTTCCTTCCTTGCCGATTTTCTTTTCTTTCTACCCTCATTGTGCCGATTCTGTTCTTACTGCTTTCTACCGAATTTGTGTTCCTGTGGTCTCTCTCTTTTAACTTTCCAGAATACTACTCTTCTGAAAAAGGTAAGCAAACATTTTCCATTTCCCTTGGCCGAACCTTCTCCTTCTTTTCATCCTTCCCCTTTCATTTCTTTTTGTTGATTCTTTTCCTTCCCTTGCAGCCGACTATTTTTCCTTCCCCGTTGTCGGGTTATCATTCTCTACGTACTGATAAGTTCTTACACTTCGTAGTTGGTACCCTTCTCGCGTTGTTGGTAAGTGTAGATAATAAATTGTCATCCTGTTGCCTGATGAATCAATGCTTATTTGATTTTGGTTGGTGCCTAGGAGTTATTCGAGGGGTGGAAGATAGTTAATTGGCATTTACGTGGGCGAAACCTCCCTCTTTACTCGATTGAAGGTAACATTGTTGCTTGTTAACGCTTGGTCAACTCGTGTGTTTCGATTGAGTAGGGATTTAAGTGATTAATTGCTAATTGTTTGGTCACACGTAGGTTGCAAAGGCTCGGGGCATTCCTTCTCAGCGAGTAGAAACCAGGTGTGTAAACACTGCCCAAATCGTAAACCGATAAAAGCTGGAAAGTAGGACAATTGACGCTACACGAGCGTGGGCTTGCTCGTGTGGTAATCCAGACGCATAAAACGTGGGCGTTAGACTATTGAGGCCACCATGAGCGATTTCATGGTCTTAGGCCATTTTGGGGCCACGTTGGGCCGAAATGGGTCGTGTGGGCCCAACGGGCTTGTGGGCCCCACACGGGTAAACCACACGTACGTGTGGAGAATATTGGGCCAAATTGTGTAATGTTCATGACCAAGACCAATTCTGGGCTGTGTGGGCTACATGGGTGTGTATGCCCATATGGGCCCACATCATGGGCCTTGGGCCCATTTTCACTGTTTGACTGTTAAGGTTGCACGGGTCGCCCGAGACGACTGTGGACCTATTGATGGGTCTGTAAGTATACCTAGACCCCCAAACTTATATGAAATGACTGTTATGCCCCTATGATATAAAATTACTGTATGCCTTATGTTATTTATGAACGTATATGAGCATGTCACGATATATATGTTGCATACATGTGTGATATGTTGCATGGGATGGGATTATTATGATTGGAGGAAGTGTATCTTTATCATCGCGACCTCGCTACAAAATCGTTTAGTGCCGCAACCGGTGCTAATTTTGGAGTGTAGGAATGGGTGGGTGATTTTATCCCCACATGGAGTGTTGGGCTGGACGGAGTGGAGTGTAGAGGCTGGTTGGGTAGGATTTCTGATTGCATGCCTGAACTGTTACTGTCACTGAAATGGGCTAAGGCCCACACTGATATTGATATCAGAATGGGCTAAGGCCCAACCGATCTGAATCGTTATTAATTTGGGCTTAGGCCTGCATCAGATTGCCTACTACCTGATTGGCCATTTTGCTTATATGGGGTTACACACTGAGTTTTCGTAAACTCACCCCTCTATTTATCTGTACAGGTAATCCCCAGTCTTAGGCGGATCAGTGCTGCGAGGGATTCGGAAGTGGCCACACAACCGCACCTCTTTTTATATTTTAGTTTTATTTCCAATAAATTTGATTTGGGTATTTGTTCTGTAAGAAGGCCTCTTTAAATTTTAACTTTTAATTTGGGGATTTTACTTATTTTAATTCACATTTGAGAGTAGTAGGACGCGGATTTTCAGAAGATAAATGCTTTTCAAAACACCACGTTTTCGTAACATGCTATAAAAGCTTTCGCATCAAACATTGTTTTAAAGTATAGTAACAAACTAATATGATTAATGTTCTGCTAAAAACAACTCAAGTTTTAAAAGAACAAGATACCCTAAAATTTCTGTTAAGATCATAAACGAGATTTAATAATAAGAATGGATTTTCAAAAGAAACTATGTTTTCGGAAAGCACTTCAATGTGATGTCGCCAGATTCGGCCATAACGTCTGGGCCGGGTTTGGGGTGTTACATTAAATTTATTTTATGGTCTACCATATGATAGTAATATCGTATAAAAATTTAGTTAGGAAATTTTACCGATTACATGTCTAATTTGATAAAGGACCAAATTGCATAAAATGCAAAAGTTGAATTCTAGTAGCTAAAAGGATCAAATAGCGATGGAATTCAAAATTAGAGGTCCTTATATGGCAAATAGACCGTTAAGAGGGGTTAGTAGATAAGTATGATGATTCATCCATGGAAAAGTAATTAAAGAAAAGGACTAAATTGGAAAGTGAAATAATAAAAGATGATAAATGATAAAATAATGAAAATATCATCATATTATCATCTTTCCCAAATAAAAATACATGGAAACCCTAGCTAAGAGAAGAGAACTCAAGCAAGCTATTTTGGCTTAATTAAGTATGTTTTCTTGTCCCGTTTTTAGCAATTTTTATATTTTCGAGATCGTAATAGCTTAATTTAGCTATCTCAGGGATTAATTTGCAAAGTTATCAAAGTAATAGGGTTTTTCCATGGATGAATATGCATGAATTATAAAATTTATGGTAGAAAATGAAAGTTTATTGATAGATAAACAACTTTTGTAAAGTGATTTTTGATGAAATTATGATTTAGGGACTAAATTTTAAAGATGTAAAATTCATGGAAAAATTCTGAATTTTATTAAATACATGGGCTGTTAATGTTACATAAAAAAAATTGGCTAGGCTTGGAATAAGGATTAAATTGCTTGAATTTCATTTTTCGAGCCTAGGGACGAAATCATAATTAAATAAAAGTATAGGGGCAAAATAGTAATTTTGCCTAATATGTGAATTGGATTGAATTGAATATGAATTGTATTAAATTGAGTTAAATTTACTTGTATAGATCCGAATAGACCAAATATGGAGCTAGATCGAGGTAAAGAAAAAGAAACGGATTAGTAGCATACAAGTTCACGAACATTGTCGAGGTAAGTTCGTGTAACTAAATTGTATATTTATATGTTTGAAATGAATTGTATGTATGTGATTGTAATTGCTATGTATATGAAATTGATTACAAATCCAACAATGCCCGATAGGATTTCCGAATTGGTTGTGGTCTTGCATATGTTGCAGACACACCATAGCTCGAAAGAGTGTCCCGTTATAAGCTCTCATGAGCATCCCGATATATGGCCCTCTCAAGCTTCCCGTTATATGGTTCTTGCGAGCTTCCCAATATGGCTCGCTTGAACTTCCTGATATATGGCTATCCGTAGCTTCCTAATTAATGGCTCTTCGGAGCTACGCGTTATCGGCTTGCATGAGCTTCTTGATTATGGCTCTTATGAGCTTCCCGTTATACAGCCCGGATAAGCTTCCCGTTACATGGCTCACATGAGCTTCTCGTTATATGGCTCGAGAGAGAGCTTTCCATTTATGTGCTTATATGAGCATTCCCGAATATGAATTGACGGATTACAGTTTTGTACACTTTGTGTGTACTACCCTTGTATCCATCAAGATTTTAAATGGTTCAACGGGCAAAGTTCTAATATGAGATAATATGGATTCAGAATGGATTATTACTAAATATATCTAAAATTCATGGAAATAGTTTGTACATGTTATATGAATCCATGATTTGGAAAGTATATGTATATGAAAATTCTATTGTTATGAGCTCATATATGTCCCTTGATATTTCTTTGAAGTACATGACTAACATGTTGACGAGGATATGTGTTTAGGCTTTTTGGCCAAGTTGTTTGGAATATGTTTTGGTGTGCTTACCTTTAATGTGATTATATGGTAAGTTAAATTCCATGTTATAAAGACTTACTAAGCATTATATGCTTACTCTATTTTATTTTCCCTGTTTTATAGTATTCAAAAGCTCGTAAAGTTGGCGGTTGGTATGAGCATCATCACACTATCCTTCGGCTCATTTTGGTATAAATAGTAAATTAATTTTGGTTATAATGACATGTATAGGATAATTTAGCCAATGTGGGCTTATAAGTGTTATAACTAGCCATTGGAATGGCTTGTGATGAGCATGTTTTGATGTGTAAATAACGGCCTTATCAAGTCTAATGTGAGTTAATATGGTTGAATGATGATAATTTATAAACATATTGATGGTTGGATTAAAATTGGTAAGTAAAGATTTTTGAATGGTTATGGTAATATGTTAAGTATAAAGCTTAAATTTTGGTTTGGTTGAATGCTTTATTATGGTCCATTGATGTCCAAAAATGTTTGGTTAGGTGATGCCAAGTTTGGGTGAGAAATGTGGCCTTGGAAATGGCATATTTTCGTCCACACGGGCAGAGACACGGGCGTGTGTCTCAGCCGTGTGTGACACACGGCCTAGCCCACGGGTATGTGAATTGGCCGTTTGTCCCCTGCATCTTTAAAATTTCAAAACAAAATGCTCAGAATTAATCACACGGCCTGGTACACGGGCGTGTAGCTTGGCCATGTGACCCCTGCACTTACACACGGCTTAGCACACGGGCGTCTGACTTGGCCGTGTGACCCAAGTCAGAGAGTTACACGGGTACTAACACGGGCTGGGACACGGTCGTGTGCCCTATTTCAAATGCACACATGGCCTATGACACGAGCATGTCTATTGGCCGTGTAAGCCACACAGCCAGACCACACGGGCGTGTGTACCCTGCACCTTGGAAAAAAAAATTAAAATTTTTCAAAAAAATCTCTGAGTACCCGGATTAGTCCCGACTTATTTCTATTGCATATTTTGGGCCTCGAGGGCTCTTATAAGGGAAAATATGATTTTTTATGATTGATTTCTGATGTAAATGAGAAATGATATGAAATGTTTATACTTGATTTGTAAACTCTTGTAATGCTCTGCAACCCTGTTCCGGCGACGGATATGGGTTAGGGGTGTAACACCCCTCACCCGTATTCAATGCCGAATAGGGTTACGAGGTATTACCGATCAATTCACAACACATATAGCATACATTTATGCAATGATAAGTATTCATTCTCATAAATCATTCGACACAATCACATTGTCCCTTATAAGGGCCTACGAGGCCTTAAACATGCTTTAGAAATGGTTTGGGACTAAACCGATATCATACGAAAATTCTAGAAACTTAGAAATTTTTCTTGTCAACAAGGGCCACACGCCCGTGAGAACAGGCCGTATGCCTCACACGGCTAGTACACACGCCCATGTCTCAGGCCATGTGAAAACAGGGCATACATACTGACTTGGGTCACACGACCGACCACACGCCCATGTGTCTAGCCCGTGTACCCTTCGAAGTGGCCACACACGTCCGTGTGCCAGGCCGTGTGTTAGGCCATGCCAAAACTGTAGGGTATACTGACTTATGCAACACGGCCAAGTCACACGCCCGTGTGCTAGGCCGTGTGTTAGGCCACGCCAAAACTGTAGGGTATACTGACTTATGCAACACGGCCAAGTCACACGCCCATGTGCTAGGTCGTGTGCCAATTAGGGGGTATACTGACTTGTACAACATGGCCAGTCACACGCCCGTGTATGAGACCATGTGGAGCAGACTGACTTCAATTCAATTTCAACACTAGAGGACACACAGCCGTGTAACTTGACCGTGTGTCACACACGACTGAGACACACGCCCGTGTCTCTACCCGTGTTGTAACACCCCTAACCTGTATCCGTCACCGTAGTAGGGTTACGAGGTATTACCAATCAATACTCATCATTTAACATATGTAATTCATATATTTATGCATTCATACTCAAATACAATTTAATCACAAAGTCATTGTCCCTTAATAGGGCCTACGAGGCCTTAAACATGCTTTAGGAGCGGTTTGGGAAAAATCCATAACTTGTAAAAATTTTGGAAACTTAGAAAAATTTCAAACATACAGGGGTCACACGCCTGTGTGAACAAGCCGTGTGCCTCACACGACTCCAGACACGCCATGTCTCAGGCCGTGTGGAAATAGGGCATACATACTAACTTGGGTCACACGGCCGACCACACGCCCTTGTGTCTAGCCCGTGTGCCCTTCGAAATAGCCACACATGCCCATGTACCAGGCCGTGTACTAGGTCGTGCCATACCTGTAGGGTATACTGACTTATGCAACACGGCCAAGTCACACGCCCGTGTGCTAGGCCGTGTGCCATTTAGGGTGGTATACTGACTTGTGACACACGGCCAATCACAAGCCCGTGTGTGAGGCCGTGTGGAGCATACTGACTTCAATTTAATTTCAACACCAGGGGACACACGTTCGTGCAACATGACCGTGTGTCGCACACGGTTGAGACACACGCCCATGTGGAAAAAAATAGGCCATTTGTATAGCCATTTTGCCAACCTATTTTTACATGCATACACAAGCATAAATTGCAACATTTCCCAACTCAATTGGCAGCCAATACATGACATTTCATACACATATTAGACCTATTTCAATATAGTATTCAAATGCCTAATAAATTATATACATTTTCCATTCATATACTAACCACATATCAAGATAACATTTGCATATTTCCATTCCATCTATTACTAGCCAAAACATACCATATTTGAGTACTTAAACAAAACAAAAATATTATACCTAGTTAAGCCAAATCACATGGCTTTAACTCATACCACAACATGTACCAAAATCAATATCTCAAGTAACCTTAACTATCATCCTTATAACCAGCCTATACATGCCATATTTACATATATCCACAAATTCATAAGTACCAATCGGCAATTGGATAGTGTGATGCGTAACTCCAACTTTATCCGAATCGAGCGAGCTATCGAACCTCTATAATACAAGGAAAAGAAACAGAGTAAGCTTTACAGCTTAGTAAGCCTGTATAATTCAGAATTAAACTTACCATTCATACATAATCAAGACAACAAGAAAGGTAAACTCAATCAAATTTCCAAATGCCTAACACAAGTATTCATCAACAGGTTAGTCACATAAATACATGTAATCATCCATATCTCAATCTCAATACTCAATACATGGTATCATACCAAATTCATATATCATATATATCATATTTAACATTTCACTCTCAATCATATAATCATTAATTCATTCAATAACAGTACTCATCTGTATAAATAGTATTTATGCCCGTTGAACCCATTAGAACTTCAAAGGATACTCGGGTGATATACATCAATAATCTGTCAATTCATTATCATTTCTTCTCTTTTGAGCTATGATCAGTAAGCTCTATTGAGCTGAAACGGTAAGCTCTTACGAGCTGATATATCAATAAGCTCATACGAGCTGTGGTGAGTCCTCAACAAATGCAGGAGCTCGACCAAAACGGTAACCCTAGTGACATGTCACTCGTATCCTACGAATTCATACGGTTCAAACAGGGCTCGGTAACCATCAGTCTATATCAAATAGGCATTCGTATTTCAAGTATATCAATTTCTCAATTATATACATACATTTCAAATAATTACAAGTATTTAAAAGTTCAATTCTAAATATACGAACTTACCTCGTATCTCTCGGATAGCAATATCAGCTATTCGTCAACTTTCATTTTTCCCCGATCTAAACTCGATCATGGTTTATCTTGATCTATATATTATCAAATTTAGCACATTCAGTATTCTATCTATTCAATTTAGTCCAAAACACACATTAGGGCTTTTACACATTTGCCCCTAAACTTTCACATTTTTTTACAATTTAGTCCTTATCACATAAAATTGCAAATTCATGCAATTTAGTACAATTTCATGCTATCCAAATATACTACATGTTACTAGCAGCCCATATTTTCGATTTATTCACACTTTTACCCACCAAATTTTACCTTTTTACAAATTAATCCCTTTTTGACATTTTTGTCAAAAATCACTTTACAGAACATGAAAATCTATCATCAAAAATTCATATTTCAACTTGAAACACCAAAGAACACATAAAATCATCAATGGTAACTCTCAAAATCTTTAACAGTTTCAAAATCTAAGGTATGGGCTAGCTAGAATACGAAGCAACGATCTCAAAAACGTAAAAATCATTAAAAACGGATCAAAAATCATACCTTAATTGCTCAAAATAGCTTGGCCGAATGAAGAAGATAAAAATGGTGTTTTATTCACCCTAATTTTGGTTGATGAAGATGAATGGAGAAAGAATTTTGTTTTATTTTATTATAATTAACCTTAATTAACCAAATTACAAAAATAGCCTTAATGAAATTTAATAATTTCAAATTTACCAAGCCACTATCATCCACTATCATGTTAATGGTCTAATTTCAACATAAGAACCTTAACTTTAAGGTTCTATAGCTATTAGACACTTTTAGCTAATAGAACACAAGTTTTACGCTTTACGCGATTTAGTCCTTTTACTAAAATTTCTTTACGAAACTTTCACACAATAATTCTATCATGTTGTAAACTTCAATAAAATAATAAAATAAATATTTTGGCCTCAGATTTGTGGTCCCAAAACCACTGTTCTGATTTGACCTAAAAACGAGCTGTTACATGTGTGGACAAAAATAGGCTATTTATCAAGCCATTTTGCCACCCCATTTTGCACATACCTACAAAAGCACAAATGGTACCAATTCAAGGCACTAATATGCATCCAAATAACATAAACCAATGTTCAAATCATACCCTTTCTTTACCATCAATATAATTTGCAAATATGCTACAATTTATCAACTAATTTCATACCTAATTCACATATTCAATTCAATCAACTAAACCATTCCATACATACATTATCAATCATAAATAGCTTTCCAAATTACCTAATATCTTTTAGCATTATAGATTCAACTTCAACCACACAATATAGGTCAATTACCAAACTCAAAATAGAACCATTTTCACATTTATAAATATCATCAACTTTCATTATCATAAGCCAACACAAATGGCCCAAAATACATGTTCATCAAACATACCAAAATGAATCAAGCCAATACATGCCATATACCACATATACACAACTCAAAAGTACCAAGTAGATGGTTGGATAGTGTGACGTAGTCTCTGACGATCCCCGAATCCGAGCTAGCTTTGAATTCACTATAAAACACGGGAAAAACAAACAAGGTAAGCTACAAAGCTTAGTAAGTTCGTACTAAATATACTCAACAATTCATAAAACACAAATCATCAATTTGAACAAGTTAATGTATAATTCATGATAATATCAAACCTTCCATAAGCTTATTCATATACTTATATGCAAAATCATAACCTTTTCTATTTGAACTTCATACTTACATGTATATACCTGTACAAATTCATAACAAACTCATACCTTCATGTAACACTGTCGAATACTCGATGTTTCGCACAATAAGTGCCATCGCATAGCCAAAGCTATTATAATCCCGCACACTAAGAGCCTTACATAGCCGAAGCTATCTCAGTCTCGCAAACTAAGTGCCATATATAGCCGAAGCTATTCCAAATCGTACACTAAGTGCCATAAATAGCTGAAGCTATCTCGAATCGCACACTAAGTGCCATATTTAGCCGAAGCTATATCGAATCGCACACTAAGTGCCACAAATAGCCGATTTATCGTCGAACATAAACGTAGTCCCATATATACAATTTATGCAATATCAAAGCATTAAAAGGCATAATTATAACAATGCTTATTGCATACGAACTTAACCTGAATGCTAAAATAGCAAATCGAGTCGATTAGTCGATAACTTTATCTGTAACACCCCATACCCGAGTCCGAGGCTCAGACAGGATACGAGACATTACTATGCTTGAACTTACTTAATCATGACATTACAGGCTATAAAATTTCGTTCCAAAATTAAAACTTCTCATTCTTAAACACACCAGACATTTCATAGGCCTACGAGGCCTTAAACTCGCATCGTAAACTTTCGTAACCTTATCGAAAAACTTTTCTTTGAAATGGGGTTACACGCCTGTGTAATATAAGACACACCCGTGCATAGGCATACACGCCCATGTCCTCAGATCGTGCCCTAAAACTCGAAGATTCTGCCAATTTCCACACGGCCATGACCCGCCCATGGACTTAGACCGTGTACTACATCTTGATATACTAACTTATTTCACACGACCGGCACACGCCCATGTTCTAACAGCAGGTCATGCACGGCCTTAACACACGGCCGTGGGATTAGTCTCGTGGCCTATTCTTACTTATAAGACTAAGGTGCAGCACACGATGGCCTAGACACACGCCGTGTGTCTAACTGTGTGGGCACTTAGAGGCTATTTACCAAGCCAATTGCCATCCTGAAATTAAGATACAATTCATACTCATTTCCACAAATCATTACTACATCATCTTGAATGATACTACATGCTTCATTGATAATTATAAACATACACACTTGGCCAATCACTTAGCCATATACAAAAGAATAACAAACTTAATAGCCTATACCTTGGCTCTTCTTAAAACATTTACTCAAAATGTAATGCTACCTATACATGCCATACTTAATAAAACAACATGGCTATACCAAAATAGCGATTGATAGTGTGCTCCAAGCTTCGATGATGATGATCCTCGATATTAGCTTGGCGGAACTACATGGAAAGAAAGAATAAAATACATAAGCATTTAGCTTAGTAAGTTTGCATAATACACATAGCAACACTCTTACTTAATATAGACCATTTGATATAAACAATGGCATCATAAATTCAGCTATATAAAGCTTACTTACTCATACTTGATTCTTACATAACTCATGAAACTTACTAGTCTCATACTTGATAGGCAAACAAAGTACCTGTATCACTAGATCACATTGATCAGCATACTTGAACATAATACTCATAATTTCTAATTCATCATTAATAACATGAATAATATTCTTTTTCACTTGATAATAACCTTACTTACTTAGCTTTCTTGTTCTCTCTTTGGAGCTTAACTCGTTTGCCCGATGAATTTATATGAATAACCGAGGATACTAAATCTCATCTAAATTTCGAGGCCATGACTTAACATGGTCTTATACGAAGTCTTTCTTGTTCTCACCAATGCCATGCCTTAACTTGGACTTATATGGGATCTCTTTCTCTTGATAACTTTTCAATGCCAAGCTTGCCTTGGTCTTACATGATAACTTGTTCAATGCCAAGCTTGCCTTGGACTTACATGATAACTTGTTCAATGCCAAGCTTGCCTTGGACTTACATGATAACTTATTCAATGCCAAGCTTGCCTTGGACTTACATGATAACTTGTTCAATGCCAAGCTTGCCTTGGACTTACATGATAACTTGTTCAATGCCAAGCTTGCCTTGGACTTACATGATAACTTGTTCAATGCCAAGCTTGCCTTGGACTTACATGATATCTTGCTTGCTTGCCGATGCCATGCCTCGGCTTGGTCTTATACGGACTTTCTTGTTTCATGTGGTAGATCGAGTATCCTAAGCTATTCAACTTCTATCGGGGCTTTCTCATGCTTGATTTCATTAATTTCTTTGTTTAACATAACATTAAACATTTTTCATAATAACATTGTACATTATACTAAGCAATTCAATGATATAAATCATAAAGCTTAAAAATCATACAAACTTACCTCAATATACAAAATGTAGCTAGGTATGCAATTTAGTCCTTGACCTTGTTCTTGCCTCGGTTTCGATCTGGGCTTCGTTTTTCTTGATCTATAGTCATAAATAGATCATTTAATATTCACATTAACTAAATTGACCCTTTACTCATACTTGGGCAAAATTACTATTTTACCCCTATACTTTCTCATATTTGCACTTTTGCTCCAAGGCTCGTAAAATAATTTTCATTCAACTTTCTTAAGCTACATGCTTAGCTGATTTATTTTCCCTACTATAGCAATCATCAATTCTCATTATTTCTAGTAGGTATGACTAATTTCATAACTATTACAAACTAGTCCATACTATCATATTTCATAAAATTCATTAAGGAAAAGATGTTTATCTAACATCAAACTCTCATAATCTTCCATAAAACATCATTTAACAAGCATGTCATTCATAGATGAAATTTTTGAACATGCATCTTAGCTTATTTTATAGCTAAAAATAGCTAATTCATAATACGATGACTTCAAAAACACGAAGAATATTAAAAACGGGGCTAAGATGAACTTACTAGCAAGCTTGAAAAAAATGAAGAACCCCAGCTATGGAGTCTTCAAATTTTTGGAAATGGAAGGAAGAAGATGAATGAAATTTTATCATCTTTTTCCTATTTTAATCACTTATTAGACAAATGATCAAAATGCCCTTCTCTTTAAAAATTTCTATTTTACTAACTCATGTCCATTTTTGTCCAAAATTTATAATTTGGGAAAATTGTTATTTAAGGACTCATAATTAATATTCTAAAGCTATTTCATACAAAATGCTTCTAGAAACTCACATTTTACAACTTTTGCAATTTGGTCCTTTTTGACCATTCAACTTCAATATAGTAAAATTGCTTCATGAAACTTTCACACTAACATGCAAACATGGCATGAACCTTAAAAACTCATAACTTCACCTTGGATTCGTGGTCTCGCACCACTATTCCGACTAGGCCCTAAATTTGGCTGTTACAATTCTCCCCCCTTAGGGATTTTTGTCCTCGAAAATCTTACCAGTGAAAAGGTTTGGATACTGGTTTCTCATACTCTCTTCTGGTTCCCATGTGGCTTCTTCTATTCCATGTCTTTTCCACAATACTTTCACTAAGGCAATATTTTCTTTCTTAGCTGCTTCACTTCCCGAGCTAATATCTTGACTGGTTCTTCACCATAAGTCATGTCGGGATGAATCTCTACCTCTGACTGGGGAATTACATGCAAAGGGTCTGATCGGTAGCGTCTTAACATTGACACATGAAATACATCATGTATCTTTTCTAACTCTGATGGCAAAGCCAATCTATAAGCTACAGGCCCAACTTTCTCAGTAATCTCATACAGTCCAATAAAACGTGGACTCAACTTGCCTTTTCAGCCAAATCTGAGAACTTTTCTCCAATGTGACACTTTCAAGAAAACTTTATCTCCGACTTGATACTCTATCTCTTTTTTCTTTAAGTCTGAATAGGACTTTTGTCTGTCCGATGCAGCTTTTAAACTCTCTCGTATCACTTTCACTTTCTCTTCATCTTCTCTAACCAAATCAACCCCGTGAATTTGGTTTTCTTCAAGTTCAGTCCAATATAAAGGCGTTCAACACTTACGCCCATATAAAGCCTCGTAAGGTGCCATCTTTAAGCTTGACTGAAAACTATTATTGTAGGCAAACTCTACTAATGGGAGAAACTTCTCCCAACTGCCTCGGAATTCAAGAATACAAGATCTGAGCATATCCTCGAGTACTTGAATTAACCTCTCCGATTGACCGTCAGTTTGAGGATGAAAAGCGGTACTAAAGTTCAACTTTGTACCCAAGGCCTCTTGTAACTTCTTCCAAAACCTGGATGTGAATCTCGGATCTCTATCCGATATGATTGACAAGGGAACTCCATGAAGTCTTACTATTTCTGAAACATACAAGTTTGCCAACTTGTCTAGTGTGTAATCAACTCGTACAGGTATAAAATGGGCTGATTTCGTGAGTCTATCAACTACAACCCATACGGCATCTTTCTTGCTCGGAGATAGTGGTAAACCCATTACAAAATCCATAGTAATACGGTCCCATATCCACTCCAGAACTAAAATGGGTTGAAGCAAACCCGAAGGTACTTGGTGTTCAGCCTTTACTTGCTGAAAAATCAAGCATTTGGAAACAAATTCTGAAATATCTTTCTTCATTCTCGGCCACCAATACTGTTGCTTCAAGTCATTATACATCTTGGTACTACCCGGATGTACAGATAAACATCCATTATGGGCCTCATGCAAAATTTTCTGAATAAGCTCTTCTTTTCTCGGTACACAAACTCTATCTTTGAACATCGACTTCCATTGGGACTAATCCAGAAAGTCGACTCAACATCCGTCTCATGACCGATCTCTCTCGAACTTGCAATTCACTATCCTCTTTTGGGCTTCAATGATCTCTTGGAGGAAAATTGGTCTAGCTCTCAACCGAGCTAGAATAGAACCATCGTCGGATAAAGTCATCCGTGAATTCATTTCCTTAATGCAAATAAGATTTTTCTGCTCAAAGCGTCGCGACCACATTCGCCTTTAGGGATGGTAATCAATGACCATCTCATAATCTTTTATCAACTCTAACCATCTCCGTTGTCTTAAGTTCAACTCTTTCTCGCATCATCAAGTACTTCAAACTTTTATGATCGGTGAAAATCGACATTTCTCACCATATAGGTGATGTCTCCATATCTTCAATGCGAAGACTATGGCAACCAACTCTAAATCATGCGTCGAATAATTCTTCTCATGAGGCTTCAATCGTCATGCTGGAGGCATAAGCAATAACTTTGCCTTCTTGCATAAGTACAAACCTAATCCATTTAAGGATGCATCAGTAAATCAAAAATTCTTTCCCCTGTCTCGAGTTGAACCAAAATCGGGCTTCACAACATCATCGTTTTCAGTTTCTCGAAACTTTGTTGGCATCTTTCAGTCCACTCAAACTTCACATTTTTCTCGTAACAATTTAGTCATCGGGGGTTGCAATAATAGAAAACCTCTTGACAAATCGTCTATAATAGCTTGGCTAGGCCTAGAAAGCTTCTAATCTCAGAGATATTCTTCGGTGGATTCCAGTCCATTATGGCCAAAATCTTATTGGGGTCTACTCGAACTCCTTCTTCCGAGACAATATGTCCCAGAAACCCTACTTCCTTGAGCCAAAATTTACTTTTACTGAACTTGGCATATAATTGATTTTCTCGTAGAATCAGAAAGCGTCCAGTAGGTGCTCAAGATGCTCATTCTCATCTTGGGAATAAATCAGTATGTCATCAATGAAAACGACTACAAACTTGTCAAGGTATGGTCTAAACATGCGGTTCATTAAGTCCATGAATACCGCCACGAGCATTGGTCAAACCAAAGGGCATGACTAAAAATTCATAATGCCCATACCTTGTTGGAAGGCTATTTTAGGTACATCCGATTCTTTTACTCAGAGTGGTGGTAGTACTCGATCTCAAGTCTATTTTGGAGAACACAAAGTGGCTCTTTCAACCGATCGAACAAATCATCGATTCTAGGCAATCGGTATTTATTATTTACTGTCACTTTATTAAGTTGACGGTAATCTATGCACAATCTCATAGTGCCATCTTTCTTTTTCACAAATAAAACCGGAGCACCCCAGGGAGAACAACTTGACCTTGCAAAGCCTTTATCTGTCAACTCTTGTAACTGCGACTTCAGCTCCTTCAACTCCGTCGGAGCCATTCTGTAAGGAGTAATAGATAGTGGTACAGTACTAGGAGCTAGTTCAATGCTGAACTCAACCTCTCTAACTGGTGGTAGTCCTGGCAATTCCTCATGAAACACATCCACGTACTCACATACTATTGGCACTGACTCAATCCTTAACTCTGTTTATTTTTCATTCAACACAAAGGCCAAATATGCTTCATACCCCTTTCTCATGTATCTCTATGCCGTCACGTGAGAAATCAATTCTCACAATCTATTCTATTCATCTGATTCTATGTGAAGGGTGTTCCCATCCTCACATCTCATTTCAATGTATTTCATCCCATAATTAACTATTACATTATGGGCAGTCAACCAGTCCATACCGAGAATGAGGTCAAACTCATCAAATGGTAGCAACATAAGGTTTACTTTAAAACAATGACCTCTAATCATTAATGGGCAACCTTTACATACTTCAGCAACTAACACACTCTTGCCTAAAGGATTAGACACTTTAATCACAAATTCTGTAAACTCTACAGGCATACTCATATCGGATACCAATTTCATGCAAATGTAAGAGTGTGTGGATCCGGGATCTATTAAAGAAATAACTTTAACATCATGAAGAGAAAAGGTACCCGTGATAACATCATGGGAAGATGCCTCTTCGCGAGCGTGAATGGCATAAGCCCGTGCAGGCGCCCTACCCTCGGGTCTCACGGCCTACTCTCTAGGGTTACCTCTTCCACTTGCCCCACTTCCGAGGTTTCTCTGCGGCCTTCCTCTGACTATACTTCCGGATCTTGGGTTCTGAGTTCTGTCCTCTTTTATCATCTCTGGACAATCTTTTATGTAGTGGTCTCAGGAACCACATCTGAAACATGCATTTTTGTGTGCTCGACATTCACCTAAATGGCGTTTGCCATAATGTGGGCATTCGGGTCTATCAGATCGAACATTCCCCACACTAGCGACTGAAGTAGTCTGTGCTTTATTTCTCGAATACTATTTACTCTTGTCCTTCCTGGAAAATCCAATGGAAGTAGCCGATCAGGTAGGGAAATCTCTCGACTTCTTGGATGGAGATTGGAGTGACTTGTTCCACTGCCTCTTTCTAGAGTCGCGAGACTCCATTTCAGATTTCTCCTTCTCTTTTACTAGTTCTTCGGCTTTATAAGCCCTCTCGACCAGCACAACAAATTCCTTCAATTCTAGAACAGCAACAAATAGTTTGATGTCCTCATTTAGCCCATCTTCAAATCTTTTACTCATGATGGCTTCAGTGGACACGCATTCTCGAGCGTATTTGCTGAGTCTTACAAACTCACGCTCGTAGTCAGTTACAGACATCTTACCTTGTTTCAGTTCTAGTAATTCCTTCCTTTTCTGGTCCACAAACCTTTGACTAATAATTTTTTTCTTGAACTCTTCTTGGAAGAATTCCCATGTGATATTTTCTCTTGGGACTACTGATACCAAAGTGTTCCACCATTGATTGGCAGAATCTCTTAAAAGAGAAACTACGCACTTCATGCACCCTTCAAGTGTACATGACACTCATTAAATATTTCGATGGCATTTTCTAACCGTAATTCACTCTTTCAGGATCATCATCTTTTCTAGCCTGCAATTCCTCCGCCCCATGTTTCTCGATTCTATCAACCGAGGCTTCTCTCCTCTTACCACCTCTACTACTTGAGGGGTTATTGGGATAGGTTGAGGAATAGGTGGGGGTGGAGGGGTTGTGCATTCGGGTTCGTACGAACAAACTCCGTGTACCATGTGTTCATCATATGGAGGAAGGCTTCTCTAGACTCTTCTCCTCCTCCTTGACGCACCGTAGTGGGTCTATTCTCGTTCTCATTCGGCACCGTCCCTTCAGCGGGATCCGGCGCATTACTTTCTACGTCATCCGCCATATTTCTTTCAGGATCCATTTATTATATATATAAACATAATTTAAGTCGTCAGGAGTCGTCACACTATCATTATAAAAACATTCTTACGTATGGCATGTATAGCTAGACTCGTGCTCATGCTACGTTAGTCCTAGAACTGACTAAACCGTAGCTCTGATACCACTAAATGTAACACCCCATACCCGAGTCCAAGGCTCAGACCGGATACGAGACATTACTATGCTTGAACTTACTTAATCATTACATTACGGGCTATAAAATTTTGTTCCGAAATTAAAACTTCTCATTCTTAAACAATTCGTACATTTCATAGGCCTACGAGGCCTTAAACTAGTACTGGTAAACTTTTGGAACCTTATCGAAAAACTTTTCTTTGAAAGCAGGGGTTACACGCCCTGTAATATAAGACACGCCGTGCATAGGCATACACGCCCATGTCCTCGCATCGTGCCCTAAAACTCGTATTTTTCCATTTCCACACGGCCATGACCCGCCCGTGGACTTAGACCGTGTACTACATCTTGATATATCGACTTATTTCACACGACGGCACACGCCCATGTTCTAATCGTGTCATGCACGCGCCTTAACACACGGCCGTGGGATTAGTCCGTGGCCTATTCTTACTTATAAGACTAAGGTGCAGTTGACACGATGGCCTAGACACACGCCTGCAGTGTGTCTAACCGTGTGGGCACTTAGAGGCTATTTACCAAGCCAATTGCCATCCTGAAATTAAGATACAATTCATACACATTTCCACAAATCAATACTACATCATCTTGAATGATACTACATGCTTCATTGATAATTATAAACATACACACTTGGCCAATCACTTAGCCATATACAAAAGAATAACAAACTTAATAGCCTATACCTTGGCTCTTCTTAAAACATTTACTCAAAATGTAATGCTACCTCTACACGCCATACTTAATAAAACAACTTGGCTATACCAAAATAGCGATTGATAGTGTGCTCCAAGCTCCGATGACGGTGATCCTCGGTATTAGCTTGGCGGGACTACATGGAAAGAAAGAATGAAAGACATAAGCATTTAGCTTAGTAAGTTTGCATAATACACATAGCAACACTCTTACTTAATATAGACCATTTGATATAAACAATGGCATCATAAATTCAGCTATATAAAGCTTACTTACTCATACTTGATTCTTAATTAACTCATGAAACTTACTAGTCTCATACTTGATAGGCAAACAAAGGACCTGTATCACTAGATCACATTGATTAGCATACTTGAACATAATACTCATAATTTCTAATTCATCATTCATAACATGAATAATATTCTTTTTCACTTGATAATAACCTTACTTACTTAGCTTTCTTGTTCTCTCTTTGGAGCTTAACTCGTTTGCCCAATGAATTTATATGAATAACCGAGGATACTAAATCTCATCTAAATTTCGAGGCCATGACTTAACATGGTCTTATACGAAGTCTTTCTTGTTCTCACCAATGTCGTGCCTAAACTTGGACTTATATGGGATCTCTTTCTCTTGATAACTTTTCAATGCCAAGCTTGCCTTGGTCTTACATGATAACTTGTTCAATGCCAAGCTTGCCTTAGACTTACATGATAACTTGTTCAATGCCAAGCTTGCCTTGGACTTACATGATAACTTATTCAATACCAAGCTTGCCTTGGACTTACATGATAACTTGTTCAATGCCAAGCTTGCCTTGGACTTACATGATAACTTGTTCAATGCCAAGCTTTCCTTGGACTTACATGATAACTTGTTCAATGGCAAGCTTGCCTTGGACTTACATGATATCTTGCTTGCTTGCCAATGCCATGCCTCAGCTTGGTCTTATACGGACTTTCTTGTTTCATGTGGTAGATCGAGTATCCTAAGCTATTCAACTTCAATCGGGGCTTTCTCATGCTTGATTTCAGTAAATTCTTTGTTTAACATAACATTAAACATTTTTCATAATAACATTCTACATTATACTAAGAAATTCAATGATATAAATCATAAAGCTTAGAAATCATACAAACTTACCTCAATATACAAAATGTAGCTAGGTATGCAATTTAACCTTCGACCTTGTTCTTGCCTCGGTTTCGATCCGGGCTTTGTTTTTCTTGATCTATAGTCATAAATAGATCATTTAATATTCACATTGACTAAATTGACCCTTTACTCATACTTGGGCAAAATTACTATTTTGCCCCTATACTTTCTCATATTTACACTTTTGCCCCAAGGCTCGTAAAATAATTTTCATTCAACTTTCTTAAGCTACATGCTTAGCTGATTCATTTTCCCTACTATAGCAATCATCAATTCTGATTATTTCTAGTAGGTATGACTAATTTCATAACTATTACAAGCTAGTCCATACTGTCATATTTCATGAAATTCATTAAGGAAAAGATGTTTATCTAACATCAAACTCTCATAATCTTCCATAAAACATCATTTAACAAGCATGTCATTCATAGATGAAATTTTTGAACATGCATCTTAGCTTATTTTATAGCTAAAAATGCTAATTCATAATACGAGGACTTCAAAAACACGAAGAATATTAAAAACGGGGCTATGATGAACTTACTAGCAAGCTTGAAAAAAATGAAGAACCCTAGCTATGGAGTCTTCAAATTTTCGGCAATGGAAGGAAGAAGATGAATGAAATTTTATCATCTTTTTCCTATTTTAATCACTTATTAGACAAATGACCAAAATGCCCTTCTCTTTAAAAATTTCTATTTTACTAACTCATGTCCATTTTTGTCCAAAATTTATAATTTGGGCAAATTGCTATTTAAGGACTCATAATTAATATTCTAAAGCTATTTCATACAAAATACTTCTAGAAACTCACATTTTACAACTTTTGCAATTTGGTCCTTTTTGACCATTCAACTTCAATTTAGCAAAATTGCTTCATGAAACTTTCACACTAACATGCAAAAATGGCATGAACCTTAAAAACTCATAACTTCACCTCAAATTCGTGGTCTCCCACCAATATTTAGACTAGGCCCTAAATCGGGCTGTTACATTATGTTTTACCCGATCCAAGTCTGTATTCCACTTTTCTTGATCTAATTATATTCAGAATTAACTTATTCAATCATCTATTCATTCAATTTAGTCCAAAATACACATTAAAACATATTTACACTTTTGCCCCACAAATTTCACATTTTTCACAATTTAGTCCTTATTTCATAAAATCACAAATTAATGAAATTCAAGACTAACCCATGCTACCTGAATTACCATGTAACGCCCTAAATTTTGGGCCTAGAAGAATTGGGCCTTGGGCATGAGAGCATTTAAAATTTTTGACAACAAGAGAATGATACAATTGCATGTTAGATCTGTTTGATGAGTGATTTAAGGAGTGGATCTTGGAGGAAATTAAGGAGGGGATCATGGAGAGATAAGGGGAGGAAATCAAGGGAAGTTGGGTAGGTGAAAGTTGGTGCCGAAATAGGGTCTTTGCTCTTGGAAATTTAGCTAGTGTGTGGTAGGGATGCCGTTTTCCTTTTAGCCATTTCAGCTTTTGGCTCATTTTGTTTGGTTTTAAAATAGTGATGTAGGTAGTGGCTAATTTTATTCTAGTCATTCCTTTCATTTTAGTTCTTTTTGCCTTTTGCCAAAATCGAGCGATACCCCTTTTCTCTGCTAATTTTTCTTTGCAACAATTGCTGCTTGTGCCAATTCTCCCTTTATTCTCCTCCTCTTGGCACTTTTCTACTCTTCTTGTTTCTCAATTTGACTGAACCAATCCCTTCTCTCCCTCCTTTCTTACTCATTCAAAGTTCTTCTTCTCACTTATCCAAAATCGAATTCTCCTTCTCTCTATTTCTTTTTCTGCAACTTTTCATCTCTATCAACCTTGAGTATTCTTTCTTAATCTGGAATTAGGCTGAATATTAGTTATCTTTTCTTCTTCTTCTCTCCTAATTTGGTCAACATTTGATTACTGTTTTTGACCGATTCTCTTCCTCCCCATCTGCTTTAATCTGTATTGTCAAAGGTTTGTTGGTTCTGTGGCCGAATGGTGTAGCCGAATATACCCTGTCCTTGTAACTGTAGCATCCCAAAAATTAGGGGTTTGTAATTTTTGCATAATTGCATGTTGTGCTTGCTCAGCAAGTTATTTGAGGGTGTTTGGGGGTTCTAGGGAGGCCTGGGTTCGAGTCTGAACCCTGGAAAAGTTTTGGCTTTTAACCCCTTTAGTGGAGAGGGTTGTAGGAGGCAGGACTTAAGTAGATTTGTGTGTGTTTATGTAGCACAAGTTGAGCATGTGGCAAGGTGGTGTGGCGTCAAGGGGAGTGCAAGGAAGGGAGGGGTTCGAATCTCACAAGTTGCATATGGAAGCTTTTATTTTATGCCTTGAGAGGGGAGGAAGTAGAGTTCAGATCGAACTCTTCAAGGGGAGGTGGTTGGTCAAATATTTCAAACGGGTGAAGGAGAGGAATTGTAGGAGAAAAAGGGGGAGAAAATCGTGGAGGTGATGGGTGTGGGGAGAGTTGGCCGAATGTGAGGAAATGGATAGGGAATTTCAGCCAAAAAGACTTTGCATTTTGTAAAATGCATATTCGATTGTGTCAAGGGGAAGTGCCGAATTTTTCTTTGAATTTTCTTGGGGAAAAGTTGCCATTTTAGCACTTTGGGACGTTTCAAGTCATTTTCTTTCCACTGTGAATCTCCGCCGAATTCACTCTGTTGTATTTTTCTTCCTCCTTTCTTTCTCTTGCAAATTGCCGAAAGCACTCTTCTCCATCTTGTCTTTCTCGTTCATTTCTTCTGTTAGGTGCCGAATTGTTAAAGCTTTTCTCTTTTCTTCTCCTTTTTTCCTCTCAATTCTCATCCTTCCAACTGATCACTCCTTTTAGTTCTTTACCCCTAGGCCATACCAACACATCTCCCTTCCCTTTTCCCATCATACTTCTTGTTTTCTCCTCTCTTCCAAAAAGTCGAACTTGCACTTTCTCTTTTCGGGTTCTCTTTAGCCGAACATCCAACTCTCTTTTTTCTCTCATTCTTGTCTTGGTGTTGCAAAGCTGAACAAATAGTAAGCCTTGATTCCTTGTGTGGGCTGAATCCTCTAGGGTACAAAAACTCTCTTCTTGTTGGTTCAAACTGCTTCAGGATCTCTTCTGGTTTGTTGGTAAATGGGGCCATGACCGAATAGAGGTGGAAGTTTCTCTTTTCATTTTGAGTTCGTTGGGGCCGAAAGGCCGTTTCTCTTGTTATCTTGAACAACGTTCTAACACGTTCTTTTCGTTAGGGATGCGGCTCTTTGATCAGTAGGTGTGGGCCAAATACTCTCTATAGAAGGGAGTCTATTATTCGTTGGTAAGATAAGTCAATAGTTAAATATATTCATATTTTGGATTATCGAATGTGAAGACTAACTGATGGTAAATTATGATCTTAGGTGCCTCGAAAAGTAACGCAATCCGTAATCCGTAACAGGTGTGTAATCTCACACCATTGTTTGTGATAATAAGTGATGTTCGGTGATTTGGCCATGAACCGAAATGCCGAATAGCAAGAGTATCAGCAACTGAGGCACTCGAGCGTACGAGCGCTCGTAGTGATAAACCGAGCCACTAGTGATGGCGATAGACCGTTGAGAGTGTCACGAATACTCTCGTGAGTTTTGAGGCTGTAATGGGCCTTATCGAGCCGGAACGGGCTAAGTGGGCCCAATGGACTAACTGGCCCACATGAGCAAAACTGATAGAAAATTACCGAATGACTAATGCAACTGTGAAGTCTGCAAAACTGAGACCAGAAACGAGCTAAATGGGCCACACGAGTGTGTGGTCCCATTTGGGCCAGAATGGGATTTTAGGCCCAATTACACTGTAGAGACCCAAAAAGAGGTCCCGTGTTGCTCGAGGCGACAGTAGGCCTCCGGAAAGGCCATTAATGACTGAAATTACTGAAATACCCTTGATGGGTAAATTACCAAAATACCCTCAACGGGTAAATTACCGAAATACCCTTAGTGGGTAAATTATCGAAATGCCCTCGATGGGTAAATTACCGAAATACCCCAAATGGGTGAAAATTACCGTTATACCCTTTGGTGACAAAATGACCGTTATACCCTTGATTGTGGTTAAATATCGTGTATGTGGTTTTATGTATATCTGTTTATAGTTGTAATACACTGCATTCATATCATGTTGCATGGGTTGAGTTTGATGATTGGAGGAAGTACCGTTTGAGTGGCTCTGCCACATACCGTTTTAGTGGCTCTGCCACATACCGTTTTAGTGGCTCAGCCACATATACCGTGATTAGCAGCTTGACTGTAATATTGGTGAGGATTGGCTGGGTGGGTTGATATGGTCCCCACATGGTGTGATTGGTTGGTACGGGTGGAGAGTTAGATGACTGGTAGGATTGGGGTGGGCACATATCCATATACATTGAGATGATTATAGGGCTTAGGCCCAAACTGATACCGCATGGGCTCAGGCCCAGATGGTGACCGTTATAGGGATTACACACTGATTTCTCGTAACTCACCCCTTTCTTTTAACCGTGCAGGTAATCCCCAGAGTTAGAGGATTTGGAGCTGTGGAGGACTCGGAGGTGGCCATACGTCAGATTTGCTTCTTAACTATACTTAGTAATTTTGGTTTTAATTTATTTTTATTTTATTTTTGGGTTAATATTTTGTGTAATAAGGCCATTTGATTTTTTTTTTTAAACTTTCATTTGGTAATTCTGCTAATTATGAATTGTTAAATGATTAAACACTGGTTTTTAAAACAACAACAACTATTTTCAAAATATCACGTTTCCGCAATTCTTTAAGTCAGTCTTCTGTAACAAACAAAGTTTTCGAAAATAATAACATCTTTACAAGAATACACTTTAAGCAAATCTTGTTTTTACAAACAATGAAATTCAGAGTTTCAGAAAGGATACAAGGTTTTTAACGAGCGCATAGCTTTTAAACAACCTTTTGATGTGACATGCTAGATCCAGCCATAATGTCTAGGCCGGGTTTGGGGTGTTACAGTGACCGTGTAACACCCCAAACCCGGCCTAAACGTTACGACCGAATCTGGCATGTCACATGAAAGGAATATCTAAAAGCGTGCATTCGTTAAAAGCTCATATTCTTTATAGTTGTGGTGAGAAATCGAGTTTAAGTAATTTTGAATAACAAATGGTTTATTATCATTTTAGGAAAATCCCATATTGATCATTTAATAATAAGCAATAAGCAAATTGAAAGTGAAACCAAATAAAATACCCAAGGCCTTATTACATAACAAAAACTCAAATAAAAATAAGTCCAAATAAAAGAAACGAATTTACGAGTAAACATATGTATGGCCTCCACGAGTCCACCTCGGCTCCCAAATCCGCGATCTAATGATTACCCGCAAACTTTAACTAAGGGGTGAGTCATCGAGACTCAGTGTGTAAATCCCCATCCAATGTGCCCTTACACAATTTCATATGAAAATATGCATATCATGCACCCAAACCTAGCCATCCAATGCTCCTTTCTCTACCCCGTGTGGTACCAAACCACCGGTGGTGCCAAACCACCGTGACCCAAAGTCACGATATCCATAATTGTGGTGCTAAACCACTTTGGTGACCCAAAGTCACGAATAATCCAATGATGGGGCCAACCCATCGTGTGATACCAAATCACCGGCGTCAATCCCGTATAATCACCGTGGGGCCAACCCCATTGTGGTGCTAAGCCACTAGGACGAGACGCTATAAGGTGCCAAACCTCGGTGTCCCAAAGACACGAATGTGATACTAAATCACGGTGACCGAAGTCACGAATCCAATGATGGGGCCAACCCATCGTGTGATACCAAATCACTTTGGCGTCAATCTCAGATATCATCGTGGGGCCAACCCCATCGTGGTACGGCCACCGGGACGAGACGCTATGAGGTGCCAAACCTGCGGTGTCCCAAAGACACGAATGTGATACCAAATCACCGTGACCGAAGTCACGAATCCAATGATGGGGCCAACCCATCGTGTGATACCAAATCACCGGCGTCAATCCCGTATAATTAACTATGGGGCCAACCCACCGTGGTGCTAAGCCAGCTCGACGCGACGCCGAGGTGCCAAACCTCCGTGACCCAAAGTCACAATAATCAATCGTGGTACCAAACCACCGGTGGTGCCAAACCACCGTGACCCAAAGTCACGATATCCATAAGTGCGGTGCCAAACCACCGTGACCCAAAGTCACGAATAATCCAATGATGGGGCCAACCCATCGTGTGATACCAAATCACTAGCGACAATCCCGTATCTCATAAGTGGGGCCAACCCACGGTGGTGTTAACCACGTGGACGGGTCGCAATGAGGTGCCAAACCTGCGTGTCCCAAAGACACGCGGTGTGATACCAAATCACCGTGACCGTGATCACAAATCTGGATGATGGGGCCAACCCATCGTGTGATACCAAATCACTAGCGACAATCCCGTATCTCATAAGTGGGGCCAACCCCCGGTGGTGTTAACCACGTGGACGAGTCGCAATGAGGTGCCAAACCTCCGGTGTCCCAAAGACACGGTGTGATACCAAATCACCGGTGACCGCGAAATACAAATCCGATGATGGGGCCAACCCATCGCGGTGATACCAAATCACCGGCGTCAATCCCGTATAATCAATGTGGGGGCCAACCCACCGTGGTACTAAGCCACGGGACGACGGCGAGGTGCCAAACCTCCGTGACCCAAAGTCACAATAATCAATCTGTGGTACCAAACCACCGGAGGTGCCAAACCTCGGTGTCCCAAAGACACGGATATCAATCTTCCTCCTCTCATCATACCCATGCAATATGACATAATAATTCGTGTATGCAGTATGTCATGTATGCTAGACATATATCAAATATAAGTATAACATGAATTACCATCATAATCAGATAGACATAAAACAACATAATCACCCTAATCAACCTCTAAGGGTATAACCGTAATTTTACCTACCAAGGGCATTTTCGTAATTTACCCACCAAGGGTATATCGGTAATTTACCCACCAAGGGCATTTTCGTAATTTACCCACCAAGGGCATTTTCGTAAGTTACCCACCAAGGGCATTTTCATAATATACCCTTCAGGGGTATTTTGGTAATTTACCCACCAAGGGTATTTTCGTAATTTTGCACCTACAATGGCCTTTCCCAAAGGCCCAAATGTCACCCCGAGCGACTCAGCTACCATTTCTGGTCGTACCGGACGATTGGGCCTAAAACTCGATTCCGGCCCATTCGGGCCCACACGCTCGTGTGGCCCACCTAGCACAAATCTAGCCATGTATATAAGTTCCACCTAGTCTAGTTCACTATATACTACACAATCGTACAATTTACTCATAAGGGCCCACGGGCCCATTGGGCCCACTTCGACCCATCGCGGCCCAAGCAGCCCCAACCAACAAGAATACTACTTATGGCCTCAACTATCGCGTCGAAGCCCCATGCGTGCGCTCGCACGCTCGCGTGGCTACTATTGCCGTGATCGGCACTTCCGGCATTTGCCGCTCTACAACTAGAGTAGAGAGAGTTACACACGATAGGACTCGGTGTTAATCGCGCTCCGACCACTCCCTGTGCCCAAACGCCTTCCAAGGTGTGTCAACCCTCCTCTGGAATGCTCTTTATATAGCTAGCTCTTCACATTCCTTCTTTGTATCTTTCCGATGTGGGATCCCTTCGTCGAGAGAGTTTAAATTCAATGAAACTCTTCCCGTCTGCATCATAAAATAAATACTCCCTTGCTTCTCATGAGATTCGAACCTGTGCTCCCTTGCAACATAATCCACGCTGCTAGCCACTTGGCCACAAGCTCCTCTCGTGTCTTAAACCATGCGCAACTAAATATAAATCTATAGCCAAATTCTCGAGGTCCAAGTAAAAGAAAACCAAAATGCAAAAGCCAAGACTTGAACCTTGGACCTCCTTCCTTCCTTGTGGCGTCACCCCTTGTTCCTTAAGTGGCGTCACTTTGCCACTACACCACACACTCCACTTGTGTCATTTTTCCGCACATTTTATTCTTAAGGCCTACTGCCAACTTCCAGGTTTTTTTTCACCTAAAACCAAAATTTCCCCAAAGCTAATATTTGATCCCGGGACTTCATAGAAGCCCTCTAACCTTCCAAAATAACTTACCTAATAAGTCTAACTTGCATTAATGCCGTTCTCAAAAATTTTAAAATCAAGGCCCATTGGGCCCAATCCTACTAGGCCCAATTTCGGGATGTTACAAATCTACCCTCCTTAAAGAAATTTAGTCCTCTCAAATTTCCAACTACAGAACATTCGTACCACCTAACCTACAACGTTGTGTTCATGCTGCGCACTCTGATTCCAATAACCCTAATATACTTTTAACTAGAATTTAGATATCCTACACATACTAAAAAAAAAACTAACCATTAAAGCAAACAAATATTTCGTACGCAATCAACTCTATATCCGAACATCACATCCAACCCAAACACACGAATAGATATTCAAAATACAACATATAACAAAGAAAAGTATCGGAAACTTACAATGACGGATTGGTGCAGGAGACTTCGGGTGCCATATTTCAAAAAAAAGAATAGATATATATTTTTCTAAACCATTTTCCAAACCATCTTTTGAAAACATTTTTTGAACCCAAACCCACACCGAGTTTTTGAACCTAGGCTCGATACCATAATTGTAACACCCCAAACCCGGCCTAAACGTTACGAATCGAATCGGCATGTCACATGAAAGGAATATCTAAAAAGCGTGCATTCGTTAAAAGCTCATATTCTTTATAGTTGTGGTGAGAAATCGAGTTTAAGTAATTTTGAATAAGAAATGGTTTATTATCATTTTAGGAAAATCCCATATTGATCATTTAATAATAAGCAATAAGCAAATTGAAAGTTTGAAACCAAATAAAATACCCAAGGCCTTATTACATAACAAAAACTCAAATAAAAATAAGTCCAAATAAAAGAAACGAATTTCTGAGTAAACATATGTATGGCCTCCACGAGTCCACCTCGGCTCCCAAATCCGCGATCTAATGATTACCCGCAAACTTTAACTAAGGGGTGAGTCATCGAGACTCGGTGTGTAAATCCCCATCCAATGTGCCCTTACACAATTTCATATGAAAATATGCATATCATGCACCCAAACCTAGCCATCCAATGCTCCTTTCTCTACCCCGTGTGGTACCAAACCACTTTGGTGGTGCCAAACCACCTGGTGACCCAAAGTCACGATATCCATAATTGTGGTGCCAAACCACTGGTGACCCAAAGTCACGAATAATCCAATGATGGGGCCAACCCATCGTGTGATACCAAATCACTGGCGTCAATCCCGTATAATCAGCTGTGGGGCCAACCCACTGTGGTGCTAAGCCACTAGGACGAGACGCTATGAGGTGCCAAACCTCTGGTGTCCCAAAGACACGAATGTGATACCAAATCACTAGTGACCGAAGTCACGAATCCAATGATGGGGCCAACCCATTGTGTGATACCAAATCACTGGCGTCAATCCCGTATTATCATCTGTGGGGCCAACCCACTGTGGTACGAAGCCACTGGGACGAGACGCTATGAGGTGCCAAACCTCTGGTGTCCCAAAGACACGAATGTGATACCAAATCACTGGTGACCGAAGTCACGAATCCAATGATGGGGCCAACCCATCGTGTGATACCAAATCACTGGCGTCAATCCCGTATAATTAACTATGGGGCCAACCCACTCGTGGTGCTAAGCCTTTGGGACGAGACGCCGAGGTGCCAAACCTCCGTGACCCAAAGTCACAATAATCAACTGTGGTACCAAACCACCGGTGGTGCCAAACCACTTTGGTGACCCAAAGTCACGATATCCATAAGTGCGGTGCCAAACCCTTTGGTGACCCAAAGTCACGAATAATCCAATGATGGGGCCAACCCATCGTGTGATACCAAATCACTAGCGACAATCCCGTATCTCATAAGTGGGGCCAACCCACGGTGGTGTTAACCACGTGGGGCCGGTCGCAATGAGGTGCCAAACCTCCGGTGTCCCAAAGACACAGTGTGATACCAAATCACCGTGACCGCAGCCACAAATCCGATGATGGGGCCAACCCATCGTGTGATACCAAATCACTAGCGACAATCCCGTATCTCATAAGTGGGGCCAACCCACGGTGGTGTTAACCACGGGACGAGTCGCAATGAGGTGCCAAACCTCCGGTGTCCCAAAGACACAGTGTGATACCAAATCACTTTGGTGACCGCGATCACAAATCCGATGATGGGGCCAACCCCATCGTGTGATACCAAATCACCTGGCGTCAATCCGTATAATAATCGTGGGGCCAACCCACCGTGGTACTAAGCCACTGGGACGAGGCCGAGGTGCCAAACCTCCGTGACCCAAAGTCACAATAATCAATCTGTGGTACCAAACCCTTTGGAGGTGCCAAACCTCTGGTGTCCCAAAGACACGGATATCAATCTTCCCCTCCTCTCATCATACCCATGCAATATGACATAATAATTCGTGTATGCGATTATGTCATGTATGCTAGACATATATCAAATATAAGTATAACATGAATTACCATCATAATCAGATAGACATAAAACAACATAATCACCCTAATCAACCTCTAAGGGTATAACAGTAATTTTACCTACCAAGGGCATTTTCGTAATTTACCCACCAAGGGTATATCGGTAATTTACCCACCAAGGGCATTTTCGTAATTTACCCACCAAGGGCATTTTCATAATTTACCCTTGGTGGTATTTGATAATTTACCCACTAAGGGTATTTTAAGTAATATACCCTCAGTGGGTATTTTGGTAATTTACCCACCAAGGGTATTTTCGTAATTTTGCACCTACAATGGCCTTTCCCAATGGCCCAAATGTCACCCCGAGCGACTCGGCTACCATTTCCTGGTCGTCACGGACGATTGGGCCTAAAACTCGATTAGGCCCATTCGGGCCCACACGTCGTGTGGCCCACCTAGCACAAATCTAGCCATGTATATAAGTTCCACCTAGTCTAGTTCACTATATACTACACAATCGCACAATTTACTCATAAGGGCCCACGGGCCCATTGGGCCCACCGACCCATCGCGCCCAAGCAAAACCCCAACCCACAAGAATACTACTTATGGCCTCAACTATCGCTGGGCCGAAGCCCCACGCGTGCGCTCGCCGCACTTTCGCGTGGCTACTATTGCCGTGATCGGTGCCCGGCATTTGCCGCTCTACAACTAGAGTAGAGAGAGTTACACACACGATAGGACTCGGTGTTAATCCGCGCCCGACCACTCCTCGTGCCCAAACGCCTTCCAAGGTGTGTCAACCCTCCTCTGGAATGCTCTTTATATAGCTAGCTCTTCACATTCCTTCTTTGTATCTTTCCGATGTGGGATCCTTCGTCGAGAGAGTTTAAATTCAAGCTGAAACTCTTCCCGTCTGCATCGCAAAATAAATACTCCCTTGCTTCTCATGAGATTCGAACCCGGGCTCCCTTGCAACATAATCCACGTTGCTAGCCACTTGGCCACAAGCTCCTCTTATGTCTTAAACCATGCGCAACTAAATATAAATCTATAGCCAAATTCGAGGTCCAAGTAAAAAGAAAACCAAAATGCAAAAGCCAAGACTTGAACCTTGGACCTCCTTCCTTCCTTGTGGCGTCACCCCTTGTTCCTTAAGTGGCGTCACTTTGCCACTACACCACACACTCCACTTGTGTCATTTTTCCCACATTTTATTCTTAAGGCCTACCGCCAACTTCCGAGGTTTTTTTTTCACCTAAAACCAAAATTTCCCCAAAGCTAATATTTGATCCCGGGACTTCATAGAAGCCCTCTAACCTTCCAAAATAACTTACCTAATAATTCTAACTTGCATTAATGCCGTTCTCAAAAATGTTAAAATCATGGCCCATTGGGCCCAATCCTACTAGGCCCAATTTCGGGATGTTACAAACCGAATATTAATCTTCCTCCATCTGTTGCTCCAGCCTCTGAAGTGCTGAATCTGTTCCTCTCTTGAGGGTTGTCTGAGTTCAATTTATCTATTAGCCGGTTGTTAGGGGTAGGTGGTTTGTGCTTTCAATCGTTGACCGAATGCTAGTTCTCTTGTTGGCCGTCTGTTTTCCTTAGGTTAGTATTTGATTAACCTTGGTTATTGGATATTGATGCTTAATAATGGTTGTGGTACAGATAAACCACAAGGAGGTGAGATCGATTCATAATCACGGCTTAGGAAGTATAAGCCAATTCAGTTAAGGTAGGTATTAACCTTGGGTTCGGCTTCTGTATTAGAAAGGCTTGTTAAATCCTATTAATGGAATGGCTAACCGAATACCTTAATCGAATATAGGTTCTACGCTCGTGGGCTACTGCGTTTTTCTCCAACAAGGTGTGTACACACACCACTCCAATTGTAGATCGGCAAATGCCGAAATCCTGAAATGCTGAGAAGTCGAAAGGCCGAAAGTACGGCTACGGCTATCACACGAGCGCACGAACGTGCGTGTGGATAAGTCGATACAATGATAGAGGTCACCATGAGCATCTCGTGGACTGAAATGGGATGAGTGGGCCCAATAGGCCTGTGGGCCCTACGCGAGTAATCTTTTTTGAATGGATAGGAAATAATGAGCCGGCCATGACTATCACATGGACAAAGGAAGTTTTGGGCTTAGTGGCCACTGATGTGTCTAAAACTAACTATGACCACAATAAAGGCAAGCGCACCTATCATTTAATAGTATAGTTATGGTAAGACCGGAAATATCATATCCACAAGGACCAAGAGTACTAGTAATTACTATCGTTTTATTATCTAGTCTAAAAATTGGAGTGATTTCTTTTTAAACTAAAACTAATTAATTAAAACACGACAATGAAAGAATTAGGAAAATACTTTTAGACAACTTATATGATAAAGGCAATACCTAAGGAAGAATCCACCTAGACTTCACTTATTACTTTTGATTCATACGATTTATTCACTTGACTTAATCCTTAGAAATCCCTGATTTATGTTGATATCTCTTTCAAGACTAAAAACAACTGAATATAGGTTGATTAATTGAAATCTCTTTCTAATTAAAACCCTATTGTCGCATTAACTCGATCTATGGATTCCCTTATTATATTTTACTCTAATCCGACAGATTTTTGTCGCCCTATTTCTAGGGTTGCAATCAACTCCGCTTAATTGTGTTGATCTACTCTTAAACGGGGACTTTTTCTCCTCTGAATAAGCATATTTGACTTGAATCAATAACCTGAATTATCAAAATAAGAATAAGAACTCACAATTAAGAATAAGAACAAGTATTTATCTTATAAATCAAATAATAAGATCTGTCTTAGGTTTCATCCCCTTAGGTATCTAAGGGATTTAGTTCATACTGATAGAAGAAAACATCTCAAAATAAGGAAAACAACAAAACATAGGAAAACCCAAAAACTTCTAAAGAACTTGATGGGAGATCTTCAGTCTTGATGGAGATCCTTCCTCCGAGCTGCTTCCGATGGCTGTCTTCGAGTATTTTCTGTGTTCTATTCAGCGTTTTTCTTTTAGGTCACCCCCTAGGGTGTTTATATAGGCTTTGGGACGTCTTTCTTTGGCCACAAGTAACCTTTTCCGGATAGAATTAATCTTTGATACGGTAGGGACACGCCCGTGTTCGATAGTCTTGGGCCGTGCTCGCTTCTGCTCGCCACACATTGCCGTGTGGTCTTCCCGTGTACGTTGATCTAGGCCGTGTTCGATTCTAAGGTAGGCCCATTTTGTCCCTTTTTGACCCATTTCTTGTTCTTTTCGACTCCCTAAGCTCTCCTGAATGTAAAACATGAAATTAAGAGATTAGGAGCATCGAATTCTTCAAATCTAATGAGAATTCATCCAAAAATAAGCCAAGCATGGGGTTAAAATATGTATAAACTAAGGTTTATCAAATATCCCCACACTTAAGCGTTTGCTTGTCCTCAAGCAAAATCCTCAACTCATAATAAGAATTAACTTCTTTAATGCATAACTCTCATCAATAATGTCTCATCATAATTCACAGATAATTTATACATTTATAATTTAACTAGAAGAGTCCTAGATATTCAAACAATCTAAGTCATAGATTTTTATAGCATGAAATCATAGGTGTTTCCCCTTACCTAAATAATTACCTTTGATTCAAAACCTACAAGTATTGACATCCTCACTAAAGATTCACTCAAATCACTCAAAGTGTTTAAGGTTCAATTTAAGCACTCAAAAGTCAAAAATGAAAAGTTAATCCCATAGGCTTGCATGAAAATCAAATCTCCACCACTATAAAATGAGATGATACACAAATCAAAAGGTCTTTAAAAGGGTTGTAACGGGGCTTGGGTTAAAGGTGTGGATAAAGGCTAAAAAGGAGGATTAAAATCGAGATTGAATTGATAATTTACCTAACTAGAAAAATAAACTAATACTGTATAATTACAATAATTAAAAACTTATCAATAATAACACGAGCTTCTTCTAAAAATGTAAAATTAACTGCTTAAGCTCAAATAACCAATAACTAATAATGAATACATTTCCAACTTTTTTTTTGGGGGAATAAGAACAAGTACATGATACAAGATGAATTTAACCACTGAAATAAAGAAAATAGTTAGGCAACTGATCAAATCAAATCTCGAAAAAAGGGTAGTCAAGAAAAATAGGGATAACATAAATAACTGGGTTTCGGGTTAATATTAGTAGTATACTAAGAAATGGTTGATTAGGCTTCAAAGGGGTTCATTAGGGGTTAATTATGAAGGTAGTCTTTTAATGGAGTAAGTGGGTTAAATCCTAAGTGCCTTTATCATCTCAGTATATCAAATCAAAGGTGTGGTCTCGACATGTATAATCGAAGCAAGTTCTAGAATAACAAATCAATATTGACACACACATAATCAATAAAGTGAGCAAGAAAAGATATATGCTCTAAAAGGCTCAAAGACTCACAAAATTTATGGTTTTTGATGTCAACCTTGCACACTTCAAACTTCAAAGTAATATTTAAATTTGGGGAAACAACCTAAAAAAAAAAATTTAATTACGGAAAATAGACTTATCATGCTTGATTCTCTAATGTCTTAAAATTTAAACCATCAATGCACAATTACCTATGACTTAATCCGAAACATATCAATGACAATCATAAATCAATAGAAGTTTCATTCTAATAGTAAAATGAGAAAATTACTTAAGAACAAGGCATAATTCAATATTGTTGACACCTCCCCACACTTAAGATGTACATTGTCCTCAATGTACAAAGATAAATAATGACAACACAGTAAGAATATCATAAGAGAGGGAGAGAAGTGAAAATTCCTGAATTTTGGATGGAGTCAAAGAAAAGAAACGGTGTAAACTTGGGCAGGGGTGCTGGATACTCCGGTGGTGGTGTGGTCGTTCCTTAATAGCCCCTTGTGTAACACCCCCAAACTCGGCCCAGACGTTATGGCCAAATCTGGGAATGTCACATCAAAGGCACAATCTCAAACAATTTTGCTAAATTAAAATCTAAGGCCTAAAAGCCCAAAATCCTTGAATCTTGTTAAGTTAAGAATAAAGCCCATGTTTTAAAATAAAAGCCCATAGGTTATAGTTATTTTGAAAACCTTGTTAAACTTTAGAAATTTATTTAAGTTGAAATAAAAAATAAGCAGCAGAAATAATAATGAAACCCATAAGTAACGTCAAATTGGAGATACAAGGCCTTATTAAAACCAATGAAAAGAAAGGATTTAAACTAAAGTCATTCGAAACAAATAAACAAAAAAACTTCTAATTAACTTGCAATATGGCCATCTCCGAGTCCCTCTTCCACGTCGAGCCGTCTACTGAGCGTTACCTAAAACATTAAATAAAAGGGTGTGAGTTTCGAAACTCAGTGTGTACGACCCTTGGTAATCAATTTAATATACAATTATCACATTGGGCCTAAGCCCTATCAAAATCGATCGTCTTGGGCCTTAGCCCACAATGACCTCATATCAGATCATATCATATCATATCACACATAAATAAGATTATGCAAACCCTCCCAAAAAATCCATCCGCTACACACCATTTCCCTTCCAACCTTATACACATGTGGGGAATTCTAGCTCGACCCACCCCTCCGCTACACACCAATGGTAGCACTCACAGCGACACTACTCAACGTTGCAGCAAAGAAAGTCGCTAATCATATAATGGGCTTAAAGCCACCGGTGGATCCACGGCCGCGTCAGCGACTATGCGATCCTCAAATTCTTTCTCCGTACCATAATTCCCACCCATATGCATCCTAAACAGAATATCATATGAATGCGGCATGCACATGAGTAACATCCATAAAACTCATACTCATCACATAGGGGTATTTTAGTCATTTCACAATCAAGGGTACTCTCGTAATTCTACCCTACAGGGGTATTTTCGTAATTCTACCCTACAGGGGTATTTTCGTAATTCTTTCATCTCGGGTTTTAGTTATGAACTTTGGCCCATCAACAAGTCCTCGCGGTTAAAGTGAACAAACATTAAGCACTAGGTAGGATCTCAGAAAAGAGGAGGTGGGCCACTAAGACCGCTTAAATACCAAGCTCTCCCTAGATCCAATCCTAAACATGCAGATGTCCATTACCACACCCTAACCTATCGACTTGTCCACAGATATGTTTGATTATTACAAGAGTTTTATGTTATTCAAGAGTTTGTCAAACTAGGCCTAGAGTTCATTAAACCCTAACATATATTTCTAAAAACCCATAAGGCCCATTAAGCCTATTTCGTGTCGTATAGCCCATTAAGCCAATTTCATGCTCATATAGCCCATTAACCCAATTTCATGCTCATATAGCCCGTTAAACCAATTTCATGCTCATATGGCCCATTGGACTCGAATACGATCAAATCATACAACCGATCATGCCAATTCATCATTCATGCTCACATATCAACCATTGTCGTTTTGGGCCCACAAGTTCGGCAGGCCCATTTAGCCACTTTTGGCTTTTCGGCTATTCGGCATTGCCGATATCGTGTGTGTAGTGTTTGTACACACCTGGTAATAGCGCGTACTGCGAATTTCTCTTAGTCACGAACCTACATTCGATATTCCTTAATCATTAATCATAGGCTAAATACAAACTTTATCAAAAACTGAAACCTCACCGTAGCCTTACCGTGTGCGACAAGCCTTAATAGCTCTTTTCTTTAACACCAACTGCGATTAGACCCTAGATCTGTACCAACTTAAACATTAGAGCCTAAGTAATAGATGACTTGCATCTAACACAAGTCACCCTCACAACATATATGACCATTCGGCCAACCCTTAAACCGAAGTAAAGAACACTTACCCTTGCTAACGATCCTACCACGCTTGCGATCTTTGAACCTTATCCTTGTTACCACAGAGTTAATGATAGGTCAGTTAGATAGCCTTTCGGCTTTTAGCAAAACGTACAAGAGAGGTTAACCGAATTCTTACCACATCCACTTTTCGATCCTGTGGCCTAAATTCGGCTTTTGAGATTAGTATGGTGACAGAGACAATTCGGCACCAATAGGAAGAAGAAGAGGAGAAGTCATCAGCTAGAACTATAAGTGAACAAGAAAAGGAATTTAAGAAGAGAAGGTATGGGGAATTCGGCTAGAGAGAAAACCAAAATTCGGCAAAGGAATGATGGGTTTTTTTTCGGCAAATGGAAGAATTTGGCTAAGGGGGAGAAAAAGAAAAGTAATGGATTCCAATGAACCTCTCAAAGGAATTCGACACCTCCTTTTATATCCAATAGCCGAATCCTACCTTCCCCCACAGTCCAATTCGACACCAACTCTTCCCACTTCTCATCTCCTAATTTTTCTCCCTAATATCTCCCTTATCTCATCCAAAATTCCCTCCTCTATCAGCTCACAAGACCAATTAAAACACTTCAACGAAAGAGTCCAAATTTCACACAACTCTGGCCGTCCACTATGCAAAATTAAACACTCCAAAAACACTTTACCACTACTCGAACCTTGGACCTCTTCACGCCACCTTGTAGCTCCCCTAGTGACGCCACCTTGCCACTGGACCACAAGCCCATTTGTGTCCTATTTTCCCCTTAATCTACTTAAGAGTCCTAATGCCTGATACTAGGGTCCACTAAAGCAAGAAAAATAAATTTTTCCCTATGGTCTTCCCTATCTCTAAGACTTCAAATAATCCCAATAATACCTTAAAATTAATATTCTAAGTGCTACTCATACATACCAACCTCAGTGCACAGAAATTTAAAGTTTTGGGATTTTTGGGGCGTTACAACCCAATAGGCCCAAATCTACTAGGCCAAAAATCGGGGCGTTACAAATCTGCCCTCCTTAAAGAAATTTCGTCCTCGAAATTTCCAACTAACTATTAATCGTACTACCCAAGTCTCACCACTACGCTTTCCCTGCGCACTCTGATTTAATAACACGTAAACATTGCACGCATACAGTTTCTATACCCAAAAATATTGCATCCACGCAAAACATACCCGACTTAATGGTGATTGAACAATCCCGAGCCTTATGCTCCTCAGACCCGCATCTTAAACACGCTCCTGACTTCCTCCAGCATTCACCCGGATGACGCCTTCTACAATATTCGCAAGCTGAAAAGTTTGGACGTACCTTAACATGCTTCACAGAACGAGACTGCGGCCCTAGAAGACTGCAATCTCTTTTTTTTCTTACAGTCCACGCACCTAACCCGAAGTGTTTCACCAATTTCTTTAACCTCCTCCAGTACCTCTCTAACTAGCTGAATCAGCACATCAGCCCTAACACTTCCACGGCCTCTGCCGCGACCCCTTGCACTTCTTCTAGCACTCATCGTTGCGTGCGTATTTCTGGGTTAGAATTTTATGAAATTAGTGCATAGTTCCACTGTTTAAAACACATGTCTTATGCGAGTGACAATTTAAAAGTTGTTTCGCGATCCTAAATCCACTACAGGCTTAAGTTCCCTACGGGCTTTAGTCTCAAAGAACCTGTAACACCCTGGTTTAGGGGCTGTGCATATGGGGTATAAATCAAGTGTTAGTAGGTTTTTGGGAGTGCTTGGTTGAGTTTTAGAGGCTCTAAGAATGTCGGGATGAGAAGGGAAGGCTTTGGAAAATTTAGATTTTTAGGGTAAAAAGGAATTGGGCCTAGGAGAATTGAGCCCAATGGGCCTTAGGCGTAGTAGCGTTTAAATTTTTGGAGAACAAGAGACCGGCTTAAATGCTAGTTAGACCCATTGGATAAGTTATTTTGGAAGGTTAGAGGGCTTCTATGAAGTCCCGGGATCAAATATTAGCTTTGGGGAAATTTTGGTTTTAGGTGAAAAAAAAAACCCTGGAAGTTGGCAGGTAGGCCTTAAGAATAAAATATGGAGGAAAATAACACAAGTGGAGTGTGTGGTGTAGTGGCAAAGTGACACCACATAAGAGACAAGGGGGTGACGCCACAAGGGAAGGAAGGAGGTCCAAGGTTCAAGTCTTGGCTTTTGCATTTTGGTTTTCTTTTTGCTTGGACCTCAGAATTTGGCTATAGTTTATATTTAGTTGCGCATGGTTTAAGACACAAGAGGAGCTTGTGGCCAAGTGGCTAGCAGCGTGGATTATGTTGCAAAGGAGCACTGGTTGAATCTCATGAGAAGCAAAGGAGTATTTATTTTTTGATGTCTGGACGGGAAGAGTTTGGTTGAATTTAAACTCCATCGTGAAGGGATCCCACATCGGAAAGACACAAAGAATGAAGGTGAAGAGCTAGCTATATAAGGAGCATCCTAGGAGGAGAGTAAACACATCTTGGAGGGCGTTTGGGCACAAGAGTGATCGGAGCGCGGATTAGCCCAGAGTCCTATCGGTGTGTAACTCTCTACTCTAGTTGTAGAGCGGCAAATGCCGGAAGTGCCGGGCCACGGCAATAGTAGCCACACGAGTGTGCGAGCGCACGTGTGGGGCTTCGACAGCGATAGTTGAGGCCATCAGTAGTATTCTCGTGGGTTGGGGCTACTTGGGCCTCGATGGGCCGAAGTGGGCCCAATGGGCCCATGGGCCCATATGAGTAAATTGCATGATTGGTTAGTATATGTTGAACTAGACTAGGTGGAAGTTATATACGTGGCTAGATTCGTGTTAGGTGGGCCACACACGGCGTGTGGGCCGGATGGGCCGAAATCGGGTTTTAGGCCCAATCGTCCGCACAACCGGAAGTGGTAAATGAGTCGCTAGTGGCGACATTAGGCCTTCAGAAAGGCCATTGCAGGTGTGAATTTACGAAAATACCCTTAGTAGGTAAAATTACGATTATACCCTTAAAGGTTGATTAGCATGATTATGTTGTTTAGTTTTGGCCGATTGTAGGGGAAGGCTTGATCTCGCGTATCTCGGGTTGTGGCTAGTGCTCGAAAAGTGTTAAGGAATGGGGGATCTAGTGCGTTAGATCTTGATCTACGGGATTTGATAGTCGCATTAGTAATCAGGTGTGTAAACTAACACACTATACTTAGTAATATTGTTATTAAACCTGTTTGCCTATTAAAATCATGGTGAAGATGATGGATTATTGGATACCCAAACGGGGTATGTGTACGTATCGGGTAAGTTTAATTTATTACAAGTTCTATTATGGATACCTTGGGTATTATGATCCATGTTATGTATGCTTTGAGATGTAATGCTAGACATGTTGGCATGATATGCATGATTTGTATGATATGCATGGTTACATGAGTATGGTATGTTGATGGGTGATATGAGAGGAGGAGCGGTGATATTTTGTCTTGTGAGCACCAAAGTGTTTTGGTAACACACTTTGTGACTTTGGGTCACGGTGCTTTGGTAGCACATTTGTGTCTTTGGGACACGGAGGTTGGGCACCTCATTGCGACTTGTCCCCGTGGTTAACACCACCGTGGGTTGGCCCCACATTGAGATATGGGATAAATCGCTAGTGATTGGGTATCACACGATGGGTTGGCCCCATCATTCGATTATTGTGACTACGGTCACCGGTGCTTTGGTAGCACATTTGTGTCTTTGGGACACCGGAGGTTGGGCACCTCATTGCGACTTGTCCACGTGGTTAACACCACCGTGGGTTGGCCCCACATGAGATATGGGATCGCTTCGCTAGTGATTGGGTATCACACGATGGGTTGGCCCCATCATTGGATTTGTGACTTCGGTCACGGTGCTTGGGTAGCACAAAGCGTGTCTTTGGGACACCGGTGTTTTGGTAACACATTGTGACTATATGTCACGGTGGTTTGGCACCACCAAAGTGGTTTGGTACCACCTTTGGGTAGAAAAGGTGTATGGACGGTTAGGATTGGGTGCATATGATTGGGATGCATGATGATCATGATTATGTTTGTATGTGATATTTTGCTAATCCGGGAAAAGGGTAGCCTGCTCGAGTCCGGGTGACTCACCTTTTCCTTAACCATTTCGGAGGTAGTGCATAAAGTTGGACCGGGATCGGAGAGGACAAGGTGGCCCATGCCAAGATGATGTTCAATTATTTCATGCTTGATTTTGATATAAGTACTTTATTTGAATTGTTGGGTTGTAATAAAGGCCATTTTATGTTTTTGGTATTACTTTAACTATGGTTTATTTAAATTAAATTGCTACGTGAAAATGATTTATGGTTTGCAACCTATTTATTCAAATTGGATATTATAAACTAAAGTTTTAAAAATGAATGAGTTTTATAGCAAAGTTTTATTCCAAAGATATGTTTTCCAAAATTCAGCAAACTACGATGTTTTATTTTAAGATTTTCAACCTTCTTTTCCAAAGTGACATAACCAGATTCTTGGTCGTAGTGAATGGGCCGGGTTTGGGGGGATTCTGATTTTATATCGAGCCAAGTTCAAAACTCGGCTTTGAGGGTTTTGGGCCCAAAACATTTTCAAAGTGGGCTTTTCAAATATATGGGTTTTTATGAAAAGGTTTTGAGTTAGGTGGCATGGCACTGTACCTCAGGCCGAAGTCCACTGAGGTAAGTACCCCTTACTATTGCTTGTGAGTTATTGATGTGATCGGATGATTGCAATAGTGGATTACTTTAGAATCTGAAACTTTGATTGCTCGAAAAGAACGACTTCCGAAAACTGTTCATAAAATTTGCTCGTGGATTAAAAGCAGTGGAACAAAATTTCTAATGCATAAAACTTTTAATCAGATTAAATCGCGACGCTAGATATGAGTTCTAGGGGCGTGGTCGCATTTCTCGTGGACGTGGTAGAGGCGCTTTTGGTGATCGTTTGTTTTGTTGCTCGTAAAGTATGTTAGCTCTTGGAGATCGAGTGCGCAATGATAGCGTAGTGGAGAGAATTGGACTGTTAGTTTAGACAAGTAATTTCGAGGACGAAATTATTTTAAGGAGGGTAGAATTGTAACACCTGGTTTGAGAAATTTGTGCATATGGGGTATAAATCAAGTGTTAGTAGGTTTTGGGAGTGCTTGGTTGAGTTTTAGAGGCTCTAAGAATGTTGGGATGAGAAGGGAAGGCTTTGGAAAATTTAGATTTTTAGGGTAAAAAGGAATTGGGCCTAGGAGAATTGAGCCCAATGGGCCTTAGGCGTAGTAGCGTTTAAATTTTTGGAGAACAAGAGACCGGCTTAAATGCTAGTTAGACCCATTGGATAAGTTATTTTGGAAGGTTAGAGGGCTTCTATGAAGTCCCGGGATCAAATATTAGCTTTGGGGAAATTTTGGTTTTAGGTGAAAAAAAAAACCCTGGAAGTTGGCAGGTAGGCCTTAAGAATAAAATATGGAGGAAAATAACACAAGTGGAGTGTGTGGTGTAGTGGCAAAGTGACACCACATAAGAGACAAGGGGGTGACGCCACAAGGGAAGGAAGGAGGTCCAAGGTTCAAGTCTTGGCTTTTGCATTTTGGTTTTCTTTTTGCTTGGACCTCAGAATTTGGCTATAGTTTATATTTAGTTGCGCATGGTTTAAGACACAAGAGGAGCTTGTGGCCAAGTGGCTAGCAACGTGGATTATGTTGCAAAGGAGCACAGGTTCGAATCTCATGAGAAGCAAAGGAGTATTTATTTTATGATGCAGACGGGAAGAGTTTCATTGAATTTAAACTCATCGACGAAGGGATCCCACATCGGAAAGACACAAAGAATGAAGGTGAAGAGCTAGCTATATAAGGAGCATCCTAGGAGGAGAGTAAACACATCTTGGAGGCGTTTGGGCACAAGAGTGATCGGAGCGCGGATTAGCCCCGCAGTCCTATCGGTGTGTAACTCTCTCTACTCTAGTTGTAGAGCGGCAAATGCCGAAGTGCGGTCACGGCAATAGTAGCCACACGCAGTGTGCGGCGCGCACGTGTGGGGCTTCGACGCGATAGTTGAGGCCATCGATGTAGTATTCTCGTGGGTTGGGGCTACTTGGGCCTCGATGGCCGGTGGGCCCAATGGGCCCATGGGCCCATATGAGTAAATTGCATGATTGGTTAGTATATGTTGAACTAGACTAGGTGGAAGTTATATACGTGGCTAGATTCGTGTTAGGTGGGCCACACGAGCGTGTGGGCCCGGATGGGCCGAAATCGGGTTTTAGGCCCAATCGTCCGGCACAACCGGAAGTGGTAAATGAGTCGCTAGTGGTTACATTAGGCCTTCGAAAGGCCATTGCAGTGTGAATTTACGAAAATACCCTTAGTAGGTAAAATTACGATTATACCCTTAAAGGTTGATTAGCATGATTATGTTGTTTAGTTTTGGCCGATTGTAGGGGAAGGCTTGATCTCGCGTATCTCGGGTTGTGGCTAGTGCTCGAAAAGTGTTAAGGAATGGGGATCTAGTGCGTTAGATCTTGATCTACTGGATTTGATAGTCGCATTAGTAATCGTGTGTAAACTAACACACTATACTTAGTAATATTGTTATTAAACCTGTTTGCCTATTAAAATCATGACAAGATGATGGATTATTGGATACCCAAACGGGGTATGTGTACGTATCGGGTAAGTTTAATTTATTACAAGTTCTATTATGGATACCTTGGGTATTATGATCCATGTTATGTATGCTTTGAGATGTAATGCTAGACATGTTGGCATGATATGCATGATTTGTATGATATGCATGGTTACATGAGTATGGTATGTTGATGGGTGATATGAGAGGAGGAGCAGCGGTGATATTTTGTGCCGACGAGCACGGTGTTTGTTTTGGTAACACACTTTGTGACTTTGGGTCACCAAGTGCTTTGGTAGCACATTTGTGTCTTTGGGACACCAGAGGTTGGGCACCTCATTGCGACTTGTCCCTCGTGGTTAACACCACCGTGGGTTGGCCCCACATTGAGATATGGGATCGTCTCGCTAGTGATTGGGTATCACACGATGGGTTGGCCCCATCATTCGATTATTGTGACTACTACGGTCACGGTGCTTTGGTAGCACATTTGTGTCTTTGGGACACCGGAGGTTGGGCACCTCATTGCGACTTGTCCCCGTGGTTAACACCACCAGTGGGTTGGCCCCACATGAGATATGGGATCGCTTCGCTAGTGATTGGGTATCACACGATGGGTTGGCCCCATCATTGGATTTGTGACTTTGGTCACGGTGCTTGGGTAGCACAAAGCGTGTCTTTGGGACACCGGTGTTTTGGTAACACATTGTGACTATATGTCACGGTGGTTTGGCACCACCGGTGGTTTGGTACCACACGGGGTAGAAAAGGTGTATGGACGGTTAGGATTGGGTGCATATGATTGGGATGCATGATGATCATGATTATGTTTGTATGTGATATTTTGCTAATCCGGGAAAAAGGGTAGCACATCTTGAGTCCGGGTGACTCACCTTTTCCTTAACCATTTCGAGTAGTGCATAAAAAGTGGACCGGGATCGGAGAGGACAAGGTGGCCCATGCCAAGATGATGTTCAATTATTTCATGCTTGATTTTGATATAAGTACTTTATTTGAATTGTTGGGTTGTAATAAAGGCCATTTTATGTTTTTGGTATTACTTTAACTATGGTTTATTTAAATTAAATTGCTACGTGAAAATGATTTATGGTTTGCAACCTATTTATTCAAATTGGATATTATAAACTAAAGTTTTAAAAATGAATGAGTTTTATAGCAAAGTTTTATTCCAAAGATATGTTTTCCAAAATTCAGCAAACTACGATGTTTTATTTTAAGATTTTCAACCGTCTTTTCCCAGTGACATAACCAGATTCGGTCGTAGTGAATGGGCCGGGTTTGGGGATGTTACAGAACCTATTGTTTAAAGTAGCCCAATATCTAATTATAGTTCAGTTATTTAAACAAGTAAAATAACAGAAAAGCTTACTTGGCTCGACGTCAAGGGCTTGGTGAACCACACTGCAAGATCCTGCAAAAACTCTTTAATCCACTTGTTTTAAAAACCCAAAATCTAATGCCCATTTCACAGCCCGAGTTTTGCAATCGGGCTCTGATACCACTAAATGTAACACCCCCAAACTCGGCCCAGACGTTATGGCCGAATCCGAGAATGTCACATCAAAGGCACAATCTCAAACAATTTTGCTAAGTTAAAATCTAAGGCCTAAAAGCCCAAAATCCTTGAATCTTGTTAAGTTAAGAAGAAAGCCCATGTTTTAAAATAAAACCCCATAGGTTATAGTTATTTTGAAAACCTTGTTAAACTTTAGAAATTTATTTAAGTTGAAATAAAAATTAAGCAGCGGAAATAATAATAAAATCCATAAGTAACGTCAAATTGGAGATACAAGGCCTTATTACAACATATGAAAATAAATGATTTAAACTAAAGTCATTCGAAACAAATAAACAAAAAAAAAACTTCTAATTAACTTGCAATTTGGCCATCTCCAAGTCCCTCTTCCACGTCGAGCCGTCTACTGAGCGTCACCTGAAACATTAAATAACAGGGTGTGAGTTTTGAAACTCAGTGTGTACGACCGTTGGCAATCAATTTAATATAAAATTATCACACTGGGCCTAAGCCCTATCAAAATCGGTGGTCTTGGGCCTTAGCCCACAATGACCTCATATCAGATCATATCATATCATATCATATCACACAGAAACAAGATTATGCAAACCCTCCCCAAAAATCCATCCGCTACACACCATTTCCCTTCCAACCTTGTACACCTGTGGGGAATTCTAGCTCGACCCACCCCTCCGCTACACACCAATGGTAGCACTCACAGCGGCACTACTCAACGTTGCAACAAAGCTGCTAATCATAAAATGGGCTTAAAGCCACCGGTAGATCCACGGTCGTCAAGCGACTATGCGATCCTCAAGTTCTTCCTCAGTACCATAATTCCCACCCATATGCATCCTAAACAGAATATCATATGAATGTGGCATGCACATGAGTAACATCCATAAAACTCATACTCATCACATAAGGGTATTTTAGTCATTTCACGATCAAGGGTACTCTCGTAATTCTACCTTACAGGGGTATTTTCGTAATTCTACCCTACAGGGGTATTTCCATAATTCTTCCCTACAGGGTTATTTCCGTAATTCTTTCATCTCGAGTTTTAGTTATGAACTTCTGCCCATCAATAAGTCCTCGTGGTTAAAGTGAACAAACACTATGCACCAGGTAGGATTTTAGAAAAGAGGAGGTGGGCCACTAGGACCGCTTAAATACCAAGCTCTACCTAGATCCAATCCTAGACATGCATATGTCCATTACCACACCCTAACCTATCGACTTGTCCACAGACATGTTTGATTATTACAAGAGTTTTATGTTATTCAAGAGTTTGTCAAACTAGGCCTAGAGTTCATTAAACGCTAACATATATTTCTAAAAATCCATAAGGCCCATTAAGCCCATTTAGGTCGCATCTGACCCATTAAGCCAATTTCATGCTCATATAGCCCATTAAGCCAATTTCATGCTCATATAGCCCGTTAAACCAATTTCATGCTCATATGGCCCATTGGACTCGAATACGATCAAATCATACAACCGATCATGCCAATTCATTAATCATGCTCACATATCAACCATTTCCATTTTGGGCCCACAAGTTCAGCAGGCCCATTTAGCCACTTTCGGCTTTTCGACTTTTTGGCACTGCCGATATCGTGTGTGTAGTGTTTGTACACACCTGGTAATAGCGCGTGCTGCGAATTTCTTTTAGTCACGAACCAACATTCGATATTCCTTAATCATTAATCATAGGCTAAATACAAACTTTATAAAAAACTGAAACCTCACCGTAGCTTTACCGTGTGCGACAAGCCTTAATAGCTCCTTTTTTTAACACCAACTACGATTAGACCCTAGATCTGTACCAACTTAAACATTAGAGCCTAAGTAATAGATGACTTGCATCCAACACAAGTCACCCTCACAACATATATGACCATTCGGCCAACCCTTAAACCGAAGTAAAGAACACTTACCCTTGTTAACGATCCTACCATGCTTGCGATCTTTGAACCTTATCCTCGTTACCACAGAGTTAACGATAGGTCAGTTAGATAGCCTTTCGGCTTTTAGCAAAATGTACAAGAAAAAATAACCGAATACTTACCACATCCACTTTCGATCCTGCGGCCTAAATTCGGCTTTTGAGATTAGTATGGTGACAAGGACAATTCGGCACCAATAGGAAGAAGAAGAGGAGAAGTGATTGGCTAGAACTAAAGGTGAACAAGAAAAGGAATTTAAGAAGAGAAGGTATGGGGAATTCAGCTAGAGAGAAAACCAAAATTTGGCAAAGGAATGATGTGTTTTTTTTCGGCAAATGGAAGAATTCGGCTAAGGGGGAGAAAAAGAAAAGTAATGGAACCCAAGGAACCTCTCAAAGGAATTCGGCACCTCCTTTTATAGCCAATACCTGAATCCTACCTTCCCCCACAGTCCAATTCGGCACCAACTCTTCCCACTTCTCATCTCCTAATTTTTCTCCATGATATATCCCTTACCTCATCCGAAATTCCCTCCTTTATCAGCTCACAAGACCAATTCAAACACTTCAACGAAAGAGTCCAAATTCCACACAACTCTGGTCGTCCACTATGCAAAATTAAACACTCCAAAAACACTTTACCACTACTCGAACCTTGGACCTCTTCACGCCACATTGTAGTTCCCCCAGTGACGCCACCTTGCCACTGGACCACAAGCCCATTTGTGTCCTATTTTCCCCTTAATCTGCTTAAGAGGCCTAATGCCTGAGACTAGGGTCCACTAAAGCAAGAAAAATATTTTTTTCCCTATGGTCTTCCCTATCTCTAAGACTTCAAATAATCTCGATAATACCTTAAAATTAATATTCTAAGTGTTACTCATACATACAAACCTTAGTGCACAGAAATTTAAAGTTTCAGGATTTTTGGGGCGTTACAACCCAATAGGCCCAAATCTACTTGGCCCAAATTCAGGGCGTTACACCTTGAACCTAAATTAAAGAAATCAAAATGTAATAATATAACTTAAAGACAAAAAAGATAAAAGGAAAGAATTTAAAAATGAAAATAAAAGAAAAAGAAAAAATAAATGGACTCAAAGGTCCTTGTCTAGTCGAGAAAATGAAGCGGCCGACATGAACTTATGTGGAGTGGTCGCACACGGGGATACCGCGCTAGGATCCTTTCGCTTTTTCGACATGGAGATGGTGGCTTTGCTCTTGCCTCTAGTATTTAATCTTTGTGTACGGTGGCAAGGATGGTGGTTGGTGTGGTGGTGGTGTAAAGAAAGAGTAAGGGAAAGGGGGAAAGGAAAATGAAGGGAGAAGATAATGGGAAAAGAAAGGGGTGTGGTGGCTAGGGTTAGGTAGAAGAAAAATTGGGGAAGAAAATGAACAGAAGAAGGGGGTTTAAATAGAAATCGTGGCATCTGGTAGCTGCCCACGCCCATGTGCCCTAGGCGTGTTAGGTCACACGGCCGAGCCGCACGGCCGTGTGATGCTTCGTTCGTTTCTCCTACGGCCGTGTAGAGGTTTCCACGCCCATGTCGTTTGTTCAGTATCAACCATGGCCTAGGAACACGGGCATGTCGCACACCCGTGTTACTTTCTCAGTGTCGACCACGGCCGTATCGCACGGTCGTGGCATTTTATCGCAGCCCGTGTTTTGGGAAACTTATCGTCCTTGGTTCGCACGGTCTCTGCCACGCCGATGTGCGTATTCGTGGTGCAACACCCCTTACCCGGGTTCTACGCTGGGAACCGGGCCCGAGGCATTACCGAACTCAAATCGCTTAATCGCCACTTAGGCTCAACGTCATTACTCGATATAACCTCATTCTCGACTTACGAGGGCTCTCAAGACTAATCCGGAACTTTTACGATCCTTAAAATTTTTCTCTTTTATACAGGTCTCACACGCCCGTGCAAGATTAGACATGCCCGTGCATGAGTACACACGCCCATGTCCCTGCATCGCGTGCCTAAAAACCCAAGCATTCTACCAAATGCCCCACGGCCATGGCACGCCTGCGTGCTCCCCAACCGTGGTGAACACCGACTTCCTCGCGACGCGGCCTAGAGTCTAGACACACGCCCGTGTGGCTAGCCCGTGGCCAACACTGTTGAATCCCACACGCTCTAGGCACACGCCCGTGTGACTAGTCCGTGGTCTATTCTATTTTCAAATATTAACATGCAAAGGATGCACGGCCACAGCACACGCCCGTGGGCTGACCATGTGTCACACATGGTCTAGACACACGCTGCTTTGTGTCTACTCCACATGGTCAAGAACAAGACTAAGTGTCAAGTTCTTTTCACCCTTCTAACATACACAACATATACTCATCTAACACCATCATAATCAACTCAAATTGAAGTGCATTCTCACATAGAAAACTACATCTTTCTTTCATATAATGTAATAGCCAACAACCATGGCATTATACAAAATAAGCTATCCATCTATATGCCAACACATCTTAGCCATTTACAACAAAATTTACTAACTTATCTAGCCCCTATACATGCCATATACAAAACATTAAGTTTCATGTACCAAAGTGTGCTGATATGTGGGCTATCTTCCGATGATCCTCGTATCTCGATTCAATGCTTTTAATCTATGAGACAAGGGAAAAGAAAGTGAGCAAGCTTTGAGCTTCGTAAGTTTACACATAAACAATTAAGCATCATAGTATAAGCCCAACCACAATTAGCATTATACCAACATATAATATACAACTATGCTTACTCTTTCTATCCCTTACCATATTCAAACACATCATGAGTCACGTGCTCATAATTATTGAAATGCACCCCTGCGATCAATATCACATTTACACAATATACAACACGTCATTATTGCTCAATACTGCATCCACATAGCTAACTCACATAGCTAATCCACACAGCTAATCCACATATCTTATCCACACAGCTATTACACACAGCTAATATACACAATTAATCCACACAGCCAATATCTCGGTGGTTTCGCACTTAGCACACCACAATCAATTTATAAGGTGGTATCGCACTTAGCCTACCACAAAGGTAATCATCGTGATCTCGCACATAGTCACAAAATGATATACCTAACGATAGCATCGCACATAGCCAGCTCATCGTCAATATGCATTTGGATGGTATCGCACTTAGCCCACCATCTAGCATTATCACAACACATGCACAAGTCTATTTACCCAATTATTCATCCATTCACATCTATATTGCATTCATTTTACTTGAACCACATAGGTTCCCAATCATTCTCATTCATTCTCATTCATGCTACACCCTAGCTAGCATTTACAAATTGTAAGTATGAATGCATTGTTTATGCATAGACTTACCTCGATACTCAAAAGTACTTAAATGTGCAATTTATTCCACCACTTTGCTTTTACCTCGGTTTTGATCCGGGCTTCGTCTTTCTTGATCTATAATGAATAAATCAGCTTATTCAATACACACATTGATTAAATTGACCCACATCTCATACTTTAGCAAAATTACTATTTTGCCCCTAAACTTTCTCATATTTACACTTTAGTCCCAAAGGCTCGTAAAGTGATTTTTATTCAACTTTCTACTCTTTCATGCTTAGCCGAACCACTTACTCAACTAAAGCATTCATCAAATCTCACTAAATCACCCATGTATGATCAAACTTACGATTTTCACAACTAAGTCCCTACATGCATTTTCATGGAAAACTACTTAGCAAAAGATGTTTCTACTACATCAAGCCTTCATATTCTTCCATAAAACACCAAAATACATGCATGTCATACATATGTACATTTTTAAACATCCATGATAGCTCACCAAATAGCTATAAATAGCTTACTCATGCTACCGGGACTTCAAAAATACGAAGAATATCAAAAACTAGGCTTAGGAGCACTTACTAGCATGCTTGAAAAATTGAAAGAACCCTAACAATGGCTTCTCAAATTTTCGGCAGCTATGGGAAGAAGATGAATGAATTTCTATTATCTTTTCACCTATTTTAATCACTTAATTGATAAATGACCAAAATGCCCTTTTTGATAAACTTTCAATTTTAACTTATCCATGCCCGTTTTTGTCCAAAAATTAAAATTTGGATAAATTGCTATTTAAGGACATCTAATTAATAATCTAAAGCTATTTCACACATATAGCTTCTAGAAACACACATTTTGCAACTTTTGCAATTTAGTCCTTTTGGACAATTCAACCACAATTTCACAAAATTGCTTCATGAAACTTTCACACTAGCATGCATACATAATATAAGCCTCAAAAACTCATTCATGACCCTCGGATTTGTGGTCTCGAACCACTCTTCCGACTAGGCCCTAAACCGGGATGTTACAACTCTCTCCCCTTTAGAGATTTTCGTCCCCAAAAATCTTACCAGTAAAGAGGTTTGGATGTTGCTCTCTCATAGCTTCTTATGTTTCCCACGTAGCCTCTTCTACACCATGTTTCTGCCATAACACTTTCACTTGTGCTATGCTCTTATTTCTCAACTATTTCACTTCTCGAGCCAAGATCTTAATCGGCTCCTCTTCATAAGACATATCCGGTCTTATCTCAATTTCCGTTTAAGGAATCACATGTGAAGGATCGGAGCGATACCGCCGCAACATCGACACATGGAACACGTTATGAATCTTTTCTAACTCTCTGCAAGCAAAGCCAACCTGGTAAGCTACTGAGCCCGATTCGGGTTTGTAATCTCATACTGACCCTATGAACCTTGGACTCAATTTCCCTTTTGTCCAAATCTCATAATCTTCTTCCACGACGATACTTTCAAAAATGCTTTGTCGCCTACCTCAAACTCTATTTCTTTTCTGCTCAAATCAGATACGACTTACATCGGTCCAGGCGGCTTTTCGGACTAGTACGGATTGCTTTCACTTTCTCTTCATCTCTTTTACTAGATCGACCCCATGGATCCGTTTCTCGCTAATCTCGGTCCAATACAAAGGAGTCCGACACTTACGGCCATACAAAGCCTCATACGGTGGCATCAGTATACTCGATCGATAACTATTGTTATAGGCGAGTCGACCAAAGGTAGATATCTCTCCCAACTACCTTTGAATTCTAGCACACAAAGATCGAAGCATATCTTCAAGAACTTGAATCACTCTTTCAGATCGACCATCGGATTGCGGATGGAACGCAAAGATCGAAATTCAATCTCGTACCCATGGCCTCTTGCAACTTCTTCCAAAATCTCGAAGTAAACCTCGGATCTCTATCCAATGTAATAGACACAGGTACACAATGAAATCTCACTATCTCTGCCACATACAACTCAGCTAACTTATCCAGTGAATAATCAACACGTACTGAAATAAAGTGAGCCGACTTCGTCAATCTATCCACAACAACCCACACAGATCTCTCTTTCTGAGTCGCTCGGTAACCCCGTCACAAAATCCATGGTAGCCCGATCCCACTTCCATTCAGAACCATCACCGGTGAAGAAATCCGAAGGCACTTGATGCTCGGCTTTCACTTGTTGGCAAATCAGACACTTAGTCACAAACTCTGAAATATTTCTTTTCATACCCGGCCACCAATACAACTTTCTCAAATCATTGTATATTTTCGTACTGCCCGGATGTACTTACAAGCATCCACTGTGGGCCTCATACAAAACCTTTCAAATCAACTCCTAATTTTTAGGAACACAAATTCTGTCACGATACATCAGACAACCATTCAAATCCATTCGAAAATCAGAATCAGTTGCTGATCCGCACTTAGCTATCTTAGCTTGCATCTTGTTGTCATTTCTCTCGAGCTTCACATATTTGTTGAACAAATAGTGGCTTAGCTCTCAACTCGCCAAAATAGCACCATCATCGACAATGCTAAACTCGCTCTCATAACTCTTAGAGCGCATAAGGATTTCCTACTCAAGGCATCCGCAACCACATTCGCTTTTCGGGTGGTAATCAATGACTAACTCATAGTCTTTCAACAATTCAAGCCACCGCCTCTGCTCTCGATTCAGATCCTTCGATCCATCAAATACTTTAAACTCTTGTGATCCGTAAAGATTCGCACTTTTCACCATACAAATAATGTCGCCAAATCTTTAACGCAAACACAATCATGACCAACTCCAAATCGGGAGTCGGATAATTCTTCTCGTGCGGTTTTAACTGCCTCGAGGCGTAAGTGACTACCTTACCCTCTTGCATCAATACACAACAGAGACCATTAAATGATGCATCACTATATACCACGAACTCCTTCCCCGATTCTGGTTGAACCAAAATTGGTGCCTCAGTCAACATTATTTTCAGTCTCTCGAAGCTCTGTTGACATGTCTCAGTCCATTCAAACTTGACATCTTTATGCAATAGCTTCGTCATCGGGGTAGCAATCACAGAGAACCCCTTTACGAAACGTCTGTAATATCCCGCTAATCCCAAGAAACTTTTGATTTCTGACACGTTCCTCGGTAGTTTCAAATCCATAACAGCCGATATCTTACTCGGGTCAACTCTGACACCATCACCTGACACCATATGTCCTAGGAATCCGACCTCTCGGAGCCAAAACTCACTCTTGCTAAATTTAGCATACAACTGCTTGTCTCTCAAAGTTTGGAAGACAATTCTAAAGTACTCTTCATGATCGTTTTCATCCCGAGAATGGATTAATATGTCGTCAATAAAGACAACCACAAACTTGTCCACATATGGTCTAAAAATACGGTTCATCAGATCCATAAATATCGCAGGTGCATTCGTCAAACCAAAGGGCATAACCAAAAACTCCTAATGGCCATACCTTGTCCGAAACGCAGTTTTCAACACATCTTGCTCTTTCACTGAAATGATAATAACTGCACCTCAAGTCTATCTTGGAGAACATCTTTGTAGCTCCCTTGGGTTGATCAAAAAGATCATCAATCCTTGGTAAAGGATACTTATTCTTAACCGTCACCTTGTTCAGTTGCCTATAGTCTATACACAACCTCATAGACCCATCTTTCTTCTTCACAAACAATACCGGAGCACCCCACGGCGAGAAGCTCGGTCTTGCAAAACCCTTATCCATCAGTTCTTGCAACTGAACTTTCAGTTCCTTCAACTCTACCGGTGCCATTCTGTACGGAGCAATCGAAATAGGTGCCGTTCCCGGAACCAACTCAATTCCAAACTCGACCTCTTTCACTAGAGGTAATCCAGGTAACTCTTCTGGAAACACATCTAAGTACTCACATACCACTAGCACTGTATCAAACCCTACTCCAACCTCTTGAGTATTCAACACAAACGCAAGATAGGACTCACACCCTTTTCTTAAACATTTCTCGGCCACTAAGGAAGAAATCATCACGGGTAGACTGTCCGATCGACCTGATTCTATTCGAACTACATCTCCACTCTCACATTTCAGTTCAATAAACTTACTACCACAGTTCACTAAGACACTATGGGTAGTCAACCAATCCATGCCTAGGATTAAATCGAACTCATCAAACGGCAACAACATCAGGTTTGCCAGAAAATAATGATTCTCAATCAACAAAGGACAATTCTTACACACTTTGTCCACTAACACATGCTTTCCTAACGGGTTTGACACCTTAATCACAATGTCCGTAGACTCAACGGTCATACTCAAACTAGATGCTAATCTCATACGAATATAAGAGTGAGTAGACCCTGGATCTATTAAAGTAATAACAGAGGTGTCAAAGAGAGAAAAAATAGCCGTTATCACATAAGGGGAGGATGCCTCTTCGCGAGTGCGAATGGCGTACGTCCTCGCAGGTGCCCGACCCTCTGGTCTAACAGCAGAGTCTCTGGACGCACCTCTACCACTAGCCCCACCTCTTGGGTTCCTTGGTGGTCTACCCTCGTAGACACATCACTAGGTCTCACTTCTTGCCTCTCTTCCTTATCATCCCTCTCGGGAGCGATTTAATAAAGTGGTCAGGGGAACCACATTTGTAACATTTCCGACTGTTTCCCCAACACTCTCCGGTGTGATACCTACCACAACTAGGACACTCCGATTTACTCTTTGTATTGCCCACACTTTCCATCGAGGGGGCTCGGACTCTCGAACCCTGACGAGCATTGTCCAAGTCTCGATGCGAATATCCCACTAAGGCTGACGTCCGAGGATTCACTTCCTTGGATCTTTTTGACTGGGCTTGATACGACTTGCCCATCGGTCTCTTTCTCGCATCTCGGGCTTCACTCACAGCCCTCCTCTTATCTGAACTCAACTCTTTGGCCTTACTTGCCCTCTCAACTAATATCACGAATTCTTTCAACTCCAAAATGCCAACTAGGAGTTTGATATCCTCATTCAGTCCATCTTCGAACCTCTTGCACAAGATAGTCTCTATCGACACACATTCTTGAGCGTATTTGCTAAGCCTAACAAACTCACGCTCGTACTCAGCTACTGTCATCCTTCCTTGCTTCCGCTCAAGGAATTCTTTCCTTTTTTGGTCAGTAAACCTCTAGCTTATATACTTCTTCCGGAACTCTTCCAGAAAGAAGTCCCACATCATCCGCTCTTTTGGGACCACTAACGTTAGCGTCTTCCACCAGTGGTACGCCGAATCTCTTAGCAATGATACGGTACACTTCAAACTCTCCTCAGGTGTACATGAAAGCTCATCGAACACCCTCATCGAGTTCTCCAACTAGAACTCCGTCCTCTCTGGGTCATCATCTACCTTAGCTCTAAACTCCTCAGCCCCGTGTTTCCTAATCTTATCCACTGGGGGTTTCGATATCCTCACTACATCCATACCTGGAGGAGCCAAAGGATTTGGCTGAGGTATAGGAGGAGGTGGAGGAGGTTGAGCGTTAGGGTTCGCTCGAGCGTAGTCCGAGTACCAATCACTCATCATATGGAGAAAGGCTTCTCGTACCTCTTCCCCTTGACCCCTCACCTCGGGTCCACTTTGCACCCCAAGATTTGTTCCTTGCGCAGAGCCGGGCGATTACTAGTCAGCTTCATCAGCAGTCAATGGATCGGAATCCATATTCTATATAAAACAAGATTTAAAATCATAAGAAACTACCACACTATCATTGTACACTTATGGCATATATAGCTAGACTCTTACACCCGCTACGGTAGTCCTAGAACCGACTAAACCATAGCTCTGATACCACTAAATGTAACACCCCTTACCCGGGTTCTACACCGAGAACCGAGCCTGAGGTGTTACCGAACTCAAATCGCTTAATCGCCACTTAGGCTCAACGTTATTACTCGATATAACCTCATTCTCGACTTACGAGGCCTCACTCATACACACGAGGGCTCTCGAGACTAATCCGAAACTTTTACGATCCTTAAATATTTTCTCTTTTATACAGGTCTCACACGCCCGTGCAAGATTAAACACGCCCGTGCATCAGTACACAGGCCCATGTCCACATACCGTGCCTAAAAACCCAAGCATTCTGCCAAATGCCCCACAGCCATGGCACGCCCGTGCTCCCCAACCGTGGTGAACACTGAATTCCCTCGCACGGCCTAGAGTCTAGACACACGCCCGTGTGGCTAGCCCGTGGCCAACACTGATGAATCCCACACGCTCTAGGCACACGCCCGTGTGACTAGTTCGTGGTCTATTCTATTTTCAAATATTAACATGCAGAGGACGAAAGGCCACAGCACACGCCCGTGGGCTAATCGTGTGCCACACATGGTCTAGACACACGCCCGTGTGTCTACCCACATGGTCAAGAACAAGACTAAGTGTCAAGTTCTTTTCACCCTTCTAACATACACAATATATACTCATCTAACACCATCATAATCAACTCAAATTGAAGTGCATTCTCACATAGAAAACTACATCTTTCTTTCATATAATGTAATAGCCAACAACCATGGCATTATACAAAATAAGCTATCCATCTATAGGCCAACACATCTTAGCCATTTACAACAAAATTTACTAACTTATCTAGCCCTTATACATGCCATATACAAAATATTAAGTTTCATGTACCAAAGTGTGCTGATATGTGGGCTATCTTCCGATGATCCTCGTATCTCGATTCAACGCTTTTAATATATGAGACAAGGGAAAAGAAAGACAGTAAGCATTGAGCTTAGTAAGTTTACACATAAATAATTAAGCATCATAATATAAGCCCAACCACAATTAGCATTATACCAACATATAATATACAACTATGCTTACTCTTTCTATCCCTTACCATATTCTAACACATCATGAGTCACGTGCTCATAATTATTGAAATGCACCCCTGCGTTCAATATCACATTTACACAATATACAACACGTCATTATTGCTCAATAATGCATCCACATAGCTAACTCATATAGCTAATCCACACAACTAATCCACATATCTTATCCACACAGCTATTACACACAGCTAATATACACAATTAATCAACACAGCCAATATCTCGGTGGTTTCGCACTTAGCACACCACAATCAATTTATAAGGTGGTATCGCACTTAGCCTACCACAAAGGTAATCATCGTGATCTCGTACATAGCAACAAAATGATATACCTAACGATAGCATCGCACATAGCCAGCTCATCGTCAATATGCATTTGGATGGTATCGCACTTAGACCACCATCTAGCATTATCACAACACATGCACAAGTCTATTTACCCAATTATTCATCCATTCACATCTATATTGCATTCATTCTACTTGAACCACATAGGTTCCCAATCATTCTCATTCATTCTCATTCATGCTACACCCTAGCTAGCATTTACAAATTGTAAGTATGAATGCATTGTTTATGCATAGACTTACCTCGATACTTAAAAGTACTTAAATGTGCAATTTATTCCACCACTTTGCTTTTGCCTTGGTTTCGATCCGGGCTTCGTCTTTCTTGATCTATAATGAATAAATCAGTTTATTCAATACACACATTGACTAAATTGACCCACATCTCATACTTTAGAAAAATTACTATTTTGCCTCTAAACTTTCTCATATTTACACTTTAGTCCCAAAGGCTCGTAAAGTGATTTTTATTCAACTTTATACTCTTTCATGCTTAGCCGAACCACTTACTCAACTAAAGCATTCATCAAATCTCACTAAATCACCCATGTATGACCAAACTTAAGATTTTCACAACTAAGTCCCTACATGCATTTTCATGGAAAACCACTTAGCAAAAGATGTTTCTACTACATCAAGCCTTCATATTCTTCCATAAAACATCAAAATACATGCATGTCATACATATGTACATTTTTGAACATCCATGATAGCTCACCAAATAGCTATAAATAGCTTACTCATGCTACCGAGACTTCAAAAATACGAAGAATATCAAAAATCGGGCTTAGGAGCACTTACTAGCAAGCTTGAAAAATTGAAAGAACCCTAACAATGGCTTCTCAAATTTTCGGCAGCTATGGGAAGAAGATGAAAGAATTTCTATCATCTTTTCACCTATTTTAATCACTTAATTGATAAATGACCAAAATGCCCTTTTTGATAAACTTTTAATTTTAACTCATCCATGCCCATTTTTGTCCAAAAATTAGAATTTGGATAAATTGCTATTTAAGGACCTCTAATTAATAATCTAAAGCTATTTCACACATATAGCTTCTAGAAACACACATTTTGCAACTTTTGCAATTTAGTCCTTTTGGACAATTCAACCACAATTTCACAAAATTGCTTCATGAAACTTTCACACTAGCATGCATACATAATATAAGCCTCAAAAACTCATTCATGACCCTCATATTTGTGGTCTCCAACCACTATTCTGACTAGGCCCTAAACCGGGATGTTACACGTGGTGTCCACACGGCCACGGCCATGCCCGTGTGCAAGGCCGTGTGGTAGGGAAACTTGCGCTTTATTAATTTGGTTAGTTTTTAGTTAGGTGCTAAAAATAAAAAATATGAAAATTAAAGGGGTAGTGCTCGGGTTGCCTCCCGAGAAGCATTTGTTTAAAGTCTTAAGCTAGACTTAGCTTTCATTCGCATAACCATGGTAGTTTGAGGAGTTAAAACTCCTAATTCTTGCTATCAATTGTATTAAAATACGGTTTTAGACGAGTACGATTTACCTTGAAGGTGCCAAATTGAGAATGAGTTACCTTGACTGTACCGTATGGGAAAGTATTAAGTACCGTGAAAGGAGTTATTCCATTAGGTTCAGAAGTGGCAACACGAGGATCTGTATTATCCATTAGAACTCGGTCTCCAACTTTAAAGTAGTTTGCTTCGTCTTTAGGTTCGTTATGGAGTTTCCTCGGTTTTACTTCGTGTGTTCTTGGTTTCTCCTTAACATGTGTCTTCCACTCGTCTAGTTCATCGATCTGAAGCCTTCGCTCCTCATGAGTTATTTCTTTGTTGGCACGAGGTCTAAGATATGGCTCAGTTGTGTAATTTCGTGGTGCTTCCTGAAAAGAAGGTTGAACCAAATGGTCATTAATAGAATTTATGTTCTCACCTTTACTACTCTTTATTACTCGATGTCTTAGCCGAGTCAAGAGCCTGAAGAGTGATCGTGTCATCACCTACACGAAGTGTGAGTTCACATGTACCAACATCAATTCTAGTTTTAGCAGTTGCCAAAAAAGGTCTTCCTAAAATTAAAGGAACATTATTGTCCTCATCCATGTCTAAAACAACAAAGTCTACTGGGAATATAAATTTATCAATTTTTACTAGTACATCTTGGATTATACCCCTAAGAACTCTAATAGTTTTATCAGCCAATTGAATGCTCAACCTAATTTGTTAGTGTTTCCTAAGACCTAGCTGTTTAAACATTTTATAAGGCATAACATTTATGCTTGCCCTTAAATCTGCTAAAGCATTATTAACAGATAAACCACCAATTAAGCAAGGAATCGTAAAACTCCCTGGATCTTTTAACTTTTGTGGTAGTCTATTTTGTAAGATTGCTGAGCACACTAAATTTAGCTCCACATGCGATGCCTCGTCTAACTTTCGTTTGTTTGTCAAAAGCTCTTTTAATTTTTTTTTGAATTGGGCATCTGCGAAAGAGCTTCAATAAACGGTAAGTTAATATGTAATTTTTTTAAGAGTTTATAAAATTTACCGAATTGTTCATCTGTGCGGTGTTTCTTTGTCGCATTGGGATATGGCACATGAGGTTGGTATTCTGTACTTACCAGTTTTGGTTTTTCATGGCTTATCTCAACCTTACCTTCTTCGACAACATTCTCTTGACTAAATTTTGGTTCATCTAACCCTTCACTACCATGAGCAGTAATGGCATAAATTTGCTCCTTTGGGTTAGTTTCAGTGTTGCTTGGCAAGCTGCCTTGTGGTCGTTCAGATATGAGCTTAGCAAGTTGTCGTAATTGGTTCTCGAGCCCTTGAATCGATGCTTGCTGATTTTTGAGTGTTGTTTCGGTGTTTTGGAAATGGGTTTTTGACACCGCGATAAATTTTGTTAGCATCTCCTCAAAGTTCAGCTTTTTCTCTTGTGTGTAGGATTGCTGTTGAAAGCCTGGAGGGGGTTGTTGTCTCTGATTTCCTTGGCCACCCCATGAGAAGTTTGGGTGGTTCCTCCAACCTGGATTGTAAGTGTTACTATAAGGGTTATTTTGAGGTTTAGAATTGTTACCCATATAGTTCATCTGTTCGTTTTCTATGCCAGGGATGTAGGGTGGGTATTCTGTATTGTTCGACCCTCCTCCATTTGTATCGCACTGCATCACTGGATGTACCTGCGAAGAACCACACAAACCATCAATCTTTTTATTTAATTGTTCTACCTGGTTTGATAGCATGGTCACTGCGTCGAGGTTGAAAACACTAGCGGCTTTTTTTGGCTTTGTCCTCATAACTTGCCACTGATAGTTATTCAGTGCCACCTCCTCTATAAACTCATAAGCTACTTCAGGGGTCTTGTTATTTAGGGTTCCACCGCGGTGAATCAATCAATCGCCTAGTTGAGGGTTCACACCATTGTAAAAGGTTTGAACCTGTAGCCACAAAGGTAACCCATGGTGAGGGCACCTTCTTAGTAAATCCTTATATCTTTCCCATGCATCGTAAAGTGTCCCTAAATCCATCTGCAAAAAAGAAGAGATATCATTCCTCAACTTAGCCATTTTAGCCGGCGGAAAATATTTAAGTAAAAATTTTTGGTCATTTGGTCCCATGTAGTGATTGATCCTCGTGGTAACGAGTTCAACCACTCTTTAGCCTTGTTCCTCAATGAAAAGGGAAACAACCGAAGGCGAATGACATCATCAGAAATGCCATTAATCTTAAAAGTGTCGCAAAACTCCAGAAAATTTGCCAAGTGATTGTTTGGATCCTCATCCTGCAAACCATCAAACTGAACAAATTGTTGAATCATTTGAATAGTGTTAGGTTTCAGTTCAAAATTATTTGCAGCAATAGCAGGTCTAACAATACTTGATTCGGTTCCTGTTAAATTAGGTTTAGCATAATCATACATAGTACGAGGAGCAGGATTTTGATTCACCGAATCCGCGGCAACCACGGGAGGTAGCGGATTATTATCAGCCATCTCTTCTGTAGCATTAGCTTCATCTTCTTGCTCTTCCTCTATGTATTGTAAGCTTCGCCTTATCTCTCTTCAGTTTCTGCGAGATGTACTTTCAATTTCACTATCGTAAAGTAAAGGTCCTGATGGGTTCCTTCTCGTCATAAACTAGAGACACCTGCCAGAAACAAAGAAATAGAGAAGTTACTAATAAAAACAAAAATAAATTGTAATATAATAAAAATGGCTAAAGTAATAAAAATTTAGTGTTCCTAATATCTTAGTCCACGGCAACCGCACCAAAAACTTGATGTGTCTAAAACTAACTATGACCACAATAAAGGTAAGCACACCTATTGTTTAATAGTATAGTTATGGTAAGACCGAAAATATCGTATCCACAAGGACCAAGAATACTAGTAATTACTATCCTTTTATTATCTAGCCTAAAATTGGAGTGATTTCTTTTTAAACTAAAACTAATTAATTAAAACACGACAACGAAAGAATTAGGAAAATTCTTTTAGACAACTTATATGATAAAGGCAATACCTAAGGAAGAATCCACCTAGACTTCACTTATTACTTTTGATTCATACGATTTATTCACTTGACTTAATCCGTAGAAATCCCTGATTTATGTTAATATCTCTTTCAAGACTAAAAACAATTGACTCTAGGTTGATTAATTGAAATCCCTTTCTTATTAAAACCCCTATTGTCACATTAACTCGATCTATGGATTCCCTTATTAAATTTGACTCTAATCCGGTAGATTTTTTTCGCCCTATTTCTAGGGTTGCAATCAACTCCGCTTAATTGTGTTGATCTACTCTTAAACAGGGACTTTTGCTCCTCTGAATAAGCACATTCGACTTGAATCAATAACCTGAATTATCAAAACAAGAATAAGAACTCAAAATTAAGAATAAGAACAAGTATTTATCTTATAAATCAAATAATAATAAGATCCATCTTAGGTTTCATCCCCTTAGGTATCTAAGGGATTTAGTTCATACTGTTAGAAAACATCTCAAAATAAGGAAAACAACAAAACATAGGAAAACCCAAAAACTTCTAAAGAACTTGATGGGAGATCTTCAGTCTTGATGGAGATGCTTCCTCCGAGCTGCTTTCGATGGCTGTCTTCGAGTATTTTCTACGTTCTATTAAGCGCTTTTCTTTTAGGTCACCCCCTAGGGTGTTTATATAGGCTTTGGAACGTCTTTCTTTGCCCACAAGTAACCTTTTCCGGATAGAATTAATCTTTGATATGGCAGGGACACGCCCGTGTGACACGTCTGTGTTCGACAGTCTTAGGCCGTGCTCGCTTCTACTCGCCACACCCGACCGTGTGGTCTTTTCGTGTACGTTGATCCAGGCCGTGTTCAATTCTAAGGTAGGCCCATTTTGTTCCTTTTTTGGCCCGTTTCTTGTTGTTTTTGACTTCTTAAGCTCTCCTGAATGTAAAACATGAAGTTAAGAGATTAGGAGCATCGAATTCATCAAATATAATGAGGATTCATCCAAAAATAAGCCAAGCATGGGGTTAAAATATGTATAAATTATGGTTTATCAGCCACACGAGCGTGTGGGCCCAGGTGGGCCATATAATGGGTTTGGGACCAATAATGCGTTTTGATTGCAAAAGGTTATACAAGTCATGTGGGACGATTGTGAGCCTATTGACGGGTCGATATGTGTACTCAGGCCCTAAGGGAGAAATGACTATTATGCCCCTGAAGGGCAGAATGACTAAAATGCCCTACATGTTATATGATTGTTATTGTATGCCATTTATGGTATGTTTGCATTCATGTGATATTATGCTGCATGGGGGATGGGATCATTGATTTGGGGGAAGTATATGATTTATTAGGGTTGCATGGTCGCTTGACGACTGTGGATCCACCAATGGCTTTAAGCCGATTATGTGACTGGGAGCTCTGCTGCAATATTGGTTAGTGCCGCAACCGGTGCTACATAAAGAGTGTAGGGATAGGTGGGTCGATTTAATCTCCACAGGAGTGTAGGGTTGGACAGGATTCGGAGTGCAGGGTTGGTTGGGTATTTGTGCATTGTATGATCTGATTTGATTGAGATATGGGCTCAGGCCCAGCTGAGGCTATTATGGGCTAAGGCCCAAATGCCACCGTTACTGTAATACGCTTAGACCCAGATTGATGTGATTCATGCTTTATGATCGATGAGGATTGTACACACTGAGTTTTCGTAAACTCACCCCCTCTTTTTAATTTTTCAGGTAATCCTCAGTAAGCGGTTCGACGTACTGGAGGACTTGGAGGTCGCCACACTACGAACAGCTTTAAATTTTAGTATTCTATTTTATCTTACTTAAAACGCTTTCTTATTGGGTTGTAATAAGGCCTCTTTTAATTTCTGGTTTTTAATTTGGGAGTTTCAGTTTATTACGTTTTCTATCTGTTAGAAGTAGATCGCGGTTTTCCAAAACAATAACCATTTTCTAACACTACGTTTCCGCAACTCAATTTTTAAATATCACGTTTTCGTAAATCATTTGCTTTAAATTTAAGCTTCCGCAACAATAAGGTTATGACGGTAATAACTTTTTAATAAACTCGATTGAAAATTAACAAACGTAACCAAGGTTTTGTACAAGTTTTGAATGGCAAGAAGTTTTAAATTTCAAGAAGGGTTTCTAATGAAAACATGGTTTTCGAAAAACACTTCACTGTGACACGCCAGATTCGGCCATAACGTCTAGGCCGGGTTTGGGGTGTTACACTTTCGATAATCTCATACAGCCCGATAAATCGCGTACTCAATTTGCCTTTACGACCAAATCAAAGAATTTTCTTCCATTGAGACACTTTCAAAAATACTCTATCGTCAACTTGAAATTCAATGTCTTTACGTTTCAAATTCAAATACGATTTTTGTCGATCTGAAGCTAATTTCAAACTATCACGAATTACTTTCACTTTTTTTCGGTTTATCTAATCAAATAAACCCCGTGAATCTTTTTCTCACTAAGCTCCATCCAGTATAATTGACATTGACGACCATACAATGCTTCATACGGTGCCATCTTTATGCTCAATTGAAAACTGTTGTTGTACGCGAATTCAACCAATGGCAAATATTTCTCCCAGTTGCCTTCAAACTCTAAAACACAGCAACGAAGCATATCTTCGAGAATCTGAATTACTCTCTCAGACTGACCGTCAGTTTGCGGATGAAAAGTACTACTAAAATGCAACCGTGTACCCAAAGCTTCTTGCAATTTCTTCCAAAATCGCGATGTAAATCTCAGATCTCTATCTGAAAGAATAGAAACTGGCACCCCGTGCAATCTAACAATCTCAGAGATGTACAACTCAGCTAGTCTATCAAGTGAATAATCTGTACGTACCGAAATTTTACTCGGATAAACTCGTATTCCTTCCGCGAAAACAATATGCCCCAAAAATCTGACCTCTCGGAGCCAAAACTTGCATTTACTGAATTTAGCAAAGAATTGATTATCTCTCAATGTTTGTAATATGATTCTCAAATGTTCAGCATGCTCAGACTCATCTCGGGAATAGATCAAAATGTCATCAATAAATCAACAACAAATCTGTCTAAATACAGTCTAAAGATCCGATTCATCAAATCCATAAAAACTACAGGAGCATTAGTTAATCCAAAAGGCATAATAAGAAATTCATAATGCCCGTACATTTTTCTGACTGTAATTTTCGGCACGTCTGAATCTTTAACTCGTAACTAATAATAGCCAGATCTCAAATCAATCTTCGAAAATACTGTTGCTCCTTTCAATTGATCAAACAAATCGTCAATTCTCGGCAGCGGATATTTATTCTTAATCGTAACCTTGTTAAGCTGACGATAGTCAATACACAGTCTCATCGATCCATCTTTCTTCTTTACGAACAACACTGGTGCACCCCAGGGTGAAAAACTAGGTCGTGCAAAACCTCTATTTGTTAACTCTTGCAACTAATCTTTCAATTCTTTCAATTCTTTTGGAACCATTCTGTATGGAGCTATCGATATCAGTGATGTTTCCGGTACTAATTCAATAGCAAACTCGACCTATCTAATTGGTGGCAGCCCATGCAACTCTTTTGGAAACACCTCTGAATATTCACATACCACTTGAAAAAGATTCAATCTTCGATTCAGACACTTTCGTATCCAGTACATATGCAAGGTAAGTATCACAACCTTTTCTCACATATCTCTGAGCTAAGATTGACGATATCACAATAGGTAATCCACTCGACTCATTAGATTCAATTAGAAGGATTTCACTATTCTGACATTTCATTTCAATAGTCTTTCATCTACAATTTACAACAGCATCATGTAGCGTTAACCAATACATACCCAGAATTACATCGAATTCATCAAACGGTAATAACATAAAATTTGCCAGAAAACAATAACCCCAAGTCATTAAAGGACAGTTCTTGCAAACTTTATCAACTAGGATACACTTGCCTAAGGGGTTCAATACTTTAATCACAAATTCGGTAGATTCAACAAGCAAACTCATACTAGACACTAGATTCTCACAAACATATGAATGAGTCGATCTAGGATCAATCAATGCAATTACATTAGTGTCATAGAGAGAAAATGTACCGGTGATAACATCTGGTGGCGACGCCTTTTCGTGAGTGCGAATAGTGTAAGCTCTACCTGGTGCTCTAGCCTCAGATCTCGCAGCCAAATCTTTTGTCGTACCTTTACTACTAGTTACATTTAACATATTTCTAGGTGGCCTCCCTCTAGTAGATGTGTTGTTCGGTCTTGCATTCTGAAATTTATCTTTCTTGGCTAACTCAAGGGAATCTCTAATAAAGTGATCTAACAAACCACATTTGAAACAAGCTTTATTATTCATCCAGCAGTCTCCAAAATGTTGTCGTCCACACTATTAACACTCGAGTTTGTTGTTTCTCACACTGCCAACACTTGATACTGAAGTGGCTTGAGCTTTAGGACTCGCATATTGATCGCTGTGAATCAGAGCTTTAAAATTTATAAAAAGAATGATCAAACCTGGAAACTAACTCTGACAACGATTAAAGGCAAGTGTACCTATCGAATAGTAGTATAGCTTAGGCAAGACCAGATTATCGAACCCAAAGGAACTAAAAGTACTAATACTAACTTTCTTTTTATTATTTAACCTAAAATAAGTGAAGTTGCTTTTAATCTAAAATTAACGAATTACTAAGCTAAGGACACAAAGACGAAAAAATACTAAAATTGGGGAGATAACTTTCAGTAAAACTCAGTTGATTTAGAGGATACCCTCAGGAAGAATCCACCTAGACATCACTTGTTATCTATCATTGAACCATATGATTTTATTTACTTAGTTTGCTCCGTAAGACTCCCTAACGTATATTAAACCCTCTCTCGAGGCGAATAATGTCTAACCCTAGGTTAATTAGTGGAACTCTCGTTCTCTTACAATAACCCCTAGAATAGTAGTAAATAGATCTATGGACTCCCATATTAGGTTTCACCCTAATCCGGCAAAATCTCGTCACCTTATCTCTAGGCGTGCGATCAACTCCGCTTAATTATGCTAGATCTACTCTTAGGCAGGGTCTATTCCTCCTCTACCTAAGCACATTAGATTTGGATAAAGCTCACATAATTAAGAACAAACTAAGTATTTATCATATAATTTAGAAAATAATAACAAGATTCATCATAGGTTTCATCCCCTTCAGGTATCTGAAGGTTTTAGTTCGTAACTAAATAAGAAAACATCTCAAGAGAAAAGATAAAACAAAACATAAGAAATCCTTAAAACTACCTGAAGGAATTGAAGGAGAGATCCGCCGTCTTGATTAGAATCCCGGCTTCTTGAGATGGATCAACTAGCTACCTTCGAGTGATTCCCACATATCTGACCTCTTCGGCTTGGCTCCTTGGCCTCTCTAACCGCCTCTCTTTCTAGGTCATACTTAGGGTGTATTTATAGGCTTTTGACATAGGTTTCTTTGCCCCTAAGTATCCTTTTCCGAGTGAAATTACTCTTCTCCACGGCAGAGGCACGGCCATGGCACACGCCCATGTAAATCATGGTCAGGCCATGTTCGGACTTCTTAAATGAGGACACGCCCGTGTGAATCGAGGGAAGACCGTGTTCTAGATGATCAGTGAGGCATGGTCGTGTGGGCTAAGTTTCAGGCCGTGTCGATTTCTTCTTTGGCCCATTTTGGTCCGTTTTGAGCCCGTTTCTCGTTCTTTTTGTCCTTGGGTGCTTTCCGGGGTATAAGACATGAAAAGAAAGGATTAATAGCACCTTTTTACATAAAATAAGGGATAAATCATCCAAAAGGATACTAAATGTGGGCCTAAAATATGTTACTATTTTGGTTTATTAAATACCCCCACACTTAAGCTTTTGCTTGTCCTCAAGCAAAATTCTCAACTTACAATTAAAACGAACTTTCTACAATTCATAATTCCTATGAACAATGTTTTATCATAATTCATATATAATTTATACATGGATAATTCAATTCAAAGAGTTCTAAAAATTCAAGCAATCTAAGTCATAGATTTGTAGCTCGAAAATATAGGCGTCTCCCCTTATCTAAATAATTACCTTTAATTCAAAATCGACAAGGATTGACATCCTCACTAGAGATTCACTCAAATCACTCAAAGTGTTTAAGGTTCAAAATTTAGGCACTCAAAAGTCGAACACGAAAAGTTAATCCCATAGGCTTGCCTGAAAATCAAGTCTCCACCACTGTAATATGAGATGAAACACAAATCAAAAGGTCTTTAACAGGGTTGTAATGGGCCTTAGGTTAAGGGTGTGGATATAGGCTGAATTCGAAGGTTAGAATCGAGATTGACCTGACAAATTACCTAACTAGAAAAAATGAACTGATAAATTACATGAATTGAAACTTTGAAACTAATAATTCGAGCTTCTTCTTCAATATTTGGAATTCAAACGTATAGGCTGACTCAATCACATAACTAATAAAAACTAATAATGAATGTACTTCATTTTTTTTTAATAACAAACTAAGTAATAATAAAGAACTTTAACAACTGAAATATAGAACATAGTTAGGCAACTGCTCAAAATCAAATCTCAACAAAAAGGGAGTCAAGGAATGGTGATACAAATATACAAAGGTTTTTGGGTTAATATTAGTGGGTGAGTTAATAAAAAGGGTTGTTAGGATTAAAAAGGGGTTCACTAGGGGTTAATTGTGAAGGTAGGCTTTTTAAAAGAGTTAGTGGGTTAAAACCTAAATGCCTTAATCATCTCTGTATATCAAATCATAGTGGTCTCGATATGCATAAACGAGGCAAGTTCTAGAATAACAAATCAATATTGACACACTCATAATCAATAAAGTGTGCAAGAAAAAGAATATATGCTCTATAAGGCTCAAAATCTCACAAAAATTATGGGTATTTTTGACATCAACCTCGTAAATTTCAAACTTCAAGATAATATTCAGATTTAGTTCAACAACCTAGAAAATTTTAATTTTGAAAAATAGACTTATCATGCTTGATTCTCTAGTATTCTTCAATTTTAATCATCAATGCACAATTATCAATGACTTAATCTAAAACATATCAATAAAAATCATAAATCATGGAAATTTCATCCTAATTAGTAATATGAGAAATTTACTTAAAAACAAGACTAAATTCAAGATTTTGAGAACAATGCAAAAAGTTTGGTACCCAATTTCAGAAATTTGAGAATAATGAAAAAAGTTAGGCACCTTTTTAGGTTGTTCACCCCCACACTTAAGATGTACATTGCCCTCTATGTACAAAGATAGATAATATAAATCTAATGTTCAGATCAGAAGATATGGGGATAAGTAAAACTCCCTGAATTATGGATGAGCTCCTTGGAGGATGTGGAAAATACGTTGGAGGGGCGGTGCAGGTGACGATCTGCGCTAGATGAAGAAATTGGGAAGCTCATGCAGGATTAGCCAGGATATACTAATAATAATTAAAACTATACTAATTAACTACTTAAGGAAAAGCAAGCTAAAGTGGGGAAAAATAAAGATGAAACTAAAATTAAAAGAAAAGATGGATGGACTGTAGAGTCATTATTGTTGGATGTGATTTCTAAGGCTGAGGATATGGTGGTGGTCGTGGCGTGGCGTGGTTCCCTAGCAGCCTTTAGAACCTAAAATTAAGAAACTAAGATAAAATAAACTATATTAAGCATAATATTGTTAAAGGGAAGGAAATTGAAGAAAAAGAGAAAAATGAAATAAAAACTAGATATAGCCTCAAATATCCTTGGCTTGTCGTTTAGATAAAGCTGTCGGCATGAACTCATGTGAATCGGTCTCCTTTGAGGAGACTGGGATTGGCCTTTTACGCTTCTTTGCCATGGATATGATGTTGTTGTAGCTCAAGAGTCTAAGGATTTATTAGGAAAAGGGAAAAGGAAATAGGGAGAAAAGAAAGAAATAAAGAGAGAAGGGAAGTGGGTTAAGAAGAGAAAGGAGAGGGGTATGGTGTTTAAATAAAATTTCAGGTCTGACAGTTTCCCCACGCCCGTGGGTTGAGGGTGTGTCGATTCACACAGCTGCCTCGCACGGCTGTGTTCTAGGGCGTGTTGGTTTCCCACGCTCGTGTCTAGCCTGTGTTTGACAAGTCAGCATGTTGGCACAGTTTTAATGTACGGGCGTGTTCAGCCCGTGGTTGGCAAGTCAGTAGCTTCACACGGTTATGGGGCATGGCCGTGCCACTTTGTCGATGCCCGTGAGGGAGTGGTTGAGTCCGTGAGTTCTAAATTTAGTTGCTCTGACTTGTACCATTCTGCCATGTTAGTACCAAGATTCTTGAGGTACATACGGCCATGGCCACGGCCGTGTGCAGGGCTGTGTGGCCTGGAATTCTGTACCCCTAATTTCTCTGCGATTTCTTCGAGCGGTAGCTTCAATATCACTGTCGTATTCTAAAGGTCCTCTTGGGTTCCTTCTAGTCATAAACTAGAGGTACCTGCTAGGAAAAGAAAGAAAAAAGAATTTAGCAAAATTAAAACTAAAACTAAAAATAAAAATAAATTGCGGAAAATAAAAATATAATGGCTAAAGTAATAAAAATAGAGCTTTCTTAATATTTTAGTTCCCCAGCAACGGCGCCAAAAACTTGATCGCTTTGAATCGGAGCTTTAAAATTTATAAAAAGAATGATCAAACCTGGAAACTAACTCTGACAACGATTAAAGGCAAGTGTACCTATCGAACAGTAGTATAGCTTAGGCAAGACCGGATTATCGAACCCAAAGGAACTAAAAGTACTAATACTAACTTTCTTTTTATTATTTAACCTAAAATAAGTGAAGTTGCTTTTAATCTAAAATTAACGAATTACTAAGCTAAGGACACAAAGACGAAAAAAGACTAAAATTGGGGAGATAACTTTCAGTAAAACTCAGTTGATTTAGACGATACCCTCAGGAAGAATCCACCTAGACTTCACTTGTTATCTATCACTGAACCATATGATTTTATTTACTTAGTTTGCTCCATAAGACTCCCTAACGTATATTAAACCCTCTCTCGAGGCAAATAACGTCTAACCCTAGGTTAATTAGTGGAACTCTCGTTCTCTTATAATAACCCCCTAGAATAGCAGTAAATCTATCTATGGACTCCCATATTAGGTTTCACCCTAATCCGACAAAATCTCGTCACCCTATCGCCAGGCGTGCTATCAACTCCGCTTAATTATGCTAGATCTACTCTTAGGCAGGGTCTATTCCTCCTCCACCTAAGCACATTAGATTTGGATAAAGCTCACATAATTAAGAACAAACTAAGTATTTATCATATAATTTAGAAAATAATAACAAGATTCATCATAGGTTTCATCCCCTTCAAGTATCTGAAGGTTTTAGTTCATAACTAAATAAGAAAATATCTCAAGAGAAAAGATAAAACAAAACATAAGAAATCCCTAAAACTCCCTGAAGGAATTGAAGGAGAGATCCGCCGTCTTGAGTAGAATCCCGTCTTCTTGAGATGGATCAACTGGCTACCTTCGAGTGATTCCCACAAATCTAACCTCTCCGGCTTGGCTCCTTGGCCTCGCTAACCGCCCCTCTTTCTAGGTCATACTTAGGGTGTATTTATAGGCTTTTGACATAGGTTTCTTTGCCCCTAAGTATCCTTTTCCGAGTGAAATTGCTCTTCTCCACGGTAGAGGCACTGCCATGGCACACTCTCGTGTAAATCGTGGTCAGGCCATGTTCGGACTTCTTTAATTAGGACACGCCCGTGTGAATCAAGGAAAGACCGTGTTCTAGATGATCCGTGAGGCACGGCCGTGTGGGCTAAGGTTCAGGCCGTGTCGATTTCTTCTTTGGCACATTTTGGTCCATTTTGAGCCCGTTTCTCATTCTTTTTGTCCTTGGGTGCTTTCCTGGGTATAAGACATGAAAAGAAAGTATTAAGAGCACCTTTTTACATAAAATAAGGGATAAATCATCCAAAAGCATACTAAATGTGGGCCTAAAATATGTTACTATTTTGGTTTATCACATATTGCTTTCCACGATCTCTGTTTGAATAACCCACTGAAGCTGTCGATCGGTTATACGAATCTCGTGATTTCTTTGACGAAGATTGATATGGTTTACTCATCGGCCTCTTTCTTGAATCTCTAGCCTTAAAATCAGCTTTTCTCTTTTCTTTACCAAGTTTTTCGGCTTTGCAAGCTCAGTCAACTAACGCAGCGAATTCTTTTAATTCCAAAATACCGACTAGAAATCTGATGTCGTCGTTCAATCCGTCTTCGAATCTCTTAACATAATGGCCTCAGTTGAAACATATTCTCGAGCATACTTACTGAGTCTTACAAACTCTCGCTCGTACTCAATCACAGACATACGACCCTGTTTCAGCTCTAGAAACTCTTTGCGCTTTTGGTTGATAAACCATTGGCTGATGTATTTCTTTCTGAACTCGGTCTGAAAGAATTCCTAGGTAACCCGTTCTCTCGGTACCACAGATACTAAAGTATTCCACCATTGATACGCTGTGTCTCTCAAAAGTGATATTGCACATTTTACACATTCAGTTGGTGTGCAGGATAGTTCATCAAATACTCTGATAGTATTCTCAAGCCAAAAGTTGGCTCTCTCAGGGTCGTCATCAACAGTAGCTCTGAATTCTTAAGCCCTGTATTTTTGGATCTTATCAACTGGTGACTTATTCAATCGTAAAAGTTCCACACCTTTAGGAGCTACGGGAATCGGTTGGGGATTAGGTGGGGGTGGATGCTGTTGAGTAGCCGGATTTGTTTGAACAAACTCCATAAACCACTCGTTCATCATTTTTAAGAAGGCTTCCTTGGCTTCTCTTCCCTGACTACCCGATACAGGTCTCGACTCAGATTACGCTACTTCGTGAATGAAGGTTGGTGCATTACTCTCAACATCATCAGCTACAGCTCGATTGGGATCCATTTACTATACGAAAACACATTTTAAACTGTCAGGAGATATCACACTATCACAGGTTATATATGGCATGTATAGCTAGACTCTCACATACGCTACGTTAGTCTGAGAATCAACTAAACCGCAACTCTGATACCAATAAATGTAACACCCCTCACCCGTATTCATTACCGAAATAGGGTTACGGAGCGTTACCTGACTTATTTCACAATTAAACATGCATTTCTCATGCATTTATCCATTCCAAATATAAATCAATCACAGTCATTCATATTATACCTAATACGAGCCTACGAGGCGCAAAACATGCATTCGGGGTGGTTCAGGACTAAAACGATAACACAGTAAATTTTTGAAAAACTTAGAAAAATTTTCAAAATACAAGGGACAGACGCCCGTGCACACAGCCAAAGACACGCACGTGTCACAGGCCGTGTGGACATTTAAAATGGGATCACATGGCCGTGTCTCAGCCCGTGTCTGACCCCGTGTAACTCTCTGACTTGGGTCACACGGCCAACCACACGCCCGTGTGACCAGCCCATGTGCCCTTCGTAATGGCCTCACACGCTCGTGTGCCAGGCCGTGTGCTAGGTCGTGTCAAACCTGTAGGGTATACTGGCTTATGCCACATGGCCAAGTCACACGCTCGTGTGCTGAGCCGTGTGGAGCATATTGACTTAATTTCTAATTGAACACCAGGGGACACACGGCCGTGTCACTTGACTGTGTGTCACACATGGCTGATACACACGCCCGTGTCTCTGCCCGTGTGGACAAAAATAGGCTATTTACCAAGCCATTTTGCTCACCCAAATTGCATACACCTACACCAAACCAATTGGCATAATACAAGGCATAAATAGGCATTCAAACCAACCTCAACCAAGCCTAATTCATGCTAATTCCATACCATCAACCATAAGACACACATGTGTCAAAATAAGTAATACAATTTCATACCAAAATCACATTCACAATTCATCTAAATGGTCACTTTCAATTATGCATCAAATTACCTAAATCACAAGAAAACCAATCTCAAATTTCAACCATTTAGTATCCATAATGCCAATTCTCAACAAGCATCATAAATCAACCATCAAACACATAACAAATGCCATATGCACATATATATACACAACCACATCAACAAAAATAAGCCAATTCTCATGGCTATATACAAAACCAAACACTAAATGTTTACAAGCTAATCCAAATGGCTAAATTCATTACCAAAATATATACCAAAATGACCAAAACTCCAATACATGCCATATAACCATAAACATAAGTTCAAAAGTACAAAAGTGATAGCTTGATAGTGTGATGAGATCTCCGACGATTCCCAAATCCGAGCTAGCTTTGATTTCACTATAAAACATGGAAAAATAAATAGAGTAAGCTATAAAGCTTAGTAAGCTCGTATGAAATAATAAGCAAAGCTCACCATTCAATTATCATTCAATAATATGAACGTAACATGCTACAGATCATTTAACCGCATTGTTAACATGTATTCAATCACATAATTAAACATGAACTCACAATTTCCATAGATTCGATGCTTATATAGTTTCCGTACATACCTGTACTGATGCGTATCTATTTCTCACCATTTCATATCTTTGATATACCCGTTGAACCATTTGAAATACTATCGAATACTCGGGAATCTCCCACCCTAAGTGCCACATATATAGCTGAAGCTATCTCAATCTCGTATCACATATAATGCTTACCCTCGAGCTATCAATGGGTCTACTCACACAAGCTGACGGTCACGGCGAAGCTACACGATCCTGCTCACACAAGTTGATGAGTATCCACAACACATGCAAGATAACTCATCCATCGGTAAGACGTACAGACCAGCACCCAAATCACATAACCCCTAATGACATGTCATTCGTATCCTAATCTATTCTTAAGGTTCAACCGGGATTTCACATTTGCTGAATCGTCGTCGAATATTTTTGCAAGGTCGTATTCACAATTTATGCAATATCAAAGCATTTAAAACACAAATATAATAATGCTTATTACAGACGAACTTACCTTGGATGTAAAAACGACAAAATAGATCGACTAATCCAACACCTTGTTTTTCCCCCGATCTAAATTTGAATTTTGCTTTTCGTGATCTATATAATATCAAATTTAGATTATTTATTCATTAATCAATTCAATTTAGTCCAAAATACACATTATAGCAACTTTACACTTTGCCCCTAATATTTCAACATTTTTACAATTTAGTCCTTATCTCATAAAAAAAATCAAATTCATGAAATTCAACTTAAACCCATGCTAGTTGAATTTCAATTAAGTCCCTAGCAGCCCATATTTTTCATTTCTTTCACATTTTAACCACAAAATTTCAACATTTCTCTAATTTAATCCCTAAATGACAATTTTGTAAAAAAATCACTTTACAAATGTTGTTTACCTAACAACAACCATACATTTTCTATCATCAAACATCAAAATACACCTATAATCATCAATGGCAAAACCCGGAACCTTTATAAGCTTCACAAATTAGTCCCTGGGCTAGCTAGATGAAGCTACAACGATCTCAAAAACATAGAAATCATTAAAAACCGAGTCAAAAATGATTTACATGCACAAGAAGACTTGGCCAAACCTTGAAACACAAAAATGGAGTTTCTTCCTTCTTATTTTGGTGGAAAAATTGACTAAGGAAGATGATAGCTTGTTATTTTTATTTAATGTGTCTTTATTAATTAAATTACAAATTTAACCTTTGTTATAATTCATTAAAATCACTTAATACATGTCCTCTTTGTCCACTCATTTTAACTATGATCTAATTACCACATAAGGACCTTCACTTTAATATTTCATTACTATCAAACACCTTTAGCTAATAGAACACAAGTTTTACACTTTACGCGATTTAGTCCTTTTTATCAAATTGAGCATTGAAACGATAAAATTTCTTAACGAAATTTTCACACAATTATACTATCATGCTGTATACATTAAAATAATAATAAAATAATTATTTTAAACTCAGATTTATGGTCCTAAAAAAATGTTTTGATTTGACTAAAAATGGGTTGTTACAATAAGTATCCTTTGCGACAATTGATGATTTGTTCGATTAGTTAAAAGGAGCAACAATAATTTCAAAGACTAGTTTGTGATTCGGTTATTATCAGTTGCGGGTTAAAGATTTGGATGTGCCAAAAATTGCATTCAGAACCAGGTACTGAATAGAATTTTTAGACTGTATTTGGATAGATTTGTTGTTGTGTTCATTAATGATATATTGATATATTCTCGAGACGAATCTGAACATGCCGAGCATTTAAAAATTGTGTTACAAACTTTACGTGATAAACAATTATTTGCTAAATTTAACAAGTGTGAATTTTGGCTCCGTGTGGGACACATTGTTTCGGCGGAAGGCATCAGAGTTGATCCGAGCAAGATTTCAGAGGTTATTGACTGAATACCACCAAGAAACATTTATGTGGTCAGAAGTTTCTTGGGATTAGCGGGCTATTATCAGAGATTTGTTAAAGGTTTCTCAATGATTGCTACATTGATGACTCGATTATTGTAGAAAGATATGAAGTTTGAGTGGTCTGAGAAATGTCAATAAAGTTTCAACCAGTTGAAGGCACTATTAACCGAAGCACCAGTTTTAGTTCAGCCTGAGTCAGGTAAAGAGTTTGTGATTTTCAGTGATGCGTCATTGAACGGTTTGGGATGTGTTTTGATGCAAGAAGGAAAAGTGATAGCGTATGCTTCCAGACAATTAAAGACGCACGAGAAGAATTATCTGATACATGACTTGGAGTTGGCTGTGATCGTGTTTGCATTGAAGTTTTGGCGACACCATTTGTTCGGTGAAAATGCCATATATTTACTGATCACAAGAGTTTGAAGTATTTGATGTCACAAAAATATTTGAACTTGAGATAGCGAAGATGGCTCGAATTGTTGGAAGACTATGAATTAGTCATTTACTATCACCTGGGGAAAGCAAATGTGGTCGCGGATGCTTTGAGTAGAAAATCTTTGTTTGCTCTGAGAGCGATGAATACGCGATTGAGTTTGTCTGATGATGGTTCGATTTTAGCTGAATTAAAAGCTAAACCGATGTTTTTACAACAATTTTGCGAGGCTCAGAAATGTGATAGTGAACAAGCTAAAAGAGTACAGTGTGAGTCGACTACTGATTCAGAGTTTCATCTCGTATCCGATGATTGTTTGTTGTTCCGAGATAGAGTTTGTGTGCCGAGAGACCCAAAAATTATACAGAAAATTTTGCACGAAGCACACAATGGTAGCTTGTATGTTCACCCGGGGAGTACTAAGATGTACAGTGATTTGAAACAAATGTACAGGTGGTCAGGTATGAATCGTGACATTTCTGATTTTGTGTCAGGATGCTTGATTTGTCAATAGGTACAAGCCGAACATCAAGTGCCTTTGGGACTGTTATAGCCAGTCATGATACCGAGTGGAAATGGGACAAAGTTACGATGGATTTCGTATCGGGATTACCTCTGTCTCCGAAAAAGAAATATGCTATCTGGGTTGTTGTTGACCGTTTGACGAAGTTCGTATTTATTTCGGTGCATACAGATTTCTCACTTGACAGATTAGCTGAGTTGTATATTTCTAAAATTGTCAGATTGCATAGAGTACTAGTCTCCATTATTTCGGATAGGGACCCGCGGTTTACTTCCCAATTTTGGAAGAAATTGCAAGAGGCTTTGGGTACACGGTTGCATTTTAGCACTGCATTTCATCCTCAAACCGATGGTCAGTCTGAGAGAGTGATTCAGATTCTCGAGGATATGTTGCATTGCTGCATTATAGAGTTCGAAGGTAATTGGGAAAAATATTTACCGTTGGTTGAATTTGCGTATAATAATAGCTTTTGATCGAGCATTAAGATGGCACCGTACGAAGCTCTATATGGTCATAAATGGCGAACTCCATTGTACTAGACAGAGCTCAGATAGAAAAAGATACACGGGGTTGATTTGATCCAAGAGACTGAAGAGAAAGTGAAAGTAATTCGTGACAGTTTGAAAGCTACTTCAGATCGACAGAAATCGTATGCGGATTTAAAGCGTAAAGATATTGAATTTTAGATTGGGGATAAAGTATTTATGAAAGTATCGACTTGCAAAAGAGTTCTCCAATTTGGTCATAAAGGAAAGTTGAGTCCGTGATTTATCAGACCGTACGAGATTATCGAGAGAATTGGGTCGGTGGCTTATCAACTTGAATTACCGTCAGAGTTGGAAAAGATTCATAATGCGCTTCATTTATCTATGTTAAGACGGTACTGATCGAACCCATCGCATATTATATCTCCAACCGAGGTTGAGATTCAGCCCAACATGTCGTATAACGAAGAACCAATCAGAATTTTAGCCCGAGAGATCAAAGAGTTGAGAAATAAAATAATAGCCTTAGTGAAAGTTTTTTGGCATCATCACAGTTTGAGGAGGCTACTTGGGAACCCGAGGAAACCATGAGAAAATAATACCCTAACCTATTTTCTGGTAAGATTTTCGGGGATGAAAATTCCTAAGGGGGAAGAGTTGTAACGACCCGTTTTTAGTGAAATCAGAACAGTGGTTTCGGGACCACATATCCGATGTTGTAAAATTTATTTTAATACTATTTTTTGGTCTACAGCATGATAGTATTATTGAATAAAAATTTCATTAAGAAATTTTACCGTTTGTATGCTCAATTCGTGAAAAAGGACTAAATCGTGTAAAGTACAAAAGTTGTGTTTTATTAGATAAAGGTGTTAATTAGCTATAGAACCTTAAAGTGGAAGTCCTTATGTGGTAATTAGACCACTACTTGAGTTAGTGGATGTGCATGGCATGGTATTTGTGAAAATTTTAAAGTTAGGTAATGGTAAAAAGGCAATTAATGATAAAAATAAAATAAAACAAAACAGTTATCATCTTCACACATGCATGAGCTGAAAATTACAGCAAAGAATGGCCATTTGAGAGCTTGAAATTTTGGCAAAGAAAATCCCTTGCATGTAAGTGATCCCTTGACCCGTTTTTGTTGGTTTTTATGTTTTCGGGATCGTTGTAGCTTAATCTAACTAAATAGGGGATTAATTTGCAAAATGATGGAAAACCTAGGATTTTACCATGAGAGCATGTTAGCTATTTTTGAAGATTAATGGAAGAAAATGAATCTTTGTTGTGAATTAAATAACTTATCTTAATGGATTTTCAATGAAATTATCAAATAGGGGCTAAATTGAGAAATGTGAAAATTGTGTGTTAAATGTATGAAATTGTGAATCGTATAGGCTGATATGAGTGTATATGAAATTTGGATAGGCTTGGTTAGTGGTGAAATTTCATGAAATCCATTTTACGAGCCTAAGGACTAAATTGTAAAAAGGACAAAAGTGTAGGGGCGAAATGGTAATTTTCTATAGTATAATTTTTGGATTGAATTGAGTAAAATGTGAATTAAAATAGTTAAATTTGATTATATAGATCAAGAAAAGCAACCTTCAGATTTAAATCGGGGAAAAGGCAAGGTAGTAGATTGATCGGTTGATTTCTCTGTATAAATACGAGTTAAGTTTGTATGTTTAATAAGCAGTAAATTATGTGTTTAAATGCTTAATTATTATAATTGTGGTGATACGGCGCCATGAAAATTCTCAACGAGGTATCGCCAAAGTATTGGATCTCGGTTGAACCTTAGGAATAGATAGGATACAAATGACATGTCATTAGGGGTAACGTGTTTTGGGTGCTGGTCTCGTACATCCTACCGGTGGCTGAATTTTCGGCATGTGTTGCGGTTACTTTACAGCTTGTGTGAGCAGCACTGTGTAGCTATGTCTTGACTTACAGCTTGTGTGAGCAGACCCAGTGATGGCTCGAGAGTGAGCATCTATATGAGATATGAGATAGAGGTGGTTTTGACGACGTATTGGCACTTAGTGTGCGAGAAACCCGAGTATCCGATAGTATTCCAAATGGTTCAACGGGCACAGTGATGATTTGAGATTATACAAGTTCGATACGAACTAGCACAGGTATTCATGTGAAGTACGAGATATGGTTTGTATTTGATATATAAATACATGGCAAACATGATTGTGAATTATGTGTTAGGCTTTGGGCCAATTGAAGATGATATATGCTTTTATTTTTGTTTACCTAAATTGTGGATGATTTGGTAAGTTGTATTTATTAGCTATACGAACTTACTAAGCTTAATAGCTCACTCCGTTTTAATTTTCGTGTTTATAGTGATTTGGAAGCTCGCTCAGTTTGGAAGTCATCGGAGATTGCGTCACACTATCAAACTCTCATTTTGGGTACTTTGGATTGTGTATATTTTGGGTTAAATGGCATGTATAGGTGTTTTGGTTATGTGGCCTATATGTTTTGTTGTGTTTTGGCCATTTGATTTTGCTTGTAATGTGGTCATGTATATTGGTGTGTATATATGTATAAATTGCCTTATGATATGTGATGTATAATTGCTTTATGAAATCCTTGTTTGTGCAATTGTGTTTGGGTACTAAGTGGTTGGAATTGAGATGAGTATGCATGATAAGTTCTAGGCATAAAGTCTCATATATGTATTTGACCTTTTAGGTAGACTTTGGAAGTGTGTTTGATGAGTGTTAAAGTGGTTAAGTGAATGTGCTTACGGATATCATGTTGTATGTGTGATAGTGCATGATATAAACTTGATATTGGATGGCTTTAAGCGCCTATTTATGCCATGGTTGTTTATGCATTGTTGAGTTTAGCTTGGCACCATTTTGGGTGAGGAAAATGGCTTGAAAAATAGCCTATTTTTGTCCACACGAGAAGAGACACGGGTGTGTGTCTCAACCGTGTGTGACACACGGCCAGGTGACACGGCCGTGTGTCCCCCAATACTTCATTAGAAACCAAGTCAGTAGCTTCACACGGCCTAGCACACGGGCGTGTGGCTTGGCCGTGTTGCACAAGTCAGTATACCCTCCAGTTTTCACACGGCCTAACACACGGCCTGGCACACGGGCGTGTGAGGCCATTTTGAAGGGTACACAGACTGGCACACGGGCGTGTGGTCTGGCCGTGTGACCCAAGTTAGAGAGTTACACGGGGTCAGACACAGGCTGGGACATGGCCATGTGATCCCATTTCGAATGCCCATACAGCCTGAGACGCAAGCGTGTCCCTCTCACACGGCCTCGCCACACGGACGTGTGTCCCCTACACTTTGAAAATTTTCCATGTTTTCTTAAAAATTTCTTAAGTACTCGGTTTAGTTTCGAACCACTTTTAATGTCTATTTTGGGCCTCAAGGGCTCATATTAGGGACTTTATGAATGATTATGAATAGTTTTTGTTTTAAATGATCATTGTTTATGAAATGCTTGAATTTATAAGTTATAAGTTCGATAATGCTCCGTAACCCTATTTCGGCGTCAGATACGGGTTACGGGTGTTACACGATTGGTTATAAGTTATAAGTCTGATAATGAGCATTATGACCATTATAAAACGTCTCAAGTTGGATGCAATGTGGGATTCCGTGATGAGGGCACTTCTGTAATAATTCTTTGCACCTTTCCCATGCCTCATACAAGGACTCATCATCCATTTGTTGGAAAGAGGTGATTTCATTCATCAACTTAGCATTCTTGCTAAGCGGGAAATACTTCATGAGGAATCTTTCTACTAACTCTTGCCATGTGGAAATTGAAATTGGTGGCAATGAGTTCAACTGTGCTCGAGCTCGTCCCTCACCGAATATGGGAACGGCTTCAATCATAGTGCATCTTCAGTACTCCGGCTAACTTGAAAGAATCGCTCACCTCCATGAACAATCTTAAGTGCAGGTGAGGATCTTCGGTAGGCATTCCACTGAATTGGCCCACTGTCTGAAGCATTTGGAACATGACTGGCTTCAGCTCGAACTGTTGTGCCTCGATTTGAGTCTCCTAATACCCGGATTAAGATCATGAAACAACGGCACTCAAGATACTTTCTTAGGGCTCTATCCCTATCATCAAGAATAAGGATAGGATTTTGAGCAGGGTTTGCTCCGTTTCCTTGATTCAAATTTTTGAAGTTCATCTCTTCAGTCCTTCTCTAACTTGCTTGTCTTCTTCGCTGTCGAAAAGTTCTTTCAATCTCAGGGTCTAAAGGAAGTAAATCGATAATTCGGTCAATACTCATAAACACCTGAAATAAACACAGAAAAAATAATTAAGTTAAAATTGAACAGGAAAAAAAACCAAAATGCAAAATTAACAAATTCACAAATAATAACTTTTAAAAATAGTCCCTGGCAACGACGCCAAAAACTTGGAACGACGAAAATGTGCAAGTGTACACAACCGCAACAAGTAATAAAGTGACAAGTAAATGTCGAGTTATCGTACCCATTGGGACTGTGAAAATAATTGTTTATGAAATTAATTTAAAACACTTTGGGGAAGGAAAATATTTTGATTTAAGGAGGTGATTAAAAACTAGGATTTTAGCTAAGTAAAATAAATAAAAGTTCCAATGCACGATTTCAAAAGATGATTTTAATCAAAATGACATAATTGTGCTAGATTAATTGCATTTCTTAACTTAGAATTATTAAACTCATGTTCATGTTGTTACGAATAAATTCACGGCAACTCGGTAATTTCTAACTTATGAGCATACTTACCTACCAAAATCCATTTATCTCTTGACTATATCTCTATGTCAATTCAACCGATTAAACAAATTCTAATAAGCAAATGTGTTAATGCACATACATACTTATGAAATTAAAATAATCTCTTGTACATATCTCTATTCCAATTCAACAAATTAATTCAATCTTATAAGCACATAAAAGATTATGTGAGGTAACAATGTATTTCTGCCTTGAAACAGTTTAATCACAATAATCTTACAAGTTATGCAAGGCTAATGTATCGCTAGATACCGTTGCTAATTTAACCCTCAGCTACCTTAGATGATTAAACATGCAATGATTAAGTATTGTGTCAATTAATTACAATTTCAATCCGTTTAAATAATTAATTCATTAGTTACCTTACAATTGTAATGCAAGAATAACTTAGTCATGGTTTTACTTAATCAAACATCTTACCGAGGCCTATAACAACACAAACACAATTTTAATAAATTAAGTAGATGAAATGCAATCAACCTAACACAAATTAAATTTAAGCCATATTAATTAAATTAAACATATCAACATCAAAAATATTCATAGACATGTTCATCATAACAACAACAAAATTAAAAGGATAGATAACAAGAATCAAATCCGGTGTTTTCTCCGTGGCTTGACTAGTTTGCTCCACTCCTCCTTCTCCGCTTTTTCTTGTCAAACCGAGGATTCTACGAACACTTGAATTCTGCTCGAAATGGTGGTTGATTGAATCATTTTCAAGAGGTGAAATCGGCAAGGGAATAGGGGAAGAAAATGAAGAACAATGGAAGGGAATGAAGAGAGAAAAATGAGAGAGAAGTGAAGAGATGAGAAGGGTTGAGATCTATTTGAAGTGAGCAGCCAAGGGGGTATTTATAGGTTGAGAAGACTGATAAAAATAGCCAAAATTAGCAGCCAAATACTCCCCCCATGGCCGGCCACACATGTGGCATGTTTGAAGATTTCAAACATGCTATTTTAAGGTAGTGGAGGGGTTTGAATGCAATTTGAAGGAGTCTTCAAGGGTCATTTTGCAAGAAAAATAATCATCCAAGAAAGCTGATTGGGTCAGCATGTGGGACAGTTTTGGGCTGCCCAGTGCTTGGTTGGATCGGTTTTCTCGGTTCAGCTCAACTAGGCCCCTTTTCATAATTAATTAACAATAATTTATTTAACCCAGATTAAATTGGATTAAAATTAAAATGAATTATATTATGAATTAATACACATAATTTTGACCGTCTTAGGCTGAAAAATTAAGTCGCCTTGATGCTTCAAAATTGCTTCTAGTAGTGTCTGCCGAGCCATTTTTAGTCCTTTGCGTAAATCTGTCAAAAATAATCAAAATTAATCAAAATTTGATATAAAATTAATTAAAATTCAATGTTTTCATAATTTGAGTGTAATTTAATTATTTTATAATAATTATATATTTTTTGACAAGAATTTTATCAAAACTGCATGAATTTGAGTTAAAAGGGGCATGAAAAAGTGTGTATATTTTCGTGTTTCCAATAGTCTTGTTATGTATCCAACTTTTAGCTTTCAAGAGGGGATAAATAGTGATAAGATTGTAGACAATGGAAGACCAAGTTTAGCAATGTATAGTATGATTTATTATTAGATTGAATACGACACTATTGCGTGAATATTAAATTAGTATATATTGCCCTTGTATGATATAATGTTAATAGATAGCTTGCACCTTGATTTTGATGGAAGTAAATATTGGTGAAGGTTAGTAATGCTCGTGACCCCAATTCGACGACAGAGAGGGGTTAGGGGTGTTACATTAGCCCGGTGGTTAAAAGAAAAATGAGGAAGCATGAAAATTAAATTGAGCTTCCAAGTTTGATTCCCTTCCCTAGCAAATAATTTAATTTTGCAAAAATCCCTCTTTTTCTTTTATGTGTACCATCCTACCTAGTAAAACCTAGGTATAAATATCACTTTTAATTAATTTAATCAGCCATTACTTCATTTTACTCCACCCTAGCCACCCCTCCTGTAATATCCCGGGTTAGGGGCTATTTTGTTGTTGCATGATATTGCATGTGTTTGGTGTGCAGTGTTGTTGTTTGTGTCGTATCGGGGCTTAATTGTAGTCTAGGAGTATGCCTGAGTGAATGGGGAAATTTTGGTTTTGGGGTGTTAAGTGAAGGGAGCTGAGGAAGCTGGGGGTTTAAGAATTTTACTTGTTGTTTTGTTGCACAAAAAAAGTGAGCTGGCAAGGTGGCAAGCATGCGTTACATGGGGAGCTTGGTGTGGCGTCATCTACATGGAGTGGAGGTCTAGTGCTCGAGCTGCAGAGTCCCCATTTTGGCTTTAATTTTGGACGGCATGGGGGAAGAGGTAGAAGGCAAGTTGAATTCTACCTTGGACCAAGTCATACCTTTCAAATGAAAGGTGGGGAGCATTTGTAGGAGGGAGACTTGGTCATGTTGTTTGAATGTGTGGAGTGGAGTGTTGTGGGGGATTTGGCCGAATGTTGGGGGAGTGGTGGAGTGTATGGCCGGTTTTGGGAAGTGGGGAGAGAGAAGGCCGAATTATTCCTTTTGGAATTTGGTGAATATTCGGCCATTAGGAGACCAAATCAAATTCTTTTCTCTTTAACAAACCAAAGCCGAAATTCAAAAGAATTCTCTCATCTTTTTCTCACTTCTTGAACCGAGATACCAAGTCCCTTTAGTTGCCGAAATTGTCTTGTTTACATGGTTTGTGTGTAGCCGAATACACTCTTGCATCTATCCTTCTTTCTTCATTTGTGTAAGCTGAATCGGGTATCCTTTCTTCTCACACTTTCATTCAGTTTCTTTTGTCATACTTGTGCCGAAATCATACTACTTCTAAACCAAGTTCTCTATTTTTACTTCTCCATTACTAGTAAGCCGAAACCATATCATCTTCTTCCCTCAAACTCTCATTTGCTTTTCTCAATAATCCTAGCCAAATCTTTCATTTGTGCCTTACCATTTCATTAAGCCGAAACACTAGTTACCAAAACACATTTTTATCTCTTTTTTCTTTCTTCCATTTCAAAAGCTCTTGAGCCGAATCTCCCTTCTCTCCTAGGGGTTCTTGTGGTCGAATTTTTGGGTGGTTGGTAAGTAGGGGTAAGTATTTGATATATTATTATTAGTCCAATTCTTTGGTTTCGATTAAGGCAAGGGTGACTAAGGATTAACTATGTTCTTGATAGGTGTTGGCGATTATCGGAAGAACCCTTTGTTGGGTTGGATTTGGTAGGAAACCAAATCAAGTGTAAAGGTAAGGGTTCAACATTAAACCCTTTGGTTTATTTGGTCTTAGCCGAAAGGTGTGGAAGGCTAACCTATGTTTTGACCGATTGTTATAGGAACAAGGTAATCAGGGGGGCTTAGATCAGTTCGTGAGGTTTAAGGCTTTTGTTATCAGGTGTGTAAACTAACACACTGATACCTAGTAATATTATTAATAAAACTGTTTGCTGTTAAAAACTATACCAAGATGACGGATAATTGGATACCCAAACGGGGTATGTGTACGTATCCGGGTAAGTCTAATTTATTACACGTTCTATTATGGACACCTTGGGTATTATGATCTATGTTATGTATGCTATGAGATGTAATGCTAGACATGTTGGCATGATATGCATGACTTGTATGATATGCATGATCACATGAGTTGGTATGATGATGGGTGATATGAGTGGAGAAGCGATGATATTTTGTGCCGACGAGCACCGGTGTTTTGGTAACACACTTTGTGACTTTGGGTCACCAGAGGTTTGGCACCTCCAGAGGTTTGGCACCTCATTGCGACTCGTCCCTGTGGTTTAACACCACCGTGGGTTGGCCCCACATGAGATATGGGATCGTCTTCTAGTGATTGGGTATCACACGATGGGTTGGCCCCATCATTCGATTATTGTGACTACGGTCACGGTGGTTTGGTACCACATTTGTGTCTTTGGGACACCAGAGGTTGGGCACCTCATTGCGACTCGTCCCGTGGTTTAACACCACCGTGGGTTGGCCCCACATGAGATATGGGATCGTCGCTAGTGATTGGGTATCACACGATGGGTTGGCCCATCATTGGATTTGTGACCGGTCACGGTGCTTTGGTAGCACAAACGTGTCTTTGGGACACGGTGGTTTGGCACCACATTGATGGATATTGTGTCTTTGGGACACCGGTGTTTTGGTAACACATTGTGACTATATGTCACGGTGGTTTGGCACCACAAAGTGGTTTGGTACCACGGGGTAGAAAAAGGAGATACGGATGGTTAGGATCGGGTTGCATTAATTATGTTGCTATGTATGATGTGTGTTAGCATGTTGTTTCATCGGGAGTGGGATTTATGCACCGAGTCATTCGACTCACCCTCTCCTTTGACATTTCAGGTGACCGTGAGACGCGGACATGGGTAGGGGTGGACTCTGGGTGCACATGCCATGCTTTAATAAAAGTTTTGCTCAGACTATTCACTTTGGGTACTTTAGCTTATTTATTTTTATTTGAGATTTAATTTGGATTTGTAAAAGGCCTTTAAATTATGTTTTATGATGGTTATGTTTTAATTAGATTCTCAACCTGGTTAACAAATCACTTGGTATGAAATTTTACTAAAAATTTGGTAAGATAATGTTTTCAAAACTATAACGCAATGTGTTTTAAACTATACCATCGGGTATCTCACTATGTTTTGCTATAAAGTAAACTCAAATGATTTTCAAACCAAACTCGATATTCTGCTAAGTCAAAAATGTTTCAAAATAGCACTAAGAAACTATTGGAAATGCTAAATGAAATCAACTCGTTTTTAACTATATACTTTGGATAAGTTTTCAAAATCTAATCAAACAGGCCTACTCCAACTTTCCTCAAGTTCACTATGTTTTCACCCCGCTTTTAAACGAAAAATCTTATCTCTCAAAACGTTTTCCCGTAACATACCGTTCGGACGTGGAGTCCGTCCGGTTTGGGGTGTTACAATTGTGGTATCAGAGCCAAGTTCAAAGGCTCATTGTGGGCCTGAGGCCCAAAAAGTTTTTAAGAGTTTATTTTAAGTGTTTGTATGGTTTGAAAGGCATGGCACCGAGTCTCCTGCACTGATTCGCCTGAGGTAAGTACCCTTACTATTGCTTGTGAATTGATTGGATGTGATATGATTTGATGAATAGCAAGAGTACACTACTTTAGAGATTGAAACCGATAGGATTACGTGAACTCGCGAGAACAAATCTCCTTAAATATTCATAAGATTTGCCTTAAAATAGTGGAATATATTTGATGCATAAAACTCTTAAATCGGGACACGTAGAAAGATTAGTCATGAGCACTCGAGGCGGACATGGCCGTAATACTCGTGGTAGAGGTAGGGGTAGAATGACAGTTTCTGAGCCCGTAGGATCTGGTCAAGGGTCAGAAAATGAGATACCGGTTCCGCCATCAGCTGGAGGTGGTGAGTTCCAAGATCAGACTGGTGATGATGCAAAGTGTCACAAAGCGGCGCCGCGAGTGTTGGAAAGGGTAGCTGGTGTAGGTGGTGGTGCGGGAGTTAGGAAATCGCTCGAGCGACTTCGGGCAAATGGGGCCGAATTCTTTCGAGGTGTATCGGGGTTGCTCCTAGCATCGCCGAATCACCGCTAGAGGTAAATCGAGCGGATCATGGATGATCTGGACTTAGCTCGCTGAAGAGAAGTGAAGGGCATCGACGCTTCTCCGGATGAGTCATATCGGTGGTGGCTCACGGTTCGAGACAAAGTGGCGCAGAGGATCCGACATGGGATTATTTTGTGGCATATCAAAAGAAATACATCGGAGCTAGTTATATTGACTCAATGGAAGGCATTTCGAGGCTTGTTCGGGAGTAAATGCATTTTCAGTGCACGTGAGTTCGAAGTTCGGTGAGTAGGTATGCCAGGGCATTGTGGCCACCGAGCATGAGAGGTGTGTTCGTTTCGAGGATGGGCTACGAGACGAGTTGAGATCGCCGATTGCTCCTCGGCCAGGAGCGCGAGTTTGTTGTCTTAGTTGAGAAGGCTAAGGTAGCCGAGGTGTTAAGGAGTCGTGAGACAGGGCATGGACAGAAATAGGCATAAGAGGAGCTGGGTCTTCTTACGGATCGTCGGGTAATCCGCGAAGAGAGCTAGACCGAGTGGGCCGAATCGATGCCGCTAGGTTTGTTCTTTGCTAGGCGAGGACCGCCGTGATGTGATCGATGTGGGAAATCTCATTGGGGTGGTTGCCGGGGTGGAGGAAAGGGTTGCTTTGAGTGTGGTTCTCTGGAGCACCGTGAGGGACTCGTCCGCGTAGGTTGGCGAGATTGCCCGAGAGAGTCGGCCGTAATCGATTCGAGGTAATAGACCGCCACCGCAGAGGGGCCGTGGTAATGGCAGAGGTGGTAATGGTTCGTCGGGCCGTGGAGCACCGGCAGAGAGGTGCCGTGAGTTCGATGCCGCATGTACTGGATTAGTGTATGCCGCGAGGCGCCGGGGAGGAGAAGCGGCCTTGACCGGACGCCATAACCGATGACGTTTTGATTTTTGGTTCTCCTTATACCGCTTTGATTGATGTGGGTTCAACGCACTCTTATGTTGCCGTGAGTATAGTAGAGACCATGGATTTAGACTCGAGATATCTTCTAGGCGGATGACCGTGATTAGCCCTCTAGGTCACTCTGTAGTAGTAGATAAACTGTTAGAGAGGTACCCTAGAACTCCAAGGGGTAGTGTTTGTCGCCGATCCGATGGAACCGCCGTTTGGGGAGTTCGATCGATTCTTGGGATGGATTGGTTGGTCAAGTACCAGCGAGGTTGGATTGCGCGCCAAGCGCATGGTTCTTAAGACGGTTGAGGGTGATGAGGTGGCTATGATAGGTAATAGGAGGGATTACTTATCAAATGTGGTATCCGCTCAAAGCGGAGAAGATGGTCGAAGAAATTTGTGAAGCATATGTGGTTCATGTGTATGCCTTGGAGGCTAAAGAGTCTCTTTGTGGAGAAGGTTCGCATCATAAGGAATTTGCCGATGTGTTTCCGAGGAGCTTAGGGTTTGCCGCCAGATCGCGAGGTAGAGTTCGGGATAGATCTGTTATTCGGAATCGCGCCGGTGTCTATTGCTCCGTATAGAATGGCGCCAAAGGAATTGGTGGAGCTTAAGGCTCGGATCCGTGGAGTTATTGGATCGAGGTTTTATTAGGCCTAGTGTTTCGCCGTGTAAGTGCGCTGTGGTACTCTTTGTCAAGAAGAAAGATGGCACGATGCGGATGTGTATAGACTACCGCCGATTGAATAAGCGGCGACGAAAAACAAGTATCCGCTGCCACGGATAGATGACTTGTTTGATCACCAAGGGTGCTGCGGTATTTTCAAAGATCGACTTGAGGTCCAGGTATCACCGATTAAGAGTTAAGGAGGTCGATATCCATAAAGCGGCGTTTCGGACTCGGTATGGGCACTCGAATTTCTCGTAATGCCGTTCGGGTTGACTAACGCACCTGGCGGCGTTTATGGATATGATGAATAGGTGTTTCAAAGCGAGATCTGGATCGATTCGTCGTAGTTTTCATAGACGACATCTTGGTGTACTCAAAGACAGAGGAAGAGCATGATGCGCATTTGCGAGTGGTGCTGCAGATTCTGAGGGAAAAACAACTCTATGCTAAGTTCAGTAAGTGCGAGTTCTGGCTTAGAGAAGTGACTTTCTTGGGTCATGTAGTGTCGGCCGAGGGAATTGAGTAGATCCTCGTAAGATTGAGGCGCTTTTGGATTGGAAGCCGCCTAAGTCGGTGGCGGAGATTCGGAGTTTTTCTGGTTTGGCCGGATACTCAAGAAGGTTTGTTGAGGGTTTCGTTGATAGCAAATACCGATGACCAAGTTGTCGAGGAAAGAAGTTCCGTTTGTATGGACCGAGAGACAGCGAGGAAAGCTTCGATAAGTTAAAGAAGATTTTGACCGAGGCTCGGTTTGATTCAACTTTCGAGGTTGGTAAGGAATTCACATGATCTATTGCGATGCATCACATACGGGCTTGGGTTGTGTCGATGCAAGAAGGTAAGGTTGTGGCTTACGCTTCTCGGCACCGAGACCACATGAGGTCAACTATCCGACGCATACGATTTGGAGCTAGCATTTGTAGTCTTCGCTTTAAAGATTTGGAGGCACTACTTGTATGGAGAGAGATCGATAGTCTACACGAGATCACAAGAGTTAAAGTATCTTCGACTCTGAAGGATTTGAATTTGAGGCAAATGCAGATGGGTTGAGTTCTTTGAAAGATTACGATCGCTCGATTGAGTATCATCAGGGCAAGGCTAACGTGGTGGTCGACGCGTTGAGCCGCAAGGTTGTTTCGGACTTAAGAGCTTTGTTTGCCCACTTGAGTTTGTATGACGATGGGAGAGTATTCTCGCAGAGTTGCAAGTTAAGCCTACAGGTTGGAGCGGATCGTAGAGAAAGCATTATTGGATGAGGTTACGAGTGCGCGAAGGTTGCAAGTCTTGAGATGGTGGTTTGGAGGGTTCTGACTTTGTCCAGTGATGGGGTTCTGTGTTTTCAAGGTAAAGCTTGTATGCCTAAAGATGTTGAGCTAAGGCAAAAGATTCTTGAGACGCACATAGCATGATCCTTATGCTATGCATCCCGGAGGTAGCAAGATGTATAGGGATCTTAGAGAGCGCTTTTGGTGGCACGGCTTGAAGAAAGAGGTAGTGAGTTTGTTGGGAAGTGTCGACTTGTCAACAGTCAAGGGTGAGCATTAGTTGCCGTCGGGTTTGCTTCAACCGGTGAAGATTCCTCGATGGAAGTGGGAAAGGATAACCATGGATTTCGTCGGTGGGTTACCGCTTACGCCAAGCAAGAAAGATTCGATTTGGGTAGTGGTGGATCGTCGACTAAATCACTCACTTTATTCCGGTGAGGGTTGACTACTCACTTCGTGGTGGCGCGGTCTGTATGTGTCGAGAGATAGTAAGGTTGCGGTGTGCGGCCCGATAATCTCGGATAGGGATCGAGTTTACGTCAAGGTTCGAAAGCGTTGCATCAAGCTCGGGTACTCGTTTGGATTTCAAAGACGGCTTTTCACCCGATCGGCGGTCAATCGAAGGGTTATTGAGATCTTAGAGGATATCTTTGAGAGGTTGTGTCACGGACTTGTGGGTAGTTGGGAGGAGTTTTTGCCATTAGTTGAGTTTGCCTACAACAACGATTACCAAGCGAGCATCAAGATGGCACCGTATGAGGCGTTGTATGGTAGGAAATGTCGCTCACCTACGTGTTGGGCGGAGTTAGGTGAACGTCGGTTGTTGGGACCCGAGTTGGTTTCTTGAGACCGAAGACAAGGTTAAGTTGATTCGGTCTCGATTGAAGGAAGCTTTGGACCGGCAGAAGTCTTATGCCGATCTTAAGCGTAAGAGATATAGAGTTATTGTGGGGATCGAAGTTTTCTGAAGGTCTCACCTTGGAAAAAGGTGTTGAGATTCGGGAAGAAAGGCAAGCTAAGCCCGAGGTTCATTGGGCGTATAAGGTTACGAGGCGAGTTGGACCGATGGCGTATCGCTTGAGTTGCCGTGAGCTTAGTCGATTCACGACGTATTCCACGCTTCGATGCTTCGAGGTATCGTTCGGATCCGTCGCATGTGGTAGCGATGGAAGAGATCGAGGTAAATCCAGATTTGACCATGGAGGAGGAACACATGCGATTCTTGATCGAGATGTGAAGGTTCTGCGTAAGAAGTCTGTGCCTTTGGTTAAGGTACTTTGGCAGAATCATGGCGTAGAAGAAGCTACGTGGGAACCCGAGGATATGATGAGACAGCAATACCCGCAACTCTTTTGATCAGGTAATTTCGAGGTCGAAATTATTTTTAAGGGGGGTAGAACTGTAATATCCCGGGTTAGGGGCTATTTTGTTGTTGCATGATATTGCATGTGTTTGGTGTGCAGTGTTGTTGTTTGTGTCGTATCGGGGCTTAATTGTAGTCTAGGAGTATGCCTGAGTGAATGGGGAAATTTTGGTTTTTGGGTGTTAAGTGAAGGGAGTTGAGGAAGCTGGGGGTTTAAGAATTTTACTTGTTGTTTTGTTGCACAAAAAAAGTGAGCTGGCAAGGTGGCAAGCATGCGTTACATGGGGAGCTTGGTGTGGCGTCATCTACATGGAGTGGAGGTCTAGTGTTCGAGCTGCAGAGTCCCCATTTTGGCTTTAATTTTGGGCGGCATGGGGAAGAGGTAGAAGGCAAGTTGAATTCTACCTTGGACCAAGTCATACCTTTCAAATGAAAGGTGGAGAGCATTTGTAGGAGGGAGACTTGGTCATGTTGTTTGAATGTGTGGAGTGGAGTGTTGTGGGGGATTTGGCCGAATGTTGGGGGAGTGGTGGAGTGTATGGCCGGTTTTGGGAAGTGGGGAGAGAGAAGGCCGAATTATTCCTTTTGGAATTTGGTGAATATTCGGCCATTAGGAGACCAAATCAAATTCTTTTCTCTTTGACAAACCAAAGCCGAAATTCAAAAGAATTCTCTCATCTTTTTCTCACTTCTTGAACCGAGATACCAAGTCCCTTTAGTTGCCGAAATTGTCTTGTTCACATGGTTTGTGTGTAGCCGAATACACTCTTGCATCTATCCTTCTTTCTTCATTTGTGTAAGCTGAATCGGGTATCCTTTCTTCTCACACTTTCATTCATTTTCTTTTGTCATACTTGTGCCGAAATCATACTACTTCTAAACCAAGTTCTCTATTTTTACTTCTCCATTACTAGTAGTCGAAACCATATCATCTTCTTCCTCAAACTCTCATTTGCTTTTCTCAATAATCCTGGCCGAATCTTTCATTTGTGCCTTACCATTTCATTAAGCCAAAACACTAGTTACCAAAACACATTTTATCTCTTTTTCTTTCTTCCATTTCAAAAGCTCTGAGCCGAATCTCCCTTCTCTCCTAGGGGTTCTTGTGGTCGAATTTTTGGGTGGTTGGTAAGTAGGGGTAAGTATTTGATATATTATTATTAGTCCAATTCTTTGGTTTCGATTAAGGCAAGGGTGACTAAGGATTAACTATGTTCTTGATAGGTGTTGGCCGATTATCAGAAGAACCACTGTTGGGTTCGGGATTTGGTAGGAAACCAAATCAAGTGTAAAGGTAAGGGTTCAACATTAAACCCTTTGGTTTATTTGGTCTTAGCCGAAAGGTGTGGAAGGCTAACCTATGTTTTGACCGATTGTTATAGGAACAAGGTAATCAGGGGGGCTTAGATCAGTTCGTGAGGTTTAAGGCTTTTGTTATCAGGTGTGTAAACTAACACACTGATACCTAGTAATATTATTAATAAACTTGTTTGCCTGTTAAAAACTATACCAGTATGACGGATAATTGGATACCCAAACGGGGTATGTGTACGTATCCGGGTAAGTCTAATTTATTACACGTTCTATTATGGACACCTTGGGTATTATGATCTATGTTATGTATGCTATGAGATGTAATGCTAGACATGTTGGCATGATATGCATGACTTGTATGATATGCATGATCACATGAGTTGGTATGATGATGGGTGATATGAGTGGAGGGGGCAGTGATATTTTGTGCTGACGAGCACCAGTGTTTTGGTAACACACTTTGTGACTTTGGGTCACCAGAGGTTTGGCACCTCCAGAGGTTTGCCACCTCATTGCGACTCGTCCCTGGTGGTTTAACACCACCGTGGGTTGGCCCCACATGAGATATGGGATCGTCGCTAGTGATTGGGTATCACACGATGGGTTGGCCCCATCATTCGATTATTGTGACTATGGTCACCGGTGGTTTGGTACCACATTTGTGTCTTTGGGACACCGGAGGTTGGGCACCTCATTGCGACTCGTCCACGTGGTTTAACACCACCGTGGGTTGGCCCCACATGAGATATGGGATCGTCGCTAGTGATTGGTATCACACGATGGGTTGGCCCCATCATTGGATTTGTGACTTCAATCACCGGTGCTTTGGTAGCACAAACGTGTCTTTGGGACACAAAGTGGTTTGGCACCACATTGATGGATATTGTGTCTTTGGGACACCGGTGTTTTGGTAACACATTGTGACTATATGTCACAGTGGTTTGGCACCACCAGTGGTTTGGTACCACACGGGGTAGAAAAAGGAGATACGGATGGTTAGGATCGGGTTGCATTAATTATGTTGCTATGTATGATGTGTGTTAGCATGTTGTTTCATCGGGGCGGGATTTATGCATTGAGTCATTCGACTCACCCTCTCCTTTGACATTTCAGGTGACCCGTGAGACGCGGACATGGAGCAGGGTGGACTCGGGGTGCACATGCCATGCTTTAATAAAAGTTTTGCTCGGACTATTCACTTTGGGTACTTTAGCTTATTTATTTTTATTTGAGATTTAATTTGGATTTGTAAAAGGCCTTTAAATTATGTTTTATGATGGTTATGTTTTAATTAGATTCTCAACCTGCTTAACAAATCACTTGGTATGAAATTTTACTAAAAATTTGGTAAGATAATGTTTTCAAAACTATAACGCAATGTGTTTTAAACTATACCATCGGGTATCTCACTATGTTTTGCTATAAAGTAAACTCAAATGATTTTCAAACCAAACTCGATATTCTGCTAAGTCAAAAATGTTTCAAAATAGCACTAAGAAACTATTGGAAATGCTAAATGAAATCAACTCGTTTTTAACTATATACTTTGGATAAGTTTTCAAAATCTAATCAAACAGGCCTACTCCAACTTTCCTCAAGTTCACTATGTTTTCACCCCGCTTTTAAACGAAAAATCTTATCTCTCAAAAACGTTTTCCCCGTAACATACCAGATTCGGACGTGGAGTCCTGTCCGGGTTTGGGGTGTTACACCTCCCTTTTTCTCTCCTCTCTTCTCTTCAATTTTTTCTTTCTTTTCCTCTTGTTGCCGCTGCCCAAACCACCTAGAACCACCATATTCCTTTTCTTTTCTTTTGCCACAAGTTCTTGCACCATTATCTCCTCCTTCTTTCTGCCATTTTCCTTATTTTTCTAGCTATAAATATGAAATATTTGACCTCCAAGAATGATCCCTGCTGGTGCACAAGAAGTGCTATTGCCGCCCCTCTCTTCTAGCTTGTGTAAGTGCCTATTTTCTTTAATTTTCTTGATGAATATTTCAAGGGAATACCCAAATTTCCAGATCTTGAATTGGGGGAAATTTTAATTATTTTATGGTTATGTTTTCATCCTTCAAAAGTTATTTCAATTAGATTTTTAAATCAGCCCTGATTTGCCACCGTTGGTGGTGGTGCGCCTTGCCTAGAGGCACCAAAAGGGGGCTGCTATTTTCTTTAATATTTCCCATTTATTTGCATAAATATTTTGGTTCCAATAACCTTTCCTAATCAGCCTTTAATCATATGTGCCTTAGGGAAATTAAATCTTGATCATTCGATGATTCAGATTTGACAATTCGGGAAGTGTAAGTGTTGTAGTTTGTCGACTAATGCATAGTTTCGACTTAGTTGTTGGAGAAATTGATAATTGATTGGATTAAAGAATTTTTTGATTGTAAGATACTAATTTTTTAGTATTTAATGGTGTTAGGTTCCGACCCAAACTCCCTAAACTGACAGTGAAGCCGTTAAATGTTCGCGTGTACGTTTCGCATCAAACCAGTGTAAGAAACCTAGTTAATTTAGATCCGAAAAATTGTTATAATTATGTTGTTTGATTTGAACCCATAAGAGGGGTTTTTAGGTTTTTTAAATGGTGTATTACTTCGATAAAATATTTATTTTTAATTTAGGCTCGATTTAAGGTCTTAAGGAGAAACTACGGGTTTTGTCAATGTGCTGCAGTAGTATGAAATAAGGTGTGGGTCCTAAATTGTTAACTTCAATGTTTTGATTATATTATATATGATCTAAATGTAGATTAATCTTGCTGGTCGGGCTTAGTTAATTGAATAAGTGAATGTGTTAAAGCGGCTAAATCAGGTATGTTACTGACCTTGACTAAATGGCATGTTCGCAAAATTGTTTGGTTGACTGTGTAACAGCCCAATTTCGGTGAAATCAGAACAGTGGTTTCGAGACCACAAATCGGAGCCGAAAATAAAATTTATTTTTATTTTATTATATGGTCCGTATTATGTTAGAAAAGTCATGTGAAAATTTTGATACGAAAATTTTATCGATTAGGATTTTAATTAGGGAAATGACTAAATCGCATAAAATGGAAAGTTAAATTCTAGTAGCTAGAAGGATTAAATAGCTATGGAATTCAAAACTTGAGGTCCTTATATGGTAATTAGACAATTAATGAAAAGTTAGTAGATATTTCTGGATGATTCATCCATGGAAAATTAGAAAAAGGATAAGGACTAAATTGGAAATCAAAATTTTTAAAAGATGATAAATTATTAAATAGATATAAAAATCATTTTTATCATCTTCTTCCCCAAAATATTCCATGGAAACCCTAAGAAAGAGAAAGCAAGCTTTCTTGGCCAAATTGGGTAAGTATTCAAGCCCCGTTTTTAGTAATTTTTATATTTTTGAAACCGGGATAGTCTAATCTATCTATTTGGGGGATTAATTTGAAAAGTTATCAAGGTATGAAATTTGGGTCATGGATGAATATGCTGGAAATTAGAAAATTATGGTAGAAAATGAAAGGTCGTTGATAGATAAACAATTTTTACAAGGTGATTTTTGATGAAAACATGATTTAGGGACTAAAATGTAAAGTTATGAAAATTGATGAAAAATTCTAAATTTTTATGAACACATGTGCTGTAAATTTTGCAATGGGATTTTCGTTAGGCTTGGAATAGGGAGTAAATTACACAAGTTTCATTTTTCGAGCCTAGGGACGAAATGGGAATTTATAGAAAAGTTAGGGGCAAAATGGTAATTTTGCCGAGGATGAAAATTGAGTCCACTTGAATAAGAAATATGATAAATTGATGTTAAATTTACTTGTATAGATTCGAATAGACCAAATTCGAGTGTTAGAACGAGGAAAAGAGGAAAATGTCGGATAAGTAGATATTTGTACACGAACCTAACGTCGAGGTAAGTTCGTGTAACTAAATTGTGTATATTTACATGCTTGCATTGATTGCGTTTATGTAAATTGTATAAATTTTATGAATATGTGAAATGATTACATATCCGATCAAGCCCGATAAATAAAAATGTTTAAATTAAATTATACTGCCCGATAAATAATAAAGGATAAACGATGAAAATGTTAATTTTATGCTTGGAATGTGATCATCTGAAATATAGGGATGTTATAGATGTATGAAATAATCACATTCCGGAAAATGCTTGAAAATGTTAAATCCCATTTGAATAAATGAAAATCGATGGATAAATGTAATTGCCGAAATGAATGAGGTCCTGCATTTGTTGCAGAATGGATTTGGCTTGAACGAGCAATCCTAATGACTTCATTACAGAAAGAATTTAGGCCAGATGGGTAATCCTGATATAAGTCCTCTCGAGCATATGTTATGGATTGGATTTAGCCCGGACAGGTAATCCAGGTCAAGCTCTCTAGAGCATATGTCATAAAAATAGATTTAGCCTGGACTAGTAATCCTGTTGTATACATGTGTGGCTCAATAGTGTACTCTCTAAAATTGTACCTTATGGGTACTATTGGACATGAATTGACAGATTTTGATTTGTACACCTCGAGTGTACTATCTGTGTATCCACCGATATTTTAGATAAATTCAACGGGTAAAAGCTCTTGACATGAGAAGATATGAAAAAGAAATGAGTTATTACACATATCGGCCTGAAATACATGAAAATGATGATACATGACAAATGATATATGAAAACACGAGATGATGATATTTGTACATAGACTTTATTTGATGAATATATGTTCATTCTTGATTATAGACTTGTACACCTTAAGTGTACTAATCGTGACCTTGATATTCTGAGTAATATGAGTAAAGTTTTGATATGAAATGATCTGAACTCGAAATGAACTATTATGAAATTATACTTGTAATAATGAGATGAATTATGCATGTTGAATGAATACATGTTGTGGAAAGCATATGTGCTTGGAAACTTGATTGTTGTTGAACCCATATATGTTTTGATGTTAATATGGAATATATGACTAACAAGGGCAATGAGGATGTGTGTAGGGCTTGAGATCAAATTTATTGAATATGCCTTACATAGTTACCTCAAAATAGAATGAATGGTAAGTTAAGTACCATGTTATACGAACTTACTAAGCATTTTATGCTTAGTTTTATTTCCCTGTTTTAGAGTAAATCGGAAGCTCGTTGGATTGGAAACTTGGCGGGGATCACTCACACTATCCATCGGCTCATGTCCGTACAATATGGTAAATCAATTATGGTTGTAATGGCATGTATAGGTTATATTGGCCATATTGGCATGTAAATGTAAATGATGCTTGTAATCTAGCCATTGGAATGGCTAGTAATAATTATGTTTTGGTACATGTATATAAGTGTTTAAGTTTATCTTATGGAGATAACATAAGTGTTTATTATTGATTGATTGAGAAAGGTTAAATGAGTATGTTTATAAAAGGTAAGATTAAAAGCATGAATGCATGTAACAATATATCATGTTAGATGTTACAAAATTGCTTGAATTTAATGCTTGGAATGGTTGGTATTTTGATGTAAGTTTGGTGCAGAATTTTGGTATGATTTTGGGTGAGAAATGGAGCTAGAAGTGGCTTTGTTTTGTCCACACGGGCAGACACACGGGCGTGTGTCTAGACCGTGTGTGACACACGGCCGGGTACATGGGTGTGTAGTTAGGCCGTGTGTCCCCTACACCTTAATTTTGAGAAAATAGAATGCTCAAAATTGAGCACACGGGCAGAGACACGGGCGTGTTTCTCAGCCGTGTGTGCTAGACGGCCTAGCACTGCAAGGCGTGTGGCATGGCGCAGTGTGCACGTCGAGAGTTACACGGGGTCGAACATGACCAGTATCATGGGCATGTTTTAGGGTCACACGGGCGTGTCTCTTGGATCACACGGGCATGTGAGCCCTGCACATTGGAAAAGTTTTAAAATGTCGCAAAAAAAATTCTTAAAGTTCCCGATTAAGTCCCGACTTGATTCTAATACTCGTTTTGGGCCTTGAAGGTCCATATAAGGGACGTTATGAATAATCTCGGACAATGAATAGTAATTGTTATGATTTATCTGAAAATGTTTTGAAAGTTTCGGTAATACTCCATAACTCTATTTCGACGACGGACACGGATTAGGAGTGTTACATTTAGTGGTATCAGAGCTACGATTTAGTCGGTTCTCGGACTAAACGTAGCATACGTGGAGTCTATAAATACATGCCATTATATAACCTATGAAAGTGTGATATCTCCTGACTCTGATGAAATTTGTTTTACAAATAGACAGAGATGCTTTCCAACCGAGCTTATTCCGATACTGCTGAAAGTGATACTCACGTGCCCGAGTGAAAATGTTACTTATGATGAAATGAGACTTATAAAGGTATGAAAAAAAATTTTTATAGTGAACATGTTAATGGTACATATTAAGTGATATGTGTGTATTTATGAAAGTTAAATTTTGAGGCTTACGATCTCCACCCCATCACCAGTACAGTTTTATACGATGAAATTTGCAAGATTCATATGGATTGAGTTCATGAATGTAGTACTAAAAGGTTCAAAGGCTGAATGATTAATAATGTAGTCAGAATTGAGAATGGGTTAATAAGTAAATACGGTATTAAGTGAGATATCAAATTTTTTTTAAGATTATTCCGAATATGTGATGTCATTGTTAAGGAAGAAGTTATTCATGAGTAATTTACTTATCCAAATATGATAATTACAAAACGGACTAGCCAAAAATCCTTTTGAATTGACTCTTTTAGTGAACTGAATAATGTAAGATTATTGATGACTTTATTGGTCAGAGTAATAGCGATAAAATTGCAAAGCTATTTGAATACAGCTGTTATAATTGAGTATATTACTGACAATTTCTTCTAGGTACTCTATAAATTTGTTATTCTCGGAGGCATATGAAATTGTGCATGTTCAGATGCAATATTTATCGTATTGAAAGACTAGTAAATTATGATAGATGGAATTACTGTAAGTCCTGTTAATTCATGAGTGTATTGCTCTATCATACTTGGGCTTTCTAATTCATCATGATTGATATAAGATTTGATGATAAGGTTCATGTGATGTTATTTTCTACTTCTACTGATTGAAGCCCTGAATTGCGAATGTGCTAATTATATTGTCTTTATCACATATATTTCTACTGAGTAAGCGTGATATTACTCTTCTAAATTTTCTCTATGATATCATCAATCTCTTTATTATGTAAATATGGGTTACTTGTGAAAGATATTCTTTGATTGGAGGTAATTACATTCAATACCGTTATAAATATTGACTCGATCATGAGGTATGGTGATAGAGATCACAGATTATAGAAACTATACTACTACATTAGTTATTATTGGGGATACTTTCGGTTCTCCCTCTTATAAATTGAGGTACACTATTGATATTGAAGTGTTGCTTTATCTATACAGCTGAAATGTCAGTCATATTATTGCACAATGGTTTAAAATCTATCTGATGGTTGTGGCTTTGGAAAAACTCAAAGCTTCAATGCTAATAATTGAAATAGCTACATTGATGACCCAGTTATTACGGAAAAGATGTAAGATTTGAATGGACTAATAAATATTAGTAAAGCTTTGATCAGTTGGAAGCCCTGATGACCGAAGCATCGATTCAGTTCGATCCGAATTGGGTAAGGAATTTATCATTCTGATGATACATCATTGAATGGATTAAACTGTGTTTTGATGAAGAAAGGTAAAGTAATGGTCTATACTTCCAGCCAGATAAAGCTACAGGAAAAGAATTTCTCGATATATTATCTTGAATTGACAATTATTGCGTTTGCACTGAGAAATTGGTAATATTATTTGTATGGTGAAAATATCATATATGTACTGATCATAAAATTTTAAAACACCCGATGGAATAAAAAGATTTGAATATGACATAGAGTAGATGGTTTGAATTATTGAAAGACCCTGATTTGATAATTGATTATCATTCAAGAAAAGTAAATATAGTTGCTGATATTTTGAGTAGAAAATTCTTTGTTTGCTTTATGAGCAAAAATACTCGATTGCTATTGTCTGATAAAAGAATAATTTTAGCTGAGCTCAAAGCTAAGCTGATGTTTCTACAACAGATCTGAGAAACCCAGTAAAGTGATAATGAGTTGTAAGTTAAACGGGTACTGAATGAAATAATTATTGAATCAGGATAGCATATTTGAATCTGGTGATTGTCTCTTATTCCGAGATAGAGCCTGTGTACTGAAGAACTTGGAACTTTTATAGAAAATTTTACATGAATGATCATAGTGGTACTATGTCTGTTTATCTGGGAAATGATAAAATGCACAACGATTTGAAAAAGATGTACTGGTAAACCGAAATGAAATATGGTATTTCTGAATCTATATTTAAATGTTGAATGTATCAGCAAGATAGAGATGATACTTTCAAGATGGTTATAGTAAGTGAAAATACCAAAATGGAAATGGGACAAAGATACTATGAATTTTATATCAGGATTATTCATGTCTATGAAAAAGAAAGATGCTATTTGAGTAATTGTTGATTGTTTGACGAAGCCTGTACATTTTATTCTGGCATGAATGGATTTCTCACTTGATAGATTGCTTGAATTATCTACTTTTGAGATTGTCAGATTATATGATGTGCTAGCTTCTGTTATTTTTGATAGAGATCTACAGTTTATATTCCAATTCTGAAACAAGTTACAAGAAACTCTGGGTCTACAGTTACATTTTAGTATCGTATCTCATTTTTAGACGGATGATCAATCTGAACATATGATTCAGATTTTAGAAGATATGCTTCGATGTTGTGTACTTGAATTTGAAGGTAACTGGGAAAAGTATTTACCTTTGGTTGAATTTGCTTAATATAACAGTGAATAGTCAAGTATAAAATTGTATCGTACGAGGTTTTATATGGTCACGAGAACTCCAGTATGCTAGACTGAGTTCAATAAGAAAAGATACATGTAGTTAGTTCAATTCTTTGAAACCGAAGAAAAATGAAAGTGATCTGAGACAGTCTGAAAGGAGTACTTGATCGTCAGAAATCCCATGTGAATCTAAAAATGGAAAGATATAGAATTTTAGATTGGCGACAAATATTTTTGAAAGTTTTGCCATGGAAAAAAGTTTCCCGGTTTGGCCGTAAAGGCAAATTAAGACTGTGGTTTATCAGGCCATATAAGATTATGAAAAGAATTGGACCTGTTCATATTGATTGATACTATTATCAGAGTTCTACTGAATTTACAATGTTTTACGTGTATATGTGTTATGTCAGTATCAATCAGACCCATCATTTGTTATCTCTCTGATAGAGATTGGAATTCAGCTTAGCATGACTTACAGTGAGTGTAACGCCCCAGATTTGGGCTTAGAAGAAATAGGCCTTGAGCGTAGGAACACATAAAAGTTTATGTGTGCAAGGAAATAACGCAATTGACTGTCTACTTCAGTGGTTAAGTGATTTAGCAGTGTTTGGGAGTGTCTGAGAAGTCCGGGGTTCAAACTCGGGCTTTAGAAAAAAAATTATTTTTAGAGTATAAACTCCTTGGGATCTATATAGAGGGCTTTTAAATTGTTGTGGTTAAATTATGACACAAGATGAGCTTGTAGTCCAGTGGTAGTGGCGTGATTAAGGTGGCAAGGGAGCTTGAGTTCAAGTCTCCTGTTACGCAAGGGAGTATTTATTTTACTTCCTTGCTGCATGAGAAGTGGACTTTGACTAGAACTCTGCAGGTTGGAATTTGAATGAGTCATGGAGAAATTCAAGGAGGAAAAAGGGGGGATTTGGATGGTGGTTGGTGTGGATTTGCTGGAGAGAATTTGGGAGATAATAAGGGATTTGATGTTGGAAGTTGTGTAGCCGAATTGAAACTCTAATCTTGCATTAGTTTCTGTTGAAAGGAAAGTTGGGATCTTTTGGGAGTGGGCAAGGTGTCGACTACTCTTTGTGCATATTCGACATTCTGTTGGTTTTTCGGGATTGTGGTCTCTCGCCTCTTCTTTTCTCTTCTAGTCGATTTTGTTGTCATTTTTTTCTTCTTTGGCCGAATAGGCATTGTAACATCCAAAAATTAGGGGTTTGTGATTTTTGTATAATTGCATGTTGTGCTAGCTCTACGGGTTATTTGAGCGTAATTGGGGGTTCTAGGGAGGCCTGGGTTTGAGTCCAAGCCCTGGAAAAATTTTGGTTTTTGGGCTCTTTAGTGGAGAGGGCTGTTGGAGGCAGGACTTATTTAATTTAAAGTGTGGTTTTTTATCACAAGTTTGCCTTGTGGTAGGATGGATGTGGAGTCAATGGGAGAGCTAGGGGGAAGGAGTTTGAATCTCACAAGCTGCAATTGGTGGCTTTTATTTTTGTGCTTTGGGAGAGGAGGAAGCAGAGTTGGGATCAAACTCTACTTTGGAGGTTGGAGAATGAGTCAAACACTTTGAATGGGAGGTGGAGAGCAATTTGAAGAGCAAAAAGGGGAGAAAATCGTGGGATAGGGGAGAGTGGTAGAGTTGGCCGAATTTGGGAGTGTGTGGGGATGAGAATTTTGGCTGAAGAGGGGCTTGGGTAGCATATTCCGTCTTGAGTGAGGTAGAGTGCTGATTTTCTCAAGTGTTCTTTTGAGAGAATTTTTACTTTTTTGCATTTTTCGGCTATAGCATTTTAGGTCTCTTTGCTTCAATTTTCTTTTGTCGAAACCTCAATTTCTCTATTCTTTTCTTCTCATCTTCTTCAAACATTCTTCTTCACTTGTTGTTACCCAAACATCTGTTGCCGAATTCTTCTTCTGATCTTTTTTCTTCCAATAGCCGAATCCTTCCTACACCAACTCTTCATCTTGTGTTCGCTAAGTGGTAAGTCCCCACTCCCACATTCTTTCTTTCCCTCTTTGTATCATTTTTCTTTCTTTGACCGAATGCCACACTCTCTTGTTCATTATTCTTTCTCCCCTCTCTGCTTAGCATAAACCGAAACTCTTCCTAGGGTGTGGATCGAATTCTTTAGCAAAACAACGGGCATAGGTCGTCAACTTTGGTTTTGGTAAGGGTGAAGTTGTTCGATTACCTTGTTTGTATGATGCTAATGTTATTCATGTGACCTTTCTTTTGTGGAGTTAGCATCCGATCCCTTCTTTCTTGTGGGAGGGCCGAATTTTGGTTAGATGCTAACCTCTTTGGTGCATCAATTGCTTTCTTTTAGGAACTCGTGGTGGTAGCCAGGGAGCAAGGCCGAATATTGGTACTCTGTAAGGGGGATCAGGTCTTGTGGTAAGTGATTCTAGTGGTGTAGTAAATTCAGGTTTATGAATTCTTTTGAGAAGTTAAGATTAACTCTTGATCAATGTTATCTTAGGGGCAACGAGGAGTAGTTCTTCTGACAAATCTAAACCTGGTGTGTACTCACACCATTTCAACTGTAGATCGGCAAATGCCGAAAAGCCTAGGTATCGGCAAACGATGCCACACGAGCGTGCGATCGCATGTGTGGTGGACCGAGCCTACGAGTGTAGGCGTAAGACGCTTGAGGCCACCATGAGCGTTCTCATGGGCTTAGGTCATTTTGGGCCTCGTGTGGCTGAAATGGGCCGAGTAGGCCCAACGGGCCCGTGGGACCTATGCAAGTAAATCTTGTGAACGGAAAGGAAATAAAGAGCCAGCCATGGCGATCACATGGCCAAAGGCCATTTTGGGCCGAATGGGCCTCACGAGAGTGTGGGCCCAACTGGGATGAGTTTCGGGCTTTGGGCCCAAATACAATGTTTTGCTTAAATAAGTCATTTTGATGCTCGAGGCGACTGTAGACCCTTGGAAATGGCGTAAAATTACTAAAATACCCTTGAAGGATAAAATGACCGAAATACCCTTGAAGGGTAAGATGACCGTTATGCCCTGAAGGGCAGAATGACTAAAATGCCCTACATGGTATATGATTGTTATCGTATGTTAATTATGGTATGTTGCATTCATGTGTTATTATGTTGCATGGGGTCGGGTTATTGGTTATGGAGGAAGTTCTGATCGGATCGCATGGTCGCTTGACGACTGTGGATCCACCGATGGCCTTAAGCTGATTATATGTAACAGTCTAGTTTATACCCTAGTCGAAACAGTGGTTTCAGGACCACAAATCTGAGTCCGTATAATATTTTAATATTATTTTTTGTGCCTCTGATAAGTGATTAAGAATGTGTCAAATTTTCGTAAGATAATTTATCTGTCTGTGTGTTTAATTTGATACAAGGATTGAATTGCATTAAATGTGAAAGTTGCATGATATTTATTAAGTACCAATGTGTTGTGGCTTTTAAAAGAAAAGGGCCTTATGAGGAAAATAAACCACTATTTAGATAGTGGATGGACAAAAGACAAATGTTCCCTTAATGAACATTTGTTTTATTTGTTTAATAAAAGGTTATTTTGGTAAATGAATTATTAGCATATTATTAATGAAACAAAAGATGAAAGTGTTCATCTATCATTTCTTTTCATTTGACCGAAACTAGCAAGAAAAAAAAAGAAAGGTTTTAAAGCTTTGCATATTCGGCCATTCCAAGCTTGAATTAAGGTATGATTTTGAGTTGGATTTTCATGAATTTTATGTTTTTGAGATTGTTGCTTAGTCTACTATCAAGCCCATGTCTCAATTTTGTGTATTGATGATGTTTGTGAGATATGCCATTGATGATATGTTGAGCTTTGTGATAATTTATGGTGTTAAATGAAAGATTTGAGCTAGATGAACATACTTTGTTCTTGAAATTTTGATGAATTTAGCTAAATAGGGCTAAATTGAGAAAATAGCAATTTGAAGGACTAAATTGCAAATTTGATGTAAAATATGGGCTTGTATGATATACATAAGAATTCAGCTAAGCATGGATGTATGATGAATTTGTGTATTTGATGTTTTGAGAAAAATGGACTAAATTGATAAATTGTGCAAATGTGAGGGTTAATTTGCAAATAGCCCTAAATGTGTGTCCTTGGATTGAATTGAATTAGTTAGTGAGTAAAAGGGTTAATTCTGAATATGTATAGATCAAGAATCGAGGAAAATAGACTTAGACCGCGGGAAGGCGAAAGTAACTGAGTAGCCGCTTCCATTTCCAATAAATCGAATCCGAGGTAAGTCATTATGCAAATAAACGTATTCGTATTAAATTATGTATGTTCATATTACTATTGATAACAATGAATGCTTACGAGATGTTATGTACATGAATTCTGAGATAAGATCAATACAGTGACATTGTCTGAGAAGTCCCGTATGAACCTAGGAATAGATAGGATTAGCTAAGTCATGACATAGGTATATTTTATCATGTAAGACCACGTCTGGGTCGTTGGCATTGATTTGATATTCGAGTAAGACCACGTCTGGGATGTTGGCATTGATATGAGCTTTATGTGTAAGACCACGTCTGGGACGTTGGCATCGATATGACCTTTATGTGTAAGACCACGTCTGGGACGTTGGCATCAATATGAGCTTTATGTGTAAGACCACGTCCGGGACGTTGGCATCGATATGAGCTTTACGTGTAAGACCATGTTTGGGACAGTGGCATCGATATTTGAGTGCATGTAAGACTTCGTCTGGGACGTTGGCATTGTACAATCATTCTGAGTTTCCGAGTATCCCATTAGATTTCGAACGGTTCAACGGGCAAATCCGAGCTATAAACCATTACGTGAATGTATATTCATTTCAGGTACGTTTGGTATGTACACTAAGTGTGTATAAAAGGTAAGTACCTATATGACTTTGATTTGAGGAAAAGTATGTTCGAATATGAGAATGTGAATGAGATTGAAGAATGGTTATGAATGTGGCAAATATGATCAAGAATATGGATCAAAGCATATATGTGAGAAATCTGTTATGAATATGAATTGTACCAATGTTTCTACATGCTTATATGCTCTACATGTTGAGCTTATTTGTATTATGACTTACTAAGCTTTTAGCGAGCTTACTTTGTGTGTGTTTTCTCTATTTTATAGGACGTCAAAGCTACTGAAGGCTCGGGACCGTTAAGGATCGTCATCACACTACTCAACTTGTGTTTGGTACATTTTGGAAATGTATATAGCTAGATATGGCATGTATAGGCTAGTATTTGATATAAGTTTGTTATATGAACTTAGCCATGTGATTTGGCTAGATATGAGTTGAGCATTTGCTTAAATGAATGTGATGTGTGAATCATGTTTTTGGCATGGTTAGATGACACATGAAATGGTCAAGTTTTGAGTAAGTAATGGATGAATTATGCTTGTGATGAGATGAGTTTTAGTCTTGTAAGTTGGCATAGTTGAGATTGGTTTTAAATGTATAGATTGAATGGTTATTTTAGTATGTTATGGTTGTTAATTGTGCATGAAATGTGTTGGTAAATTTCTTGTAGAATTGACCCTAAGTGGGTGGCATTTTGGCCTTGCAAATGGCCTATAACGTCACACGGTTGTGGCACACGGGCGTGCCTAGTGACCGTGGGGCTAAGTCAGTAGCTAGCTTAGGAGTACACGGCCAAGACACACGGAAGTGTCTAGTAGCCGTGTGAAAAAGTCAGTATATGGCTTTTGAGTGCACGGCCTTAGCACACGGGGGTGCTTGGTGGCCGTGGATGTAAAGTCAGATTCGACCACAGCCAAGGTACACGGGTGTGCTTGGTGGCCGTGGATGTAAAGTCAGATTCGACCACGGGGAGGACACACGGGTATGTCCAGCAGCTGTGGGAGGCACACGGCCTTCCTACACGGGCGTGTAACCCCTGAAACTTAGAAAAGTTTTAAATTTTCGTGAATTTTTTTATGTGTTCCGATTTAGTCCCGACCCGATTTATAAGCATGTTTTAGGTCTCGATGACCTACTAAGGGGACACTATGTTTGAGGTTGATATATAGTTGTATAACATTTCTGTAAATGTTTCTGATCTGTCCGGTAACGCCGTTAACCCTAGTCCAGCGACGGACACGGGTTAGGGTGTTACATTTGGTTGGTATTAGAGCTACGGTTTAGCCGATTCTGGGACTAACGTAGCATGTCAGAGTCTAGTTATACATGCCATATTTTTGAATTGTGATAGTGTGACGAATCTTGACGTATAAAATGTGATTTATGTATAGTAATGTATCCCGAAAGAGCCGTAGCTGACGATGTAGAAAGTAATGCACCTACTCCCGCGCAAGGGACAGCGCCCTCTGATTCGAGACCGGCTACGAGCGGTCATGAGGGAGAAGCTAAACAAGCTTTCTTCCAGATGATGAGTGAATGGTTCACTCAATTCGTAAAGAATAACCCGACTGTTTCACAACCCCTGCCCCTGGTTAATCCCCCTCAGACTACAGTTGTGCCACCGATTATGTATCCGAGTCTGTTGAATAAGCCTCCGGTTGACAAAATCCGTAAGTATGGGGCTGAAGAGTTCCCGGCTACTAATGATGATGATGCCGAGAAGGCCGAGTTTTGGTTAGAAAACATGATCCGGGTATTCGATGAGATGTCTTTGACTCCGGAAGAATGCATAAAGTGTGTTGTATCTTTGCTCCGAGATGGAGCTTATCAATGGTGGAAAACTTTGATCTCTGTTGTTCCAAAGGAACGGGTGACATGGGAATTCTTTCAGATTGAGTTCCGGAAGAAATATATTAGTGAGAGGTTCATTGATTAGAAACAGAAGGAATTTCTAGAGTTGAAACAGGGCCGTATGTCTGTTACTGAATATGAACTAGAGTTTGTCAAACTGAGTCAATATGCTCGTGAATGTGTATCTACTGAGGCAATAATGTGTAAAAGATTCGAAGATAGCCTTAATGAAGATATCCGTTTGTTTGTCGAGATCTTAGAAATAAAAGAGTTTGTTGTACTTGTTGATCGAGCATGCAAAGCTGAGGCACTTGGGAAATATAAAAAGAAAGTTGAGTCAGAAGCCCGAGAAGTGAGAAAGAGATTCAGAGTAGATCATTTCAGTCTGCTTCAAAGAAATTTAGAGATGATCAAAGCCGTTCGAGAGTTAATATGGGATATTCAAATAAAAATCGAGATAGATCACAAATGAGCTCCAAAGCTCCAGCAACTTCAGTGGCAAGTGTTGGAAATGTACGATCCGAGAAACCAGAATGTAAGCATTGTGGAAAAAGGCATCCGGGAAGCTGTAGAATGAATGACAGAGCTTGTTTCAGATGTGGATCGCTTGATCATTTTATTCGTGATTGCCCTAAGCTTTGCCGAGCCGCAGACTGCTCGAGAATCGAGATCGATAATGCACCTGTGAGAGGTAGACCTTCGAAGAATGTAAGAAATATCAGTAGTAGTCAAAGAACTACGAGAGATATTGTTGCAAGATCTGAAGTTAGAGCGCCTGCCGGAGCATATGCTATTCGAGCTCGTGAGGAAGCTTCATCTCCAGATGTTATAACGGGTACTTTTACTCTTTATGATATACGTGATTGCATTGATAGACCACGGTTCTACGCATTCGTATATATGCATGAATTTAGTGTTCGATGAAGACTTTGCTGTAGAGTCTCTGAGTTTGTTATAAAAGTATCGAACCCCTTAGGTAAAAGTTTCCTTGTTGACAAAGTATGTAAGAATTTCCGTTAATGTTCCGAGATATATGTTTCCTGCGATGATCGATGTTATTACCATTTGATGAGTTTGATATAATTTCGGTATGGACTGGTTGACATTGCATGATCTTTGTTGAATTGTAAGAGAAAAACTATTGATTTGAGATGTCTGAATGATGAAATAGTCAGAGTTGAGTCTAATGACCTGAATGGATTACTGTATTGAAAGCTCAGAGTTATATGAAAAAGGGTTACGAAGCATACTTTGCTTATGTAATTGATTGAAAGTGTCTGAAAAGAAAGTTGATTCAGTGCCAGTCATCTGTGAGTTTTCTGATGTATTCCCTGAAAAACTACCGGGTTTGCCTCCGATACGTGAAGTTGAATTTGGTATTGAATTGTTTCCTAGTACTACACCTATTTCGATAGCTCCGTATAGAATGGCACCAACAGAGTTGAAAGAATTAAAGTCACAGTTGCAAGAGTTGATTGACAGAGGGTTCGCTAGACCTAGTTTCTGACCTTGGGGTGCTCCCGTTCTGTTTGTGAAAAAGAAAGATGGCACGATGAGAATGTGCATTGACTACCATCAGTTGAACAAAGTGACCATAAAGAACAAATATCCTGTAACAGCCCGATTTAGGGGCTAGTCAGAACAGTGATCTCGGAATCACTAATTCGAGGTTAGATAAAATTATTTTTATGTTATGATATGTGTTATAACATGTTTTTAAGGATGCATGAAAATTTTGGTGGCTTAATTTTAGCGATTTCTAGCTAAATTGTGAAAAAGGACTAAATCGCATAAAGTGCAAAAATTCTATTTTATTTGCTAGAGGTGCCAAATAGTTATGGAGCATAATGTGGGGGTCTTTAATGGGCAAATAGGCCAACTTTAAGGTGATGGCCGGCCAAGTAGAAAATAAAAGGTTGAAAAGTCAAAATTTTGGTATGGGTTGGTACATGATGACATAAGCAAAGGCTAATTAAAATATTAAGTGGTCATCTTCCTTCCCCATTTTCCTTTCTCTACCGAAATTGAAGAAGAAAACCCCCATGGAAGCTGAAATTTTCAGCCACTTCTCATCATCTCAAGCAAGTGATTTTGCTAGCTTCTCTTGATAAAAATTGTACTTTTGGAGTCCCCAAAGCTTAAGCTTTCTAAAGAAGGGACTATTATGCAATATGGTTGAAAGTTTAGGGACTTACCATGAGAGAGTTTAGGTTGGTTGTTGAGTTTTTATGGAAGAAAGAGAATCCTAGTTGTTTGATGAACAACTTTTGTGAAAGGATTTTCATGAAAAATACCTAAAATGGCTTATGATGCAAATGTTGTAATTTATTCATTTAGGCATGAAATAGTTGGAATTTTGGATAGCTTTAAGAGGATTAAATGTTCACCTAGGCTTGTTTATCGAGAAAATGTGATAAATATTTATTTACGAGCCTAGAGGCAAAATCGTAATTTTGCCAAAGTGTAGGGGCAAAATAGTCATTTTTTCCTAGAGTGTAGATTATGATATATTATGATTTATAAGTGATTAAATCGGTAAATTCCATTATTTTAGATTAAAGAAATCGAGTTTTAGACCTAGAACAGGTGAAAAAATGAATGGTGGGCAAAAGTTCCTTTTTCTGGCCCTTTCGGCATCGAGGTAAGTTCATGTGCTAAATTATGCAACTCTAAGTGAAGTATTTAATATTCCAATGTCGTATGGAATGTATAATTACACTATGGGTGTATTGAATATATTTTAATGAGATGTCAAGAGAATTGTATTTAGGAATATAGGGAAAGCAAATAATAAGATATGATGATAATTAAGGTCCCGTATAAGACCATATTTAGAATATGGCCTCGGTGTGAGATATTGAATAAGGCCATGTCGGGGACATGGCATCGATATGATATTTCATGTGAGACCCTATCAGTGGCATGATGTTGAGGTGAGATTATATGTATGAGATTCAAAAGTGTTATTTAACAATTTGAGTGATTCAACAGGTATGTTGAAAACGAGAATGTATGTAGTTGTATCATGAGAGGTACAGGTATGTGTTAGAACTAAATTAAGGTGAATTTGGTATGTGATGAACCCATAGTGGGTCATGTGTGTATGATGCATCTTAATTGAAAATGTTGATTTTATAAATGCAGTGCGTAAAAGTAAATGATTATTGTAGAAATCTATGTATGAATGTCAGTGTGTGAGGATGTTCTCAGATGAACATTTGAAATAGAGAAATGCATGTGGATATATATGTATATTCGTAAATGTATAATGATGGTGGGCTGTGTGCGATACCATTAACAATGTTATTAATGGTGGGCTAAGTGCGTTACCACCTTATTATTCATTATCGATGAGCTGTGTGCGATACCATTGAGTTTAGTTTCAAATGGTGGGCTAAGTGCGATACCACCCTATTAAAGAACGATGGTGGGCTAAGTGCGATACCACCCTATAAGAGATTCAATGGTGGGCTAAGTGCGTAACCACCGAGAGATTGGTAGTATGAGTGGTTTATTGAGAATGCGTGATGTGTTGTTTTATATGATCTTGTGATGATCAGTACAGGAATGTATGCTAATTAAAAGAGCGAATTGGCTTGTGGCATGGTAGGTTAATGAATGCGAGCATTAAGCCCGAGATATTGTTAGAATGTGGTAAGAGACGAAATGAGTAAGCATTATGAATGATTGAATAGGTAACTGTGAGTTCAAGAGTAAAACTCATTCTAATACCTTATGATTGAGCATAATCATATGGATATTAATAGTTGATTCTTATTTGCATATGAACTTACTAAGCATTATTGCTTACTCCTCTTCCTTTCTCATCTCTTATAGGTTATTTTATCTAGCTCGGGTTGGAGGCCGTCGTAGATATTTTCACACTATCAGATAGACGCTTGGTATGATGTTTCAAGTTCTTATGAGTCATGGCATGTATAGGGGCTAGACAAGTTAGGGAATTATGTTGTGAATGGCTAGGATGTGTTAGCCTATAGTTGGATAATCTATTTTGTATAATGCCATAGCTATTGGTTGTTATTTTATATGAAAAAGATCTAGTTATCCATGTGAAATTGTGATTTCTTTTAAGTTAATTATGGATGTGTTTGATGAGTGCATGTTGGGTATGTTGTAGGGGTGAGAAGAGCTTAGCATATAGCTTTGTTCTTGTCCATGTGGATAGGCACACGGGCGTGTGTCTAGACCATTTGTGACAAACAGTCAACCCACGGGCGTGTGACTTGGCCGTGTGTCCCCTGCAAGTTGATCCTTTTAAGTCAGGATAGACCGCGGGCTAGTCACACCGGCTTGTGACTAAGCTTTGAGGCCGTGTAGGTAAAGTCAGTGTTCACCACGGTTGGAAGGCACGGGCGTGTGCCTTAGCCGTGTGGCATTGGCAGAATGCTTGGGTTTTTAGACACGGGTTGAAGGCATGGGCGTGTGTGTATACACACGGGCGTGTCTCATTCTACACGGGCGTGTGAGCCCTGTATAAAAGAGAAATTTTTTTTTTAAGATTCGAAAATGTTTTGATATAGTCTCGAGAGCTCTTAAGGGTATGAGCGAGGCCTCGTAAGTCAAGACTGAGGTTGTTGAGGTGACTTAAGAGAGTAGTCATGATGATCCTAAGTGGTGATCATGAGATATTTTTTTTACGGTTACGCCTCGGGCCCGGTTCCGGCGTAGAACCCGGGTAAGGGGTGTTACATATCCGTTGCCCAGGATTGACGATTTGTTTGATTAGTTAATAGGAGCTACTGTGTTTTCAAAGATAGATCTGAGATCGGGTTACTATTAGTTGCGAGTAAAAGATTCAGATATACATATACCGAAAACTACTTTCAGAACGAGGTACGGGCATTACGAGTTTTTAGTTATGCCATTTGGACTAACAAATGCTCCTACTATTTTTATGGATCTGATGAACAGAATTTTTAGACCGTACCTAGATCGATTTGTTGTTATATTCATTGATGACATTTTAATTTATTCGCGTGATGAGGTTGAACATGTTGAGCATATGAGAATAGTATTGCAAACTCTACGAGAAAAGAAACTGTATGTGAAATTCAGCAAATGTGAATTCTGGTTGCGTGAAGTTAGTTTTCTGGGACATATTGTGTCAGCTTCTGGGATTTGAGTTGATCCAAGCAAGATTTCTGCTACTCTGGATTGGAAACCTCTGAGAAATGTATCTGAAGTCCGTAGCTTTCTGGGGCTGGCTCGTTATTATCTTCGATTTGTGAAAGGATTTTCAGTGATAGCTACTCCATTAACTAGATTGCTTCAGAAAGATAGAAGGTTTGAATGGTCTGATAAATGTTAGAAAAGCTTTGATCAGTTGAAAACTTTTTTAACTAAAGCTCCAGTTTTGGTACAGCCGGAATCAGGTAAAGAATTTGTTATATACAGTGATGCTTCGTTAAACGGTCTGGGATGTGTTTTGATGCAGGAAGGCAAAGTTGTAGCTTATGCTTCGAGACAATTGAAGCCTCATGAAAAGAACTATCCGACGCACGACCTTAAGTTAGCTGCGATTGTGTTTGCACTTAAGATCTGGCGTCATTATTTGTATGGTGAGAAATGTCACGTATTTTTAGATCATAAAAGTTTGAAATACCTGATGACCCAGAAAGATTTGAACCTGCGTCAGAGAAGATGGTTAGAGTTGCTAAAAGATTACGAACTTGTGATAGATTATCATCCGGGTAAAGCAAACGTTGTTGCTGATGCGTTGAGTAGAAAATCATTGTTTGCATTACGTGCTTTGAATGCTCAATTAAATCTGTCTGAAGATAGTTTTGTGATAGTTGAATCAAAAGCAAAACCGTTGTTCTTACAACAGATATGTGATGCTCAGAAAGTTGATAAAGAATTGATAGTGAAACGAGCTCAGTGTGATTCGAATTATGAATCTGAATTTCGAGTTGTTGATGATTGCTTGAGATTTCGAGATCGTATCTGTGTTCCGAGAAATCTGGAATTGATTTAGTTGATTTTGAGTGAAGCACATAACAGTCGTCTATCTGTTCATTCAGGGAGTACTAAAATTTACCATGATTTGAAGCGACACTATTGGTGGTCTGGTATGAAGCGTGATATTTCTGACTTTGTTTCAACATGTTTAATCTGTCAGCAAGTCAAAGCTGAACATCAAGTTAAAATGCAGGTTGCTACAACCGATTCTCGATTTCAGTGGAAATGGGATAGAGTAACAATGGACTTTATTTCTAGATTGCCTCTGACTCCGAGAAAGAAAGATGCGATATGGGTCGTAGTTGATCGATTGACGAAATCTGCCCATTTTATTCCGGTAAGATCTGACTATTCACTTGATAGATTAGCCAAGCTTTATATTTTTGAGATTGTTAGATTGCACGGGGTGCCACTATCTATTGTGTCAGATAGGGACCCGAAGTTTACATCGAGGTTCTGGAAGAAATTACAAGAAGCTTTAGGCACGAAACTGCATTTCAGTATAGCTTTTCATCCGCAAACAGATGGTCAATCCGAGCGGATTATTTAGATTCTTGAAGATATGTTAAGATGCTGTATACTTGAGTTTAATGGTTCGTGGGAACAATATTTGCCATTGATTGAATTTGCATACAATAATAGTTTTCAGACGAGCATCAAAATGGCACCATATGAAGCTTGGTACGGTCGTAAATGTTGTACACCTCTGTATTGGACTGAGCTTGGTGAAAATAAGCTACATGGGGTCGATTTGGTAAAAGATTCAGAATAGAAAGTGAAATTGATCCGAGATTGTTTGAAAGCAACATCTGATCGTCAGAAGTCTTATGCGGACTTAAAACGAAAAGATATAGGATTTAAGATCGACGACAAAGTATTTCTGAAAGTGTCACCATGGAAGAAAGTACTTCGTTTCGGATGTAAAGGCAAGTTGAGTCCGAGATTCATCGGGCCGTATGAAATCACTGAGCGAGTTGGACCTGTTGCATATCGATTGTTATTGCCTTCCGAGCTAGAAAACATACATAATGTATTTCATGTCTCAATGCTCCGTAGATATCGATCCGATCCGTCACACGTGATTGCCCCATCTAAAATTGAAATCCAATCTGATATGTCATACGAAGAGGAACCTATCCGTATCTTAGCTCGTGAAGTAAAAGAGTTGAAAAATAAGAAAATTTCGTTAGTGAAAGTATTATGGAATCGTCACGGAATTGAAGAGGCAACGTGGGAGCCGGAAGATTCAATGAGACAGCAATATTCGACTTTGTTTACCGGTAAGATTTTCGGGGATGAAAATCCCTAAGGGGGGAGAAATGTAACAGTCCGGTTTATACCCTAGTCGGAATAGTGGTTTCGGGACCACAAATTCGAGTCCGTATAATATTTTAATATTATTTTCATGTCTGTGTGTTTAATTTAATAAAAGGATTGAATTGCATTAAATGTGAAAGTTGCATGATATTTGTTAAGTACCAATGTGTTGTGGCTTTTAAAAGAAAAGGGCCTTATGAGGAAAATAGACCACTATTTAGATAGTGGATGGACAAAAGACAAATGTGCCCTTAATGAATGTTTGTTTTATTTGTTTAATAAAAGGTTAATTTGGTAAATGAATTATTAGCATATTATTAATGAAACAAAAGATGAAAGTGTTCATCTTTCATTTCTTTTCATTTGATCGAAACTAGCAAGAAAAAAAAGAAAGGTTTTAAAGCTTTGCATATTCGGCCATTCCAAGCTTGAATTAAGGTATGATTTTGAGTTGGATTTTGACGATTTTTATGTTTTTCAGATTGTTGCTTAGTCTACTATCAAGCCCATTTCTCAATTTTGTGTATTGATGATGTTTGTGAGATATGCCATTGATGATATGTTGAGCTTTGTGATAATTTATGGTGTTAAATGAAAGATTTGAGCTAGATGAACATACTTTGTTCTTGAAATTTTGATGAATTTAGCTAAATAGGGCTAAATTGAGAAAATAGCAATTTAAAGGACTAAATTTCAAATTTTATGTAAAATATGGGCTTGTATGATATACATAAGCATTCGGCTAAGCATGGATGTATGATGAATTTGTGTATTTGATGTTTTGAGAAAAACGGACTAAATTGATAAATTGTGCAAATGTGAGGGTTAATTTACAAATAGCCCTAAATGTGTGTCCTTGGATTGAATTGAATTAGTTAGTTAGTAAAAGGGTTAATTCTGAATATGTATAGATCAAGAACTGAGGAAAACAAACTTAGACCGCGGGAAGGCGAAAGTAACTGAGTAGCCATTTCTATTTCTGATAAATCGAATCCGAGGTAAGTCATTATGCAAATAAATGTATTCGTATTAAATTATGTATGTTCATATGACTATTGATAACAATGAATGCTTACGAGATGTTATGTACATGAATTCTGAGATAAGATCAATATAGTGACATTGTCCGAGAAGTCTCGTATGAACCTAGGAATAGATAGGATTAGCTAAGTCATGACATAGGTATCTGTTCTATTTTATCATGTAAGACCACGTCTGAGACGTTGGCATTGATTTGATATTCGAGTAAGACCACGTCTGGGACGTTGGCATCGATATGAGCTTTATGTGTAAGACCACGTCTGGGACGTTAGCATCGATATGAGCTTTATGTGTAAGGCCACGTCTGGGACGTTGGCATCGATATGAGCTTTATGTGTAAGACCACGTCTGGGATGTTGGCATCGATATGAGCTTTATGTTTAAGACCACGTCTGGGACATTGGCATCGATATGAGCTTTATGTGTAAGACCACGTCTGGGACGTTGGCATTGGTATGAGCTTTATCTGTAAGACCACGTCTGGGACATTGGCATCGATATGAGATTTACGTGTAAGACCATGTCTGGGATAGTGGCATCGATATTTGAGTGCATGTAAGACTCAGTCTGGGATGTTGGCAATGTACGATCATTCTGAGTTTCCGAGTATCCCATTAGATTTCAAACGGTTCAACGGGCAAATCCGAGCTATAAACCACTACGTGAATGTATATTCGTTTCAGGTACATTTGGTATGTACACTAAATGTCTATAAAAGGTAAGTACCTATATGACTTTGATTTGAGGAAAAGTATGTTTGAATATGAGAATGTGAATGAGATGTAAGAATGGTTATGAATGTGGAAAATATGGCCAAGAATATGGATCAAAGCATATATGTGAGAAATTTTCTATGAATATGAATTGTACCAATGTTTCTACATGCTTATATGCTCTACATGTTGAGTTTATTTGTATCATGACTTACTAAGCTTTTAGCAAGCTTACTTTGTGTGTGTTTTCTCTGTTTTATAGGTCGTCAAAGCTACTGAAGGCTCGGGACCGTTGAGGATCGCCAGCACACTACTCAACTTGTGTTTGGTACATTTTGGAAATGTATATAGCGAGATATGGCATGTATAGGCTAGTATTTGATATAAGTTTGTTATATGAACTTAGCCATGTGATTTGGCAAGATATGAGTTGAGAATTTGCTTAAATGAATGTGATGTGTGAAGCATGTTTTTGGCATGGTTAGATGACACATGAAATAGTCAAGTTTTGAGTAAGTAATGGATGAATTATGCTTGTGATGAGATGAGTTTTAGTCTTGTAAGTTGGCATAGTTGAGATTGGTTTTGAATGTATAGATTGAATGGTTATTTTAGTATGTTATGGTTGTTATTTGTGCATGAAATGTGTTGGTAAATTTCTTGTAGAATCGACCCTAAGTGGGTGGTATTTTGGCCTTGCAAATGGCCTATAATGTCACACGGTTGTTGTAACACCCCTTACCCGTATTCAACGTCGGAACCGGGCACGAGTTTTTGTCGTAATAAAAACCCACAAGATCGCCACTTGGGCACCATGCGACCACTCTCTTTGGCGATCACAACAACCTCAGACCCGACTTACGAGGCCTCTCTCAACCACACGAGGGCTCTCGAGACCATATCGAAAACTCTTACGATCTTAAAATTTTTCCATCTATACAAGGCTCACACGCCCGTGTAAGATTTGGCACGCCCGTGGATGTCACACACGCCCATGGTCACTACCCGTGCATGAAAACTCAAGCATTCTGCTAATGCCCCATGGCTAGGGAACACGCCCGTGCTCTCCACCCGTGGTGCACACCGACCACCTTAACACGGCCTCAGAGTCTAGACACACGCCCGCGTGTGTCAGCCCGTGGCCAACATCGATTAATCCCACACGCCCTAGGCACACACCGTGTGACTAGTCCGTGGTCTATTTCGACTTCAAATAATAACATGCAGGGGACACGGCCAAGTCACACGCCCATGGGTCGACTGTGTGTCACACATGGCCTAGACACACGCGCCCGTGTGTCTACCCACATGGACGAGAACAAAGCTATTTGCCAAGTTCTTTTCACCCATCTAGCATACACAATCATGCACTCATACAACACATCCATAATTAACTCAAAGTCTTACAATCTCACATAGATAACTACATCTTCTCATATAATAAAGTAGCCAACAACTATGGCATAATACAAAATAGATTACCCATTCAAAGGCTAACGCATCATAGCCATATAAAACAAAATTCACTAACTTGTCTAGCCCCTATACATGCCATATACAAAACATTGAGTCTAATGTACCAGAGTGTGCTGATAGTGTGGGCGATCTTCCAATTGATCCTCGTATCTCGATTCAACACTTTACTCTATAAGACAAGGGAAAAGAAAGAGAGTAAGCTTTGAGCTTAGTAAGTTTACACATAAACAATTAAGCAACATGGTATAAGCTAAACAACAATTAGCATTATACTAACATAAAATGTACAACTATGCTTACTCTTTCTATCCCTTACCACATTTATTCCAACACATTATGAGTCACTTACTCATATCCATTGACATGCACAGAGCTAATCCACACAGCTAATCCACACAGTTAATGTCTCGGTGGTTTCGCACTTAGCCCACCACAATCAATTAATAAGGTAGTATCGCACTTAGCCTACCATAAAGGTAATCATAGTGGTTTCGCACATAGCCCACTAGATAATATACTTAACGATAGCATCGCACATAGCCAGCTCATCGTCCATATGCATTAGGATGGTATCGCACTTAGCCCACCATTTAGCATTATCACAACACATTCACAAATCTACTTACTTAGTCATTCATCCATTCATTTCACTTGAACCACATAGGTTTTCAATCATTCTCAACCATGCTCTACACTATCTAGCATTAACAAATTGTAAGTATGAATGCATTGTTTATGCATAGACTTACCTCGATACACAAAAGTATAGAAACGTGCAATTTAGTCCACCACTTTGCTTTTGCCTCGGTTTTGATCCGGGCTTCGTCTTTCTTGATCTATAATGAATAAATCAGCTTATTCAATACACACATTGACCAAAATGACCCACATCTCATACTTTGGCAAAACTACTCTTTTGCCCCAAATCTTTCTCATAATTACACTATTGACCCAAGGCTCGTAAAGTGATTTTTATTCAACTTTCTAGCCTTTCATGCTTAGCCGAACCACTTACTCAACTAAAGCAATCATCAATTCTCACTACATCACACATGTATGACCAAACTTAAGACTTTCACAAACTAGTCCCTACATGCATTTTCTATGGAAACTCATTTAGCAAAAGATGTTTCTACTACATCAAGCTTTCATAATCTTCCATAAAACATCAAAATACATGCATGTCATACATGGCCACATTTTTGAACATCCATCATAGCTCATCAAATAGCTAAAAATAGCCTACTCATGCTACAAGGACTTCAAAAATACAAAGAATATAAAAAACGAGGCTAGATGCACTTACTAGCAAGCTCGAAAAATTTGAAGAACCCTAAGAATTACTCTTGAAAATTTCGGTAGTCTTGGAGAAGAAGATGAATGAATTTTGTCATCTTTTCTCCTATTTTAATCACTTAATTGTTAAATGACCAAAATGCCCTTTTTGATAAACTTTCTATTTTAACTCATCCATGCCCAATTTTGTCCAAATATTAGAAATTGGAAAAATTGCTATTTAAGGACCTCTAATTAATATTCTAAAGCTATTTCACACAAATAGCTTCTAGAATCTCACATTTGTAACTTTTGCAATTTAGTCCTTTTGGACAATTCAACCGCAATTTCACAAAATTGCTTCATGAAACTTTCACACTAGCATGCATACATAGCATAAACCTTAAAAACTCATTCATATACCTCGGATTTGTGGTCTCGTGCCACTATTACGACTAGGCCCTAAATTGGGATGTTACAGTTGTGGCACACGGGCGTGCCTAGTGACCGTGGGGCTAAGTCAGTAGCTATGTAACACCCCTTACCCGTATCCTACGCCGGAACTGGGTACGAGGCATTACCAGACTTAACAATACATTCTACCAAATCCCGAGCCACAAAATTTCACTTATAATTTAAACTTTAACAAACACATGCATACACAAGCATTATAACTCCATGACCAATATGAGCCACAACTCGTGGCTAAATACAGAATAATCCTTATTACCGTTATGAAGCAATACATTTGGTCAAATAAATTAACACATATACAAAATGACTTAGTCAAGCCCCTATACATGCCATAACTTAAATCATTTATAAATAAAGATACCCATAGATAGCTTGATAGTGTGAAGCGATCTCCGACGACCTTCAACCCGAGCTTGTTTAATAGGACTCTGAAACATGCGAAAGAAAAGAGGGTAAGCTTATAAAGCTTAGTAAGTTCACATGTAAAAATAATAAGCATTAGCAATGAATTTAGCTTACTACTGTCAGTAATAACTTGCATAAATAATGCCAAGTTCTTACTTTCTCAACTTACTCATTTGTAGCCTTACCAAAGCCTCAACGAGACAAATCCTCACAACAAGTTCTCAAATTGATACAATCATTTAATCACATGCTTATACCTTATTACTCATGTTCACATTAATCTGTCTACTTGAATCGCTATCACTAAATTATTTATTTCTTGAGCTACAGAGCTTCGAATTACAAACCGCTAATTTTACCTGAAACTAGAATTACATATCTTCATACCATAAAATTTCTAGAATTTTTTGGTCTTTCCAATTAGTACAGTTTATTCATTAAAATTTCCCCTATTTCACTTTTGACTATTCTGACCTCTGTTCACTACAAATCAATTTTATCCTTATACAGAATTTAGATGACTTTATTTTTTAGTTCATTTGAAACTAGACTCATTCAGGATTTCAGGAATATAAATTATATCCCATAATTATTTGTATAAAATTTTTAATGATTTTTCTAATTCAGAAGAGGGGATCACGTAATCATTCTGAACCAGTCTCACAAAAATTTAAATATCTCAAAATATACAAATCATTTATTTGCTATGTTTCTTTTATATGAAAATAGACTCAATAATATTTAAATAAATATCTCATCCAACTTATAATTCAATTTCTACTATTTTTTGTGATTTTTAAAATTCACGTCACTGCTACTGTCCAAAGCAGTTCTATTGTAAATTTTTGCTCTCTCTCACTTTAGTTGTGTTCATCACTTGCCTATACCAATCTTTCCAATTTCCGATTACATATCGAGCATATTACTCATACGTTATACATACATATACCCACACTCATTACTACAAATTCACACATAATTTCACTTAATCGATTTTCCCGTTGAACGCTTCGGAATAATAACGGATACACGGTGGTTTCGCACACAGTCCACCTTTGAAATTGAGGCTCTCTTGTACACATAGTGGCCTTCACTTAGTACCACTCATGTGACCTAGCTCGATTGTACACATAATTCTGGCTCTCTTGTACACATAGTGGCCTTCATTTAGTACCACTCATGTGACCTAACCATCTCGTAGCTTTCTTGGCTACATGGCGCCCAACACTAGGAACCACCATGCGACCTAGCTACTCATAACCAGTAGCTTTCTTGCACACATGGTGAAAGTCCCTTATCATCCATGTGGCCTAGCTACATATCAAATTTTGCCATCACAGTAGCTTTCCTGTGCACACGGTGAAGGTCCCTTATCACTCGTGTGACCTAGCTACATATTGTCTCAGTATCTCTCGGTTTTAGAAGGTTCAAACGGGAAGTACTTCACTTTCTAATAATTTATTTCATTCCTTCAATAGTCAATTATGATTCAAAAATCACTACAATACATAAAATATGAAAAAATATAAAATGTCAATAAAAATAATGAATTATTTACATACAACTTACATAATTACATTCTCAATCTCATCACATCATCAATTTAACTTATCCTCCCCAAATTATTCTATTCAATACTTTCTTGATATTACACAAAGCCATCTTCCTAATTTGGTCTTACATGTAAACTTATGCCAATTTTCATTAAAATGTCGAGTCATTATCGAACATTATAATTATATTGGAAAATCAATACTATAGTATTCATAACTAAAATTTCAATTTAACATTCAAACTTGCATCATTAAATTCTTATTAAACATATGAACTTACCTCGACACCAAAACGGTCATTTTACCAACTTTCCTGATTTTCAATTTTCCTCCCGTTCTAGGTCCAAATCTCGTTTTTTTGGGGTCTAAGACATCACATTTCACTTATTTAATTAATGTACTACTCAAAACAGTCCTTAACTCAAACTTTGGTAAAATTACAATTTTGCCCCTAAACTTTTGCATAATTACCAATTTTGCCCCTAGGCTTGAAAATTAAACTTTATCCCTTATTCTTATGTTTTATAACATGATGATCATTTTTTCCTTCTATGGCAACATCAAATTCTTGTTCTAACATGCACTTATGTACATTAGGTATTTTTGCCGATTATGTCGTTTTACTCGTTTTCACTTAAAATCGCTTAGTAAAAGTTGTTTAATATAATTCTAAGCTTCATATTCTGCCATAAAACATCAAAACAAACACATTTCACCTCTGGGTATTTTTCCAAATATGAACCCTAGGTTAAATTATTGCTAGAATAAGCTAAATCAAGTTACTGGGACTCCAAAAACGTAAAGAACATGAAAAACGGGGCTAGAATGGACTTACCATGAAGCTTGGAAAGCTTGAAAACCCTATCCATGGCTTCCCACATGTTAAATTCGGCCTAATCTTGAAGATGGACAAATTCGGCATTTAAATTTTGTTTTTAATTCATTTAATTCACTAAATTACCAAAATGCCCCTTAAAAAAATCTTTTGAAACATACCCATCCATGTCCATTTTTGTCCACCAACTTAACCAATGGTCTAATTATCATTTAAGGACCTCCAATTTAAAAATTCATAACAATTGGACACCTCTAACATGTAGAACTCAACTTTTGAACTTTTTACAATTTAGTCCTTTTGACTAAATTGAGTGCCCAAACGTCAAAATTTTCGAATGAGATTTTCACGAAATCATTTCGTGAAATTTTAGAGCATAAAAATATAAATAAAATAAATTTCTCAACATCGGATTTGTGGTCCCAAAACCACTTCGTTCGACTAAGCCTAAAAATCTGGTCATTATAATTCTCCCCCTTTAGGGATTTTCGTCCCCAAAATCTCACCAATTAATGGATTTAGGTCTAATTTCACAATTCACTTTCAGCTTCTCATATAGTCTCGGCATCTTCAACGTCTTACTTCTTAAACTAAGATTCGGAACTGTACCCTCTTATCATGTACATAAAAATCATATTACTGATCTTCTTAAATTCTGACTGAAAATCCCACTAATAAGTAACTGGCCTTATTCTATCAATAATCTCATACTCTTCGATGAACCACAACTCACATGTCTTTACTTATCCAGATGAAAAATTCTCTGTTAATGAAATACTTTCAGAAGCACTTGACACTCATCTAAGTTCAATACTCTTACATTTCGGTTCTATATACAATCTCTGATAATATGTATTTGATCTCTAAAATCAATCTTCACTTCCACTTTTTTCTAGTCTTTTAGCTCAATTTTACCCCATGAGTTCCTTTTCCTCAATTGCTTTCAATATTTAAGACACGATAACACGCATGCCTTTCTGAGAATCTAGATCACTTCCTCAATATAACTATCAGTACAAAGGTGACATACAATAATATTTAACAATCTCATACTCAAGACTTACTATAGCTTTCTTCTGTAGTCACAATACAAATTTTGGTTTCCAATCACGAGCAATGAAAATTTGCACTTTGTATAATCTGCCAGCCTCGGAATAAATAACTCCGATAACCCATCAATAGAAAGACTCGTTTGTACTGAGAAAAGTGCACAGACTTCTTCAAGCAGCCAATAATAAATCAGATAACATTTACTTTTTTTTTATAGTAATAGCCTCAGTTCACATTTCCTCGGAAAACCATCACATTTTCACACAGATATCAATACTGACTGTAATAGCTTCTGAGATACTTGAAAATCAACTATAATCTATTAAAAGTTCAGACATTAGGTTCAAAGTCTGGTACGTAACATTTCATACTCTTACTAGTGTAATCGCCTCTGAGTATCATCCATCTCTCTGCATTTCTCAAATAAAGCAGATAATTATCACTGCTACACATCATAACATTTTGTCTTTAACTCGCTGATATATGTATCAAGATCATTTGAAAAGTGAAAACCAATACACAAGTCTAAGTTGAACTTCCTATCATTCACACTTTGCCAACTTCAATTTCTTCTCAAATCTAGAGAAAGATTAAACTTATAATAGAATTTACTTTAACTGTTACTCGTCAAGCACTTAACTATACCGATGCCACAATACTCATCTGACTTAAAAATCATAGTGCCATAATAAGACTAACTTTTCAATTACTTTAGTAGATAATGTCCGGCTAAAAACAAAACATTTCGATCATCGGAGAAATTCAAACACAAATTTCCATAACAACCAATACAAAAGCACAACCTTTATACCTCTGGTAACTGTATCAAAGTACTCTTGCCATCAAGTCAAAACTTATAATCATCATAAGCATTTTAATAATAAGAAGAAACCATTTTCATCAATAGAACATTTCCTACTGATATCTCATGGCTGATACTTTGAACTATAATTTATTAAGGAAACAGAAATAAAAAAATCTAATAACATGGAGCTACATAGTAAATACTCATAAGTACTGAAAATAATCTTAACAAAAGCCACACAATCTTCCTTTATTTTCATTGAGCAATAGCTAGTAAAACGGGACGCTAACATCATACGGACCTTACCGTCAACTTTCTATCTGTGCATGATGCAAAAAACCAAAAAAAAAAAGATAGAGCAATTTCGATCACGGCTCAAATAGACTATAATGCTTTCATCTACCTGTAAATTTAGCTGACATTCTCATACTATAGGAATTTCATTTGAAATCTTACAGATATATATATACCTCTGAGAGTAAATGGAAACATATAATAGTCGGAAGAGATTGCTGTAATTTTTCAACCATAAACACTGCATTCAGTCATTAATACATCTCGATCATGATTGCTCTATCTAATTCTGTCATTACTAATCTGATATTATTCCAATTGCAAATAGAAATAAATTTAGAATAAATTCTAGCAATCACATACTTTAGGCCTCATACCTGGATGAGTTAATTAGCTAAGCCTGACCTTTCTTTAACTATAACATTTCGGAATCCGAATGATCTTCATATTAATCTGACATCTTTTATGCAACTGTGTTCATTTATTAAACCATTCTCAACTCTGATCACGTTGTCAATTAATCTACAATTCAACTCTTTAGTCTTCCACTTGTAAACCCATTCGGTCTGAATTTCATGAAATTTCTTTATAACATACCTTATTGGAAGGGGTGAGGTTGTAACGCCTCTGACTTGCCTCTTATATACTCATGCATATAACTTAACACTCATCAATACATATATATTATTTCAAGTAACTTAACATGCATACTCATTTTACACAACCTTCCTATCATCTTATACAAACAAGTGCACTTATATTTTCATTCATAAATCTCGAGTAAAATTACTCATAACATTCACTTAATTTCACAAGTTATACTCATAGCATCAGACAAATGCCAATCAAACATGAACACTTATCATAGTATAAACTTTCCTTTCATCTCATCTTTCATATTTCAAGAGAAATTCCTATCCACAATTTATTCATCATCACATAAACATCATAAACTATTATTCTTACTTTTACGAGTCTCAACTCATCATAAACACACCTGCTTGCACTATCAAATTTAGCTCGGTTGAAGTGCGCATCTGTCTAATAAAATAATTTACATCAGGGTCGGGAGTCGTCACACTATCACAGTTTATTATGGCATGTATAGCTAGACTCTCACACTCACTATGGTAGTCCGAGAACCGACTAAACCATAGCTCCGATACCACTAAATGTAACACCCCTTACCCGTATCCTATGCCAGAACTGGGTACGAGGCATTACCAGACTTAACAATACATTCTACCAAATCCCAAGCCACAAAATTTCACTTATAATTTAAACTTTAACAAACACATGCATACACAAGCATTATAACTCCATGACCAATATGAGCCACAACTCGTGGCTAAATAAAGAATAATCCTTATTACCGTTATGAAGCAATACATTTGGTCAAATAAATTAACACATATACAAAATGACTTAGTCAAGCTATACATGCCATAACTTAAATCATTTATAAATAAAGATGCCCATAGATAGCTTGATAGTGTGAAGCGATCTCCGATGACCTTCAGCCCGAGCTTGTTTAATAGGACTCTGAAACATGGGAAAGAAAATAGGGTAAGCTTATAAAGCTTAGTAAGTTCACATGTAAAAATAATAAGCATTAGCAATGAATTTAGCTTACTACTAAGCTGTCATAACTTGCATAAATAATGCCAAGTTCTTACTCTCTCAACTTACTTATTTGTAGCCTTACCAAAGCCTCAACGAGACAAATCTTCACAACAAGTTCTCAAATTGATACAATCATTTAATCACATGCTTATACCTTATTACTCATGTTCACATTAATCTATCTACTTGATTCGCTGTCACTAAATTATTTATTCCTTGAGCTACAAAGCTCCGAATTACGAACCGCTAATTTTCCCTGAAACTAGACTCACATATCTTCATACCATAAAATTTCTAGAATTTTTTGGTCTTTTCAATTAGTACAGTTTATTCATTAAAATTTCCCCTGTTTCACTGTTCGACTATTCTGACCTCTGTTCACTACGAATCAATTTTATCCTCTTACAGAATTTAAATGACTTTATTTTTTAGTTCATTTGAAACAAGACTCATTCAGGATTCCAGGCATATAAATTATATCCCATAATTATTTGTATAAAATTTTTAATGATTTTTCTAAGTCAGAACAGGGGATCACGTAATCATTCTGAACCAGTCTCACAAAAATTTAAATATCTCAAAATATACAAATCATTTGTTTGCTATGTTTCTTTTATATGAAAATAGACTCAATAAGATTTAAATAAATATCTCATCCAACTTATAATTCAATTTCTAATATTTTTTGTGATTTTTAAAATTCACGTCACTGCTATTGTCCAAAGCAGTTCTATTGTAAATTTTTGCTCTCTCTCACTTTAGTTGTGTTCATCACTTGCCTATACCAATCTTTCCAATTTCCGATTACATATCGAGCATATTGCTCATACGTTATACATGCATATACCCACACTTATTACTACAAATTCACACATAATTTCACTTAATCGATTTTCCCATTGAACGCTTCGGAATAATAACGGATACACGGTGGTTTCGCACACAGCCCACCTTTGAAATTGAAGCTCTCTTGTACACATAGTGGCCTTCACTTAGTACCACTCATGTGACCTAGCTCGATTGTACACATAATTCTGGCTCTCTTGTACACATAGTGGCCTTCATTTAGTACCACTCATGTGACCTAACCATCTCGTAGCTTTCTTGTCTACATGGCATCCAACACTAGGAACCAGTCATACGACCTAGCTACTCATAACCCGTAGCTTTCTTGCACACATGGTGAAAGTCCCTTATCATCCATGTGGCGTAGCTACATATCAAATTTTTCCATCGCGTAGCTTTCTTATGCACACGGTGAAGGTCCCTTATCACTCGTGTGACCTAGCTACATATTGTCCGTATCTCTCGGTTTTTCGAAGGTTCAAACGAGAAGTACTTCACTTTCTAATAATTTATTTCATTCCTTCAATAGTCAATTATGATTCAAAAACCAGCTACAATACATAAAATATGCTGAAATATAAAAACGCCAATAAAAATATGAATTATTTACATACAACTTACATAATTACATTCTCAATCTAATCACATCATCAATTTAACTTATCCTCCCCAAATTATTCTATTCAATACTTTCTTGATATTACACAAAGCCATCTTCCTAATTTGGTCTTACATGTAAACTTATACCAATTCTCATTAAAATGTCTAGCCATTATCGAACATTATAATTATATTGGAAAATCAATACTAAAGTATTCATAACTAAAATTTCAATTTAACATTCAAACTTGCATCATTAAATGCTTATTAAACATATGAACTTACCTCGATACCAAAACGGTCATTTTACCAACTTTCCCAATTTTCGATTTTCCTCCCATTCTAGGTCCAAATCTCATTTTTCGGGGTATAAGACATCACATTTCACTTATTTAATTAAGGTACTACTCAAAACAGTCCCTAACTCAAACTTTTGAAAAATTACAATTTTGCCCCTAAGCTTTGGCATAATTACCATTTTGCCCCTAGGCTTGAAAATTAAACTTCATCCCTTATTCTTATGTTTTATAACATGATGATCATTTTTTCCTTCTATGGAAACATCAAATTCTTGCTCTAACATGCACTTATGTACATTTGGTATTTTTGCCGATTATGTCGTTTTACTCGTTTTCACTTAAAATCGCTTAGTAAAAGTTATTTAACATAATTATAAGCTTCATATTCTGCCATAAAACATCCAAATAAACACATTTAACCTATGGGTATTTTTCAAAATATGAACCCTAGGTTAAATTATTGCTAGAATAAGCTAAATCAAGTTACCAGGACTCCAAAAACGTAAAGAACATGAAAAACGGGGCTAGAATGGACTTACCATGAAGCTTGGAATGCTTGAAAACCTTATCCATGGCTTCCCACATGTTAAATTCGGCCTAATCTTGAAGATGGACAAATTTGGCATTTAAATTTTGTTTTTAATTCATTTAATTCACTAAATTACCAAAATGCCCCTTAAAAAAATCTTTTGAAACATACCCATCCATGTCCATTTTTGTCCACCAACTTAACCAATGGTCTAATTATCATTTAAGGACCTCCAATTTAAAATTTCATAACAATTGGACACCTCTAACATGTAGAACTCAACTTTTGCACTCTTTACAATTTAGTCCTTTTGACTAAATTGAGTGCCCAAACGTCAAAATTTTCGAATGAGATTTTCACGAAATCATTTCGTGAAATTTTAGACCATAAAAATATAAATAAAATAAATTTCTCAACATCGAGTTTGTGGTCCCGAAACCACTGTTCTGACTAAGCCCAAAATCGGGCTGTTACAAGCTAGCTTAGGAGTACATGGACAAGACACACGGACGTGTCTAGTAGCCGTGTGAAAAAGTCAGTATATGGCTTTTGAGTGCACGGCCTTAGCACACGGGGGTGCTTGGTGGCCATGGATGTAAAGTCAGATTCGACCATGGCCAAGGTACATGGGCGTGCTTGGTGGCCGTGGATGTAAAGTCAGATTCGACCACGGGGAGGACACACGGTGTGCCCAGCAGCCGTGGGATGCACACGGCCTGCCTACACGGTCGTGTAACCCCTAAAACTTAGAAAAGTTTTAAATTTTTGTGAAATTTTGTATGTGTTCCGGTTTAATCCCGACCCGGTTTATAAACATGTTTTAGGTCTCGATGACCTACTAAGGGGACACTATGTTTGAGGTTGATATACAGTTGTATGACATTTTTGTAAATGTTTCCGATCTGTCCGGTAACGTCGTTAACCCTAGTCCGATGATGGATACGGGTTAGGGGTGTTACATTATATGATTGGTAGCTCTGCTACAATATTGGTTAGTGCCACAACCGGTGCTACAGAAGGAGTGTAGGGATGGGTGGGTCGATTAAATCCCCACAGGCGTGCAGGGTCGGACAGGAGATGGAGTGCAGGGTTGGTACGGGCATTAATGCATTGCATATATGGATTTTAATATTGAAATGGGCTTAGGCCCAGATAAATATGATATGTGACGTTTGACATGGGTTAAGGCCCAACTGAGGCTATTATGGGCTAAGGCCCAAATACCACCGCTACTGTGTTGGGCTTGGGCCCACATTGGTGACTGTAATGGGCTTAGGCCCAGATTGTTGTGATTCATGTTTTTACCGAAGAGGGGTGTACACACCGAAGCCAGTAAACTCATCCCCTTTGTTTTTAATTTTTCAGGTAATCCTCAGTAGGCGGTTCGACGTACGGGAGTACTCGGAGGTGTCCACATTACGAGCAGCTTGAATCTTAGTATTCTATTTTACTTACTTAAACCATTTTCTTATTGGGTTGTAATAAGGCCTCCCTTAAATTCTGATTTTTAAATTGGGATTTTCAGGTTATTATGTTTTAAATCTGCTATAAGTTGAACACGGTTTTCCCAAAACGATAATTATTTTCAAAACACTACATTTCCGCAACTCAATCTTTTTGGATAACACGTCTTCGTAAATCATTGTTTTAAATTAAGCTCTCGCAACAACAAGGTTTTAGAGATAATAATGTTTTACAAGAGAGTGACTGTTAATAAACCCCGTTTTGAAAATAAGCAAATGAAATTCGAGGTTTTTAAATTTATAACTTTTAATAAACATCGATTAATAATAAACAAACGCAAAATGAGACTTTAGTTTTTTTAAAATATCAAGAAGGGTTTTCGATGTAACAACGGTTTTTGAAAAACACCTCAATGTGACACGCCAGATTCGGGCCTAACTTCTAGGCCAGATTGGGGTGTTACATTTAATGGTATTAGAGCCAGGTTGCAAAACTCGGGCTGTGAAATGGGCTTTAGTCTTTTATTTTAAGATGTTTACAAATGATTTTGAAGTGGTTTTGGAAGATTTTTGTGTGGCACACTGAGTCTCCAGCGTCGGACCAAGTAAGTTCTCTTGATACTGAAATCTGTTTTAAACTGTTATACTGTAGATAGTTATTGGGCTTACTTTAGATGATAGACTATACTAAGACTCCTAGTTAGAGTAAAACTGAGGCCCGTAGGAGACTAAAACTGTAGTGAGCTTGCGATTGCGAAAACAACTCTTATCTACTACTTCCATAAAACATTTGTTTAATTACTGGAACTATGAGCTAAGTTCATAAAATTTCTAATTCAAATAATACGCGAAGTGATAATGAGCGCTAGAAGGGGTGCAAGAGGTCGCGGTAGAGGTCGTGGAACTGCTAGGGCTGGGTCTTCAGCGTTAGACCACATGCCCAATGTCAAGGCGAGAGAAGCACTGACTTCACTAGTAACCGAGACAGGGTTATTCGACCAAGCTGCTGGGGATGACGCACTGTCTCAAGCGATGCTGCGTATTTTGGAAAGAGTTGCTGGGTCTGTTGAGGCTAATACCGTTATTGGGGGCCGTGGGTCGGTTACGGAATGACTCCGGTCCAATGGAGCAGAGATCTTCAGGGGAGTTTCTGGGGTGGCCCCAAGTGTGGCGGAGTACTGGTTGGAGGCCACCGAAAGAATTATGGACGACCTATACTGCACGCCGGAACAAAAGTTGAAGGGTGCCGTGTCTTTGTTGAGGGATGAAGCCTACCAGTGGTGGCTTACGGTAAAAGAGGGTACCCCATCTAATCGATTGACCTAGGAATTCTTCAAGTCCACATTTCAAGGAAGGTATGTGGGCGCTAGCTATGTCGACGCTCGTAGGAAAGAATTTCTTAATCTTGTTCAAGGTGACAAGTCTGTGGCTGAGTACGAGGCAGAATTTTTACGACTTAGTCGGTATGCTCAAGGGATTGTGGCAACAGAGTCTGAACGTTGTGTTCGGTTCGAAGATGGCCTCAGGGACAGTTTCTGAGTGTTGATAGCTCCACAGAGGGAGTGGGACTTTGCTGCATTGGTAGAGAAAGCTAAGATCGCTGAAGATGTGAAGCGCTCTGAGCGCTTTAGTAGGGAAAGAGAAAGGGGCAGAAACAAGAGGGATTCTGAGCATTCTGACTCTGATCAGAGATTTAAGAGAAGGGCTAGAGTAGATGGGCCAGTTAGAGCTGGGCCCTCTGTTGCTACTACTGGGTTACCACCTTGTGCTACTTGTGGGAAAGGTCATGTGGGCGAGTACTGGAGAAGGATAGGGGCTTGTCTGAGTTGTAGTTCCATGGAACATCGTCTCAGAGAGTGTCCCAGAAGACCAGATCAGAGGCAGGCTTTCGGTAGGGGTAATGTACAGCCACTGAGGGGTGGACAGTAGCCGCCTAGAGGCCGTGGGCATGCTAGGGATGGAAACAGTTTGGTCCGTGGAACTCCAGGTAGAGGTGCTGGTTATACGGAGGCAAGGCAACCAGCATTGGTTTATGCAGCACGTCGCCAAGAGGACGGAGACGCTCCAGATGCGAATACTGGTACGTACTTTACCCATAGTGTACTATTTACCTAATTTGTAATTAGGACTAAAGTGCGCAGCAGAAGCATAGCGGTATAACCGGTATTGTGCGGCTATTAGATAGTTGGAAATTTTGAGGACGAAATTTCTTTAAGGGGGTAGAATTATAACTTCCCAAAAATTAGGGGTTTGTGATTTTTGTATAATTGCATGTTGTGCTAGCTCTGTGGGTTATTTAAGTGTAATTGGGGGTTCTAGGGAGGCCTGGGTTCGAGTCCAAGCCTTGGAAAAATTTTGGTTTTTGGGCTCTTTAGTGGAGAGGGCTATTGGAGGCAGGACTTATTTAATTTAAAGTGTGGTTTTTTATCACAAGTTGGCCTTGTGGTAGGATGGATGTGGCGTCAATGGGAGAGCTAGGGGGAAGGAGTTCGAATCTCACAAAATGCAATTGGTGGCTTTTATTTTTGTGTTTTGGGAGAGGAGGAAGCAGAGTTGGGATCAAACTCTGCCTTGGAGGTTGGAGAATGAGTCAAACACTTTGAATGGGAGGTGGAGAGCAATTTAAGGAGCAAAAAGGGGAGAAAATCGTGGGATAGGGGAGAGTGGTAGAGTCGGCTAAATTTGGGAGTGTGTGGGGATGAGAATTTCGGCTGAAGAGGGGCTTGGGTAGCATATTCTATCTTGAGTGAGGTAGAGTGCCGATTTTCTCAAGTGTTCTTTTGAGAGAATTTTTACTTCTTGCATTTTTCGGCTATAGCATTTCGGGTCTCTTTGCTTCATTTTCTTTTGTCGAAACCTCAATTTCTCTATTCTTTTCTTCTCATCTTCTTCAAAAATTCTTCTTCACTTGTTGTTACCAAACATCTGTTGCCGAATTCTTCTTCTGATCTCTTTTCTTCCAGTAGCCGAATCCTTCCTACACCAACTCTTCATCTTGTGTTCGCTAAGTGGTAAGTCCCCACTCCCACATTCTTTCTTTCCCTCTTTGTATCATTTTTCTTTCTTTGACCGAATGCCACACTCTCTTGTTTATTATTCTTTCTCCCCTCTCTGCTTAGCATAAACCGAAACTCTTCCTGGGGTGTAGACCGAATTCTTTAGCAAAACAACGGGCGTAGGTCGTCAACTTTGGTTTTGGTAAGGGTGAAGTTGTTTGATTACCTTGTTTGTATGATGCTAATGTTATTCATGTGACCTTTCTTTTGTAGAGTTAGCATCGGTTCCCTTCTTTCTTGTGGGAGGGCCGAATGTTGGTTAGATGCTAACCTCTTTGGTGCATCAATTGCTTTCTTTTAGGAACTCGTGGTGGTAGCCAAGGAGCAAGGCCGAATATCGGTACTCTGTAAGGGGGACCAGGTCTTGTGGTAAGTGATTCTAGTGGTGTAGTAAATTCAGGTTTATGAATTCTTTTGAGAAGTTAAGATTAACTCTTGATCAATGTTTTTCTTAGGGGCAACGAGGAGTAGTTCTTCTGACAAATCTAAACCAGGTGTGTACTCACACCATTTCAACTGTAGATCGGCAAATGCCGAAAAACCTAGGTATCGGCAAATGATGCCACACGAGCGTGCGGTCGCATGTGTGGTGGACCGAGCCCACGAGTGTGGGCGTAAGACACTTGAGGCCACTATGAGCATTCTCATGGGCTTAGGTCATTTTGGGCATCATGTGGCTAAAATGGGCCGAGTATGCCCAACGGGCCCATGGGCCCTACGCGAGTAAATCTTGTGAACGGATAGGAAATAAGGAGCCGGCCATGGCGATCACATGGCCAAAGGTCGTTTTGGGCTGAATGGGCCTCACGAGAGTGTGGGCCCACCTGGGCCGAGTTTCGGGCTTTGGGCCCAAATACAACGTTTTGGTTAAATAAGTCATTTTGACGCTCGAGGCGACTGTAGACCCTTGGAAAGGGCGTAAAATTAATAAAATACCCTCGAAGGGTAAAATGACCGAAATACCCCTAGAGGGTAAGATGACCGTTATGCCCTGAAGGGCAGAATGACTAAAATGCCCTACATGTTATATGATTGTTACCGTATGTTAATTATGGTATGTTGCATTCATGTGTTATTATGTTGCATGGGGTTGGGATATTGGTTACGGAGGAAGTTCTGATAGGATCGCATGGTCGCTTGACGACTGTGGATCCACCGATGGCCTTAAGCCGATTATATGATTGGCAGCTTTGCTGCAATATTGGTTAGTGCCGCAACCGGTGCTACAGAAGGAGTGTAGGGACGGGTGGGTCGATTAAATCCCCACAGGAGTGCAGGGTTGGACAGGAGATGGAGTGAAGGGTTGGTACATGCATTAATGCATTGCATATATGGATTTTAATATTGAGATGGGCTTAGGCCCAGATAAATATGATATGTGACATTTGACATGGGTTAAGGCCCAACTGAGGCTATTATGGGCTAAGGCCCAAATGCCACCGCTACTGTGTTGGGCTTGGGCCCACATTGATGACTGTAATGGGCTTAGGCCCGGATTTTTGTGATTCATGTTTTTACCGAAGAGGGGTGTACACACTGAGTTTTCGTAAACTCACCCCCTTTGTTTTTAATTTTTCAGGTAATCCTCAGTAGGCGGTTCGACGTACGGGAGTACTCGGAGGTGTTCACATTACGAGCAGCTTGAATCTTAGTATTTTAGTTTACTTACTTAAACCGTTTTCTTATTGGGTTGTAATAAGGCCTCTCTTAAATTCTGGTTTTTAATTTGGGATTTTTAGGTTATTATGTTTTAAATCTGCCATAAGTTGAACACAGTTTCCCAAAACGATAACTGTTTTCAAAACACTATGTTTCCGCAACTTAATGTTTTTGGATAACACGTCTTCGTAAATCATTGTTTTAAATTAAGCTCCCGCAACAACAAGGTTTTAGAGATAATAATGTTTTACAAGAGAGTGATTGTTAATAAACCCCATTTTGAAAATAAGCAAATGAAATCTGAGGTTTTGAAATTTATAACTTTTAATAAACGTCGATTAATAATAAACAAACGCAAACTGAGACTTTAGTTTTTTTTAAATATCAAGAAGGGTTTTCGACGAAACAACGGTTTTCGAAAAATACCTCAATGTGACATGCCAGATTCGGGCCTAACTTCTAGGCTGGGTTTGGGGTGTTACAGGCATTTTTATTCTTGGCCTTACTTTGTTTCAATCCCTTTATGTGCCAAAGCCGAACTTTGCTCCTCCTCTTTCTATCCTTAACCGTATACTCTCTGAGTGCTCTTAATTTCTCCACATTCTCTGGCCGAATCTTTACTCTTCTCTTCTCCTCTCCTCCATTCTCATTCTCCTCCCCTTTTTATAAGTTCTTACATTTTTTTCTCTAACCTTTGTCGAATACTGAACTCTGTTCTTCGTCCTTCTCTTTTGGGATACTTGGCCGAATATTCTCTTGTTCTCTTAGTGGTATTATCGTATCGGCTTACAAAAGTCTTCTGACAAAAAGGGTAAGTGCTCAAGGTTTTTCTTCTGGTTTCTCCTTAACGTTAAGGGCCCTTTCTTCTTCTAACATCATATGTTTCCTGCCATTTTCAAATAGGAGTACCGTTGCCCAATTTTATCTCCATCATTCCTAGTACTTTCGGTTTCAGCCCTTAAAGGGGTGTAGGCCGATTATTTTTCTCTTCAACTAGTGACTTTGCACTATCAGTGAGGACTCGTTTAGCTTAAACTATTCGTTTGAATGGGTGTTTGACAAGATCCGATTCTTATGCAGGGTTTCTCTAAGGCCTAGTGGATAATCTCTAGCAACGGAATAGGAGTATGGCCTTTTGATTGATCAAGGTAGGGATTTAGAGTCTCTTTGATTAGTATAAGAGTGAAAAGATTTATTAAGTATTGGTCTTGTTCAAAAGGGACTAATGAAGAAATGTGATGAATGTAGGTTGGTGCTCAAGAGTTTTTGCAAGTGTTCGCAAACAGGTGTGTACACACCCTGATCTGACTGTAGCACGACAAAAGCCGGAAAGTCAGAAATACGGCGATTGAGGCCACATAGGCGTGCGAACGCTCGTGCGGTGAACCAAGCCCACGAAACATGAGCGTTTGACTGTAGAGGCCACCATGAGCGATCTCATGGGCTTAGGCCGTTTTGGGCCACGTTGGCCCGATATGGGCCGTGTGGGCCCAATGGGCTCGTGGACCCTACACGGGCAAATCTCAAGGACATGTGGAAATTATTTGACCCGGCTGTGTCGTTCACATGGCTAAGGTCGTTTCTGGGCTTACCAGGCCACACGGGCATGTGGGCCCACATGGGCCACATAATGGGCCTTGGGCCCATTCACACTATTGACGGTTAAGGTAAGATTACCGAAATACCCCGGTAGGGTAGAATTATCGAAATACCCATGTATGGTAGAATTACCAAAATACTCTTGTAGGGTAAAATGACCGTAATACCCCTATAAGGTAAAATGACTGAAATACCCCCATAGGGTAAAATGACCGTAATAACCCCATAGGGTAAAATGACCGAAATACCCCCATAGGGTAAATGACCGAAATACCTCCATAGGGTAAATGACCGTAATGCCCCTGTAAGGTAAAATGACCGTAATACCCCTGTAGGGTAAGATGACCGTAATGCCCCTGTAGGGTAAAATGTCCGTAATGCCCCTATAGGGTAAATGACTATTTTGCCCCTTGAGGGTAAATGACTGACTTGTGCTATGATTTGACTGATTTGACTGTGATTGTATGACTATGATTTGATTGACTTAACTGTGAATGATATGATTTTTGGGCCAGACATTCTGCATACATAACATACTGCATGGGGTTGGGATATTGGTTATGGAGGAAGTACTGTTCTGATAGGATCGCACGGGTCGCACGAGACGATTGTGGACCCAGTAATGATCTGTTAAGGTCGCACGGGTCGCACGAGACAACTGTGGACCTACCGATGGCTTTAAGCCCGTTAATCTGATTATGGCTCTATGCCAACCTAATTATGGCTCTATGCCGTCTTGATTATGACTTTTTGTCGATCATATTTATCCATGGCTGTGTGCCGATCGTAATTATTGATGACTTTGTGTCAATCATACTTACCCATGGCTGTGTGCCAGTTATATTACCGTAGCTTATGGCTATGTGCCGATCTTATTACAGTTACCGATGGCTATGTGCCAATTATGAGACCGATACTGAAGGCTTGAAGCCACATATATACTAGCAGCTTTGCTGCGATTTTGGTTAGTGCTGCAACCGATGCTAACACATGGAGTGTAGGGATGGCGTGGGTGATTTATTCCCCACAGGTAGTGCAGGGTTGGACGGATGCAAGTGCAGGGTTGGATGGGTTTGCATGCATCATGCATCATTCATACCGAGATCAGCATCGTGATGGGCTAAGCCCAATTGATTCTCAATTATGAGTTGTGACCCAAATGATATTGTTTTGGGCTTTGGCCCACATATACTCTGGCCCGAATCTGATCATCATTATTGTTAAAGGGCTCAGGCCTAGACTGATTTTGTTTTTGTATGCTGACTGTTTCTTTAATAAGGGGATTACACATTGAGTTTTCGTAAACTCACCCCGTTTTTAACCTTTCAGGTAATCCCCAGCGTTAGACAGTCTGGAGCTGCAAGGGACTCGGAGAGGGCCACACAACTGCACTTCTGTTTTGCTCATTCACTTAAGCACTTTGATTTTGATTCGGGTTGTAATAAGGCCTCTATAATTTTCTGGATTTTAAATTTGGGATTTTATTGATTGTGATTTATATCCGCTAGAAGTAGAACACGATTTTCCAAAATAATAACATTTTCGAACACTACGTTTCCGTAACTCAATTTTTTAAATATCACGTTTTCGTAAATCATTTGTTTTAAATTAAGCTTCCACAACAAATAAGGTTTTAAAGGTAATAACATTTTAAAAGGGAACAACTTTTTAATAAACCGTGATTGATAATAAACAAACGCAAACTGAGGCTTTGTGCAAGTTTTAAATGGCAAGAAGTTTTTCTTTAAGGAGGGGTTTTCAATGAAAACATGGTTTTCAAAAAACACTTCAATGTGACACGCCAGATTCAGCCATAACGTCTATGCCAAGTTTGGGGTGTTACATTTAATGGTATCAGAGCTTAGTTGCAAAACTCCACTGTGGAATGGGTTTTCAAATTTTTGGGTTTCAAAAGGTTGTTTTCGAATATGTGAAGTATTTTGAGATACTTCTTCTGAAAAGTGTGGCACACCGAGTCTCCGGTGCCGAATCCGTAAGTTTTCTGAATACTTTTGTCTGTTTTGAAATTGAAACGCGGTAAGTTAGGAAATACTGTGACTACTTTAGAGATTAGACTATACTACTCTAGTTAGATTAAATTGAAACACTTGAGTTTAGATTTGGTATTTATTCTTTGTGTGTTTGGAAATGGTTGGATGTGATGATTTGGGGTATAGAAATTATAGTTTATCTACTCCAATGGTTAGATGTTTTGGGTGTGTGTAAGAGCTTTCAAGATTAATTAAAAGTGTATTAGTGTGTTGGGATCAGAGTACGCAGCGGGAGCGTAGTAGGATAGTCTGGGTGGTACGACTATCATGTTATTTGGAAATTTCGGGGACGAAATTTCTTTAAGGAGGGGTGAATTGTAACGCCCTGAATTTGGGCTTAGAAGAAATAGGCTGTAACACCCCTAACCCGTGTCCGTCACCGGATTGGGGTTACAAGGCATTACCGGTCATATCACAGTTCATACATATATTCATTACATTTCACAACTCAAAAAAATTTAATCAATCCAGGCTCGTAACTTAATCAAATATCGAATTTTAAAAAGAAACATAACATTCAAAACCTTGCATAGTTAAAAACATGATCCAGCATCTATCTAAACATATCATATAAAGAGCATATAACAAAACCACTATTCAATTTATCATATGTAACACCCCAAACCAGGCCCATGCTGTATGACCGGATCTGGCATGTCACATGAAGAAAACGTGTAAAGAACTTGTGATTTTTATTAAAGTTGTTGTTATTTGTTTATAGTTAAGAAAACAAGTTTGATTATAAAAACTACTAATCTCGAGAGGTTGATTGATGAATTGAAAATTGAACTAGTGAACTTTAAAATCGTGACTTTTGAAAAAAACGTTGATAAAATCCGAAGGAAAATCCAGTTAAATTATTTATACTTATTTGTTATGAAATCCGTTTGTTGTTAATCAATTTTGGAAAACCGTTATTTATGATCTCAGAAAAATCCTGTTTAAAACAATTCAAGAAAATAATAAGTACGTCAAAACATAAAGCAAATTAAAACATATCCCAGAGGCCTTATTACAACTTTAAACCCAAAATAGTAAAAGTAATGAAATAAAGCACAAAGAAGTTTACTAATGTTCGAAAACATTATTTTCAAAGTATGGCCTCCGCCGAGTCATCCATCGGCCCAAGTCCTTATCACTGAGCATTACCTGCAAGTATTAAGAAAGAAAAGGGGGGTGAGTTACAAGAACTCAATGCATAATCCCCTTACCGTCATCCACTGGGCCCGAACCCGCATAGCAACATCTTGGGCCTAAGCCCATTTACATAACAGTAATCAAATGAAATGAATGCAACCCAACCCATCCATCAATCACACCCCCGACCAGCCAATCACACCTGTGGGGATCAAGTCAACCCACCCCGCCACTCACACCAAATTTGCAGTCAAGCTGCTATAATATATTATTATTGTGGCCATGCCACTGAAATCATAAGTAAGCACAATAATAAACGAATTGTGGCTATGCCACCGGCCTACACTACTCTCCATACAATTTTTGCCAACCCATGCAATATGTAAAGATGCAACATAATAAAAATTATATCCACATATATAAAAACCATTAATCTAGTGAAATATTTCGGTGAATCGGCCCATTAAAGCACTTTGGTAATTCGGCCCACTAAGGCATTCTAGCACATCGGCCCATCGAGGGTATTTTGTTAAATTAGCCCATAGGGGCATTTTTGTAAAAATAGCCCATTAAAGCTTTTTAGTAATTCGGCCCATAAGGACATTTTTGAAATTTAGCAAATTAATATCGATTTCGACAGATCTTTAGAAATAATGTTGTTTAAGCAAGTTATTCGATTCATGCCATAATACGGTTATTAGATTTGTAAGCAACAACGATCTATTTTTCAAACATGATGGTGAATCACAGATTTACAGGATTTCGGTGTGAGATTACACACCTGATTACGGTAAGGACTAAACCTTCTTAATCGTCGGCACCTATGTCACCATAACACTCGATTAACTAGCAAGAGATAGTGTCTTAATCCAAGTCTAAATCAAACGATCTAAAGAAATGCTTACCCTTAGTATCGTGAACGACTACAATTTGCCTACTCTCACCAGAAGATGGTCCACAACCTGGTGGAAAATCCCGAACTGTCGATACCGCCCTACGTTTGAACTTGGGAGCAGAGATTGCAAGTCCACTCCCTTTTTGCCCTCCTATCGATTTTCCCTTAGAACGGCTACCACTTGCCTCCATTGGAAGAGTCTCGGTCAGAATAATATTACAATAAGAGAAAGTAGTTGTCTAAGGAGAGGGTTTCGGCTTACCACTACTTCCAAAAGATCAAAGAGTAGAGGGGAACGAGTTGTTTAGTCCCTTAACGATGATGAACCCAATTCTACCGATTCGACTTATGGCTACGGATGAGTTAGCAAAGATATGAGATTCGACACCCCACTAGAATGCTACAAAAGAAGAGATGATCACGATATGAGGGAGTAGGAGAGAGTGATGTTTCGGTTTAGAAATAAAGTGAACCAACCGAATGATGAGGGTCACACATTCGGCTATGGAGAAAATAGGATGAAAGGAAGAGAATGAAGCCACTTACCCGATTCAGCCAAGGAAGAAAATGGCCCACACGAAAAAGAGAGAGAGAAAATAAGATGCTTAAGAGATTCGGCTTTTTGGAGAGGAAAGAACAAAGGGAGATTTGGTCTCCAGGTATGTCGTCTAACGAAAAGAGAAAAAGAAAGCTATGGCAAAGATGAGAAGAAGAACAGAAAATGCTCCCTAATAGTCACGGTTTTAGGCAAGGAAAAGAGGTACCAAATGGTAAAAAGAAAAGACCTTCAAATGAAACCAAAAACTCCTCAAAAAGTCTAACAAAAATTCGACACAACCACCCCTTACCAAAATCGATTACACCCTCCACCAAAAAGTCTTAGTTGACCAAAATTCCTTCCCCAAGCAACTCCTAAAATTCAGCCAACATATCCCCCTTTATCTCTTTCCTTTATTTCTTTCCTTATTTTCTCCTTGATCTCCTCCTTACTCTTCTCCTTAGTGTTCTTTCCATCATTAGAAAGTCTTCCTTACCTTCTTTAGAGTCTTGGCCGACACTTACCATCTTCCACCTGATTAGCACAAAAATTAATCCAAAATTTGCAATAGGTGGGATTCGAACTCCACCCCTTAAACCCCTTCATGTGACGCCTCACCACCTTGCTACTAGCTCCTCTTGTGCTAGCAAAATACACACTTATTCCCTTATGCCTTGACGCCACTTACCTTCTCCCCCTTAAGTGCATAAACACAAAAATTCTACCAAGGCCCAACTCAACCCCAAGCCTTCTTAGGGTCCCTAAACATACAAAACTGACACTCTTAGCTAGCCTAACGCATGGTATTATGCAAAACATAAAATCCCGAATGTCAGGATGTTACAATTCTACCCCCTTAAAGAAATTTCGGCCTCGAAATTTACCTTATTAAAAGAGATGAGGGTATTATTACCGGATCGTGTCCTCAGGCTCCCATGTAGCTTCCTCTGACCCGTGATTACGCCATAATACTTTGACTAACGGAACTGACTTCCTTCTTAGCACCTTAATATCCTGATCTAAAATCAGCACTAGCTCTTCTTCAAAAGACAAGTCAGGTATTATCTCAACTTCCTCCACTAGCACTACATAAGACGGATCCGAACGATAACGCCTTAACATCGAGACATGGAATACGCTATGTATCTGACTTAACTCCAGAGGTAACTCGAGCTGATAAGCTACTGGCCTTACACGCTTCAATATTCGGTAAGGACCGATAAATCTGGGGCTCAACTTACCCTTCTGTCCAAATCTTAAGACTTTTTTTTCCAAGGTGAGACCTTCAAAAAGACCCGATCTCCCACTGAAAACTCTATCTCCTTCCGCTTCAGATCTGCATACGGTTTTTGTTTATCCGAGGCTTCTTTTAACTAAGCTCGAATTACCTTAACTTTTTCCTCTGTCTCCGAGATTAACTCTTGATCCAATAACTGTCGCTCTCCCAGCTCAGTCCAACAGGTATGAGTACGACACCTACGACCATGCAACGCCTCGTAGGGTGCCATCTGGATGCTGGATTGATAACTATTGTTGTATGCAAACTCTGCCAATGGTAGAAAATCTTCCCAACTACCCCTGAAGTCGATCACACAGCCCCTTAACATGTCTTCTAGAATCTGGATTACTCTCTCCGACTGACCATTAGTCTGCGGATGAAATGCCGTGCTGAAATTTAGTTTTGTACCCAAAGCTTCATGTAAACCTAGGATCCCTGTCTGATATAATAGACACTGGTACCCCATGCAACCTCACGACTTCTGCTATATACAACTTGGCCAACTTCTGCAACGTATAATCCGCATTTAACGGTAGGAAATGAGCAGACTTCGTTAACCGATCCACTATTACCCATACTGAATCTTTCTTAGTAGGCATTAAAGGTAACCCACTAACAAAGTCCATCGTTATCCTTTCCCATTTCCATAGTGGGATTTTCACCTGTTGTAGCAACCTTGAAGGCAGTTGATGTTCCGCCTTCACCTGTTGACATGTCAAGCACTTGCTCACGAAATCAGTAACCTCCCGTTTCAACCCTGGCCACCAATACTGCTCACAGAGGTCTCGGTACATCTTGTTTCCCCCAGGGTGCATAGCATAAGGGCTACTATGCGCCTCCCGCAGAATCATATGTCTCATTTTAGAATCCCTCGGCATACAAACTCTTCCGCGGAAACACAATGCTCCATCACTATTTAATCCAAAGTCCCCTATCTCACCACTTTCCACTTGCTGAAGTCGAGAACCCAACAATTCATCCGAGAACTGCTTTTTCTTAATCTGACCTACCCATGCAGGCTTCACCTGAAGTTTAGCTAACAGACTACCATCTTCATAAAGGCTGAGATGAGCAAACATCGCTCTCAAATTCGATATCACCTTACGACTCAACGCATCTGCCACTACTTTAGCTTTACCTGGGTGATACTCAATTGAGCAGTCATAATCTTTCAACAATTCTATCCACCTCCGTTGTCTTAAATTCAACTCCTTACGGGTAAGGAGGTACTTGCACTCTTATGGTCCGTGTAGATAATCGACTTCTCCCCGTGCAGATAGTGTCTCCAAATCTTCAGAGCAAACACCACTGCAGCCAACTCAAAATCATGTGTGGGATAGTTCGCCTCATGCGGTCTTAATTGACGAGATGCATAAGCCACCACTTTCCCCTCTTGCATCAACACACATCCCAAGCCCGTGTGTGACGCATCACAATAAACAATAAACTCTTTCTGGCCCTCAGTGAATTAATATCTTTGGCGCTTCGCCGAATCTTCTTCAATTTCTCAAAGCTCTCTTGCTATTTATCTGACCAAACAAACGGTACTCCCTTACGCAACAGCTTAGTTAAAGGTGCAAAAATCAACGAAAACCCCTCAACGAACTGCCTGTAATACCCAGCCAAACCTAGAAAACTCTAAATTTCGCCATCGACTTGGTGGCTTCACCCAAAGATGACCTCGATCTTACGGGGATCAACTCTAATTCCCTTGGCAGACACAACATGCCCCAAAAAGGTCACTTCCCTCAGCCAAAATTCACACTTACTGAATTTTGCATACAGCTGCTTCTCCCTCAATATCTGCAATACAACCCGTAAATGCGAATCATGCTCCTTTTCAGTCTTTGAGTACACCAAGATGTCATCTATGAACACCACCACAAATCGGTCTAGATAGGGTTGGAAGACTCGGTTCACCATGTCCATAAATGCAGCTGGTGCATTTGTCAACCCAAACGGCATCACCAAGAACTCGTAATGCCCACAACGAGTTCGGAACGCAGTTTTATGAATTTCTGCCTCCTTGACCTTTAGTTGGTGATACCCCGATCTCGAATCTATCTTCGAGAAGACCGAAGCTCCTCGCAGCTGATCAAACAGGTCATCGATCCTCGGTAACGGGTACTTGTTCTTGATCGTCAACTTATTCAATTGTCTATAATCGATGCACATACGCATCGACCCATCCTTTTTCATAACGAACAAAACCGGCGCTCCCCACAGTGACACACTTGGTCGAATAAACCCACAATCCATCGGCTCCTGGATCTGAGCTTTAAGTTCCGCTAGCTCCTTCGGTGCCATTCTGTAAGGAGCAATGGACACCGGAGCCGTTCCTGGCAACAGCTCAATACAAAATTCAACTTTCCGATCTGGAGGCAATCCTGGAAGCTCCTCGGGAAAGACGTCTAGAAACTCTTTCACTGTTCTAACACTCTCTACCGACAACTCTTTGGTATCCAAAGCACTGATAAAGGCTAAGAACGCTTCACACCCCTTTCGTACCAACCTTTCTGCCTTTAAAGCAGATACCACATTAGATAAATAATTTCTTCTTTCACCTATCATCATCACTTCCTTATCCTCTGAAGTTCTTAGTACCATACGCTGCAAAGCCACGGTCCAAGTTCGCACGATGCCTAACCAGCCAGTCCATGCCCAATATAAGGTCGAACTCCCGAAACGGTAGTTCCATCAAATCCGCCAGAAATTCTACTCCCTGAACTTCTAAGGGCACATCCCTAAACAACTTATTTACTACCACCGACTGTCCTAAAGGGCTAATCACAGTTGCTTCTCTAGCAGTAATCTCAGATCTAATATTCAAAGTTCCAGACACAGCACATGCAACATACGAATGGGTGGATCCTATGTCTATAGAGCAGAAAAAGGTACATCAGATATGAAAAACGTACCGGTTATGACATCCGGTGCATCGCCATCCTCTCGACGCCTAACCGCATAGACCAACCCTGGTTGTCTCGCCTCTGTGTTACCCCTGTTATCGGTATCTCTACTCGGTGCACCCTGACCTCGTCCTAACCCATTACCACCTCGACCTGGCCCACGGCCTCTCGATGGTCTGGCCGAGTGCCCTCTTTGGGCTGCGCAAATGCATTATTTAACTACCTGAGTCTGAGTAGGCTCTCGAGGGCAATCCCTAAACCGATGGTCTTTGGATCTACATCTGAAACAACCTCCAGTTCTCTTCCAACATTCACCCGAGTGAAGTTTTCCACAATCCACACAAGGCTGTAACTGATTGGTAGTAGCTGGAGCACTCACTCAAACTGGTCCCTCATTCCTAGGCCTTTTCTGATATCCTCTAGCAGGACCTGAGTACCCAGAGTCTCTCTTGTTCCTACCTCTATCCTTGTCTCGATTTTGCCGTTCCGAGTGTTTAACTTCCTCAGCTATCTTAGCTTTTTCCACCAGTGTAGCAAAATTCCTCTCCTTCTGTAGGGCTATCAGCACCCGTAACTTATCATGCAATCCGTCCTCAAAACGTACACAGTGTTCATAATTAGTTGGTACTATACCCCGGGCATACCGACTCAGACGCAAGAACTTCGCCTCGTATACTGCCACAGATCTACTTCCTTAAACCAGATTCAGGAATTCCTTTCTTCGGGCATCCACATAGCTAGCCCCGATATATTTCCCCTGGAATGCTGTCTTGAAGAAATCCTAGGTAATACGATCAGCCTGAGTGCCTTCCTGAACAGTGAGCCACCACTGATACGCCTCGTCTCTCAGCAATGACACAACCCCTTTCGGGCCTTTCACCATACAATCCAGATCATCCATAATTCGTTCCACCGCCTCAAGCCAGTACTCCGCTACACTTGGGGCTACACCCGAAATACCCCTAAAAACTTTGGCCCCATTCGATCTAAGTCGCTCAAATATCGACCCATGAGCTGCTGACCCAGTTCTAACCCTTTCTAGAACTCGCAACATCGCTTGGGACAGAGCGTCGTCCTCTCTCATTCGATCATGTGACCCGGCTTGATCATCGGTGACGTGAAAGCGTCCATTTCCGGCGTATGTCCAGATGCCTCAGATACAACTCTAGCACCTCGGCCTCTACCACGTCCACGTCTACCGCGTCCACATCCTCTAGCGCTCATGTTTGCTAAGTCGATTTAATCTGATTACGAATCTTATGAATCAGTATGCTATTCAATGTTTATTAAACAATGTTTTATGGAGTATAGGAAGTAAATTTGTTTTCGCAAAACGTATCTTAAAGTCTCAATCCTTATAGTTTCAGCTCCTAAGCTAAAAGTTCTAGAGTATTTCTATTTTGTGGAGTCTTCTTACCACAGTCATACCACAATAATCATAAAATGAAAACAAAAACTTACTGACTTGGTGTCGGATACCCGTGGTGCCATACTTTCTCTAAATCATGCATTCATAAATCAAATTTCAAATAGTTTTTGGAAAATATTTTTGAACCCAAACCACAGCCTAGTTTTGCAACCGGGCTCTGATACTATAAAATGTAACACCCCAAACTCGGCCCATGCGGTATGACCGGATCTGGCATGTCACATGAAGAAAACGTGTAAAGAACTTGTGTTTTTTATTAAAGTTGTCGTTATTTGTTTATAGTTAAGAAAAAAAGTTTGATTATAAAAACTACTAATCTCGAGAGGTTGATTGATGAATCGAAAATTGAACTAGTGAACTTTAAAATCGTGACTTTTGAAAAAAATGTTGATAAAATCTGAAGGAAAATCCAGTTAAATTATTTATACTTATTTGTTATGAAATTTGTTTGTTGTTAATCAATTTTGGAAAACCGTTATTTATGATCTCAGAAAAATCCCGTTTAAAACAATTCAAGAAAATAATAAGTATGTCAAAACATAAAGCAAATTAAAACATATCCCAGAGGCCTTATTACAACTTTAAACCCAAAATAGTAAAAGTAATGAAATAAAGCAGAAAGAAGTTTACTAATGTTTGAAAACATTATTTTCAAAGTATGGCCTCCGCCGAGTCATCCATGGGCCCAAGTCCTTATCATTGAGCATTACTGCAAGTATTAAGAAAGAAAAGGGGGTGAGTTACAAGAACTCAATGCATAATCCCCTTACTAGTCATCCACTCGGGCCCGAACCCGCATAGCAACATCTTGGGCCTAAGCCCATTTACATAATGATAATCAAATGAAATGAATGCAACCCAACCCATCCATCCATCACACCCCGACCAGCCCAATCACACTGTGGGGATCAAGTCAACCACCCCCCGCTCACACCAAATTTGCGGTCAAGCTGCTATAATATATTATTATTGTGGCCATGCCACCGAAATCATAAGTAAGCACAATAATAAACGAATTGTGGCTATGCCACCGGGCTACACTACTCTCCATACAATTTTCCCAACCCATGCAATATGTAAAGATGCAACATAATAAAAATTATATCCACATATATAAAAACCATTAATCTAGTGAAATATTTCGGTGAATCGGCCCATTAAAGCACTTTGGTAATTCGGCCCACTAAGGCATTCTAGCACATCGGCCCATCGAGGGCATTTTTGAAAACTGACCCATGGGGGCATTTTTGTAAAAACGGCCCATTAAAGATTTTTAGTAATTCGGCCCATAAGGACATTTTTGAAATTTAGCAAATTAATACCGATTTCGATAGATCTTTAGAAATAATGTTGTTTAAGCAAGTTATTCGATTCATGCCATATCACAGTTATTAGATTTGTAAGCAACAACGATCTATTTTTCAAACATGATGGTGAATCACAGATTTACAGGATTTCGGTGTGAGATTACACACCTGATTACGGTAAGGACTAAACCTTCTTGATCGTCGGCACCTATGTCACCATAACACTCGATTAACTAGCAAGAGATAGTGTCTTAATCCAAGTCTAAATCAAACGATCTAAAGAAATGCTTACCCTTAGTATCGTGAACGACTACAATTTGCCTACTCTCACCAGAAGATGGTCCACAACCTGGTGGAAAATCCCGAACTACCGATACCGCCCTACGTTTGAACTAGGGAGCAGAGATTGCAAGTCCACTCCCTTTTTGCCCTCCTATCGATTTTCCCTTAGAACGGCTACCACTTGCCTCCATTGGAAGAGTCTCAGTCAGAATAATATTACAATGAGAGAAAGTAGTTGTCTAAGGAGAGGGTTTCGGCTTACCACTACTTCCAAAAGATCAAAGAGTAAAGGGGAATGAGTTGTTTAGTCCCTTAACGATGATGAACCCGATTCTACCGATTCGACTTATGGCTACGGATGAGTCAGCAAAGATATGAGATTCGACACCCCACTAGAATACTACAAAAGAAGAGATGATCACGATATGAGGGAGTAGGAGAGAGTGATGTTTCAGTTTAGAAATAAAGTGAACAAACCGAATGATGAGGGTCACACATTCGGCTATGGAGAAAAGAGGATGAAAGGAAGAGAATGAAGCCACTTACCCGATTCGGCCAAGGAAGAAAATACCCCACACGAAAAAGAGAGAGAGAAAATAAGATGCTGAAGAGATTCGACTTTTTGGAGAGGAAAGAACAATGGAGATTTGGTCTCCAAGTATGTCGTCTAACGAAAAGAGAAAAAGAAAGCTATGGCAAAGATGAGGAAAAAAAAAAGAAAATGCTCCCTAATAGTCACGGTTTTAGGCAAGGAAAAGAGGTACTAAATGGTAAAAAGAAAAGACCTTCAAATGAAGCCAAAAACTCCTCAAAAAGTCTAACAAAAATTCGGCACAACCACCCCTTACCAAAACTGATTACACCCTCCACCAAAAAGTCTTAGTTGACCAAAACTCCTTCCCCAAGCAACTCCTAAAATTCGGCCAACATATCTCCCTTTATCTCTTTCCTTTATTTCTTTCCTTATTTTCTCCTTGATCTCCTCCTTACTCTTCTCCTTAGTGTTCTTTCCATCATTAGAAAGTATTCCTTACCTTCTTTAGAGTCTTGGCCGACACTTACCATCTTCCACCTGATTAGCACAAAAATTAATCCAAAATTTGCAATAGGTGGGATTCAAACTCCACCCCTTAAGCCCATTCATGTGACGCCTCACCACCTTACTACTAGCTCCTCTTGTGCTAGCAAAATACACATTTATTCCCTTATACCTTGACGCCACTTACCTTCTCCCCCTTAAGTGCATAAACACAAAAATTCTACCAAGGCCCAACTCAACCCCAAGCCCTCTTAGGGTCCCTAAACATACACAACTGACACTCTTAGCTAGCCTAACGCATGGTATAATGCAAAACATAAAATCCCAAATTTCAGGATGTTACATCATATATCAAATTTATTATTATAAATATATAAATACTATTGCACATATGACAAAATTTAAACTTCAAACAGACCAAACTTTACTATTAAAATTTTGACTTATTCATTTATACGGCATTGGTAATATAAAACATAATCAAACATACTTTGTTTACCATAATATCATGCACATATTTTCTAATGTCTAAACCATATCTACGCATAATTACTGAATCAATATTATCTTATTCCATTAATTAACCACATGGCATACTAGTCATACATACACATATACTCATTTAAACTAGTATCATTTCAATGACCAAATATATATTTCTTCTTTTGACCCAAGATCATGCGCAAATAACCATAATAAATTGAACCATTTGAACACAAATTAAATTAAAAGTACACCTAATTAGCATTCTTTAAATACATACATATAGCCATTCACTAACTATATATATATTGTCATCTAAGATAACTTTAATCCATAACATAAACCATACCACATATCCAATTATATGAGTCTAATACTTTAGCCGAATATTCTTATAAACATATTCCTCCATTTCTAAACCATTTCACCTATGCAAACATACCATTTCAAATCGACTCAAAGTAACTTTATCAAACTGTCAAATTTCCATAGTATAGATTAATAACCACATAATGAATACAACCAATTCCAAATTTACCAACCGTACCTATTTAGCCAATCATTCAAGCATAATGTATACACATACATTACCAATACAAATCTAATCCATATAACCTATACACATTCGGATATATAAATAGCTTCTAACCTTTATATTACACTTAGCGTTTTACTCATTTATTCATTCCACACATCTTAAGACTCTAATACCTAGTATGAACCAAGTTTATCACATTCATGTAACTTAAATATCCCATCCAAATGCAAGCTCAAATCATGATCCAATGTAGTCAAATTCGAGCATATAAATTAAACACATTAAGCACCCATTCACAAGCGCATAAAATCCAACTTAAGCAAATTGATCATAGACAAACCAACTTTAAACTAAACCGAACACAAGTATGGAAATTAAGCCATTTTCGCATGGCTATTTATATTTACATGACCAAAAATCAACATTTCAACTATGCTATACATGCCATATGCCCAAAATCAACTTAGTAAAATATCGAAAGAAAAGCAATCGATAGTGTGATAGGCTTTCTTGACGATCCCAGAGCTAAATAACGTAACTCCAAAATCTATAAAATAGAGATAAACAAAAACACACACCTGATAAGCTATTTAAGCTTAGTAAGTCTAAGCAAAAACATATATATAAACACTTGCATAATAACATTAGGTTAATAAGGCCGAATACCCCAAAATATTAAGCACAATTATCATTTAGTACCAAGATCACATTTTACATATACACATAAATACTATATAGCCGAATACACAAATTAACTATACAAGGCCGAATAAGTATGTTCACATAATCTATCACATAATTCACATAACATTTTATCATTTCAAATAACCAACTTACCTTGTTTCCATAAAAACAAATAACTAACACATACCTGAACCTGTAATTCAATTACACATTCGGTCTTTACTTCTCATTGCCCATTGAACCGTTCGGAATTAAAAAGGATACGCGGATAGTCGGAAGCTCGTACAATGCCAATGTCCCAGACGTGGTCTTACATGTAATCACATATCGATGCCCTTTGTCCCGAGCAGGTGGTCTTACACGAATCAAATACTGAAGCAACATATTGGCACAAATAGTGCATCATCGGATAAAACCGAAGCAACATAGTGAATCATCGGATAAAATCAAAGCAACATACTGGCACACATAGTGTATCATCGGATAATACCGAAGCAACATATTGGCACGCACAGTGCATCATTGGATAATACCGAAGTAACATACTGGCACACATAGTGCATCATCGGATAATATCGAAGTATAACCTGCACAATTTATAACCAACAAATTTTCAATATCATTATGTACTCATCTCACGATCTATCAATCCCAACCTCATTATTAGATATCAAATTATCAAATATCATTATATGCTTCAATTCAATTGAGATTAACAATATAATACCAATCAAGTCCAAATTTTCTATCCTACTCAACTCAATTTGGTTCAACGGGCACAGTGATGATATGAGATTATACAAGTTCGATACGAACTAGCACAGGTATTCATGTGAAGTACGAGATATGGTTTATATTTGATATATAAATACATGGCAAACATGATTGTGAATTATGTGTTAGGCTTTGGGCCAATTGGAGATGATATATGCTTTTATTTTTGTTTACCTAAATTGTGGATGATTTTGTAAGTTGTATTTATTAGCTATACGAACTTACTAAGCTTAATAGCTCACTCCGTTTTAATTTTCGTGTTTATAGTGATTTGGAAGCTCGCTCGGTTTGGAAGTCATCGGAGATTGCGTCACACTATCAAACTCTCATTTTGGGTACTTTAGATTGTGTATATTTTGGGTTAAATGGCATGTATAGGTGTTTTGGTTATGTGGCCTATATGTTTTGTTGTGTTTTGGCCATTTGATTTTGCTTGTAATGTGGTCATGTATTTTGGTGTGTATATATGTATAAATTGCCTTATGATATGTGATCTATAATTGCTTTATGAATGCCTTGTTTGTGCAATTGTGTTTGGGTACTAAGTGGTTGGAATTGAGATGAGTATGCATGATAAGTTCTAGGCATAAAGTCTCATATATGTATTTAACCTTTTAGGTAGACTTTGGAAGTGTGTTTGATGTGTGTTAAAGTGGTTAAGTGAATGTGCTTACGAATATCATGTTGTATGTGTGATAGTGCATGATATAAACTTGATATTGGATGGCTTTAAGCGCCTATTTATGCCATGGTTGTTTATGCATTGTTGAGTTTAGCTTGGCACCATTTTGGGTGAGGAAAATAGCTTGGAAAATAGCCTATTTTTGTCCACACGAGAAGAGACACGGGCGTGTGTCTCAACCGTGTGTGACACACAGCCAGGTGACACGGCCGTGTGTCCCCCGATACTTTATTTGAAACCAAGTCAGTAGCTTCACACGGCCTAGCACATGGGCGTGTGGCTTGGCCGTGTTGCACAAGTCAGTATACCCTCCAGTTTTCACACGGCCTAACACACGGCCTGGCACACAGGCGTGTGAGGCCATTTCGAAGGGTACACGGACTGGCACACAAGCGTGTGGTCTGGCCGTGTGACCCAAGTTAGAGAGTTACACGGGGTTGGACACAGGATGGGACACGGCCATGTGATCCCATTTCGAATGCCCATACAGCCTGAGACACAAGCGTGTCTCACACGGTCTCGCCACACGGGCGTGTGTCCCCTGCACTTTGAAAATTTTCCATGTTTTCTTAAAAATTTCTTAAGTACTCGGTTTAGTTTCAAACCACTTTTAATGTCTATTTTGGGCCTCGAGGGATCATATTAGGGACTTTATAAATGATTATGAATAGTTTTTGTTTTAAATGATAATTGTTTATGAAATGCTTAAATTTATAAGTTATAAGTCCGATAATGCTCCGTAACCCTATTTCAGCGTCAGATACGGGTTACGGGTGTTACACAATTGGTTGGCCATTGATAATTGTTACTTGAAATCCTCTCGATGATTTCATAATTCTCATTGTAAGACTTAGAAGCGTCCACTACCATCCTTGTGTGAGCATTACGACCATTATAAAACGTCTCAAGTTTGATGCAATATGGGATTCCGTGATGAGGGCACTTCCGTAATAATTCTTTGCACATTTCCCATGCCTCATACAAGGACTCATCATCAATTTGTTGGAAAGAGGTGATTTCATTCATCAACTTAGCATTCTTCCTAAGCGGGAAATACTTCATGAGGAATCTTTCTACTAACTCTTGCCATGTGGAAATTGAAATTGGTGGCAATGAGTTCAACCAGGCTCGAGCTCTGTCCCTTACCGAATATGGGAACAGCTTCAATCATAGTGCATCTTCGGGTACTCCGGCTAAATTGAAAGAATCGCTCACCTCCATGAACAATCTTAAGTGCAGGTGAGGATCTTCGGTAGGCATTCCACTGAATTGGCCCACTGTCTGAAGCATTTGGAACATGACTGGCTTTAGCTCAAACTGTTGTGCCTCGATTTCGAGTCTCCTAATACCTGGATTAAGATCATGAAACACTGGCACGGCATACTTTCTTAGAGCTCTATCCCTATCATCAGCAATAAGGATAGGATTTTGAGCACGGCTTGCTCCGTTTCCTTGATTCAAATTTTTGAAGTTCATCTCTTCAGTCCTTCTCTAACTTGCTTGTCTTCTTCGCTGTCGAAAAGTTCTTTCAATCTCAGGGTCTAACACCTGAAATAAACACAGAAAAATTAATTAAGTTAAAATTGAACAGGAAAATAAACCAAAATGCAAAATTAACAAATTCACAAATAATAACTTTTAAAAATAGTCCCTGGCAATGACGCCAAAAACTTGGAACGACGAAAATGCGCAAGTGTACACAACCGCAACAAGAAATAAAGTGACAAGTAAATATCGAGTTATCGTACCCATAGGGACTGTGAAAAGAATTGTTTATGAAATTAATTTAAAACACTTTGGTGAAGGAAAATATTTTGATTTGAGGAGGTGATTAAAAACTAGGATTTTAGATAAGTAAAATAAATAAAAGTTCCAATGAACGATTTCAAAAGATGATTTTAATCAAAATGACATAATTGTGCTAGATTAATTGCATTTCTTAACTTAGAATTATTAAACTCATGTTCATGTTGTTACGAATAAATTCACGGCAACTCGGTAATTTCTAACTTATGAACATACTTACCTACCAAAGTCCATTTATCTCTTGACTATATCTCTATGTCAATTCAACCGATTAAACAAATTCTAATAAGCAAATGTGTTAATGCACATACATACTTATGAAATTAAAATAATCTCTTGTACATATCTCTATTCCAATCCAACCAATTAATTCAATCTTATAAGCACATAAAAGATTATGTGAGGTAACAATGTATTTCTACCTTGAAACAGTTTAATCACAATAATCTTACAAGTTATGCAAGGCTAATGTATCGCTAGATACCGTTGCTAATTTAACCCTCAGCTACCTTAGATGATTAAACATGCAATGATTAAGTATTGTGTCAATTAATTACAATTTCAATCCGTTTAAATAATTAATTCATTAGTTACCTTACAATTGGAATGCAAGAATAACTTAGTCATGGTTTTACTTAATCAAACATCTTATCGAGGCCTATAACAACACAAACATAATTTTAATAAATTAAGTAGACGAAATGCAATCAACCTAACACAAATTAAATTTAAGCCATATTAATTAAATTAAACATATCAACATCAAAAATATTCATAGACATGTTCATCATAACAACAACAAAATTAAAAGGATAGGTAACAAGAATCAAATCCGGTGTTTTCTCCGTGGCTTGACTAGTTTGCTCCACTCCTCTTTCCCCGCTTGTTCTTGTCGAACCGAGGCTTCTACGAACACTTGAATTCTACTCCAAATGGTGGTCGATTGAATCATTTTCAAGAGGTGAAATCGGCAAGGGAATAGGGGAAGAAAATGAAGAACAATGGAAGGGAATGAAAAGAGAAAAATGAGAGAGAAGTGAAGAGATGAGAAGGGTTGAGATCTGTTTGAAGTGAGAATCCAAGGGGGTATTTATAGGTTGAGAAGGCTGATAAAAATAGCCAAAATCAGCAGCCAAATACTCCCCCCATGGTCGGCCACACATGTGGCATGTTTGAAGATTTCAAACATGCTATTTTAAGGTAGTGGAGGGGTTTGAATGCAATTTGAAGGAGTCTTCAAGGGTCATTTTGCAAGAAAAATAATCATCCAAGCAAGCTGATTGGGTCAGCATGTGGGACAGTTTTGGGCTGCCCAGTGCTTGGTTGGATCGGTTTTCTCGGTTCAGCTCAACTAGGCCCCTTTTCATAATTAATTAACAATAATTTATTTAACCCAGATTAAATTGAATTAAAATTAAAATGAATTATATTATGAATTAATACACATAATTTTGACCGTCTTAGGCTGAAAAATTAAGTCGCCTTGATGCTTCAAAATTGCTTCTCGGTTTTGTGCTTCTAGCAGTGTCTGCCGAGCCATTTTTAGTCCTTTGCGTAAATCTGTCGAAAATAATCAAAATTAATCAAACTTTGATATAAAATTAATTAAAATTCGATTTTTTCATAATTTTAGTGTAATTTAATTATTTTATAATAATTATATATTTTTTGACAAGAATTTTATCGAAACTGCATGAATTTGAGTTAAAAGGGGCATGAAAAAGTGTGTATATTTTCGTGTTTCCAATAGTCTTGTTATGTATCCAACTTTTAGCTTTCAAGAGGGGATAAATAGTGATAAGATTGTAGACAATGGAAGACCAAGTTTAGCAATGTATAGTATGATTTATTATTAGATTGAATATGACACTATTGCGTGAATATTAAATTAGTATATATTGCCCTTGTATGATATAATGTTAATAGATAGCTTGCACCTTGATTTTGATGGAAGTAAATATTGGTGAAGGTTAGTAATGCTCGTGACCCCAATCCGATGGCAGAGAGGGGTTAGGGGTGTTACAATAGCCCGGTGGTTAAAATAAAAATGAGGAAGCATGAAAATTAAATTGAGCTTCCAAGTTTGATTCCCTTCCCTAGCAAATAATTTAATTTTGCAAAAATCCCTCTTTTTCTTTTATGTGTACCATCCTACCTAGTAAAACCTAGTTATAAATATCACTTTTAATTAATTTAATCAGCCCTTACTTGATTTTACTCCACCCTAGCCACCCCTCCCTTTTTCTCTCCTCTCTTCTCTTCAATTTTTTCTTTCTTTTCCTCTTGTTGCCGCTGCCCAAACCACCTAGAACCACCATATTCCTTTTCTTTTCTTTTGCCACAAGTTCTTGCACCATTATCTCCTCCTTCTTGCTTCCATTTTCCTTATTTTTCTAGATATAAATATGAAATATTTGACCTCCAAGAATGATCCCTACTGGTGCACAAGAAGTGCTATTGCTGCCCCTCTCTTCTAGCTTTGTGTAAGTGCCTATTTTCTTAAATTTTATTGATGAATATTTCAAGGGAATACCCAAATTTCCAGATCTATAATTGGGGGAAATTTTAATGATTTTATGGTTATTTTTTCATCCTTCAAAAGTTATTTCAATTAGATTTTTAAATCAGCCCTGATTTGTCACCGTTGGTGGTGGTGCGCCTTGCCTAGAGGCACCAAAAGGGGGCTGCTATTTTATTTAATCTTTCCCATTTATTTGCATAAATATTTTGGTTCCAAGAACCTTTCCTAATCAGCCTTTAATCATATGTGCCTTAGGGAAATTCAATCTTGATCATTCGATGATCCAGATTTGACAATTCGGGAAGTGTAAGTGTTGTAGTTTGTCGACTAATGCATAGTTTCGACTTAGTTGTTGGAGAAATTGATAATTTATTGGATTAAAGAATTTTTTGATTGTATAGATACTAATTTTTTAGTATTTAATGGTGTTAGGTTCTGACCCAAACTCCCTAAACTGACAGTGAAGCCGTTAAATGTTCGCGTGTACGTTTCGCATCAAACCAGTGTAAGAAACGTAGTTAATTTAGATCCGAAAAATTGTTATAATTATGTTGTTTGATTTGAACCCATAAGAGGGGTTTTTAGGTTTTTTTAAATGGTGTATTACTTCGATAAAATATTTATTTTTAATTTAGGCTCGATTTAAGGTCTTAAGGAGAAACTACGGGTTTTGTCAATGTGCTGCAGTAGTATGAAATAAGGTGTGGGTCCTAAATTGTTAACTTCAATGTTTTTATTATATTATATATGATCTAAATGTAGATTAATCTTACTGGTCGGGCTTAGTTAATTGACTAAGTGAATGTGTTAAAGCGGCTAAATCAGGTATGTTACTGACCTTGACTAAATGGCATGTTCGTAAAATTGTTTGGTTGACTGTGTAACAGCCCAATTTTGGTGAAATCAGAACAGTGGTTTCGAGACCACAAATTCGAGCCGAAAATAAAATTTATTTTTATTTTATTATATGGTCCGTATTATGTTAGAAAAGTCATGTGAAAATTTTGATACGAAAATTTTATCGATTAGGATTTTAATTAGGGAAATGACTAAATCGTATAAAATGCAAAGTTAAATTCTAGTAGCTAGAAGGATTAAATAGCTATGGAATTCAAAACTTGAGGTCCTTATATGGTAATTAGACCATTAATGAAAAGTTAGTAGATATTTCTGGATGATTCATCCATGGAAAATTAGAAAAAGGATAAGGACTAAATTGGAAATCAAAATTTTTAAAACATGATAAATTATTAAATAGAAATAAAAATAATTTTTATCATCTTCTTCCCCAAAAGATTCCATGGAAACCCTAAGAAAGAGAAAGCAAGCTTTCTTGGCCAAATTGGGTAAGTATTCAAGCCCCGTTTTTAGTAATTTTTATATTTTTGAAACCAGGATAGTCTAATCTATCTATTTGGGGGATTAATTTGAAAAGTTATCAAGGTATGAAATTTGGGTCATGGATGAATATGCTGGAAATTTGAAATTTATGGTAGAAAATGAAAGGTCGTTGATAGATAAACAATTTTTACAAGGTGATTTTTGATGAAAACATGATTTAGGGACTAAAATGTAAAGTTGTGAAAATTGATGAAAAATTCTGGATTTTTATGAACACATGTGCTGTAAATTTTGCAATGGGATTTTTGTTAGGCTTGGAATAGGGAGTAAATTACACAAGTTTCATTTTTCGAGCCTAGGGACGAAATGGGAATTTATAGAAAAGTTAGGGGCAAAATGGTAATTTTGCCGAGGATGAAAATTGAGTCCACTTGAATAAGAAATATGATAAATTGATGTTAAATTTACTCGTATAGATTCGAATAGACCAAATTCAGTGTTAGAACGAGGAAAAGAGGAAAATGTCGGATAAGTAGATATTTGTACACGAACCTTTGTCGAGGTAAGTTCGTGTAACTAAATTGTGTATATTTACATGCTTGCATTGATTGCGTTTATGTAAATTGTATAAATTTTATGAATATGTGAAATGATTACATATCCGATCAAGCCCGATAAATAAAAATGTTTAAATTAAATTATAATGCCCGATAAACAATAAAGGATAAACAATGAAAATGTTAATTTTATGCTTGGAATGTGATCATCTGAAATATAGGGATGTTATAGATGTATGAAATAATCACATTCCGGAAAATGCTTGAAAATGTTAAATCCCATTTGAATAAATGAAAATCGATGGATAAATGTAATTGTCGAAATGAATGAGGTCCTGTATTTGTTGCAGAATGGATTTGGCTTGAACGAGCAATCCTAATGACTTCATTACAGAAAGAATTTAGGCCGGACGGGTAATCCTGATATAAGTCCTCTCGAGCATATGTTATGGATTGGATTTAGCCCGGACAGGTAATCCAGGTCAAGCTCTCTAAAGCATATGTCATCAAAAAGATTTAGCCTGGACTAGTAATCCTGTTGTATACATGTGTGGCTCAAGAGTGTACTCTCTAAAATTGTACCTTATGGGTACTATTGGACATGAATTGACAGATTCTGATTTGTACACCTCGAGTGTACTATCTGTGTATCCACCGATATTTTAGATAAATTCAACGGGTAAAAGCTCTTGACATGAGAAGATATGAACAAGAAATGAGTTATTACACATATCGGCCTGAAATACATGAAAATGATGATACATGACAAATGATATATGAAAACACGAGATGATGATATTTGTACATGGACTTTATTTGATGAATATATGTTCATTCTTGATTATAGACTTGTACACCTTGAGTGTACTAATCGTGACCTTGATATTCCGAGTAATATGAGTAAAGTTTTGATATGAAATGATCTGAACTCGAAATGAACTATTATGAAATTATACTTGTAATAATGAGATGAATTATGCATGTTGAATAAATAAATGTTGTGGAAAGCATATGTGCTTGGAAACTTGATTGTTGTTGAGCCCATATATGTTTTGATGTTAATATGGAATATATGACTAACAAGGGCAATGAGGATGTGTGTAGGGCTTGAGATCAAATTTATTGAATATGCCTTACATAGTTATCTCAAAATAGAATGAATGGTAAGTTAAGTACCATGTTATACGAACTTACTAAGCATTTTATGCTTAGTTTTATTTCCCTATTTTAGAGTAAATCGGAAGCTCGTTGGATTGGAAGCTTGGCGGGGATCACTCACACTATCCATCGGCTCATGTCCGTACAATATGGTAAATCAATTATGGTTGTAATGGCATGTATAGGTTATATTGGCCATATTGGCATGTAAATGTAAATGATGCTTGTAATCTAGCCATTGGAATGGCTAGTAATAATTATGTTTTGGTACATGTATATATGTGTTTAAGTTTATCTTATGGAGATAACATAAGTGTTTATTATTGATTGATTGAGAAAGGTTAAATGAGTATGTTTATAAAAGGTAAGATTAAAAGCATGAATGCATGTAACAATATATCATGTTAGATGTTACAAAATTGCTTGAATTTAATGCTTGGAATGGTTGGTATTTGGATGTAAGTTTGGTGCAGAATTTTGGTATGATTTGGGTGAGAAATGGAGCTAGAAGTGGCATTGTTTTGTCCATACGGGCAGACACACGGGCGTGTGTCTAGACCGTGTGTGACACACGGCCGGGTACATGGGTGTGTAGTTAGGCCGTGTGTCCCCTACACCTTAATTTTGAGAAAACAGAATGCTCAAAATTGAGCACACGGGCAGAGACACGGGCGTGTTTCTCAGCCGTGTGTGCTAGACGGCCTAGCACACGGGCGTGTGGCATGGCCGTGTGCACACGTCAGAGAGTTACACGGGGTCGAACATGACCAGTAGCACGAGCGTGTTTTAGGGTCACACGGGCGTGTCTCTTGGATCACACGGGCATGTGAGCCCTGCACATTGGAAAAGTTTTAAAATGTCACAAAAAAATTCTTAAAGTCCCCGATTAAGTCCCGACTTGATTCTAATACTCGTTTTGGGCCTTGAAGGTCCATATAAGGGACGTTATGAATAATCTCGGACAATGAATAGTAATTTTTATGATTTATCTAAAAATGTTTTGAAAGTTTCGGTAATACTCCATAACTCTATTTTGACGACGGACACGGATTAGGAGTGTTACATTTAGTGGTATCAGAGCTACGATTTAGTCAGTTCTCGAACTAAACGTAGCATACGTGGAGTCTATAAATACATGCCATTATATAACCTATGAAAGTGTGATATCTCCCGACTCTGATGAAATTTGTTTTACAAATAGACAGAGATGCTTTCCAACCGAGCTTATTTCGATACTGCTGAAAGTGATACTCACGTGCCCGAGTGAAAATGTTACTTATGATGAAATGAGACTTATAAAGGTATGAAAAAAATGTTTTATAGTGAACATGTTAATGGTACATGTTAAGTGATATGTGTGTATTTATGAAAGTTAAATTTTGAGGCTTACAATCTCCACCCCATCACCAGTACAGTTTTATACGATGAAATTTGCAAGATTCATATGGATTGAGTTCATGAATGTAGTACTAAAAGGTTCAAAGGCTGAATGATTAATGATGTAGTCAGAATTGAGAATGGGTTAATAAGTAAATACGGTATTAAGTGAGATATCAGATTTTTTTTAAGATTATTCTGAATATGTGATGTCATTGTTAAAGAAGAAGTTATTCATGAGTAATTTACTTATCCAAATACGATAATTACAAAATGGACTAGCCAAAAATCCTTTTGAATTGACTCTTTCAGTGAACTGAATAATGTAAGATTATTGATGACTTTATTGGTCAGAGTAGTAGCGATAAAATTGCAAAGCTATTTGAATATAGCTGTTATAATTGAGTATATTACAGCAATTTCTTCTAGGTACTCTATAAATTCTGTTATTCTCAGAGGCATATGAAATTGTGCATGTTCAGATGCAATATTTATCGTATTGAAAGACTAGTAAATTATGATAAATAGAATTACTGTAAGTCCTGTTAATTCATGAGTGTATTGCTCTATCATACTTGGGCTTTCTAATTCATCATGATTGATATAAGATTTGATGATAAGGTTCATGTGATGTTATTTTCTACTTCTACTGATTGAAGCCCTGAATTGCGAATGTGCTAATTATATTGTCTTTATCACATATATTTCTACTGAGTAAGCGTGATATTACTCTTCTAAATTTTCTCTGAGATATCATCAATCTCTTTATTATGTAAACATGGGTTACTTGTGAAAGGTATTCTTTGATTGGAGGTAATTACATTCAATACCATTATAAATATTGACTCGGTCATGAGGTATGGTGATAGAGATCACAGATTATAGAAACTATACTACTGCATTAGTTATTATTGGGGATACTTTCGGTTCTCCCTCTTATAAATTGAGGTACACTATTGATATTGAAGTGTTGCTTTATCTATACAGCTGAAATGTCAGTCATATTATTGCACAATGGTTTAAAATCTATCTGATGGTTGTGGCTTTGGAAAAACTCAAAGCTTAAATGCTAATAATTGAAATAGCTACATTGATGACCCAGTTATTACGAAAAAGATGTAAGATTTGAATGGACTGATAAATGTTAGTAAAGCTTTGATCAGTTGGAAGCCACGATGACCAAGCATCGCCTGGTTCATCCGAATTGGGTAAGGAATTTATCATTACAGTGATACATCATTGAATGGATTAAACTGTGTTTTGATGAAGAAAGGTAAAGTAATGGTCTATACTTCCAGCCAGATAAAGCTACAGGAAAAGAATTTCCCGATATATTATCTTGAATTGACAATTATCACGTTTGCACTGAGAAATTGGTAATAGTATTTGTATGGTGAAAATATCATATATGTACTGATCATAAAATTTTAAAACACCCGATGGAATAGAAAGATTTGAATATGACATAGAGTAGATGGTTTGAATTATTGAAAGCCCCTGATTTGATAATTGATTATCATTCAGGAAAAGTAAATATAGTTGCTGATATTTTGAGTAGAAAATTCTTTATTTACTTTATGAGCAATAAATACTCGATTGCTATTGTCTGATAAAAGAATAATTTTAGCTGAGCTCAAAGCTAAGCTGATGTTTCTACAACAGATCTGTGAAACCCAGTAAAGTGATAATGAGTTGTAAGTTAAATGGGTACTGAATGAAATAATTATAGAATTCGGATAGCATATTTGAATCTGGTGATTGTCTGTTATTCCGAGATAGAGCCTGTGTACTGAAGAACTTGGAACTTTTATAGAAAATTTTACATGAATGATCATAGTGGTACTATGTCTGTTTATCTGGGAAATGATAAAATGCACAACGATTTGAAAAATATGTACTGGTAAACCGGAATGAAGTATGGTATTTCTGAATCTATATTTAAATGTTGGATGTATAAGCAAGATAGAGATGATACTTTCAAGATGGTTATAGTCAGTGAAAATACCGAAATGGAAATGGGACAAAGATACTATGAATTTTATATCAGGATTATTCATGTCTATGAAAAAGAAAGATGCTATTTGAGTAATTGTTGATTGTTTGACGAAGCCTGTACATTTTATTCTGGCATGAATGGATTTCTCACTTGATAGATTGCTTGAATTATCCGCTTTTGAGATTGTCAAATTATATGACGTGCTAGCTTCTGTTATTTCCGATAGAGATCTACAGTTTATATTCCAATTCTGAAACAAGTTACAAGAAACTCTGGGTCTACAGTTACATTTTAGTACCGTATCTCATTTTCAGACGGATGATCAATCTGAACATATGATTCAGATTTTAGAAGATATGCTTCGATGTTGTGTACTTGAATTTGAAGGTAACTGGGAAAAGTATTTACCTTTGGTTGAATTTGCTTAATATAACAGTTAATAGTCAAGTATAAAATTGTACCGTACGAGGTTTTATATGGTCACGAGAACTCCGGTGTGTTAGACTGAGTTCAATAAGAAAAGATACATGTAGTTAGTTCAATTCTTTGAAATCGAAGAAAAATGAAAGTGATCTGAGACAGTCTGAAAGGAGTACTTGATCGTCAGAAATCCCATGTGAATCTAAAAATGGAAAGATATAGAATTTCAGATTGGCGACAAATATTTTTGAAAGTTTTGCCATGGAAAAAAGTTTCCCGGTTTGGCCGTAAAGGCAAATTAAGTCTGTGGTTTATCAGGTCATATAAGATTATTAAAAGAATTGGACCTATTCATATTGATTGATACTATTATCAGAGTTCTACAGAATTTATAATGTTTTACGTGTATATGTGTTATGTTAGTATCAATCAGACCCATCATTTGTTATCTCTCTGATAGAGATTGGAATTTAGCTTAGCATGACTTACAGTGAGTGTAACGCCCCGGATTTGGGCTTAGAAGAAATAGGCCCTGAGCGTAGGAACACATAAAAGTTTATGTGTGCAAGGAAATAACGCAATTGACTGTCTGCTTCAGTGGTTAAGTGATTTAGCAGTGTTTGGGAGTGTCTGAGAAGTTCGGGGTTCAAACTTGGGCTTTAGAAAAATAATTATTTTTAGAGTATAAAATCCTTGGGATCTAGATAGAGGGCTTTTAAATTGTTGTGGTTAAATCATGACACAAGATGAGCTTGTAGTCCAGTGGCAGTGGCGTGATTAAGGTGGCAAGGGAGCTTGAGTTCAAGTCTCCTGTTACGCAAGGGAGTATTTATTTTACTTCCTTGCTGCATGAGAAGTGGACTTTGACTAGAACTCTGTAGGTTAGAATTTGAATGAGTCGTGGAGAAATTCAAGGAGGAAAAAGTGGCGATTTGGATGGTGGTTGGTGTGGATTTGCTGGAGAGAATTTGGGAGATAATAAGGGATTTGATGTTGGAAGTTGTGTAGCCGAATTGAAACTCTAATCTTGCATTAGTTTCGGTTGAAAGGAAAGTTGGGATCTTTTTGGAGTGGGTAAGGTGTCGACTACTCTTTGTGCATATTTGACATTCTGTTGGTTTTTCGGGATTGTGGTCTCTCGCCTCTTCTTTTCTCTTCTAGTCAATTTTGTTGTCATTTTTTTCTTCTTTGGTCGAATAGGCATTGTAACATCCAAAAATTACGGGTTTGTAATTTTTGTATAATTGCATGTTGTGCTAGCTCTGTGGGTTATTTAAGTGTAATTGGGGGTTCTAGGGAGGCCTGGGTTTGAGTCCAAGCCCTGGAAAAATTTTGGTTTTTGGGCTCTTTAGTGGAGAGGGTTGTTGGAGGCATGACTTATTTAATTTAAAGTGTGGTTTTTTATCACAAGCTGGCCTTGTGGTAGGATGGATGTGGCGTCAATGGGAGAGCTAGGGGGAAGCAGATTGAATCTCACAAGCTGCAATTGGTGGCTTTTATTTTTGTGCTTTGGGAGAGGAGGAAGCAGAGTTGGGATCAAACTCTGCTTTGGAGGTTGAAGAATGAGTCAAACACTTTGAATGAGAGGTGGAGAGCAATTTGAGGAGCAAAAAGGGGAGAAAATCGTGGGATAGGGGAGAGTGGTAGAGTTGGCCGAATTTGGGAGTGTGTGGGGATGAGAATTTTGGCTGAAGAGGGGCTTGGGTAGCATATTCCGTCTTGAGTGAGGTAGAGTGCTGATTTTCTCAAGTGTTCTTTTGAGAGAATTTTTACTTTTTGCATTTTTTGGCTATAGCATTTCAGGTCTCTTTGCTTCAATTTTCTTTTGTCGAAACCTCAATTTCTCTATTCTTTTCTTCTCATCTTCTTCAAACATTCTTCTTCACTTGTTGTTACCCAAACATCTGTTGCCGAATTCTTCTTCTGATCTCTTTTCTTCAAATAGCCGAATCCTTCCTACACTAACTCTTCATCTTGTGTTCGCTAAGTGGTAAGTCCCCACTCCCACATTCTTTCTTTCCCTCTTTGTATCATTTTTCTTTCTTTGATCGAATGCCACACTCTCTTGTTCATTATTCTTTCTCCCCTCTCTGCTTAGCATAAACCGAAACTCTTCCTGGGGTGTAGACCGGATTCTTTAGCAAAACAACGGGCATAGGTCGTCAACTTTGGTTTTGGTAAGGGTGAAGTTGTTCGATTACCTTGTTTGTATGATGCTAATGTTATTCATGTGACCTTTCTTTTGTGGAGTTAGCATCGGTTCCCTTCTTTCTTGTGGGAGGGCCGAATTTTGGTTAGATGCTAACCTCTTTGGTGCATCAATTACTTTCTTTTAGGAACTCGTGGTGGTAGCCAGGGAGCAAGGCCAAATATTAGTACTCTGTAAAGGGGATCAGGTCTTGTGGTAAGTGATTCTAGTGGTGTAGTAAATTCAGGTTTATGAATTCTTTTGAGAAGTTAAGATTAACTCTTGATCAATGTTATCTTAGGGGCAACGAGGAGTAGTTCTTCTGACAAATCTAAACTAGGTGTGTACTTACACCATTTCAACTGTAGATCGACAAATACCGAAAAGCCTAGGTATCGGCAAACGATGCCACACGAGCGTGCGATCGCACGTGTTGTGGACTGAGCCCACGAGTGTAGGCGTAAGACGCTTGAGGCCACCATGAGCGTTCTCATGGGCTTAGGTCATTTTGGGTCTCGTGTGGCTGAAATGGGCCGAGTAGGCCCAACGGGCCCGTGGGACCTATACAAGTAAATCTTGTGAACAGATAGGAAATAAAGAGCCAGCCATGGCGATCACATGGCCAAAGGCCGTTTTGGGCCGAATGAGCCTCACGAGAGTGTGGGCCCACCTGGGCCGAGTTTCGAGCTTTGGGCCCAAATACAACGTTTTGGTTAAATAAGTCATTTTGACGCTCGAGGCGACTGTAGACCCTTGGAAAGGGCGTAAAATTACTAAAATACCCTTGAAGGATAAAATGACCGAAATACCCCTGGAGGGTAAGATGACTGTTATGCCCTGAAGGGCAGAATGACTAAAATGCCCTACATGTTATATGATTGTTATCGTATGTTAATTATGGTATGTTGCATTCATGTGTTATTGTGTTGCATGGGGTTGGGATATTGGTTATGGAGGAAGTTCTGATAGGATCGCATGGTCGCTTGACGACTGTGGATCCACCGATGGCCTTAAGCTGATTATATGTAACAGTCTGGTTTATACCCTAGTCGGAACAGTGGTTTCGGGACCACAAATCTGAGTCCGTATAATATTTTAATATTATTTTCTGTGCCTCTGATAAGTGATTAAGCACGTGTTAAATTTTCGTAAGATAATTTATCTGTCTGTGTGTTTAATTTGATAAAAGGATTGAATTGCATTAAATGTGAAAGTTGCATGATATTTGTTAAGTACCAATGTGTTGTGGCTTTTAAAAGAAAAGGGCCTTATGAGGAAAATAGACCACTATTTAGATAGTGGATGGACAAAAGACAAATGTGCCCTTAATGAATGTTTGTTTTATTTTTTTAATAAAAGGTTATTTTGGTAAATGAATTATTAGCATATTATTAATGAAACAAAAGATGAAAGTGTTCATCTTTCATTTCTTTTCATTTGACCGAAACTAGCAAGAAAAAAAAGAAAGGTTTTAAAGCTTTGCATATTCGGCCATTCCAAGCTTGAATTAAGGTATGATTTTGAGTTGGATTTTGATGATTTTTATGTTTTTGAGATTGTTGCTTAGTCTACTATCAAGCCCATGTCTCAATTTTGTGTATTGATGATGTTTGCGAGATATGCCATTGATGATATGTTGAGCTTTGTGATAATTTATGGTGTTAAATGAAAGATTTGAGCTAGATGAACATACTTTGTTCTTGAAATTTTGATGAATTTAGCTAAATAGGGCTAAATTGAGAAAATAGCAATTTGAAGGACTAAATTGCAAATTTGATGTAAAATATGGGCTTGTATGATATACATAAGCATTCAGCTAAGCATGGATGTATGATGAATTTGTGTATTTGATGTTTTGAGAAAAATGGACTAAATTGATAAATTGTGCAAATGTGAGGGTTAATTTGCAAATAGCCCTAAATGTGTGTCCTTAGATTGAATTGAATTAGTTAGTGAGTAAAAGGGTTAATTCTGAATATGTATAGATCAAGAACCGAGGAAAATGGACTTAGACCGCAGGAAGGCGAAAGTAACTGAGTAGCTGCTTCCATTTCCAATAAATCGAATCCGAGGTAAGTCATTATGCAAATAAACGTATTCGTATTAAATTATGTATGTTCATATTACTATTGATAACAATGAATGCTTACGAGATGTTATGTACATGAATTTTGAGATAAGATCAACATAGTGACATTGTTTGAGAAGTCCCGTATGAACCTAGGAATAGATAGGATTAGCTAAGTCATGACATAGGTATCTATTCTGTTTTATCATGTAAGACCACGTCAGGGACATTGGCATCGATTTGATATTCGAGTAAGACCACGTCTGGGACGTTGGCATCGATATGAGCTTTACGTGTAAGACCACGTCTGGGACGTTGGCATCGATATGAGCTTTATGTGTAAGACCATATCTGGGACGTTGGCATCGATATGAGCTTTATGTGTAAGACCACGTCTAGGACGTTGGCATCGATATACACGTCTGGGACGTTGGCATCGATATGAGCTTTATGTGTAAGCCCACGTCTGGGACGTTGGCATCGATATGAGCTTTACGTGTAAGACCATGTTTGGGGCAGTGGCATCGATATTTGAGTGCATGTAAGACTTCGTCTGGGACGTTGGCATTGTACAATCATTCTAAGTTTTCGAGTATCTCATTAGATTTCGAACGGTTCAACGGGCAAATCCGAGCTATAAACCATTACGCGAATGTATATTCGTTTCAGGTACGGTTGGTATGTACACTAAGTGTGTATAAAAGGTAAGTACCTATATGACTTTGATTTGAGGAAAAGTATGTTTGAATATGAAAATGTGAATGAGATGTAAGAATGGTTATGAATGTGGCAAATATGATCAAGAATATGGATCAAAGCATATATGTGAGAAATCTGCTATGAATATGAATTGTACCAATGTTTCTACATGCTTATATGCTCTACATGTTGAGCTTATTTGTATTATGACTTACTAAGCTTTTAGCGAGCTTACTTTGTGTATTTTTTCTTTGTTTTATAGGTCGTCAAAGCTACTGAAGGCTCGGGACCGTTAAGGATCGTCATCACACTACTCAACTTGTGTTTGGTACATTTTGGAAATGTATATAGCTAGATATGGCATGTATAGGCTAGTATTTGATATAAGTTTATTATATGAACTCAGCCATGTGATTTGGCTAGATATGAGTTGAGAATTTGCTTAAATGAATGTGATGTGTGAAGCATGTTTTTGGCATGGTTAGATGACACATGAAATGGTCAAGTTTTGAGTAAGTAATGGATGAATTATACTTGTGATGAGATGAGTTTTAGTCTTGTAAGTTGGCATAGTTGAGATTGGTTTTGAATGTATAGATTGAATGGTTATTTTAGTATGTTATGGTTGTTATTTGTGCATGAAATGTGTTGGTAAATTTCTTGTAGAATTGACCCTAAGTGGGTGCCATTTTGGCCTTGCAAATGGCCTATAACGTCACACGGTTGTGGCACACGGGCGTGCCTAGTGACCGTGGGGCTAAGTCAGTAGCTAGCTTAGGAGTACACGGCCAAGACACACGGACGTGTCTAGTAGCCGTATGAAAAAGTCAGTATATGGCTTTTGAGTGCACGGCCTTAGCACACGGGGGTACTTGGTGGCCGTGGATGTAAAGTCAGATTCGACCACGGCCAAGGTACACGGGTGTGCTTGGTGGCCGTGGATGTAAAGTCAGATTCGACCACGGGGAGGACACACGGGTGTGTCCAGCAGCCGTGAGAGGCACACGGCCTTCCTACACGGGCGTGTAACCCCTGAAACTTAGAAAAGTTTTAAATTTCTGTGAAATTTTGTATGTGTTCCGGTTTAGTCCCGACCCGGTTTATAAGCATGTTTTAGGTCTCGATGACCTACTAAGGGGACACTATGTTTGAGGTTGATATATATTTATATAACATTTCTGTAAATGTTTTCGATCTGTCTGGTAACACCGTTAACCCTAGTCCAGCGACGGACACGGGTTAGGATGTTACATTTGGTTGGTATCAGAGCTACGGTTTAGCCGATTCTGGGACTAACATAGCATGTCAGAGTCTAGCTATACATGCCATATTTCTGAATTGTGATAGTGTGATGAATCCTGACGTATAAAATGTGATTTATGTATAGTAATGTATCCCGAAAGAGCCGTAGCTGACGATGTAGAAAGTAATGCGCCTTCTCTCGCGCAAGGGACAGCGCCCTCTGATTCGAGACCGGCTACGAGCGGTCATGAGGGAGAAGCTAAACAAGCTTTCTTCCAGATGATGAGTGAATGGTTCACTCAATTCAGTAAGAATAACCCGATTGTTTCACAACCCCCGCCCCTGTTAATCCCCTCGGACTACAGTTGTGCCACCGGTTATGTATCCGAGTCTGTTGAATAAGCCTCTGGTTGACAAAACCCGTAAGTATGGGGCTGAAGAGTTCCCGGCTACTAATGATGATGATGCCGAGAAGGCAGAGTTTTGGTTAGAAAACACGATCCGGGTATTCGATGAGATGTCTTTGACTCCGGAAGAATGCATAAAGTGTGTTGTATCTTTGCTCCGAGATGCAGCTTATCAATGGTGGAAAACTTTGATCTCTGTTGTTCCAAAGGAACGGGTGACATGGGAATTCTTTTAGATTGAGTTCCGGAAGAAATATATTAGTGAGAGGTTCATTGATTAGAAACAGAAGGAATTTCTAGACTTGAAACAGGGCCGTATGTCTGTTACGGAATATGAACGAGAGTTTGTCAAACTGAGTCAATATGCTCGTGAATGTGTATCTACTGAGGCAATAATGTGTAAAAGATTCGAAGATAGCCTTAATGAAGATATCCGTTTGTTTGTCGAGATCTTAGAAATAAAAGAGTTTGTTGTACTTGTTGATCGAGCATGCAAAGTCGAGGCACTTGGGAAAGATAAAAGAAAGGTGAGTCAAGCCGAGAAGTGAGAAAGAGATTTGAGTAGATCATTTTGATGCCTTCAAGAAATTTAGAGATGATCAAAGCCATTCGAGAGTTAATATGGGATATTCAAATAGAAATCGAGATAGATCACAAATGAGCTCCAAAGCTCCAAAGAACTTCATGGCAAGTGTTGGAAATGTACGATCCGAGAAACCGAGAATGTAAGCATTGTGGAAAAAGGCATCCGGAAGTCTGTAGAATGAATGATGAGCTTGTTTCGGATGTGGATCGCTTGATCATTTTATTCGTGATTGCCCCCGAGCCCGTCGAGCGCAGATCGCTCGAATCGAGATCCGATAATGCACTGTGAGAGGTAGACCTTCAAGAATGTAAGAAATATCGTAGTAGTCAAAGAACTACGAGAGATCTTTGTTGCAAGATCTCAAGTTAGAGCGCTGCACGAGCATATGCTATTCGAGCTTGTGAGGAAGCTTTATCTCCAGATGTTATAACGGGTACTTTTACTCTTTATGATACTTCTGTGATTGCATTAATAGACCCTAGTTCTACGCATTTGTATATATGCATGAATTTAGTGTTCAGTAAGACTTTGGCTGTAGAGTTTACTGAGTTTGTTATAAAAGTATCGAACCCCTTAGGTAAAAGTGTCCTTGTTGACAAAGTATGTAAGAATTGCCCGTTAATGTTCCGAGATATATGTTTCCCTGCTGATCTGATGTTATTACCATTTGATGAGTTTGATATAATTCTAGGTATGGACTGGTTGACATTGCATGATCTTTGTGTGAATCGTAAGAGAAAAACTATTGATTTGAGATGTCCGAATGATGAAATAGTCGAGTTGAGTCTAATGACTGAATGGATTACTCTTTGTGATACCTGCTTTGTGATATCTCGTATTGAAAGCTCGAGTTATATGAAAAAGGGTTACGAAGCATACTTTGCTTATGTAATTGATTCGAAAGTGTCCAAAAGAAAGTTGATTCGATTGCGGTTGTCCGTGAGTTTTCGATGTATTCTGAAGAACTACCGGGTTTGCCTCCGATACGTGAAGTTGAATTTGGTATTGAATTGTTGCCTAGTACTACACCTATTTCGATAGCTCCGTATAGAATGGCACCAACAGAGTTGAAAAAATTAAAGTCACAGTTGCAAGAGTTGACTGACAGAGGGTTCGCTAGACCGAGTTTCTCACCTTGTGGTGCTCCCGTTCTATTTGTGAAAAAGAAAGATGGCACGATGAGAATGTGCATTGACTACCATCAGTTGAACAAAGTGACCATAAAGAACAAATATCCTGTAACAGCCCGATTTAAGGGCTAGTCAGAACAGTGATCTCGGAATCACTAATTCGAGGTTAGATAAAATTATTTTTATGTTATGATATGTGTTATAACATGTTTTTAAGGATGCATGAAAATTTTGGTGCCTTAGTTTTAGCGATTTCTAGCTAAATTGTGAAAAAGGACTAAATCGCATAAAGTACGAAAATTCTATTTTATTTGCTAGAGGTGCCAAATAGTTATGGAGCATAATGTGGGGGTCTTTAATGGGAAAATAGGCCAACTTTAAGGTGATCGCCGGCCAAGTAGAAAATAAAAGGTTGAAAAGTCAAAATTTTGGTATGGGTCGGTACATGATGACATAAGCAAAGGCTAATTAAAATATTAAGTGGTCATCTTCCTTCCCCATTTTCCTTTCTCTACCGAAATTGAAGAATGGAAGCTGAAATTTTCAGCCACTTCTCATCATCTCAAGTAAGTGATTTTGCTAGCTTCTCTTGATAAAAATTGTACTTTTGGAGTCCCCAAAGCTTAAGCTTTCTAAAGAAGGGACTATTATGCAATATGGTTGAAAGTATAGGGACTTACCATGAGAGAGTTTAGGTTGGTTGTTGAGTTTTTATGGAAGAAAGTGAATCCTAGTTGTTTGATAAACAACTTTTGTGAAAGGATTTTCATGAAAAATACCTAAAATGGCTTATGATGCAAATGTTGTAATTTGTTCATTTAGGCATGAAATAGTTGGAATTTTGGATAGTTGTAAGAGGATTAAATGTTCACCTAGGCTTGTTTATCGAGAAAATATGATAAATATTTATTTACGAGCCTAGGGGTAAAATTGTAATTTTGCCAAAGTGTAGGGGCAAAATAGTCATTTTTGCCTAGAGTGTAGATTATGATATATTATGATTTATAAGTGATTAAATCGGTAAATTCCATTATTTTAGATTAAAGAAATCGAGTTTCAGACCTAGAACGGGTGAAAAGAGGAATGGTGGGCAAAAGTTCCTTTTTCTGGCCCTTTCGGCATCGAGGTAAGTTCATGTGCTAAATTATGCAACTTTAAGTGAAGTATTTAATATTCCAATGTCGTATGGAATGTATAATTACACTATGGGTGTATTGAATATATTTTAACGAGATGTCAAGAGAATTGTATTTAGGAATATAGGGAAAGTAAATAATAAGATATGATGATAATTAAGGTCCCGTATAAGACCATATTTAGAATATGGCCTCGGTGTGAGATATTGAATAAGGCCATGTCGGGGACATGGCATCGATATGATATTTCATGTGAGACCTTATCAGAGGCATGATGTTGAGGTGAGATTATATGTATGAGATTCAAAAGTGTTATTTAACAATTTGAGTGATTCAACAGGTATGTTGAAAATGAGAATGTATGTAGTTGTATCATGAGAGGTACAGGTATGTGTTAGAACTAAATTAAGGTGAATTTGGTATGTGATAAACCCATAGTGGGTCATGTGTGTATGATGCATCTTAATTACAAATGTTGATTTTATAAATGCAGTGCGTAAAAGTAAATGATTATTGTAGAAATCTATGTAAGAATGTCAGTGTGTGAGGATGTTCTCAGATGAAAATTTGAAATAGAGAAATGCATGTGGATATATATGTATATTCGTAAATGTATAATGATGGTGGGCGGTGTGCGATACCACCTTCCTAATTATTAGTGATGGGTTGTGTGCGATACCATCAACAATGTTATTAATGGTGGGCTAAGTGCGCTACCACCTTATTATTCATTACCGATGGGCTGTGTGCGATACCATTGAGTTTAGTTTAAAATGGTGGGCTAAGTGCGATACCACCCTATTAAAGAACGATGGTGGGCTAAGTGCGATATCACCCTATAAGAGATTCAATGGTGGGCTAAGTGCGTAACCACCGAGAGATTGGTAGTATGAGTGGTTTATTGAGAAAACGTGATGTGTTGTTTTATATGATCTTGTGATGATCAGTACAGGAATGTATGCTAATTAAACGAGCGAATTGGCTTGTGGCATGGTAAGTTAATGAATGCGAGCATTAAGCCCGAGATATGGTTAGAATGTGGTAAGAGACGAAATGAGTAAGCATTATGAATGATTGAATAGGTAACTGTGAGTTCAAGAGTAAAACTCATTCTAACACCTTATGATTGAGCATAATCATATGGATATTAATAGTTGATTCTTATTTGCATATGAACTTACTAAGCATTATTGCTTACTCCACTTCCTTTCTCATCTCTTATAGGTTATTTTATCTAGCTCGGGTTGGAGGCCGTCGGAGATGTCTTCACACTATCGGATAGACGCTTGGTATGATGTTTCAAGTTCTTATGAGTCATGGCATGTATAGGGGCTAGACAAGTTAGGGAATTATGTTGTAAATGGCTAGGATGTGTTAGCCTATAGTTGAATAGTCTATTTTGTATAATGCCATAGTTGTTAGCTGTTATTTTATATGAAAAAGATGTAGTTATCCATGTGAAATTGTGATTTCTTTTAAGTTAATTATGGATGTGTTTGATGACTGCATGTTGGGTATGTTGTAGGGGTGAGAAGAGCTTAGCATATAGCTTTGTTCTTGTCCATGTGGATAGACACACGGGCGTGTGTCTAGACCATATGTGACACACGGTCAACCCACGGGCATGTGACTTGGCCGTGTGTCCCCTGCAAGTTGATCCATTTAAGTCAGGATAGACCACGGGCTAGTCACACGGGCGTGTGACTAAGCTTTGAGGCCGTGTGGGTAAAGTCAGTGTTCACCACGGTTGGGAGGCACGGGCGTGTGCCTTAGCCGTGTGGCATTGGCAGAATGCTTGGGTTTTTAGACACGAGTTGAAGGCATGGGCGTGTGTGTATACACACGGGCGTGTCTCATTCTACACGGGCGTGTGAGCCCTGTATAAAAGAGAAATTTTTTTTTAAGATTTGAAAAAGTTTCGATATAGTCTCGAGAGCTATTAAGGGTATGAGCGAGGCCTCGTAAGTCGAGAATGAGGTTGTTGAGGTGACTTAAGAGAGTAGTCACGATGATTCTAAGTGGTGATCATGAGATATTTTTTTTACGATGACGCCTCGGGCCCGGTTCCGGCGTAGAACCCGGGTAAGGGGTGTTACATTTAGTGGTATCAAAGCTATGGTTTAGTCGGTTCTCAGACTAACCTAGCGTGAGTAAGAGTCTAGCTATACATGCCATAGGTGGACTGTGATAGTGTGATATCTTCCGGCTCTAACAAAATTGTTTTGTTAAGACAGGGATGGTTCCCAACCGAGCTAAATCCAATAATGTTGTAAGTGATAATGGAAAAACTGAAATGCTCTTATGCAATGATGAGATTCAAAGAGGTATGAGTAGAAGTATATGAAATGTGTGTGATAATGCATGAAATGAGAGGCTTATCTACATTGGCTGGATGTGCATAAGGTGTTATATACTCAACCTATTGGGTTAGGTGCATATAGTGAGTAAATTTACCCAGAGAATGGGGTATATGTGTATGTATGATTGTTTGAATGATGTGTGATCAACGTGTCCACATAGTTGAATCTCATGTGCGACTATTAAAGTAGATGATGTATAATATTTTGTTTCGTGACTCTGTATGAAACCACGTGTAATATGGTGTGAGAGTTAAACTGGGAAGTTGACTAAGTAGAATGCAGGGATGAGTACGGTCATTCAATGATAAAATGATGAATAAGACCATGGTTGGACCATGGTGATACATGTGATCCCATATAAGACCATGTCTGGGTCATGGCATTGGTGACAAATAGCGATCCCGTGTAAGACCATGTCTGGGACCTGGCTTCGGTATGGAATTGTGTAAGACCGTAGCAAGGCTATGGCATCGTGATGACATGTAAAGAAATAGCTGGACTATGATGGGTGATACGAGTAAGACCATAGTAGGACTATGGAAATCAAGTAAACGACGTACTCAAAACCTGTAAGACATTCTCTAAACTGAAAAGCAATAGTAAGAGGAAGTAGAATCAAATGTTGAATACTCAAGTAGATTAATGTGTAATTTGAGTAAGTAAAGTCACTGTTCGAAAATATGAGTGATAGAAACAATTGTGGCATGAAAAAAAAAAGTGAGAACTCACTTGGGGTGAGTTGTGTGACTATGATGATATCTCATTGATGATGAATGTTAAATCATATGTATGTGGTCACGAGAGTCAAGTTATGGGACGCTACGACCTCACCCCCTTACCACTGTTGAATTATGATGAGATGTTATGAGAATTAAGTTGAGTAAGTTTGTATTTGATTAATGCAATAATTATGTTAGCATAATTGAGAATGCTTTGTATCACATTGATGCATGACACCCTATTAAATAGAGAAATTGTTGTTGAACATGAGGTTGAAGTCCTAGGGGACTACAATGAACACGAGAATTGTATAAGTCCATATTCGGAATATGGCATCGATACTTGAGGTGGCAGTCCATATAATACCATATTTTGAATATGGCATTGGCATTGGCATTTAGAAGTGTTTCCATATAAGATCACCTCTAGAGTATGGCATTGGCTTTGAAATTATGTTAATGATAATATATTGCATTTTTGCGTATCACTAGTGATCTTTGGGACAGATAGATGAGTCTAGAGGTAGAAAGGAGAATTGCACTAAAGTCATGTGAATGAGTGAATACAGGCACTCGTGAACGATTCGCAGGGAAATGAGTACGGAGTGTGGCACGGTATGTGTGTAATAAAGGCAATTGTGAGTAAGTATGTCTGAATACTTTGACGATTGTATTGATTATACAATGTTAAGAGTAAAGAAAAAGTTAGCCTAGGCTATTTGATTCAAGTGAATAGGAAGCCTGAGGTGTATGTTTATCGAGATCTTCTTAAGTTGATGTTCATTAACGAAAGAAATTGTTAAAGAGTTGAGGACGAAATGGTTAAAGAAACAATATTTGAACTGTGAGAGTATTCAGTTATGATAACCATAATTGTATGGATCATAATGATCTCTTTAAGTATTACGTGTTAATATCTTATTCCTCTCAGGGGCGATGGGGTTGTTTATCTCATGAATCAAGATCGTGTGAGAATGTTAGTCGATTGTGAAATTATATTAAACGGTTGTCGGTTTAGTAGTTGGAATTGACATTCTTTTATCTCCTCGTAACCCTATTCGGGTGATTTGAGTAGAAAGCTGGAGATAATTCTAGTATAAGGAGTGAAATCATGAGTTTCACGTCATGTGATGAGTTTTCGGACAGGCCGAATAGAATTATTGACTTGATCAAGATTGTACCTGCTATTGTGAGATGTGACGATGGTAAAGGTTTTAGATTAATATAGCAGAGAAAAACTCAGATGAGAGTGTGCTTGAAATATGTTTTCAGTGTGGAGAAAAGTGTAACATCCTGAATTAGGGGTGTTTGAAAATTTAATTAATTGTTCCCATGTGTGTGTGTGCTTGAAGAAATAAATATTATGATTTATTGGGCATGTTCTAAGGTCTAGAATTAAACCCGAGCTAGGCCTGACTTAGTATTAAAAAATTTTTTTTAAGTACCTAAAAGGAGGGAGCTAGGTGAGATAGGGCTTTAAAGAAATTTCGGGCAAGGTTTGAGCATGAAAGTCCAAGTCGTTGGAGTGGCTTGGGGCGCCACTTAAGAGTTTAAGAGTGGCAGGTCTCGGGTTCGAGACACAAGGGACGCAAGGAGCATTTTATTTTGGGTTTTTTTTTGCGTTAAAAGGAGGAGGGCCGGGAAGAAGGCCTTATAATTAAATGGTGGGGTAATTTAACATGAAAGTCAATTGGGAAGGTTGGAAAGGGGCGTTAGGGAGGCTGCTGCATTGTTGCCTTCACCAGGTCGTTGGTTCGGACCCGGGGGTGCACTATGGGTATTTTTTTTTTTAATGCTCTTGGCGTGAATGGGAGAGTGTTGGTTCAATTTTGGACTCTCAAATTAATTTGGAAGGGGGGTAATTGTAGGTAGTTTATTTGCTTTTAAATAGTTCAAAGAAGATTAGGAGATAGAGGGAAGATTAAACCTTGCATTATCTTGGATAATTCAAGGCTGGAATTATCACAAAAACAAGGTGGTTCTTTGATTGAGGACTCTTGGGGTCAGTCTATAATCGGTTTGTATAGCAAAGAAGTGTCAAAAGTTTAACCAAAACTCTTTTCTTCTCCCCAAATTTTCTTTCTTTGCCGAATTCTCAATTGTTTCATAGCCAAAACTATTCAAAACTTCCAGCTTTTCTTGCTTCCTTTAGCCGAGTCTACCCTCCTCTTTTAAGAGATAATTTCAGCAAATTCTTTTTCTTCTTCCTCTCTTCATTGTGCTGCCGAATTCTCTCCTAACTCTTAGCCAAAAATTTGCTTAGAAATTTCCAGCATTGCTGTTTCTTCTTAGCCGAATACCCCTTCTCCTCTTCTCAAAATTCTAGCCCTCCAATTGTGCTTGGGCCGAATCTCCCTTGGGGGAAAAAGGTGCTGCCGATTTTCAATAAGTGTGGTAAGGGGTAATCCTCTCCTTTAAAATTAAAGTTATGGCTCATGGTTCTTACTAATACGATTAAAGCGGTTGTAGGGAAGCTTGCGGGATTTATTTTTCCAAGGGTGAGTTGGTAAGCACATTCGGCCAAGGGCCTTTGATAAAAGTTTATTGTTTAAATGCCAAACTAATATGTGCGCCATGGACTTAGGGGCTAAATAAGGTTTCAGGGTTGTTGGAAATCAAATCCACTCAAAGGGTCAAGATCTAGCATCGTAGATCGGCTTTTCAGGATCTAGGAATTACGATAGTAACAGGTGTGTAAGATCTCTCTACACACTTTATTAATTTACATGTTGTTATTATTTGCCTTAGATCTTTTGTTTGTGGTTAGCTTGTGGCATAATCATGGATATCGGGTAAGTCCCTAACTTGTAATTTTTGATATATGTTTGTATGCCATCACATGATGTTTAATATTATGACATGATTTATGAAATTTGATGTATAAGCATGTGATGGTGGGATTGATGAGAGGAGGGGATGAATTATGGATGTCATCGGTGGTTTTGACCACAAGATGGGTTGGCCCCATCGGACTATTTTGTGACCTATGGTCATCGGTGGTTTTGACCACAACGATTGATTATTTGGGACTAAGTCCCGGTGGTTTAGTACCACCGAGTGGTTTTGACCACATTTGATATATTATGACCTATGGTCATCAGTGTTTTTGACCACACGATGGGTTGGCCCCATCATTTAAATTGTGACTTTAAGTCATCAGTGGTTTTGACCACACGGGGTAGAAAAGGAGTATGGATGGCTAGTTGGGTTGCATGAGCATGTTTATTAATGAATTGTGTATGAGATGTATTTTCCGGGTGGGGGATTTACACATTGAGTCTCGGTGACTCACCCCTTTCCCTTAACATTTTGCAGATGAGTAGATCGCGGAGATGGAGCCGGATGGACTCGAGGTGGCCATGCAGTGGAAATTTTAATTAGAAGAACTTGGATTTCGTTTTATTTTATTTAATGTTGATTTTATTTTAATTAAGTTGTAATACGGCCTCCTAGATATAATTTTTATTATTCTATGTTTTGGATTAATTTGTTTAAACTATTTCTTAACATTAAATTAAGTCCACATGTTTTCTAAAATTTTAATCGCAAAATGTTTTATCGTGCCATCGGGCACACCCGAATCGATAACAATCGACTTAATGAATATTTTTAAAATAAACCTAAGTATGGTGTTTATACACCTCAAATGTTTAAATCGGACGCTATCTTTTATCAAAAGTTAATTTGGCCTAAAGGATTTTCAAAAAAATACTTTCTCAGTAGCACACCAAATTCGGTCGTAGTGTTTGGGCCGGGTTTGGGGTGTTACAAAATTGGTATCAGAGCCAAGTTCAAAGCTCGGCTGTGGGGGCCCAAGGCCCAATATGTTTTGGTGGGCCTTGTGAAAATGATTTTTATTTTGAACAGCATGGCCCGAGTCTCCGGCACCAATCCGCCCAGGTAAGTACTTCTAATTTTTGTATGAATTATTACTGGTAGAGGGTAGGTATGGGACGTAGAAAGTATGATAAGTACTTTGAATTTTAGGACTAGCCCACTCCAACAAAAGACATAAGACTTTAAATGCCTAATTAAACAAACCTACGATCAAGTCGCCGAGTTAGGGTGTGGTAACCCCTGTGCGCATGTCTAGGATTGGATCCGGAAGAGCTTGGTATTTAAGCAGTCCTTGTGACTCACCTCCTCTTCGCGGGATTCCTACCTGGTGCGTATCTTTTGTTCACCCTAACCAAGAGGATTCGGTCATAGGCCAAACACAATAAATAATACCCTGACTTTGGAAATTTACGAAAATACCCCTATAGGAAAAAGACGAAACTACCCCTGGGATGAGTGAATAAGTATGAAAGATATTAGGGAATGGATGTTCTCTTCTGTGTAAACTAGGATAGAGGACTTAAAACTTTGTTTGATCGAAAGAATCCCTATTAAACTTTTCATAAAATTTCGTCGCGGATAACCAAAGTGAAACACGTACTAATCCATAAAAATTTCTTAATCAGATAAACGCAATCGTTAGAATGAGTTCAAGAGGTCGTGGACGTCTGCCGCGTGGCCGTGGTAGGGGTAGGATGACCTTGTCGGAGCCAGCAAGGTCTGGTCACGGGTCTGGAAATGAGATGTCGGATCTGCTGGCGGCGGAAACTAAATTTCAAGATCAGACGGGTGGTGATGATGTCGTATCTCAAGCTGTATTACGGGTATTGAAACGAGTTCTTTGGGTCGGGCGCGCAGTGCAGGAGCCCGTAAATCTGCGTGGTTGAACGACTCGCGGCGAACAAGCGAAGTATTTAGGGAGTTTCGAAGTGGCACCCAAGACTGGCGAGTCTTGGTTGGAAGCAACCGAAAGGATCATGGATGACATAGATTTTCTGGTACCGAGGAGAAATTAAAGGGTGTAATTTCTTTGCTTCGGATGAGTCATATCGGTGGTGGCTCTTCGTAAGGGATGGAGCGGTGGCAGAAAAATCTCACTGGGGAATTTTTCAAGGATGCCTATCAAAAGAAGTACATCGGAACTAGCTACGTAGATGCACAGCGGAAGGCTTTCTTGAACCTGGTTCAAGGCAATAAGACAGTGGCGGAGTATGAAGCCGAATTCCTTCGGTTGAGTAGGTATGCTCGTGGTATTGTGGGTACCGAGCATGAATGTTGTGTTAGATTTGAAGATGGGCTGAGAGATGAGCTGAGAATGATGATAGCTCCACAGCAGGAGCGGGAGTTTGCTGTCCTAGTGGAGAAATCTAAGGTTGCTGAAGGGGTAAGGCAGTCGGTTAGACAGAACCAGGATCGAAATTGGAATAAGAGGAGCTCCGGACCTTCAAAGTTTTCTGGTAATCAGCAAAAGAGGGCAAGGTTTGGTGGGTCGGATCAAGCTGCTAGGCCTGCTGCTGCCAATACTCAATGGCCGCCACAGTGTGCCCGGTGTGGCAAGCCTCACAAGGGGGAGCGTTGGAATGGTAATCGTGGATGCTTCGAGTGTGGGTCTATGGAGCATCGAGTTAGAGACTCGCCCTAAGAAAGGCGCTAGGCCCGAGATCGAGGCGAGGATCATGCACCGAAACGAAGGACAATCAACAACCAGCAAAGGGTCGCGGCGCAGTAGAGGAGGTAATGGTGCTTTGGCGAGGTCGGGGCACCGAGGAGGGGAAATACGGTGGTACGAGGCTAGACAACTGGTTTAGTCTATGCCGCGAGGCGTCAAGAGGAGGCGGCGCACCGAATGTCATAACCGGTATGTTCTTGATCTTTGATGTGCCTTATAATACCTTGATAGACATTGGCTCAACCCACTCGTACATTGCTAGTAGCGTAGTGGAAACTTTGCATCTAGACTCTGAGCTTACTTCTAGAAAGATGACTGTACTAAGCCCCCTAGGTCACTCTGTAGAAGTAAGTAGAATTTATAGGGACGTACCCTTAGAACTCCAAGGGGTCATGTTTTTGGCTGACTTGATGGAACTACCATTTCGAGAGTTCGATCTAATCCTCGGGATGGATTGGCTAGTAAAGTATCAGGCTAGCCTGGATTGCGCGACTAAGCGCATGGTGTTAAAGACTGAGAAGGGTGATGAGGTGGTGATGATAGGTAAAAGGAGAGATTTCCTGTCCAACGTGGTGTCTGCCTTGAAGGCAGAGAAGATGGTCAGAAAGGGTTGTGAGGCATTTTTGGTTCGAATATGTGCCTTGGAGGCTAAGGAGTCAGCAGTTGAGAAGGTTCGAACAGTAGGGGAGTTCACTGATGTGTTCCCAGAAGAACTTCCGGGTCTGCCTCCTGATCGGGAAGTTGAATTCGGTATAGACTTGTTCCTCGGAACGGCACCTGTGTCTATAGCACCGTACCGAATGGCACCAAAGGAATTGGTGGAGCTGAAGGCTCAAATTCAGGAACTCTTGGATCGAGGGTTTATTCGACCAAGTATATCTCCGTGGGGAGCACCTGTGTTATTTGTCAAGAAAAAGGATAGTTCGATGCGGATGTGTATAGACTACCGCCAGTTGAACAAGTTAACGATTAAGAACAAGTATCCGTTGCCTCGGATCGATGACTTGTTTGACCAATTGAAGGGTGCATCGGTGTTTTCGAAGATAGATCTTAGGTCGGGTTATCATCAACTTAAAGTGAAGGAGGTTGATGTACACAAGACGGCATTCCGTACAAGGTATGGGCATTACGAGTTTCTGGTGATGCCATTTGGGTTGACAAACGCACCTGAAGCATTCATGGACCTAATGAATAGAGTGTTTCAGCAGTACTTAGATCGATTTATCGTAGTGTTCATAGACGACATATTGGTTTATTCAAAGACGGAGGAGGAGCATGATAAGCATTTGCGAATAGTTCTGCAAGTATTGAGGGAGAAGCAGTTATATGCCAAATTCAGTAAGTGCAAATTTTGGCTAAGGGAGGTGGCTTTCTTAGGTCACGTAGTGTCAGCTGAAGGGATTAGAGTGGACCCTCGCAAGGTTGAAGCGGTGTTTGATTGGAAATCGCCTAGGTCGGTGGTTGAAATTTGAAGTTTTCTGGGTCTGACAGGGTACTATCGAAGGTTTGTGGAAGGGTTCTCTTTAATCACAGCGCCGTTGACTAAGTTATTAAGGAAGGGAGTTCCATTTGTTTGGTCGGAGATGCAGCAGGAAAGTTTTGACAAGCTAAGGAAAATCTTGACGGAAGCTCGGTTCTCTAGTACTGACTGAGGCAGGAAACTGTTTCACGGTTTATTGCGATGCATCCCATCTTGGTTTGGGATGTGTGTTGATCTGAGGAAGGGAAGGTAGTGGCCTATGCATCCCGTCGATTAAGACCGCATGAGGTTAACTATCCAACGCACGACTTGGAGTTAGCGGCGGTGGTATTTGCCTTGAAGATATGGAGACATTACTTGTATGGGGAGAAGTCGATAGTCTACACGGATCACAAAAGTCTGAGGTATCTTTTGACCCAGAAAGATTTAAACTTGAGGCAGCGTCGATGGATTGAGCTGTTGAAGGACTACGATTGTTCAATTGAGTGCCATCCAGGCAAGGCTAACGTGGTGGCTGATGCATTGAGTCGGAAGGTCGTGACGGAATTAAGAGCGATGTTTGCTCACCTCAGTCTATACGACGATGGAAGTCTTTTGGTAGAACTTCAAGTTAAGCCAACTTGGATCGAGGAGATTAAGGAAAAACAGTTAGTAGACGAAGTGTTGAATGCAATAAGGTTGCAAGTTCAAGATGGTGGTTTGGAAGGGTATAGTTTGACTGAGGATGGCGTATTAAGTTTTCAAGGGCGGCCTTGTATGCCGAAGGATGTGGAATTGAGGCAAATAATTCTTCAAGATGCACATAGCAGCCCATACGCTATGCATCCTGGAGGTAGCAAGATGTATGGAGATTTGCGGAGAGCGATTCAGTGGCGTGGTTGAAGCGTGATGTAAGCGAATTTGTGGGAAAATGTCCGACGTGTCAGCAGGTTAAGGCGGAGCACCAGTTGCCATCAGGGTTACTTCAACCAGTGAAGATCCCGCAGTGGAAATGGGAGAGGATCACTATGGATTTCGTCAGTGGGCTACCCCTCACGCCCAGCAAGAAGGACGCAGTTTGGGTGATTGTGGATCGTCTGACTAAATCAGCTCACTTCATACTGGTGAGAGTGGATTACTCACTTCAGAAGCTAGCTAAGCTGTATGTGTCAGAAATAGTGAGGTTGCATGGAGTGCCCGTATCAATCATCTCGGATAGGGATCCCAGATTTACGTCAAGGTTCTGGAAAGTGTTGTATCCAGCTTTGGGTACACGATTGGATTTTAGTACAGCTTTCCATCCACAGTCTGACGGGCAATCGGAAAGGGTTATTCAGATTCTAGAAGATATGCTGAGAGGGTGTGTTTTGGATTTCAGTGGTAGTTGGGAAGAGTATCTACCGTTGGCGGAATTCGCTTATAACAATAGTTATCGTTTAGTATTCGAGATGGCACCATACGGCTTAATTGTATGGACGGAAATGCCGTACTCTTACATGTTGGACGGAGTTGGGTGAACGACAAGTCTTAGGTCCAGAGTTGGTGACGGAAACCGAGGATAAAGTTAAGGTGATTCGGGCTCGTCTCAAGGAAGCATCGATGCATGTAAGTCTTATGCCGATCTTAAGCGTAAGGAAATGGAGTATGCGGTAGGGGATAAAGTCTTTACGAAGGTGTCACCTTGGAAAAAGGTGTTGAGATTTGGGCGAAAAGGGAAGCTGAGCCCAAGATTCATTGGCCCGTACACAGTGTTGAAGCGAGTGGGACCGGTAGCTTACCAGCTTGAGTTACCAGCAGAGTTGAGCCAGATACATGACGTTTTCCATGTTTCGATGCTGAGGCGCTATCGATCGTAAGACCCTCACACGTAGTGCGGTTATGGAAATTGAAGTGAACTCGGACTTGTCTTTCGAGGAGGAGCCGTACAAATCTTGGATCGGGATGTCAAAGTTCTACGTAGGAAGTCAGTGCCTTTGGTGAAGGTGTTGTGGCGGAACCATGGTACGGCGGAGGCCACATGGGAACCCGAGGATGCGATGCGGCAGCAATACCCCCAGCTCTTCTGATCCAGGTAATTTCGAGGTCGAAATTCTTTTTAAGGGGGGTAGAATTGTAACATCCTGAATTAGGGGTGTTTGAAAATTTAATTAATTGTTCCCATGTGTGTGTGTGTGCTTGAAGAAATAAATATTATGATTTATTGGGCATGTTCTAAGGTCTAGAGTTAAACCCGAGCTAGGCCTGACTTAGTATTAATTTTTTTTTTAAGTACCTAAAAGGAGGGAGCTAGGTGAGATAGGGCTTTAAAGAAATTTCGGGCAAGGTTTGAGCATGAAAGTCCAAGTCGTTGGAGTGGCTTGGGGCGCCACTTAAGAGTTTAAGAGTGGAAGGTCTCGGGTTCGAGACACAAGGGACGCAAGGAGCATTTTATTTTGGGTTTTTTTTTTGCGTTAAAAGGAGGAGGGCCAGGAAGAAGGCCTTATAATTAAATGGTGGGGTAATTTGACATGAAAGTCAATTGGGAAGGTTGGAAAGGGGCGTTAAGAGAGGCTGCTGCTGTTGCCTTCACCAGGTCGCTGGTTCGAACCCCAGGGGCTGCACTTTGGGTATTTTTTTTTTAATGCTGCTGGCGTGAATGGGGGAGTGTTGGTTCAATTTTGGACTCTCAAATTCGGCTGGAAGGGGGTAATTGTAGGTAGTTTATTTGCTTTTAAATAGTTCAAATAAGATTAGGAGATAGAGGGAATATTAAACCTTGCATTATCTTGGATAATTCAAGGCTGGAATTATCACAAAAACAAGGTGGTTGCTGATTGAGGACTCTTTGGGGTTTGTCTATAATCGGTTTGTATAGCAAAGAAGTGTCAAAAGTTCAACCAAAACTCTTTTCTTCTCCCCAAATTTTGTTCTTTGCCGAATTCTCAATTGTTTCATAGCCAAAACTATTTAAAACTTCCAGCTTTTCTTGCTTCCTTTAGCCGAGTCTACCCTCCTCTTTTAAGAGATAATTTTAGCAAATTCTTTTTCTTCTTCCTCTCTTCATTGTCTTTGCGAATTCTCTCCTAACTCTTAGCCAAAAATTTGCTTAGAAATTTCCAAAGCATTCTTTGTTTCTTCTTAGTGAATACCCCTTCTCCTCTTCTCAAAATTCCAGCCCTCCAATTGTGCTTGGGCGAATCTCCCTTAGGGAAAAAGGTGTCTGCCGATTTTCAATAAGTATGGTAAAGGGTAATCCTCTCCTTTAAAATTAAAGTTATGGCTCATGGTTCTTACTAATACGATTAAAGCGGTTGTAGGGAAGCTTATGGATTTATTTTTCCAAGGGTGAGTTGGTAGCACATTCGGCCAAGGGCCTTTGATAAAAGTTTATTGTTTAAATGCCAAACTAATATGTGCGCCATGGACTTAGGGGCTAAATAAGGTTTCAGGTTGTTGGAAATCAAATCCACTCAAAGGGTCAAGATCTAGCATCGTAGATCCGCTTTTCGGGATCTAGGAATTACGATAGTAATGTGGTGTGTAAGATCTCTCTACACACTTTATTAATTTACATCTTTGTTATTATTTGCCTTAGATCTTTTGTTTGTGGTTAGCTTGTGGCATAATCATGGATATCGGGTAAGTCCCCTAACTTGTAATTTTTGATATATGTTTGCATGCCATCACATGATGTTTAATATTATGACATGATTTATGAAATTTGATGTATAAGCATGTGATGGTGGGATTGATGAGAGGAGGGGATGAATTATGGGTGTCGTCGGTGGTTTTGACCACAAGATGGGTTGGCCCCATCGGACTATTTTGTGACTTATGGTCATCGGTGGTTTTGACCACAACGATTGATTATTTGCGACTAAGTCCCCGGTGGTTTGGTACCACCAGTGGTTTTGACCACATTTGATATATTGTGACCTATGGTCATCGGTGTTTTGACCACACGATGGGTTGGCCCCATCATTTAAATTGTGACTTTAAGTCATCAGTGGTTTTGACCACACGGGGTAGAAAAGGAGTATGGATGGCTAGTTGGGTTGCATGAGCATGTTTATTAATGAATTGTGTATGAGATGTATTTTCCGGGTGGGGGATTTACACATTGAGTCTCGGTGACTCACCCCTTTCCCTTAACATTTTGCAGATGAGTAGATCGCGGAGATGGAGCCGGATGGACTCGAGGTGGCCATGCAGTGGAAATTTTAATTAGAAGAACTTGGATTTCGTTTTATTTTATTTAATGTTGGTTTTATTTTAATTAAGTTGTAATAAGGCCTCCTAGATATAATTTTTATTATTCTATGTTTTGGATTAATTTGTTTAAACTATTTCTTAACATTAAATTAAGTCCACATGTTTTCTAAAATTTTAATCGTAAAATGTTTTATCGTGCCATCGGGCACACCTGAATCGGTAACAATCTGACTTAATGAATATTTTTAAAATAAACCTAAGTATGGTGTTTATACACCTCAAATGTTTAAATCGGACGCTATCTTTTATCAAAAAGTTAATTTGGCCTAAAGGGATTTTCAAAAAAAAAATACTTTCTCTGTAGCACACCAAATTCGGTCGTAGTGTTTGGGCCGGGTTTGGGGTGTTACAAAAAGAGTTGATTAATGTACTGAGATATGAGTCGAGTTCTATGTATATTCACGCATGAATCAACAAAGAGAGTAAATTTCTGTGTGTTCGTGAGTAGAGAGCATGATATGAAGATATTCTCATTTAAATGTTCAAACCGCGATGGTTGAGCTGAAAGCTATAAAAAGGAACTATTAATTGAAAGTTTTAGTATTGAGTTCAGTCTGAATCGAGAAAAAGAGTTGACAGGTTGGTGATCCAGAGACGATTACTTTTGTATTTGTGTTGTGAGATAGATGTTTTGTAATGATCCATGGGGAAAATCGATGTGTATTTACTGAAATTTAATGAGTGAGGGTATCCTATACTACAGAAGATTTTGAAGATGAAATAGTGAAACGGCTTGAGTTATTCTGATGGTGAGTATAGTTAGTGTAATACTTCTCAGATAATAGATATAGTACAGATGTCTAGATGATAGATCCTTGTTGGATAAGATTCCTGTTGTTGATGCTTCCTCGAGATAGACTTTGAATGATGATGAATCCAGAACTTATACTGAAGTTACGGTATGAGATTTAGTAGTAGCATGTCTACTAATGCAAGAATAAGGAAGTGCTGATTAGGTGCATAAATGTTTTGTGAAGAGAGTACATTTCACGATATGGTGAGTTTAGGGTCAGAAGTAGTTGACCACTAAAAGCTAAGTTTTCAAAGCGTACAAGTCAAGATTATTATAGTCGGTAAATGCTTTAATGAGAAAGTGAGATAAAACCTTATAGATTTCGAATTTGGTTTGACAAAATTCCCAAGAAGGGGAAATGTCATTCGAATTGTAGTAAATCAACCGGTAAATATCCAAATGATCATTTGGATGTGTGCAGAGTTCTAAATTAGTGGATTAACGAGTATACGCTCGGAGGAAGAAATACTGGTCGCAAGTGATGCTTCAACCTTGTGTGTGATAGCTTAAAGGTTGATGACAAGAGAAACTTGAGGATAAGTGGATTTGTGATTTTGAAGAGTTTATGGAAACGTTTTAAGAATGTTGGTAGCAACTCCTTACGATAAGATTTTAGGGACGAAAATCCCTAAGGGGAGAGTTGTAATGACCCGATTTAGGGGCTAGTCGAAACGATGATCTCGGAATTGCTAATTCAAGGTTAGATAAAATTATTTTTATGTTATGATATGTGTTATAAAATGTTTTTAAGGATGCATGAAATTTTTGGTGCCTTAATTTTAGCGATTTCTAGCTAAATTGTGAAAACGGACTAAATCGCATAAAGTGCAAAAATTCTATTTTATTTGCTAGAGGTACCAAATAGTTATGGAGCATAATGTGGGGGTATTTAATGGACAAATAGGCCAAATTTAAGGTGATGGCCGGCCAAGTAGAAAATAAAAGGTTGAAAAGTCAAAATTTTGGTATGGGTTGGTACAAGATGACATAAGCAAAGGCTAATTAAAATATTAAGTGGTCATCTTCCTTCCCCATTTTCCTTTCTCTACCGAAATTGAAGAAGAAACCCCCCATGGAAGCTGAAATTTTCAACCACTAATCATCATCTCAAGTAAGTGATTTTGCTAGCTTCTCTTGATAAAAATTGTACTTTTGGAGTCCCCAAAGCTTAAGCTTTCTAAAGAAGGGACTATTATGCAATATGGTTGGAAGTCTAGGGACTTACCATGAGAGAGTTTAGGTTGGTTGTTGAGTTTTTATGGAAGAAAATGAATCCTAGTTGTTTGATAAACAACTTTTGTGAAAGGATTTTCATGAAAAATACCTAAAATGGCTTATGATGCAAATGTTGTAATTTGTTCATTTAGGCATGAAATAGTTGGAATTTTGGATAGTTGTAAGAGGATTAAATGTTCATCTAGGCTTGTTTATCAAGAAAATATGATAAAAAAATTTTTACGAGCCTAGGGGAAAAATCGTAATTTTGCCAAAGTGTAGAGGCAAAATAGTCATTTTTTCCTAGACTGTAGATTATGATATATTATTATTTATAAGTGATTAAATCGGTAAATTCCATTGTTTTAGATTAAAGAAATCGAGTTTCGGACCTAGAACGGGTGAAAAGAGGAATGGTGGGCAAAAATTCCTTTTTCCGGCCCTTTCGGCATCGAGGTAAGTTCATGTGCTAAATTATGCAACTCTAAGTGAAGTATTTAATATTCCAATGTCGTATGGAATGTATAATTACACTACGGGTGTATTGAATATATTTTAACGAGATGTCAAGAGAATTGTATTTAGGAATATAGGAAAAGCAAATAATAAGATATGATGATAATTAAGGTCCCGTATAAGACCATATTTAGAATATGGCCTCGGTGTGAGATATTGAATAAGGCCATGTCGGGGACATGGCATCGATATGATATTTCATGTGAGACCCTATCAGAGGCATGATGTTGAGGTGAGATTATATGTATGAGATTCAAAAGTGTTATTTAACAATTTGAGTGATTCAACAGGTATGTTGAAAACGAGAATGTATGTAGTTGTATCATGAGAGGTACAGGTATGTGTTAGAAATAAATTAAGGTGAATTTGGTATGTGATGAACCCATAGTGGGCCATGTGTGTATGATGCATCTTAATTGCAAATGTTGATTTTATAAATGCAGTGCGTAAAAGTAAATGATTATTGTAGAAATCTATGTAAGAATGTCAGTGTGTGAGGATGTTCTCAGATGAACATTTGAAATAGAGAAATGCATGTGGATATATATGTATATTCGTAAATGTATAATGATGGTGGGCGGTGTGCGATACCACCTTCCTAATTATTAGTGATGGGTTGTGTGCGATACCATTAACAATGTTATTAATGGTGGGCTAAGTGCATTACCACCTTATTATTCATTACCGATGGGCTGTGTGCGATACCATCGAGTTTAGTTTCAAATGGTGGGCTAAGTGTGATACCACCCTATTAAAGAACGATGGTGGGCTAAGTGCGATACCACCCTATAAGAGATTCAATGGTGGGCTAAGTGCGTAACCACCGAGAGATTTGTAGTATGGGTGGTTTATTGAGAATGCATGATGTGTTGTTTTATATGATCTTGTGATGATCAGTACAGGAATGTATGCTAATTAAACGAGCGAATTGGCTTGTGGCATGGTAAGTTAATGAATGCGAGCATTAAGCCCGAGATATGGTTAGAATGTGGTAAGAGACGAAATGAGTAAGCATTATGAATGATTGAATAGGTAACTGTGAGTTCAAGAGTAAAACTCATTCTAATACCATATGATTGAACATAATCAAATGGATATTAATAGTTGATTCTTATTTGCATATGAACTTACTAAGCATTATTGCTTACTCCTCTTCCTTTCTCATCTCTTATAGGTTATTTTATCTAGCTCGGGTTAGAGGCCGTCGGAGATGTTTTCACACTATTGGATAGACGCTTGGTATGATGTTTCAAGTTCTTATGAGTCATGGCATGTATAGGGGCTAGACAAGTTAGGGAATTATGTTGTAAATGGCTAGGATGTGTTAGCCTATAGTTGAATAATCTATTTTGTATAATGCCATAGTTGTTGGCTGTTATTTTATATGAAAAAGATGTAGTTATCCATGTGAAATTGTGATTTCTTTTAAGTTAATTATGGATGTGTTTGATGAGTGCATGTTGGGTATGTTGTAGGGGTGAGAAGAGCTTAGCATATAGCTTTGTTCTTGTCCATGTGGATAGACACACGGGCATGTGTCTAGACCATGTGTGACACACGGTCAACCCACGGGCGTGTGACTTGGCCGTGTGTCCCCTGCAAGTTGATCCTTTTAAGTCAGGATAGACCACGGGCTAGTCACACGGGCGTGTGACTAAGCTTTGAGGCCGTATGGGTAAAGTCAGTGTTCACCACGGTTGGGAGGCACGGACGTGTGCCTTAGCCGTGTGGCATTGGCAGAATGCTTGGGTTTTCAGACACGGGTTGAAGGAATGGGCGTGTGTGTATACACACGGGCGTGTCTCATTCTACACGGGCGTGTGAGCCCGGTATAAAAGAGAATTTTTTTTTTATAAAAGAGAATTTTTTTTTAGATTCGAAAAGGTTTCGATATAGTCTCAAGAGCTCTTAAGGGTATGAGTGAGGCCTTGTAAGTCGAGAATGAGGTTGTTGTGGTGACTTAAGAGAGTAGTCACAATGATCCTAAGTGGTGATCATGAGATATTTTTTTTACGGTGAGACCTCGGGCCCGGTTCCGGCGTAGAACCCGGGTAAGGGGTGTTACATATCCGTTGCCCAGGATTGACGATTTGTTTGATCAGTTAATAGGAGCTACTGTGTTTTCGAAGATAGATCTGAGATCGGGTTTACTATTAGTTTCGAGTAAAAGATTCAGATATACCGAAAACTGCTTTCAGAACGAGGTACGGGCATTACAAGTTTTTAGTTATGCCATTTGGACTAACAAATGCTCCGCTATATTTTTATGGATCGATGAGCGTAATTTTCGGACCGTACCTAGATCGATTTGTTGTTATATTCATTGATGACATTTTAATTTATTCGCGTGATGAGGCTGAACATGTTGAGCATCTGAGAATAGTATTGCAAACTCTGCGAGAAAAGAAACTGTATGTGAAATTCAGCAAATGTGAATTCTGGTTGCGTGAAGTTAGTTTTCTGGGACATATTGTGTCAGCTTCTGGGATTCGAGTTGATCCGACCAAGATTTCTGCTATTCTGGATTGGAAACCTCCGAGAAATGTATCTGAAGTCTGTAGCTTTCTGGGGCTGGCTGGTTATTATCGTCGATTTGTGAAAGGATTTTTAGTGATAGCTACTCCATTAACTAGATTGCTTCAGAAAGATAGAAGGTTTGAATGGTCCGATAAATGTTAGAAAAGCTTTGATCAGTTGAAAACTCTGTTAACTAAAGCTCTAGTTTTGGTACAGTCGGAATCAGGTAAAGAATTTGTTATATACAGTGATGCTTCGTTAAACGGTCTGGGATGTGTTTTGATGCAGGAAGGCAAAGTTGTATCTTATGCTTCGAGACAATTGAAGCCTCATGAAAAGAACTATCCGACGCACGACCTTAAGTTAGCTACGATTGTGTTTGCACTTAAGATCTGGAGTCATTATTTGTATGGTGAGAAATGTCACGTATTTTTAGATCATAAAAGTTTGAAATACCTGATGACCCAGAAAGATTTGAACCTGCGTCAGAGAATATGGTTAGAGTTGCTAAAGGATTACGAACTTGTGATAGATTATCATCCGGGTAAAGCAAACGTTGTTGATGATGCGTTGAGTAGAAAATCATTGTTTGCATTACTTGCTTTGAATGCTCAATTAAATCTGTCTGAAAATAGTTTTGTGATAGTTGAATCAAAAGCAAAACCGTTGTTCTTACAACAGATATGTGATGCTCAGAAAGTTGATAATGAATTGATAGTTAAACGAGCTCAGTGTGATTCGAATTATGAATCTAAATTTCAAGTTGTTGATGATTGCTTGAGATTCAGAGATCGTATCTGTGTTCCAAGAAATCTGGAATTGATTTAGTTGATTTTGAGTGAAGCACATAACAGTCGTCTATCTGTTCATTCGGGGAGTACTAAAATGTACCATGATTTGAAGCGACACTATTGGTGGTCTGGTATGAAGCGTGATATTTCTGACTTTGTTTCAAAATGTTTAATCTGTCACAAGAAGTCAAAAAGTGAACATCAAGTTCCGTCTGGGTTGCTACAACCGATTCTGATTCCCGAGTGGAAATGGGATAGAGTAACAATGGACTTTATTTCTAGATTGCCTCTGACTCCGAGAAAGAAAGATGTGATATGGGTCGTAGTTGATCGATTGATGAAATCTGCCCATTTTATTCCGGTAAGATCTGACTATTCACTTGATAGATTAGCCAAGCTTTATATTTCTGAGATTGTTAGATTGCACGGGGTTCCACTATCTATTGTTGTCAGATAGGGACCCGAAGTTTACATCGAGGTTCGGAAGAAATTGCAAGAAGTTTTAGGCACGTAAGCGCATTTCAAGACTTTTCATCCATAAGCAGATGGTCAATCCGAGCGATTATTCGATTCTTGAAGATATGTTAAGATGTTGTATACTTGAGTTTAATGGTTCGTGGGAACAGCGATTTGCCATTGATTGAATTTGCATACAATAATAGTTTTCAGACGAGCATCAAAATGGCACCATATGAAGCTTGGTACGGTTGTAAATGTCGTACACCTCTGTATTGGATTGATCTTGGTGAAAATAAGCTACATGGGGTCGATTTGGTAAAAGATTCAGAACAGAAAGTGAAATTGATCCGAGATTGTTTGAAAGCGACATCGATCGTCGTAAGTCTTATGCGGACTTAAAGCGAAAAGATATAGAATTTAAGATCGCGACAAAGTATTTACGAAAGTGTCACCATGGAAGAAAGTACCGTTTGGATGTAAAGGCAAGTTGAGTCCGAGATTCATCGGGCCGTATGAAATCATTGAGCGAGTTGGACCTGTTGCATATCGATTGTTGTTGCCTTCCGAGCTAGAAAACATACATAATGTATTTCATGTCTCAATGCTCCGTAGATATCGATCTGATCCATCACACGTGATTTCCCCATCTGAAATTGAAATCCAATCCGATATGTCATACGAAGAGGAACTGATCCGTATCTTAGCTCGTAAAGTAAAAGAGTTGAAAAATAAGAAAATCCCGTTAGTGAAAGTATTATGGAATCAACACGGAATTGAAGAGGCAACGTGGGAGCCGGAAGATTCAATGAGACAGTAATATTTGACTTTGTTTATCGGTAAGATTTTCGGGGACGAAAATCCCTAAGGGGGAGAAATGTAATAGTCCGGTTTATACCCTAGTCAGAACAGTGGTTTCGGGACCACAAATCCGAGTCCGTATAATATTTTAATATTATTTTTCGTGCCTCTGATAAGTGATTAAGCATGTGTTAAATTTTCGTAAGATAATTTATCTGTCTGTGTGTTTAATTTGATAAAAGGATTGAATTGCATTAAATGTGAAAGTTGCATGATATTTGTTAAGTACCAATGTGTTGTGGCTTTTAAAAGAAAAGGGCCTTATGAGGAAAATAGACCACTATTTAGATAGTGGATGGACAAAAGACAAATGTGCCCTTAATGAATGTTTGTTTTATTTGTTTAATAAAAGGTTAATTTGGTAAATGAATTATTAGCATATTATTAATGAAACAAAAGATGAAAGTGTTCATCTTTCATTTCTTTTCATTTGACCGAAACTAGCAAGAAAAAAAAGAAAGGTTTTAAAGCTTTGCATATTCGGCCATTCCAAGCTTGAATTAAGGTATGATTTTGAGTTGGATTTTGATGATTTTGATGTTTTTCAGATTGTTGCTTATTCTACTATCAAGCCCATGTCTCAATTTTGTGTATTGATGATGTTTGTGAGATATGCCATTGATGATATGTTGAGCTTTGTGATAATTTATGGTGTTAAATGAAATATTTGAGCTAAATGAACATACTTTGTTCTTGAAATTTTGATGAATTTAGCTAAATAGGGCTAAATTGAGAAAATAGCAATTTGAAGGACTAAATTGCAAATTTGATGTAAAATATGGGCTTGTATGATATACATAAGCATTCGGCTAAGCATGGATGTATGATGAATTTGTGTATTTGATGTTTTGAGAAAAATGGACTAAATTGATAAATTGTACAAATGTGAGGGTTAATTTGCAAATAGCCCTAAATGTGTGTCATTGGATTGAATTGAATTAGTTAGTGAGTAAAAGGGTTAATTCTGAATATGTATAGATCAAGAACCGAGGAAAAGCAGGACTTAGACCATTTGGAAGGCGAAAAGTGGCGAGTAATCGTTTCCATTTCCGATAAATCGAATCTGAGGTAAGTCATTATGCAAATAAATGTATTCGTATTAAATTATGTATGTTCATATGACTATTGATAACAATGAATGCTTACGAGATGTTATGTACATGAATTCTTAGAAAAGATCAATATAGTGACATTGTCCGAGAAGTCCCGTATGAACCTAGGAATAGATAGGATTAGCTAAGTCATGACATAGTTATATGTTCTATTTTATCATGTATGACCACGCCCGAGATGTTGGCATTGATTTGATATTTGAGTAAGGCCACGTCTGGGACGTTGGCATCGATATGAGCTTTATGTGTAAGACCACGTCTGGGACGTTGGCATCGATATGAGCTTTATGTTTAAGACCACGTCTGGGACATTGGCATCGATATGAGCTTTATGTGTAAGACCACGTCTGGGACGTTGGCATCGGTATGAGCTTTATGTGTAAGACCACGTCTGGGACGTTGGCATCGATATGAGCTTTACGTGTAAGACCATGTCTGGGACAGTGGCATCGATATTTGAGTGCATGTAAGACTCCGTCTGGGACGTTGGCATTGTACGATCATTCTGAGTTTCTGAGTATCCCATTAGATTTTGAACGGTTCAACAGGCAAATCCGAGCTATAAACCATTACGTGAATGTATATTTGTTTCAGGTACGTTTGGTATGTACACTAAGTGTGTATAAAAGGTAAGTACCTATATGAATTTGATTTGAGGAAAAGTATGTTTGAATATGAGAATGTGAATGAGATGTAAGAATGGTTATGAATGTGGCAAATATGGCCAAGAATATGGATCAAAGCATATATGTGAGAAATTTGCTATGAATATGAATTGTACCAATGTTTCTACATGATTATATGCTCTACATGTTGAGTTTATTTGTATTATGACTTACTAAGGTTTTAGCAAGCTTACTTTGTGTGTGTTTTCTCTATTTTATAGGTCGTCAAAGCTTCTGAAGGCTCGGGACCGTTGAGGATCGCCAGCACACTACTCAACTTGTGTTTGGTACATTTTGGAAATGTATATAGTGAGATATGGCATGTATAGGCTAGTATTTGATATAAGTTTTTTATATGACCTTAGCCATGTGATTTGGCTAGATATGAGTTGAGAATTTGCTTAAATGAATGTGATGTGTGAAGCATGTTTTTGGCATGGTTAGATGACACATGAAATGGTCAAGTTTTGAGTAAGTAATGGATGAATTATGCTTGTGATGAGATGAGTTTTAGTCTTGTAAGTTGGCATAGTTGAGATTGGTTTTGAATGTATAGAATGAATGGTTATTTTAGTATGTTATGGTTGTTATTTGTGCATGAAATGTGTTGGTAAATTTCTTGTAGAATCGACCCTAAGTGGGTGGCATTTTGGCCTTGCAAATGGCCTATAATGTCACATGGTTGTTGTAACACCCCTTACCCGTATTCAACGCCGGAACCGGGCACGAGGTGTTACCGTAATAAAAACCCACAAGATCGCCACTTGGGCACCACGCGACCACTCTCTTTGGCCATCACAACAACCTCAGACCCGACTTACGAGGCCTATCTCAACCACACGAGGGCTCTCGAGACCATATCGAAAACTCTTACGATCTTAAAATTTTTCCATCTATACAAGGCTCACACGCCCGTGTAAGATTTGGCACGCCCGTGGATGTCACACACGCCCATGGTCACTACCCGTGCATGAAAACTCAAGCATTCTGCCAATGCCCCACGGCTAGGGAACACACCCGTGCTCTCCGCCCGTGGTGCACACTCGACCACCTTAACACGGCCTAGAGTTCAGACACGCGCGCGTGTGGCTAGCACGTGGCCAACAACGATTAATCCCACACGCCCTAGGCACACGCCCGTGTGACTAGTCTGTGGTCTATTCTGACTTCAAATACTAACATGCAGGGGACACACGGCCAAGTCACATGCCCATGGACTGACCGTGTGTCACACATGGCCTAGACACACGCCCGTGTGTCTACCCACATGGACGAGAACAAAGCTATTTGCCAAGTTCTTTTCACCCATCTAGCATACACAATCATGCACTCATACAACACATCCATAATTAACTCAAAATCTTACAATCTCACATAGATAACTACATCTTCTCATATAATAAACTAGCCAACAACTATGGCATAATACAAAATAGATTACCCATTCAAAGGGTAACTCATCATAGCCATATAAAACAAAATTCACTAACTTGTCTAGCAACATGGTATAAGCTAAACAACAATTAGCATTATACTAACATAAAATGTACAACTATGCATACTCTTTCTATCCCTTACCACATTTATTCCAACACATTATGAGTCAGTTACTCATATCCATTGACATGCACACAGCTAATCCACACAGCTAATGTCTCGGTGGTTTCGCACTTAGCCCACCACAATCAATTAATAAGGTAGTATCGCACTTAGCCTACCATAAAGGTAATCATAGTGGTTTCGCACATAGCCTACTAGATAATATACTTAACGATAGCATCGCACAAAGCCAGCTCATCGTCCATACGCATTAGGATGGTATCGCACTTAGCCCACCATTTAGCATTTTCACAACACATTCACAAATCTACTTACTTAGTCATTCATCCATTCATTTCACTTGAACCACATAGGTTCTCAATCATTCTCAACCATGCTATACACTATCTAGCATTAACAAATTGTAAGTATGAATGCATTGTTTATGCATAGACTTACATCGATACACAAAAGTATAGAAACGTGCAATTTAGTCCACCACTTTGCTTTTGCCTCGGTTTCGATCCGGGCTTCGTCTTTCTTGATCTATAATGAATAAATCAGCTTATTCAATACACACATTGACAAAAATGACCCACATCTCATACTTTGGCAAAACTACTCTTTTGCCCCAAATCTTTCTCATAATTACACTATTGACCCAAGGCTCGTAAAGTGATTTTTATTCAACTTTTTAGCCTTTCATGCTTAGCCGAACCACTTACTCAACTAAAGCAATCATCAATTCTCACTATATCACACATGTATGACCAAACTTAAGACTTTCACAAACTAGTCCCTACATGCATTTTCTATGGAAACTCATTTAGCAAAAGATGTTTCTACTACATCAAGCTTTCATAATCTTCCATAAAACATCAAAATACATGCATGTCATACATGGCCACATTTTTGAACATTCATCATAGCTCATCAAATAGCTAAAAATAGCTTACTCATGCTACAAGGACTTCAAAAATACAAAGAATATCAAAAAAGAGGCTAGATGCACTTAATAGCAAGCTCGAAAAATTTGAAGAACCCTAACAATTGCTCTTGAAAATTTCGGCAGCCTTGGAGAAGAAGATGAATGAATTTTGTCATCTTTTCTCCTATTTTAATCACTTAATTGTTAAATGACCAAAATGCCCTTTTTGATAAACTTTCTATTTTAACTCATCCATGCCCAATTTTGTCCAAATATTAGAAATTGGAAAAATTGCTATTTAAGGACCTCTAATTAATATTATAAAGCTATTTCACACAAATAGCTTCTAGAATCTCACATTTTGCAACTTTTGCAATTTAGTCCTTTTGGACAATTCAACCGTAATTTCACAAAATTGCTTCATGAAACTTTCACACTAGCATGCATACATAGCATAAACCTTAAAAACTCATTCATATACCTCGGATTTATGGTCTCGCGCCACTATTCCGACTAGGCCCTAAATTGGGATGTTACAGTTGTGGCACACGGGCGTGCCTAGTGACCGTGGGGCTAAGTCAGTAGCTATGTAACACCCCTTACCCGTATCCTACGCCGGAACTGGGTACGAGGCATTACCAGACTTAACAATACATTCTACCAAATCCCGAGCCACAAAATTTCACTTATAATTTAAACTTTAACAAACACATGCATACACAAGCATTATAACTCCATGACCAATATGAGCCACAACTCGTGGCTAAATCTGTAATAATCCTTATTACCGTTATGAAGCAATACATTTGGTCAAATAAATTAACACATATACAAAATGACTTAGTCAAGCCCCTATACATGCCATAACTTAAATCATTTATAAATAAAGATACCCATAGATAGCTTGATAGTGTGAAGCGATCTCTGACGACCTTCAGCCCGAGCTTGTCTAATATGACTCTGAAACATGGGAAAGAAAAGAGGGTAAGCTTATAAAGCTTAGTAAGTTCACATGTAAAAATAATAAGCATTAGCAATGAATTTAGCTTACTACTAAGCTGTCATAACTTGCATAAATAATGCCAAGTTCTTACTTTCTCAACTTACTCATTTGTAGCCTTACCAAAGCCTCAACGAGACAAATCCTCACAACAAGTTCTCAAATTGATACAATCATTTAATCACATGCTTATACCTTATTACTCATGTTCACATTAATCTGTCTACTTGAATCGCTGTCACTAAATTATTTATTTCTTGAGCTACAGAGCTCCGAATTACAAACCGCTAATTTTCCCTGAAACTAGACTCACATATCTTCATACCATAAAATTTCTAGAATTTTTTGGTCTTTCCAATTAGTACAGTTTATTCATTAAAATTTCCCCTATTTCACTGTTCGACTATTTTGCCCTCTGTTCACTACGAATCAATTTTATCCTCTTACAGAATTTAGATGACTTTATTTTTTAGTTCATTTTAAACTAGACTCATTCAAAATTTGAGGCATATAAATTATATCTCATAATTATTTGTATAAAATTTTTAATGATTTTTCTAAGTCAAAACAAGGGATCACATAATTATTCTGCACCAATCTCACAAAAATTTAAATATCTCAAAATATACAAATCATTTGTTTGCTATGTTTATTTTATATGAAAATAGACTCAATAAGCTTTAAATAAATATCTCATACAACTTATAATTCAATTTCTACTATTTTTTGTGATTTTTAAAATTCACGTCACTGCTACTGTCCAAAGCAGTTCTATTGTAAATTTTTGCTCTCTCTCACTTTAGTTGTGTTCATCACTTGCCTATGCAAATCTTTCCAATTTCCGATTACATATCGAGCATATTGCTCATACGTTATACATGCATATACCCACACTCATTACTACAAATTCACACATAATTTCACTTAATCAATTTTCCCGTTGAACGCTTCGAAATAATAACGGATACACGGTGGTTTCGCATTTGACCCACCTTTGAAATTGAAGCTCTCTTGTACACATAGTGGCCTTCACTTAGTACCACTCATGTGACCTAGCTCGATTGTACACATAATTCTGGCTCTCTTGTACACATAGTGGCCTTCATTTAGTACCACTCATGTGACCTAACCATCTCGTAGCTTTCTTGTCTACATGGCGTCCAACACTAGGAACCAGTCATGCGACCTAGCTACTCATAACTCGTAGCTTTCTTGCACACATGGTGAAAGTCCCTTATCATCCATGTGGCCTAGCTACATATCAAATTTTGCCATCGCAGTAGCTTTTTCTTGCACACGGTGAAGGTCCCTTATCACTCGTGTGACCTAGCTACATATTGTCCAGTATCTCTCGGTTTTACGAAGGTTCAAACGGGAAGTACTTCACTTTCTAATAATTTATTTCATTCCTTCAATAGTCAATTATGATTCAAAAATCGCTACAATACATAAAATATTTGAAATATAAAAACGTCAATAAAAATAATGAATTATTTACATACAACTTACATAATTACATTCTCAATCTCATCACATCATCAATTTAACTTATCCTCCCCAAATTATTCTATTCAATACTTTCTTGATATTACACAAAGCCATCTTCCTAATTTGGTCTTACATGTAAACTTATACCAATTCTCATTAAAATGTCGAGTCATTATCGAACATTATAATTATATTGGAAAATCAATACTAAAGTATTCATAACTAAAATTTCAATTTAACATTCAAACTTGCATCATTAAATGCTTATTAAACATATGAACTTACCTCGATACCAAAACGGTCATTTTACCAACTTTCCCGATTTTCGATTTTCCTCCCCTTCTAGGTCCAAATCTCGTTTTTCGGGGTCTAAGACATCACATTTCACTTATTTATTAGTGTACTACTCAAAACAGTCCTTAACTCAAACTTTGGTAAAATTACAATTTTGCCCCTAAACTTTTGCATAATTACCATTTTGCCCCTAGGCTTGAAAATTAAACTTCATCCCTTATTATTATGTTTTATAACATGCTGATCATTTTTTCCTTCTATGGAAACATCAAATTCTTGTTCTAACATGCACTTATGTACATTAGGTATTTTTGCCGATTATGTCGTTTTACTCGTTTTCACTTAAAATCGCTTAGTAAAAGTTGTTTAACATAATTCTAAGCTTCATATTCTTCCATAAAACATCAAAATAAACACATTTCACCTATGGGTATTTTTCCAAATATGAACCCTAGGTTAAATTATTGCTAGAATAAGCTAAATTAAGTTACCGGGACTCCAAAAACGTAAAGAACATGAAAAACGGGGCTAGAATGGACTTACCATGAAGCTTGGAAAGCTTGAAAACCCTATCCATGGCTTCCCACATGTTAAATTCGGCCTAAGCTTGAATATGGACAAATTTGGCATTTAAATTTTGTTTTTAATTAATTTAATTCACTAAATTACCAAAATGCCCCTTAAAAAAATCTTTTGAAACATACACATCCATGTCCATTTTTATCCACCAACTTAACCAATGGTCTAATTATCATTTAAGGACCTCCAATTTAAAATTTCATAACAATTGGACACCTCTAACATGTAGAACTCAACTTTTGCACTTTTTACAATTTAGTCCTTTTGACTAAATTGAGTGCCCAAACGTCAAAATTTTCGAATGAGATTTTCATGAAATCATTTCGTGAAATTTTAGACCATAAAAATATAAATAAAATATATTTATCAACATCGGATTTGTGGTCCCGAAACAACTGTTTCGACTAAGCCCAAAATCGGGCTATTACAATTCTCCCCCCTTTAGGGATTTTCGTCCCCAAAAATCTCACCAATTAATGGATTTAGGTCTAATTTCACAAGTCACTTTCAGCTTCTCATATAGTCTCAGCATCTTCAACATCTTACTTCTTAAACTAAGATTCGAAACTGTACCCTCTTATCATGAACATAAAAATCATATTACTGATCTTCTTAAATTCTGACTGAAAATCCCACTAATAAGTAACTGGCCTTATTCTATCAATAATCTCATACTCTTCGATGAACCACAACTCACCTGTCTTTACTTATCCAGATGAAAAATTCTCTGTTAATGAAATACTTTCAGAAGCACTTGACACTCATCTAAGTTCAATACTCTTACATTTCGGTTCTATATACAATCTCTGATAATATGTATTTGATCTCTAAAATCAATCTTCACTTCCACTTTTTTCTAGTCTTTTAGCTCAATTTTACCCCATGAGTTCCTTTTCCTCAATTGCTTTCAATATTTAAGACACGATAACACACATACCTTTCTGAGAATCTAGATCACTTCCTCAATATAACTATCAGTACAAAGGTGACATACAATAATATTTAACAATCTCATACTCAAGACTTACTATAGCTTTCTTCTGTAGTCACAATACAAATTTTGGTTTCCAATCACGAGCAATGAAAATTTGCACTTTGTATAATCTGACAGCCTCAGAATAAATAACTCCCATAACCCATCAATAGAAAGACTCGTTTGTACTGAGAAAAGTGTACAGACATCTTCAAGCAGCCAATAATAAATCAGATAACATTTACTCTTTTTTTTATAGTAATAGCCTCAGTTCACATTTCCTAGGAAAACCATCACATTTTCACACAGATATCAATACTGACTGTAATAGCTTCTGAGATACTTGAAAATCAACTATAATCTATTAAAAGTTCAGACATTAGGTTCAAAGTCTGGTATGTAACATTTCATACTCTTACTAGTGTAACTGCCTCGGAGTATCATCCATCTTTGTACTTCTCAAATAAACAGATAATTATCACTGTGCTACACATCATAACATTTTGTCTTTAACTCGCTGATATATGTATCAAGATCATTTGAAAAGTGAAAACCAATACACAAATCTAAGTTGAACTTCCTATCATTCACACTTTGCCAACTTCAATTTATTCTCAAATCTAGAGAAAGATTAAACTTATAATAGAATTTACTTTAACCGTTACTCGTCGAAGCACTTAACTATACCGATGCCACAATACTCATACAGCTTAAAAATCATAGTGCCATAATAAGACTAACTTCTCAATTACTTTAGTAGATAATGTCCCGGCTGAAAACAAAACATTTTGATCATCGGAGAAATTCAAACACAAATTTCCATAACAACCAATACAAAAGCACAACCTTTATACCTCTAGTAACTGTATCAAAGTACTCTTGCCATCAAGTCAAAACTTATAATCATCATAACCATTTTAATAATAAGAAGAAACCATTTTCATCAATAGAACATTTCCTACTGATATCTCATGGCAGATACTTTGAACAATAATTTATTAAGGAAACAGAAATAACAAAATCTAAGAACATGGAGCTACACAGTAAATACTCATAAGTACTGAAAATAATATTAACAAAAGCCACACAATCTTCCTTTATTTTCATTGAGCAATAGCTAGTAAAACAGGACGCTAACATCATACGGACCTTACCGTCAACTTTCTATCTGTGCATGATGCAAAAAAAAAAAAAAAAGATAGAGCAATTTCGATCACGGCTCAAATAGACTACAATGCTTTCATCTACCTGTAAATTTAGCTGACATTCTCATACTATAGGAATTTCATTTGAAATCTTGCAGATATATATATATACCTCTGAGAGTAAACGAAAACATATAATAGTCGGAAGAGATTGCTGTAATTTCTCAACCATAAAAACTGCATTCAGTCATTAATACATCTCGATCATGATTGCACTATCTAATTATGTCATTACTAATCTGATATTATTCCAATTGCAAATAGAAATAAATTCAGAATAAATTCCAGCAATCACATACTTTAGGCCTCATACCTGGATGAGTTAATTAGCTAAGCCTGACCTTTCTTTAACTATAACATTTCAGAATCCGAATGATCTTCATATTAATATGACATCTTTTATGCAATTGTGTTCATTTATTAAACCATTCTCAACTCTGATCACGTTGTCAATTAATCTACAATTCAACTCTTTAGTCTTCCACTTGTAAACCCATTCGGTCTGAATTTCATGAAATTTCTTTATAACATACCTTATTGGAAGGGGTGAGGTTGTAACGCCTCTGACTTGTCTCTTATATACTCATGCATATAACTTAACACTCATCAATATATATATATATATATATATATATTGTTTCAAGTAACTTAACATGCATACTCATTTTACACAACCTTCCTATCATCTTATACAAACAAGTGCACTTATATTTTCATTCATAAATCTCGATTAAAATTACTCATAACATTCACTTAATTTCACAAGTTATACTCATAGCATCAGACAAATGCCAATCAAACATGAACACTTATCATAGTATAAACTTTCCTTTCATCTCATCTTTCATATTTCAAGAGAAATTCCTATCCACAATTTATTCATCATCACATACACATCATAAACTATTATTCTTACTTTTTACGAGTCTCAACTCATCATAAACACACTGTTTGCACTATCAAATTTAGCTCGGTTGAAGTGCGCATCTGTCTAATAAAATAATTTACATCAGGGTCGGGAGTCGTCACACTATCACAGTTTATTATGGCATGTATAGCTAGACTCTCACACTCACTATGGTAGTCCGAGAACCGACTAAACCATAGCTCTGATATGTAACACCCCTTACCCGTATCCTACGCCGGAACTGGGTACGAGGCGTTACCAAACTTAACAATACATTCTACCAAATCCCGAGCCACAAAATTTCACTTATAATTTAAACTTTAAATAACACATGCATACACAAGCATTATAACTCCATGACCAATATGAGCCACAACTCGTGGCTAAATACAGAATAATCCTTATTACCGTTATGAAGCAATACATTTGGTCAAATAAATTAACACATATACAAAATGACTTAGTCAAGCCCCTATACATGCCATAACTTAAATCATTTATAAATAAAGATACCCATAGATAGCTTGATAGTGTGAAGCGATCTCCGACGACCTTCAGCCCGAGCTTGTTTAATAGGACTCTGAAACATGGGAAAGAAAAGAGGGTAAGCTTATAAAGCTTAGTAAGTTCACATGTAAAAATAATAAGCATTAGCAATGAATTTAGCTTACTACTAAGCTGTCATAACTTGCATAAATAATGCCAAGTTCTTACTTTCTCAACTTACTCATTTCTAGCCTTACCAAAGCCTCAACGAGACAAATCCTCACAACAAGTTCTCAAATTGATACAATCATTTAATCACATGCTTATACCTTATTACTCATGTTCACATTAATCTGTCTACTTGAATCGCTGTCACTAAATTATTTATTTCTTGAGCTACAGAGCTCCGAATTACAAACCGCTAATTTTCCCTGAAACTAGACTCACATATCTTCATACAATAAAATTTATAGAATTTTTTAGTCTTTCCAATTAGTACAGTTTATTCATTAAAATTTTCCCTGTTTCACTGTTCGACTATTTTGACCTCTGTTCACTACGAATCAATTTTATCCTCTTACAGAATTTAGATGACTTTAGTTTTTTAGTTCATTTTAAACTAGACTCATTCAGGATTTCAGGCATATAAATTATATCTCATAATTATTTGTATAAAATTTTTAATGATTTTTCTAAGTCAAAACAGGGGATCACGTAATTATTCTGAACCGGTCTCATAAAAATTTAAATATCTCAAAATATACAAATCATTTGTTTGCTATGTTTCTTTTATATGAAAATAGACTCAATAAGCTTTAAATAAATATCTCATCCAACTTATAATTCAATTTCTACTATTTTTTTGTGATTTTTAAAATTCACGTCACTGCTACTGTCCAAAGCAGTTCTATTGTAAATTTTTGCTCTCTCTCACTTTAGTTGTGTTCATCACTTGCCTATGCCAATCTTTCCAATTTCCGATTACATATCGAGCATATTTCTCGTACATTATACATGCATATACCCACACTCATTACTACAAATTCACACATAATTTCACTTAATCGATTTTCCCGTTGAACACTTTGGAATAATAACGGATACACGGTGGTTTCGCACACAGCCCACCTTTGAAATTGAAGCTCTCTTGTACACATAGTGGCCTTCACTTAGTACCACTCATGTGACCTAGCTCGATTGTACACATAATTCTAGCTCTCTTGTACACATAGTGGCCTTCATTTAGTACCACTCATGTGACCTAACCATCTCGTAGCTTTCTTGTCTACATGGCGTCCAACACTAGGAACCAGTCATGCGACCTAGCTACTCATAACCCGTAGCTTTCTTGCACACATGGTGAAAGTCCCTTATCATCCATGTGGCCTAGCTACATATCAAATTTTGCCATCGCGTAGCTTTCTTGTGCACTCGTGTGACCTAGCTACATATTGTCCGTATCTCTCGGTTTTCTGAAGGCTCAAACGGGAAGTACTTCACTTTCTAATAATTTATTTCATTCCGTCAATAGTCAATTATGATTCAAAAATCAGCTACAATACATAAAATATGCTGAAATATAAAAACGTCAATAAAAATAATGAATTATTTACATACAACTTACATAATTACATTCTCAATCTCATCACATCATCAATTTAACTTATCCTCCCCAAATTATTCTATTCAATACTTTCTTGATATTACACAAAGCCATCTTCCTAATTTGGTCTTACATGTAAACTTATACCAATTCTCATTAAAATGTCGAGTCATTATCGAACATTATAATTATATTGGAAAATCAATACTAAAGTATTCATAACTAAAATTTCAATTTAACATTCAAACTTGCATCATTAAATGCTTATTAAACATATGAACTTACCTCGATACCAAAACGGTCATTTTACCAACTTTCCCAATTTTCGATTTTCCTCCCGTTCTAGGTCCAAATCTCGTTTTTCGGGGTCTAAGACATCACATTTCACTTATCTAATTAATGTGCTACTCAAAACAGTCCCTAACTCAAACTTTGGAAAAATTACAATTTTGCCCCTAAACTTTTGCATAATTACCATTTTGCCCCTAGGCTTGAAAATTAAACTTCATCCCTTTTTCTTATGTTTTATAACATGCTGATCATTTTTTCCTTCTATGGAAACATCAAATTCTTGCTCTAACATGCACTTATGTACATTAGGTATTTTTGCCGATTATGTCGTTTTACTCGTTTTCACTTAAAATCGCTTAGTAAAAGTTGTTTAACATAATTCTAAGCTTCATATTCTGCCATAAAACATCAAAATAAACACATTTCACCTATGGGTATTTTTCCAAATATGAAACCTAGGTTAAATTATTGCTAGAATAAGCTAAATCAAGTTAGCGGGACTCCAAAAACGTAAAGAACATGAAAAACGGGGCTAGAATGGACTTACCATGAAGCTTGGAAAGCTTGAAAACCCTATCCATGGCTTCCCACATGTTAAATTCGGCCTAAGCTTGAAGATGGACAAATTTGGCATTTAAATTTTGTTTTTAATTCATTTAATTCACTAAATTGCCAAAATGCCCCTTAAAAAAATCTTTTGAAACATACCCATCCATATCCATTTTTGTCCACCAACTTAACCAATGGTCTAATTATCATTTAAGGACCTCCAATTTAAAATTTCATAACAATTGGACACCTCTAACATGTAGAACTCAACTTTTGCACTTTTTATAATTTAGTCCTTTTGACTAAATTGAGTGCCCAAACGTCAAAATTTTCGAATGAGATTTTCACGAAATCATTCTGTGAAATTTTAGACCATAAAAATATAAATAAAATAAATTTTTCAACATCGGGTTTGTGGTCCCGAAACCACTGTTCCGACTAAGCCCAAAATCGGGCTGTTACAAGCTAGCTTAGGAGTACATGGCCAAGACACACGGACGTGTCTAGTAGCCGTGTGAAAAAGTCAATATATGGATTTTGAGTGCACGGCCTTAGCACACGGGGGTGCTTGGTGGCCGTGGATGTAAAGTCAGATTCGACTATGGCCAAGGTACACGGGCGTGCTTGGTGGCCATGGATGTAAAGTAATATTCGACCACAGAGAGGACACACGAGTGTGCCCAGCAGCCGTGGGACGCACACGGCCTGCCTACACGGTCGTGTAACCCCTAAAGCTTAGAAAAGTTTTAAATTTCTGTGAAATTTTGTATGTGTTCCGGTTTAATCCCGACCCGGTTTATAAGCATGTTTTAGGTCTCGATGACCTACTAAGGGGACACTATGTTTGAGGTTGATATACAGTTGTATGACATTTCTGTAAATGTTTTCGATCTATCCAGTAACGCCGTTAACCCTAGTCCGACGATGGATACGAGTTAAGGGTGTTACATTATATGATTGGTAGCTCTGTTGCAATATTGGTTAGTGCCGCAACCGGTGCTACAGAAGGAGTGTAGGGATGGGTGGGTCGATTAAATCCCCACAGGCGTGCAGGGTTGGACAGGAGATGGAGTGCAGGGTTGGTACGGGCATTAATGCATTGCATATATGGATTTTAATATTGAAATGGGCTTAGGCCCAGATAAATATGATATGTGACATTTGACATGGGTTAAGGCCCAACTGCAGCTATTATGGGCTAAGGGCCAAATGCCACCGCTACTGTGTTGGGCTTCGGCCCACATTGATGACTGTAATGGGCTTAGGCCCGGATTGTTGTGATTTATGTTTTTATCGAAGAGGGGTGTACACACTGAGTTTTCGTAAACTTATCCCCTTTGTTTTTAATTTTTCAGGTAATCCTCAGTAGGCGGTTCGACGTACGGGAGTACTCGGAGGTGTCTACATTACGAGTAGCTTGAATCTTAGTATTCTATTTTACTTACTTAAACCATTTTCTTATTGGGTTGTAATAAGGCCTCTCTTAAATTCTGGTTTTTAATTTGGGATTTTCAGGTTATTATGTTTTAAATCTGCTATAAGTTGAACACGGTTTTCTCAAAACGATAACTGTTTTCAAAACACTACATTTCTGCAACTCAATCTTTTTAGATAACACGTCTTCGTAAATCATTGTTTTAAATTAAGCTCCCGCAACAACAAGGTTTTAGAGATAATAATGTTTTACAAGAGAGTGATTGTTAATAAACCCCGTTTTGAAAATAAGCAAATGAAATTCAAGGTTTTGAAATTTATAACTTTTAATAAACATCGATTAATAATAAACAAACGCAAACTGAGACTTTAGTTTTTTTTAAATATCAAGAAGGGTTTTCGATGAAACAACGATTTTCGAAAAATACCTTAATGTGACACGCCAGATTCGGGCCTAACTTCTAGGCCAGATTGGGGTGTTACATTTAATGGTATCAGAGCCAGGTTGCAAAACTTGGGCTGTGAAATGGGCTTTAGTCTTTTATTTTAAGATGTTTACAAATGATTTTGAAGTGGTTTTGGAAGATTTTTGTGTGGCACACTGAGTCTCCGGCGTCGGACCAAGTAAGTTCTCCTGATATTGAAATCTGTTTTAAACTGTTATACTGTAGATAGTTACTGGGCTTACTTTAGATGATAGACTATACTGAGACTCCTAGTTAGAGTAAAACTGAGGCCAGTAGGAGACTAAAACTGTAGTGAGCTTGCGATTGCGAAAACAACTCTTAACTACTACTTCCATAAAACATTTTTTTTAATTACTGGAACTATGAGCTAAGTTTATAAAATTTCTAATTCAAATAATACGCGAAGTGATAATGAGTGCTAGAAAGGGTGCAAGAGGTCGCGGTAGAGGTCGTGGAAGTGCTAGGGCTGGGTCTTCAGCGTTAGACCACATGCCCAATGTCAAGGCGAGAGAAGCACCGACTTCACCGGTAACCGAGACAGGGTCGTTCGATCGAGCTACTGGGGATGACACACTGTCTCAAGCGATGCTGCGTATTTTGGAAAGAGTTGCTAGGTCTGTTGAGCCTAATACCGTTATTAGGGGTCGTGGGTCAGTTACGAAATGACTCCGGTCCAATGGAGTAGAGATCTTCAGGGGAGTTTCTGGAGTGGCCCCAAGTGTGACGGAGTACTGGTTGGAGGCCACCGAAAGAATTATGGACGACCTCGACTGCACGCCGGAACAAAAGTTGAAGGGTGTCGTGTCTTTGTTGAGGGATGAAGCCTACCAGTGGTGGCTTACGGTAAAAGAGGGTACCCCGTCTGATCGATTGACCTAGGAATTCTTCAAGTCCACATTTCAAGGAAGGTATGTGGGCGCTAGCTATGTCGACGCTCGTAGGAAAGAATTTATTAATCTTGTTCAATGTGACAAGTCTGTGGCTGAGTACGAGGTAGAATTTTTGTGACTTAGCCGGTATGCTCAAGGGATTGTGGCAACGGAGTATGAACGTTGTGTTTGGTTCGAAGATGGCCTCAGGGACAGTCTCTGAGTGTTGATAGCTCCACAGAGGGAGTGGGACTTTTCTGCATTGGTAGAGAAAGCTAAGATCACTGAAGATGTGAAGCGCTCTGAGCGCTTAAGTAGGGAAAGAGAAAGGGGCAGAAACAAGAGGGATTCTGAGCATTTTGACTCTGATCAGAGATTTAAGAGAAGGGCTAGAGTAGATGGGCCAGTCAGAGCTGGGCCCCCTGTTGCTACTACTGGGTTACCACCTTGTGCTACTTGTGGGAAAGGTCATGTGGGCGAGTGCTGGAGAAGGACAGGGGCTTGTCTGAGTTGTGGTTCCATGGAACATCGTCTCAGAGAGTGTCCCAGAAGACCAGATCAGAGGCAGGCTTTCGGTAGGGGTAATGTACAGCCACTGAGGGGTGGACAGTAGCCGCCTAGAGGCCGTGGGCATGCCAGGGATGGAAACGGTTTGGTCCGTGGAACTCCAGGTAGAGGTGCTGGTTATACGGAGGCAAGGCAACCAGCATTGGTTTATGCAGCACGTCGCCAAGAGGACGGAGACGCCCCAGATGCGAATACTGGTACGTACTTTACCCATAGTGTACTATTTACCTAATTTGCAATTAGGACCAAAGTGCGCAGCAGAAGCGTAGCGGTATAACCGGTATTGTGCGGCTATTAGATAGTTGGAAATTTTGAGGACGAAATTTCTTTAAGGGGGTAGAATTGTAACATCCCAAAAATTAGGGGTTTGTGATTTTTGTATAATTGCATGTTGTGCTAGCTCTGTGGGTTATTTGAGTGTAATTGGGGGTTCTAGGGAGGCCTGGGTTCGAGTCCAAGCCCTGGAAAAATTTTGATTTTTGGGCTCTTTAGTGGAGAGGGCTGTTGGAGGCAGGACTTATTTAATTTAAAGTGTGGTTTTTTATCACAAGTTGGCCTTGTGGTAGGATGGATGTGGCGTCAATGGGAGAGCTAGGGGGAAGGAGTTCGAATCTCACAAACTGCAATTGGTGGCTTTTATTTTTGTGTTTTGGGAGAGGAGGAAGCAGAGTTGGGATCAAACTCTGCCTTGGAGGTTGGAGAATGAGTCAAACACTTTGAATGGGAGGTGGAGAGCAATTTGAGGAGCAAAAAGGGGAGAAAATCGTGGGATAGGGGAGAGTGGTAGAGTTGGCTGAGTTTAGGAGTGTGTGGGGATGAGAATTTTGGCTGAAGAGGGGCTTGGGTAGCATATTCTGTCTTGAGTGAGGTAGAGTGTCGATTTTCTCAAGTGTTCTTTTGAGAGAATTTTTAATTTTTGCATTTTTCGGCTATAGCATTTCGGGTCTCTTTGCTTCAATTTTCTTTTGCTGAAACCTCAATTTCTCTATTCTTTTCTTCTCATCTTCTTCAAACATTCTTCTTCACTTGTTGTTACCAAACACCTGTTGCCGAATTCTTCTTCTGATCTCTTTTCTTCCAGTCGCCGAATCCTTCCTACACCAACTCTTCATCTTGTGTTCGCTAAGTGGTAAGTCCCCACTCCCCCATTCTTTCTTTCCCTCTTTGTATCATTTTTCTTTCTTTGATCGAATGCCACACTCTCTTGTTCATTATTATTTCTCCCCTCTCTGCTTAGCATAAACCGAAACTCTTCCTGGGGTGTAGACCGAATTCTTTAGCAAAACAACGGCCGTAGGTCGTCAACTTTGGTTTTGGTAAGGGTGAAGTTGTTCGATTACCTTGTTTGTATGATGCTAATGTTATTCATGTGACCTTTCTTTTGTGGAGTTAGCATCGGTTCCCTTCTTTCTTGTGGGAGGGCCGAATGTTGGTTAGATGCTAACCTCTTTGGTGCATCAATTGCTTTCTTTTAGGAACTCGTGGTGGTAGCCAAGGAGCAAGGCCAAATATTGGTACTCTGTAAGGGGGACCAGGTCTTGTGGTAATTGATTCTAGTGGTGTAGTAAATTCAGGTTTATGAATTCTTTTGAGAAGTTAAGATTAACTCTTGATCAATGTTATCTTAGGGGCAACGAGGAGTAGTTCTTCTAACAAATCTAAACCAGGTGTGTACTCACACCATTTCAACTGTAGATCGGCAAATGCCGAAAAGCCTAGGTATCAGCAAACGATGCCACATGAGTGTGCGGTCACACGTGTGGTGGACCGAGCCCATGAGTGTGGGTGTAAGACGCTTGAGGCCACCATGAGCGTTCTCATGGGCTTAGGTCATTTTGGGCCTCGTGTGGCTAAAATGGACCGAGTAGGCCCAACGGGCCCGTTGGCCCTACGCGAGTAAATCTTGTGAACGGATAGGAAATAAGGAGCCGGCCATGGCGATCACATGGCCAAAGGCCGTTTTGGGCCGAATGGGCCTCACGAGAGTGTGGGCCCACCTAGGCTGAGTTTCGGGCTTTGGGCGCAAATACAATGTTTTGGTTAAATAAGTCATTTTGACACTCGAGGCGAATGTAGACCCTTGGAAAGGGCGTAAAATTAATAAAATACCCTCAAAGGGTAAAATGACCGAAATACCCCTGGAGGGTAAGATGACCGTTATGCCCTGAAGGGCAGAATGACTAAAATGCCCTACATGTTATATGATTGTTACCGTATGTTAATTATGGTATGTTGCATTCATGTGTTATTATGTTGCATGGGGTTGGGATATTGGTTACGGAGGAAGTTCTGATAGGATCGCATGGTCGCTTGACGACTGTGGATCCTCCGATGGCCTTAAGCCGATTATTTGATTGGCAGCTCTGCTGCAATATTGGTTAGTGCCGCAACCGGTGCTACAGAAGGAGTGTAGGGATGGGTGGGTCGATTAAATCCCCACAGGAGTGCAGGGTTGGACAGGAGATGGAGTGAAGGGTTGGTACAGGCATTAATGCATTGCATATATGGATTTTAATATTGAGATGGGCTTAGGCCCAGATAAATTTGATATGTGACATTTGACATGGGTTAAGGCCCAACTGAGGCTATTATGGGCTAAGGCCCAAATGCCACTGCTACTGTGTTGGGCTTCGGCCCACATTGATGACTGTAATGGGCTTAGGCCCAGATTGTTGTGATTCATGTTTTTACCGAAGAGGGGTGTACACACTGATTTTTCGTAAACTCACCCCCTTTGTTTTTAATTTTTCAGGTAATCCTCAGTAGGCGGTTCGACGTACGGGAGTACTCAGAGGTGTTCACATTACGAGCAGCTTGAATCTTAGTATTCTATTTTACTTACTTAAACCGTTTTCTTATTGGGTTGTAATAAGGCCTCTCTTAAATTTTGGTTTTTAATTTGGGATTTTTAGGTTATTATGTTTTAAATCTGCTATAAGTTGAACACGGTTTCCCAAAATGATAACTGTTTTCAAAACACTATGTTTCCGCAACTCAATCTTTTTGGATAACACGTCTTCGTAAATCATTGTTTTAAATTAAGCTCCCGCAACAACAAGGTTTTAGAGATAATAATGTTTTACAAGAGAGTGAATGTTAATAAACCCCGTTTTGAAAATAAGCAAATGAAATCCGAGGTTTTGAAATTTATGACTTTTAATAAATGTCGATTAATAATAAACAAACGCAAACTGAGACTTTAGTTTTTTTTAAATATCAAGAAGGGTTTTTGACGAAACAACGGTTTTTGAAAAATACCTCAATGTGACACGCCAGATTCGGGCCTAACTTCTAGGCCGGGTTTGGGGTGTTACAGGCATTTTTATTCTTGGCCTTACTTTGTTTCAATCCCTTTATGTGCCAAAGCCGAACTTTGCTCCTCCTCTTTCTGTCCTTAACCGTATACTCTCTGAGGGCTCTTAATCTCTCCACATTCTCTGGCCGAATCTTTACTCTTCTCTTCTCCTCTCCTCCATTGTCATTCTCCTCCCCTTTCTATAAGTTCTTACATTTTTTTCTCTAACCTTTGTCGAATACTGAACTCTGTTCTTCGTCCTTCTCTTTTGGGATACTTGGCCAAATATTCTCTTGTTCTCTTAGTGGTATTATCGTATCGGCTTACAAAAGTCTTCTGACAAAAAGGGTAAGTGCTCGTGGTTTTTCTTCTGGTTTCTCCTTAACGTTAGGAGCTCTTTCTTCTTCTAACATCATATGTTTTCTGCCATTTTCAAATAGGAGTACCGTTGCCCCATTTTATCTCCATCATTCCTAGTACTTTCGGTTTCAGCCCTTAAAGGGGTGTAGGCCGATTATTTTTCTCTTCAACTAGTGACTTTGCACTGTCAGTGAGGACTCGTTTAGCTTAAACTATTCGTTTGAATGGGTGTTTGACAAGATCCGATTCTTATCCAGGGTTTCTCTAAGGCCTAGTGGATAATCTCTGGCAACGGAATAGGAGTGTGGCCTTTTGATTGATCAAGGTAGGGATTTAGAGTCTCTTTGATTAGTATAAGAGTGAAAAGATTTATTAAGTATTGGTCTTGTTCAAAAGGGACTGATAGAGAAATGTGATGAATGTAGGTTGGTGCTCAAGAGTTTTTGCAAGTGTTCGCAAACAGGTGTGTACACACCCTGATCTGACTGTAGCACGACAAAAGTCGAAAAGTCGAAAATACGGCGATTGAGGCCACATGGGCGTGCCAACGCTCGTGCGGTGAACCGAGCCCACGAAACATGAGCGTTTGACTGTAGAGGCCACCATGAGCGATCTCATGGGCTTAGGCCGTTTTGGGCCACGTTGGGCCGATATGGGCTGTGTGGGGCTCGTGGCCCTACACGGGCAAATCTCAAAGACATGTGGAAATTATTTGACCCGGCTGTGTCGTTCACATGGCTAAGGTCATTTCTGGGCTTACCAGGCCACACGGGCATGTGGGCCCACATGGGCCACATAATGGGCCTTGGGCCTATTCACACTATTGACTGTTAAGGTAAGATTACCGAAATACCCCGGTAGGGTAGAATTACCGAAATACCCCTGTATGGTAGAATTACCGAAATACTCTTGTAGGGTAAAATGATCGTAATACCCTTATAAGGTAAAATGACCGAAATACCCCTATAGGGTAAAATGACCGTAATACCCCCATAGGGTAAAATGACCGAAATACCCCCATAGGGTAAATGACCGAAATACCCCCATAGGGTAAATGACCGTAATGCCTCTGTAAGGTAAAATGATCGTAATACCTCTGTAGGGTAAGATGACCGTAATGCCCTTGTAGGGTAAAATGTCCGTAATGCCCCTGTAGGGTAAATGACTATTTTGCCCCTCGAGGGTAAATGACTGACTTGTGCTATGATTTGACTGATTTGACTGTGATTGTATGACTATGATTTGATTGACTTAACTGTGAATGATATGATTATTTGTGGGCCGGACATTACGCATACATAACATACCGCATGGGGTTGGGATATTGGTTATGGAGGAAATGCATCGTTTCGATAGGGTCGCACGGGTCGCACGGAGACGATTGTGGACCTAGTAATGATCTTGTTAAGGTCACACGGGTCGCACGAGACATGGTGGACCTACCGATGGCTTTAAGCCGGTTAATCGATTATGGCTCTATGCCAACCTAATTATGGCTCGTGTCGTCTTGATTATGACTTTGTGTCGATCATATTTATCCATGGTCGTGTCTTTGATCGTAATTATTGATGACTTTGTGTCAATCATACTTACCCATAGCTGTGTGTCGGTTATATTACCGTAACTTATGGCTATGTGCCGATCTTATTACAATTACCGATGGCTATGTGCCAATTATGAGACCGTTACTGAAGGCTTGAAGCCACATATATACTAGCAGCTTTGCTGCAATTTTGGTTAGTGCTGCAACCGATGCTAACACATGGAGTGTAGGGATGGCGTGGGTGATTTATTCCCCACAGGTAGTGCAGGGTTGGACGGATGCAAGTGCAGGGTTGGATGGGTTTGCATGCATCATGCATCATTCATACTGAGACTGTTACTATGATGGGCTAAGCCCAATTGGTTCTATTATGGGCTGTGACCCAAATGATATTATTTTGGGCTTTGGCCCACATATACTCTGAATCGAACTGCATCGTTATTCTTGTTAAAGGGCTTAGGCCCAGCATCGATTCTGTTTACGTATCTTGTTGTTTCTTTAATAAGGGGATTACACACTGAGTTTTCGTAAACTCACCCCGTTTTTAACCTTTCAGGTAATTCCCAGCGTTAGACAGTCTGGAGCTGCGAGGGACTCGGAGAGGGCCACACAACTGCACTTTTGTTTTGTTCATTTACTTAAGCACTTTAATTTTGATTCGGGTTGTAATAAGGCCTCTATAATTTTCTGGATTTTAAATTTGGGATTTTATTGATTGTGATTTATATCCGCTAGAAGTAGAACACGGTTTTCCAAAATAATAACATTTTCGAACACTACGTTTCCGCAACTCAATTTTTTAAATATCACGTTTTCGTAAATCATTTGTTTTAAATTAAGCTTCCGCAACAAATAAGGTTTTAAAGGTAATAACATTTTAAAAGGGAACAACTTTTTAATAAACTGCGATTGATAATAAACAAACGCAAACTGAGGTTTTGTGCAAGTTTTAAATGGCAAGAAGTTTTTCTTTAAGGAGGGGTTTTCAATGAAAACATGGTTTTCAAAAAACACTTCAATGTGACACGCCAGATTCAGCCATAACGTCTATGCCAGGTTTGAGGTGTTACATTTAGTGGTATCAGAGCTTAGTTGCAAAACTCGGCTGTGAAATGGGTTTTCAAATTTTTGGGTTTCAAAAGGTTGTTTTCGAATATGTGAAGTATTTTGAGATACTTCTTCTGAAAAGTGTGGCACACCGAGTCTCCGGCGCCGAAGCCGTAAGTTTTCTGAATACTTTTGTCTATTTTGAAATTGAAACGCGGTAAGTTAGGAAATACTGTGACTACTTTAGAGATTAGACTATACTACTCTAGTTAGAGTAAACTGAAACACTTGAGTTTAGATTTGGTATTTATTCTTTGTGTGTTTGGAAATGGTTGGATGTGATGATTTGGGGTATAGAAATTATAGTTTATCTACTCCAATGGTTAGATGTTTTGGGTGTGTGTAAGAGCTTTCAAGATTAATTAATAGTGTATTAGTGTGTTGGGATCAGAGTGCGCAGTAGGATAGTCTGGGTGGTACGACTATCTTGTTATTTGGAAATTTCGGGGACGAAATTTCTTTAAGGAGGGGTGAATTGTAACGCCCCGAATTTGGGCTTAGAAGAAATAGGCTGTAACACCCCTAACCCGTGTCCGTCACCGGATTGGGGTTACAAGGCATTACCGGTCATATCACAGTTCATACATATATTCATTACATTTCACAACTCAAAAAAATTTAATCAATCCAGGCTTGTAACTTAATCAAATATCGAATTTTAAAAAGAAACATAACATTCAAAACCTTGCATAGTTAAAAACTTGATCCAGCATCTATCTAAACATATCATATAAAGAGCATATAACAAAACCACTATTCCATTTATCATATGTAACACCCCAAACCCGGCCCATGCGGTATGACCGGATCTGGCATGTCACGTGAAGAAAACGTGTAAAGAACTTGTGATTTTTATTAAAGTTGTCGTTATTTGTATATAGTTAAGAAAAGAAGTTTGATTATAGAAACTACTAATCTCGAGAGGTTGATTGATGAATCGAAAATTGAACTAGTGAACTTTAAAATCATGAACTTTGAAAAAAACGTTGATAAAATTTGAAGGAAAATCCAGTTAAATTATTTATACTTATTTGTTATGAAATCCGTTTGTTGTTAATCAATTTTGGAAAACCGTTATTTATGATCTCAGAAAAATCCCGTTTAAAACAATTCAAGAAAATAATAAGTACGTCAAAACATAAAGCAAATTAAAACATATCCCAGAGGCCTTATTACAACTTTAAACCCAAAATAGTAAAAGTAATGAAACAAAACAGAAAGAAGTTTACTAATGTTCGAAAACATTATTTTCAAAGTATGGCCTCCGCCGAGTCATCCATGGGCCCAAGTCCTTATCACTGAGCATTACCTGCAAGTATTAAGAAAGAAAAGGGGGGTGAGTTACAAGAACTCAATGCATAATCCCCTTACCGTCATCCACTGGGCCCGAACTCGCATAGCAACATCTTGGGCCTAAGCCCATTTACATAACAGTAATCAAATGAAATGAATGCAACCCAACCCATCCATCCATCACACCCCCGACCAGCCAATCACACCTGTGGGGATCAAGTCAACCCACCCCGCCGCTCACACCAAATTTGCAGTCAAGCTGCTATAATATATTATTATTGTGGCCATGCCACCGAAATCATAAGTAAGCACAATAATAAACGAATTGTGGCTATGCCACCGGGCTACACTACTCTCCATACAATTTTTGCCAACCCATGCAATATGTAAAGATGCAACATAATAAAAATTATATCCACATATATAACAACCATTAATCTAGTGAAAAATTTCGGTGAATCGGCCCATTAAAGCACTTTGGTAATTCGGCCCACTAAGGCATTCTAGCACATCGGCCCATCGAGGGCATTTTGGTAAATCGACCCATAGGGACATTTTTGTAAAAATGACCCATTAAAGCTTTTTAGTAATTCGGCCCATAAGGACATTTTTGAAATTTAGCAAATTAATATCGATTTTGACAGATCTTTAGAAATAATGTTGTTTAAGCAAGTTATTCGATTCATGGCATATTACGGTTATTAGATTTGTAAGCAACAACGATCTATTTTTCAAACATGATGGTGAATCACAGATTTACAGGATTTCGGTGTGAGATTACACACCTGATTACGGTAAGGACTAAACCTTCTTGATCGTCGGCACCTATGTCACCATAACACTCGATTAACTAGCAAGAGATAGTGTCTTAATCTAAGTCTAAATCAAACGATCTAAAGAAATGCTTACCCTTAGTATCATGAACGACTACGATTTGCCTACTCTCACCAGAAGATGGTCCACAACCTGGTGGAAAATCTCGAACTGCTGATACCGCCCTACGTTTGAACTTGGGAGCAAAGATTGCAAGTCCACTCCCTTTTTGCCCTCCTATCAATTTTCCCTTAGAACGGCTACCACTTGCCTCCATTGGAAGAGTCTCGGTAAGAATAATATTACAATGAGAGAAAGTAGTTGTCTAAGGAGAGGGTTTCAGCTTACCACTACTTCCAAAAGATCAAAGAGTAGAGGGGAACGAGTTGTTTAGTCCCTTAACGATGATGAACTCGATTCTACCAATTCGACTTATGGCTACGGATGAGTCAGCAAAGATATGAGATTCGACACCCCACTAGAATGCTACAAAAGAAGAGATGATCACGATATGAGGGAGTAGGAGAGATTGATGTTTCAGTTTAGAAATAAAGTGAACCGACGGAATGATGAGGGTCACACATTCGGCTATGGAGAAAAGAGGATGAAAGGAAGAGAATGAAGCCACTTACCCGATTCGGCCAAGAAAGAAAATGCCCCACACGAAAAAGAGAGAGAAAATAAGATGCTTAAGAGATTCGCCTTTTTAGAGAGGAAAGAACAAGGGAGATTTGGTCTCCAAGTATGTCCTCTAACAAAAAGGGAAAAAGAAAGCTATGGCAAAGATGAGAAGAAGAAAAGAAAATGCTCCCTAATAGTCACGGTTTTAGGCAAGGAAAAGAGGTACCAAATGGTAAAAAGAAAAGACCTTCAAATGAAACCAAAAACTCCTCAAAAAGTCTAACAAAAATTTGGCACAATCACCCCTTACCAAAATCGATTACACCCTCCACCAAAAAGTCCTAGTTGACCAAAATTCCTTCCCCAAGCAACTCCTAAAATTCGGCCAACATATCCCCCTTTATCTCTTTCCTTTATTTCTTTCCTTATTTTCTCCTTGATCTCCTCCTTACTCTTCTCCTTAGTGTTCTTTCCATCATTAGAAAGTCTTCCTTACCTTCTTTAGAGTCTTGGCCGACACTTACCATCTTCCACCTGATTAGCACAAAAATTAATCCAAAATTTGCAATAGGTGGGATTCGAACTCCACCCCTTAAACCCCTTCATGTGACGCCTCACCACCTTGCTACTAGCTCCTCTTGTGCTAGCAAAATACACACTTATTCCCTTATGCCTTAACGCCACTTACCTTCTCCCCCTTAAGTGCATAAACACAAAAATTCTACCAAGGCCCAACTCAACCCCAAGCCTTCTTAGGGTCCCTAAACATACACAACTGACACTCTTAGCTAGCCTAACGCATGGTATAATGCAAAACATAAAATCCCGAATTTTAGGATGTTACAATTCTACCCCACTTAAAGAAATTTCGGCCTCGAAATTTACCTGATTAAAAGAGATGAGGGTATTATTGCCGGATCGTGTCCTCAGGCTCCCATGTAGCTTCCTCTGACTCGTGATTACGCCATAATACTTTGACTAACAGAACTGACTTCCTTCTCAGCACCTTAATATCCCGATCTAAAATCTGCACTGGCTCTTCTTCAAAAGACAAGTCAGGTATTATCTCAACTTCCTCCACTAGCACTACATGAGACGGATCTGAACGATAACGCCTTAACATCGAGACATGGAATACGCTATGTATCTGACTTAACTCCGGAGGTAACTCGAGCTGATAAGCTACTGGCCTTACACGCTTCAATATTTGGTAAGGACCAATAAATCTGGGGCTCAACTTACCCTTCTGTCCAAATCTTAAGACTTTTTTTCCAAGGTGAGACCTTCAAAAAGACCCGATCTCCCACTGAAAACTCTATCTCCTTCCATTTCAGATCTGCATACGGTTTCTGTCTATCCGAGGCTTCGTTTAACCAAGCCCGAATTACCTTAAATTTTTCCTCCGTCTCCGAGATTAACTCTGGACCCAATAACTGTCGCTCTCCCAGCTCAGTCCAGCAGGTAGGAGTACGACACCTACGACCATACAACGCCTCGTAGGGTGCCATCTGGATGCTGGATTGATAACTATTGTTGTATGCAAACTCTGCCAATGGTAGAAAATCTTCCCAACTACCCCTGAAGTCGATCACACAGCCCCTTAACATGTCTTCTAGAATTTGGATTACTCTCTCCGACTGACCATCTGTCTACGGATGAAACGCCGTGCTGAAATTTAGTTTTGTACCCAAAGCTTCATGTAAAGCCTTCCAGAACCGTGATGTAAACCTAGGTTCCCTGTCCGATATAATAGACACTGGTACCCCATGCAACCTCACGACTTCTGCTATATACAACTTGGCCAACTTCTGCAACGTATAATACGTACGAATAAATAGGAAATGAGCAGACTTCGTTAACCGATCTACTATTACCCATACTGAATCTTTCTTAGTAGGCGTTAAAGGTAACCCACTAACAAAGTCCATCGTTATCCTTTCCCATTTCCATAGTGGGATTTTCACCGGTTGTAGCAACCCTGAAGGCAGTTGATGTTCCGCCTTCACCTGTTGACATGTCAAGCACTTGCTCATGAAATCAGTAACCTCTCGTTTCAACCCTGGCCACCAATACTGCTCACGGAGGTCTCGGTACATCTTGTTTCCCCCAGGGTGCATAGCATACGGGCTATTATGCGCCTCCCGCAGAATCATATGTCTCAGTTCAGAATCCCTCGGCATACAAACTCTTCCGCGGAAACACAATGCTCTATCACTATTTAATCCAAAGTCCCCTATCTCACCACTTTCCACTTGCTGAAGTCGAGAACCCAACACTTCGTCCGACAACTGCTTTTTCTTAATCTGACCTACCCATGCAGGCTTCACTTGAAGTTTAGCTAACAAACTACCATCTTCATAAAGGTTGAGATGAGCAAACATCGCTCTCAAATCCGATATCACCTTACGACTCAACGCATCTGCCACTACGTTAGCTTTACCTGGGTGATACTCAATTGAGCAGTCATAATCTTTCAACAATTCTATCCACCTCCGTTGACTTAAATTCAACTCCTTCTGGGTAAGGAGGTACTTCAGACTCTTATGGTCCGTGTAGATAATCGACTTCTCCCCGTACAGATAGTGTCTCAAAATCTTCAGAGCAAACACCACTGCAGCTAACTCCAAATCATGTGTGGGATAGTTCGCCTCATGCGGTCTTAATTGACGAGATGCATAAGCCACCACTTTCCCCTCTTGCATCAACACACATCCCAAGCCCATGCGTGACGCATCACAATAAACAATAAACTCTTTACTGGCCTCAGGCTGAATCAATACTGGCGCTTCTGTCAGAATCTTCTTCAATTTCTCAAAGCTCTTTTACTGCTTATCTGACCACACAAACGGTACTCCCTTACCCAACAGCTTAGTTAGAGGTGCAGAAATCAACGAAAACCCCTCAACGAACTGCCTGTAATACCCAGCCAAACCTAGAAAACTCTAAATTTACACATACATCGACTTTGGTGGCTTCCAGTCAATCTGACCTCAATCTTCCATAGATCAACTCTAATTCCCTCGGCAGACACAACATGCCCCAAAAAGGTCACTTCCCTCAGCCAAAATTCACACTTACTGAATTTGGCATACAGCTGCTTCTCCCTTAATATCTGCAATACAACTCGTAAATGCGAATCATGCTCCTTTTTAGTCTTTGAGTACACCAAGATGTCATCTATGAACACCACCACAAACTGGTCTAGATAGGGTTGGAAGACTCGGTTCATCATGTCCATAAATGCAGCTGGTGCATTTGTCAACCCAAACGGCATCACCAAGAACTCGTAATGCCCATAACGAGTTCAGAATGCAGTTTTATGAATATCCGCCTCTTTGTCCTTTAGCTGGTGATACCCCGATCTCAAATCTATCTTCGAGAAGACCTAAACTCCTCGCAGCTGATCAAACAGGTCATCGATCCACGATAACGGGTACTTGTTCTTGATTGTCAACTTATTCAATTGTCTATAATCGATGCACATACGCATCGACCCATCCTTTTTCATAACGAACAAAATTGGCGCTCCCCACGGTGACACACTTGGTCGAATAAACCCACAATCCATCAGCTCCTGGATCTGAGCTTTAAGTTTCGCTAGCTCCTTCGGCGCTATTCTGTAAGGAGCAATGGACACCGGAGCCGTTCCTGGCAATAGCTCAATACCAAATTCCACTTTTCGATCCAGAGGCAATCCTGGAAGCTCCTCGGGAAAGACGTCTGGAAACTCTTTCACCGTTCTAACACTCTCTACCGACAACTCTTTGGTATCCAAAGCACTGATAAAGGCTAAGAACGCTTCACACCCCTTTCGTACCAACCTTTCCGCCTTTAAAGCAGATACCACAATAGATAAATAATTTCTTCTTTCACCTATCATCATCACTTTCTTATCCTCTGAAGTTCTTAGTACCATCTGCTTTGCAACACAGTCCAAGTTCGCACGATGCTTAACCAGCCAGTCCATGCCCAATATAAGGTCGAACTCCCGAAACGGCAGTTCCATCAAATCTGCCAGAAATTCTACTCCCTGAACTTCTAAGGGCACATCCCTAAACAACTTATTTACTACCACCGACTGTATTAAAGGGCTAATCACAGTTGTTTCTTTAGCAGTAATCTCATATCTAATATTCAAAGTTCCAGACACAGCACATGCAACATACGAATGGGTGGATCCAATCTCTATCAGAGCGGAAAAAGGTACATCAGATATGAAAAACGTACCGGTTATGACATCCGGTGCATCGACGTCCTCTCGACGTCTGACCGCATAGACCAACCCTGGTTGTCTCGCCTCCGTGTTACCCCTGTTATCGGTACCTCTACCCGGTGCACCCTGACCTCGTCCTAACCCATTACCACCTCGACCTGGCCCACGGCCTCTCGGCGGCTGCTGAGCGCCCCCTGCTGGTTGCGCAAATCACATTAACTACCGAGTGCGGCGAGCAGCTCTCGAGGGCAATCCCTAAACCGATGGTCTTTGGATCTACATCTGAAACAACCTCCAGTTCTCTTCCAACATTCACTCGAGTGAAGTTTTCCATAATCCACACAAGGCTATAACTGATTGGTAGTAGCTGGAGCACTCACTCAAACTGGTCCCTCATTCCTAGGCCTTTTCTGATATCCTCTAGCAGGACCTGAATACCCAGAGTCTCTCTTGTTCCTGCCTCTATCCTTGTCTCGATTTTGCCATTCTGAGTGTTTAACTTCCTCAACTATCTTAGCTTTTTCCACCAGTGTAGCAAAATTCCTCTCCTTCTGTGGGGCTATCAGAACCCGTAACTCATCATGCAATCCATCCTTAAAACGCACACAGCGTTCATAATTAGTCGGTACTATACCTCGGGCATACCGACTCAGACGCAAGAACTCTGCCTCGTATACTGCCACAGATCTACTTCCTTAAACCAGATTCAGGAATTCCTTTCTTCGGGCATCCACATAGCTAGCCCCGACATATTTCACCTGGAATGCTGTCTTAAAGAAATCCCAGGTAATACGATCAGCCTGAGTGCCTTCCCGAACAGTGAGCCACCACTTATACTCCTCGTCTCTCAGCAATGGCACAACCCCTTTCAGTTTCTGCTCAGCTGTACAATCCAGATCATCCATAATTCGTTCCACCGCCTCAAGCAAGTACTCCGCTACACTTGGGGCTACACCCGAAATACCCCTAAAAACTTCAGCCCTATTCGATCTAAGTCGCTCAGATATCGACCCACGAGCTGTTGACCCAGTTCTAGCCCCAGCAACCCTTTCTAGAACTCGCAACATCGCTTGGGACAGAGCGTCGTCCTCTCTCATTCGATCATGTGACCCGGCTTGATCACTTTGGTGACGTGAAAGCGTCCATTTCTGGTATATGTCCAGATGCCTAAGATACAACTCTAGCACCTCGGCCTCTACCACGTCCACGTCTACCGCGTCCATGTCCTCTAGCGCTTATGTTTGCTAAGTCGATTTAATCTGATTACGAATCTTATGAATCAGTATGCTATTCAATGTTTATTAAACAATGTTTTATGGAGTATAGGAAGTAAAGTTGTTTTCGCAAAACGTATCCTAAAGTCTCAATCTCTATAGTTTCAGCTCCTAAGCTAAAAGTTCTAGAGTATTTCTATTTTGTGGAGTCTTCTTACCACAGTCATACCACAATAATCATAAAATGAAAACAAAAACTTACTGACTTGGTGTCGGATACCCATGGTGCCATACTTTCTCTAAATCATGCATTTATAAATCAAATTTCAAACAGTTTTTGGAAAATATTTTTGAACCCAAACCACAGTCAAGTTTTCCAATCGGGCTCTGATACCATAAAATGTAACACCCCAAACCCGGCCCATGCGGTATGACCGGATCTGGCATGTCACATGAAGAAAACGTGTAACAAAATTGTGATTTTTATTAAAGTTGTCATTATTTGTTTATAGTTAAGAAAACAAGTTTGATTATAAAAACTACTAATCTCGAGAGGTTGATTGATGAATCGAAAATTGAACTAGTGAACTTTAAAATCGTGACTTTTGAAAAACACATTGATAAAATCCGAAGGAAAATCCAGTTAAATTATTTATACTTAATTGTTATGAAATCCGTTTGTTGTTAATCAATTTTGGAAAACCGTTATTTATGATCTCAGAAAAATCCCGTTTAAAACAATTCAAGAAAATAATAAGTATGTTAAAACATAAAGCAAATTAAAACATATCCCAGAGGCCTTATTACAACTTTAAACCCAAAATAGTAAAAGTAATGAAATAAAGCAGAAAGAAGTTTACTAATGTTCGAAAACATTATTTTCAAAGTATGGCCTCCGCCGAGTCATCCATGGGCCCAAGTCCTTATCACTTAGCATTACCTGCAAGTATTAAGAAAGAAAAGGGGGGTGAGTTACAAGAACTCAATGCATAATCCCCTTACCGTCATCCACTGGGCCCGAACCCGCATAGAAACATCTTGGGCCTAAGCCTATTTACATAACAGTAATCAAATGAAATGAATGCAACCCAACCCATCCATCCATCACACCCCCGACCAGCCAATCACACTTGTGGGGATCAAGTCAACCCACCCCGCCGCTCACACCAAATTTGCAGTCAAGCTACTATAATATATTATTATTGTGGCCATGCCACCAAAATCATAAGTAAGCACAATAATAAACGAATTGTGGCTATGCCACCGGGCTACACTACTCTCCCTACAATTTTCCCAACCCATGCAATATGTAAAGATGCAACATAATAAAAATTATATCCACATATATAAAAACCATTAATCTAGTGAAATATTTCGGTGAATCGGCCCATTAAAGCACTTTGGTAATTCGGCCCACTAAGGCATTCTAGCATATTGGCCCATCGAGGGTATTTTGGTAAACCGGCCCATAGGGGCATTTTTGTAAAAACGGCCCATTAAAGCTTTTTAGTAATTCAGCCCATAAGGACATTTTTGAAATTTAGCAAATTAATACCGATTTCGACAGATCTTTAGAAATAATGTTGTTTAAGCAAGTTATTCGATTCATGCCATATTACAATTATTAGATTTGTAAGCAACAACGATCTATTTTTCAAACATGATGGTGAATCACAGATTTACAGGATTTCAGTGTGAGATTACACACCTAATTACGGTAAGGACTAAACCTTCTTGATCGTCGGTACCTATGTCACCATAACACTCGATTAACTAGCAAGAGATAGTGTCTTAATCCAAGTCTAAATCAAACGATCTAAAGAAATGCTTACCCTTAGTATCGTGAACGACTACGATTTGCCTATTCTTACCAGAAGATGGTCCACAACCTGGTGGAAAATCCCGAACTGCCGATACCGCCCTACGTTTAAACTTGGGAGCAGAGATTGCAAGTCCACTCCCTTTTTTCCCTCCATCGATTTTCCCTTAGAACGGCTACCACTTGCCTCCATTGGAAGAGTCTCGATCAGAATAATATTACAATTAGAGAATGCAGTTGTCTAAGGAGAGGGTTTTGGCTTACCACTACTTCCAAAAGATCAAAGAGTAAAGGGGAATGAGTTGTTTAGTCCCTTAACGATGATGAAACTGATTCTACCGATTCGACTTATGGCTACGGATGAGTCAGCAAAGATATGAGATTCGACACCCCACTAGAATGCTACAAAAGAAGAGATGATCACGATATGAGGGAGTAGGAGAGAGTGATGTTTCGGTTTAGAAATAAAGTGAACCAACCGAATGATGAGGGTCACACATTCGGCTATGGAGAAAAAAGGATGAAAGGAAGAGAATGAAGCCACTTACCCGATTCGGCCAAGGAAGAAAATGCCCAACACGAAAAAGAGAGAGAGAAAATAAGATGCTTAAGCGATTCGGCTTTTTGGAGAGAAAAGAACAAGGGAGATTTGGTCTCCAAGTATGTCGTCTAATGAAAAGAGAAAAAGAAAGCTATGGCAAAGATGAGAAAAAAAAAGAAAATGCTCCCTAATAGTCACGGTTTTAGGCAAGGAAAAGAGGTACCAAATGGTAAAAAGAAAAAACCTTCAAATGAAACCAAAAACTCCTCAAAAAGTCTAACAAAAATTTGGCACAACCACCCCTTACCAAAACCGATTACACCCTTCACCAAAAAGTCTTAGTTGACCAAAATTCCTTCCCCAAGCAACTCCTAAAATTCGGCCAACATATCTCCCTTTATCTCTTTCCTTTATTTCTTTCCTTATTTTCTCCTTGATCTCCTCCTTACTCTTCTCCTTAGTGTTCTTTCCATCATTAGAAAGTCTTCCTTACCTTCTTTAGAGTCTTGGCCGACACTTACCATCTTCCACCTGATTAGCACAAAAATTAATCCAAAATTTGCAATAGGTGGGATTCAAACTCCACCCCTTAAGCCCATTCATGTGACGCCTCACCACCTTACTACTAGCTCCTCTTGTGCTAGCAAAATACACACTTATTCCCTTATGCCTTGACGCCACTTACCTTCTCCCCCTTAAGTGCATAAACACAAAAATTCTACCAAGGCCCAACTCAACCCCAAGCCTTCTTAGGGTCCCTAAACATACACAACTGACACTCTTGGCTAGCCTAACACATGGTATAATGCAAAACATAAAATCCTGAATTTCAGGATGTTACATCATATATCAAATTTATTATTATAAATATATAAATACTATTGCACATATGACAAAATTTAAACTTCAAACAGACCAAACTTTACTATTAAAATTTTGACTTATTCATTTATACGGCATTGGTAATATAAAACATAATCAAACATACTTTATTTACCATAATATCATGCACATATTTTCTAATGTCTAAACCATATCTACGCATAATTACTGAATCAATATTATCTTATTCCATTAATTAACCACACGGCATACTAGTCATACATACAATATACTCATTTAGACTAGTATCATTTCAATGACCAAATATATATTTCTTCTTTTGACCCAAGATCATGCGCAAATAACCATAATAAATTGAACCATTTGAACACAAATTAAATTAAAAGTACACCCAATTAGCATTCTTTAAATACATACATATAGCCATTCACTAACTCTATATATTTTGTCATCTAAGATAACTTTAATCCATAACATAAACCATACCACATATCCAATTATATGAGTCTAATACTTTAGCCGAATATTCTTATAAACATATTCCTCCATTTCTAAACCATTTCACCTATGCAAACATACCATTTCAAATCAACTCAAAGTAACTTTATCAAACTGTCAAATTTCCATAGTATAGCTTAATATCCACATAATGAATACAACCAATTCCAAATTTACCAACCGTACCTATTTAGCCAATCATTCAAGCATAATGTATACACATACATTACCAATACAAATCTAATCCATATAACCTATACACATTCGGATATATAAATAGCTTCTAACCTTTATATTACACTTAGCGTTTTACTCATTTATTCATTCCACACATCTTAAGACTCTAATACCTAGTATGATCCAGGTTTATCACATTCATGTAACTTAAATATCCCATCCAAATGCAAGCTCAAATCATGATCCAATGTAGTCAAATTCGAGCATATAAATTAAACACGTTAAGCACCTATTCACAAGCGCATAAAATCCAACATAAGCAAATTGATCATAGACAAACCAACTTTAAACTAAACTTAACACAAGCATGGAAATTAAGCCATTTTCGCATGGCTATATATATTTACATGACCAAAAATCAACATTTCAACTATGCTATACATGCCATATGCCCAAAATCAACTTAGTAAAATACCGAAAGAAACAGTCGATAGTGTGATAGGCTTTGCTGACGATCCCCGAGCTCGTAACATAACTCCAAAATCTATAAAATAGAGATAAACAAAAACACACACAGAGTAAGCTATTTAAGCTTAGTAAGTCTTAAGCAAAAACATATATATAAACACTTGCATAATAACATTAGGTTAATAAGGCCGAATACCCCAAAATATTAAGCACAATTATCATTTAGTACCAAGATAACATTTTACATATACACATAAATATTATATAGCCGAATACACAAATTAACTACACAAGGTCGAATAAGTATGTTCACATAATCTATCACATAATTCACATAACATTTTATCATTTCAAATAACCAACTTACCTTGTTTCCATAAAAACAAATAACTAATCCATACCTGAACCTGTAATTCAATTACACATTCGGTCTTTACTTCTCATTGCCCGTTGAACCGTTCAGAATTAAAAAGGATACGCGGATAGTCAGAAGCTCGTATAATGCCAACGTCCCAGACGTGGTCTTACATGTAATCACATATCGATGCCACTGTCCCAGACAGGGTCTTACACGAATCAAATACTGAAGCAACATATTGGCACAAATAGTGCATCATCGGATAAAACCGAAGCAACATAGTGCATCATCAGATAAAATCAAAGCAACATACTGGCACACATAGTGTATCATCAGATAATACCGAAGCAACATATTGGCACGCACAGTGCATCATTGGATAATACCGAAGTAACATACTGGCACACATAGTGCATCATCGGATAATATCGAAGTATAACCTGCACAATTAATAACCAACAAATTTTCAATATCATTATGTACTCATCTCACGATCTATCAATCCCAACCTCATTATTAGATATCAAATTATCAAATATCATTATTTGCTTCAATTCAATTGATATTAACAATATAGTACCAATCAAGTCCAAATTTTCTATCCTACTCAACTCAATTTGATTCTCAATATTCAGTACTCATAATCACCATTCAATATATCCATGAACAAATAATTTGATTTTCAATCATGAAAGTATACACACCAAATCCTCATGCTATTGATTCACCCGCAAAGTTTCCTCGACCTTTTCCTATCAGATTAAATCTCTGGGTAAAAGCAGGAATTTTAACAACATTTCTTGGACAATTTTGAGCGATATGCTCTAAAGATCCGCATCGAAAACTTGTGCCCCTTTTCTTCTAACGTTCACTTCTATGTTTTCTGCCACAAAGCTCACAGCTCAGAATAATTATGTCATTTTTCTACTTTTTAATGTTTCCAATAGATATCGATGGTTGTTTAACATGATCTTTCTTAGAGTCTACATTAGAAGGAACTAGTTTCTCAAAATATCAAGACTCTATTTCGTTTAAGTAAAGGTTGTGAGCCCATAGTCTCTACTATCTTTCCAAATACTTGAGGAGACTCGCCTTTCTTATCTAAGCCCAAGGCTTGTTCAACCATTTTTGCTCGTTTAACTAGGTTGGCAAAATCCTTTATTTTATGCGAGATCAACTAAACTCGAAGCTCATCTCGCATTCCCTAGAAAAGTAGCTTACAACTTTCTTCTTCAACCGGAAAAAGTTCTAGAGCGTACTTACTAAATCGTAGAAATTCACATTCATAATCAGTCAATGACATCTCATTATGCTTTAACAGTAAAAACTCTTGTTTTCTATCTTCCAAATATAATTCTCAAACGTATTTCTTCTTAAATTCTTTTTTAAAGAACCCTTAGTCAGCTCTTTTTGCAAGTACGTGGCGTGTCACTGTCTGCCACCACGTATATGATTCTCCTTATAATAGAGAAATAGTACAAATAACACATTCGCAGGGTGTGTATTCTAACTATTTAAGTATTTTGTTCGTTCCCTCTAACCACATCTCAGCCGCCAAAGGATCGACCCCTTTTACTCCCATAAACTCTATGGCACCGTACTTTCGTAGTTCTTTTATTGGAGCTCATCTAGTAGCGGTTGCTGAGGTGATTTGTGGAGTAATCCTCGCTTTCTTTGAAAAATTTATGCTATCTTGCGAGGTAATCCCTCATTACCTTGACCTTCTTGTCAAGTACCTATAGTTCTATTTTCTTGAGTATAGTGACCCATTTGTGCCCGGGCCCATTTTATTCAGAAAAAGAAAAGAAGAAAAAATAACAAAAAAATAAAATAAAGTCCAGATTTTTAAACAGTCCATTTACAAAAACCACTAGCCTAAAACCCATTTACACCCCAAAATAGATGACCCAAATTAAAATATCATTACAGTAGCCCAATGCCCATTACAGACCTAATACCTAAACTAACTCAGACCCTAAACTAACCCACACCCAGACCCAAAATTTACATGGGCCATAGGGGCCCAAAAACTTAAACAATTTCGGTGGCCTAGGGTTTCTGAAACCCTAGGCGCCGCAAGCTTCACCCTAGCCTCGCACCGCAGCACCTCAGCCTTGATACTCAGTAGCCTTCCTTCGCGCCAAGGCCCCCTAATCGCGCCGCAAGTGGCGCTGGTCATCACCGCGGGATCATCGTCATCAACCTGCAAAATGAAAGAAAAGCACAGTAAAATGGCGAGAAAATAGCAAATTAATATCTGTTATATTTATTTCGTAAAATATTGGGTTTATATAAACCCCAATAAACCTGTAAAACTGGACACAGGGAGAATAGGCAAAAATACACCCAAAAAACAAAAAAAAAGGGCCAGATATTCATAAAAGTTACAGAGAAATAAAAATATTAAAATCTATTTTAGAGGTGATTCTTTTTCTTTAATATTTCATTCTGTTTTATATTTTTTATACATTTATGCATATAAAAAATAGTTTTAAAAAATAAAAGGTGAGATTTTACCTTTCAACGGCACTGAAAATCTAGGCTTTAGCCTCCGGCCACCGTATACGGTAGCGCGTGAGGCGCGTGGGGGTGGTGGCCTGAAGGGCTAGCAATCGGAACCCCAGACGAGCATTGAGAGAATTCTATTTTTTTTAAAAAAAATCGGATGCCAAATGAATTTTTGGTCTGAAAATTGACCTATATAGTACTTAAAAAACGACGTCGTTTTCGCTTAAGCAAATAAGCGTTAAAACGACGCCGGTTAGTAGGCCAGATCCGCGCGTTGACCCGACCCGGGGAGGATCCGCGCGTTTTCATTGAATGGTCTAATTGTTATTTTAGTCCTTCCGTATTTTTATAATTTTTAATTCCGTTTAATTTAATTTTTTAAATTCGGCCCTAAATGTTTGTTTACATTTTAATTTAGTCCCTCGAGCTATTAAAAGGTTAAAATCAGAACGGCGCCGTTTTGAGAATGAAGGCATAATTGCCTAATGAGTCCTTAAAGTGTAATGCACTTTTCAATTTAATCCTTTTATATTTATTCTATTGCTATTTAATCCTTATTCATTTTAAAACCTTTTTATTTTTTTATTCTAATATTATACTTAATTATTTTATTATATTAAACTATTTTATTATTTTATTTTATTAATTTTAGTATAAAATTCATATATATATTTTTTATGTATTATCTTTATACATGTTAAATTATTATTCTTTATTATTTATTATTTTATTTGGTTTAATATTTTTTTATTATATATTATGATTTATATATTAATTATTATATTATGTTTTTTAATTTGTATATTATATAATAATATATTATATTATTTTTTAAAAAAAATTGTTTTATAAAATTTATTATATTATATAATATATTTTATTTGTTTATATTATATTATATATGTAACATCCTAAATCGGGGCCTTTGCATTTTATCTGATTGCATGTAGGTGGTATGGTTGTCATGCTAGTTTAGGGTATTTTGGGGACCAGGCATGTGCTAGGGGTAGGCTAGAGCCTTAGCGAAAATTTTCTTTTGGGCACTTTGAAGGGGGAGCTGAATGGGACAGGAGTTAAGGGTAGTTGGTGGTATGTTTTGACACAAGAAGTGCCTTGGTAAAGTGGCAAGGAGGCGCCACTTAAGGCTCAGGGAAGTGACGCCTCATGTGAGTGGATAGAGCCTTGGTTCGAGCTACGGAAATCCCCTTTCTACTTGTTATTTTTGACACCAAGATCAGGAGGAGTTGCACTCAGGATGGACTCTGGTGGATGAGTGTTGAAGGAGTCAACAGGTTCGAATGAGTGGAGGAGAGGAAATTTAGGAATTTGAAACATTCAAATAGATTTGAATGGGTGGTCAGGAGAAAATTGTGGAGAGAAGAGAGGGATGGACATGGGAGCTTAGAGTTGGCCGAATCTTGAACTCTGTATAGGAAAGGGGGGAATCGGTTTTTGGGTTTTTGGGTGTGGCTAGGTGTGCCGAAACTCACATTGGTCATAGGACCTTGTGATGCCGTTTCTTAGGTGCAATCTCGAGTCTTGAGAGGTGAGTGTCGAATTTGGGCTACTAAGGTGTGGTATTTTTGGCATTTAGGAGGGGTTCACTTCTCAGCTTAGTTTTTCTTCTCTCAATCTCTCTTGTGCCGAAAAACACTTAGAATTTTCTCCTCTATTCTCATCTTGTACCAAAGTCGAAACCATCACCCCTCCCTCTCTTTTGACTTCTTCTCTTCCTCTTCTTTTTGCCATAGCTGAATCTCTCCTACCCTTTTCTCTCCATCTTTTTCCCAAAGTCGAATCACCACTTTTCTTTCTTTTCCATCTTGTTATCCTTTTCACAACTCCTTGTTAGCCGAAACACCTTGAATCTCATCACCTTAGTTTAAATCTTCTTTCAATCACTAAAAGCCGAAGATCACATTTTCTTTTGCTTGCAGCCGAAACCTCTTAGATCTCAGAATTATTCTGTTTGTTTTTCTTTTCCTGAAGTTTCATCAAAATCGAATCATCATCTTAGGGTTGAAGCCGAATATCCTCTGTGGTGTCTGCTTTGCCTAATCTTCTTCTCTTCTGTGCTAGTGTCGAATCCTCTTGGGTGTCAATGGGATCTCTTGTGTTAAGGTTAGTGATGATTTCTTTTGGATCGTTATCTTCTCTTTTGGGTTTCTTGCCAAAGCCGAATGGCTACTTGGGTTCATGTTGAATGCTTGGCTGATTATAGGTGGAAGTGGTGGCGCATACTTCTGATTCGTTTGGATTGTGAATCAATCCTAGAGCCTCGGGATCTATCGATTTAGGTAAAGGTTTTAACCTTGGGTCTTAGTTCCTTACGATTCGTTTTCCCTGCTTTAATCCATTTAGTGATCAAGGTGTGTTCATGGACTCTAATACCAGCCAAGCGGTAGGAGGGGTTGGATCTGTAAACCCAGCCCCTAAGTTTAAGAAACGGGTAGTGTCAGCGATTTGGGATTGGCCACTGGGTTGTGGGCTGGCATCTGAGCAAAGTGGTAGACAGATAGCGGTGGTTTCGATTAACGATAGTGTCGACATAGAGAGCGTGGTTTTACGAGTAATCAGGTGTGTAACTCTTACACACTTCATATGTTTAATGTGCTGTTATTTATGATCTGTCAAAAGCCGAAATAACTGTAGGAATCGATAAGTTACCCTTGGGGGTAAAAGTGCAGACTCCGGGTAAGTCCATCTTGGTGGCTAACGTTAATTGCCTCTATTAAATCTGCATATGCCATATTAGATTACTCCTAAATGTTAAGCATGATTATATTGTATTGAAAAGCATGTTCATGAGAATGGGTATGATGAGAGGAGGGGGAAGGTATGATTATCAGACTGTCACTAGTGGTTAGGTACCACACGTGGGTTGGCCCTAGATATTACTATCCTGTGACTAAGTCTCAGTGGTTTGGAACCACCAGTGGTTAGGTACCACATATGTTTATTTCTGTGACTCGTCCCAGTGGTTTGGTACCACAGTGGGTTAGCCCCACATATCGAGATAAGAGATCGTCACCAGTGGTTAGGTACCACAAGTGGGTTGGCCCCACACATGATTATTTGTGACTTCAGTCACCAGTGGTTAGGTACCACCAGTGGCTAGGTCCCACAAGGGGTAGAAATAAGAGTTCGGATGGATAGGTTGGATGGATTGCATGACATACATGTTTGCATATGAAACTGTGTGAGAGCTTAACATCTTTTGGGATGGGGATTTATACACTGAGTCTCGGTGACTCACCCCTTCCGTTACATTTTGCAGATAATTCCTAGATTGCGGACATGGAGCCGGAGTGGACTCGAGGTGGCCATGCTCAATATTTTGGATTTTTATTTTAATGATTATTTTGGATTTATTTTACCTTAAGTTTGGATTTCAGCTATATAATAAGGCCATTTAGATTTTTATTTTGGGATTATTCATTTTGTTAAATTTCTTTAAACCGACGTTTAAACACTAAAGGCATGCCTAATAAACTCGTAAAATGGACGTTTTTAAAACTTTAACAAATTTTCGGGATGTCCAAAATTTTTACCGTCGGGTATTCATCAAACACGCAATAATAACAAGGCAACACTGTCTTCTTTAAAACTAAGTTTCGAAAGAATTTTAACAAATGGCTTAACACAACTCGGGTTTTATAAAATCAAAAGTTTTCCTTTCAACATTGAGGCGACAACTTGTTTTCCAAAAACGTTTTCTTCCCTGTGACATGCCAGATTCGGTCGTAGCATTTTGACCGGGTTTGGGGTGTTACAATTGTGGTATCAGAGCCTGTTCAAAAGCTCGGCTGTGGGCCTGAGGCCCAAAATGTTTCTATAAAAGGGGTTGCAAAATGGTTGAATGAGGAACATGTTTTGGAACGCATGGCACCTGAGTCTTCGGCACCTGTCCGCGACGATAAGTCTCCTAACTACTGTTTATACGGTTTAAATGCTTGCACTATGAATGTTAGTAGTAGGACCTTTACTTTAGAGACTGAAGCCGTAGGACTGTATGAACTTGCGAGAACAACTACTCTAACAAATTGCTCCTAAGACTGTGTCGTAATAAATAGTGGAAGAAGCTAACTCATAAAATTTTTAAATCAGATTAAGACGTGAACGCTAGTCATGAGCACTCGAGGACGCGGGCGTAATGTGCGTGGTCGTGGTAGGGGTAGGATTACCGTGTCGAAACCAGTAGGGTCTGGTCATGGGTCAGAGAATGAGGTGCCGCCGCCGCCAGCTGTGGGCACGGAATTTCAGGAACGAACGGGTGGTGATAGCACGGTGTCGCAGGCGATGCTGCGGGTTCTGGAGAGGGTTGCGGGTGCAGGTGTTGGAGCGGGCTCGTAAATTGCGGTCCGAACGACTCCGGGCTAATGGAGCGAAGTATTTAGGGTATATTTCCGGTGTAGCTCCCAACACGGTGAGTATTGGCTAGAGGCGATCGAGCGCATAATGGATTATTTGGACTTTGGTGAGGAGAAGTGAAAGAGATAGTGTCTCTTCTCGGGATGAGTCTTATCGGTGGTGGCTCACGATCGAGGATGGTGCGATGGTCGATGATATCACTTGGGATTTCTTTAATGCGACTTACGGAGGAAGTATGTTGGGTCTAGTTATATAGATGCGCAGCGCAGGGCGTTCTTGAATCTGGTCTAGGGGAGTAAGTCAGTATCTGAATATGAAGTGGAATTCTTAAGGTTGAACCGTTATGCCCGGGGTATCGTGGCTACGGAACACAATGCCTATGTGGTCGGTTGAGGACGGGTGAGAGATGAGCTGCGGGTGTTGATTGCTCCACAGTGGGAGAGAGAATTTGCTGTCCTGGTGGAGAAGGCTAAGATAGCCGAGGAGATGAAACGGATCGAGAGGCAGAATCAGAATAGGAATCGGGATAAGAGGAGTTTTGGGCCATCAGGGTCCGCTGGGAATTCTCAGAAAAGGGTTAGATTTAGTGGATCGAGTCAAGCTGCAAAGCCTGTTGCTGCTACTCAGTGGCCGCCACGGTGCGCTCGATGTGGGAAGCCTCATTCGGGGGAGTGTTGGACAGGAAACAGAGGGTGCTTCGAGTGTGGGTCGATGGATCACCGGATAAGGGATTGTCCGCGGAGGCCAGCTAGGACTCAGTCTGAGGGTCAAGGACGTACACAATTCAGAAGAGATGGTCAGCAACCGCAGAGGAGTCGGGGATCAGCCAGGGGTGGTAACGGTAACGGACGAGGTCATGGGGCACCGGGTAGAGGTGCTGGGAATACTGATGCAAAACAGCCAGGGTTGGTCTATGCAGCGAGGCGTCGAGAGGAGGGCAACGCACCGGATGTCATAACCGGTACGTTCTTAATTTATGAATTGCCCTATACTGCTTTGATTGATGTTGGTTCTACGCACTCTTACGTTGCCAGTAGTATAGTGGGAACTTTGAACTTAGTCTATGAGATTTCTTCTAGGGAGATGACTGTAATTAGCCCTCTAGGTCATTCTGTGGTAGTGAATAAACTGTATAAGGATGTACCCCTAGAACTTCAAGGGGTAGTGTTTCCGGCTGATCTGATGGAACTGCCATTTGGGGAGTTCGATTTGATTTTGGGGATGGATTGGTTAGTGGAGTATCAAGAAAGTTTGGACTGTGCAGCCAAGCGCATGGTGCTAAGAACTGTCGAGGGTGAAGAGGTGGTGATGATAGGTGAGAGAAGGAACTACCTATCTAATGTGGTGCCCGCTTTGAAAGCCAAGAAAATGGTGAGGAAAGGATGTAGGGCGTTTGTGGCTTATGTGTGTGCCTTGGAGGATAAGGAGTCAACGGTGGGGGATGTCCGAACGGTGAGAGAGTTTTCTGATGTTCTCCCAGAAGAGCTTCCGGGTTTGCCTCAAGATCGCGAGGTTGAGTTTGGTATCGACCTTTTACCAGGAACCGTGCCACTGTCTATTGCCCCATATAGAATGGCGCCGAAGGAGTTAGTGGAGCTGAAAGCGCAGATTCAGGAGTTATTAGATCAGGGTTTTATCCGGGTAAGTGTATCTCCTTGGGGAGCACCCGTGCTTTTTGTTAAGAAGAAGGACAGATCGATGCGAATGTGTATAGACTACCGCCAACTGAATAAGTTGACGATTAAGAATAAGTATCCGTTGCCGAGGATAGACGACCTGTTCGATCAACTTAAGGGAGCATCAGTTTTCTCGAAGATAGATCTGAGATCGGGGTATCATCAACTTAAAGTTAACGAGGCGAATATCCATAAGATGGCGTTTCGTACTCGTTACGGTCACTATGAATTTTTGGTGATGCCGTTTGTATTGACCAACGCACCAGTAGCGTTTATGGATATGACGAATCAGGTTTTTCAACCGTATTTGGACCGGTTCGTCATAGTGTTTATAGATGATATTCTGGTGTACTCGAAGCCCGAGGAGGAGCATGATGCACATCTTCGTGTAGTTTTGCAAATTCTGAGGGAAAGGCAGCTATTCGCAAAGTTTAGTAAATGCGAGTTCTGGCTAAGGGAAGTTACTTTCTTGGGTCATGTGGTGTCAACTGAGGGGATTAGAGTAGACCCTCGGAAGGTTGAAGCTGTACTGGACTGGAAACCACCTAAGCCTGTGGCAGAGGTTCAGAGTTTTCTAGATTTAGCGTGGTATTACAGAAGGTTTGTGGAAGGGTTTTCCTTGATTGCAGCGCCGTTAACCAAGTTGTTGAGGAAAGGGGTTCCGTTTGTATGGTCAGACAAACAACAAGAAAGTTTCGAGAAGTTAAAGAGGATTTTAACAGAAGCTCCAGTGTTGATTCAGCCTGAAGTAGGGAAGGAGTTCACGGTTTATTGTGATGCGTCGCATACGGGTCTAGGATGTGTGCTGATGCAAGAGGGGAAGGTAGTGGCGTATGCTTCTCGACAATTGAGACCTCACGAAGTGAATTACCCGACGCATGATCTGGAGTTGGCTGCGGTGGTTTCATACGAAAATTTGGAGACATTACTTGTATGGGGAGAAGTCTATCGTGTACAAGAATCATAAGAGTTTAAAATACCTGCTCACTCAGAAGGAATTGAATTTGAGGCAGCGAAGGTGGATTGAGCTGTTGAAGGATTACGACTGCTTGATTGAGTACCATCCGGGTAAGGCTAACATAGTGGCTGACGCGTTGAGCCGCAAGGTGGTAGCAGATTTAAGAGCCATGTTTGCCCACCTTAGTCTGTATGATGACGGAAGTCTGTTAGCGGAACTGCAAGTGAAGCCGACATGGATGAACTAGGTTAAGGAGAAACAGTTAGTGGATGAAGTCTTAAGTGTTCGATGTTTGCAAGTGTTGAATGGTGGATTAGAGGGGTATAGCTTGAGCAGCGAGGGAGTGTTATGTTTTTAGGGAAAGGTTTGCATGCCAAAAGATGTGGGGTTGAGGCAGAGGATTCTTCATGAGGCACATAGCAGTCCATACGCTATGTACCCTGGAGGTAGTAAGATGTATCGGGATTTGCGGGAGTAGTTTTGGTGGCCGGGTCTAAAGCGAGAAGTAACTGGATTTGTGGGCAAGGGTTTGACGTGTCAGCAGGTGAAGGCAGAACATCAGTTACCTTCGGGATTGTTGCAACCGGTGAAGATTCTGCAGTGGAAATGGGAAAGGATTACGATGGATTTTGTCAGTGGGCTACCCCTTACGCCTAGCAAGAAGGATTCGGTCTCGGTGATTGTTGATCGTCTGACAAATTCTGCTCACTTCATACCTGTGCGTGTGGATTACTCTCTTCAGAAGTTAGCCAGATTATATATAGCAGAGATTGTGAGATTGCATGGGGTGCCAGTGTCGATTATTTCAGATAGAGACCCTAGATTTACGTCAAGATTCTGGAAGGCATTGTATCAGGCATTGGGTACGAGGTTGGATTTCAGTATGGCGTTTCATCCACAGTCATATGGGCAGTCGGAGAGGGTGATTCAGATTCTGGAGGATATGTTAAGGGGTTGTGTCTTGGATTTCAGTGGTAGTTGGGAAGAATTTCTACCGTTGGCGGAGTTTGCGTATAACAATAGCTACCAGGAAAGTATTCAGATTGCACCGTATGAAGCGCTATATGGGCGGAAGTGTCGTACCCCTACGTGTTGGACGGAGTTGGGTGAACGGCAATTGTTGGGTCCAGAGTTGGTTGCTGAAACAGAGGATACGGTTAAGCTGATTTGAACTCGTTTGAAGGAAGCTTCTGATAGGCAGAAATCCTATGCCGACCTTAAGTGGGAGGATATAGAATTTGTGGTGGGTGACAAGGTCTTTTTGAAAGTGTCGCCGTGGAAGAAAGTGCTGAGATTTGGTCGGAAAGGCAAGATGAGCCCAAGGTTTATCGGGCCTTATAGGGTGTTGAAGCGTGTGGGACCAGTAGCTTATCAGCTCGAGTTAACATCAGAATTGAGTCAGATCCATAACGTGTTTCATGTTTCCATGCTTAGACGATATCGTTCGGATCCGTCTCATGTTGTGCCAGTGGACAAGATTGAAGTGAGCCCAGATTTATCGTTTGAGGAGGAACCAGTGCAGATCTTGGATCGGGATGTCAAGGTGCTGCGTAGGAAATCATTTCCTTTGGTGAAGGTGTTATGGCGAAATCATGGAACAGAAGAGGCCACGTGGGAGCCAGAGGATGTGATGCGGCAGCAATACCCTCAACTCTTTTGACCATGTAATTTCGGGGCCGAAATTATTTTTAAAAGGGGTAGAACTGTAACATCCTAAATCGGGGCCTTTGCATTTTATCTGATTGCATGTAGGTGGTATGGTTGTCATGCTAATTTAGGGTATTTTGGGGACCAGGCATGAGCTAGGGGTAGGCTAGAGCCTTAGCGAAAATTTTCTTTTGGGCACTTTGAAGGGGGAGCTGAATGGGACAGGAATTAAGGGTAGTTGGTGGTATGTTTTGACACAAGAAGTGCCTTGGTAAAGTGGCAAGGAGACGCCACTTAAGGCTCAGTGAAGTGACGCCTCATGTGAGTGGATAGAGCCTTGGTTCGAGCTGCGGAAATCCCCTTTCTACTTGTAATTTTTTACGCCAAGATCAGGAGGAGTTGCACTCAGGATGGACTCTGGTGGATGAGTGTTTAAGGAGTCAACAGGTTCAAATGAGTAGAGGAGAGGAAATTTAGGAATTTGAAACATTCAAATAGATTTGAATGAGTGGTCAGGAGAAAATTGTGAAGAGAAGAGAGGGATGGACATGGGAGCTTAGAGTTGGCCAAATCTTGAACTCTGTATAGGAAATAGGGGAATCGGTTTGTGGGTGTTTGGGTGTGGCTAGGTGTGCCGAAACTCACATTGGTCATATGACCTTGTGATGCCATTTCTTAGGTGCAATCTCGGGTCTTGAGAGGTGAGTGCCGAATTTGGGCTACTAAGGTGTGGTATTTTCGGCATTTAGGAGGGGTTCACTTCTCAGCTTAGTTTTTCTTCTCTCAATCTCTCTTGTGCCGAAAAACACTTAGAATTTTCTCCTCTATTCTCATCTTGTACCAAAGCCGAAACCATCAACCCTCCCTCCCTTTCGACTTCTTCTCTTCCTCTTCTTTTGGCCATAGCCGAATCTCCCCTACCCTTTTCTCTCCATCTTTTTCCCAAAGCCGAATCACCATTTTTCTTTCTTTTCCATCTTGTTATTCTTTTCACAACTCCTTGTTAGCCGAAACCCCTTGAATCTCATCACCTTAGTTTAAATCTTCTTTCAATCACTAAAAGCCGAAGATCACATTTTCTTTTGCTTGTAGCCGAAACCTCTTAGATCTCAGAATTATTCTGTTTGTTTTTTTTTCCCGAAGTTTCATCAAAACCGAATCATCATCTTAGGGTTGAAGCTGAATATCCTCTGTGGTGTCTGCTTTGCCGAATCTTCTTCTCTTCTGTGCTAGTGCCGAATCCTCTTGGGTGTCAACGGGATCTTTTGCGTTAAGGTTAGTGATGATTTCTTTCGGATCGTTATCTTCTCTTTCGGTTTTCTTGCCAAAGTCGAATGGCTACTTGGGTTCATGTTGAATGCTTGGCCGATTATAGGTGGAAGTGGTGGCGCATACTTCTGATTCGTTTGGATTGTGAATCAATCCTAGAGCCTCGGGATCTATCGATTTAGGTAAGGGTTTTAACCTTGGGTCTTAGTTCCTTATGATTCGTTTTCCCTGCTTTAATCCGTTTAGTGATCAAGGTGTGTTCATGGACTCTAATGCCAGCCAAGCGGTAGGAGGGGTTGGATCTGTAAACCCAGCCCCTAAGTTTAAGAAACGGGCAGTGTCAGCGGTTCGGGATTGGCCACCGGGTTGTGGGCTGGCATCTGAGCAAAGTAGTAGACAGATAGCCGTGGTGTCGATTAACGATAGTGTCGACATAGAGAGCGTGGTTTTACGAGTAATCAGGTGTGTAATTCTTACACTCTTCATATGTTTAATGTGCTATTATTTGTGATCTGTCAAAAGTCGAAATAACTGTAGGAATCGATAAGTTACCCTTGGGGGTAAAAGCGCGGACTCCGGGTATGTCCATCTTGGTGGCTAACGTTAATTGCCTCTGTTAAATCTGCATATGCCATATTAGATTACTCCTAAATGTTAAGCATGATTTTATTGTATTGAAAAGCATGTTCATGAGAATGGGTATGATGAGAGGAGGGGGAAGGTATGATTATCAGACTGTCACCAGTGGTTAGGTACCACACGTGGGTTGGCCCCACATATTACTATCCTGTGACTAAGTCTCAGTGGTTTAGAACCACCAGTGGTTAGGTACCACATATGTTTATTTCTGTGACTCGTCCCAGTGGTTTGTTACCACAGTGGGTTGGCCCCACATATTGAGATAAGGGATCGTCACCGGTGGTTAGGTACCACAAGTGGGTTGGCCCCACACATGATTATTTGTGACTTCGGTCACCAGTGGTTAGGTACCACCAGTGGCTAGGTGCCACAAGGGGTAGAAATGGGAGTTCAGATGGATAGGTTGGATGGATTGCATGACATACATGTTTGCATATGAAACTGTGAGAGAGCTTAACATCTTTTGGGATGGGGATTTATACACTGAGTCTCGGTGACTCACCCCTTCCGTTACATTTTGCAGATAATTCCTAGATCGCGGACATGGAGCCGGAGTCGACTCGAGGTGGCCATGCTCAATATTTCGGGTTTTTATTTTAATGATTATTTTGGATTTATTTTACCTTAAGTTTGGATTTCAGCTATGTAATAAGGCCATTTAGATTTTTATTTTGGGATTATTCATTTTGTTAAATTTCTTTAAACCGACGTTTAAACACTAAAGGCATGCCTAATAAACTCGTAAAATGGACGTTTTTAAAACTTTAACAAATTTTCGGGATGTCCAAAATTTTTACTGTCGGGTATTCATCAAACACGCTATAATAACAAGGCAACACTGTCTTCTTTAAAACTAAGTTTCGGAAGAATTTTAACAAATGGCTTAACACAACTCGGGTTTTATAAAATCAAAAGTTTTCCTTTCAACATTGAGGCGACAACTTGTTTTCCAAAAACGTTTTCTTCCCTGTGACATGCCAGATTCGGTCGTAGCGTTTTGACAGGATTTGGGGTGTTACAATATATATATTTTTATATTTTTATATCAAAATATTGTATATTACTTACTAATTATTTTTATCACTTCATTATTTTTTTTATTAGTACCATTATTATTATTCGTACTATTATTATTATTATTATATTTGTAACTATTATTTATATATATATATATCATTATTATAGCTATATTTATTATTATTATTATTATATCTACCATTATTATTACTATTTTCATTATTGTTGTTTTATTTTTACTATTATTTGTATATTAACATATATTATTATTTTGATTATTATTAATATATTCTTTTGTACTACTACTATTATTTTTATATTATTATTACTATTAATTTTAATATCCATACATTATTTTATTTTTATTTTTGCTATTATTTTTATCATTATTTTCATTATTACTTTTATTTTATAATTGCTAATATTATTTTTATTATTTATTATTTATTTATTTATTATTATATTTCCATTTTATTTTTATTATTTTTTATTATTACTATTATTATTATTATTTTATTATCTTTAAATTATTGTATATATTATTTATCTATTTTTAATTTGATATTAGCTTTATTTTGTTATTATTTTATTTTCTTTTATTTATTTATTCGTTTATTTATTCATGTTATATTATTCTTTATTACTTATTGTTAGTATAATTTGTAGTTATGTAGAATTGCTATTAAATATGTATGTTGCCATATCTACTCCAAAACCATTTGTTTTATAAAACACATTCAATTACATTTATGCATTTTATTCAAAGGCTTTTAAATACAAATGATATATGATATTTGGGGACTTGAGAGAAATTATACCCTAACTTACTGGGTTTTAATTTTTCTCGTAGAACTTAAAATATCAAGTATCCTCTTTTTTAAAAACCTATAATTTTAAATAAAAACTTATATGTGAGAATTCAAAATTGTCGTGTCCTAATTCACTGGATATGACGATCTGTTATTTCGGGATAAGAATTTCAGAAAACAATGCAATGTTTCGTGTTTGGAAGTTTGATAAATTGTGCCCTAACGTGCTGGGTTTCGGTTTTTCGTTCGTCCAAATAACTAAATATCATTTTAATAAATTTTGTAAATCATGAGATGATTTTGGTTACGAGGGTTTAAAACATCATGTCCTAACGTGTTGGATGTGATGTTTGTATGCTTTCGGAACAAAGGAATCTCCAATTTCAACTCAAATTGTTCAAATTTTTAAAGAAATCATGTTCCCAAATCTTTTTCAAATTCTCAACATAAGGACATTAATTAATAAATTAGGTACCAATTTTTGGGTGTTACGAGGGTGCTAATCCTTCCTCGTACGTAACCGACTCCCGAACCCGTTTTCTTGAATTTCGTAGACCAAAATAATTGTTTTAATAAATCAAAATGTTTGTTTATTAAAATGATCAATTTCAAGGTGACCCGATCACACCTCGAAAAAAGATTGGTGGCGACTCCCGTTTTCGTTTTTTAAAGTCGATCCTTGTTTTTCATAAAACCCTTAAAAATGGTTTCGACAGCTTGGCGACTCCGCTAGGGACAATAAGAGAGTCAAGCCGTAAAATTGATAATTTCATGTCATTTTGTCCGAATTTAAAATTCTGATTTAAAAAAAAAACATGATCCTTTTATTACATGTGGTTCTAATTTTTAATATATCTCTCTGCATTGCACTGCATAACCGTTGTGGTCGCACCCTTAAGTGGGAGCGAGAAGCTATGCCTTCGTGAGGTTTTCACCTCTGCATGGGCTAGTGGACTGCTTCCGAGATACATCCGTACCTATGTCTTCGTGAGGTTTTCACCTCCGCATAGCCATAGGGAAATGTATTCCCTTGAACCGAACTCGGTCCGTATGAGCCTATAATGGGTGAGGATCGAGGAATCTGTTGGTTCGGGTACCTCAACTTTAGAGCTAAACCATATGTAGAAAACCTAAGGGCTTACCCTAGGTAGAACTATGTCAAACCTTAGTAGTTACCCAGATAGGTGTTTATTTTACTTGCTTTATATTTCATTCTGCGGTACTAACTTGTTATGTTTTATTTCCATGCATATCATCTCATATTTTTAGAGGTATCGATTCACGGTCAGTTTCTAAGTTAGAAAGCTGGTTATGGAGAACGAATTCCTTGATAAAGTGGAAGACAATGCAGTCGTCCATATATGGTCAGAGCAAAGGCAATTGGAGAAAGGGGAAGACTTCAGAACAGTGGCAACAGGAGTTTCAAGAGGAAAAGACCAAAGCTGACTATTGGGAGAGGAAGTTCCTAGAGATGCAGATGCAAAACGAAGCCCTAGAAAAGAGGTTGGCAGAAAGCCAAAAGGAAAAGAGTGGATTAAAAGTTAGAGTGGCTGAGCTTAGACGATCTCTTCATCACCATCAAAGCCGTAATTCTGCGATCGAGCTAAAGTCAAGCCTGAACAAGTTCGAGGAAATGAAGGGTAAGATTGAAGAGTTAGAATCAGCATTGCACAGTTGTGAACTTCGGATCGAGCTTTTTGAAACAAGAGAAGGGTGTTGGAAGGAAGAATTTCACCATTCTCACGATCGAGTCAGAAGTCGGGAGTATCTCATGGGTGAAGCAATAGTCCATATTTGAGAGGAAGCTGATCACCTACAGACTTTGGCAGTACAGGCGGATACATTGAGCACGAATTATGAGCTACAGTTAGATCGTGGTCAAGAATTAACTTTGTTGTTTAGGAAAATCAGAACTTTGGGCCTTAGGGCGAAAGCATATTTGTAATCCGTTTTATGTAAATGGTTTTGTTTTCTAATAAGGTTTTCTAAAATGAAGTTGAATCTGAATCGATACCTTTTTGCATTCATGCATTCGCATTACATTGCATTACATTGCATCATTTGCATTAGACTTTTACAAAAGGACCCTAATTAGGAAAAAAAATATTTTAGTTAACCTGGAAAAATGGAACAAAGGTTGGTGAGAATAGAGCAAATGCAAATACAGATGCAGGGGCAATTGACCAAGATTCAACAAGAAATGCAGGAACAAATGCTAGAATTCCAAAGGAATATGATAGGCCAGCTAACCCAGTTACTAGCCGGAGGACCTGAAAAAGGAGTGGCCCATTGGTCAACAGTGTGGATGATGATGAAGACATCATTTATTCCCCAATAGGTGTCCCGACTCATCCAGACGCACATCTGAAAGGGATACCCATTACTATCAGACCCCAACAGCATCAGGTCAGCATGTCGGCACCAATAGGCTCAGGTCCCAATCCGGGGGGCAATCCAAGCAATCCCATTGTCATTGATTTGGCTAGTATGGAAGAAACAAGGAAGGCTAGTGTGGAGATCCCGAAACAATATGAAGACCGAGACTGGAACTCCCAAGTTAATACTTTAAGGGCCCCGAAGAAAAAAGAAAATACCACAAGCCAGTCAACTACTAGCCATCAGGTCTTCTCAAGGGAGGAACCCAATCCAAGATCGATCTCAGAGAAATCCCATTTTGCACCCATCCCAATCACGTATAGGGAACTGTATCAAATTTTGTTTGATGCACATGTAGTATCCCCTTTCTACCTAAAACCTATACAACCTCCATACCCTAAATGGTACGACATGAACGCTCAATACAAATACCATGCGGGAATCATAGGACATTCGATCGAGAACTGCGTCACTTTTAAAAAGATAATCGAAAGACTCATCAAATTGAGTGTCGTAAAATTCGATGATCCCTCTGGTGCAGAAAATTTGTTACCCAACCTTTCTATTAAAGGGGTAAACATTGTGAGTTCCACGATAGATAGGGGCAAGGGATTCAAGAATGCATCGAGCTCAGGGCCCTTGTGCAAGGCTTGATTAAGGAGATCAAGAACCCGATGGGAATTTTGGGAATCTAAGCATTAATGACATATCCGAAGAGAGAATCGGGAAATAAAAGTTTCCAAAGTCCTTACATACTTGGGAAGATTTTAAACAATGGAACTGTGGAAAGAATCCCTGTATTTTTTAGATTAATCTAGAGTAATATTTAGAACGTGCTTGTTGCCTTAAGCCTAGAGACAATGAGAATCCTTTTGTGAAATAGGCTTATGTCCAGAATTTTTATTTCAACAAAATGCATCTTTTTAAGCAATTTTTTTTTATTCTTCATACTGTATATTCTTTTGTTTTTTTACTATATTCTTTCATTATTTATTCATGACCATACCATACAAATAATTATCCTTAGAACCATTTATTCTTTGGAATCTTCCTCCGAACCTACACTAGGTCTCCAGATATCAACGATGTGAGCAACGCTGCCACTGACTCAGAGTCTCCTTTCGAGTAAGACATGTGTCTAGATGGATTTTAGGACTTTGAAAATGACAGAGATTGTAACCTACCTTCTGATTTGTTAAGGATGATAGAACAAGATGAAAAATAGACCTTACGCTACAAAGAGTCATTGGATATTGCGAGCCTGAGAAAGGGGTGAAGATCGAAGCCCAGCTCACCACAGAAATAAGGCAAGAAATAATTGAGTTATTTTCAAGAATTCAAAGATGTTTTCGCATGATCATATCAAGACATGCTGGGAAAATCTTAAAAGAGAGCCATAAGGGTGTTTAAAGAGCATGATAATGGTTCTACAATAGCCAGGCTAATCATGAGGTTTGGATATTGCTATGACGTATTTAAGAGGACAAGATTCATGTGCCTTCTCCATTTCTTCACAAATTTTCCATATGTGGGGCATGGATGTGATAGGGCCAATCTCGTCAGAAGCTTTTAGCCAATATCGATTTATCGTCATGGTTGTCGTTTACTTCACTAAGAGGGTGAATGTTGCTTCATATGCCAATATTGCAAAGTTGACAGTCATCAAATTCTAAAAAAAAGAATAAAGAAAAGGATCAGATGCCAGCAAAGAATGCCATAAAGGATCATGTTTAATAATGCATAACTGTACAAAGTCAAAGTTTCTGATTTGTTCAAGATCGAGCAAAGTATATCACAAAGGCAAACAAAAGTTGTCAAAAGAAAAAAAAAACAAAAAAAAAACTATGAAAGGTGACTAAGACTTGTAAAGATTGGCATAAGAAGCTACCATTTACCCTCTGTCTTATTGAACGTCAGCCAGAAACTTCGCTGGGGCGACATCTTACCCATTGGTTGATGGAATTGAAGCGTTTTTGCCAATTGAACCTAATCGAAGAAAAGGTTAAAAGTTATCCATCACGGTCGGATGATGCGAGCTTACGACAAAGAGGTTCATCCTAGAGAATTCCACAAGGGGAACTTGATGTTGAAACAGATTTTTCTTCTACAAAACAATTTCAGAGGAAAGTAGATGCCAAACTGGGAAAGACCTTATGTTGAAAAGAATGTCTATTCTGGAGGAGCATTGATATTGACCAAGATGAAGACTTGCCAAACCGGTGAATTCAGGTTCAGTCAAGAAGTATTTTACCTGAAAGAAGAAATACTGAGGTGAAAACCCGCAAAGGGCGCCTTGAGATCTTATTCAAAAAAAAAGAAAGAAGGAAAGAAAAAAAGAAAATGGGAGAGGCCAAGGTGAAAACCCGCAAAGGGCACTTTGAGACCAAAGGGTTTTGAGCTGAAAACCCGAAAAGGGCGGCTCAAATTTTGATCAAAGATAGGGCATGTGGTAGTCTTGCTATGTCTGAATTAACAATAAGGAAATATGCTACGTCTTGGGGCATTGATAAAGTAATCTGGATCCTCTAAACACGTATTGTGCTTGAAGTAGTCCTCAAGAAGTTTGTACAGAGAAGCTCAGGCTGCGATATCTGGGGCACCTAGCTTCTATCTTACCCATTTTTTTGAATTTGCTTTATTCTTTTCAAAGATACACCCCAATCAATTTTCTTTTGGCTATCTTTGATTAACCTATTTATTTCAAGCTATGCTCTTGATTAATTTCTTTCTCGTCCATTGTTGTGATCTTTTTCAAGTATTTTATATTGAAATAAAGATAAATGGACTAATAATACTTTCATAAAAGGAGTTTCACATATTACTCTAGAAGCTTCTAGATAATACAAGAAAATGAAACTTGGACAATTATTTAAAAAAATTCCATGTGTAAGGATTGGAAATACTTGAGAAAAAGTCTAGATTGGGACTATTTCTTTGAATTTTCTGTCCAAATGGTGATTGGACAAAATAATGAGTTGAGCAATATCAATCCTAAAAGAGGATCATTTTGCAAAGCATTTTCATTGGGTCATAACATACGATGGTATGACGGACCAAATTGATGGGAGAAGATTCAAAACCCTTGAATTACATTGGAATAGATTGAAGTTGAAACAGATCCTGTACCCTTAAATTGCAATAGGAATGGATTAAAAAGTTTCAAATTCTATAAATCATGGTGGGATGGTTTGAAGGAGGTACAAGCCTTGTGTCCCAAGGTTCAAGTGGAGTGGGCTCTGAAATTACCATGGGGCAAATTATTTGAGCAGAGTATGATAGAAACTTCGAGAGGAACAAAAATGAAACCCTGAGGAGTGATGACACTTTAAATAGGAATCATTCTCATGACATTTTTGCATAACACATTCAGTTAGGAGCATTTGATTTATTCTGATCATACCATCCTAATCATTTTGCATAGGCATATACCCATTCTACAGGTTATGTTCCTTAGAGGACAATGTAGTAGGGTAGATTGAATGTAACACCCCAAACCCGGCCCATACGCCACGGCCGAATTTAGAATGCCACTGCGGAAAACGTTTGAAAAATATTTTGACTTAGAGTGAAAACATAAAAAAAAATTATTGTCTTTAATAAAACATTGTATATTTATAAATCCAAATAAAATCAAGTTGTTACAAATTCTTCGATTTGTAATTTTAACATATATCTTTAAGATATGAGTTGCTAAAAATATAACATATCCAAATAATAAAAATTGTCAATCCACTTTAAAACATAATAATAAACTTCAAAACCTTTTAAGTGGCCCTTATTACAATAACCAAATATTCGCAAATACTGATAATATAAAATGCATAAATTAAGTGAAAACAACTTCTGCATGGGCCACCTCGTATCCACTCCAACTCGGTCCAAGCTTTATGCATCACCTGTAAGGTTTGAGAAAAATTGGGTGAGTCACACAGACTCAGTGCATAGTTATTACACATGTCCCCACATATGGGCTTGGCCCATATCCACACAGTCCACATGCAAAATTATGCAAAATGAAGCCCAACCCAACCTAGTTCCATCCATTACACCAACCTCGGCACACCTGCCGCCCAAGGCCGTGGCTAATCCACCGATCACCTAAGTGATCCCACATAACTTACCTCGGCAGACTTACTGCTCAAGGCCGTGGCTAAGCCACCGATCACATAATGATCCACATATCTGTATCCACAAGGTGACTCGAGGTCATCCTCAATCTACGGTGATGCACACAGCTATCATCCGCCGAGATGGGCACCTAGCCAACACCTCCCTTGATGAAGCACATGCACCACCATCAAGCGCCAATGTAGCACAAGGCTAACATCAGACCACGTACATAATGTACACCCTTTTCTTCGATAGTCACATCCCAAGTCCCATGTATCATGCCACAATATCATTAAAATAAGCATATATCACATGCCATCACATTTTCATACATAGATCATATGTAAATTAAAATCATAAAATACTGACCTTGTCAATTGATTACCCAACATAGGCATCCACCCTTTTTAGCCATTAATTCGGCTACCATGCACATCATATAAATATTTATATATTAAAACACATACACACAACAAAAAAACAAGTCACGATAACTACGCACCTTTTTGGCACAGTCGGCTAAAACCCGAGATCACACGTTTGCACCTAAAAGTCTACCGAAATCCCTAAATGGAACCATATTAGTTTTGGCCTCTACACCAAAAAGCATTAGAAAGTGGCCTTTGCCCTCAAGAAAATGACATAGAAAAGAGAAAGGAAATACGGCCATGTACACTTACCTATCTTCCAAAACCGATTGAAGAAAACCAAATGAAGATATACCCTTATTGATATTCGGCTAAGACAATACAAAAAGAGTATGGGAAGTTTCGGCAATATGGTTGATTTGTAACAACAACAAAAAATTCGGCTAGAGTGGAGAAAGAGAAAGGAAAAAGGAAGAGAAAGAAAGAAATTGAAATGAGAGAGAGATGTTTTCAGTTTTGAGCAAAAGTGGAAGAAAGAAAAAGAGAAATGGGGAGAAGGAAGTTTCGGCCCAAAGAAAATAAAAGAAAAGTGGGTTTTGAACAAGTATGACAAGAATAGAAAAGAAGTTGTGAACAAAAGAGATTCGGCCAAGCACTATGATGATTTCGGTTTTTGTTACACTTTGATGCACTAGGGAGAAATTTGCAAAAACTAAAAAGGATTTTCGGTTATGACACCAGAACAAATATCGAAGGCCAAAACTAATACCAAAAATTCACCTTATGTCCAAGACACATTCGGCTATAGGGAGTGTTTGTGGAGAGAAAAGAAATTGGTGTTCAAATGCTTAGGAAAATGGCCAACTAGCTACTAACCTACCAAAGCCTCCATAAAAAATCGGTCAAGCCCTCCCCTAGACCAAAATGTCGTCCACATACATGAACTAAAGGCCATAATAGAGTTTCCAAAACACTCTCCAACATTCAAGCCTTTTGTCCCCCCATCCTTCCTTAATTCTTAAGATTCTTATCCCCAATTTCATGCTTTCCTTAAACCAATATTCAACTTTCCAAAAGTTGAGAGTTCAACCTATCATAAATAAAGGTTGATCGTCCATAAATACTAGGATGAAAATAATGTCTCCCAAAAAGTTAATCATGCTACTCGAACTTCTAACCTCAAGCAACCCTTCAAGCATCCTAACCATCTTGCCACTAACTCCTCTTGTGTTTAATTTAACACTTAACTTAACTTAAGTACTAAGTTCACTTAATCCACTTCATTAAATAAATCATACTAAAAATTATTCTATCTTCCTAAATAGAATCAAGCCTTCACAAGACTATGCTAACACACAAAAATTCATACCTGAATTAACACAAGCAACAAGATGATACTCAAATTTTTCCTAAAGCCCAAGGCCCAATCTTACTAGGCCCAATTTCGGGATGTTACAATTCTACCCTCCTAAAAAATAATTTCGTCCTCGAAATTACTTACTAACGAACAATCGTACATCCTATCTCACCACACTATGCTCTTGCTGCGCACTCTGATCTTAATAAAACCAATATACTTTCTAAGTACAGTCTCTAAGTTCACACTCAAGGTTCTAGATACTTCACTAGCGATGGTTCCGACACAGCCATTTTGCTTCAACCGCGTCCACTACAACCACGTCCCCTAGAACTCATATCTAACATCGCGATTTAATCTGATTAAGAAGTTTTATGCATTAATACTTTTGTTCCACTTGTTTATGCGCGAACTATTTTATGAAACAAAGTTTTCAGAAGTTGTTCTTTCGATCAATCAAAATTTCTAGTTCAAGTTCACTATTCTAATTCAGAGAATCACACTCACATTCATCCACAACATTCAACACATCATTATAGGTATTTCTGACCATTCCCGACCCAGGGGTAATTTCGTCATTTTTCCTACAAGGGTATTTTCGTAATAAATTGAGGTCAATTCGAGAATAACCTTTACAAAACAAAGGCATTCCAAAATATACAAATCTCGAAGTTATTTTGAAAATTCTTCCAAATCAATGGTATTGCAAAAATTTCAGAAATCGGGGTTATTTTGTAAATTTTCCAAATCAAGGTATCTTAGCATTTTGCAAAACAGGGGTTTTGGTATTTTGTAAAGTAAGAATATTTTCATAAAAGTCAAGGGTAACATGGTAATTTTATAAACCAGGGGCATTTTCGTAATTTTACCTCTCAGGGGTATTTTAGTAATTTTGCAAATCGAGTGTATTTCGGAAAATTCTCAAGTCTAAAAGGATTTTATAAATTAGAGGGGTAATTTGGTAAATTTAAAACTAAGATCTTTATAAAACAGTATGGCTAGTCCCTTTCGGGTTTTAGTTATCGAGTTTAGCCCGTGAATAGGTCCTCTTGGTTAGGGTGAACCGTAGCTATGCACCAGGTAGGATTCGAGTAAAGAGGAGGTGAGTCACTCGGACTGCTTAAATACCAAGCTCTTACTGAATCCACTCCTAGACATGCGCACAATGGTTGCCACACCCTAGCTCGGCGACTTAGTCACAGGTTTGTTCAATTGTTCTTAAGTCTTATGAATCTTGTGTTGGAGTAGGCTAGTCCTAGGGTCCATTAGCCCTAATATTCTAATCTACGAGCCCAAATAAGCCCATAACATTCACATATATAAATCACTTCAATAGTCGAGGTACTTACAGTGGACTTGGGTTGGAGATATAGGTGCCATGCGAGAATAAACTGAAAAATTTATGAAAGCCCAAATCTTTGAAAAGCCCATCTAAAAAAATGTTTTTGGGCCCAAAACCCTCAAAGCCGAGTTTTGAACCGGGCTCTGATACCAAACTGTAAAACCCCAAACCCGGCCCATACGCCACGGCCGAATTTAGAATGCCACTGCGGAAAACGTTTGAAAAATATTTTGACTTAGAGTGAAAACATAAAAAAATTATTGTCTTTAATAAAACATTGTATATTTATAAATCCAAATAAAATCAAGTTGTTACAAATTCTTGATTTGTAATTTTAACATATATCTTTAAGATATGAGTTGCTAAAAATATAACATATCCAAATAATAAAAATTGTCAATCCACTTTAAAACATAATAATAAACTTCAAAACCTTTTAAGTGGCCCTTATTACAATAACCAAATATTCGCAAATACCGATAATATAAAATGCATAAATTAAGTGAAAACAACTTTCGTGATGGGCCACCTCGTATCCACTCCAACTCGGTCCAAGCTTTATGCATCACTGTAAGGTTTGAGAAAAATTGGGTGAGTCACACAGACTCGAGTGCATAGTTATTACACATGTCCCCACATATGGGCTTGGCCCATATCCACTGATCCACATGCAAAATTATGCAAAATGAAGCCCAACCCAACCTAGTTCCATCCATTACACCAACCTCGGCACACACTGCGCCCAAGGCCGTGGCTAATCCACCGATCACCTAAGTGATCCCACATAACTTACCTCGCGGACTTTATTGCTCAAGGCCGTGGCTAAGCCACCGATCACATAATGATCCACATATCTGTATCCACAAGGTGACTCGAGGTCATCCTCAATCTACGGTGATGCACACAGCTATCATCTGCCGAGATGGGCACCTAGCCAACACCTCCCTTGATGAAGCACATAGCCACCATCAAGCGCCAATGTAGCACAAGGCTAACATCAGACCACGTACATAATGTACACCCTTTTCTTTGATAGTCACATCCCAAGTCCCATGTATCATGCCACAATATCATTAAAATAAGCAAATATCACATGCCATCACATTTTCATACATAGATCATATGTAAATTAAAATCATAAAATACTGACCTTGTCAATTGATTACCCAACATAGGCATCCACCCTTTTTAGCCATTAATTCGGCTACCATGCACATCATATACATATTTATATATTAAAACACATACACACAACAAAAGAACAGTGCGATAACTACGCACCTTTTTGGCACAGTCGGCTAAAACTCGAGATCACACGTTTGCACCTAAAAGTCTGCCAAAATCCCTAAATGGAACCATATTAGTTTCGGCCTCTACACCAAAAAGCATTAGAAAGTGGCCTTTGCCCTCAAGAAAACGACATAGAAAAGAGAAAGGAAATACGGCCATGTACACTTACCTATCTTCCAAAACCGATTGAAGAAAACCAAATGAAGATCTACCCTTATTGATGTTCGGCTAAGACAATACAAAAAGAGTATGGGAAGTTTCGGCAATATGGTTGATTTGTAACAACAAAAAGGATTCGGCTAGAGTGGAGAAAGAGAAAGGAAAAAGGAAGAGAAAGAAAGAAATTGAAATGAGAGAGAGATGTTTTTGGTTTTGAGCAAAAGTGGAAGAAAGAAAAAGAGAAATGGGGAGAAGGAAGTTTCTGCCTGAGAGAAAATAAAAGAAAAGTGGGTTTTGAACAAGTATGACAAGAATAGAAAAGAAGTTGTGAACAAAAGAGATTCGGCCAAGCACTATGATGATTTCGGTTTTTGTTACACTTTGATGCACTAGGAGAAATTTACAAAAACTAAAAGGATTTTCGGTTATGACACAGAACAAATATCGAAGGCCAAAACTAATACCAAAAATTCACCTTATGTCCAAGACACATTCGGCTATAGGGAGTGTTTGTGGAGAGAAAAGAAATTGGTGTTCAAATGCTTAGGAAAATGGCCAACTAGCTACTAACCTACCAAAGCCTCCATAAAAAATCGGTCAAGCCCTCCCCTAGACCAAAATGTCGTCCACATACATGAACTAAAGGCCATAATAGAGTTTCCAAAACACTCTCCAACATTCAAGCCTTTTGTCCCCCCATCCTTCCTTAATTCTTAAGATTCTTAACCACAATTTCATGCTTTCCTTAAACCAATATTCAACTTTCCAAAAGTTGAGAGTTCAACCTATCATAAATAAAGGTTGACCGTCCATAAATACTAGGATGAAAATAATGTCTCCCAAAAAGTTAATCATGCTACTCGAACTTCTAACCTCAAGCAACCCTTCAAGCATCCTAACCATCTTGCCACTAACTCCTCTTGTGTTTAATTTAACACTTAACTTAACTTAAGTACTAAGTTCACTTAATCCACTTCATTAAATAAATCATACTAAAAATTATTCTATCTTCCTAAATAGAATCAAGCCTTCACAAGACTATGCTAACACACAAAAATTCATACACAGAATTAACACAAGCAACAAGATGATACTCAAATTTTTCCTAAAGCCCAAGGCCCAATCTTACTAGGCCCAATTTCGGGATGTTACAGTTCTACCCTCCTAAAAAATAATTTCGTCCTCGAAATTACTTACTAACGAACAATCGTACATCCTATCTCACCACACTATGCTCTTGTCGCGCACTCTGATCTTAATAAAACCAATATACTTTCTAAGTACACACCTCTAAGTTCACACTCAAGGTTCTAGATACTTCACTAGCGATGGTTCCGACACGACCATTTTGCTTCTACCGCGCCCACTACAACCACGTCCCTAGAACTCATATCTAACATCGCGATTTAATCGATTAAGAAGTTTTATGCATTAATACTTTTGTTCCACTTGTTTATGCGCGAACTATTTTATGAAACAAAGTTTTCAGAAGTTGTTCTTTCGATCAATCAAAATTTCTAGTTCAAGTTCACTATTCTAATTCAGAGAATCACACTCACATTCATCCACAACATTCAACACATCATTTTAGGTATTTCGACCATTCCCACCTGGGGTAATTTCGTCATTTTTCCTACAAGGGTATTTTCGTAATAAATTGAGGTCAACTCGAAAATAATCTTTACAAAACAAAGGCATTCCAAAATATACAAATCTCGAAGTTATTTTGAAAATTCTTCCAAATCAATGGTATTGCAAAAATTCGTAAATCGGGGTTATTTTGTAAATTTTCCAAATCAAGGTATCTTAGCATTTTGCAAAACAGGGTTTTGGTATTTTGTAAAGTAAGAATATTTTCATAAAAGTCAAGGGTAACATGGTAATTTTATAAACCGGGGGCATTTTCGTAATTTTACCTCTCGGGGTATTTTAGTAATTTTGCAAATCGAGTGTATTTGGAAAATTCTCAAGTCTAAAAGGATTTTATAAATCGGAGGGTAATTTGGTAAATTTAAAACTAAGATCTTTATAAAACAAGATGGCTAGTCCCTTTCGGGTTTTAGTTATCGAGTTTAGCCCGTGAATATGTCCTCTTGGTTAGGGTGAACCGTAGCTACGCACTGTAGGATTCGAGTAAAGAGGAGGTGAGTCGCTCGGATCGCTTAAATACCAAGCTCTTATCGAATCCACTCCTAGACATGCGCACAATGGTTGCCACACCCTAGCTCGGCGACTTAGTCACAGGTTTGTTCAATTGTTCTTAAGTCTTATGAATCTTGTGTTGGAGTAGGCTAGTCCTAGGGTCCATTAGCCCTAATATTCTAATCTACGAGCCCAAATAAGCCCATAACATTCACATATATAAATCACTTCAATAGTCAGAGGTACTTACCTGGTGGACTTCGGGTTGGAGATATAGGTGCCATGCCAGAATAAACCTGAAAAATTTATGAAAGCCCAAATCTTTGAAAAGCCCATCTAAAAAAATGTTTTGGGCCCAAAACCCTCAAAGCCGAAGTTTTGTACCAGGGCTCGATACTAAAGCTGTAAAACCCCAAACCGGCCCATACGCCACGGCCGAATTTAGAATGCCACCATGAAAACGTTTGAAAAATATTTTGACTTAGAGTGAAAACATAAAAAAATTATTGTCTTTAATAAAACATTGTATATTTATAAATCCAAATAAAATCAAGTTGTTACAAATTCTTCGATTTGTAATTTTAACATATATCTTTAAGATATGAGTTGCTAAAAATATAACATATCCAAATAATAAAATTGTCAATCCACTTTAAAACATAATAATAAACTTCAAAACCTTTTAAGTGGCCCTTATTACAATAACCAAATATTCGCAAATACTGATAATATAAAATGCATAAATTAAGTGAAAACAACTTCTGCATGGGCCACCTCGTATCCACTCCAACTCGGTCCAAGCTTTATGCATCACCCGTAAGGTTTGAGAAAAATTGGGTGAGTCACATGACTCAGTGCATAGTTATTACACATGTCCCCACATATGGGCTTGGCCCATATCCACACACGATCCACATGCAAAATTATGCAAAATGAAGCCCAACCCAACCTAGTTCCATCCATTACACCAACCTCTAAGACACCGCCGCCCAAGGCCGTGGCTAATCCACCGATCACCTAAGTGATCCCACATAACTTACCTCGGCGGACTTGTTGCTCAAGGCCGTGGCTAAGCCACCAATCACATAATGATCCACATATCTCAGATCCACAAGGTGACTCAAGGTCATCCTCAATCTACTGGTGATGCACACTGCCTATCATCCGCCGAGATGGGCACCTAGCCAACACCTCTCTTGATGAAGCACATAGCCACCATCAAGCGCCAATGTAGCACAAGGCTAACATCAGACCACGTACATAATGTACACCCTTTTCTTTGATAGTCACATCCCAAGTCCCATGTATCATGCCACAATATCATTAAAATAAGCATATATCACATGCCATCACATTTTCATACATAGATCATATGTAAATTAAAATCATAAAATACTGACCTTGTCAATTAATTACCCAACATAGGCATCCACCCTTTTTAGCCATTAATTCGGCTACCATGCACATCATATACATATTTATATATTAAAACACATACACACAACAAAAGAACAGTGCGATAACTACGCACCTTTTTGGCACAGTCGGCTAAAACCCGAGATCACACGTTTGCACCTAAAAGTCTGCCGAAATCCCTAAATGGAACCATATTACTTTCGGCCTCTACACCAAAAAGCATTAGAAAGTGGCCTTTGCCCTCAAGAAAATGACATAGAAAAGAGAAAGGAAATACGGCCATGAACACTTACCTATCTTCCAAAACCGATTGAAGAAAACCAAATGAAGATCTACCCTTATTGATATTCGGCTAAGACAATACAAAAAGAGTATGGGAAGTTTCGGCAATATGGTTGATTTGTAACAACAAAAAGAATTCGGCTAGAGTGGAGAAAGAGAAAGGAAAAAGGAAGAGAAAGAAAGAAATTGAAATGAGAGAGAGATGTTTTTTGGTTTTGAGCAAAAGTGGAAGAAAGAAAAAGAGAAATGGGGAGAAGGAAGTTTCATTTGAGAAAATAAAAGAAAAGTGGGTTTTGAACAAGTATGACAAGAATAGAAAAGAAGTTGTGAACAAAAGAGATTCGGCCAAGCACTATGATGATTTTGGTTTTTGTTACACTTTGATGCACTAGGAGAAATTTGCAAAAACTAAAAAGGATTTTCGGTTATGACACAGAACAAATATCGAAGGCCAAAACTAATACCAAAAATTCACCTTATGTCCAAGACACATTGGCTATAGGGAGTGTTTGTGGAGAGAAAAGAAATTGGTGTTCAAATGCTTAGGAAAATGGCCAACTAGCTACTAACCTACCAAAGCCTCCATAAAAAATCGGTCAAGCCCTCCCCTAGACCAAAATGTCGCCCACATACATGAACTAAAGGCCATAATAGAGTTTCCAAAACACTCTCCAACATTCAAGCCTTTTGTCCCCCCCATCCTTCCTTAATTCTTAAGATTCTTATCCCCAATTTCATGCTTTCCTTAAACCAATATTCAACTTTCCAAAAGTTGAGAGTTCAACCTATCATAAATAAAGGTTGACCGTCCATAAATACTAGGATGAAAGTAATGTCTCCCAAAAAGTTAATCATGCTACTCGAACTTCTAACCTCAAGCAACCCTTCAAGCATCCTAACCATCTTGCCACTAACTCCTCTTGTGTTTAATTTAACACTTAACATAACTTAAGTACTAAGTTCACTTAATCCACTTCATTAAATAAATCATACTAAAAATTATTCTATCTTCCTAAATAGAATCAAGCCTTCACAAGACTATGCTAACACACAAAAATTCATACCTGAATTAACACAAGCAACAAGATGATACTCAAATTTTTCCTAAAGCCCAAGGCCCAATCTTACTAGGCCCAATTTCGGGATGTTACATTGAAGATAGCAGTCTGGTATTCATGAGTTTGCGGGAAGCAGATTGAAGATAGTAGATCTGGCATTCTTGAAGTTGCAGGAAGCAGATCAAAAAAAAAAACATCAGTCGGGCATCCCTGAGTTTGCAGTGGAGCAGACTGAAGATTGAAGTCTTCCTGAGATAGTAAGGAAGCAAATTGGAAAGTTTAGATTTTGCTCCCTCGAGATGGTAGTGGAGCAGACTGAAGATTGAAGTCTTCCTGAGATAGTAGAGAAGCAAATTGAAAAGTTCAGATTTTTGTTCCCCAGAGATGGTGGTGGAGCAGGCTGAAGATTGAAGTCTTCCTGAAGATAGTAAGGAAGCAATTTGAAAAGTTCAGATTTTGGTCCCTAGAGATGGTAGTGGAGCAGACTCAAGATTGAAGTCTTCCTGAGATAGTAAGGAAGCAAATTGAAAAGTTCAGATTTTGTCCCCTAGAGATGGTAGTGGAGCAGACTGAAGATTGAAGTCTTCCTGAGATAGTAAGGAAGCAAATTGAAAAGTTCAGATTTTGTTCCCTAGAGATGATAGTGGAGCAGACTGAAGATTGAAGTCTTCCTGAGATAGTAAGGAAGCAAATTGAAAAGTTCAGATTTTGTTCCCTAGAGATGGTAGTGGAGCAGACTGAAGATTGAAGTCTTCCTGAGATAGTAAGGAAGCAAATTGACAAGTTCAGATTTTGTTCCCTATAGATGATAGTGAAGCAAACTAAAGATTGAAGTCTTCCTAAGATAGTAAGGAAGCAAATTGAAAAGTTCAGATTTTGTTCCCTAGAGATGGTAGTGGAGCAAACTGAAGATTGAAGTCTTCCTGAGATAGTAAGGAAGCAGACTGAAAAGTTCAGATTTGGTCCTCTCGAGATAGTAGTGGGGCAGACTGATGATTGTAGATCTGGCATTCCTGAGATTGCAGTGAAGCAGATCGAAGATACCTGTAATATCCCGGGTTAGGGGTTATTTTGTTGTTGCATGAAATTGCATGTGTCTAGTGTGCTGCGTGGCTATTTCTATGTTTTGGGGGCTTAATTGAAGTCTAAGTGTATGCCTGAGTGAATGGGAAAATTTTTATTTTTGGGTGTTAAGTCAGGGGAGCTGTTGGAGCTGGGGTATAAGAGTTTTATTTGGTGTTTTGTTGAACAAGAAAGGAGCTGGTGGAGTGGCAGGATAGGCGCCACTAAGGCTTGTGTGTGTGGCATCATTTGCAGGAGGGAGAGGTCTTGTGTTCAAGTTGCGGAGTGGCCACCTTTTGGCTTTCTTTTTGACGCCTAGGAAGGGAGAGTTTGTAGGCAGTTCAAACTCTGCCTTGGACCTAGTCTATGGGTGAGATGGACGGCAAGGAGTGAATTGTGGAAGGGGACTAATTCAAATGCTTTTGAATTAGTGGCTTGGAGTACTTTGAGGAGTGGTGGCCGAATTTTAGGGGATTTGGGGGGAGTGTGGACGGCTTAGTGTGGGAGAAGGGAAGGCCGAATGTACCTTGGTTTTGGGGTGCATTTTCGGTCACATTTGGTAAAGAAGAAAAGCTCTCTCTTTTGTCTTTTGTAGCCAGAAACTTCAAGAGAATGTTCTCTCATTTTTCTTCATTCTGTTTGAAACCAAAACACCAAACTCCTATAGTTGCCGAACCTTGCTTTCTTGGTAGCCGAATGCATCTTTGAGCCCTTCTCATACTTCTTTCCTCCTTGATCATTAGAAGCCGAAAGTTATTTCCCAAAACCTTTCCACCATTCCTTTCTTCTTCTTAAACCGGAAGTACTCCTTTTCTCTTCTCCTTTTTCCATCATTTTTGTCATTAGCCGAATACCAACCCCCTTTTCTTCTCATCTTTCACTTGTATTCTCTTTCTTTGAGTAAAGCCGAATTCTTCCTTCTTGTTTAATGAGATTGGCCGAATATCCCTTCTCTCTTAGTGGTGTTTATTTTGGCCGAATATTGGTGGAGTTTTTGGTGCTCATCTCGGGTGGTGCAATCGGTTGGTGAAGGGCCTTTTGGAAGCAAGCAAAAGGAGTCTTCCTACTCTGTTAACCGTTGGGTAAGTGATGGTAAGAAGTTGGTTGATGGTTCATTCTTGTTAAGCCTAGGGCTGAGACTAATTGTTGTGTTTTTAAGGGGAAGGCCGATTGTCAGGAGAACCATTGGTTGATCAGGGATTTGGAAGGAAACCAAATCAATCGTGAGGAACAAGAGGAGCCGTTTTCTTCTGTCAATTGATTAGTAAGGGGTAAGTGATTGGTGTTAGTATTGTTAGTTCAATCTTTTGTTTCCGATCAAGTCAAAGGTGATTAGGGATTAATTATTTGTCTTATAGGGTGCCGATTGTTGGAAGGAGAACCATTGTTGGTTCGAGGTTTGCTGGAAACCAAACCATTCGCAAGAGTAAGGTAATGGCTTAATATTAACCCCTTTGGGTTTATATGTCTTTGGCCGAATGGTCTTAGTGCCTAACTGTGTTGGCCGATTGTTATAGGAGCTTGATACTCGAGGGATTTAGATCGCTTCGTTGGGATCTTTAGACTCGTAATTACTGTGTGTGTAAACTAACACACCGATATCTAGTAATGTTATTAATAAACTCGTTGTTCTGTTAAAAACTATACCAAGATGACGGATAATTGGATACCCAAACGGGGTATGTGTACGATCGGGTAAGTCTAAGTTATTACAAGTTCTATTCTGGATACCTTGGGTATTATGATCTATGTTATGTATGCTATGAGATGTAATGCTAGACACGTTGGCATGATATGCATGACTTGTATGATATGCATGATTACATGAGTATGGTACGTTGATGGGTGATATGAGTGGAGGAGCGGTGATATCTTGTGCCGTGAGCACCGTGTTTTGGTAACACACTTTGTGACTTTGGGTCACCAAGTGCTTTGGTAGCACATTTGTGTCTTTGGGGCACCAGAGGTTGGGCACCTCATTGCGACTTGTCCCCGTGGTTAACACCACCGTGGGTTGGCCCCACTTTGAGATATGGGATCGTCGCTAGTGATTGGGTATCACACGATGGGTTGGCCCCATCATTCGATTATTGTGACTACGGTCACGGTGCTTTGGTAGCACATTTGTGTCTTTGGGACACCGAGGTTGGGCACCTCATTGCGACTCGTCCCTCGTGGTTGACACCACCACCGTGGGTTGGCCCCACATGAGATATGGGATCGTCTCGCTAGTGATTGGGTATCACACGATGGGTTGGCCCCATCAACCGATTTGTGACTTCGGTCACAAAGTGCTTTGGTAGCACATTTGTGTCTTTGGGACACCGGTGTTTTGGTAACACATTGTGACTACATGTCACCAGGTGGTTTGGCACCACCAAAGTGGTTTTGTACCACACGGGGTAGAAAAAGGAGATACGGATGGTTAGGATCGGGTTGCATTAATTATGTTGCTATGTATGATGTGTGTTAGCATGTTGTTTCATCGGGAGCGGGATTTATGCACTGAGTCATTCGACTCACCCTCTCCTTTGACATTTCAGGTGACTCGTGACGCGGACATGGAGCAGGGGTGGACTCGAGGTGCACATGCCATGCTTTAATAAAAGTTTTGCTCCGACTATTCACTTTGGGTACTTTAGCTTACTTATTTTTATTTGAGATTAAATTTGGATTTGTAAAAGGCCTTTAAATTATGTTTTATGATGGTTATGGTTTAATTAGATTCTTAACCTGCTTAACAAATAACTTGGTACTAAATATCACTAAAAATTTGGTAAGATAATGTTTTCAAAACTATAACGCGAATGTGTTTTAAATTATACCATCAGTATCTCACTATGTTTTGCTATAGAGTAAACTCAAAGGATTTTCAAACCAAACTCGATATTCTGCTAAGTCAAAAAAAAAATGTTTCAAAACAGTACTAAGAAACTATTGGAAACGCTAAATGAAATCAACCCGTTTTTGACTATATACTTTAGATAAGTTTTCAAAATCTAATCAAACAAGCCTACTCAAATTTTCCTCAAATTCACTATGTTTTCACCCCGCTTTTAAACGAAAAAATCGATCACTCAAAGACGTTTTTCCCGTAACATACCAGATTCGGTCGTGGTGTCTTGTCCGAGTTTGGGGTGTTACAATTGTGGTATCAGAGCCAAGTTCAAAGGCTCGGCTGTGGGCCTGAGGCCCAAAAAGTTTTTAAGAGTTATTTTAAGTGTCTGTATGGTTTGAAAGGCATGGCACCGAGTCTCCGGCACTGATTCGCCGAGGTAAGTACCCGTGCACTATTGCTTGTGAATTGATTGGATGTGATATGATTTGATGAATAGCAATAGTATATTACTTTAGAGATTGAAACCGATAGGATTCTCGTGAACTCGCGAGAACAAACCTCCTTAAATATTCATAAGACTTGCTTTTAAACAAGTGGAATAAATATCGATGCATAAAATTCTTAATCGATACGTAGGAAGATTAGTCATGAGCGCTAGAGGTGGACGTGGTCGTGACGCAGGTCGTGGTAGGATGACGTTTCGAGCCCGTAGGATCCGGGTCGTGGTTCGTAAAATGAGATACCGGTTCCGCCACCACCGGAGGTGGTGAGTTCCAAGATCGATCGGGACGACGCAGGTGTCACAGCGATGCCGCGAGTGTTGGAAAGAGTAGCTGGTGTAGGTGGTGGTTCAGAGTTAGGAAAATCGTTTCTCGAGCGACTTCGGGCAAATGGGGCCGAATTCTTCCGAGGTGTTTCGGTGTTGCTCCCAAAGATCGCTGAACATCGCTAGAGGCAATCGAGCGGATCATGGATGATCCGACTTGATCGCCAAGAGAAGTCTGAAGGGCATCGATCGCTTCTCCGGATGAGTCATATCGCTGGTGGCTCACGGTTCGGGACGAGTGTGGCAAATGGAGGATCCGACATGGGATTATTTCTGTGGTCGCATATCAAAAGAAGTACATCGGAGCTAGTTATATCGACTCCCAGCCAAAGGCATTTCGAGGCTTGTTCAGGGAGTAAATCATGGTCGAGTACGAGGTGAGTTCTGCCGAGTAGGTATGCCAGGGGCATTGTGGCCACCGAGCATGAGAGGTGTGTTCGTTTCGAGGATGGTCTGCGAGAGACGACTTGAGATCGCTGATTGCTCCGCCAGAGCGCGAGTTTGTTGTCTTAGTCGAGAAGGCTAAGGTAGCCGAGGGTGTTAAGGAGTCCGTGAGGCGTGGCATGGACAGAAATAGGCATAAGAGGAGCTTTGGGTCTTCGGATCGTCGGGTAATCCGCGAGAAGAGAGCTAGACCGAGTGGGCCGAGTCATCCGCTAGGTTTGTTGTCGCGCTAAGCGTGGACCGCGCGCAGATGTGATCGATGTGGAAAATCGCATTGGGGTGGGCTGGTCTGGACTGGAGGAAAAGGTTGCTTCGAGTGTGGTTCTCTAGAGCACCGTGTGAGGGACCGCCCGCGAGGTTGGCTAGGATTCGGGCCCGAGAGGCGGGGCCGTAATCGCCCGAGGTAATGGACCGCCACCGCAGAGGGGCCGTGGTAATGGCAGAGGTGGTAATGGTTCAGTGGGGCCGCGGATCACCGCAGAGGTGCGAGTAGTTCCGATGCCGCACGGCCTGGTTTGGTGTATGCCGCGAGGCGCCGAGAGGAGGGCGACGACCGGACGTCATAACCGTGACGTTTTTGATTTTTGGTTCTCCTTATACCGCTTTGATTGATGTGGGTTCAACGCACTCTTATGTTGCCGTGAGTATAGTAGAGACCATGGATTTAGACTCGAGATATCTTCTAGGCGGATGACCGTGATTAGCCCTCTAGGTCACTCAGTAGTAGTAGATAAACTGCTTAGAGAGGTACCCTTAGAACTTCAAGGGGTAGTGTTTGTCGCGATCCGATGGAACCGCCGTTTGGGGAGTTCGATCTGATTCTTGGGATGGATTGGTTGGTCAAGTACCAGGCGAGGTTGGATTGCGCGGCCAAGCGCATGGTTCTTAAGACGATCGAGGGTGAAGAGGTGGCTATGATAGGTAATAGGAGGGATTACTTATCAAATGTGGTATCTGCTCTGAAGGCAGAGAAGATGGTCAGGAAGGGCTGTGAAGCGTATGTGGTTCATGTGTATGCATTGGAGGCTAAAGAGTCTGCTGTGGAGAAGGTTCGTACCGTTAAGGAGTTTGCTGATGTTTTTCCTGAGGAGCTTCCGGGTTTGCCGCTAGATCGCGAGGTGGAGTTCGGGATTGATCTGTTACCCAGAACTGCGCCAGTGTCTTTTGCTCCGTATAGGATGGCACCAAAGGAATTGGTGGAGCTTAAGGCTCAGATCCAGGAGCTGTTGGATTGAGGTTTTATTAGGCCAAGTGTTTCGCCGTGGGGTGCGCCGGTACTTTTTGTTAAGAAGAAAGATGGCACGATGCGGATGTGTATAGACTACCGCCAGTTGAATAAGCTGACGATTAAAAACAAGTATCCGCTGCCACGGATAGATGACTTGTTTGATCACCAAGGGTGTGCGGTATTCTCAAGATCGACTTGAGGTCCGGTATCACCGATTAAGAGTTAAGGAGGTCGATATCCATAAAACAAAGCGTTTCGGACTCGGTATGGGCACTACGAATTTCTCGTAATGCCGTCGGGTTGACTAACGCACCGCGGCGCTTATGGATATGATGAACAGGTGTTTCAAAGCAGATTCGGATCGATTCGTGGTGGTTTTCATAGACGACATCTTAGTGTACTCAGGACGGAGGAAGAGCATGATAAGCATTTGCGAGTGGTGTTGCAGATTTTGAGGGAAAATCACTCATGCTAAGTTCGATGCAAGTGCGAGTTCGCTTAGAGAAGTGACTTTCTTGGGTCATGTAGTGTCGATCGAGGGGATTCGAGTAGATCCTCGTAAGATTGAGGCATTTTGGATTGGAAGCCGCCTAAGTCGGTGGTCGAGATTCGGAGTTTTCTGGTTTGGCGGATACTACCAAGGTTTGTTGAGGGTTTTCGTTGATAGCAATGCTGATGACCAAGTTGCCGAGGAAAGAAGTTCCGTTTGTATGGACTGAGAAGCAGCAGGAAAGCTTCGATAAGTTAAAGAAGATTTTGACTGAGGCTCCGGTTCTAATTCAACCTGAGGCTGGTAAGGAATTCACGCTTTTTGCGATGCATCACATACGGGCTTGGGTTGTGTCTTTGATGGAAGAAGGTAAGGTTGTGGCTTATGCTTCTCGCACACCGAGGCCACATGAGGTCAACTATCCGACGCATGACTTGGAGCTAGCACCGTAGTCTTCGCTTTAAAGATTTGGAGGCACTACTTGTACGGGGAGAGATCGATAGTCTACACAGATCACAAGAGTCTAAAGCATCTGCTGACTCAGAAGGATTTGAATTTGAGGCGCCGCAGATGGGTTGAGTTCTTTGAAAGATTACGATCGCTCGATTGAGTATCATCCGGGCAAGGCTAACGTGGTGGTCGACGCGCTGAGCCGCAAGGTTGTTTTGGACTTAAGAGCATTGTTTGCCCACTTGAGCTTGTATGACGATGGGAGTATTCTCGCGAGTTGCGAGTTGCCTACTTGGGTTGAGCGGATCGAGAGAAACGGCTATTGGATGAGGTTACGAGTGCGCGAAGGTTGCAAGTGCAGGATGGTGGTTTGGAGGGTTACTGACTTGTCTAGTGATGAGGTTCGTGTTTCCAAGGTAAGGCTTGTATGCCTAAAGATGTTGAGCTAAGGCAAAAGATTCTTCAGACGCACATAGCAGATCCTTATGCTATGCATCCTGGAGGTAGCAAGATGTATAGGGATCTTAGAGAGCGATTTTGGTGGCCTCGGCTTGAAGAAAGAGGTGACAGAGTTTGTTGGAAAGTGTCTGACATGTCAGCAGGTCAAGGCTAAACATCAGTTGCCGTCGGGGTTGCTTTCACTGTGAAGATTCCTCGATGGAAGTGGGAAAGGATAACCATGGATTTCGTCGGTGGGTTACCGCCACGCCAAGCAAGAAGGATTCAGTTTGGGTAGTGGTGGATCGACTGACTAAATCAGCTCACTTTATTCCGGTGAGGGTTGACTACTCACTTCAGAAGCTAGCGAAGCTGTATGTGTCAGAGATAGTGAGGTTGCACGGTGTGCCAGTTTCGATAATCTCGGATAGGGATCCTAGATTTACGTCAAGGTTCTGGAAAGCACTGCATCAAGCTCTGGGCACTCGTTTGGATTTCAGCACGGCTTTTCACCCGCAGTCTGACGGTCAATCAGAAAGGGTCATTCAGATCTTGGAAGATATGCTGAGAGGTTGTGTCTTGGATTTCAGAGGTAGTTGGGAGGAGTTTCTACCATTAGCTGAGTTTGCCTACAACAACAGTTACCAAGCAAGCATCAAGATGGCACCGTATGAGGCGTTGTATGGTAGGAAATGTCGCTCACCTACGTGTTGGACGGAGTTAAGTGAACGTCAGTTGTTGGGACCCGAGTTGGTTGCTGAGACCGAAGACAAGGTTAAGTTGATTCAGTCTAGATTGAAGGAAGCTTCGGACCGGCAGAAGTCTTATGCCAATCTTAAGCGGAGAGATATAGAGTTATTTGTGGGGATCGAAGTTTTCTGAAGGTCTCGCCTTGGAAGAAGGTGTTGAGGTTCGGGAAGAAAGGCAAGCTAAGTCCGAGGTTTATTGGGCCGTATAAGGTTCTCGAGACGAGTTGGCCATGGCGATCAGCTTGAGTTGCCGCAGAGCTTAGTCGATTCACGACGTTTTCCACGCTTCGATGCTTTGGAGGTATCGTTCGATCCGTCGCATGTGGTAGCGATGGAAGAGATCGAGGTAAATCCAGATTTGACCATGGAGGAGGAACCCGTGCGATTCTTGATCGAGATGTGAAGGTTCTCGCGTAAGAAGTCCGTGCCTTTGGTTAAGGTACTCTGGCGGAATCATGGCGTAGAAGAAGCTACGTGGGAACCCGAGGATATGATGAGACAAAGAATACCCGCAACTCTTCCGATCGTGTAATTTCGAGGTTGAAATTATTTTTAAGGGGGTAGAACCGTAATATCCCGGGTTAGGGGTTATTTTGTTGATGCATGAAATTGCATGTGTCTAGTGTCTTTGCGTGGCTATTTCTATGTTTTGGGGCTTAATTGAAGTCTAAGTGTATGCCTCGAGTGAATGGGAAAATTTTGATTTTTGGGTGTTAAGTCAGGAACCGTTGGAGCTGGGTATAAGAGTTTTATTTGGTGTTTTGTTGAACAAGAAAGGAGTGGTGGAGTGGCGGGATAGGCGCCACTAAGGCTTGTGTGTGTGGCGTCATTTGCGGGAGGGAGAGGTCTTGTGTTCAAGTTATGAGTGGCCACCTTTTGGCTTTCTTTTTGACGCCTAGGAAGGGAGAGTTTGTAGGCAGTTCAAACTCTGCCTTGGACCTAGTCTATGGGTGAGATGGACGGCAAGGAGTGAATTGTGGAAGGGGACTAATTCAAATGCTTTTGAATTAGTGGCTTGGAGTACTTTGAGGAGTGGTGGCCGAATTTTAGGGGATTTGGGGGGAGTGTGGACGGCTTAGTGTGGGAGAAGGAAGGCCGAATGTACCTTGGTTTTGGGGTGCATTTTCGGTCACATTTGGTAAAGAAGAAAAGCTCTCTCTCTTTTGTCTTTTGTAGCCGAAACTTCAAGAGAATGTTCTCTCATTTTTCTTCATTCTGTTTGAAACCAAAACACCAAACTCCTATAGTTGCCGAACCTTGCTTTCTTGGTAGCCGAATGCATCTTTGAGCCTTTCTCATACTTCTTTCCTCCTTGATCATTAGAAGCCGAAAGTTATTTCCCAAAACCTTTCCACCATTCCTTTCTTCTTCTTAAACCGTAAGTACTCCTTTTCTCTTCTCCTTTTTCCATCATTTTTGTCATTAGCCGAATACCAACCCCTTTTCTTCTCATCTTTCACTTGTATTCTCTTTCTTTGAGTAAAGCCGAATTCTTCCTTCTTGTTTAATGAGATTGGCCGAATATCCCTCTCTCTTAGTGGTGTTTATTTTGGGCGAATATTGGTGGAGTTTTTGGTGCTCATCTCGGGTGGTGCAATCGGTTGGTGAAGGGCCTTTTGGAAGCAAGCAAAAGGAGTCTTCCTACTCTGTTAACCGTTGGGTAAGTGATGGTAAGAAGTTGGTTGATGGTTCATTCTTGTTAAGCCTAAGGCTGAGACTAATTGTTGTGTTTTTAAGGGGAAGGCCGATTGTCAGGAGAACCATTGGTTGATCAGGGATTTGGAAGGAAACCAAATCAATCGTGAGGAACAAGAGGAGCCGTTTTCTTCTGACAATTGATTGGTAAGGGGTAAGTGATTGGTGTTAGTATTGTTAGTTCAATCTTTTGTTTCCGATCAAGTCAAAGGTGATTAGGGATTAATTATTTGTCTTATAGGGTGCCGATTGTTGGAAGGAGAACCACTGTTGGTTCGAGGTTTGGTTGGAAACCAAACCATTCGCAAGAGTAAGGTAATGGCTTAATATTAACCCCTTTGGGTTTATATGTCTTTGGCCGAATGGTCTTAGTGCCTAATACTGTGTTGGCCGATTGTTATAGGAGCTTGATACTCGAGGGATTTAGATCGTTTCGTTGGGATCTTTAGACTCGTAATTACGTGTGTGTAAACTAACACACCGATATCTAGTAATGTTATTAATAAACTCATTGTTCGTTAAAAACTATACCAAGATGACGGATAATTGGATACCCAAACGGGGTATGTGTACGTATCGGGTAAGTCTAAGTTATTACAAGTTCTATTCTGGATACCTTGGGTATTATGATCTATGTTATGTATGCTATGAGATGTAATGCTAGACACGTTGGCATGATATGCATGACTTGTATGATATGCATGATTACATGAGTATGGTACGTTGATGGGTGATATGAGTGGAGGGAGCGGTGATATCTTGTGCTGACGAGCACCAGTGTTTTGGTAACACACTTTGTGACTTTGGGTCACCAGTGCTTTGGTAGCACATTTGTGTCTTTGGGGCACCAGAGGTTGGGCACCTCATTGCGACTTGTCCCTGTGGTTAACACCACCGTGGGTTGGCCCCACTTTGAGATATGGGATCGTCTGCTAGTGATTGGGTATCACACGATGGGTTGGCCCCATCATTCGATTATTGTGACTACGGTCACCAGTGCTTTGGTAGCACATTTGTGTCTTTGGGACACCAGAGGTTGGGCACCTCATTGCGACTCGTCCCTGTGGTTGACACCACCGTGGGTTGGCCCCACATGAGATATGGGATCGTCTGCTAGTGATTGGGTATCACACGATGGGTTGGCCCCATCAACTGATTTGTGACTTCTTGGTCACGGTGCTTTGGTAGCACATTTGTGTCTTTGGGACACCAGTGTTTTGGTAGCACATTGTGACTACATGTCACCAGTGGTTTGGCACCACCAGTGGTTTGGTACCACACGGGGTAGAAAAAGGAGATACGGATGGTTAGGATCGGGTTGCATTAATTATGTTGCTATGTATGATGTGTGTTAGCATGTTGTTTCATCGGGAGCGGGATTTATGCACTGAGTCATTCGACTCACCCTCTCCTTTGACATTTCAGGTGACTCGTAGACGCGGACATGGAGCCGGGGTGGACTCGAGGTGCACATGCCATGCTTTAATAAAAGTTTTGCTCCGACTATTCACTTTGGGTACTTTAGCTTACTTATTTTTATTTGAGATTAAATTTGGATTTGTAAAAGGCCTTTAAATTATGTTTTATGATGGTTATGGTTTAATTAGATTCTTAACCTGCTTAACAAATAACTTGGTACGAAATATCACTAAAAATTTGGTAAGATAATGTTTTCAAAACTATAACGCAATGTGTTTTAAATTATACCATCGGGTATCTCACTATGTTTTGCTATAGAGTAAACTCAAAGGATTTTCAAACCAAACTCGATATTCTGCTAAGTCAAAAAAAAAATGTTTCAAAACAAGACTAAGAAACTATTGGAAACGCTTAAATGAAATCAACCCGCTTTTTGACTATATACTTTAGATAAGTTTTCAAAATCTAATCAAACAAGCCTACTCAAATTTTCCTCAAATTCACTATGTTTTCACCCCGCTTTTAAACGAAAAAAACTGATCACTCAAAGACGTTTTTCCCGTAACATACCGATTCGGCCGTGGTGTCTTGTCCGAGTTTGGGGTGTTACAATTGTGGTATCGAGCCAAGTTCAAAGGTTTCTTTTGTGGGCCCGAGGCCCAAAAAGTTTTTAAGAGTTATTTTAAGTGTCTCAGATGGTTTGAAAGGCATGGCACCGAGTCTCCGGCACCAGTTCGCCCATGTAAGTACCCCGTACTATTGCTTGTGAATTGATTGGATGTGATATGATTTGATGAATAGCAATAGTATATTACTTTAGAGATTGAAAGCTGATAGGATTCTGTGAACTCGCGAGAACAAACCTCCTTAAATATTCATAAGACTTGCTTTTAAACAAGTGGAATAAATACTGATGCATAAAATTCTTAATCAGATACGTAGGAAGATTAGTCATGAGCGCTAGAGGTGGACGTGGTCGTGGACGAGGTCGTGGTAGGATGACAGTTTCTGAGCCCGTAGGATCTGGTCAGGGTTCGTAAATGAGAGATACTGGGCTCCGCCACCAGCTGGAGGTGGTGAGTTCCAAGATCAGACTGGGGACGATGCAGTGTCACAGGCGATGCTGCGAGTGTTGGAAAGAGTAGCTGGTGTAGGTGGTGGTTCAGGAGTTAGGAAATCTGTTCCTGAGCGACTTCGGGCAAATGGGGCCGAATTCTTCCGAGGTGTTTCTGGTGTTGCTCCCAAAGATCGCTGAATCACCGCTAGAGGCAAAATCGAGCGGATCATGGATGATCTCGACTTGATCGCCAAGAGAAGTCAAGGCGGCATCGTGACGCTTCTCGGGATGAGTCATATCGGTGGTGGCTCACGGTTCGGGACAAGTGTGGCAAATGAGGATCGACATGGGATTATTTCGTGGTCGCATATCAAAAGAAGTACATCGGAGCTAGTTATATCGACTCCAGTGAAAGGCGATTCGAGGCTTGTTCGTGGGAGTAAACCATTGGTCGAGTACGCAGGTGAGTTCCTGAAGTGAGTAGGTATGCGGGGGCATTGTGGCCACCGAGCATGAGAGGTGTGTTCGTTTCGAGGATGGTCTCGCGAGACGACTTGAGATCGCGATTGCTCTCTCGCAGGAGCGCGAGTTTGTTGTCTTAGTCGAGAAGGCTAAGGTAGCCGAGGGTGTTAAGGAGTCCGTGAGGCAGGGCATGGACAGAAATAGGCATAAGAAGAGCTTTGGGTCTTCTGGATCGTCGGGTAATCCGCAGAAGAGAGCTAGACCGAGTGGGCCGAGCCGTCGATCGCTAGGTTTGTTGTCGCTAAGCGTGGACCGCCGCATGATGTGATCAGTGTGGAAAATCGCATTGGGGTGGCTGCTGGACTGGAGGAAAAGGTTGCTTCGAGTGTGGTTCTCTAGAGCACCGTGTGAGGGACTGTCCGCGTAGGTTGGCTAGGATTCAGTCTGAGAGGCAGGGCCGTAATCAGTTCGGAGGTAATGGACCGCCACCGCAGAGGGGCCGTGGTAATGGCAGAGGTGGTAATGGTTCTGGTCGGGGCCGCGGAGCACCGGGCAGAGGTGCGAGTAGTTCCGATGCCAGACAGCCTGGTTTGGTGTATGCTGCGAGGCGCCGAGAGGAGGGCGACGCACCGGACGTCATAACCGGTACGTTTTTGATTTTTGGTTCTCCTTATACTGCTTTGATTGATGTGGGTTCAACGCACTCTTATGTTGCCGATGAGTATAGTAGAGACCATGGATTTAGACTCGAGATATCTTCTAGGCGGATGACCGTGATTAGCCCTCTAGGTCACTGTAGTAGTAGATAAACTGTTTAGAGAGGTACCCTTAGAACTTCAAGGGGTAGTGTTTTTGTTGATCCGATGGAACCGCCGTTTGGGGAGTTCGATCCGATTCTTGGGATGGATTGGTTGGTCAAGTACCAAGGCGAGGTTGGATTGCGCGCCAAGCGCATGGTTCTTAAGACGATCGAGGGTGAAGAGGTGGCTATGATAGGTAATAGGAGGGATTACTTATCAAATGTGGTATCCGCTCTGGCGCGCAGAAGATGGTCGGGAAGGGTCGTGAAGCGTATGTGGTTCATGTGTATGCATTGGAGGCTAAAGAGTCCGCTGTGGAGAAGGTTCGCACTGCGTTAAGGAGTTTCTTGATGTTTTTCCCGAGGAGCTTCTTGGGTTTGCCGCTAGATCGCGAGGTGGAGTTCGGGATTGATCTGTTACCCGTAATCGCGCGGTGTCTTTTGCTCAGTATAGGATGGCACCAAAGGAATTGGTGGAGCTTAAGGCTCGATCCAGGAGCCGTTGGATCGAGGTTTTATTAGGCCAAGTGTTTCGCCGCGGTAAGTGCGCGCGGTACTTTTGTTAAGAAGAAAGATGGCACGATGCGGATGTGTATAGACTACCGCCGATTGAATAAGTCGACGATTAAAAACAAGTATCCGCTGCCACGGATAGATGACTTGTTTGATCATTTGAAGGGTGTCGCGGTATTCTCGAAGATCGACTTGAGGTCCAGGTATCACCGATTAAGAGTTAAGGAGGTCGATATCCATAAACAATAAGCCGGACTCGGTATGGGCACTACGAATTTACGGTAATGCCGTTCGGGTTGACTAACGCACCGGCGGCGTTTATGGATATGATGAACAGGGTGTTTCAGCAGTATCTGGATCAGTTCGTGGTGGTTTTCATAGACGACATCTTAGTGTACTCAAGGACAGAGGAAGAGCATGATAAGCATTTGCGAGTGGTGTTGCAGATTTTGAGGGAAAATCAGCTCTATGCTAAGTTCGATAAGTGCGAGTTCGCTTAGAGAAGTGACTTTCTTGGGTCATGTAGTGTCGATAGAGGATTCGAGTAGATCCTCGTAAGATTGAGGCGATTTTGGATTGGAAGCCGCCTAAGTCATAAGTGGTCGAGATTCGGAGTTTTCGGGTTTGGCCGGATACTACCGAAGGTTTGTTGAGGGTTTCGTTGATAGCAGCGCGCCGATGACCAAGTTCTTTGAGGAAAGAAGTTCCGTTTGTATGGACCGAGAAGCAAAGCAGGAAAGCTTCGATAAGTTAAAGAAGATTTTGACCGAGGCTCCGGTTCTAATTCAACCCGAGGTGGTAGGGATTTCACGTCTTTTGCGATGCATCACATACGGGCTTGGGTTGTGTGCTGATGGAAGAAGGTAAGGTTGTGGCTTATGCTTCTCGACAGCTGAGGCCACATGAGGTCAACTATCCGACGCATGACTTGGAGCTAGCAGCTGTAGTCTTCGCTTTAAAGATTTGGAGGCACTACTTGTACGGGGAGAGATCGATAGTCTACACAGATCACAAGAGTCTCAAAGTATCTCACGACTCGGAAGGATTTGAATTTGAGGCGTATGCAGATGGGTTGAGTTCTTTGAAAGATTACGACTGTTCGATTGAGTATCATCCGGGCAAGGCTAACGTGGTGGCTGACGCGTTGAGCCGCAAGGTTGTTTTGGACTTAAGAGCATTGTTTGCCCACTTGAGCTTGTATGACGATGGGAGTATTCTGGCAGAGTTGCAGGTTAAGCCTACTTGGGTTGAGCAGATCGAGAGAAAGCTTGGCTATTGGATGAGGTTCTGAGTGCGCGAAGGTTGCAAGTGCAGGATGGTGGTTTGGAGGGTTCTGACTTGTCTAGTGATGAGGTTCTGTGTTTCCAAGGTAAGGCTTGTATGCCTAAAGATGTTGAGCTAAGGCAAAAGATTCTTCAGGACGCACATAGCAGTCCTTATGCTATGCATCCTGGAGGTAGCAAGATGTATAGGGATCTTAGAGAGCAGTTTTGGTGGCCTGGCTTGAAGAAAGAGGTGACAGAGTTTGTTGGAAAGTGTCCGACATGTCACAGTCAAGGCTAAACATCGATTTGCCGTCGGGGTTGTTTTGACTGTGAAGATTCCTCGTGGAAGTGGGAAAGGATAACCATGGATTTCGTCGGTGGGTTACCGCTACGCCAAGCAAGAAGGATTCAGTTTGGGTAGTGGTGGATCGATTCGACTAAATCACTCACTTTATTCCGGTGAGGTTGACTACTCACTTGAAGCTAGCGGCCGTATGTGTCGAGATAGTGAGGTTGCACGGTGTGCGGTTTCGATAATCTCGGATAGGGATCCTAGATTTACGTCAAGGTTCGGAAAGCACCGCATCAAGCTCTGGGCACTCGCTTTGGATTTCAAAGACGGCTTTTCACCCGCAAATCGACGGTCAATCGTAGAAGGGTCATTCAGATCTTGGAAGATATTTGAGAGGTTGTGTCTTGGATTTCAGAGGTAGTTGGGAGGAGTTTCTACCATTAGTCGAGTTTGCCTACAACAACGCTACCAAGCAAGCAAGCATCAAGATGGCACCGTATGAGGCGTTGTATGGTAGGAAATGTCGCTCACCTACGTGTTGGACGGAGTTAAGTGAACGTCAGTTGTTGGGACCCGAGTTGGTTGCTGAGACCGAAGACAAGGTTAAGTTGATTCAGTCTAGATTGAAGGAAGCTTCGGACCGCGAAGTCTTATGCCAATCTTAAGCGGAGAGATATAGAGTTATTTGTGGGGATCGAGTTTTCTGAAGGTCTCGCGCTTGGAAGAAGGTGTTGAGGTTCGGGAAGAAAGGCAAGCTAAGTCCGAGGTTTATTGGGCCGTATAAGGTTCTGAGACGAGTTGGACCAGTGGCGTATCAGCTTGAGTTGCCAGCAGAGCTTAGTCAGATTCACGACGTTTTCCACGTTTCGATGCTTTGGAGGTATCGTTCAGATCCGTCGCATGTGGTAGCAGTGGAAGAGATCGAGGTAAATCCAGATTTGACCATGGAGGAGGAACCTGTGCAGATTCTTGATCGAGATGTGAAGGTTCTGCGTAAGAAGTCTGTGCCTTTGGTTAAGGTACTCTGGCGGAATCATGGCGTAGAAGAAGCTACGTGGGAACCCGAGGATATGATGAGACAGCAATACCCGCAACTCTTCTGATCAGGTAATTTCGAGGTTGAAATTATTTTTAAGGGGGGGTAGAACTGTAATATCCCGGGTTAGGGGTTATTTTGTTGTTGCATGAAATTTCATGTGTCTAGTGTGCTGCGTGGCTATTTCTATGTTTTGGGGGCTTAATTGAAGTCTAAGTGTATGCCTGAGTGAATGGGAAAATTTTGATTTTTGGGTGTTAAGTCGTGGAGCCGTTGGAGCTAGGGTATAAGAGTTTTATTTGGTGTTTTGTTGAACAAGAAAGGAGCTGGTGGAGTGGCAGGATAGGCGCCACTAAGGCTTGTGTGTGTGGCGTCATTTGCAGGAGGGAGAGATCTTGTGTTCAAGTTGCGGAGTGGCCACCTTTTGGCTTTCTTTTTGACGCCTAGGAAGGGAGAGTTTGTAGGCAGTTCAAACTCTGCCTTGGACCTAGTCTATGGGTGAGATGGACGGCAAGGAGTGAATTGTGGAAGGGGACTAATTCAAATGCTTTTGAATTAGTGGCTTGGAGTACTTTGAGGAGTGGTGGCCGAATTTTAGGGATTTGGGGGAGTGTGGACGGCTTAGTGTGGGAGAAGGGAAGGCCGAATGTACCTTGGTTTTGGGGTGCATTTTCGGTCACATTTGGTAAAGAAGAAAAGCTCTCTCTCTTTTGTCTTTTGTAGCCGAAACTTCAAGAGAATGTTCTCTCATTTTTCTTCATTCTGTTTGAAACCAAAACACCAAACTCCTATAGTTGCCGAACCTTGCTTTCTTGGTAGCCGAATGCATCTTTGAGCCCTTCTCATACTTCTTTCCTCCTTGATCATTAGAAGCCGAAAGTTATTTCCCAAAACCTTTCCACCATTCCTTTCTTCTTCTTAAACCGTAAGTACTCCTTTTCTCTTCTCCTTTTTCCATCATTTTTGTCATTAGCCGAATACCAACCCCCTTTTCTTCTCATCTTTCACTTGTATTCTCTTTCTTTGAGTAAAGCCGAATTCTTCCTTCTTGTTTAATGAGATTGGCCGAATATCCCTTCTCTCTTAGTGGTGTTTATTTTGGCCGAATATTGGTGGAGTTTTTGGTGCTCATCTCGGGTGGTGCAATCGGTTGGTGAAGGGCCTTTTGGAAGCAAGCAAAAGGAGTCTTCCTACTCTGTTAACCGTTGGGTAAGTGATGGTAAGAAGTTGGTTGATGGTTCATTCTTGTTAAGCCTAGGGCTGAGACTAATTGTTGTGTTTTTAAGGGGAAGGCCGATTGTCAGGAGAACCATTGGTTGATCAGGGATTTGGAAGGAAACCAAATCAATCGTGAGGAACAAGAGGAGCCGTTTTCTTACACAATTGATTAGTAAGGGGTAAGTGATTGGTGTTAGTATTGTTAGTTCAATCTTTTGTTTCCGATCAAGTCAAAGGTGATTAGGGATTAATTATTTGTCTTATAGGGTGCCGATTTTTGGAAGGAGAACCACTGTTGGTTCGAGGTTTGGTTGGAAACCAAACCATTCGCAAGAGTAAGGTAATGGCTTAATATTAACCCATTTGGGTTTATATGTCTTTGGCCGAATGGTCTTAGTGCCTAATCCTGTGTTGGCCGATTGTTATAGGAGCTTGATACTCGAGGGATTTAGATCGTTTCGTTGGGATCTTTAGACTCGTAATTACCAGGTGTGTAAACTAACACACTGATATCTAGTAATGTTATTAATAAACCTGTTGCCTGTTAAAAACTATACCAGTATGACGGATAATTGGATAACCAAACGGGGTATGTGTACGTATCCGGGTAAGTCTAAGTTATTACAAGTTCTATTCTGGATACCTTGGGTATTATGATCTATGTTATGTATGCTATGAGATGTAATGCTAGACACGTTGGCATGATATGCATGACTTGTATGATATGCATGATTACATGAGTATGGTACGTTGATGGGTGATATGAGTGGAGGGAGCGGTGATATCTTGTGCTGACGAGCACCAGTGTTTTGGTAACACACTTTGTGACTTTGGGTCACCAGTGCTTTGGTAGCACATTTGTGTCTTTGGGACACCGGAGGTTGGGCACCTCATTGCGACTTGTCCCTGTGGTTAACACCACCGTGGGTTGGCCCCACTTTGAGATATGGGATCGTCTGCTAGTGATTGGGTATCACACGATGGGTTGGCCCCATCATTCGATTATTGTGACTACGGTCACCAGTGCTTTGGTAGCACATTTGTGTCTTTGGGACACCGGAGGTTGGGCACCTCATTGCGACTCGCCCTCGTGGTTGACACCACCGTGGGTTGGCCCCACATGAGATATGGGATCGTCGCTAGTGATTGGGTATCACACGATGGGTTGGCCCCATCAAGCGATTTGTGACTTTGGTCACCAAGTGCTTTGGTAGCACATTTGTGTCTTTGGGACACCAGTGTTTTGGTAACACATTGTGACTACATGTCACGAGTGGTTTGGCACCACCAAGTGGTTTGGTACACACGGGGTAGAAAAAGGAGATACGGATGGTTAGGATCGGGTTGCATTAATTATGTTGCTATGTATGATGTGTGTTAGCATGTTGTTTCATCGGGAGGCGGGATTTATGCATCGAGTCATTCGACTCACCCTCTCCTTTGACATTTCGGGTGACTCGTGAGACGCGGACATGGAGCCAGGGTGGACTCGAGGTGCATATGCCATGCTTTAATAATAAAAGTTTTGCTCTCGACTATTCACTTTGGGTACTTTAGCTTACTTATTTTTATTTGAGATTAAATTTGGATTTGTAAAAGGCCTTTAAATTATGTTTTATGATGGTTATGGTTTAATTAGATTCTTAACCTGCTTAACAAATAACTTGGTACGAAATATCACTAAAAATTTGGTAAGATAATGTTTTCAAAACTATAACGCAATGTGTTTTAAATTATACCATCGGGTATCTCACTATGTTTTGCTATAGAGTAAACTCAAAGGATTTTCAAACCAAACTCGATATTCTGCTAAGTCAAAAAAAAAAATGTTTCAAAACAGTACTAAGAAACTATTGGAAACGCCAAATGAAATCAACTCGTTTTTGACTATATACTTTAGATAAGTTTTCAAAATCTAATCAAACAAGCCTACTCAAATTTTCCTCAAATTCACTATGTTTTCACCCCGCTTTTAAACGAAAAAAATCTGATCACTCAAAGACGTTTTTCCCCGTAACATACCAGATTCGGTCGTGGTGTCTTGTCCGAGTTTGGGGTGTTACAATACCAATCTGGCATCCCTGAGTTTGCATGGAGCAGATTAAAATAGCAGATCTGGCATTCCTGAAGTTGTAGGAAGCAGATCGAAGACATCAAATCTTGTCTCCCTGAGTTTGCAGTGGAGCAGATTGAAAGATAGTGGATACTGCCTTCCTGAAGTTGCAGTGAAGCAGATTAAAGCTATCAGATTTATTTGAAATCAAGATGAAGTTCCAATACTGTTGAAGTTGCAGTGGAGTTGGAAGCCATTTGAAGAAGACGAAGACCAAGAAGTCAAGGCTCGGCCAAGATCGGGCAAAATTGGTCCTTTTATAGTCTTTGCTCCATTCTCGTTACACGACAATGAGCAAAGAGGGGCAGCTGTAGTGACCCATTTGTACCCGGGCCCATTTTATTCAGAAAAAGAAAAGAAGAAAAATAATAAAAAAATAAAATAAAGTCCAGATTTTTAAACAGTCCATTTACAAAAACCACTAGCCCAAAACCCATTTACACCCCAAAATAGATGACCCAAATTAAAATATCATTATAGTAGCCCAATGCCCATTACAGACCCAATACCTCAACTAACTCAGACCCTAAACTAACCCACACCCAGACCCAAAATTTGCATGGCCCATAAGGGCCCAAAAACTTAAACAATATCGGTGGGCCTAGGGTTTCTGAAACCCTAGGCGCCGCAAGCTTCACCCTAGCCTCGCGCCGCAGCACCTCAGCCTCGATACTCAGCAGCCTTCCTTCGCGCCAAGGCCCCCTAATCACGCCGCAAGTGGCGCCTGGTCATCACCGCGAGATCATCGTCATCAACCTGCAAAAGGAAAGAAAAGCGTAGCAAAATGGCGAGAAAATAGCAAAATAATATATGTTGTATTTATTTCGCAAAATATTGGGTTTATATAAACCCCAATAAACCTGTAAAACTGGACACAAGGAGAATAGGCAAAAATACACACAAAAAACAAAAAAAGGGGGCAATATTCACAAAAGTTACAGAGAAATAAAAATATTAAAATCTATTTCAGAGGTGATTCTTTTCCTTTAATATTTCATTCTGTTTTATATTTTTTATACATTTATGCATATAAAAAATAGTTTTAAAAAATAAAAGGTGAGATTTTACCTTTCAACGGCGCTGAAAATCTAAACTTTAGCTCTCGCCACCAGATATCTGTGTGTGTATGAGCGCGTGGGGTGGTGGCCTGAAGGGCTAGCAATCGGAACCCCAGACGAACATTGAGAGAATTCTAATTTTTTTTTTAAAAAAAAAATCGGATGCCAAATGAATTTTTGGTCCGAAAATTGACCTATATAGTACTTAAAAAACGACGCCGTTTTCGCTTAATCAAATAAGCGTTAAAACGACGCCGTTTAGTAGGCCAGATCCGCGCGTTGACCCGACTCGGGGAGGATCCGCGCGTTTTCAATGAATGGTCTAATTGCTATTTTAGTCCTTCCGCATTTTTATAATTTTTAATTCCGTTTAATTTAATTTTTTAAATTCGGCCGTAAATGTTTTTTTACATTTTAATTTAGTCCCTCGAGCTATTAAAAGGTTAAAATCAGAACGGCGCCGTTTTGAGAATGAAGGCATAATTGCCTAATGAGTCCTTACAGTGTAATGCGCTTTTCAATTTAATCCTTTTATATTTATTCTATTGCTATTTAATCCTTATTCATTTTAAAACCTTTTTATTTTTTTTATTCTAATATTATGCTTAATTATTTTATTATATTAAACTGTTTTATTATTTTATTTTATTAATTTTAGTATAAAATTCATATATATATATATAATTTTTTTATGTATTATCTTTATACATTTTAAATTATTATTCTTTATTCTTTATTCTTTTATTTGGTTTAATATTATTTTTATTATATATTATGATTTATATATTAATTATTATATTATGTTTTAATTTGTATATTATATAATAATATACTATATTATATTTTTTTTAAAAATTGTTTTATAAAATTTATTATATTATATAATATATTTTATTTGTTTATATTATATTATATATAAAATCTTATATTTTTATATCAAAATATTGTATATTATTTACTAATTATTTTTATCACTTCATTATTTTTTTATTAGTACCATTATTATTATTGGTACTATTATTATTATTATATTTATGATGTTATTTATATATATATATATATATATATTATTATTATAGCTATATTTATTATTATTATTATTATATCTACCATTATTATTACTATTTTCATTATGTTGTTTTTATTTTTACTATTATTTGTATATTAACATATATTATTATTTTGATTATTATTAATATATTCTTATTGTACTACTACTATTATTTTTATATTATTATTACTATTAATTTTAATATCCATACATTATTTTATTTTTATTTTTGCTATTATTTTTATCATTATTTTCATTATTACTTTTATTTTATAATTGCTAATATTATTTTTATTATTTATTTTTTTATTTATTATTATATTTCCATTTTATTATTATTATTTTTTATTATTACTATTATTATTATTTTATTATCTTTAAATTATTGTATATATTATTTATCTATTTGTTTGTAACATCCCAAAATTGGGCCTAGTAAAATTGAACCTATTGGGCCCATTGGGCCTTGACCGTAGAAGCGTTTAAAAAAATTTATGGGAACTTGAGAACGGCATTATTTCAAGTTGGACTTATTAGGAAGGTGATTTTGGAGAGTTACGAGGTTTCTAGGAAGTTCCGGGTTCAAGATAGGCTATAAGTAAATTTTTATATTTAGGCACTTTAAGGAGAGAAGGCAAGTGGCATTATGACTTAAGGAAATAAGTGAGCATTTTGCTAGCATAAATAAGCATTTGGTAAAGAGGATGTGGTGTCACTTGAAGGAGCATGAAGGGAAAGGGTTCGAATCCCATCTATTGCAATTTTGGATTTGTTTTTTTGTGCTTTCTTTCCAAGTGTCGGTCATGGTAATATTTAAGGCAAGGGAAGACTTTTTAATTATAGGAAGGTGGCTAAGGAAATATGGTAGGGAGGTAAATTAGGAGAAGTGAAGGAAAGAACTAAATGAAAATGGCAAGAGAAGGGAACATGTTGGCTAATATTGTGGGTGATGTTTTGGAAAGATAATTGGGTCAACATCTATCCTTTGGACAAAAGATGCCACACGGTTTGTTAGGGAAAAACGAGAGCAGAATTTTCTCTTTTCTCTTTAGTCATTTTGCTAAGTTTTAGTGCATGAGAGGTATTTTTCTCTTTGAGCAATTTGTGTCACTTTTCCAAACTCTTTTCCCTTTTTGCTTTGGCCGAAATCTCCTAGTCCATTTGTCCATTTTTCTCTTTTTGTTTTGGCCGAAATATTCAATGCATTCTTGGTCATTTCTCTTGATAGCCGAATTTCAATCATCTTCTCTTCTCCATCTTGCGAGTTGAACACATCTTCTTTAATCGAATCGTGTTCTAGTGTGTGGTCGTAAAGCACATTCTTGCCGATCCCTCTCTAGTCTTAAGTCAATCGATTGAAGTCGGATCTATTATCATTAAGGTAAGGGGGTTCATTTTTGGATTTTTCGTTATATCTTTATTTGGCTATGTTGCAAATCGGATTGAAGTTCGACTAATCGATTATGTTTTAGGGACGAAATCACTCGATATATTCTATTTGCTAATCCTTCGGATATAGTGGTAAGTTATGCAAGTGTAAGTAACACGTATGGTATGAAATCTTTTGGAAATTCGAGGCTAACTTTTGGTTGGTATTGTTCTAGGATCAAAGAAGAGTGGTTCTTAAGGAAATCCAAATAAGGTGTGTAATCCCATACCCTTCCGAATACATGTTGAAATGGTGTGTGTTCTCACATCTCTCTGATGGTTTGCATGAAATATTCTGTGATTCGGTCGAAATACCGAAGAAAACCGGAAATCGGAATCCGTGACCACTCGGGCTTGCGTATGTTTGTAGTGATAACCATAGTTTGCAATGAAATAGTTTGGTCAGTAGCAGTGACGTGATTTTGAAAAAATCACGAAAAATAGGATAAAGGGAATTAAGAAGTGGAAAAAAAATACCGAATTAAAGCCTACTGTGTCTATTTTCATATGAAAGAAACGGAGTTGGAAGAAGAATTTTATATTCTGTGATATCATAATTTTAGTGAGACTGGTTCTGATGGACTTCATGGTTCCCTGTTCTGTCTTGGAAAAATTGTATAAAATTATAAAAAATGAATTAAGAGTTATAATTAATATGTATGGATTCCTTAGTGAACCTATTTTCAATAGAAACAAGTGGGAGCAGCATATGAAAACCGTACAGTAATATATTTGAAATTAAGATAAGAGAGGTCAGAAACATTGGACAGTGAAACAAGGGAAACTTTAAGGAATAAACTGTACTAAATGGTTAAGTAAAAAATTCTGGAAAAATTATCTTAATAAGATATATGAGTGTAGTTTCAAGGAAAATTTACGGATCTAAATTTCGAGGTTTCTAACTCGATTTATAGTCAGTTTAGTCAGTATGATGCAGATGGACAGTTTCAATCTTTTTGCCCCAAATTAGTAATTAAGTCTGGGTTGCGAATTTACCAAATTACCTTTGGAAGGTAAATTATCGAAATACCCCTGGGTTGCAAGATTACCGAATTACCCTTAGTGGGTAAGATTATCGAATTACGAAAATCTCTAATGGGCCGATTTGATATATTGTTTAATGGGCCAATTTGTTATATTGCCTTAATGGGTCGAATTGATTGATTGCCTTAACGGGCCGATTTGATATATAGCCATAATGGGCCGATCTGATATATTGCTTAATGGGTCGATCTGATATATTGCTTAATGGGCCAATTTGATACATGGCTTAATGGGCTGATTTGATAAAATGCCCTAATGGGCCGATTTTGTAAAGTGTTAATTGGCCAAATTGTTTGTAATAAATCCCTGAGTATTAATTATCATTGTTATATTGTAAAAATCATGATTTACGATGTATGTTGCATTTACATAAGCTGCATGGGATTGGGATATTGATGATCGGGGAAGTGAAATTTGGTGGCACCGCCATTATAGTGACTCGTGACTCACACATTTTGTATGGTGGCTAAGCCACGTATATTCTGTTATTCTGGTGGCTTGTCCACAATTCGAATTTGATATAAATGGCTAAATGCCTATGATTAGTGTGTTGGCGGGGTGGGTTGACAAAAGATCCCCACAGGTGTGATGGATGGTACGGGTGCTGTGTAGCGGATGGATTATTAGGTTGGTTTGGGATTGCATTACATTCATACATTTGCTTCATTCTAAGATTTTTTTGTAAAAGGGCTTAGGCCCAAGATGATTGCTATATGGGCTCCGGCCCAAGAATTTTGTTATATGGGTTCAGGCCCAGTGGATGACGGTAAGGGGATTTCACACTGAGTTCTTGTAACTCACCCCCCTTTCTTTTTAATCTCTGTAGGTAATGCTCCGTAATGAGGACTTGGGCCCATGGATGACTCGGTGGAGGCCATACTTCAAAAATGGTGTTTCATTTTGAACTTTAGTTTTCTATTTCCGTTCATTTACTATTTTGGGTTTTTATGTTGTAATAAGGCCTCTGGAGTATTTTATTATTTGCTTTATGGTTGATATATTTATTATTTTGCTTAAATTGTTTAAAAATGGGGATTTTTCTAAAAACTTATATAATGGTTTTCCAAATTTGATCAACAAATGGATTTTTAAACAAACTTGTATAAATAATTTAACTTGAATTTTCCTACAAATATTCAACGATATTTTCAAAAGTCACGGTTTTAAAAGATTACTAGTTCGATTATCGATTTATCAAACAACCTCTCAAAAATAATTGTATTTTATCTATGTTTCCATAACGTTTTCAAAATGCTTACGCAACTCTATTCTAAACGTCACATTTTCGTAAATTGTATATTTCAAATATGCTTTCGCAACCGAAAAAGTCTTTAAAGATAATTACGTTTTTAAGTAGACAACAATTGCTTAAGTGTTTTGAGTTCTAACAATGAGGCTGTATTTCTCAAGCAAGTTTTTCGCAAAGATGGTTTTTACTCCCATGTGACACACCAGATTCGGGCCTAACTTCTAGGCCGGGTTTGGGGTGTTACATTGTTAATTGGATATTAGCTTTATTTTGTTATTATTTTCTTTTATTTTATTTATTTATTCATTTATTTATTCATGTTATATTATTCTTTATTACTTATTGTTAGTATAATTTGTAGTTATGTAGAATTGCTATTAAATATGTATGTTGCCATATCTACTCCAAAACCATTTGTTTTATAAAACACATTTGATTACATTTATGCATTTTATTCAAAGGCTTTTAAATACAGCGATATATGATATTTGGGGACTTTGAGAGAAATTATACCCTAACTTACTGGGTTTTAATTTTTTCTCGTAGAACTTAAAATATTAAGTATCCTCTTTTTTAAAAACCTATAAATTTTAAATAAAAACTTATCTGCGAGAATTCAAAATTGTCGTGTCCTAACTCACTGGATATGACGATCTGTTATTTCGGGATAAGAATTTCAGAAAACAAGGCAATGTTTCATGTTTGGAAGTTCGAGAAATTGTGCCCTAACTTGCTGGTTTCGGTTTTTCGTTCGTCCAAATAACTAAATATCCTTTTAATGAATTTTGTAAATCATGAGATGATTTTTGTTACGAGGGTTTAAAACATCATGTCCTAACGTGCTGGATGTCATGTTTGTATGCTTTCGGAACAAATGAATCTCCAATTTCAACTCAAATTATTCAAATTTTTAAAGAAATCATGTTCCCAAATCTTTTTCAAATTCTCGACATAAGGACATTAATTAATCAATTAGGTACCAATTTTTGGGCGTTACGAGGGTGCTAATCCTTCCTCGTACGTAACCGACTCCCGAACCTATTTTCTCGAATTTCGTAGACCAAAATAATTGTTTTAATAAATCAAAATGTTTTTTATTAAAATGATCAATTTCAAGGTGACCCGATCACACCTCGAAAAAAGATTGGTGGCGACTCCCGTTTTCGTTTTTTAAAGCCGATCCCTGTTTTTCATAAAACCCTTAAAAATGGTTTCGACATTGAGCACCAGCTAAATCATCACTAGATGCTTCAACCCTGATCTTGTTTTCATTTTCAATAGAGTGACTATTGTTATTCATGTCGTCAATATCAACATTTCTCAATTCTCCTATCATTTTCAACTATAAAACAAAATAATTTATTCATCAGCATCCAAATCCCGACTCAACCTTGACTCGATGATGCCATGTACCTCTAGACTCAATTCAGAGCTTGATTTAGTCTGAGAATCGACTAAATCGATAGCTCCAATACCACTAAATGTAACACCCCTTACCTAGCCCGGTCACCGGACCCGAGTAATAATATGCTACAAGAAAATTCAACAATTGACAAATTCATTTCTAAACAAAACTCAATTATTTATCTTTAAACCATATATATATGAGCATGTTAGAACTTTTAAACTCTACAAGAACCTAATTTGTAAATTTCGAGCATATAGTAAGATTGAATTGTAAAATTTTAAAGTTTTAACTGTCAATTTTGGAAATCCACAATTGGTATCGATACCAAATCTATACCTCACTAAAAATCGATACTAAAACTTAATTCTATTTTCTTTGCAAAACAGGAGTATCGAAAATTATTTTATGGTATCAATATTTTATGAGAAAGTATTGATACTTAAATAAAAATTGATATTATTTTGGCATTCAGTTTATTTTAAAACTGTACATAATAACAAGTATCAATACCAATGCCAAAAATACAGGTACCTGGGTCAAGAATGGTAAAAACTATATTCAAAAAGTTCATTTCATGACCAAAATTCACATAAACTCAAATGGTAAGTTATATGTATTTATAGATACATAACTCAATTCAAAAACACAAGTTTTCATATCAAACACATCATTACGATCAACCAACCTAGATCCCTAAACAATGTACCTCAATTTCAAACTAACAAAATACATATTTATATATATATACAATTAAAATATTAAACCATTGATATATCTCAACCATTTCCATTATACCAAACAAAACTAGTTGAGAAAACAAATGCCAATTCACTTCTCCCTAATTAATATATTCACCTTCAACTACTCAAGCATCAAATGTCCATACCATGGTATTACCTCACATGTTTAGACATTTAACAAGGAAATCATTTAACCAAACATATTATCATCAACAAATATATTACCAATACTTTCACAATCAAATATATAAAGACATAACTTATAGAAATTACCAACCAAAACACAAGCTAACCATTAAATTACAAAATGAGCTTTAACTCAAAAGACTTCCTAAGTACATGTCAAATCAAAATAAGATCATCACTAACACTTGAGTTCGAGATTGTTGTTGGCTGCTAAGTTGACGAACCATAAAGTACCTAACCTGTGCACGGAAAACAAAACCATACGATGAGTATAATTCAATGGTATTTCTATAATCGAACAATAAAATATATTATAAAGGTTATAATGCATTTTAACATGTCAATATACAAGTCCTATTACATCACCTATTATTCAATCTAATTACATATTTTAAACCGACCTTATAAACTAATATCCACTATCTACCCCTGTTTCAATTTCATTATACTTAATTTTGCAGTTCTAAAATATAATTTCATCAACTAATCATTAATTAACATATGTTCTACACAACTCATCACAAATCGAATTCAATTGCATGATATTATCGACATATCCTATTTTCAAATCTATTCAACTTAGTCTTTATCACGAAAACTAATTCAAATTGATTCAATTCAGCTCGTTCTATCGTTTCCAGCTTACCTTATGTTGTAACCATGCAGTGCCGTTCATAAATGCAACAATCAAAAAGGTTTGGGTCATAGAAATACAAACCGTAAACTCCGAGCTATTCTTTTACGACTTTGTCTTTTCCTTTTGTCTTGGGGTATTTAGGTCAACATTAGCTACAAATTAAAATAAATATACCAAATCATCAATATACAAATAAATTCATATTCAATTTCTAATTTAAGCAACATTTGCATTTGATTCAATTTAGTCCCTAAAATCGGGACTAACATAACTTTTAAATTTAACCCCCAAATTTTATGCTAAATTCACTAGAGTCCCTAAATGATCTCCTATTTTTCATTTTTACCTCTAATTTTGAAATTTATACAATTTAATCCCTATAGTACAAAACTTTAAACGTACTTCGCAATTTAGTCCTTTTTCAACTCTAAACTTAATATCTATCAAATTGACCCTTAAAACTTCAATTAATCAATAATGGTAACATCCTCAATATTTAACAATACTAAAAAATATGACATGGGTCAACAAGCTTAAGCTCCTGGGGTTCCGAAAATATAAAAAATACAAGAAAAGGGACTAAATTGACTAACCAATTAAAACTTAAAAATTTCTAAACCCTTGGCCCATTCGTCTTCTACCTTTCCCTATTTGTTTTGAAAGTTGATGCATGCAAAGAGAAATAAAGCTTCTCTTTCCTTCCACTCTTATTTTATTTCATAAGTTTAATTAACTATTTTATTATTAATGTTATTTTACTTAAATTTTCATTACAAATTCCAATATATTGGCACATTTACCGTCCACTCAATTAAACCATTGGTTTAGTTTCTATAAAAGTCCCTAATCATGTTCTATACAAAAATTTAATAATAATTGAACTTTTGATACGTTTATGATTTAGTCCTTGTACCATAATTAAGTATTGATTCGATACAATTAATTGACTGAAATTCAATTCACTTATAAAATAATCCCCTGAATATTTTTTATTAAATATTTACAGGCTTAATTTATGAAAACAAGGTCTCGATATCTCATTTTCCAAAACCACTAACTTCTGGTACAGACCACTTGTACCTTGATTAACTGGTCACTTAATAAAATCTGTCAAATCAAAATCTCATATAACACTGAAATAAATTCAAAAATATTATTAAATAATATTTACAAACTCGACCTGTAGCAGCCCGAATTAGGGCTTAAACGAAATAGTGGTTTTGAAACCGTGAATTCGAGGTCAAAATATTTATTCTGAATGAGTTTTAGTGTTTATTGAGTGATTAAATGTTTGTGTGAAATTTTGATTGAGAAATTTTATTGTTTGAATGTTCAATTTGATAAGTTGGATTAAATTGCAAAGGGTGAAAAGTGTGTATTATAATCCATAAAGGAACTTGATTGAGATGGGTTTTTAAATTGAGAGTCCTTAGTTGGTAATTAGACCATTATATTATAGTTTGGACACAAATGCCCATAGAGGGATAAAATAACTAAAGGATTAATGAAGGGTAATTTGGTCATTTGGCTAATAAAAGAAATAAAAGGGAAAATAAGGCTAAAATTTTGTCCATATTCATCCTTCATAGCCGAAAATTGCAAGGAGCCATAGCTAGGGTTTTGTTTCACTTTCAAGCTTGATTATAAGTACCTCCTAGCCCCGTTTTTGATATTCTTCGTAGTTTTGAAATCCTCATAGCTCGATCTAGCTATTTCAACCACTATTTTGAGCTAGAGCTTGTGTTTAAAATTTTACCCATGGATGATATACATGTATTTTGATGTCTAGTGGTAGAATATGAAAGTTTGAAGTGTGATAAACAACTTTTGCTAGATGATTTTTGGTGAAATTGATAAAAATGACTTATTTGCAAAAGATGAAATAATATTTGTATAAAATGTAAAATAGTTAAAATTGTGGGCTGCTATAAGAGAGAATATGAATCGGCTAGGCTTGGGTGTATGAAAAATGAACACATTTCATTTTTCGAGCCTAGGGACTAAAGTGTAAAAATTGAGAAAGTTAGGGTCTAAATTGTAAATTTTTCCATAGGAAGATTTTGGACTGATTTGAATAATGTGTATATTAAATAAGCTAAATGTGTCACTATAGATCAAGAAGAACGTGGAATCAACCTTGATCGAGGAAAAGGTAAGGTTTCGGACTAAATTGTAAATTGACACATTTTGTATCGAGGTAAGTTTATATGTAAATGATACATCCTTTTTATTTATGTTTTTACATATTAATGTCTTATGTGAAATGTGAGTGAATATTATTGATTTTTATTAAAATGATGAAAAGTGAGGAAATTCCCGGATGAACCTTTGGAATAGAAAAAGGATACGGATGAACATCGTATTTACTATTATTGGTGGGCTGTGTGCGATACCACAGTGTATATGTGATTATTGGTGGGCTGTGTGCGATACCACCGTGTATCCGGTATTATTCCGAAGTGTTCATCGGGAAAATTGATTAATTTAAATTACGTGTGACAATGTAGTGACAAGTGTAGGGTTATGGGTGTATGTAATTATGAGCAATGTCTATGACATGTATTTGGAATGTGGTAAGGTTTAAAATGAGTAAGTGCAACTACAAGGATCTAAATTGTTCTTGATTAGTATGTAATGTTCTTGATTGATAAGTATGTGGTGATGTTCATTGTTTACGTACAGACTTACTAAGCTTAAAGCTTACTCCCTTCTCTTTTCCCTTGTTTTAGAGTGTCTCCAAGCCAGCTCGGGATACGGAGGTCATCGAAGTATCATCCACACTATCCACACATTTTGGTATATTGAGATTTACATTGAATTATGGCATGTATAAGAATTTGGTTATTTTGTAAGTGTCATAATTGATTAGCCAAGAAGGCGGTCTATGTCATTTGATATATCATTTTGTATAAGGCCTTGTGATGTGACTAATATTGGTTGTGTTATAAGTCTATGATGAGGCCTTTCATGAATGAGTTTGCTTGCCTAAGTGGGAATGAATGATAGCATGAAATTGAAGTGTGGGAAGTGTGACATGTGAATGGTTGTGTAGGTGCATGTGTGATGGCTAAGTATAAGTCTGGTTATACATGATGAGTATGGTTATTAAATGATACATGAATGCTCTTAATGTGGAAAAATAAATATCTAATAATAGCATGTTAAGTTTGGTTGGAAATGGTATAAGTGTGTATGCTTATCAGGGTGGAAAAAGGGCTTAGTAAATAGCATTATAATTGTCCACACGGGCGTGTGTCTAGGCCGTGTGTGACACATGGACTGCCTCATGAGCGTGTAGCCTGGTCGTGTGTCCCTTACACCTAATTTGTGAAAAATTAAGTTCGTCACACGGGCATGTGCCTTGGCCATGTGACCTAAAATGTGTGCTGACGTCATAAACAGAATACCCAGGTTTTTACACACAGGAAAAGACACGGGCGTGTGTCTCGGCCGTGTGAAGGACACGGCCTAGGACACAGGTGTGTGCTCGACCGTGTGAAAACCCCTGTAGGATCAAAATGAAAAATAAAACCACACGGGCTGGGGACATGGGTGTGTGCGACCACACGGCCTTCCCATACGGGCGTGTGCCCAGTTTTAGGGTAAATTTTCTAAATGTTTCTAAAGTTTTTGGTTTGGTCCCGGATCGTTCCCAAAGTATGTTTTGGGCCTTATAGGCCCATTTTAGGGACTTTATGATTGAATATGAAAATTTTTAAATTGAAGGAAATTTTATGGCCCGGTTTTGCATGAATGTTTGTGTTACTGTCCGGTAATGCCTCATACCCTGTTCCTGCATTGAACACAGGTAAGGGGTGTTATATTTAAGTGGTATCAGAGCCAGGTTTAGTCAGTTCTCGGACTATCATAGCATGTGTGAGATTCTAGCTATACATGCCATAAATATATTATGATAGGGTGGTGACTCTTGAAAATTTCAAACTGTGTTTTCATATAGTAAATGGATCCCGACCGAGTTGCTGCTAATGATGCTGTAAGAATGCGCCAGCTCCCGCACAAGGGATCGCACCAGTAGAAAGTAGACCTGAGACCTTGAGTCAGGGAGAGGAGGCTCGGGAAGCCTTTCTCCATATGATGAGCAATTGGTATACTGAATTTATTCGAGCAAATCCTAATGCTCAACCTCCTCCACCCCCTCCTATACCTCAGCCGGTCCCCGTAGCTCCTCAAGGTATTGATTTGGTAAGATTGACTAAACCCACGGTTGATAAGATTCAAAAATAAGGGGCCGAAGAATTCAGAGCCAGCATAGATGATGATCCCGAGAAGGCAGAGTTTTGGCTTGAGAATTCTATGCGGGTATTTGACAAATTTTCTTGCACGCCCGAAGAATGCTTAAAATGTGATGTATAATTACTGAGGGACTCGGTATATCGCTGGTGGAAGACGCTGATATCTGTAGTTCCGACAGAGAGAGTGACATGGGACTTATTCCTAGAGGAGTTCAGAAAGAAATATATAAGTCAGCAGTTCATCGATCAGAAATGGAAAAAGTTCCTCGAATTGAAGCAAGGCGAAATGTCTGTGGCGGAGTATGAACGTGAATTTGTCAGACTCAATAAGTATGCTCAAAAGTGTGTGTCTACCGAAGCTATTATGTGCAAGAGACTCGAAGATGGGCTGAACGAGGATATTAGATTGTTAGTTAGGATCTTAGAGTTGAAAGAATTTGTGGTATTAGTCGATAGCGCTTGCAAGGCTGAAGAGCTGAATAAAGAAATGAGAAAATCTATGATTGAGGCTCGAGATGTAAGAAAGAGGCCGATGAGTAAGTCGTTCCAATCCCAATCAAAGAGGTCCAAAGAAACGAATCCTCGGATGACGGTTTCAGCTGGGTATTCACACCGAGACGGTGGTAAAACATATTCGGGCTTTAGAGTTCAAGCTACTTCGATGGCAAGTGTGGGTAATGTGAAGTCTAATAAACCCGAGTGTTAGAATTGTGGTAGACAACATATCAGAGAGTGTTGGGGAAACAACCGAGCTTGCTTCAAGTGTGGTTCTCGAGAACATTTTATTAGAGACTGTCCTAAGAAAGTTGAAGAAGATAAACTTCAGAGTGTTAGACCGAGTAACATTGCTAGCAGAGGTAGATCTCTGCGAAATGCCAGAAATGGAGCTAGTAGTAAAAGTATAATGAAGGATTCAACTGTAAGGTCAGAAACGAGAGCACCTGCTAGAGCTTATGTCATACGTGCTCGTGAGGATGCGTCATCTCCCGATGTGATTATTGGTACATTCTCTTTTTATAATACTAATGTTATTGCATTAATTGACCCCAGATCCACTCATTCTTATTCTGTGTGAATTTGGTAAATAGTAAGGAAGTGCCTGTTGAATTGACCGAATTTGTGATTAAAGTGTCAAACCCTTTAGGCAAGTATGTGTTAGTAGATAAGGTTTGCAAGAATTGTCCTTTGACGATTCAAGCTCACTGTTTTCCGCCTAATTTGATGTTGTTGCCATTTGACGAGTTTGATGTTATTTTGGGCATGGATTGGTTGACATTACATGATGCCAAGGTAAATTGTGGACAGAAAAATCTTGAGTTGAAATGTGAAAATGGTGAGATTCTTTGGGTTGAAACAGATGACTCAAATAAGATGCCTATGGTGATTTCGCACATGTCTGCTCAAAAATACATGAGAAAAGGGTGTGAAGCTTATCTTGCTTATGTGTTGAATACTGAGATGTCTGGCTCGAAGCTTGAATCAGTGCCAGTAGTCTGTTAATTTCAAGATGTGTTTCCAGAAGAATTGCTTGGGTTACCTCCGATTAGAGAGATTGAATTTGCCATTGATCTATTGCCTGGGACTGCACCGATCTCGATTGCTCCGTATAGAATGGCTTCGACTGAAGTGAAATAATTAAAAGCTAAATTGCAAGAGTTGATAGATAAGGGATTTGTGAGACCGAGTTTTTCTTCTTGGGATGCTCCCGTATTGTTTGTGAAGAAAAAGGACGGATCTATGAGACTTTGTATTGACTATCGACAGCTCAACAAGGTGACCATAAAGAACAAGTATCCATTGCCGAGAATTGATGATTTGTTCGATCAATTGAAGGGAGCAACAGTGTTCTCAAAGATAGATTTGAGATCCGGCTACTATCAGTTGAGAGTCAAAGAATCCGATGTGCCGAAAACTGCTTTTAGAACGAGGTATAGACACTATAAATTTCTTGTGATGCCTTTCGGTTTAACTAATGCACCAATTATATTTATGGATTTGATGAATCAAATTTTTCGGCTATATTTGGATAAGTTTGTGGTAGTGTTCATAGATGATATATTGATTTATTCCCGAGATGAGTCCGAGCATGCCGAACACTTAAGAACGGTATTGCAGATTCTACGAGAGGAGAAATTATTTGCTAAGTTCAGTAAAAGTGAGTTTTGGCTTCGTGAAGTCAGATTTCTGGGACATATAGTTTCAAGTTATGGTATTCGGGTTGATCCGAGCAAAATTTCGGCGATTGTTGATTGGAAACCGCCAAATAACGTATCCGAGGTTAGAAGCTTTTTGGGCTTAGTCAGGTATTATAGACGTTTTGTCGAGGGATTCTCGATGATTGCTTCTCCTATGACTAAGTTGCTTCAAAAGAGTGTTAAGTTCGAGTGGACTGAAAAATGCCAGCAAAGTTTTGAGAAGTTGAAAGCGAGATTGACTGAAGCACCAGTGCTAGTGCAACCTGAGTCGGGGAAAGAGTTTGTGATCTATAGTGATACGTCATTGAATGGTCTTGGGTTTGTATTGATGCAAGAAGACAAAGTGTTAGCGTATGCCTCGAGACAGCTAAAACCGCATGAAAAGAATTATCCGACGTACGATTTGGAGTTGGCCACCATCGTCTTTGCTTTGAAGATTTGGCGTCATTATTTGTATGGTGAAAAATGCCGAATCTTTACCGATCACAAGAGTTTGAAATATTTGATGAATCAAAAGGAATTGAATTTGCGACAACAGGGATGGTTCGAATTGTTAAAGGATTATGAGCTAGTGATTGAATATCATCCCGGAAAGGCAAATATGGTTGCGGATGCTTTGAGCAGAAAATCCTTGTATACTTTAAGAGCTATGAGTACAAATTTAACATTGTCTGATGATGGTTCTATATTGGCTGAGTTGAAGGCTAGACCGTTGTTTCTTCAGCAGATTTGTGAAGCTCAAAAGATTGATATTGGAACGCAAGCTAAGAGAGTTCATTGTGAATTGGGAAGTAACTTTGATTTCCGGGTTAGTTCAGATGATTGTTTGATGTTTCGTGATAGAGTTTGTGTACCGAAAGATGATGAGTTGATTTGGAAAATTTGTAACACCCCAGACCCGGCCTTGATGTTATGACCAGATCTAGCATGCCACATAGAAGGGTTGTTTAAAAACTTGCGCGTTTGTTAAAAAGTTCGTATTCCTTTTTGAAACATTGAGCTTTGTTGTTTGAGAAAAATCAAATTTGTTTTTATAGTCCTCTTGTAAAATAATTATTGTTGTTTTTATTGTTATTGTTTCTAAAACTAGTTTATAACAGAAATCAGCTTCAGTGAGTTGTGAGAATGTGATGTTTTGAAAATCGTTCGTTAAGATTTTGGAAAACTCAGTATTCAAACGTCTAACAGTTTTAAAATAACCGAATTGAAAGTTAAAAGAAAAATAAAATCCCCAAAGGCCTTATTACAAAACATAAAACCCAAATTAAAATAAATCTCAAATTAAAGTAAAACAGAAATTTACTAAGGTTCCGAGGTATGGCCACCACGAAGTACTCCACAGCTCTAAATCCTCAGTGCTGGGGATCACCTGAAAGACTAAGCAGAGGGGTGAGTTACGAGAACTCAGTGTGTAATCCCCTAATCGGACATTAACTGGGCCCGAGCCCATACGGATACAAACTGGGCCTTAGCCCATAAGGAAACAAACTGGGCCTTAGCCCTATTAGCATGGTAAAGCAGATAATGCATGCAACCCATCCTAATAATCCATCTGCTACACACCACCCGTACCAGCCCAACAGACTTGTGGGGATTTCTAAATCAACCCGTCCATCCGCTACACACCTCGATGGCAGTCAAGCTACTCATTACAAAATTTGTGGCAAAGCCACCAGATTAACAGAATATACGTGGCATAGCCACTATACAGAATTGTGGCAGAGCCACCAGAATATGTGGTAGAGCCACCAGATTAACACTTCCTCCAATCATCAATACCCCAATCCCATGCAGAATGTCGTGACATAATAATTCATGTATGCAGTATGTCATAATCATAATCAATCATATAAATATTTCATACATATCACTTAACCTACCACTAGGGGTATAACGGTCATTTACCCTCTAGAGGTATTTGGGTAATTTACCCTTCCAAGGGTATTTTAGTAATTTTGCATTTAACGGCCTTTTCGAAGGCCTATTGTCGCCTCGAGCGACACGGAACCCTTTTTGGGTCTCTACGGAACTATTGGGCCTAAAATCCATTTTAGGCCCACACAGGCCCACGCGCTCGTGAGGCCCAAAATGCTTGGTTTCGGTTTCAGATTTGCAGATTTCACATTCGGATTTATCATTAAACAGTTTTCTAACAGTTTGGCCCAAATGGGCCGGATAGCCCATTGGGTCCATTTGGCCCGTTTCGGGTCGGTTAGGCTCGTTACAGCCTCAGTATCGCGAGAGTGCTCGAGACACTCTCAGCGACATAATGTCATCATTCGTATCTCAATATACCACTACGAACGTTCGCATGTTTGAGAGGTCACAGATGTCAGTTTTCAGCTTTTCGGCTTTCGGCCGAATCACAGAACGTCTCATGCAAACATTCAGAGATGTGTGAGATTACACACCTGATTACGTAAAGAACTATACACTCATGATCGTCGTCACCTAAACCAAACATATCACACAATTAACTTATAACAATAGAAATGGGAGATCTTTAATCCATCCATACAATACGATTTACCAACAATTACCCCCACTAGCGCGATCAACTACGATTTGCTTGTCTAAACCAGGTGTCGACTCCCTTCCACAACCCGACGGAAAGTCCCGAACTGCTGACACCCTACGCCATTTAAACTTGGGAGCAGGGACTACGAATCCACCTCCATTAGACCCTTTTCCTGATCCCCCCTTAGATTGGTTACCATCAGCCTCCATAGAGAACTCTTTCTCCCCTTCGCTTTGTTGCAGCCCCTAAGCCCAACGATGGCCATAATACAAAAATGCATCTTAGACCCAACGATAGAGAAAGAAGAACACAACATACCAAAAACTGAATGAAACCAAGTTATAGACAAAGGGAGATTTCCCCCACTTACCGATTTCCACTCCTTAAAGCGCCACTCTAGAAGAGAATAGGCCTATGATTCAGCCAAGGATCAACTCACAAGGTGCGATGAGTATGCCCAACACAATAAGCAAAAGAGGGTGCTCGTCTAAGATAAATAACCCGCAAAGAAATCCGAATAACATAGAAGGCCAAAGAAGGAGCACCAATCAAAGACTAAAGAGACGAGAAAAGATTCGGCTTACCCCCAAATCGGCTGGCTTTAATTTATGAAGAGAGGAGCATCAAGAAGACAAGAAGCTAGTTTAAGAATAGCAGAATGGAGAATGGGTTCGACTAGACAACCAAGGAGTGAGTCGAATGGGGAAGAAGGTTACGGCCAACAAGAGAATCAAAGCTTCAAGCTATTTGATGTTCGAAAAAAAGAGGAGTCAAAATAGGAGTAGGGGTTTCGGCTATGGAGGCTAAGTCAAAATGAGGATCAAATAAAGAACACAAGCCAAAAGGGTAGGTGTAGGAAAGATTCGGCTATGGTATGAGAAGATTAGAGGAAGAAGTCAGCCAATACTATTTAAGTAGTCGACAAGTAAAGAAAGTGCCTTGAAGAGGAATAAAAGAAGAAAAGAATAAGAGGAGTGTTGTGTTTTCGGTAAAGAAGAGTGAAGCCAGGTGACCCGAAATGCAACAAAAAAAAACACTCAAGCTGCGCAAATGAAAAATATAAACCACCAATGAATTTTCGGCACTCTACTCCTACTCAAGACCGAATGTGCACTCATTCAAAAATGCCAAAAACCTTGGCCGAAAATCCCCATTTACTTCCCCAGAATTAGCCAACTCCCCCTCACTCATCCATCCCCACGATTTTCTCCATAAATCCCTCCTTAACTCACTCCCCACCTCTCATTCAAATTCCCCCAACAACTTTGACCAATTCAAACCTTCACCAAGTAGAGTTCCACTCCAACTCCACCTCTTCTCCTCATTGAGCACAAAATAAAACTCCCATATGCTGCATGTAGGATTCGAACACTCTCCCTCTCTGCCTCCCTTGTGACGCCACACCACTAGGCCACCTTGCTCTTTGTGTTAGCTAACACATTTAATTAAACCTTAAGTCCTACTTCCACTAGCTCTCCTCACTAAAGTGCCAAAAATTAAATTTTTTCCTATGGCCTAACTTGAACCCGGGACTTCATAGAAGCCCCGTAACCTTCCAAATTCACTTACCTAATAAGTCCAACTTGCAATTATGCCATTCTCATATTCTCAAAAATTCTAAAATGCTTCTACGCTCGGGGCCCAATAGGCCCCATTCTCCTAGGCCCAATTTTGGGATGTTACAAATCTACCCCTTTAAAGAAATTTCTTCCTCGAGATTTCCAGCTATCTAATATTTGTTTTAACACAGACTACTCTACCACACTCCGCTGCGCACTCTCATTCCAATAGCACTAATACACTTCTAACCTAATCTAGAAACCTCTTCACACAACCAAATATCTAACCACAGAAGCAAACATGTATTTGTCACACATACACAAAATTTTCTACATTCAGACTCCACATCCAACCAAAACGTACTTGACTTAATGGTGATGGAACAATCCCGAGCCCTATGCTCCTTAGACCCGCATCTTAAGCATACTCCTGACCTCATCCAGCATTCACCCGGATGACGCCTTCTGCAATAGTCGCAAGCCAAAAAGTTTGGACATGCCATACATGCTTCACAGAACGAGATTGCGACGCTAGAGAACTGTGATCTCTTTTCTTCTTACAATCCACGCACCCAACTCGAAGTGTTTCACCAATTTCTTTAACCTCCTTCAATACATCCCTAACTAGCTGATTCAGCACATCAGCTCCGGCTCGGTCATGAGACTCCGTCTCAGTCACTGACAATACCGGCGCCTCCCTTTCAAGCATATGTCCCGATGCTGAGGACCCAGCCCTAGCACTTCGGCCCCTACCATGGCCACGTCTACCTCTTGTACTCATCTCGTTGTAACGCGTTAATTTGATTAAGAGTTTTATGAATCAGTTTATAATTCCAATGTTTATTAACAAATGTCTTATGGAAACAGGTATAAGAGTTGTTTACGCAGATCAAATTTCCTAATGTCTCAGTCTCTACAGTCTTAGCTCCTATAGCTAATAGTTTTAGTATACTACCACTAAGTCTAGTAGTTTCTCGCTACAGTCATTGCATCATATAGTCAAATATAAAGTAAGAGGACTTACAGATTTTGTGCCGGAGACTCGGGTGCCATACTTCCAATAACGATATATACTTTCTAAACCAAATTTCAAACAAATTTTGAAAATGTTTTTGAACCCATTCAACAGCCGAGTTTTGCAACCGGGCTCTGATTCCATAAAAAGTAACACCCCAGACCCGGCCTAGACATTATGACCGAATCTAGCATGCCACATAGAAGGGTTGTTTAAAAACTTGCGCGTTTGTTAAAAATTTCGTATTCCTTTTTGAAACATTGAGCTTTGTTGTTTGAGAAAAATCAAATTTGTTTTTATAGTCCTCTTGTAAAATCATTATTGTTGTTTTTATTGTTATTGTTTCCAAAACTAGTTTATAACAGAAATCAGCTTCAGTGAGTTACGGGAATGTGATGTTTTGAAAACCGTTCGTTAAGATTTTGGAAAACTCAGTATTCAAACGTCTAACAGTTTTAAAATAACCGAATTAAAAGTTAAAAGAAAAATAAAATCCCCAAAGGCCTTATTACAAAACATAAAACCCAAATTAAAATAAATCTCAAATTAAAGTAAAACAGAAATTTACTAAGGTTCCGAGGTATGGCCACCACGAAGTACTCCATAGCTCCAAATCCTCAGTGCTGGGGATCACCTGAAAGACTAAGAAGAGGGGTGAGTTACGAGAACTTAGTGTGTAATCCCCTAATCGGACATTAACTGGGCCCGAGCCCATACAGAAACAAACTGGGCCTTAGCCCATACGGAAACAAACTAGGCCTTAGCCCTATTAGCATGGTAAAGCAGATAATCCATGCAACCCAGCCTAATAATCCATCTGCTACACACCACCCGTACCAGCCCAACACACCTATGGGGATTTCTAAATCAACCCGTCCATCCGCTACACACCTCGATGGCAGTCAAGCTGCTCATCACAGAATTTGTGGCGAAGCAACCAGATTAACAGCATATACGTGGCATAGCCACTATATAGAATTGTGGCAGAGCCACCAGAATACGTGGCAGAGCCACCAGATTAACCCTTCCTCCAATCATCAATACCCCAATCCCATGCAGAATGTCTTGACATAATAATTCATGTATGCAGTATGTCATAATCATAATCAATCATAGAAATATTTCATACATATAACTTAACCTACCACTAGGGGTATAACGGTTATTTACCCTACAGGGGTATTTGGGTAATTTACCCTTCCAAGGGTATTTCAGTAATTTTGAATTTAACGGCCTTTTCGAAGGCCTATTGTCGCCTCGAGCGACACGGAACCTTTTTTGGGTCTCTACAGAACTATTGGGCCTAAAATCCATTTTAGGCCCAAACGGACCCACGCGCTCGTGTGGCCCAAAACGCTTGGTTTCAGTTTCGAATTTGTAGATTTCGCATTCGAATTTATCATTAGACAGTTTTCTAACAGTTTGGCCCAAATGGGCCAGATAGCCCATTGGGCCCATTTGGCCCGTTTCGGGTCGGTTAGGCCCGTTACAGCCTCAGTATCGCGAGAGTGCTCGTGACACTCTCAACAACTTAATGTCATCATTCGTATCTCAATATACCACTACGAATGTTCGCACGTTCGGGAGGTCACAGATGCCGGTTTTCGGCTTTTTGGCTTTCGACTGAATCACAGAGCGTCTCATGCAAACATTCAGAGATGTGTGAGATTACACACCTGATTACGTAGAGAACTATACACTCACGATCATCGTCACCTAAACCAAACATATCACAAAATTAACTTATAACAATAGAAATGGGAGATCTTTAATCCACCCCTACCATAAGATTTACCAACACTTACCCTACTAGCGCGATCAACTACGATTTGCCTGTCTAAACCAGGTGCCGACTACCTTCCACAACCCTACGAGAAAGTTCGAATCACGACACCTACGCCGTTTAAACTTGGGAGCAGGGACTACGAATCCACCTCCATTAGACCTTTTTCCTGATCCCCGCTTAGATTGGTTACCATCAGCCTCCATAGAGAACTCTTTCTCCCCTTCGCTTTGTTGCAGCCCCTAAGCCCAACGATGGCCATAATACAAAAATGCATCCTAAACCCAACGATAGAGAAAGAAGAACACAACATACCAAAAACTGAATGAAACCAAGTTATAGACAAAGGGAGATTTCCCCCACTTACCGATTTCCACTCCTTAAAGCGCCACTCTAGAAGAGAATAGGCCTATGATTCGGCCAAGGATCAACTCACAAGATGCGGTGAGTATGCCCAACACAATAAGCAAAAGAGGGTGCTCGACTAAGAGAAATAACCCGCAAAGAAATCTGAATAACATAGAAGGCCAAAGAAGGAGCACCAATCAAAGACTAAAGAGAAGAAAAAAGATTCGGCTTACCCCCAAATCGGCTGGCTTTAATTTATAAAGAGAGGAGCATCAAGAAGACAAGAAGCTAGTTTAAGAATAGCAGAATGGAGAATGGGTTCGACTAGACAACCAAGGAGTGAGCCGAATGGGGAAGAAGGTTTCGGCCAACAAGAGAATCAAAGCTTCAAGCTATTTGATGTTCAGAAAAAAGAGGAGTCGAAACAGGAGTAGGGGTTTCGGCTATAGAGGCTAAGTCAAAATGAGGATCGAATAAAGAATATAAGCCAAAAGGGTAGGTGTAGGAAAGATTCAGCTATGGTATGAGAAGATTAGAGGAAGAAGTCAGCCAATACTGTTTAAGCAGTCGACAAGTAAAGAAAGTGCCTTGAAGAGGGAATAAAAGAAGAAAAGAATAAGAGGAGTGTTGTGTTTTTGGTAAAGAAGAGTGAAGCCAAGTGACCTGAAATGTAACAAAAAAAAACATTCAAGCTGCGCAAATGAAAAATATAAACCACCAATGAATTTTTTGAGACTCTACTCCTACTCAAGACCGAATGTGCACTCATTCAAAATGCCAAAAACCTTGGCCGAAAATCCCCATTTACTTCCCTGCACTAGCCAACTCCCCTCACTCATCCATCCCCACGATTTTCTCCATAAATCCCTCCTTAACTCACTCCCCACCTCTCATTCAAATTCCCCCAACAACTTTGACCAATTCAAACCTTCACCAAGTAGAGTTCCACTCCAACTCCACCTCTTCTCCTCATTGAGCACAAAATAAAACTCCCATATGCTGCATGTAGGATTCGAACACTCTCCCTCTCTGCCTCCCTTGTGACGCCACACCACTAGGCCACCTTGCTCTTTGTGTTAGCTAACACATTTAATTAAACCTTAAGTCCTACTTCCACTAGCTCTCCTCACTAAAGTGCCAAAAATTAAATTTTTTCCTATGGCCTAACTTGAACCCGGGACTTCATAGAAGCCCCGTAACCTTCCAAATTCACTTACCTAATAAGTCCAACTTGCAATTATGCCATTCTCATATTCTCAAAAATTCTAAAATGCTTCTACGCTCGGGGCCCAATAGGCCCCATTCTCCTAGGCCCAATTTTGGGATGTTACAAAATTTTACACGAGGCACACGGTTGTTATTTGTCAGTACATCCGGGTAGTACAAAAATGTATAATGATTTGAAGAAGTTGTATTGGTGGCCAGGTATGAAAAGAGACATCTCTAAGTTTGTGACAAAGTGTTTGATCTGCCAACAACTGAAAGTCGAGCATCAGGTACCTTCTGGTTTACTTCAGTCAGTGATGGTTCCCGAGTGGAAATGGGACAGAATCACGATGGATTTTGTGACAGGTTTTCCTCTGACTCCGAAAAAGAAAGATGTCATTTGGGTTGTGGTTAATAGATTGACAAAATCAGTTCACTTTATACCGGTACGTACCGACTACTCACTTGATAAGTTGGCTGAGTTGTATATTGATGAAATTGTGAGATTGCACGGAGTACCTATGTCTATTATTTTAGATAGAGATCTAAGATTTACTTTGAGGTTTTGGAAAAAGTTACAAGAAGCATTAGGTAGGAAATTGAATTTAGTACCGCGTTTCATCCGCAAACTGACGATCAATCCAAAAGAGTAATTCAAGTTCTTGAAGACATGCTCCGATATTGTGTTTTAGAATTCGAAGGTAATTGGGAGAAATATCTACCTTTAGTTGAATTTGCCTACAACAACAGTTATCAGTCGAGTATACAGATGGCACCGTACGAAGCATTATATGGTCGCAAGTGTCAAACTCCTTTGTATTGGACCGAGCTCAGTGAGAAACAGATTCACGGGGTTGATTTAGTTAGAGAAACCGAGGAGAAAGTAAAAATAATCCGTGATTGTCTGAAAGCTGCTTCAGATCGACAAAAGTCATACGCGGATTTGAAAAGAAAAGAAATTGAGTTTTAGGTAGGTGATAAAGTGTTTCTAAAAGTATCTCCGTGGAAGAAGATTTTGAGATTTGGTCAAAAGGGCAAGTTGAGTCCGCGTTTCATTGGGTCGTATGAGATTATTGAGAGGATTGGACTAGTAGCTTACCGGTTAGCTTTGCCAGCGGAGTTGGAGAGAATACACAATGTGTTTCATGTGTCGATGTTGCGACAATATCGTTCCGATCCTTCACATGTAATTCCTCCAATAGAAATTGAGATACGACCGGATATGACATATGTTGAGGAACCAATTAAGATTTTGGCAGGAAGGGTTAAGCAACTGAGGAATAAAAGTATAGCCTTAGTGAAAGTGTTGTGGCAAAAGCATGGTGTAGAAGAGGCTACGTGGGAACCGGAAGAAGCCATGAGAAAATAATACCCAAACCTCTTTACCGGTAAGATTTTCTGGGACGAAAATCCCTAAAGGGGGAGAGTTGTACCAGCCCGAATTAGGGCCTAAACGAAATAGTGGTTTTGAAACCATGAATCCGAGATCAAAATATTTATTCCGAATGAGTTTTAGTGTTTATTGAGTGATTAAATATTTGTGTGAAATTTTGGTTGAGAAATTTTATTGTTTGAATGTTCAATTTGATAAGTTGGACTAAATTGCAATGGGTGAAAAGTGTGTATTATAATCCATAAAGGAACTTGATTGAGATGGGTTTTTAAATTGAGAGTCCTTAGTTGGTAATTAGACCATTATATTATAGTTTGGACACAAAATGCCCATAGAGGGATAAAATAACTAAAGGATTAATGAAGGGCAATTTGGTCATTTGACTAATAAAAGAAATAAAAGGGAAAATAAGGCTAAAATTTTGTCCATCTTAATCCTCCATAGCCAAAAATTGCAAGGAGCCATAGCTAGGGTTTTGTTTCACTTTCAAGCTTGATTGTAAGTACCTCCTAGCCCCGTTTTTTATATTCTTCGTATTTTTGAAATCCTCGTAGCTCGATCTAGCTATTTCTACCACTATTTTGAGCTAGAGCTTGTGTTTAAAATTTTACCCATGGATGACATACATGTATTTTGATGTCTAGTGGTAGAATATGAAAGTTTGAAGTGTGATAAACAACTTTTGCTAGATGATTTTTGGTGAAATTGATAAAAATGACTTATTTGCAAAAGATGAAATAATATTTGTATAAAATGTAAAATAGTTAAAATTGTGGGCTGCTATGAGAATATGAATCGGCTAGGCTTGGGTGTGTGAAAAATGAACACATTTCATTTTTCGAGCCTAGGGACAAAAGTGTAAAAATTGAAAAAGTTAGGGGCTAAATTGTAAAGTTTGCCATTGGAAGATTTTGGACTGATTTGAATAATGTTTATATTAAATAAGCTAAATGTGTCATTATAGATCAAGAAGAACGTGGAATCAACCTTGACCGAGGAAAAGGCAAGGTTTCGGACTAAATTGCAAATTGACACCTTTTGTATCGAGGTAAGTTTATATGTAAACGATACATCCTTTTTATTTATGTTTTTACATATTAATGTCTTATATGAAATGTGAGTGAATATTGTTGATATTTATTAAGATGATGAAAAGTGAGGAAATTCTCGGATGAACCTTCGAAATAGAAAAAGGATACGGATGAACACCGTATTTACTATTATTGGTGGGCTGTGTGCGATACCACCGTGTATCCGGCATTATTCCGAAGTGTTCATCGGGAAAATTGATTAAGTGAAATTACGTGTGACAATGTGGTGACAAGTGTAACACCCCATACCCGAGTCTGAGGCTTAGACCGGATACGAGACATTACTATGCTTGAACTTGCTTAATCATGTACTTACGGGCTATAAAATTTCGTTCTGAAATAAGAACTTCTCTTTCTTAATCAACTTGTACTTTTCATGGGCCTACGAGGCCTTAAACTCATGTCCGTAAACTTTCGTAACTCAATCGAAAGCTTTTCATTGAAACAGGGGTCACACGCCCATGTGAGTTGGGACACGCCCGTGTAACCCTGAGACACGCCCATGTCTTCCAACCGTGCTTAAAACTCGAGCTTACTGCCAAATTTCACACGGCCATGGTACGCCCGTGGTCCTAGCCCGTGTGAAAAACCTTAGCACTCTGACTTATAACACACGACCATGGCACACCCGTGGACTTAGACCGTGTACTACATCTTGATATACTGACTTATTTCACACGGCCGGCACACGCCCATGTTCTAACTGTGTGTCATGCACGGCCTTAACATGGGGCCGTGGGATTAGTCCGTGGCCTATTCTTACTTATGAGACTAAGGTGCGGTTTATACGCGCCTAGACACACGCCTGTGTGTCTAACCGTGTGGGCACTTAGAGGCTATTTACCAAGCCAATTGCCATTCTGAAATTAAGACCAAACTCAAGCTCAATTCAGCAACTCAATTATTACATCTTTCATGAACAATATAACATGCTTCATTGATATTAATAACATACATACTTAGTCAACTTGGCCAATCACTTAACTATTTACAAAAGAATAATAAACTTGACAGCCCATACTTTTGCCCCTTTCTAAGACATGTACTCAAAATGAAATGTTTCCTATACATGCCATACTTAATGTAAACAACTTGGCTATACCAAAATAGCGATTGATAGTGTGCTCCGAGCTCCAATGACAATGATCCACGAGATTAGCTTGGCGGAACTACATGGAAAGAAAGAATAAAAGACGTAAGCATTTAGCTTAGTAAGTTTGCAGATAATGCACATAACAACATACTTGCTTAAATTAACCCATTTGACATAAACAATGGTATCATAATTTCAGCTATAAAGCTTACTTGCTCATACTTGATTCTTACATATCTCATGATACTTACTAGTCTCATACTTGTGAAGTAAACAAGGTACCTGTATCACTTGATCACATTGATCAGCATACTTGAACATAATACTCATAATTTCTATTTTATCAATCATAATATGACTAATATTTGTCCCCACTTGATAATGATTTTGCTTACTAAACTTTCTTGTTATCTCTTGTGAGCTTATCTCATTTGCCCGATGAATTCCTATGAATAACCGAGAATACCAAATCTCTTACCATGAACTTGATGCTAAAGCCATATTTTGGATATAGTCTTACATGGGCTTGGTTTCAAGGCCATGTCTTGACATGGACTTATATGAAGTCTTCCTCTTGATAACTTGTTCAATGCCAAGCTTCGATCCTTAGACTTACATGATAACTTGTTCAATGCCAAGCTTGGGTCCTTGGACTTACATGATAAACTTGTCAATGCCAAGCTTGGGTACTTGGACTTACATGATAAACTTGTCAATGCCAAGCTTGGGTCCTTGGACTTACATGATAACTTGCTTGATTGCCGATGCCATGCCTCGGCTTGGTCTTATACGGACTTTCTCATACTTGATCTCATTAATTTCATTGTTTAACTTAACGTTAAACAGTTTCATAATAACATTGTATATTATACTAAGCAATTCAATGATATAAATCATAAAGCTTAGAAATCATACAAACTTACCTCAATATACAAAATGTAGCTAGGTATGCAATTTAGTCCTCGACCTTGTTCTTGCCTCGGTTTCGATCCGGGCTTCATTTTTCTTGATCTATAGTCATAAATAGATCATTTAATACTCACATTGACTAAATTGACTCTTAAATCATACTTTGGCAAAATTACTATTTTGCCCCTAAACTTTCTCATATTTGCACTTTTGCCCCAAGGCTCGTAAAATAATTTTCATTCAACTTTCTTAAACTTCATGCTTAGATGAATCATTTTCTCTACTATAACAATCATCAATTCTTGCTATTTTTAACATGTATGACCAATTTTCATAACTATTACAAAATGGTCCATACTATCATCTTTCATGAAATTCACTTAGAAAAAGATGTTTATCTAACATCAAACTCTCATAAACTTCCATAAAACATCATTTAACATGCATATCAATCATGGGTAGATTTTTGAACATGCACTTTAGCTCACTTTATAGCTAAAAATAGCTTACTCATGCTACCGGGACTTCAAAAATACGAAGAATATCAAAAACGGGGCTAAGATGAACTTACTAGCAAGCTTGAAAGATGAACAAACCCTAGCTATGGGTTCTTCAAAATTTCGGCACACACAAGGAAGAAGATGAATGATTTTTATCATCTTTTTCCTTTATTAATAATTTAATAGGTAAATGACCAAAATGTCCTTCTCTTAAAAATATCACAATTTACTAGCTCATGTCCATTTTTGTCCAAAAATTATGATTTGGGCAAATTGCTATTTAAGGACTTATAATTGCTATTCTAGAGCTATTTCATACAAAATGCTTCTAGAAACTCACATTTTACAACTTTTGCAATTTGGTCCTTTTTGACCATTCAACTTCAATTTAGCAAAATTGCTTCATGAAACTTTCACACTAACATGCAAACATGGAATGAACCTTAAAAACTCATAAATTCACCTCGGATTCGTGGTCTCGCACCACTATTTCGACTAGGCCCTAAATCGGGCTGTTACAACAAGTGCAGGGTTATGGGTGTATGTAATTGTGAGCAATGTCTATGACATGTATTTGGAATGTGGTAAGGTTTGAAATGAGTAAGTGCAACTACAATGTAACACCCCAAACCCGACCCAAACACTACGACCGAATTTGGTGTGCTACAGAGAAAGTATTTTTAAAAATCCCTTTAAGCCGAATTAACTTTTTGATAAAAGATAGTGTTCGATTTAAAACACTTGAGGTGTATAAAAAAAAACATGCTTAGGTTTATTTTAAAAAATATTCATTAAGTCGATTGTTACTCGATTTCAAAAAGTGTGCGATGTACGATAAAACATTTTGCGATTAAATTTTAGAAAACATGTGTACTTCATTTAATGTTAAGAAATAGTTTAAACGAATTAATCCAAAACATAGAATAATAAAAATATATCTAGGAGGCCTTATTACAACTTAATTAAAATAAAACCAACATTAAATAAAATAAAACAAAATCCAAGTTCATCTAATTAAAATTTCCACTGCATGGCCACCTCGAGTCCATCCGGCTCCATCTCCGCGATCTACTCATCTGCAAAATGTTAAGGGAAGGGGTGAGTCACCAAGACTCAGTGTGTAAATCCGCCACCTGGAAAATATATCTCATACACAATTCATTAATAAACATGCTCATGCAACCCAACTAGCCATCCATACTCCTTTTCTACCCCGTGTGGTCAAAACCACTGATGACTTAAAGTCACAATTTAAATGATGGGGCCAACCCATCGTGTGGTCAAAACCACTGATGACCATAGGTCACAATATATCAAATGTGGTCAAAACCACTGGGACTTAGTCGCAAATAATCAATCGTTGTGGTCAAAACCACTGATGACCATAGGTCACAAATAGCATGATGGGGCCAACCCATCTTGTGGTCAAAACCACTGACGACAGTCCATAGTTCATCCCCCTCCTCTCATCAATCCCACCATCACATGCTTACACATCAAATTTCATATATCATGTCATAGTATTAAACATCATGTGATGGCATGCAAACATATAAAAATTACAAGTTAGGGGACTTACCCGAAATCCATGATTATGCCACAAACTAACCACAACCAAAAGATCTAAGGCAAATAATAATGACATGTAAATTAATAAAGTGTGTATAGAGATCTTACACACCTATTTACTAGCAATCCCAAATATACTAGCGAAATCCCGAGACGTTGTTTCTTCCTACAATCGGTCAGCATATGAATTCTTAGATCTATTAACCAAATGGCTAAACTAGAGATCCCGAAGAATCACTAGCACTCAAAAATCGAACTATGGTCCAAGGCCGAATCTTACCATCACTTACCAAAATAATTCGAAATCCCGTAAGCCTTTATTAGCCTTGGCCGAATAATCCTTAAATCCCAAAGCTCCCTACAACCGCTATGGCCTCCCTTAAAGATGGATTCGACAAGTCACACCAATATTCGGCACCAAACTATGCTACTTGAAGAACTCCAAGAGAAAATTTGATGACCCCTAAGAGAATTGGCTAACACAAGATGGAAGGCTGGAATTTTTTGAGTAATTTAGGCAATGCACAAGGGGAGATTCGGCACACCAAAGAGGAGTATATTCGGCTATAGAAAAGAAGGAAAAATCAATTTATGGCTGCTTAGGATTCGATTTGAGTGGAACAAGAGAATGAAGAAAGAGTGGAATAGGTGTTTGGCTAAGGGTTTTGAGAAGAAAAGAAGAAAAACAAAAAGATGAACTAGCCGAAATTATGTGAAAAAGGCCAAGAAAATTCGGCATTATCCCTCCCCCAATTGCCTTGTCTTGTCCACTCCACTCTAAGGAGTTTAAAATTCCATCAATTTCCTTGAAACACTCCTAGCCAACCATTTGAAAATAATTTGAATAAACCAGGTGCCTATATTTCCTCTTGACACCTATTCAAAAATAATAAAAAAACACATCAATTATCCCCTCATCCTATCTTTTATCACCTTTTCAAAATAAAAATAAAAAAAAAAAATAAAACAACTCATATCTATCCCCACTCCAGTAGAATTAAAAATCAAAACAAATACTAAGCTTATCCTAATTTTCCAAATACCCATGTGCCCATCAATTTCTTTCCAGTAGAAAAACAAAGAACCATGTGCAGCCAATTCTCCTTTTTCACGCATGACTTTGAAGAAAAAAATAAAACCAAATTGCAGCTTCTTTGGATCGAACCCGCGACCCCACTGTGAGCCTCTCTTAACGCCCCTTTCCAACTCTCCCAATTGACTTTCATGTCACGTTACTCCCACCGTTTAAATATAAGCCCTCTTCCCGGCCCTTACTCCTTCAACGCCTAAAGCCCAAAAATAAAACTCCTTGCTTCCTTCATGTCTCGAACCCGAGACCTCATACCAAGGCCTTAAGCCATGCCCCTTGCCACTTCACCGAACCTAACTTTCGTGTCACAAACCTCCTTTATTTAATTATAAGGCCTTCCTACTTAAGCCCATCACCGCATATATAGAAAATAAAATGCAAAACGTTGCTCAAACCACTCAAAGCTGCGACTGCGCCCATTCTCTCCTCCAACTCTTAAGGGCGCTAGGTTACCACTTTGCTACTGCCTTATTTCGTGACATGTTTCTCCCAAATTTCAAATTTACCCCTATCTCCTAGCTTCCTCATTTAAGATACTTAAAAAGAAATTTTTAGTTCCAAGTCCGACCTAGCTAGGGGTTAGCTCTAGGCTCTAGAACATGCTTAATACTTCTAGAATTTAATTCTTCAACCACACACATGGGAAAATATTTAAATTACAAATAACCCCTAATTCAGGGTGTTACAATTCTACCCCCTTAAAATAATTTCGTCCTCGAAATTACTTACTATCGTCCAATCATGCATCCTTAACCCATCACACTATGCTACTGCTGCAGATTCTCGATCTTAAAGAACTATCATACTTTCTAGAAACATTCCTGCGTTCATAATCCAAGTTCCATACACTTTACTAGCAACATAGGAATGAACTAACGTAACCACAACCAAGACAAATGAGGGTATTCCAAAATAAGAAACTTACCCGTTGTCATGTCGGCACATCTTCCTCCTCGCGACGGCCAACCGCATAAACCAACCTTGGTTGCCTCGCCTCTGCACCTCGACACCTCGCCACGCCTGCTACCATTATCATTACCTCTCATTGCACCTCGACCCCTCTGTGGTGGTCCTTCATTTCTAACCTGAGCACGGTTCTGACCCTCTGGTTGATCCTTAACTAACTTTCGAGGATAATCCCTTACACGGTGATCGAACAATCCACACTCAAAGCACCCTCGATTACCACTCCAACACTCACCCTTGTGAGACTTGCCACACCGAGCACATTGTGGCGGCCATTGGGTATTGGCAGCAGCAGGCCTAGCAGCTTGATTCGACCCACCAAACCTTGCCCTCTTCTGTGAACCTTCAGCAAACCCTGAAGACCCAAAATTCCTTTTATCCTTACTCTTGTCCTGATTTCGCCTAACAGACTGTCTTACCTCTTCAGCAACCTTTGATTTCTCTACTAGGACAGCGAACTCTCGTTCCTGTTGTGGAGCTATCATCATCCTCAGCTCATCTCTCAGCCTATCCTCGAATCTAACACAGCGTTCATGCTCGGTACCCACAATACCACGAGCATACCTACTCAACTGAAGGAATTCGGCCTCATACTCCGCCACTGTCTTATTGCCTTGAGCCAGGTTCAAGAAAGCCTTCTGCTGTGCATCTACATAGCTAGTTTCGATATATTTCTTTTGATAGGCATCCTTAAAAAATTCCAAGGTGAGGTTTTCTGCCACCGTTCCATCCCTTACAGTGAGCCACCACCGATATGACTCATCCCGAAGCAAAGAAATTATACCCTTTAATTTCTCCTCAATTTGTAAAATCTATGTCATCCATGATCCTTTCGCTTGCTTCCAACCAAGACTCACAAGACCTGGGTGCCACTCGGGAAACTCCCTAAATACTTACGCTCCGTAGCCCGAGTCGTTCAACCACGATTTACGAGCTCCCGCACGCGCCCACCTCAAAGAACTCGTTCCAATACCCGTAATACGCCTTGAGATACGACATCATTACCACCCGCCCGATCTTGAAATTGGTTTCGCCGCATGCAGATCCGGCATCTCATTTCCGCACCGTGACCGGACCTTGCTGGCTCCGACAAGGTCATCCTACCCCTACCACGCCACGCCGCGGCGGGACGTCCACGACCTCTTGAACTCATTCTAACGATTGCGTTTATCTGCTTAAGAATTTTATGCATTAGTACTTGTTTCACTTGGTTATCCGCGAAGAAATTTTATGAGGAGAATTTAATAGAGATTCTTTCGATCACACAAAGTTTTAAATCTTCTACCCTAGTTCACACAGAAGGGCTCATCCATTCCCTAATACCTTTCATACTTATTCACTCTTCGGACATTTCTGCCCATTTCTAACCCAGGGGTATTTCCGTCATTTCCTACAGGGGTATTTTCGTAATAAACCAGAGAAATTTTAAAACTTTAATAATTCAGAACATTTTAAAATTTCACAAAACTGGAGGGTATTTTTCGAAAATTGACAGATTTGAGGTATAGCAGAATTTTGAAAACCAGGGGTATTTTGGTAATTTTGTCAATCAGGGATAATTTTGTAAATTTCAAAAGTTAGGGTATTATTTTGAAATACAAAATTTGAGAATTTATTAAAATCGGGGTAATATGGTAAATTCTAAAACCAAGGGCATTTTCGTAATTATTCCACTAGGGGCATTTTGGTAATTTTGATAAATCGAGAATATTTTGAAAATTTTCCAAAAATAAATTTGTCCTACGATTTAAAAGAGATATTTTAGTGATTTTAAAACTAGAGTTTTCCTTAAAACATGGCTAATCCCTTTCGGGTTTTATTTAGCGTGTTTAGCCTAAGACCGAGTCCTCTTGGTTAGGGTGAACCAGAAGCTACGCACTGTAGGAATCCCGCAAAGAGGAGGTGAGTCACGAGGACTGCTTAAGTACCAAGCTCTTCCGGATCTAATCCTAGACATGCGCACCAAGGTTACCACACCCTAACTCGGCGACTTGGTCGTAGGTTTGTTTAATTAGGCTTTTAAAGTCTTATGTCCTTGTTGGGGTAAACTAGTCCTAAGGTTTAAAGCACTTATCACTATCTACGTTCCATGCTTCCTACCCTTCTACAAGTAATAATCTACAAAGAAGTCAGAAGTACTTACCTGGGCGGATTGGTGCCGGAGACTCGGTGCCATGCTGTTCAAAACCAAAGGTATTTCAAAAAGGCCTACCAAATTATTTTTGGGCCTTGGGCCCCCACAGCCGAGTTTTGAACTGGGCTCTGATACCAATTTTGTAACACCCCAAACCCGGCCCAAACACTACGACCGAATTTGGTGTGCTACAGAGAAAGTATTTTTAAAAATCCCTTTAAGCCGAATTAACTTTTTGATAAAAGATAGTGTTCGATTTAAAACACTTGAGGTGTATAAAAAAAACATGCTTAGGTTTATTTTAAAAAAAATATTCATTAAGTCAGATTGTTACCGATTCAGGTGTGCCCGATGGCACGATAAAACATTTTGCGATTAAATTTAGAAAACATGTGTACTTAATTTAATGTTAAGAAATAGTTTAAACAAATTAATCCAAAACATAGAATAATAAAAATATATCTAGGAGGCCTTATTACAACTTAATTAAAATAAAACCAACATTAAATAAAATAAAACAAAATCCAAGTTCATCTAATTAAAATTTCCACTGCATGGCCACCTCGAGTCCATCCGGCTCCATCTCCGCGATCTACTCATCTGCAAAATGTTAAGGGAAGGGGTGAGTCACCAAGACTCAGTGTGTAAATCCCCCACCCGGAAAATATATCTCATACACAATTCATTAATAAACATGCACATGCAACCCAACTAGCCATCCATACTCCTTTTCTACCCTGTGTGGTCAAAACCACTGATGACTTAAAGTCACAATTTAAATGATGGGGCCAACCCATCGTATGGTCAAAACCACTGATGACCATAGGTCACAATATATCAAATGTGGTCAAAACCACTGGTGGTACCAAACCATTGGGACTTAGTCGCAAATAATCAATCGTTGTGGTCAAAACCACTGATGACCATAGGTCACAAATAGCCTGATGGGGCCAACCCATCTTGTGGTCAAAACCGCTGACGACAGTCCATAGTTCATCCCCCTCCTCTCATCAATCCCACCATCACATGCTTACACATCAAATTTCATATATCATGTCATAGTATTAAACATCATGTGATGGCATGCAAACATATAAAAATTACAAGTTAGGGGACTTACCCGAAATCCATGATTATGCCACAAACTAACCACAACCAAAAGATCTAAGGCAAATAATAACAGCATGTAAATTAATAAAGTGTGTATAGAGATCTTACACACCTATTTACTAGCAATCTCGAATATACTAGCGAAATCCCGAGACGTTGTTTCTTCCTACAATCGGTCAACATATGAATTTTAGATCTATTAACCAAATGGCTAAACTAGAGATCTCGAAGAATCACTAGCGCTCAAAAATCAAACTATGGTCCAAGGCCGAATCTTACCATCACTTACCAAAATAATTCGAAATCCCGTAAGCCTTTATTAGCCTTGGCCGAATAATCCTTAAATCCCTAAAGCTCCCTACAACTGCTTATGGCCTCCCTTAAAGATGGATTCGACAAGTCACACCAATATTCGGCACCAAACTATGCTACTTGAAGAACTCCAAGAGAAAATTTGATGACCCCTAAGAGAATCGGCTAACACAAGATGGAAGGTGGAATTTTTGAGTAATTTAGGCAATGCACAAGGGGAGATTCGGCACACCAAAGAGGAGTATATTCAGCTATAGAAAAGAAGGAAAAATCAATTTATGGCTGCTTAGGATTCGATTTGAGTGGAACAAGAGAATGAAGAAAGAGTGGAATATGTGTTTCGGCTAAGGGTTTTGAGAAGAAAAAGAAGAAAAACAAAAAGATGAACTAGCCAAAATTATGACGAAAAAGGCCAAGAAAATTCGGCATTATCCCTCCCCCCAATTGCCTTGCCGTCCACTCCACTCTAAGGAGTTTAAAATTCCATCAATTTCCTTGAAACACTCTTAGCCAACCATTTGAAAATAATTTGAATAAACCAAGTGCCTATATTTCCTCTTGACACCTATTCAAAAATAATAATAATAACACATCAATTATCCCCTCATCCTATCTTTTATCACCTTTTCAAAATAAAAATTAAAAAAAATAAAACAACTCATATCTATCCCCACTCCAAATTGAATTAAAAATCAAAACAAATACTAAGCTTATCCTAATTTTCCAAATACCCATGTGCCCATCAATTTCTTTCCAGCCGAAAAACAAAGAACCATGTGCAGGCCAATTCTCCTTTTCACGCCAGCCTTGAAGAAAAAAAATAAAACCAAATTGCAGCTTCTTTGGATCGAACCCATGACCCCACCGCAGACCCTCTCTTAACGCCCCTTTCCAACTCTCCCAATTGACTTTCATGTCACGTTACCCCACCATTTAAATATAAGCCCTCTTTCGGCCCTTACTCCTTCAACGCCTAAAGCCCAAAAATAAAACTCCTTGCTTCCTTCATGTCTCGAACCCGAGACCTCATACCAAGGCCCTTAAGCCACGCCCTTGCCACTTCACCGAACCTAACTTTCGTGTCACAAACCTCCTTTATTTAATTATAAGGCCTTCCTACTTAAGCCCATCACTTTGCATATATAGAAAATAAAATGCAAAACGTTGCTCGACCACTAAAGCTGCGACTGCGCCCATTTTCTCCTCCAACTCTTAAGGGCGCTAGGTTACCACTTTACTCTTGCCTTATATCGTGACATGTTTCTCCCAAATTTCAAATTTACCCCCTATCTCCTAGCTTCCTCATTTAAGATACTTAAAAAGAAATTTTTAGTTCCAAGTTCGACCTAGCTCGGGGTTAGCTCTAGGCCCTAGAACATGCTTAATACTTCTAGAATTTAATTCTTCAAGCACACACATGGGAAAATATTTAAATTACAAATAACCCCTAATTCAGGGTGTTACATACAAGGATCTAAATTGTTCTTGATTAGTATGTAGTGTTCTTGATTGATAAGTATGTGGTGATGTACATTGTTTACGTATAGACTTACTAAGCTTAAAGCTTACTCCCTTCTCTTTTCCCTTATTTTATAGTGTCGCCAAGCCAGCTCGGGATACGAAGATCGTCAGAGGATCAACCACACTATCCACACATTTTGGTATATTGAGATTTACATTGAATTATGGCATTAATAGGAATTTTGTTATTTTGTAAGTGTCATAATTGATTAGCCAAGAAGGTGGTCTATGTCATTTGATATATCATTTTGTATAAGGCCATGTGATGTGACTAATATTGATTGTGTTATAAGTCTATGATGAGGCCTTTCATGAATAAGTTTGCTTGCCTAAGTGGGAATGAATGATAGCATGAAATTGAAGTGTGGGAAGTGTGACATGTGAATGGTTGTGTAGGTGTATGTGTGATGGCTAAGTATAAGTGTGGTTATACATGATGAGTATGGTTATTAAATGGTACATGAATGCTCTTAATATGGACAAATAGATGTCTAATAATAGCATGTTAAGTTTGGTTGGAAATGGTATAAGTGTGGATGCTTATCAGGGTGGCAAAAGGTTTAACAGCCCGATTTTGGGCCTAGACGGAACAGTGGATTTTGGGGCCACAAATCCGACGATGAAAAATCTTATTTTTATTATATTTTTATGGTCTACGATTTCACAGAAAGATATCGTGAAAATTTCGTTCAAAAATTTCGACGTTTGGGCACTCAATTTAGTCAAAAGGACTAAATTGTAAATAGTGCAAAAGTTGAGTTCCACATGTTAGAAGTGTCCAATTTCTATGAAATTTTAAATTTGAGGTCCCTAAATGGTAATTAGACCATTGGTTAAATTGTTGGATAAAAATGGACATGAGATAAGTGAAATAGGATATTTTTAAGTTAGGAGCATTTTGGTAATTTGGTAATTAAATGGACTAAAAGACAAAATAAAAGCCAAAAACCCTTGTCCATATTCTTGCTTGGCCGAATTTAACATGGGGGAAGCCATGGATAGGATTTTCAAGCTTCCAAGCTTGGTGGTAAGTCCGTCTTTACCCTGTTTTTAATGTTCTTTACGTTTTTGAAATCCTCGTAACACAATCTCTCTATTTCTACCATTTATTTGAGCTAGGGTTGATGTTTGAAAATTTACCCATATGAGAAATGCTTGTGTTTTGATGTTTAATGTTAGAATATGAATGCTCAGTGTGTAATAAATGACTTTTACTAAGTGATTTTCGGTAAAGACACTAAAAAGGACTAATTTGGAAAAGTTATAAAATTTGTCATAAAAGTGTGAATTAGTGGAAATTGTGGGCTGTTGTAGTTATGAAAATGTTTCATCTAGGCTTAAAATACAAATAAATTGAATGAAAATCGTTTTACGAGCTTAGGGGCAAAAGTGTAAATATGATAAAGTTTAGGGGCAAAAACGTAATTTTGCCATAGTATGACTTTTGGGTCACAATGAATAATGTGACTAATAAGTAAGCTAAATGTGATGTTATAGATCAAAGAAAACAAAGTTTGGACCTAGAACGGAGGAAAAACGAGTAATTGACGGTTAGGTCCCTTTTTACCATTTTGGTATCGAGGTAAGTTTATATGTAAATGATACATCCTTTTTATTTATGTTTTTGCATATTAATGTATTATGTGAAATGTGAGTGAATATTATTGATATTTATTAAAATGATGAAAATGCAGAAATTCCCGGATGAGCCTTCGGAATAGAAAATGGATACGGATGAACACTGTACAATTATGATTATTGGTGGGCTATGTGCGATACCACCGTGAATATGAATTATTGGTGGGCTATGTGCGATACCACCGTGTATATGTGATTATTGGTGGGCTGTGTGTGATACCACCGTGAATATGAATTATTGGTGGGCTGTGTGCGATACCACCTTGTATATGTGATTATTGGTGGGCTGTGTGCGATACCACCGTGTATCCGGTATTATTCCGAAGTGTTCATCGGGAAAAAATTGACTAAGTGAAATTGCGTGTGACAATGTGGTGACGATTAAGTGCAGATATATATGTATGTATACAATCATGCACAATGTGCTCGGTATGTGATCGAATTTTGGTAAGAATGTAAACGAGTAAGTTATACCTATGAGAATGACCTTGTGATTATAAGTCCATGCTTATGATGTATGAATATGTGGTAAATGTGATTGATGAACATGTGTGAGGCTTTTAGGCCAAATTAAATTGAGAAATGATATGTTCAAGTCTTTGTTGTTGATGTATAGGTTAAATTGGCCAATGAATGGCTTGTAAATATTTGATAATGACTAGTTATTGGAATGGCTAACCATGGATATACTTTGGTGTATATGTGTGTAAATGAAAATTAATATAAAGGAAACATGAAAGAGTAAAATTAGCAATAAAATAGTTTGGACAGTAGCAGTTGTATCACTTTGAAAAATCACCAATGGTGGAAGTTGAATTAGAGGTTGAATGAGATGTGAAATTAAATCTTATTGAGTCTATTTCTACATAAAAGAAACAGAATAAGCAAAAGAATATCATATGGTGAGATATTTGAATTTTAGTGAGACAGGGTCAGTATGATTTCAGAATCCCCTGTTCTGACTTTTGAAATTCATTAAAAATTGTAAAAAAAATCATGGGACAACATTTATATTCTTGAATTTATTAATAAGTATATTTTCAAGAGAAACAAACGGGAATGTCATTCGGGTTCTGTACAATGAGATAATTAATTTTTAGTGAAGAGGGGTCGGAACTGTCGGACAGCGAAACAGGGGAGAATTTAAAGAATAATCTGTACTGATTGGTTGAACCAAAAAATTCTGGAAATTTTATGGTAAGAAGATATGTGAGTCTAGTTTCAGGGAAAATTAGCTGATCTTAATTTGGAGTTCCGTAGCTCCAAATAAAAATAATTTAGTGACGGTAGCTCAAATAAATAGCTCAAGATGAACATAAATAAATTGTGAAATTTTATGCAATAATGATGGTATTTTCTTGAAAGCTTATTATGAGAATTGTTAAAAGCATGGTAATCAATTATTTATCATTTACTTATGTACTTACTAAGCTTTATAGCTTACTCCATTTTTTTCCGTGTTTATAATGTACTCAGGTTAGCTCGGGTAGAAAGTCGCCGGAGAACCTATCACACTATCAAGCTTACAATTTAGGTATCGATGATTTTATACTTAGGGTTATGGCATGTATAGGGAACTTGGTCATGTGTATATGTTACTATGAGTTGTCCTAGAATAATTACCCATGATATTCAGAGTTCATTGTTGTATAAGGCCATTTAATGTGGCCAATAAATTGGTTATGCTATAAACTCATGATGATGCATTCCATGGTTGAGAAAATTGTATGTTATGACTTGTTACGTGTGTGTGGTGGATGTTTTGGTAGCTTTAATATGTCATGAAATGTGTCATTCAAGTTATACTCAATTATGGGCATGATAGGGTAGAAATTTGCTTGGAAAATAGCCAACTTCTTGACCACACAGGCAGAGACACGACCGTGTGTCTCAGCCGTGTGGAGGACACGGTCTAGCACACGGGTGTGTGACTTGGTCGTGTGATCCAACACGAATGATGACGTCATAAACAGAGAGTTAAATGGGTTGAGGACACTGGCGTGTCCTGGGCCACACGGGCGAGTGTAACCACACGGCCTGCCCACACGGGCGTGTGACTCTCCAAAATAAGAAAATTTTCTAAATGTTCCAATAGTTTTAAAAGTTTTCAGTTTAGTCCCGAATCGCTCCCAAAGCATGTTTTGGGCCTCATAGGCCCATTTTAGGGACTTAATGATATAAGATAAAAGTTTTAAATTTTAAACGAAAATTTATGCCTTGAATTTGTTCAGTTGCAAGTGTTATTGTCCGGTAACGCCTCGTACCCTGTTCTGGCGTTGAACACGGTTAAGGGGTGTTACATTTAGTGGTATCAGAGCTATGGTTTAGTCAGTTCTCGGACTAACCTAGCATGAGTAAGAGTCTAGCTATACATGCCATATGTGGACCGTGATAGTGTGATATCTCTGGGCTCTGACGAAATTATTTTGTTGAGACAGGTGCTTTCCAACCGAGCTATTCTCGAAAATGCTAACATTGACACTGAGATGTTTGAAAATGTGTTTGTGATCAGTTGAAATGTGGTAAGGTACGAATAAGAGTTCACAATATGCATGTGTTGATATATAAAATGAAATAACTATGATTTGAGAATTTTGGGTACAATGTTACTGTCCTGGTTGAATGTCGTATTTCGATGAGTTATGGTGATTTTATGCAATAGATAAAATGTTATAAATGTTGAGAAGTTATGAAAAAGGAATTAAATGTGTAAACCGAGTAGAACGCTGGAAATGGGTACTTTCATTTAGAGACATGTGATGAATTGACGATAAAGACCATGGGTTGACCATTGCAGCATGTAAAAAAATGTGACTATGTGATTTCCGAATAAGACCATAGCTGGGCTATGGCTTTGGTGCATAATATGTGTATATGTGAAAGACCATAGTTGAACTATGATATTGTGCAAAACGAAGTACCCAATTTTGTAAGACATTCTCTAATTTGACTAAGAGTAGTAAATAAAAGTGTACGAGGATTTAAAGGATAAACTTGTAGTGAACATGAAATTGAGCTTGAATGAATGATTTTATTAAAGAAATATTGTGTATGGTAGGATGTGATAGTAAACTACATGTTGTAAATGGATACTTAAAGTTCGATAATTGATGTATGAAACTAATATGGGAAAGTGAAACTAAATGAAGGTTTATATTATGACAAGTATTCATGTTTGTTTGGCATTCACATGATATAATGTGCCTAACTTGTGTGATTAGGTGAATGCGATAAGAAATTTTTTCAAAATTTATGGAATGTATATATAAACGCGTCTGTTCGGAAAGGATAATCGGAAAATTTGTGTAACATGAAATGTGTGTTAAATTGCCTAAAACAACTGGTGTGTTATGATGAAATTTTATGAGATTTATGTTGAATGGACTCACAAATGAGAGACTAAAGAATTTAGTAGCGGATCAACTATTATGGTGGCCAGATAAAAAAATGAGTCAATAAGTAAGGATAGAACTAAAAGAGATATTCAATCATTTTGAAGATCTTCCGAATTATGCAAGGCTAAGGTTAAAGAAGTCAACTTTGACTAAACAAAACATACAGGTATGATGCCTAAAGAATGTACTAATTGGAAGTTTTCTGAGTTGGTTTATGATAGTGGATGGAATAATATAAACCTGATGATGACAGAATTTGTGTGATGATGGTATCCGATTCCTATTGGTCATTGTTCTGTTTAGTGTACAAGAAGATTGTGTTGCTTCTATTATAATTGATTGTAGTGTGGATGAGTGATGTTTCTTTCGAAATTACTTTGAGACCTCGTTGAGGTATTTATCATTTGGCAGGAGTTGTGTTCTTAAATTTCGGTATAGTTTTATAGCTGGGATATTATTTATCTATGCAGTTGAAATGTTGACTTTATTTTGGCATTTTGATTTTAAAAACATCTGATGGTTATGGCTTTATCAAAGTTCAACATTGTGATGATTAGTAATGGAAGACGGTTTGGATATGCACCGTCCTTCCTAGTTGTAATTGAGTTAACATTGGTAAATGTGAAAATTAGAAAATATTAATGTTAATCAAGTGGTGTAATGGAGGGGGACCATCGCGCTTGAGAAGCCTAATCAGTGGTATTACTTACTAGTAAAGTTAGAAATAGTTGAAACATGATTAACAGAATAACCGATTCTGATTTAGCCTGAGTTGAGAAAAAGGTTTATGTTTTTCAGTTAAGTATTATTCCATGACCTGGGTATAAATAGTACTAAAATATAAAGTGATGGTTCATATTTTTACGGTTAATACCACATTAAAAGATAATTGTTCGACCAATGATTTAGAGACAGTCACTTTTATATTCATATTGAGAATTTGGTGATAACGTTTATTCGACGAAAGGTGTCACATGTTCTCTGATTTTAAGGATTAAAATAACGAATGTTATAGAAAGATCTGAAGTTAAGATAATGTTAAAGACCCTAGCTATTGGAAGATCGCGAGTAGTTATTGATTAATCTCTGGGAAAGCAGATATAGTCACAGATGTTATCGGATTGTGATTGATCGTTAGTGTAAAGATTTCTTGTTTAACAAACCAGCTGAGTAAGATGTTTCTTGTAACATCCCGATTTAGGGCCTAGTTGGAATAGTGGTGCAAGACCACAAATCCGAGGTTTATGAATGAGTTTTTGAGGTTTATGCTATGTATGCATGCTAGTGTGAAAGTTTCATGAAGTAATTTTGTGAAATTTTGGTTGAATTGTCCAAAAGGACTGAATTGCAAAAGTTGAAAAATGTGAGATTCTAGAAGCTATTTGTGTGAAATAGCTTTAGAATATTGAGGTCCTTAAATAGCAATTTTCCCAATTTCTAATTTTTGGACAAATTTGGGCATGGATGAGTTAAAATAGAAAGTTTATCAAAAAGGGCATTTTGGTCATTTAACAATTAAGTGATTAAAATAGGAGAAAAGATGACAAAATTCATTCATCTTCTTCTCCAAGGCTGCCGAAATTTTCAAGAGCCATTGTTAGGGTTCTTCAAAATTTTCAAGCTTGCTAGTAAGTGCATATACCCTCGTTTTTTATATTCTTTGTATTTTTGAAGTCCTTGTAGCATGAGTAAGCTATTTTTAGCTATTTGATGAGCTATGATGGATGTTCAAAAATGTGGCCATGTATGACATGCATGTATTTTGATGTTTTATGGAAGATTATGAAAGCTTGATGTAGTAGAAACATCTTTTGCTAAATGAGTTTCCATAGAAAATGCATGTAGGGACTAGTTTGTGAAAGTCTTAAGTTTGGTCATACATGTGTGATGTAGTGAGAATTGATGATTGCTTTAGTTGAGTAAGTGGTTCGGCTAAGCATGAAAGGCTAGAAATTTGAATAAAAATCACTTTACGAGCCTTGGGGGCAATTATGTAATTATGAGAAAGATTAGGGGAAAAAGAGTAATTTTTGCCAAAGTATGAGATGTGGGCCAATTTGGTCAATGTGTGTATTGAATAAGCTGATTTATTCATTATAGATCAAGAAAGACGAAGCCCGGATCGAAACCGAGGCAAGAGCAAAGTGGTGGACTAAATTGGACGTTTCTATACTTTTGAGTATCGAGGTAAGTCTATGCATAAACAATGCATTCATACTTACAATTTATTAATGCTAGATAGTGTATAGAATGGTTGAGAATGATTGAGAACCTATGTGGTTCAATTGAAATGGATGGATGAATGATTAAGTAAGTAGATTTGTGAATGTGTTGTGATAATTCTAAATGGTGGGCTAAGTGCGATACCATCCTAATGTATATTGACGATGCGCTGGCTATGTGCGATGCTATCGTTAGGTATATTATCTAGTGGGCTATGTGCGAAAACACTATGAATACCTTATTGGTAGGCTAAGTGCGATACTACCTTATCAATTGATTGTGGTGGGCTAAGTGCGAAACCACCGAGACATTAGCTGTGTGGATTAGCTGTGTGGATTAGCTGTGTGAATTAGCTGTGTGGATTAGCTGTGTGGATGTATTATCGAGAAATAATGATTTGTTGTATATTGTGTAAATGTGATATTGAATGCAGGGGTATATGTCAATGGTAATGAGTAAGTGACTCATGATGTGTTGGAATAAATGTGGTAAGGGATAGAAAAAGTAAGCATAGTTGTACATTATATGTTAGTATAATGCTAATTGTTGTTTAGCTTATACTATGTTGCTTAATTGTTTATGTGTAAACTTACTAAGCTCAAAGCTTACTCTCTTTCTTTTCCCTTGTCTTATAGAGTAAAGTGCTGAATCGAGGGAAGATGATCAATTGGAAGATCGCCCACACTATCAGCACACTCTGGTACATTAGACTCAATGTTTTGTGTATGGCATGTATAGGGGCTAGACAAGTTAGTGAATTTTGTTGTATATGGCTATGATGAGTTAGGCTTTGAATGGGTAATCTATTTTGTATTATGCCATAGTTGTTGGCTACTTTATTATATGAGAAGATGGAGTTATCTATGTGAGATTGTAAGAATTTGAGTTGATTATGGATGTGTTGTATGAGTGCATGATTGTGTATGCTAGATGGGTGAAAAGAACTTGGCAAATAGCTTTGTTCTCGTCCATGTGGGTAGACACACGGGCATGTGTCTAGGCCATGTGTGACACACGGTCAGTCCATGGGTGTGTGACTTGGCCGTGTGTCCCCTGCATGTTAGTATTTGAAGTCAGAATAGACCATGGACTAGTCACACGGGCGTGTGCCTAGGGCGTGTGGGATTATTCAATGTTGGCCACGGGCTAGTCACACGGGCGTGTGTGTAGACTCTAGGCCGTGTTAAGGTCGTCAGTGTGCACCACGGGCAGAGAGCACGGGCGTGTTCCCTAGCCGTGGGGCATTGGCAGAATGCTTGAGTTTTCATGCACGGGTAGTGACCATGGGCGTGTGTGACATCCACGGGCGTGCCAAATCTTACACGGGTGTGTGAGCCCTGTATAGATGGAAAAAAATTTTAAGATCGTAAGAGTTTTTTATATGGTCTCGAGAGCCCTCGTGTGGTTGAGAGAGGCCTCGTAAGTTGGGTCTGAGGTTGTTGTGATGGCCAAAGAGAGTGGTCACGTGGTGCCTAAGTGGCGATCTTGAGGGTTTTATTACGGTAACGCCTCGTGCCCGGTTCCGACGTTGAATACGGGTAAGGGGTGTTACATTTAGTGGTATCAAAGCTATGGTTTAGTCGGTTCTAGGACTACCGTAGCGGGTGTAAGAGTCTAGCTATACATGCCATAAGTGTACAATGATAGTGTGGTGGCTTTTGATGATTTTAAATCTTGTTTTATATAGAATATGGATTCCGATCCATTGACTGCTGATGAAGCAGCTAGTAATGCGCCGGCTCCTGCGCAAGGAACCGTGCCTGTTCAAAGTGGACCCGAGGCCAAGGGTCAAGGGGAAGGGGCTCGGGAAGCCTTTCTCCAGATAATGAGCAATTGGTACTCGGATTATGTTCGAGCGAACCTTAATGCTCAACCTCCTCTACCTCATCCTCCTATACCTCAGCCAATTCCTGTGGCTCCTCAAGGTATTGATGTAGTGAGGATATCGAAACCCCCGATAGATAAGATTAGAAAACACGGGGCTGAGGAGTTTAGAGCTAAGGTTGATGATGACCCTAAGAGGGCAGAGTTCTAGTTAGAAAACTCGATGAGAGTATTCGATGACTCTCTTGTACTCCTGAAGAGAGCTTGAAGTGTGTCGTATCCTTGCTGAGGAACTCGGCATACCATTGGTTGAAGACGTTGATGTCAGTGGTCCCGAGAGAGCGGGTGACGTGGGACTTCTTTCTGGAAGAGTTCCAGAAGAAGTATATAAGCCAGAGGTTTACTGATCGGAAAAGGAAAGAATTCCTTGAGTTGAAGCAAGGAAGAATGTCAGTAGCGGATTATGAGCGTGAGTTTGTTAGGCTTAGCAAATACGCTCAAGAATGTGTGTCGTTAGAGACCATGCTGTGTAAGAGGTTCGAAGACGAACTGAATGAGGACATCAAACTCCTAGTGGGTATATTGGAGTTTAAAGAATTTGTGGTGTTGGTCGAAAGGGCAAGTAAGGCCGAAGAGTTGAGTACAGAAAAGAGAAGAGCTATGAGTGAAGCCCGAGATGCTAGAAAGAGGCCGATGGGCAAGTCGTATCAAGCCCACTCGAAAAGGTCCAAGGAAGTGAGTCCTAGGACGACAGCACCAGTGGGTTATTCGCATCGAGACTTGGGCAATACTCGTTCGGGTTTGAGAGTCCAAGCTACCTCGATGGAAAGTGTGGGCAATCCGAAGAGCAAACCGGAGTGTCCAAGTTGTGGTAGATATCACACCGAAGAGTGTTGGGGTAACAGTCGGAACTGTTATAAGTGTGGTTCCCCTGACCATTTTATCTGAAATTGCCCCGAGAGGAATGATAAAGAAGAGAAGCAAGAGATGAGATCCAATTATGTGTCTGCAAGGGGTAGACCACCAAGGAACCCGAGAGGCGGGAATAGTGGTAGAGGTGCATCTAAAGACTCTACCGTGAGACCGGAGGGTCGGGCACCTGCGAGGACGTATGCCATTCGCGCTCGCGAAGAGGCATCCTCTCCTGATGTAATAACGGGTACTTTTTCTCTCTTTAACACCCTTGTTATTGCTTTAATAGATCCAGGGTCTACTCATTCTTATATTTGCATGAGATTGGCATCTAGTTTGAGTATGACTGTTGAGTCTACGGACTTTGTGGTTAAGGTGTCAAACCCGTTAGGTAAGCATGTGTTAGTGGACAAGGTGTGTAAGAATTGTCATTTGATGATTGAGAGTCATTGCTTTCCGGCAAACCTAATGTTGTTGTCATTTGATGAGTTTGATTTAATCCTAGGCATGGATTGGTTGACTACCCATAGTGTCTTAGTGAACTGTGATAATAAGTTTATTGATTTGAAAGGTGAGAGTGGAGATGTGGTTCTGGTTGAATCGGGTGGATCGGATAGTCTACGGTGATGATTTCTTCCTTAGTGGTGATAAATGCTTGAGAAAAGGGTGTGAGTCCTATCTTGCTTTTGTGTTGAATACTTGAGAGGTTGAAGTAGAGTTCGAAACAGTGCCAGTGGTTTATGAGTATCCGGATGTATTCCCGAAAGAGTTACCCGGATTACCTCCAGTGAGAGAGGTTGAGTTTGGGATTGAGTTAGTTCCGGGAACGGCACCTATCTCGATTGCTCCGTATAGGATGGCACCTTTAGAGTTGAAAGAACTGAAGGTTTAGTTGCAAGAGTTTACAGATAAAGGTTTAGCAAGACCGAGCTACTCACCGTGGGGTGCTCCGGTATTGTTTGTGAAGAAGAAAGATGGGTCTATGAGGTTGTGTATAGACTATAGATAGCTTAACAAAGTGACGGTTAAGAATAAGTATCCTTTACCAAGGATTGATGATCTTTTTGATCAACTGAAGGGAGCTACGGTGTTCTCCAAGATAGACCTGAGGTCTAGTTATTATCAGTTGAGAGTGAAAGAACAGGATGTGTTGAAAACTGCATTTCGAACAAGGTATGGCCATTTTGAGTTTTTGGTTATGCCGTTTGGTTTGACGAATGTACCGGTGATTTTTATGGATCTGATGAACTGTGTTTTCAGACCATATGTGGACAAGTTTGTAGTTGTCTTCATTGACGACATATTGATCTATTCTCGGGATGAGAACAATCATGAAAAACATTTGAGAATTGTCTTGCAAACTTTAAGAGATAAGCAGTTGTATGCTAAGTTTAGCAAGAGTGAGTTTTGGCTCCGTGAGGTCGGATTCCTAGGACACATTGTGTCGGGTGATGGTGTTAGAGTTGACCCGAGTAAGATATCAGCTGTTGTGGATTGGAAACTGCCGAGGAATGTGTCGAAAATCAGAAGTTTCTTGGGATTAGCAGGATATTTCAGACTTTTCATAAAAGAGTTCTCTATGATTGCTACCCCGATGACAAAACTATTACACAAAGATGTCAAGTTTGAATGGACTGAGACATGTCAACAGAGTTTCGAGAGATTGAAGACATTATTGACTGAGGCGCCAGTTTTGGTTCAACCAGAATCGGGGAAAGAGTTCGTGGTTTACAGTGACACGTCGTTTAATGGTCTTGGTTGCATGTTGATGCAAGAGGGTAAGGTAGTCGCTTACGCCTCTAGACAGTTGAAACCGCACGAGAAGAATTATCTGACTCATGATTTAGAGTTGGCTGCGATTATTTTCGTTTTAAAGATTTGGCGACATTATTTATATGGTGAGAAGTGCTGAATCTTTACGGATCACAAGAGTTTGAGATATTTGATGGATCAGAAGGATCTGAATTTGCGACAGAGACGGTGGCTTGAGTTGTTGAAAGACTATGAGTTAATCATTGATTACCACCCGGGAAAAGCGAATGTGGTTGCGGATGCCCTGAGTAGGAAATCCTTGTATGCTCTAAGAGTTATGAGGGCGAGTTTAGTATTGTCTGATGATGGTGCTATTCTGGAAGAGTTGCGAGTTAATCCACTATTTATTCAACAGATATGCGAGGCTCAGAGAAATGACAGTGAGATTCTAGCTAAGAGAGCTAAGTGTGGATTAGAAAGTGATTCCGACCTTCAAGTGGGCTTGAATGGTTGTTTGATGTACCGTGATAGAATTTGTGTACCTAGAGACGAGGAGCTAATCCAAAAGGTTTTGCATGAGGCCCACAGTGGATGTTTGTCAAGACATCCGGCAAGACGAAAATGTATAATGACTTGAAGAAGTCTTATTGGTGGCGGGTATGAAAAGAGATATTTTGAGTTTGTGACAAAGTGTCTGATTTGTCAACAAGTGAAAGCTGAGCATCAAGTGCCTTCGGGATTGCTTCAGCCAGTGATGGTACCCGAATGGAAGTGGGATCGGGTTACCATGGATTTTGTGATGGGGTTGCCGATGACTCCGAAAAAGAGAGATGCTGTGTGGGTGGTTGTGGATAGACTAACGAAGTCGGCTCACTTTATTCCAGTACGTGTTGATTATTCACTGGATAAGTTAGCTGAGTTGTAAATTGTAGAGATAGTGAGGTTACATGGTGTACTTGTGTCTATAATATCGGATAGGGATCCGAGGTTCACTTCGAGGTTTTGGAAGAGGTTGCAAGAGGCTTTGGGAACAAAGTTGAATTTCAGTACTGCGTTCCATCCACAAACCGATGGTCAGTCTGAAAGAGTGATTCAAGTTCTCAAAGATATGCTTCGATGCTGTGTGTTAGAATTCGAGGGTAGTTGGGAGAGATATCTACCTTTAGTTGAATTTTCTTACAACAACAGTTATCAGTCGAGTATACAGATGGCACCATATGAGGCCTTGTATGGTCGTAAGTGCCGGACTCCTTTGTATTGGATCGAGCTTAGTGAGAAGCGAATCCATGGGGTCGATCTAGTAAAAGAGACTGAAAAGAAAGTGAAAATAATCCATAATAGTCTGAAAGTTGCTTCGGACCGACAGAAGTCATACGCGGATCTGAAAAGAAAAGAAATTGAGTTTGAAGTGGGCAACAAAGTGTTTTTGAAAGTGTCCCCATGGAAGAAGATTATGAGATTTGGACGAAAAGGAAAATTGAGTCCAAGATTCATAGGGCCGTATGAGATTACAGATAGAGTTGGACCAGTAGCATACCGGTTAGCTTTGCCGGCAGAGTTGGAAAAGATTCATAATGTGTTCCATGTGTCGATGTTGTGACGGTATCGCTCCGATCCTTCACATGTGATTCCTCTGACGAAAATTGAGATAAGACCGAATATGTCTTATGATGAAGAGCTGATTAAGATATTGGCCCGAGAAGTGAAACAGTTGAGAAATAAGAGCATAGCACTAGTGAAAGTGTTATGGCAGAAACACGGTGTGGAAGAGGCTATGTGGGAAACAGAGGAAGCTATGAGAGAGCAGCATCCAAACCTCTTTACTGGTAAGATTTTCGGGGGCGAAAATCTCTAAAGGGGGGAGAGTTGTAACATCCCGATTTAGGGCCTAGTCGGAATAGTGGTGCGAGACCACAAATCCGAGGTTTATGAATGAGTTTTTGAGGTTTATGCTATGTATGCATGCTAGTGTGAAAGTTTCATTAAGCAATTTTGTGAAATTTCGGTTGAATTGTCCAAAAGGACTAAATTGTAAAAGTTGCAAAATGTGAGATTCTAGAAGCTATTTGTGTGAAATAGCTTTAGAATATTAATTAGAGGTCCTTAAATAGCAATTTTCCCAATTTCTAATTTTTGGACAAATTTGGGCATGGATGAGTTAAAATAGAAAGTTTATCAAAAAGGGCATTTTGGTCATTTAATAATTAAGTGATTAAAATAGGAGAAAAGATGACAAAATTCATTCATCTTCTTCTCCAAGGCTACCGAAATTTTCAAGAGCCATTGTTAGGGTTCTTCAAATTTTTCAAGCTTGCTAGTAAGTGTATCTACCCTCGTTTTTTATAGTCTTTGTATTTTTGAAGTCCTTGTAGCATGAGTAAGCTATTTTTAGCTATTTGATGAGCTATGATGGATGTTCAAAAATGTGGCCATGTATGACATGCATGTATTTTGATGTTTTATGGAAGATTATGAAAGCTTGTTGTAGTAGAAACATCTTTTGCTAAATGAGTTTCCATAGAAAATGCATGTAGGGACTAGTTTGTGAAAGTCTTAAGTTTGGTCATACATGTGTGATGTAGTGAGAATTGATGATTGCTTTAGTTGACTAAGTGGTTCGGCTAAGCATGAAAGGCTAGAAAGTTGAATAAAAATCACTTTACGAGCCTTGGGGCAATAGTGTAATTATAAGAAAGATTTGGGGCAAAAGAGTAGTTTTGCCAAAGTATGAGATGTGGGTCATTTTGGTCAATATGTGTATTGAATAAGCTGATTTATTCATTATAGATCAAGAAAGACGAAGCCCGGATCGAAACCGAGGCAAAAGAAAAGTGGTGGACTAAATTGCAAGTTTCTATACTTTTGTGTATCGAGGTAAGTCTATGCATAAACAATGCATTCATACTTACAATTTGTTAATGCTAGATAGTGTATAGCATGGTTGAGAATGATTGAGAACCTATGTGGTTCAAGTGAAATGAATGGATGAATGACTAAGTAAGTAGATTTGTGAATGTGTTGTGATAATGCTAAATGGTGGGCTAAGTGCGATACCATCCTAATGCATATGGACGATGAGCTGGCTATGTACGATGCTATCGTTAAGTATATTATCTAGTGGGCTATGTGCGAAACCACTATGATTACCTTGTTGGTAGGCTAAGTGCGATACTACCTTATCAATTGATTGTGGTGGGCTAAGTGCGAAACCACCGAGACATTAGTCGTGGTGGATTAGTTTGTGTGGATTAGCTGTGTGGATGTATTATCGAGAAATAATGATGTGTTGTATATTGTGTAAATGTGATATTGAATGTAGGGGTGCATGTCAATGGTTATGAGTAAATGGCTCATGATGTGTTGGAATAAATGTGGTAAGGGATAGAAAGAGTAAGCATAGTTTTACATTATATGTTAGTATAATGCTAATTTTTGTTTAGCTTATACTATGTTGCTTAATTGTTTATGTGTAAACTTACTAAGCTCAAAGCTTACTCTCTTTCTTTTCCCTTGTCTTATAGAGTAAAGTGTTGAATAGAGGGACGATGATCAATTGGAAGATCGCCCACACTATCAGCACACTCTGGTACATTAGACTCAATGTTTTGTATATAGCATGTATAAGGGTCTAGACAAGTTAGTGAATTTTGTTGTATATGGCTATGATGAGTTAGCCTTTGAATGGGTAATCTATTTTTTATTATGCCATAGTTGTTGGCTACTTTATTATATGAGAAGATGTAGTTATCTATGTGAGATTGTAAGAATTTGAGTTGATTATGGATGTGTTGTATGAGTGCATGATTGTGTATGCTAGATGGGTGAAAAGAACTTGGCAAATAGCTTTGTTCTCGTCCATGTGGGTAGACACATGGGCGTGTGTCTAGGCCATGTGTGACACACGGTCAGTCCATGGGTGTGTGACTTGGCCGTGTGTCCCCTGCATGTTAGTATTTGAAGTCAGAATAGACCACGGACTAGTCACACGGGCGTGTGCCTAGGGCATGTGGGATTAATCAGTGTTGGCCACGGGCTAGCTACACGGGCGTGTGTGTAGACTCTAGGCCGTGTTAAGGTGGTCAGTGTGCACCACGGGCGGAGAGCACAGACGTGTTCCCTAGCCGTGGGGCATTGGCAGAATGCTTGAGTTTTCATGCACGGGTAGTGACCATGGGCGTGTGTGACATCCACGGGTGTGCCAAATCTTACACGGGCGTGTGAGCCCTGTATAGATGGAAAAAAATTTTAAGATCGTAAGAGTTTTTGATATGGTCTCGAGAGCCCTCGTGTGGTTGAGAGAGGCCTCGTAAGTCGGGTCTGAGGTTGTTGTGATGGCCAAAGAGAGTGGTCACGTGGTGCCTAAGTGGCGATCTTGAGGGTTTTATTACGGTAACGCCTCGTGCCCGGTTCCGGCGTTGAATACGGGTAAGGGGTGTTACATTTCTGGGATTATTCGATTATGCAAAGTATCAGTCTCCATTATTTCGTATTGAGATCCGAGGGCTAAATCCCAATTATGGAAAGAGCTACAGAAAACTATGAATACGCAATTGCATCTCGGCACAGTAATACACCTGTAAATCGGTGGTAAGTTTGAGAGAGTAATTCAAAACTTTGACGATATGCTCCGACACGAGGTGTTAAAGTTCAAAGGTGACTAGAAAGAGATACGAGGTTGATTTGATTTGTGATTCTGAGAAATTAGTGGAAGTGATTCATGAGAGTTGAAAGCAATTTCTTCTGGTAAGATTTTCGGGGACGAAAATCCCTAAGGGGGAGAGTTGTAATAGCCCGATTTTGGGCCTAGTCAGAAGAGTGGATTTTGGGGCCACAAATCCGATGAGGAAAAATCTTATTTTTATTATAATATTATGGTCTACGATTTCACAGAAAGATTTCGTGAAAATTTCGTTCGAAAATTTCGATGTTTGGCCACTCAATTTAGTCAAAAGGACTAAATTGTAAATAGTGAAAAAGTTGAGTTCCACATGTTAGAAGTGTCCAATTTCTATGAAATTTTAAATTGGAGGTCCCTAAATGGTAATTAGACCATTGGTTAAATTTTTGGACAAAAATGGACATGACATAAGTGAAATAGGATATTTTTAAGTTAGGGGTATTTTGGTAATTTCGTAATTAAATGGACTAAAAGACAAAATAAAAGCCAAAAACCCTTGTCCATCTTCTTGCTTGGCCGAATTTAGCATGGGGGAAGCCATGGATAGGATTTTCAAGCTTCCAAGCTTGGTGGTAAGTCTGTCTTTACCCTGTTTTTAATGTTCTTTACGTTTTTGAAATCCTCGTAACACAATCTCTCTATTTCTACCATATATTTGAGCTAGGGTTGATGTTTGGAAATTTACCCAAATGAGAAATGCTTGTGTTTTGATGTTTAATGGTATAATATGAATGCTCGGTGTGTAATAAATGACTTTTACCAAGTGATTTTCGGTAAAGACGCTAAAAAGGACTAATTTGGAAAAGTTATAAAATTTGTCATAAAAGTGTGAATTAGTGGAAATTGTGGGCTGTTGTAGTTATGAAAATGGTTCGTCTAGGCTTAAAATACAAAGAAATTGAATGAAAATTGTTTTACGAGCTTAAGGGCAAAAGTGTAAATATGACAAAGTTTAGGGAGAAAACGTAATTTTGCCATAGTATGACTTTTGGGTCACAATGAATAATGTGACTAATAAGTAAGCTAAATGTGATGTTATAGATCAAAGAAAATGAGGTTCGGACCTAGAACGGAGGAAAAACGAGTAATTGACGGTTAGATCCCTTTTTACCATTTTGGTATCGAGGTAAGTTTATATGTAAATGATACATCCTTTTTATTTATGTTTTTGCATATTAATGTATTATGTGATATGTGAGTGAATATTATTGATATTTATTAAAATGATGAAAAGTGCGGAAATTCTCGGATGAACCTTCGGAATAGAAAATGGATACGGATGAACACTGTACAATTATGATTATTGGTGAGCTGTGTGCGATACCACCGTATTTACTATTATTGGTGGGCTGTGTGCGATACCACGGTACTTACTATTATTGGTGGGCTGTGTGCGATACCATCGTGAATATGAATTATTGGTGGGCTGTGTGCGATACCACCGTGAATATGAATTATTGGTGGGCTGTGTGCGATACCACCTTGTATATGTGATTATTGGTGGGCTGTGTGCGATACCACCGTGTATCCGGTATTATTCCGAAGTGTTCATCGGGAAAAATTTGACTAAGTGAAATTATGTGTGACAATGTGGTGACGATTAAGTGCAGATATATATGTATGTATACAATCATGCACAATGTGCTCGGTATGTGATCAAATTTTGGTAAGAATGTAAACGAGTAAGTTATACCCATGAGAATGACCTTGTGATTATAAGTCCATGCTTATGATGTATGAATATGTGGTAAATGTGATTGATGAACACGTGTGAGGCTTTTAGGCCAAATTAAATTGAGAAATGATATGTTCAAGTCTTTGTTGTTGATGTATAGGTTAAATTGTCCAGTGAATGGCTTTTAAATATTTGATAATGACTAGTTATTGGAATGGCTAACCATGGATATACTTTGGTGTATATGTGTGTAAATGAAAATTAATATAAAGGAAATATGAAAGAGTAAAATTAGTAATAAAATAGTTTGAACAGTAGCAGTTGTATCACATTGAAAAATCAACAATGGTGGAAATTGAATTAGAGGTTGAATGAGATGTGAAATTAAAGCTTTTGAGTCTATTTCTACATAAAAGAAACAGAATAAGCAAAAGAATATCATATGGTGAGATATTTGGACTTTAGTGAGACAGGGTCAGTATGATTTTGGAATCCCCTATTCTGACTTTGGAAATTCATTAAAAATTATAAAAAAATAATCATGGAATAAAATTTATATGCTTGAATTTATTAATGAGTATATTTTTAATAGAAACAAACTTTAACGTCATTTGGGTTCTGTAAAATGAGATAATTAATTTTTAGTGAAGAGGGGTCGGAACTGTCGGACAGCGAAACAGGGGAGACTTTAAAGAATAATCTGTACTGATTGGTTGAACCGAAAAATTCTGGAAATTTTATGGTAAGAAGATATGTGAGTCTAGTTTCAGGGAAAATTAGCGGATCTTAATTTGGAGTTCCGTACCTCTGAATAAAAATAATTTAGTGACTATAGCTCGAGTAAACAGCTCAAGATGAACATAAATAATTGTAAAATTTTATGCAATAATGATGGTATTATCTTGAAAGCTTATAATGAGGATTGTTAAAAGCATGGTAATAAATTGTTTATCATTTACATACGTACTTACTAAGCTTTATAGCTTACTCTATTGTTTTTCGTGTTTATAATGTACTCAGGTTAGCTCGGGTAGAAAGTCGCCGAAGAACCTATCACACTATCAAGCTTACAATTTAGGTATCGATGATTTTATACTTAGGGTTATGGCATGTATAGGGAACTTGGTCATGTGTATATGTTACTATGAGTTTTCCTAGAATAATGACCCATGATAATCGGAGTTCATTGTTGTATAAGGCCATTTAATGTGGCCAATAAATTGGTTATGCTATAAACTCATGATGATGCATTCCATGGTTGAGAAAATTGTATGCTATGACTTGTTACGTGTGTGTGGTGGATGTTTTGGTAGCTTTAATATGTCATGAAATGTTTCATTCAAGTTATACTCAAGTATGGGCATGATAGGGTAGAAATTGGCTTGGAAAATAGCCAAATTCTTGAGCACACAGGCAGAGACACAGCCATGTGTCTCAGCCTTGTGGAGGACACGGTCTAGCACACGGGTGTGTGACTTGGTCGTGTGATCCAACACGAATGATGTCGTCATAAATAGAGAGTTACATGGGTGGAGGAAACTAGCGTGTCCTGGGCCACATGGACGGGTGTAACCACACGGCCTGCCCACACGGGCGTGTGACTCTCCAAACCAAGGAAATTTTCTAAATGTTCCAATAGTTTTAAAAGTTTTCAGTTTAGTCCCGAATCGCTCCCAAAGCATGTTTTGGGCCTCGTACGCCCATTTTAGGGACTTGATGATAAGATAAAAGTTTTAAATTTTAAACGAAAATTTATGCCTTGAATTTTTTCAGTTGCAAGTGTTATTATCCGGTAACGCCTTGTACCTTGTTCTGGCGTTGAACACGGTTAAGGGGTGTTACAAAAGGGCTTGGTAAATAGCCTTATAATTGTCCACACGGAGTGTGTCTAGGCCGTGTGTGACACACGGACTGCCTCATGGGTGTGTAGCCTGGTCGTGTGTCCCCTGTACCTCATTTGCGTAAAATTAAGTTCGTCACACGGGCTAACACACGGGCATGTTCCTTGGCCGTGTGGCCTAAAATGTGTGCTGATGTCATAAACAGAATACCCAGGTTTTTGCACACAGGCAGAGACACGGGCGTGTGTCTCGGCCGTGTGAAGGACACGGCCTAGGACACGAGCGTGTGCTCGGCCGTGTGAAAACCCTTGTTGGATCGAAATGAAAAATAAAACCACACGGGTTGGGGACATGGGCGTGTGCGACTACACGACCTTCCCACCTGGGCGTGTGCCCAGTTTTAGGGCAAATTTTCTAAATGTTTCTAAAGTGCTCGATTTGGTCTCGGACCATTCCCAAAGTATGTTTTGGGCCTCTTAGGCCCATTTTAGGGACTTTATGATTGAATATGAAAATTTTTAAATTGAAGAAAATTTTATGGCCTGGTTTTGCATGAATGTTTGTGTTATTGTCCGGTAATGCCTCATACCCTGTTCTGGCATTGAACACGGTTAAGGGGTGTTACACGACCATCAGAGAACGGGGTTCTAAAACCACCATTTTCGACACCACTACCTTTCGGGTTGTTACACAAGATGTCACAAACTTTGTGGCAAAGTGCCTAATTGTCAAAAGGTGAAAGTAGAACATCAATTTCCCTCAAGATTGTTACAATTGCTCAGAATTCCAAAGTAGAAGTGGGATAGGATCACCATGGGCTTTGTTTTAGGCTTTCCTATAAATTCGAAAAAGAAAGATGTTATATAAGTGATTATGGATCGACTTACAAAGAGTTCGCACTTCTTAGCAATTTGCACAAATTATACTTTGCAAAAACTGGCAGAATTATACATCGTCAAGATAGTGTGACTCCATGGTGTTCCAGTTTCCATTATCTCCGATCGAGATCCTGCATTCACTTTAAGCTTCTAGAAAATTCTGCAAGAAGCTTAGGTACCAAACTTAACTTCAGTACTGCTTATCATCCACAAATAGATAGTCAATCAGAGAGGGTGATACAAGTATTGGAAGACATGCTGCGAAGTTGTGTGTTAGAGTTTGCAGGAAGTTGGGAACATTATCTACCATTAGCAGAGTTCACATACAACAATAGCTATCAAGCAAGCATCCAAATTGCACCCTTTGAGGCATTGTATGGAAGAAAATGTAGAACCCCCTTGTGTTGGGTAGAATTGGATGAAAGGCGCATAGTTGGATAAGAGTTAGTTCACAAAATAGAGGAAAAGGTAAAAGTGATATGCAAAAAAACTAAAGACTGCTTTAGACGGATAAAAATCCTACGTTGACTTAAAACACCGAGATATTGAGTACCAAGTAGGAGAACGAGTGCTCTTAAAGGTCTCGCCATGGAAAAACATTTTAAGGTTTGGGCAAAAAGGGAAATTAAGTCCAAGATTCATTGGTCCATATGAAGTGGTTGAAACGATTGGTCCAGTGGCCTATCGACTCAAGTTGCCACCAGAACTTGAGTGAATCCATGATGTTTTCCATGTGTCCATGCTAAGGAAATACTGTGTGGACCCATCCCATGTAGTAACAATATATGAAATTGTGGTGTGACCTGGTCTTACTTATGATGAGGAACTAGTTGAAGTTATAGCTCACGGGGAAAAAGTCTTGCGAAATAAAAGAATTCCTTTTAGTTAAAATGTTGTGGCAAAACCACAAAACCACCAAAGCCACTTGAAAGACAGAAGAAGCAATGAAGCGGCAGTATCCTTATCTATTCTGACATAAGTAATTTTGAGGATGACATTCCTTAAAAGGGGGAGAGTTGTAACATCCCATAATAGGGCCTAGGAGTTTGAGGCCTGGCGAGCTAGGATTCACCAGTAGGCCTGGCGAATTGGGGTCGCCAGTAGGCTTAGTGAATTGCAATCGTTGGTTTGGATTTGTTAGTTGGCCTAGCGAACTAGGGTTGCTAGTGGGCTTAGCTAATTGCAATCATCAGTTTGGACCTAGCGAACTAAGATATCTAGTGGGCTTAGCGAGCTGTAATCACTATTTTGGAGTAGAAAAAGGGAAATTATACCAAAGTTAAAAAGTCAAATTATTTTCCTCTTTACAACACCATTCATGAACGTAACTCTTTCCTACTTCTACTGCGACTAGAGTATCCTAAGAACATCAAAACACTAAGTGCCCATAAATTAAGCTCTTTTTGTTAAAAAAAATTCATGTTCTATTGAACAACAGAATTCTATCAAATCTCTTCATCGATTACTTCTTTCTCTTATTGTCAAGTTTCTATAAAAGAGAAGAACCCAGAACTTAGCTCTTAGGATTTAAGGTAAGACTCTGTTTCTCTATAGTGTTAATGTTTAAAAGTAATTAAGAAAGGTTCGCAATAAAGGAAACTGGGTTCACCAAAAAACTAACATGTGCGACCTGGGTTCGCTTATGTTTATGTATGAGTTTTAATGTGCTATTAGTGACTTGTGTATGTATGTGAAATTGTGAACCTAACAGAACCATCAAAAAGCAAAAAAAAAAAAAAAAGGGAAAGGTGAAGCTTGTTTAAAGCTTTCAGCAAAATGGCGAGTGTTTAGGGGTCGCCAATTGTATGTGCGAACGATAGAGTTAATTAGGAGCTTACGTGTAACAGCCCATTTTTCAGTGGTGTCAGAACAGTAGTTTCGGGACCAAAAATCTGATGAGCAAGTTTGTAAATATTATTATTTAATATTTACGAGTCAAATATAGAATTATGTTGAAATTTTATTAATGATTTTGTTAGATTGAACGAAAATTAAGTTCAAGTGGTATGTCCCTAAAGTAAAGTGGTTTTAGAAAATGAGGTATCGGGACCTCATTTCTATAAATCGAACCCTTAAATATTTAATAAAAATATTTACGGAGTGGTTATATAGATGTATTGAAGTTTGGTTAGGAAATTTTGATGTTTAAATTATTAATTTAGTAAAAAGGGCTAAATTGCAAAAGTTGCAAAAGTTAGTTTCTATAAGTTAAGGGTGTTAATTTAACAAGGAAACAAGAATGGAAGGATTTATTGGGTAATTTTACATTTGGTTGTATAACGGTTTTATAAAAAACATTTTATTTATATTATATAATGTTTTAAGGGCAATAAAGTAATTAGGTAAATAATAACATAAACAAATAGTAAAAGGCTATCATCTTTCTCCTTTCTTTTTTGTTTGAAACCGAAGAGGCCATAACCAAACTTAGGAAGCATTCGGCCAAATTGTATTTGTGTACATGTAAGTATTTTGTAACCCTTTTTCATGATTTTTTATATTTTTTAAGTCGTATTAACTTAATCTAGTTAACTCGGGGGTCAATTTATTAAATTTTTAAAAGTTTAGGGACTTGCCATGAATGAATTGGGAATATTTTTTAATTTAGTTGATAGATTATTAAGCTTGGTTGTTATGTAACAGCCCGATTTTGGGCCTAGTCGGAACAGTGGTTTTGGGACCACAAATCTGACGAGAAAAATATTATTTTTATTATATTTTTATGGTCTACAATTTGACGGAAAGATTTCGTGAAAATTTCGTTCGAAAATTTCGACGTTTGGGCACTCAATTTAGTCAAAAGGACTAAATTGTAAAAAGTGAAAAAGTAGAGTTCCACATGTTAGAGGTGTCCAATTGTTATGAAATTTTAAATTGGAGGTCCTTAAATGGTAATTAGACCATTGGTTAAATTTTTGGACAAAAATGGACATGAGATAAGTGAAATAGGATATTTTAAGTTAGGGGCATTTTGGACATTTAGTGATTAAATGATTAAATAAACAAAATTAAAAGCCAATTTTTGTCCATCTTCAACCCCATGGCCTAGTTTCAAAAGGGGAAACCATGGCTAGGGTTTTTCAAGCTTCCAACCTCAATTGTAAGTCCGTTCTAGCCCCGTTTTTAATGATTTTTATGTTTTTGAAGTCCTCGTAACACAATCTCTCTATTTCTACCATTTATTTGAGCTAGAGTTGATGTTTGAAAATTTACCCATATGAGAAATGCTTGTGTTTTGATTGTTTAATGGTAGAATATGAATGCTCGGTGTGTAATAAACGACTTTTACTAAGTGATTTTTGGTGAAATTGTCAAAAAGGACTAGTTTGTAAAAAGTTGTAAAATGTGTGTAAGTGTGTGAATAAATGGAAATTGTGGACTGCTATAGTTATGAAAATGGTTCGTCTAGGCTTAAAGTACAAAGAAATTGAATGAAAATCATTTTACGAGCCTAGGGGCAAAAGTGTAAATATGACAAAGTTTAGGGGCAAAAATGTAATTTTTCCACATATGATTTTTGGGCTGGTTTGATTAGTATAATGATTAAATAAGTTAAATGTGATGTTTTAGATCAAGAAAATTAAGGTTCAAATCTAGATCAGGGAAAAACAAGTAATTGACGAATAAGTCATTTTCACCGATTTTGCTTTCGAGGTTGTGGCTGAATATTTGATGTAATTGACAAAATATTGACAAGTGAGAAATTTCCTGGTTGAACCTTTGGAATAAAAATGGATACGAGTGACATGTTCACTAGAAACCTATGTGAAATCTAAGTGAAATAAGTGATCCGGTCTTTGGTCCGTGACGTTCTACCGGTGGTCGAGTTATCCAAGCATGTGTTACGGATACTCGGCGACTTCGTAAGCAAAGACCGTGTAGTTTCGTCATGACCGATAGCTTGTGTGAGCAGACCCGAGATTCTGACTGTAACACCCCTTACCCGTATTCAACGCCGAAACCGGATACGACGCATTACCGAACTTATCTTGCTTAAACTTACAACTTTGGGCTATAAGATTTCGTTCCAACATAAAACTTTTTCATATACAATCGTAACTTCCCTATTATGGGTCTACGATACCCTATACGTATACTCGTGATGTTTCGGGACCAAACCGGAAACTTTCAAACACTTAGAAAATTTTGACATGAAACAGGGCCACACACCCGTGTGAAGAATGGGACACGCCCGTGTGGCATATCACATGCCCATGTGTTTAGCCTGTGTCCCTCACACGGCCTTGACACGCCCATGTCTTAGCTCGAGTGCCAAAACCATGGCATTCTGTTTATGACGTCATCACCTCACTATGGTCACACGGCCAAGGCACACGCCCGTGTCCTTAGACCGTGTGTCGAATTAAATTTCTAATTTTAGGTGCAGACTTCACACGGCCTGGGCACACGCCCATGTCCATGGCCGTGCCTCCCACACGGCTGAGACACACGGCCGTGTCTCTGCCCGTGTGTTTACTACTGAGCATGCTAACTTGTAAACCTAGCATGCAAGGGGACACACGGCCTCTCCACACGCCCATGGGGCTGACCATGTGTCACACACGGCCTAGACACACGCCTGTGTGTCTACCCGTGTGGATGATTGTATGGCTATCTACCAAGTCATTTTCCACCCTACCAAGCAACCACACTTATGCCAAATCAATTCAACACATTTTATAACCATATGACACTTCCAAAAACTCAATTCAAAGCATCCACACAAGCATAAACTTCATAATTTCATCACCATTGCATATAAATAAACTTGTCATGTATTGGCCCAATTCCAATGACCATTTACAAAATGACTTTGATAACATAATTAGCCAACACATTGGCTATAAAAATGACATAACAAAATACCCATGTCCTATACATGCCATACTCAAAATAAGTCTAACTTGTTATACCAAAGAGATGTCGATAGTGTGATTTCCGAACTCCGACGTTCCACGATTCACAAATTATCCTAGCAATACTACAAGGAAAAAGGGAAAAGAGAGGGGTAAGCATAAAGCTTAGTAAGTTTGCATGGAAAGAAGTAGCAACAATAAGTTCATAATGACATCAATCCATGGCATTAGATAACCACACAAAGTCATAAGCACTTTGCCACAACTTACTCGTACTTGTTCTTATCTATTATATACCATGCCACATATCGTAAACATTCCTCATGAATTATTCACGGGTACCTGTATTCACTCAATCACATGACTTTCGTACTAATCTCATTTCTATTTCCAAGATTATCTATTTATCCCACTAAATCGCTAAGGATACTCAAAGACGCATATTCATCATCATTATCATAAACACGAAGCCAATGCCACATCCCAGATGTGGTCTTATATGGGGTCACCTCTGAGTACCGATGCCATATCCTGGATATGGTCTTATACGATTTTTAAATTAAATACCGAAGCCATATCCCCAATATGGTCTTATACAGAATCTCAATTCGGTGCCGAGGCCATGTCCCTGACATAGTCTTACACGGGACCTTATCCATCTCATGTCTCGATGGTATTATTCTCACATTTATTATAGTCCAACCGGGACTTCAACATTTCAACCTTTATCATCTTTCTCATTCAACACCAATACACAATTTTCATAGAATATCATGTATCATTATAATATCGCACATTCTCAAACATACTAGCATAAATGTTGAATTTATCATATACAAACTTACCTCGATTTCAAAATAAGCTAGATCGTCGATCTAGTCTGATACTTTGTTCTTTCCCTGGTCAAGGTAAATTCTTGGTTCTTCTTGATCTATAATAGCAAATTAGCTCATTTAACAATCACATTAATAAATGCGTTTCAATAACCATGCTTTGGCAAAATTACTATTTTGCCCTTAGACTTTTGCAAAATGACCTTTTACCCTTAGGCTCGGAAATCAATTCTAATCAAATTTCTACCTTTATCGAGCCTAGGTGAATATTTGTTTCTCTTATTGATACCATCAAAACTCAACATTTTACACATTTACTACATATTTTATAACCTTTACAAAAAGGTCCTTTTAGGTGTTTTCATGATAACACCTTTCACAAAAGTTGTTTACCTAACAACTAAGACTCATTTTCTTCCATAAAAATGTAGCAAACTACTTAAAAGCTCTCATGGAAAAACTCTAAACTCTTCACCATCTTACAAAATAGCCCCCTCTTTAAAAAGCTTAAGCCTTAGGGGTTCCAAAAGTACCATTTTTATCAAGAAAGGATCACTAGAACACTTACTTGCAAGGAGAGAAGCTTGCTAAAATTTTGAGCTCTCAAACCCCTTAGTATGCTGTAAATTTTTGGTGGTGTAGGAGAGGAGAAAAGATGATATCTTTTCTTTCTTTATTTTTCTCTTATTTTATTCATTAATCACCTAACACCACCAAAACTTTGACTAAATAAATCCTCTTGTCCCTCCTATGGCCGGGGTGTGTGAAGTCTGCACTTGATTTTCGAAAATTCAGAATGCCACACGGCCTAACACATGGGCGTGTATCTCAACTGTGTGAAGGACATGGCCTTGGACACGGGTGTGTGCCCCTGTTTTTCAAGAAATTTTCTAATGTTTTCCAAAGTTCTCGGTTTAGTCCCGGACCACTTCCAAGGTATGTATTGGGCCTCGTAGAACCTATTTAGGGACTCAAAGATAAAAATTTGAAAAGTTTTAATTTGGATGAAATTTTATGACTCGGTTTAATACGTTTACAAGTGTATGTGTTCCGGTAATGCCTTGTACCCTATTCCGGCGTCAGATACGGGTAAGGGGTGTTACATGTTAAATATAAGTATTTTGTTAAGTATTTTTTGATAATTTTAATGTTTAGGGACCTATTTGTTAAAATAGTAAAATTTAATGTAATTATCGTGAAATGATGGGACATATGGGTTGTTTAGAAGCCCTATAAAATTTTGCTACCATGAATTTTTTTCTAATTGTGGTTAATTTGTAAATTTCAGGATTTAGGACTAAATCGCATAAAGGTTAAAATGTAAGAGGTAATTTTGTAAATTCATAATTGATATGGGTTATAGGGTTGAATTAATTATTCTAAGTTATTTGAATGGTTTAAATTAATGAAATTTTATATCTAAATCAAGAAATGAATCAAACGTATCTAAACTGAGGAAAAGCTAAAATATCATATTAGTCATCGGCTTTATTTTTTTACAACTATTTTTGTCGAGGTAAGTTTGTATTATTATTATTCCTATGTTTATAATTATTTTTACTTATTAAAAATTTTATTATAATTAGATTTAATGTTATTATTTATTGATTGATTAGAAAATAATTAGTAAATGAATATATTAGGTACAAGATGTACTTTATTTAGTAGGCTTGGAGCCGGTGATTATTTAGCAGGCCTTGAGCTAGTGTCTATCTAGCAAGCTTTGAGCCGGTAACTATTTAGCATGCCTTGAGTCGGTGTTTATCTAGCAGGCTTTGAATCGATGATTATTTAGCAGGCATTGAGCTGGAGTTTATCTAGCAAGCTTTGAGCCAGTGATTATTTAGCAGGCTTTGAGCCGGTGATTATTTAGCAGGTACTATGTACTAGTGATATAGACCATAACAATGGCTTGAGATCATGCATGTGTTGCGGATACTTTGAAGCTTGTGTGAGCAGCATTATAAGTCAGTTAAAGTTCTAAAGTTAACTCGAATAAGTATTATTCTTTTGACTATCTGAAATAAGATGTTATTATAACGATGATTTGGTTTATAATCGTTTATCATGTGGTATCTTAATGATATAAATTATCCAGGTTTAAATGTTTCAGAAAGTTGAAATGATGGTATATTAGTAAGAATTTTCTTTTAGTTATATGTACAAGCACACTTTGCGTGTGCATTTCCCGAGTATCCGGTGATATTCTATTTGGTTCAACGGGTAAATAAAGCTTTAAATGGTATTTGATTACATGAAATGAACCACGATTTTTGAGTAATGATATGGATTATGATGAAATGTGTAATTGGAAGGAAAAGATGGTTTATTGTATACGTATGAGTGATGAATTATGAAAGTTAAATGTTAGATATGTTTTATGCCATGCTTTGATTGGATTTGTATATGCAATGTTACACCAATTAATCTTGTGAGGTGGAGTGTATAGGAAAGGGAAGTTGGCTTATGACATAATGAAATTATGCTTGGTTGTTTAACTTAAAATGTTTGGTAAGTTTAAGTTTCCTTTATATGAGTTTACTAAGCACTAGTTACTTACATGGTTGTTTTTTTCTTTGTCTAGTAGATCATCGGAAAGCTCAATTGGTTGGAATCTCGTCAAAGCACAATCACACTATCCATCCATTATATTGGTAGTTTTTGGTTTTTCTGGTTGATGGTTATAAATGGCATGTAATAGAGTTTGAATGTTGATTGATAATTTGGCTTGTTTTGAGTTTGTGCCAAGCTTATATGTGTCTTGATGTCCTTAGTTGATGGATTGCATATGAAAGTGTAATCATATGGTATGTGACATTTATGTATGTTCATATGGAAGTAGGTATGTAGCAGCCTGAACTTGGGCCTAGTTGGAACAGTGGTTTCGGGACCACAAATTTGACGAGAAAAAAAATTATTTTTATTATATTTTTATGGTCTACGATTTTACAAAGTGATTTCGTGAAAATTTCGTTAGAAAATTTCGACATTTGGCCACTCAATTTAGTCAAAAGGACTAAATTGTAAAAAGTGCAAAAGTTGAGTTCTACATGTTAGAGGTGTCCAATTGTTATGAAATTTTAAATTTGAGGTCCTTAAATGATAATTAGACCATTGGTTAATTTTTTGGACAAAAATGGACATGAAATAGGTGAAATAGAATATTTTTAAGTTAGGGGCATTTTGGTCATTTAGTAATTAAAAACAAAATTAAAAGCCAATTTTTGTCCATCTTCAACCCCATGGCCGAATTTCACAAGGGGAAACCATGGCTAGGGTTTTTCAAGCTTCCAAGCTCGATTGTAAGTCTGTTCTAGCCCTGTTTTTAATGATTTTTACGTTTTTGAAATCCTCGTAACAAGATCTATCTATTTCTACCACTAATTTGAGATATGGTTAAAGTCTAGGGTTTTGACCCATGATGAATATGTGTGTATTTTTGTGTTTGATGGTAGAAAATGCATGTTTATGGTTAGAGAAACGACTTTTACTAAGTGATTTGATAAATCGTAAATTATACATATTCTAATCCCACATTTAGCATGCTTTTTGGATGATTTATCCTTTGAATTGTTGAATTTGATGCTCCTAATCCTTTAATTTCATGTTTTATACTTAGGGAAGCATAGGAGGATGAACAGAACGAGAAACAGGCTAAAAACGGACCAAATGGGCTAAAGTAGGAAATCAACACGGCCTGGGCCCAAGCCACACGGCCGTACCCTTTTAGCAGGCTCGACCACGACCTGGATTTGATTTACACAGGCGTGTTGCACGGACGTGTCCCTACCATGACAAAGAGGAATTCTACTCGGAAAAGGATACTTAGGGGCGAAGAAAGACATTCCAAATTCTATATAAACACCCTAAGTATGACCTAAAGAGGAGAGTCGACAGAAGCCTTCTGTCGAGGGCGTCCAGCTAGGCCAAGGAGCCGAGCCAGAGAGGTCAAAATTGTGGGCTTTACTCGAAGAAAGCCAGTTGATTCATCTCAAGAAGCCGAAATCATACTCAAGACGGAGGATCTCTCCTTCAATTCCTTCAGGGGGTTTTAGGGTTTTCTTATGTTTTGTTTTATCTTTTCTTCTGAGATGTATTCTTTTATGATTATGAACTAAACCCCTCAGATACCTGAGGGGGATGAAACCTAAGATGGATCTTGTTATTGTTTTCTGAACTATATGATAAATACTTGATTTGTTCTTAATTATGTGTTCTTAATTCTTGTTTTGATATTTCAGGATATTGATTCAAGTATTGATGTGCTTAGGTAGAGGAGGAATAGACCCTGTCTAAGAGTAGATCTAGCATAATTAAGCAGAGTTGATCGTAACCCTAGAGATAAGATGACGAAAATCTTCTGGATTAGGGTCAAACCTAATATGGGAGTCCATAGATCGAGTTAATGCAATCCTAGGGGTTTTAATTAGAAAGAGATTTCAATTAATCAACCTAGGGTTAGATGTTAGTAGCCTCGAGAGAGGTATTAATATAAATTAGGGAATCCTACAGATCAGGTCAAGTGAATAAATCGTCTAGTTCAGAGTTAAATAAGAAGTGAAGTCTAGGTGGATTCCTCATTGGGTATTGTCTTAATCAATTGGTTTTTCCCACAAGTATTTCCCCAATTCATTCTCTTCATCTTAGCGTCTTTAGCTTAGTAGTTAGTTAATTTTAGAATAAATAACAATTCCCTTAATTCTTAGGCTAAATAATAAAAAGAAATTTAGTATTAGTACTTTTGGTTCCTTTGGGTTCGATAATCTGGTCTTGACACTAAGCTATACTACTGTTTGATAGGTGCACTTGCCTCAATCGTGGTGATAGTTAGTTTCTAGGCTAGATCATTCATTATATAAATATTAAGACTATCGTTACCAACGACCAAGTTTTTGGCGCCGTTGCCGGGGAACTAAAATATTAAGAATGCTTAATTTTTATTACTTTAGCCATTTTATTTATTTACAATTTATTTTTATTTTTTATTTTATTTTAACTTTGCTAATTTTTTCTTTCTTTCTTTTGCTTCGCGGTATTTCTAGTTTATGACTAGAAGAAACCCGTCAGACCCTTGATTTTTGACAAGTGAAATAAAACATACCACTCGCAGAAACAGAAGAGATGTCATGAATAATTATCAATGGCAAGTCATGAGGACAAAGCCTAATGAAGCGTGGTGTGTTTTCAACCTTGACGCGGTCACCATGTTATCTAAACGGTAGAGCTTTTAAAAAAATTGATGGTTGGTATGGTTCTACGCAGTACATCCGTGAATCTGAAGACGCTACAAATGGAGGAAGGGTGAACAACACAAAATATCTATCCTACAACCAGTAGTACGAGAGAACGAACAAGTCAACTATATGGGTAACTATTCTAGACCTCAAAATAATCTTTATAGTAACACATATAATGCAGGTTGGAGGTACCATCCCAATTTCTCGTGAGGTGGTCAAGGACCGCAACTTCCTCCAGGTTTTCAACAACCACCTTACCAGCAGGAAAAGAAGCCGAACCTTGAGGAAATGCTAATGAAATTTATCTCGGTGTCAAAAACACGCTTCCAAAACACTGAAACAGCGCTTAAAAATCAGTAAGCATCGATTCATGGGATCGAGAATCAAATAGGTCAGCTTGCTAAGCTTATCTCAGAAAGACCACAAGGTATCTTGTCTAGCAACACCGAAACTAACCCAAGAGATCAACCTCAAACAATAACTGCTCACGATAGTGAAGGGTTAGATGAACCAAAATTGAAACAAGAGAATATGGTAGAGGAAGGTAAGGTTGAGGTAAGCCATGATAAACCAAACCCGGTAATTACAGATGTAACACCCTGGTTTAGGGGTTATGCGCTTGGAGCATAACTCGAGCAGTTAGTAGGCTTATGGTCATGTTGGAGGAATTTTTAGGGGTTTGGAGAACCCTAGAAGGCAAGGAATGCCTTAGAAAATTTTTGGATTTTTAAGTAATAAGGGGGAGCTTGGCTTTGGGAGGCCTTAAAAGAATTAATTGGGCGTTTAAGGCACGTGAGAGGCTTTGGCAAAGTGGCTCTCATGCGCTACTTAGGCGCTGGAGGAGAGCAAGGGCGCAGGTTCGAGCGCCTGGAGCTGCAGGTTGGCGTTTTATTTTTGTGCGGTTATGGGCTTGAGTTAAGAAGGGTTTATAAATAAACGTTGGGGGTTTCTAGCATAAAAACCAAAGTGGCCGAGTGGCCTGGGCGTTGGGGGCAAGGTGTGCGGCAGTTGGTCCCAGGTTAGAACCTGGAGAATGGCAATGGAGTTTTAGTTTTTTTTTGTTATTTTGGGCAGCAATTTGAAGGTGTTGGACGGCTAGAAGACTCTTATTTAGATGTGGACAATGTGTTTTTTTTATTTATTTATTTTTATTTATCTATTATTAGTTAGATTAAGTGAGGATAATTATTATTTATTTGGTTTTTTTTAGGTGATAAGTGGGATAATAGTGGAGCAATTCAAGTTGTTTTTGAATTGAACTAATTCAAATGGAATTGAATTAGTGGCTAGGAAGGTGTTGGCCAAATCTTGGAGTCTTCAAGGGGGGTTGGCCGAATGCTATAAATAGGGAGGGTAGAGTGCTAATTATTCATCAAGTCTTTTGCCTCTCCTTCTTGGTGTGCCGAAATTCCCTTCCCCTATTTAGTGTCATCTTGGCCGAATAGTAGAGTGGTGCTGATCTCCCTTGGTGTCCTAGTGTGGTTGGCCGAATCTTAAGCAAGAGTGGTAAGTATGTTCTGCCCTTAGTAATCGATTTATGAATTCCTTGTTGTAGTGGCCAAAACCGAATGGTTGGCCTCAGTTTTGGCATGGCCGATTGTCATAGTGCCATTAAGTATATTCTCTTGTGTGTAGCCGAAAGAAGGAAGCATTGAGGAAGTCTCTTGGATTCGATCATCTAAGGGGCATATCGACAAGAGCAAGGGAAGCCTTCGGGATCTCGGGATTATTTCGGTAAGGATAGTAGTAAGTGACTTAGAATTAGTTGATTATGACTTCGTTGATTAATCGTGTGGTTACGATTAAGTGACTTTCGATGGAGGCCAATACCAGTCAAGGTGGGCAAGGGAAAGCTCCCATCCCAAAGTTTAAGAAAAGAGCCGTCTCTGCAGTACGTGATTGGCCACCGGGGTGTGGACGTGCAACAGAGAACGTTAGGCAAAAAGCCGTAGTTTCGCTAGACGATAGCATCGAGGATCGAGAGTCTAGAACTCCTAGTAATAAGGTGTGTAACTAACCCACTGTTTCCGGGTTTTAGGTGTTATATGTTTTACTAACAAGTGCAGTAATAAGTGTGTCATATATACCCCTAAAGGGTATAGCGATGACCAGGTTAGTATCGGATCTAATGCAGTGTGATTATTTGTTTATGAGTATGTTTATGGACATTAATAAGCATGTGCATGCATGATCACGATTATATTTTATGTGGCATGTGCATGGGTGGGTTTATGAAAAGAAGGTACGGGTGTACTCGAGTGACGTGGTTGATGTCGACTTTGTGCTACATCGTGGATTGGCGCCGATCGAGGTTGCGTTGTGGATCTTTGCGATTTAGTTCGGCGTGGTTACCTTGATTGATATGGGCTTTATGCCATATCGTGGCTTGATGGATTGTTGTGTGCTCCATCGTGGTTTGATGTTAGCTATACGCTACATCGTGGATGGCATTGGTTGCCTTTTTGGAGGAAAAGGAGAGGGTGACTCGATAGTCCCCTGGTGTGTGTGGTAGGTTGGATAAGGGGTGTGTAGCGGATGGACCCTAGGTTTGGGTTGGGAATCATGTTGCATTATTTTTTTGTAATATATGAAATGGGCCAAGCCCAATATGACATGTGGATAGGTATGTTTTGGGAACATACGTGGAAATGGGCCAAGCCCAGTTGATATGTGGTTTATTGAGAAATGGGCCTAGCCCAGTATTTGAGTATGATTTGAATGTGGGCCAAGCCCAGATTGTGGTAATTGTTAAAATGAATATATATATTACTTGTTGCATTTGATAATTGGGATATTATATGGCTAGCATGTGGGTGGATTTCAGTGGTTAACTTACGCACTGAGTCTGTATGACTCACCCAATTATTTTCAAACATCGCAGGAGACATGTTGATCGGACCGGGTTGGAGTGGATACAAGGTGGCCCATGTAGAAGGAGATTTTCATACAGAAGATGTTTTACTCTATTTAAGTATTTTATATTATCAGTATTTTGGAATTTTATTTGTGTAATAAGGGCCTCTTGATTTAAAGTACTCTATTTATTAATGTTGAAGTTTACACTACACTTAGAAATATTTTCGCAAAAGATTCATATTATAGCAACTTATAATAATGTTTTAATTCGGAAGTTTTCAACAAGCTTATATTATTTATTAAATTTTAAATGGACACGATTTTCAGAGATAATAAATTTTCAAGTTTAATTCTAAAGTCAAAGATTTCCAACCGTCCTTCCCAGTGACATAACCAGATTCGGTCGTAGTGAATGGGCCGGGTTTGGGGGTGTTACAACAGAGTACCAACCTCGTGTGCCATACCCCAATGCGATGAAGAAAGACCAGATAGATGAACAATTCGGTAAATTTCTTAAACTTCCAAAGAAATTACATATTAACCTGTCATTTCTTGAAGCTCTTTCGTAGATGCCAGATTCAAGGAAATTTTCAAAAGAGTTTTTGAAAAACAAATGGAAGTTAGACGATACGTTGCATTTGGAGCTAAACGCAGTGTGCCCAGTAATTCTACGAAATAAACTACCACGTGAGCTCACATTTCGTGTAAGTGACGAAATGATCACTCTTCAGGTTCTTGACACGGCTAGGACATCGGGTATTAAAGGTGGAACCAATCACTTCAAAATTGGGGACCAGGTATTGTCAAATACAACCGACCCTCGATAGCCGCTTCAGAGCTTAATACAAACGGTGTGACTCCTTTTACGATACTTAAGGTCTTTCCATACGGAACGGTCGAGGTAACTCATTCTAATTTCGGCACTTTTAAGGTAAATATTACCCGACTCAAATCATATGTTGATAGAATTGATAGTAAGAAAAAGGAGTTTCGACTCCGTGAACCACCATGGCCATACGAATAACAGGTAAGTCTAGCTCAAGACTTTAAACGAGCACTTCTCGAGAGGCAACCCGAGCACTAACCCCATTAATTTTCATATTTTCGATTTTTAGCACCTAACTAAAAACTAACCAAGTTTTTAGGCGCAGGTTTCCCTACCCACACGGCCTTGCACACGGGCATGGCCGTGGCCGTGTGGAAACAGGGCAAAACTTTTCCCAAAAACACGGGCTGCGATAAAACACCACGGCCATGTGATTCGGCCGTGGTCGAAATTGAGAAATCTACACGGGCGTGCGACACGCCCGTGGGACCTTTGAGTCCATTTATTCTTTTTCCTTTTTCTCTTATTTTAATTTTTTTTAATTTCTTTTCTTTTATCTTTCTCTTCTTTGATTTATATTATTATATTTTGATTTCTTTAATATAGGTTCAAGGGGATGTTAACGAACGACCACGCCACCACCGGAGTATCCTCCCCACCTTCACCTCTCTCCAACTTTACCGTTTCTTTTCATGAACTCCATCCAAAATTCAGGAAGTTTCACTTCTCTCCCTATCTTTTGATTTTCTACTATATTGTTTTTCTCTATCTTTGTACATTGAGGGCAATGTACGTCTTAAGTGTGGGGGGTCAACTATAGTATTATTTGAAAATCCTAAATTATATCTTGTTCTTAAGTAATTTTCTCATATTACGATTAGAATGAAATTTCCTTTTGATTTGTGATTTTCATTGATATGTTTTAGATTAAGTCATAATTAATTGTGCAGTGATGATTTAAACTTTAGGAGACTAGAGAATCAAGCATGATGAGTTTATTTTCAAAATTTTGTTAGGTTGTCTACCTGAATTTAAGTATTACCTTGAAGTTTGAAATTTACAAAGTTGACATCAAAAGCCCATAATTTTTGTGAGATCTTGAGCGTTTTAGAGCATACATTCCTTTTTGTGCTCACTTTATTGATTATGAATGTGTCAACATTGATTTGTTATTCTAGAACTTGCTTCGATTATACATGTCGAGACCACACCTATGATTTGATATACAGAGATGATAAAGGCACTTAGGTTTTAACCCACTTACTCCATAAAAAGCCTACCTTCACAATTAACCCCTAGTGAACCCCTTTGATCTTAACAAACCATTTATTGACTCAACTACTAATATTAACCCAAAACCCATCTTGTATTTGTTATCACCACTTCTCTTGACTAACCCTTTTTGTCGAGATTTGATTTGAGAAGTTACCTAACTATGTTTTCCATTTCAGTTGTTAAATTCTTTATTATTATTGTATGATTTGTTTTAAAAAAAATCGAAGTATATTCATTATTAGTTCTATGATTAAGTGAGCTTATACATTTAAATTCCACATCTTGAAGTAGAAGCTCGTTATTATTAGTAATGAAGTTTTAATTGATGTAATTATTTAGGATTAGTTCATTTTTCTAGTTAGGTAAATTGTCAATTCAATCTCGATTCTAACCCTCTAATTCAGCCTTTATCCACACCTTTAGCCCAAGCCCCATTACAACCCGTTAAAGACCTTTTGATCTGTGTATCATTTCATTTTATAGTGGTGGAGATTTGATTTTCATGCAAGCCTATGGGATTAACTTTTCATGTTCGACTTTTGAGTGCTTAATTTTGAACCTTAAACACTTTGAGTGATTTGAGTGAATCTTTAGTGAGGATGTCAACTTTTGTCAATTTTGAATTAAAGGTTATTATTTAGGTAAGGGGAAACACCTGTTTTTCGTGCTATAAAACTATGACCTTGATTGTTTGAATCTTTAGGAACCTTTTTGGTTAAATTATCCATGTATGAATTATCTATGAATTATGATGAAACATTATTGATGAAGGTTATGAATTGAGGAAGTTCGTTTTAATTGTGAGTTGAGAATTTCGCTTGAGGACAAGCAAAAGCTTAAGTGTGGGGGTATTTGATAAACCGTAAATTATACATATTTTAATCCCACATTTAGCATGCTTTTTGGATGATTTATCCTTTGAATTGTGGAATTTGATGCTCCTAATCCTTTAATTTCATGTTTTATACTTAGGGAAGCATAGGAGGATGAAAAGAACGAGAAACGGGCTAAAAACGGACCAAATGGGCTAAAGTAGGAAATCAACACGGCCTGGGCCCAAGCCACACGGTCGTACCCCTTTAGCAAGCTCGACCACGGCCTGGATTCGATTCACACGGGCGTGTTGCACGGGCGTGTCCCTACCGTGACAAAGAGGAATTCTACTCGGAAAAGGATACTTAGGGGCGAAGAAAGACATTCCAAAGTCTATATAAACACCCTAAGTATGACCTAAAGAGGAGAGTCGACAGAAGCCTTCTGTCGAGGGCGTCCAGCTAGGCCAAGGAGCCGAGCCAGAGAGGTCAAAATTGTGGGCTTTACTCGAAGAAAGCCAGTTGATTCATCTCAAGAAGTCGAAATCATACTCAAGACAGATGATCTCTCCTTCAATTCCTTTAGGGGGTTTTAGGGTTTTCTTATGTTTTGTTTTATCTTTTCTTCTGAGATGTATTCTTTTATGATTATGAACTAAACCCCTCAGATACCTGAGGGGGATGAAACCTAAGACGGATCTTGTTATCATTTTCTGAACTATATGATAAATACTTGATTTGTTCTTAATTATGTGTTCTTAATTCTTGTTTTGATATTTCAGGATATTGATTCAAGTATTGATGTGCTTAGGTAGAGGAGGAATAGACCCGTTCTAAGAATAGATCTAGCATAATTAAGCGGAGTTGATTGCAACCCTAGAGATAGGATGACGAAAATCTACCGGATTAGGGTCAAACCTAATATGGGAGTCCATAGATCGAGTTAATGCAATCCTAGGGGTTTTAATTAGAAAGAGATTTCAATTAATCAACCTAGGGTTAGACGTTAGTAGCCTCAAGAGAGGTATTAATATAAATTAGGGAATCCTACGGATCAGGTCAAGTGAATAAATCGTCTGGTTCAGAGTTAAATAACAAGTGAAGTCTAGGTGGATTCCTCCTTGGGTATTGTCTTAATCAATTGGTTTTTCCCACAAGTATTTCCCCAATTCATTCTCTTCGTCTTAGTGTCTTTAGCTTAGTAGTTTGTTAATTTTAGGATAAATAACAATTCCCTTAATTCTAAGGCTAAATAATAAAAAGAAAGTCAATATTAGTACTTTTGGTTCCTTTGGGTTCGACAATCCGGTCTTGCCACTAAGCTATACTACTGTTCGATAGGTGCACTTGCCTCAATCGTGGTGATAGTTAGTTTCTAGGCTAGATCATTCATTATATAAATATTAAAACTATCGTTACCAACGACCAAGTTTTTGGCGCCGCTGCCGGGGAACTAAAATATTAAGAACGCTTAATTTTTATTACTTTAGCCATTTTATTTATTTACAATTTATTTTTATTTTTTTATTTTATTTTATTTTAACTTTGCTAATTTTTCTCTTTCTTTGCTTCTGGCAGGTATTTCTAGTTTATGACTAGAAGAAACCCGTCAGGACCCTTGATTTTTGACAAGTGAAATAAAACATACCACTCGCAGAAACCGAAGAGATGTCACTGAATAATTATCAATGGCAAGTCATGAGGACAAAGCCTAATGAAGCAGTCGGTGTTTTCAACCTTGACGCAGTCACCATGTTATCTTACCAGGTAGAGCTTTTAAAAAAAAAAATTAATGGTTGGTATGGTTCTACGCAGGTACATCCGGTAATACAGTACGCTACAAATGGAGGAAGGGTGAACAACACAAAATATCTATCCTACAACCGTAGCACAGAGAACGAACAAGTCAACTATATGGGTAACTATTCTAGACCTCAAAATAATCTTTATAGTAACACATATAATGCAGGTTGGAGGTACCATCCCAATTTCTCGTGGCGTGGTCAAGGACCGCAACTTCCTCCAGGTTTTCAACAACCACCTTACCAGCAGAAAAAGAAGCCGAACCTTGAGGAGATGCTAACGAAATTTATCTCGGTGTCAGAAACACGCTTCCTTTCTTTTTTTTCCTATAGTGTCATAGATGCTAGCTCGAGTTGGAGGTCGTCGGAGATTCTATCACACTAACAAGTTATTGATTGGTATTGTATCAACGATCTTCAAGTATTTTTAAGTCTATGGCATGTATAGGGACTTGATTATGTGTATATGTTATTATGAGTTGGCCTATGCTATTTGATGGTTATTGTTGTATAAGGCCATTTAATGTGGCCAATATTTGTTATGTTATAAGTCTATGATGATGCATTTCAAGGATGTGTATGATTGCATATGAATGGTTAAGTGTGTGTGTGTGATTACGCATGATGAATGTGGTTTGTAAATGGTATGTGGATGTCTTAGTGTGGATGTTTGAATGCTTAATAATACCATATTGTGTGATGATAAATTTGTATAAATGTATAAGTGTTTTGGGGTGGCAAAGGGCTTGGTAAATAGCATTACTTGTGGCCACATGGGCAGCCACACGGCCATGTGCCCAGGGTGTTTGAAGTCTGCACTTGATTTTCAGAAATTCGGAAGCCATACGGCCTAACACACAGGCGCGTATCTCGGCTGTGTGAAGGGCATGGCCTTGGACACGGGCGTGTGCCCCTATTTTTTAAGAAATTTTCTAATGTTTTCCAAAGTTCTCAATTTAATCCCGGACCACTTCCAAAGTATGTATTGGGCCTCGTAGGCCCTATTTAGGGACTCAAAGATAAAAATTTGAAAAGTTTTAATTTGGATGAAATTTCATGACTCGGTTTAATACATTTACAAGTGTATGTGTTCCGGTAATGCCTCGTACCCTATTCCGGTGTCAAATACGGGTAAGGGGTGTTACATTTAGTGGTATCAGAGCTATGGTTTAGTCGATTCTCGGACTAATATAGCGTGTGCAGGTGTCTAGCTATACATGCCATAAGTGAACTATGATAGTGTGATATCTCCCGACTCTGATGAAATTTGTTTTGGTTAAAGCAGGGATGCTTTCCAACCGAGCTACCATCGATAATGCTGAAAATGGGTTAAGTAAGTTCGTGTAACTTAGTGAATATATTGATTTGCCTGAATTGATTCTCTATGATTTGCGATGATATGTATGTGTTAGTGGATACAATGAATTAACCATAAGTTGAAGAATGTGGATAAAGTGTTATCGTTCTGATTGAACATTGCATTTCGATAAATCAGAGTGACTTTTTGCAGTGAATAACATGAAAATTTTGTTTTGAGATGCTGAATGTGTTACTAAGATATTTGAAAATGTTTTCATGATTAGTAGAAACCTAGAGATGTGTAATCAAAGTACATGATATTGTGTTGGTATTGAATGCTATGCTATATGCGTGTATGTATGAGAGTCAGAAATTTAAAGTCTTTACAATCTTCACCCCCTTACCGGTATAGTGTTATATGACGATGTTCACGAGATTTACATTGAATAAGCTCACAAGTAGGGAACTAAAGAGTTCAGTGGTGGAATAATTAATAATGTGATCAGAGATGGGAATGACTTAGCGAGTAGAAAACAGTTATGAGAGAGATATCAGATTATTCTAAAGATTATTTGGAATGTAGAATGCCACGATTAGAGGAGAAGTTAATCTCGGCTAATCGACTCATTCAGGTATGATGTGTAACACCCCTTACCCGTATTCTACACCAGAACCGGGCCCGAGGCATTACTGAATTAAAACCACTTGATCGCCACTTAGGCTCAACGTGACTACTCTCAAAAGCTACCACAACTACCTCATTAAGGACCTACGAGGTCTTAAACATACATACGAGAGCTCCCGAGGCTCTACCGAAACTTTATCGATCTTAAAATTTCTTTCACTCAGACAAGGGTCACACGCCCATGTGGAATGGGACACGCCCGTGCACCCTCAAGACATGCCCGTGTCTTCCACCCGTGGTCAACACTGACTAAATTCACACGGCCTGGACACGCCCGTGTTCTCCACCCGTGGTGAACACTAACCACTTTACACGACCTAGGCACACGCCCTTGTGGCTAGTCCATGGTCTATTCTGACTTGAAATGCTAACATGCAGGGGACACACGGCCAAGTCACACGCCCATGGGCTGACCGTGTGTCACACATGGCCTAGACACACCCCCGTGTGTCTACCCACATGGACAAGAACAAAGCTATTTGTCATGCCCTTCTCACCCCTCTAGCATACACAACAAGTACTCATTCAACACATCCATAACCAACTCATAATGAACATAATCTTACATGGATAAATACATCTTTTCATATAATAATGTAGCCATCAACTATGGCATTATACAAAATAGATTATCCATCTAAAGGTCAACACATCTTAGCCAAAACAACAAAATACCCTAACGTGTCTAGCCTCTATACATGCCATATACAAAACATTAAGTCTAATGTACCAGAGTGTGTTGATAGTGTGGGCGATCTTCCGATTAATCCGCGTATCACGATTCAATCCTTGTTCTCTATAAGGCAAGGGAAAAGAAATGAGTAAGCTTTAAGCTTAGTAAGTTTACACATAAACAATTTAAGCATTCTAGTATAAGCTAAACAACAATTAGCATTATACTAACATATGTAATTCACATCCACTACTATGCTTACTCTTTCTATCCCTTACCACATCTCCAACACATCATGAGTCACATACTTATAATCATTGACATGCACCCCTGCACTCAATAGCACATTTACTCAAAATACAACACATCATTATTTCTCAATAATACATCCACACAGCTAAATTACTCGGTGGTTTCGCACTTAACCTACCACAATCAGATCATAGGGTAGTATCGCACATAGCCTACCACAAAGGATAATTATAGTGATTCCGCACATAGCTCACTAAATAATATGCTTAACAATAGTATCGCATTACTGACCCATCATTGTTAAGTATCAAGGTGGTATCGCACTTAGCCCACTATCAAGCATTATCACTACACATTCACATGTCTACTTTGTAATACATTCATCCATTCACAACAACTATCTCATTCATTCCACTAGAATCGAATAGGTTCTCAATCATACTACACATTAGCTAGCATTAACAATGTATACGCATAAATGCATCGTTCATACGTAAACTTACCTCGGTACTCAAAAAGTATGGAGATGTGCAATTTAGTCCACGACCTTGCCCTTGCCTCGGTTATGATCCGGGCTTCGTCTTTCTTGATCTAAAATGATAAATCAACCCGTTCAATTCACACATTGACTAAATTGACCCTTATCTCATACTTTACCAAAATTACCATTTTGCCCTTAAACTTTTTCATATTTACACTTTTATCCCAAGGCTCGTAAAGTGATTTTCATTCAACTTTCTAGCCTTTCATGCTTAGCCGAATCATTTACTCAACTAAAGAAATCATCAATTCTCACTAAATCACTCATGTATGACCAATCTCAAGACTTTCACAAACTAGTCCCTACATGCATTTTTCATGGAATTCACTTAGCAAAAGATGTTTCTACTACATCAAGCTTTCATATTCTTCCATAAAACATCAAAATACATGCATGTCATACATGGTTACATTTTTTAACATCAATCCTAGCTCAACATATAGCTAAAAATAGCTTACTCATGTTACTAGGACTTCAAAAATACGAAGAATATTAAAAACGGGGCTTGGATGCACTTACTAGCAAGCTTGAAAAATTGAAGAACCCTAACAATGGCTCCTTCAAATTTCGGTGACTTGGAGAAGAAGATGAATGAAATTCTATCATCTTTTTCCCTTTTTAATCACTTAATTGGCAAATGACCAAAATGCCCCTTAGTCAAACTTTTCCAATACCATCCACTCATGCCCATTTTTCTCCAAAAATTAGAATTTGGGAAAATTACTATTTAAGGACCTCTAATTGATAATCCAAAGCTATTTCATACAATTAGCTTCTAGAATTTCACATTTTGCAACTTTTGAAATTTAGTCCTTTTGGACAATTCAACCGCAATTTAACAAAATTGCTTCATGAAACTTTCACACTAACATGCAAACATAGCATAAACCTCAAAACTCATACATATACCTCAGATTTGTGGTCTCGCACCACTATTCCGACTAGGCCCTAAATCGGGATGTTACATGATGTCTAAAGACTGTACTTACCGAGATTTTTTTTGAATTGATTTTTGTTAATGAATGGAATATTATGGAATTAGTGACGATAGAATTAGTCAGAAGAACGATGTTTGAATTGTAAAGATGTTTGAGTATGACAAACTCTGATTGAGTAATTTATGACTATCTCTTCTGGGTATTCTATGTATTCTTACATTCTTAGAGGTATTTGTAATTGCTCGTTTTCTGATGAAAGCATCGTTGGTCTGATTGATTTATGATCGGAATTCCTCTATCTTCTATTGGTATTCTATTCCGTTACGTCTGAGATAAAAAGTTGACGGTGAATTCATATGAAACTATTCTTCTGTTTCTTCTGGCTATTGTTCTATTTATATCTGCATGGAATATATATTATCTCTGTCACAATTGATTTCAGAATGTATGAACAGTGTTTCTCTTTCTTTTGGTTTTCTCTGATGAATTGTCAGGATCTCTATTATTTCATATGAGTAGTATTCTAGGGCATTCAGCATGGTCTTGTATCTTGGATTTCATTATCTTGGTTTTCTTATCATCCCTATTGTTTAATTGATCAAGCATGGCTTATCTTTAAAGTTGATATAGGCAAAAGTGTGGATTATGACAATTCAAGTTTAAATTGTATATTGATTTTCTTTCTTCGGGTAATTCTGATTATTATCAGTGAGTTCAAACAAGATGTCATGTTTCGTCTGAGTTAATGTAGTTAGTAAATATATGTGACTAGCATGTTGAAAGATTTTGTGTGAATATTGACTTACCTTTGGGTAAAGCAGAAATACTTGCAGATACTTGAATGAAAAATCTTTGCTTATTTTGTGAGTGTGGTTTCAAGATTTACCTTATTGATGGTGTCCAGATTCTAGCTAAACTGAAAGCTAAAACAATGTTGCCATTATAAATCAGAAGAGCTCAGAAATGGGTTGGTAAGTGATAAGTTAAATGAATACAGTATTAACCGACTTTTGATTCTGAATTTATAAGATCAGGTCTGATTACTGATATTAATATTCCGAGATAGAATTCATGTACTGAGGAACTCAAGGCTTATGCAGAGAGTTTCCGTTCAGAGCTCACCGTAATATCTTGTCTGTTCATCCAAAGAGAAATAGAAAGTACAGTGATTTGAAGTAAATGTTCTGATATACGGATATGAAACCGATATTTTTGATTTTTGTGTTCAAATGTCATTTTTGTCGTCAGAGTAAGGCCGAATATCAAATGCAATCAGGACTACTATGGTCCACGAGGATACTGGTGTAATGTTGGGAAAAAAGATACCATGGATTTTGTATCGGGATGTCTCTTATCCCCGGAAAAAAAGAGATGCTACTTGAATTATGATTGATTGATGATAAAAATCTGTAAAACTATTTGGAAATCCGAGGGTTATATCATCGGCTATGGAAAAAGCTACAGGAAATTCTGAGCACGAGGTTGAATTGAATTGTGATTTTGATAAAAAGGTAGAAGCAATTTGTAAAAGTTGAAAACAGTTTCAGATCGACGTAAAAAGCTATACAGAAGCAAAACCTAAATATATTGGATTCCAGATCGATGATAGAGTGTTTCTGAAAGGATGGCCCTTGAAGAGGATTATTCGGTAACGTGTTGGAAACTTTGAGAAAAGATGCTAAACCTCATTCTGGTAAGATTTTCGAGGACGAAAATCTCTAAAGGGGGGAGAATTGTAACAGCCTGAACTTGGGCCTAGTTGGAACAGTGGTTTCGGGACCACAAATTCGACGAGGAAAAATTTATTTTTATTATATTTTTATGGTCTACGATTTTACAAAGTGACTTCATGAAAATTTCGTTAGAAAATTTCAACGTTTGGGCACTCAATTTAGTCAAAAGGACTAAATTGTAAAAAGTGCAAAAGTTGAGTTCTACATGTTAGAGGTGTCCAATTGTTATGAAATTTTAAATTTTAGGTACTTAAATGATAATTAGACCATTGGTTAATTTGTTGGACAAAAATGGACATGAAATAGGTGAAATAAAATATTTTTAAGTTAGGGGCATTTTGGTCATTTAGTAATTAAAATGAATTAAAAACAAAATTAAAAGCCAATTTTTGTCCATCTTCAACCCCATGGCCGAATTTCACAAGGGGAAACCATGGCTAGGGTTTTTCAAGCTTCCAAGCTTGATTGTAAGTCCGTTCTAGCCCCGTTTTTAATGATTTTTACGTTTTTGAAATCCTCGTAACAAGATCTATCTATTTCTACCACTAATTTGAGATATGGTTAAAGTCTAGGGTTTTGACCCATGATGAATATGTGTGTATTTTTGTGTTTAATGGTAGAAAATGCATGTTTATGGTTAGAGAAATGACTTTTACTAAGTGATTTTCGATAAAAATGCCTAAAAGGACTAATTTGTAAAAGTTATGAAATTTGTCATAAAATTGTGAATAAGTGAAAATTGTGGGCTGATATTATGAAAATTGTTCGGCTAGGCTTAAAATACAAGTAAATTGAATAAAAATCATTTTACGAGCCTAGGGGCAAAAGTGTAAATATGACAAAGTTCAGGGGCAAGTATGTAAATTTTTCCAAAATGTGAATTTAGGCTAATTTGAGCAGTAGGATGAATAAATGAGTTAAATGTGTTGTTATAGATCAAGGAAAACGAGATTCGGACTTAGAACGGGGGAAAAACAAAGAATATGACGAATAAGTCATTTTCACCGATTGTGCTACCGAGGTAAGTTTGTATGTAAATAATACATCGTTTTTATTTATGTTTTAATATTTTGTTATATTCTATGAGATATGGTTGAATATGGAGTAATTATTTGATGTAAATTATGAATTGTGATTGATTATGGATGAATTGGTAAAATGTTGAAAAGTGAGAATTCTCAGTTGAACCTTCGGAATAGAAAAGATACGAATGAGGTAGCTAGGTCACATGTTTGGTACTAAGTGTAGGCCACTATGTGTACAATAGAGCTACGAGATGGTTTTAGGTCACGTGTGTAGTACTAAGTGCAGGCTACTACGTGTACCAGACGGATAGGTCGCATGTGTAGTACTAAGTGCAGGCTACTATGTGTACCCGATAGCTTCGATCACATGTGTGGTACTAAGTGCAGGCCACTATGTGTAAGTGATGGTTTTGGCCACATGTGTAGTACTAAGTGCAGGCTACTATGTGCACCAGATAGCTTCGGCTTCAAGGGTGGTACTATGTGCAGGCCACCGTGTATCTGTTATTATTCCGATGAGTTCAATGGGAAATTGACTAAGTGAAAATACATGTGATCATGTAACGACTAAGTGCAATTGAATATGACTATGTGATGAATAAGTGCAGGTATAAGTGTGAAAATTTATGAACAATGTGCTCGATATTTGATCGAACCTTCGGTAAGATGAAATGGAGTAAGTGAAATTATGAAAGAGTAAATTTAGCAACAAAACAGTTTTAGACAGTAGCAGTTGTGTGACTTTGAAAAATCACCAAAAATGGTGGAAATAAAATTCGAGGTTGAATAGGATAAGAAATTAAATCTGAATGAGTCTATTTTCACATAAAAGAAACGGTGTAAACAAAAGAATTTCATATTCTGAGATATTTGAATGTTTTTGAGACAGGGTCAGAATGATTTCAGAATCCCCTGTTCCGACTTTGGAAAATCACTAAAAATTGTATAAAAATAATTATGGTTTATAATTTATATTCTTAAATTTCTTAATGAGTCTACCTTTAATAGAAACAAATGGGAACATCATCAAAATCTCGTACGAAGAGATAATTTATTTTTAGTGTAAAAAGGTCGAAACTGTCAGACAGCAGAACAGGGGAGACTTTAAAGAATAAACTGTACTTATTGGCTAAACCAAAAATTCTAAAATTTTATGGTAAGAATATATGTGAGTCTAGTTTTAGGTAAAATTTTCGGATCTTAATTTGGAGTTCCGTAACTCAAGATATAAATAATTTAGTGACTGACTCGAGTAGACAGCTTGAGATGAACATGAGTAAATAGTGGAACTATGTGCAATTATGATTGTATTATCTTGAGAACATATTGTGAAGACTTACAAAAGCATGTTAATAAATTACTTATTATTTACATACCTACTTACTAAGCTATAATGCTTACCCCCTTCCTTTCTTTTTTTTCCTATAGTGTCACAGATGCTAGCTCGAGTTGGAGGTCGTCGGAGATTCTATCACACTAACAAGTTATTGATTGGTATTGTATCAACGATCTTCAAGTATTTTTAAGTCTATGGCATGTATAGGGACTTGATTATGTGTATATGTTATAATGAGTTGGCCTATGCTATTTGATGGTTATTGTTGTATAAGGCCATTTAATGTGGCCAATATTTGTTATGTTATAAGTCTATGATGATGCATTTCAAGGATGTGTATGATTGCATGTGAATGGTTAAGTGTGTGTGTGTGATTACGCATGATGAATGTGGTTTGTAAATGGTATGTGGATGTCTTAGTGTGGATGTTTGAATGCTTAATAATACCATGTTGTGTGATGATAAATTTGTATAAATTTATAAGTGTTTTGGGGTGGCAAAGGGCTTGGTAAATAGCCTTACTTGTGGCCACACGGGCAGCCACACGGCCATGTGCCCAGGGTGTGTGAAGTCTGCACTTGATTTTCAGAAATTCGGAAGCGCGTGTATATCGGCTGTGTGAAGGACATGGCCTTGGACACGGGCGTGTGCCCCTATTTTTCAAGAAATTTTCTAATGTTTTCCAAAGTTCTCAGTTTAATCCCGAACCACTTCCAAAGTATGTATTGGGCATCGTAGGCCCTATTTAGGGACTCAAAGATAAAAATTTGAAAAGTTTTAATTTGGATAAAATTTCATGACTCGATTTAATACGTTTACAAGTGTATGTGTTCCGGTAATGCCTCGTACCCTATTCCGGCGTCGAATACGGGTAAGGGGTGTTACAAGGTAAATATGGTTGAATGGTATGCTTTGAAATGGTTATTTGGTATATATGAATTATGCTTAAAGAATGAACTTGAAATGGTGAATTGAGTCAAGTTGACGTGTTGAATTGTGATGCCAATTGATGGCATATTGGTTAGGCACCTAAGTTGGTTGATTTTGGTATATTTTAAAGTGTTATGGTCTTGTGAAAATGATTGGAAATTGTATGATTTGTTGTGCAAGAAAAGGTTAATGTTTTGGCTTGTTTTAGGGGCATTTTGAGAAGCACACAGCCTCGAACACGGGCTGTCATATGGCCATGTGCCATTATTGTTTTAGGTGTAGGTTTCACAAAGTTTGAGACATGGCCTATGGCACGGTCGTGTCTCAAGTCAGTATGTAACATGGTTTGGCACACGACCTATGACACAGTCGTGTGGCCTTATTTTGAATACTCACATGTCAAGACACACGGGCTTGGACACGACCGTGTGTCCAGAATTCGAATGTTCACACGGTCTGGGCTATGTCACACGGCCGTGTAACCCCTTTTTCCAAAATTTTCTGCTTTGTTTCAAATTGATTCTGGAATGTTCCCAAACTATTTTTAGGGTCCTATAGGCTCGGTTTAAGGCTCGCAAATGTATGTTTGCATTATTTAAATTGTGTTATTGAATGTTATTAATTAAATTGCATGATTTTTTCTATTGTAAGATAAATGTTCCGATTTATACTGTATGTAACACCCCTAACCCGTAACAGTTGCCAGAATAGGTTAAGAGGCATTACCGGACTTATAACTCGGTTTAGAATAATCATTTATCAAATATCATCTCATTTCAATAAATATCATTCATTCACATTCAATATGTACTTAAAGCGAGCATACAAAGCTTAAATCATGCATTCGGAACTAAATCGGTAACATATGAAAATTTTGGAAACTTAGAAAAATTTCAACATTTCAAGTATCACACGCCCGTGTGAACAAGCCGTGTGCCTCACACGGCTAGTAGACACGTCCGTGTCTTAGACCGTGTGAAAATAGGGCATACATACTGACTTGTGTCACATGGCTGAGGACACGCCCGTGTGCCAGGCCGTGTGAAAACTGGAGAGGATACTGACTTGTGTCACACGGCTAACCACACGCCCGTGTGTCTAGCCCGTGTGCCCTTCGAAATGGCCACACACGCCCGTGTGTCAAGCCATGCCAAAACTGTAGGGTATACTGACTTATCAACATGGCCAAGTCACACGCCCGTGTGCTAGGCCGTGTGCCATTTAAGGGGGTATACTGACTTGTACCACACGGCCAATCACACGCCCGTGTGTGAGGCCGTGTGGAGCATACTGACTTCAATTCTATTTCAACACCAGAGGACACACGGCCGTGTAACATGACCATGTGTCACACACAGCTGAGACACACGCCCGTGTCCCTGCCCGTGTGGACAAAAATAGGCTATTTGTAAAACCATTTTGCCACCCTATTTTCACAAGCAAACATAAGCATAAATGGTAACATTTCATAACCCAATAAGCAACCATTCCATAACATTTCATACCTATATTATGCCAATTCAACTTAGTACTCAAATGTCTAATTAACATCAGGCATAATCCATTCATATATCAAATACATAACAAGACATCTTTTGCACATTTTCATTCCATCAATTCCTTGTCCAAAACATACCATAATTGCACACTTATACACAATCAAAACATAGTACCAAAATAAGCCAAATCACATGGCTTAACTTATACACAAAAACATACCAAATTCATGATATCAAGTAACATAACTAACATCTTTTAAACTAGTCTATACATGCCATATTTACATATATCCACAAGTTCAAAAGTACCAATCGGAAATTGGATAGTTTGATGTACAACTCCGACTTGTCCAAAACGAGCGAGCTAACGAACCTCTATAAAACATAGAAAAAGAAACAAAGTAAGCTTTATAGCTTAGTAAGCCCGTATAATTTAGAATTAAACTTACCAATTCAGTACAAATAATATAAGGTAAACTCCATAAAATTTCCAAATGCCTAACACAAGCATTCATCCATAGGTTAGTCATATTAATACATGAAATCATCTATTAATCACAATTCAATACTCCATATATATTGCATCCAACATTTCATTCTCAATCATATAATCAACAATTCATTCAGTAACAGTACTCATCCGTATAAACAAAATTTATGCCCGATGAACCTATTAGAACTCCAAAGGATACTCGAGTGATAAACATCAGTAATCCGTCAATTCATTATATTTATGCTCTTTCGAGCCATGATCGGTAAGCTCCTCCTAAGCTGATGAACAGTAAACTCTATTGAGCTGAAACGGTAAGCTCTGACGAGCTAAACAGTAAGCTTATACGAGCTGAGAACAGTAAGCTCTTACGAGCTGATATATCGGTAAGCTCTTACGAGCTGATATATCGGTAAGCTTATACAAGCTGTGGTGAGTCCGCAAAAAATGCAAGAGCTCAACCAAAATAGTAACCCTAGTGACATGTCACTCGTATCCTATGAATTCATACAATTCAAACGGGGCTCGGTAACCAATAGATTATATCAATAAAGCATTCATAGTTCAAGTATACCAATTATTCAATCACATACATTCATTTCAATAATTACAAGTATTTAAAAGTTCGATTCTAATTATACGAACTTACCTCGTATCGCTCGGATAAAAACTATCGGCTACTCGTCAATCTTTCCTTTTCCCCGATCTAAACTCGATCTCGGCTTATCTTGATCTATATATTATCAAATTCAGTACATTCAGCATTTAATCTATTCAATTTAGTCCATAATTCATATTTTAGCAAATTTACACATTTACCCCTATACTTTTCACATTTTTACAATTTAGTCCTATCACATAAAATTGCAAATTCATGCAATTTAGTACCAACCCATGCCTAGCCGAATTTCATGGGGACTCCTAGCAGCCCATATCTTCCATTATTTCACACTTTTAACAACCACATTTTACAATTTCACAATTTAATCCTTATTTTGCATTTTTGTCAAAAATCACTTTACAAAACTAGTCTAACTATCATCAAGCTTCCATAATCTATCATTAAACATCAAAGAACTCAAGTATTCAACAATGGGAACATGTTAAATCTTCAAAAATTACAAAATCTAGGGTACGGGCTAGCTAGAATACAAAGCAACGATCTCAAAAACGTAAAAAATCATTAAGAATCGAACAAAACACGTACCTAATTGCATAGATTTAACATGGCCGAATGAAGAAGAATATAAATGGCTTCTCAAGCCCTAGAATCGGTTGAAGATGGAGAAATAAAAGATGATACATGACTTTGTTTTATTTAATTTAACATTAATTACTAATTTACTTTAATAACCTTATTAATTAAACATAAAAATCATTTAAAAAATGTCCAAGAATGTCTACTTACATTATAAATGGACTAATTATAACATAAGGACTTCTATTTTAAGAAACCATAGCTATTAGGCACATTAAACTAATAGCACACAAGTTTTACACTTTACGCAATTTAGTCCTTTTTACTGAATTAAGCATTTAAACGGTAATATTTCTTTACGAAAATTTCACATAATAATTCTATCATGCTGTAAACAATTATAAAATAATAAAATAATATTTTAACCTCGGTTTTGTGTTCCCAAAACCACTATTCCGATTTGACTCAAAAACGGGCTGTTACACTATAAGTAACCCTAATATGGTGACAGAGACGGGTTAAGGGTGTTACATTAGGGTTTTATCCTAAGTTTTAAGAGTAAGTCTTCTCTAAACTTTGTTTTGTGATTGTGTTAAATATGTGTTTCTATGAACAATTAAAGAGGTAGTGTAAGCCCATCACATCTATTGGCCAAAAATTAGGCCTTGAGACTTGCATAAATTTGGTTCAAGTATTGGTTCAATCAATTTTTTAGTTTGATTCAACCGATCCATATCGATTTGTGAGTCAATCAATTTTTTGCCTCTCTTTGGATCGGTTCCCCATCCAACTGGTTAGACCAGTTGGTTCGATTTAAACAACATTGATAAAAAGGTAGCCTAAAATAAAAATAAATATGCTAATATGCTAAAAAAGCCCTTAAACTATTATACATTGTTTAAACAAGTCCTTATGCTATTTTTGTAGTTAAATAAGCTCATAACCTATAATATTTAACTACGAAAGCTCTTGATTTTAATATTAAAGTACAAATATTTTGAATTTTTAAACTATTTTGCATTTTATGGTGATCTGAATTTGATTAGAAGAGTTTATTAAATAAAAATAATAATTTTTAAAGGGAAATAAAAATTTTTTAAAATATCTTGAAAGTGTTTATATACATAACACATTTAATTATTTTTTTGAAAAACTTCATTACTGTTTTAAATTTTATGTTAATGTGAAAAGTATATAGAATTTCTATTGCATCAACTTTGAAATTAAGAAAAGAGCCTAAAATTTAAAATATTTTACTTTAATATTAAAATCAAGGGCTTTTATGTGTAAAAATAATAATATAAAGATTTATTTAACTATAAAAATACTTGGTTAAATTTTGCTATTAGTCCATATAATTTGCGAAAGTTGTGGAATTAGTCATTGTACTTTTATTTGATCCATTTTAGTTCTTATACTTTTTGAATTGGTTAGTTTTAGTCTCTATACTTTTCAAATTTTAAAATCTTAGTCCTAACCCAAATAGTAACAATTAAATCCGTTAGTTTAAATTTAGAAACTAGTCTTGTATTATGCATACAATTGTATATTTAGTCCATATTCTCTAATTTAATCATTCAAAGACCCTATACTTTTCGAATATTAAAATTTTAATCTTGATACAAATGACAGCTGCTAATCCATTAACATAATTCTTAGTGAGTAATATGTGGAAATAACAAGCTCACACAACAATAAACATATGATAATATCTTTGTAGCATCAAATTTCGGAAATAACAAAGCCTAACTTAATAAATTTAACAATTATCGTTTGTTGAAAACTGAAATTTTAAAATTTGAAAAATGCAGAGACTAAAATTGATTAAATAAAAATATAGAAATTATCTATAAGTTTCACAAACTACAATGCCTAATTGCAAAATTTAACCACAATAGTTTAAAGGCCTGTTTAAAGAAAAGCGGAGTAGTTTATGGGTTTTTTCAGTAGTATATTAGGTAATAAGAAATCAAAGCAAAGGGTTGGGTACACATGGCGTAGGAAAACAGGCATCGTTATCACTTTCAGTGCAAAGTGTCGGTGGTGTAAGGACCCCAAAAACGATACTACTACTGCACCTATTATCATATTTTACTTCATTTCATTTTCTCTCGTTGATCTAAACTCGCTGTTTCATCTTCTTGTTAATCATACCTCTTCTTTAGGTTTAAACTTATTCTTGGGCGACCCTGGTTTTTATTTTTTGAGTTTTGAATTTCCTTTTTTTGTGGGGCTTCGTATTACAGAATTTTGAAAGAGAAAAGAAGAAATGGGGATTGATTTGAGGCAAGTAGTGGCCGGTATTCTCACTCTCACTATGTTTGTGATGCTTGGTCAAATGATCAAAAGAGACCATTTTGATTCTCTTCAAGTAATTCCCCCTTCCTTTTCTTTCTTCTTTGATCTAACTCTCAAGTTTTTCATGGGATTTTTATACTAAATCCAGTCCCCAATTTCACTTCACTTTTAGTAGCTTTGTGTTTTATTTGGTGAATCTCTGATTATGTGATACTAAATCTAGAGCAAGTTGCTTCACTTTCCACATTATCTGTAATAATCACATCTTAGTTCGTTAAGATTCACTTGACATCATATCTGCTGCATCTTTAAGAAAATAACAATATATTCTGACCATGATCTTCGAAAGTGGTGTAGTTGTTTGGTTCTTTGTGTATAAGATTATTTGGGAGCCTTTTTTTTTTCTCTCAAAACTAATTGTTAATTCATGAAGTAGAAGAAGAAGAAAATATGGGCTAACTTGAAACTTCCTTTTAGTTTTTAAACAATTAAGGCTATTTTATTTTCCAGGGGAAGTATCTGGAAAACTAGACTGAACAAGGTATAGAAAACAACCCATTTAAAGTTAAATTTGGTTTAGAAGAGTAATTTCTGGATTCAAGCATAGATGAGTGAAGGATTCTGCTTCTTTCAGATTTATAATTTCAGTCCTAGGCCTTATTTCAACGTCTCAAGCCTTTATGACCAACTAGAAGAAATTGTAGATGTTTTATTTTTGTTATTGTAAATTCTATTGATGCCAGTCTTATTTACTTATAGTGATTAAATAAATGTTTGCAAGTTTTTGCTTGATTTCTTTTCAATTCCGTGTAAAGCTTTGGTGTATTTACTCTAAATTTGATTATTTTCTCTCCTTGTTACGTAGGATAAACTTCCTGGAGAAGCTCAGGATGTTCAAGTTGATAATGCCAATGTTATTGAGAAGGATGGCCTTGTAAAGCTTTCGAAGGGGAGCAAAGGGCCTTGGATGAAGGACAGTCAAGAGCTAAAACCATGTTGGAGCAGGACCACTTTTGGTTTGTTAACTTCACTTAACTCCCTGAAAAATGATCATTTGGTTTAGAAATTTGTCTATACATGTATCATTATCCCGATGTCTACATTCGTCACGACGGTAAAAAATGTAATTAAATGTTTCTCTTTAATTGATGGAGCTTTTACTTGGCTTACAGATGGGATAGAGCAGTCAAGAGGGTATGTTACTTTCTCATTGACTAATGGTCCAGAATACCATGTCTCTCAGGTATACATGGTATCTGTTTTAGTTATAAAGTTATCAAAATAAGATAGCTTTGCTGTTGCCTTTTCTTTATCTTTGTTCTCTCACAAAGAAGGAAGAACCTAAGTTTAATGTGTTTGAAAGTCCCTAATCCAATTCATTGTCTTGAATTTCACCTTTTACTATTTACCTGAAAATAACGGATAGATCAAACTGTTGTCTTGGTAAACTTAATACTTTTAAAAGGAGTAAATGAATGTTATTATTGGTACTATTTCCAATTTCCCATTACTTCTTGAGATGTTCTCTATGATAAACGAGCTTGTTATCTACTGTGTGTAAGAAAGAACTTTAGCCAAGTTGTCTTCCCAATATGAAATCAGGAATTTAGGAATCTAGAGGATAGCGCCTCAAGGAGGTGTTTTTTGAATCTTCATTTTTCTTGAATTACCCATGTCCGACACATTTTCGGACACGGATATAGGCATATATATGATCCTTCAAAGAACCTCTAAATGTATGCAAAATACTTAGAAAAAATTGATCACACATTTCGGGCACATGTATGCTAGATTCACGCGTAAGTCCAAGTAGCATAATTTGTATTGATATATGCTGCTTATTTTTCTGAAAATTCTTGTTTTGCTCTGTACCTTGATTAGATATGGAATCTTGAATATTAGGTAGATTTTTCTACAAAGAATTTAATGGCACAATGTGCTAGCAGTTTATGAACGGTAATCTATTGAAAACCATTTGCTTGTTTTCCATCTAATCTATTATTCATTCCATGGTGATTGGTGAGTGCCTCTTCAGATGGCTGATGCCGTAGTAGTAGCATGGTACCTAGCGGCAGCACTTGTACTTCCGGATATTAGAGGAAGCAGACCTGGTGACGAAAGGTTAGTGCTCTATTAATTTTGAAGATACCGTATTCTCTCCTCTCCCTCCCCATAGTAAATCTTTTATCTTGTTATTTCAATGAAGAACAAGTTTGAGTTAATCTAAGCACAAAATCTTAAATGGTTCTATGATGATTGAAAATCTTCAGAAACTTTGAAGATATTTATGATGTTGAGAGGTTCATGAAAAGCCTTGATGGGGTTGTCAAAGTAGTGAAACAACTACCCAATGAAATATCAATTCGGGATCTTGCTGCTGTGAAGGTTCCCAATAGGGTCACCGAAGATCACATTGTGGAAAATGTACAACCAATTTTTAAATCAAAGGGAAACATAAGGCTTGCTACCTACTTCCCTACTGTAAATATGAGAAAAACTACACAAAAGAGTAGTGTTGATTCAGTCTCATGTTTGGGAATGTTTGGAACTTTAGAGTTGCAACCAGAGGTCAGTGAAGTTGTTGATTCAATGATTGAAAGGCTTAGAACTTTGAGTCGCAAATCTGATGGCCTGTTTATAGCAGTGGACTTGAGGGTTGATGTATTGGAGAATAAGAATTGTCATGGTAGTGGTACTAATGTAGCAAAAAGTTGTTATAACGCACAGGAGATTGCTTTGTTTTTGAGGAAGGTCGGATTTGATACCGATACCACTATATACCTGACTCAATCAAAGTGGGATAACAGCCTTAGTGTCCTCAAGGATATCTTCCCTAAAACATACACAAAGGTGAGTAAATTCTTCTTTCCTAATAATGATTTTCTGGATTTAAATTTTTTATGTGTTTCTTGAACCATTATGTGCGATGCTTGATTTTGACAATCAACCGGCACGGGGTTTATTCAGTGGTTGACTATGGGCCAAGACATAGATCTGTCTTAGGTGCAATATCCCCGAAAAGCAATTATAAACTCAAGTAATACTGGTGGCGGGTCTTGCTTGAAAGGGATTCCCTGTCACCTAAAATTTGACTATCCAACTTGAACTCCAAAGTTTTCTTCCCAAAAAACCCTATGCATGATACATTAGTCTGCAAATTTGGTACAAATTTTAATGCTTGTTAATAACCAACGCTTACTAGCTGCTCAGTGTTGAAACTTGCTATGCCTATAAATCTGAACTTGTGCTCGGAACTATTGTAGGAAAACATTATGCCAGAGGAGAAGAAGGGGAAGTTTCTTGAATTTGAAGGTTCAGAACTGGAGAAGGTTATAGATTTCTACATATGTTCCAAGAGTGATGTTTTTGTCCCAGCCTTATCTGGCCTATTTTATGCCAATGTAGCTGGAAAAAGAATAGCTTTAGGGAAGCCTCAAATCCTCGTTCCAGCTGATATACCGGGTACATCCGCAACAGTCACGAACTACCTCTCTCCTTATGTTGCCAAGAAGAACCATTTGGCTTATTCATGCTTTTGCTAACCTTCTTTCAAGGAAATCCTTCATGAATGGTTATGGGGCCTTCCCATTTACCTCAGTCATTGAGTCATTTTGGGTGACTGGATGGACTGCTCAACTCTGGGGTTTATACTTCATCTGGGTGTGAAGTTCTCTAGTAAAAATTATCTGTTTAAGATGATTTTTTTTTCTTTAATATGTTCAGTAGAGCAGATATGTTACGGGGTTCAAGTCGTCATGTGATGCAGAACTTCATTTCTATCATTTCTTCATTGTTTTATGGATGAACATTGATTCTATAAATTTTGCAATTGTTAATTATAAAAAAGAACAGAGTTAATTTAAAACTTATGTTATTACTTTTTAAATACAAAAATTACTCTTAATTTAATTTCGTATTGTATCATTTCAAGTTGAGCATCTGGAGTTCTGATTAATTTGGGTTTGGTTGGGTCGGTTTTGGTTAAATCAAGTGTGGGTTGATAAGATTTCTCCAATTCGAATCAAAATTAATAAATCATCAATAACAACTTCATTGTTTTTCAATTTAATAAAAGTGATACAAAGCTTGTGTGCGGTGTTAACTCTTTAAGGAGTCTAATTTTGTATTTTTTATTGAAACTTCAATGCATTTTGCTTAAAAGAATTACTAGCTGCGTTGAATTTTGATGCCGGGGTTGGTCATAGCGTGGTCTTGCTATGCTTTTGAATTCAATTGATAATGCTACTGTGATTGGTTATTCTAATAACCACATTGATATGTCTAATGAGGGTGCAAATGGTTCTAAATGGAGGTTAATTGGGGTGTATGACTATCCTAAGTCTAGGGGATTTTTTGATGTCTCTTTCAACAATACATGGTTTGTCGTGGGTGAGTATAGGTGACTTGAAACCAACATTTTGTTAATAATAAATGGGGAGGAGTTATTTATCCTTCTTCATGGTTGGAAGGATTTCGTCAATGCATTGATGACTATAATCTATTAGAAATGCCTCTTTTGGGCCACTACTACACATGGGAAATGGGTAGAGGTTCAGAGTTTGTCGTCACATGGGAAATGGGTAAAGGTTCAAAGTTTGTCGTCATGGACAAGCTTGATAGAGCATTCATTATAATAAGTGCTCTCTACTATTTCCTTATCATAATTGTATAATTTGGTGGGTGCTACATGATATGAGTCAAAACTGAAATATAGAAACATAAGGGAATGGAAGAAATGGTGCATTTTGAGTCCAGATTAACGAAACGGTGCACAACAACTTTTAATGAAAATAAGGTGTTTTGGTTCAACGTCCGTACCGTTAGGTTTAACTAACTTTTAATGAAAACAAGGTGTTTTTACTTTCTTTTTTTTTTTCCTGATATATTGAGTTGTATCTTGGCTGGGAGGTTATGCAATCAGTTATCACGATTTCTATCAAGTCTCTTTCTCTCTTCTCTTCCTCGATTTTCTCGCTTCTTCTTCTGTTCTCTCCTTTCTGGTTTTGCTCTTAACAAAGGTATTGGAGCTTCAATGTTTCTCCATGGCTGAGGATGGGGTCACTACGCGTTTGCAGAAGGAAATGGGTGTGTTGCAACAGGAGATGGTGAAGATCCAAGGGGAGTTGTCTCAAATCGATGCCAAGTTAGAGGCCTGGTTACAGAGGTTCAAGTAAGACTTTAAGGGTGGGATCCGACTGGAACTTCATAGTTTATTTGAGCAATATTTTGGTCATCCTACCTCTTTCAATAATGTGGCTGCAACTCAGGCCAAGGGAAAAGGGATATTGGGAGGATCACCTCCTAGATTTCCTCCTAAGGGCCTTTTAGAAGGACCTCCACCCTATTTGGCCACTAGAATGACTAACCTGCCTTGATCCCATTTTGGAATGCTGCTAGAACGCTACTATCACCTAAACTGCCCACACTTTGATGACTCTAACTTCAGAGGTTGGTGGTCAATGCTCGAGCAGTATTTTGCAGCTGAATGGTTGTTTGATAGTGACAAGGTTCGTATTGTGATGTTGCATTTAGAGGGAAAGGTATTGGACTGGCATCACTTTTATGCCCAAAATTGGATTGGCGCGCTTCCTTAGATAAGTGAGGATCGAAATTCAGTTCCTTAATGGCCCAATAAGCTTTTTCTTTGGCTAATTCGATTGGCAAATGATAATTTTTTCCGTAAATTAACTCGTATGGAGACATACCCAACGGAGTTTTGTAAGCTATTTGATATGTCCATAATGCATCATCCAATCGTGTACTCCAATCTTTTAGACTTGGGTTCACTGTCTTCTCCAATATTTGTTTGACTTCCCGATTTGATACTTTTGCTTGCCCATTTGCTTGAGGGTGGTATGTTGTGGTGATTCGATGTTTGACACTGTATTTTGCCAAAGCTGTCTCTAAGTACTTGCTAAAAAAGTGTAATCCTTCATCGCTAGCAAGTGCTCTGAGAGGCCCAAATCAAGAAAAAAAATTATTACGTAATAATCAAACTATAGCCTTAGTGTCGTTGACCAATAACACTACTACTTCTACCAATTTAGATACATAGTCAACTGTTAAGAGAATGTACTGATTGCCAAAAGAATTGAGAAATGGTCCTATAAAATCAATGCCCCACACATCAAAAACTTCTACCTCCAAAATTCCAGTTTGCGGCATTTCATCCCTTTTTGATATGTTTCCTTGTCATTGACATCTGTCACATCGTTGAGAAAATTCGTAGGTGTCTTTGATCATTGTGGGCCAGTAAAATCCCTATTGAAGTATTTTCTATGTTATTCTCCTTCCTCCAAAATGCCCCCACATGGTGACGTATGACACCCAAGCAAGATGTCTACCATTTCTTCTTCTGCCATGCATCGTTTGATCAGTTGGTCTGTGCATTGTTGAAATGCATAAGGTTCTTCCCATATATACTTACGGGCATCATACATTATTTTTTTCTTCTTTTGTCATTGTGCATTTGCAGGGAACACTCCTCTAGCTAGATAATTGACAATGTTTGCGTACCAAGGTGTTTTGTGGGTCAGCTGGATTACTTCATGGTGGATAGCTTGAAATAACTGTTCATCAATAAATCTTTCATTAATTTATGTCTCATCTTGTTGACTAGCCTCAATCTCTAATCGTGAGAGATGATCTGCCACTTGATTCTCAATGCCTTTCCTATCAAAGATCCAAATATCAAATTCTTGAACTAGTAGCGCCCATTGCATTAGTTTGGCTTTAGTCTCTTTTTTCTTCATAACATAATTTATAGCGGAATGATTAGTGTAAACATACACTCGATTTGCCATTAAATACGGACGAAATTTTTTCACAGGCAAACACCACAGCCAACATTTCCTTTTCTATAGTTTTGTAAATACACTAAATAGGATTCAAAGTTTTATTAGCCTAATGAATCACATGAATTTTTGTTTTCTTTAATTTGTCCAGGACTACTCCAACAGCGTAATCGCTTGCGTCACACATGATAATTAAAGATTCTGACCAATCTAGACTAACAATAACCGGAGCTGAAACTAGCCTCTATTTAATTAACTCAAAAGCTTGGGCACATTCTTCGTTGAACACAAATGGTGTGTCTTTTGCAACAATTGACTCAACGTTTTTGATATCTGAGCAAAATCCTTGATGAATCGTATATAAAAATTGGCATGACCGAGAAAGTTTTGAATACTTCGAATAGTAGTGGCATGTGGTAGCTTTTCTATAACTTCGATTTTTGATTTTTTAACTTGTTATCCCTTTTTTGAGATTTTGTGTCCTAAAACAATTCACTCATTTACCATAAAATGACATTTTCCTAGTTAAGCACCAAATTCGTCTTTTCGCATCGCTCGAGAACCTGTTCTAAATTTCCCAAGCACTCTGTAAATGAATCACCATATACTAAGAAGTTATCCATAAAAATATCAAGTCGTCTTCTAACATATAAGCAAAAATTATTGTCATACACCTCATAAAAGTGGTTGGAACATTGCTAAGTCCAAACGACATTCTACGAAAGGCGTATGTTCCGAAAGGACTAGTGAATGTAGTCTTTTCCTAATCATCTGGGTGTATTGGAATCTGGTGGTAGCCTGAATATCCATCTAAGAAGCAATAATACTCTTTTCTCACCAACCTGTCTAACATCTAGTCAATAAATGGGAGCGTGAAATGATCTTTCTTAGTTACATCATTCAATTTCCTATAATCAATACAAACTCTCCATTTGGCTACCATTCATGTTAGAATGCATTCATACTTTTCATTTGTTACTTCCATTAGACCACCTTTCTTTGGAACGCATTGTGTTGAACTCACCCATTCCCTGCCAGATATTGCGTACACAATTCCCGCATCCAACCACTTTCGCAACTTTTTTTTCACTACTTCAATCATTGTTGGATTGAGTCGTCATTGTGTGTCTACCACCGGTTTCTTACCTTCTTCCAATTGGATTTTATGTTGGAAAAGAACAAGATTAATTCCTTTATGTCAGCAATTGTCCATCCGATTTCCCTTTTGTGTGCTTTTAGGACTTTCAACAGTTATTTTCATGTTCGGATGATAGATGAGCTACTATAATTACAGGTAAAATGTTGTTTTCATCGAGATACCCGTATTTCAAATGTGTTAGAAATGTTTTCAATACCAAGTTTGGTAGCTTAATGATCGATAGAACCATCTTATCAGGCGAAACACCCTCCATGTTCAATGATTCCTTGCAATGTTTCCATTAGTCTATTCGATAAATTCGTTCTAGATGATTTCTTGTAACCTCTTCTTCCATCTCTTCCTCCATCTTATCTTCCAGATCAAATGTGTCTAAATGATCATCTATTGACTCCTTATTGCTCAATCCGACTAGTTCATTACCTAATTTGTCCTCCTCTATTTCAATACCAACTACCTCATCCACTTTCATCGACATATCTAGTAGTTCAAGCTCACAAGTCTTCCTTCAAGTATGAGCATTGCTGCTTACTTTTGTGAACAACACAATTATTTTATGAGTAGATTTAGTCCAAACACTTCCTCCTGCTATAATGTCAAATTGGTGTTGACTATCGTAATTTAAACCCCTATAAAAATGTTGTAGTTGAACTGCAAGATCGACACCTCCTCCAAGCACTTTATGAAGAATCATTTTGAACCGGTCCTACGCTTATCCTAATGTCTCTATTGGGCTTTGTTTGAACTTCAACAATTCTTCGTATGTACCCAGAATGGAAGGCATAGGTATAAGACTCCATAAAAACAACTGTACAAACTCTTCTCATGATGTTATAGTGCCCGGTGGTAATTCCAACCATTCCTCAACTCGACCTCCAAGTGCAAAAGGGATTAATAGTAATTTATCAGCTTCATCGAAAACTCACAAATACCTTACGGTACTGCAGATCTATTCAAATCTCCTCAAGAATACCACTGAATCCAAATCAATTTCGTCACTATACTGAAGATTCATTGACACCCAAGTTAACAATGCAGGATTAATCTCAAAGAGAGTCCCATGAACAACGAGTTTCGCTATACTTGGCTGAATCCAGCTCGTGTCGAATATTGTCTGTCCCAAGAGAGTTGTCATCGTTTACTCCAAATAATAAGTCCCCTAAGTTCAATAATTAAAAATCAAAGTTAAAATTAGTAATTTAAAATTAAATATGACAAACAAATAAATACACATAACTAAAATTAAATTTTGTACCTATAATTCTAAATATTCCTATTTATCCTATCAAATGCAGAAAATTAAATTCAAGTCTAATGTCGAAACCTTCTCGGCAATGACACCAACAACTTGATTGCCACCAAACGTGCGAACGTCTGGACTGAAAATATTGCAGCAAAATAGATAATTAATTAAACAACAGTGTTTGCAAGTATTCGTGTCAAATTGTAATTTAGATTAGTGTTACAACGAAACTCTAAGGCTAAATAGTACTAACTTCAAATTATATTACGAAAACCCAAATTAAAATGAATTAATTAAACTAACATAAAATTATTTAAGACTAAAAATCAACCAATTAACAACCGAAATTTAATCCAATAAAACAAGCAAGGGATTAACTCACTTCAGTGCTCCTAATTAACTTCAAAACATGGGTTTTATCGAGTTAGCTATTAATTAACCAGTTATTACCTCTCAGCCTCTAACTAATTAATTAATCGACCAATACATGTTTACCTCTCGGCCTCACTTTCTTGATCGGGATAAATTATGAATCACTCGGTAAAATTATCACTTGATCTCGTTTACCCTAAATTACTTCCTAGGGGCATCACTTCCTAGGGTTTAATCGAACATAATTTAAACCAACTAACTCAAATTTCAACCCTAATTTGTCCGTTAACTAGTCACACATCCATTCGCTAATCTATCTAAGGAAATTAGCTACTCATGGATCTAGATATAATAATCCCTAAACGTATATTTAACATACAAACAATAAATTAAATAAAAGAAATAAATAGAGAAATAAGTCCGTTCTGATATCGATTTGAGCTCAGAAGCAAAATCTCCTTTAACAGTTGCAAAAATCACTTCGATTGTAATTGGAATCAACAAAGAAAAATGAAAAACTACTATATTAAAACCTTAGTTTTTATTTTCTTTCAATTTAGACCTTCAAGTACTTTTATAGAGTTGCTCACTTGGCCAAGCCTCCTCAAATAAGACTTAACATGTCTATTTATAGAGTTTATGATCAAACCTAATTAGGGTTACTAAACAAGCCAAAAATCTGATTAAGTTACATTGTGTGGACTAAAATACCTTTAATTAAAATTTCATCTCATCGCCCGGTGTCGTGATGCCACAGGACCGGTGTCGCGACACTGTATTCATTTTCTGTGTACTTTGGATTCGAAGTTCTATGTTGCGACATCACTTCTCGATGTCGCGACGTTGCAGTCGTCTTTCATCTTTTAAGCCTGAAAACAGTGTCCTACACACTAGATAGAGCTATTAGATTATCCCTAGGCCTGTAGTGGCCCATTAGATCATTACATAACTCAAAATTGTGTAAAAACGCTTATTTTGCATAATTAAACATAAAGTAATAAAAACTGAAAATGAAATAAATACATATAAAAATACTAGAAAACAAGCTCATTAAGTGTCGGAAAAACCTTAATTTGCCGCAACGAATTGTGGCATATCACATGCTACTGATGCAATTATGGGCGAGGTATCGGTTTTCTTTTTTACGTCCTGAAGTTGACTACCCTTATATATTCCCACTCATAACAAGGTAAAATTCATTTGATAATATACCATCCATAATAAAAAAATTTAAATTTTGTATTAACATATTATTTGAATAGGTAGAACCATGGGCTGAGTTAAGTGGGACTACCGGAGGAGCTCAAAGATATACGGCTACTCTTAGATCATCGATCGGAAGCGGATGTATGTATTTTAAAAATTTCAATTATATAATATTAACGTAGTTGATTTAAAAATTAATAGTAAATATATAATTAAAATTATTGTTGTACTATAGTTTGAATGGACATCATACTCCGATCTGAGAATTCAAGCATGCATCCCGTTTGAATTCTTGGTGAATCCTAACATTTAGCACATGAAGGTGCCATTGGTAGTGTACACTACGATGGAGATGCACGAATCTGATAGAGTTATGCGGTAGTTTGGGTTTAGGTAAATGATTCCGTTATCACCCCAAGAAATTGAAGATCTGTACAATATCGACTTGCGGGGTGAACCGATGAAAACTGGATTACATTGCACACGCAATATATCAACATTTAGAACCATAGGTATGACTTTATACCTAATCGCGAACCCATTATTGCTTGGGAATTAGCCTGCGACCCGAAGTACATGTCATGGTTTAGACATCATGACAAGTCATATCTATTATCAGAGCAGGCGAGGGGTAGACAACGTCATACAAGGAGGTCTCGACAAGTGCCTAGGAATCCAAAGTTTGGAGTAGCTACCAAGGCGGGTCCATCATCGACACCAACACAAGAAGAGGCATCGATGGCCACAGCACCCCCGGTCAGTATAACTCGACATATTCTGGTACTTTCACTAATCCCGTCATTTTTACACAAACACCACATCTTGCACCATATCTCTCTATTTCAACACCATCTCTAGTTTTTTTTTTTTTTTACACCATCACCTCATTCCCCACCATATTACACGACAATTTTGACGATGACATATACACCGACTATGTTTACGACACTGACAAGAAGTCCATATTTTCTACCATCGGTGTATGGGACACAATATACTTAGATGCCACTAGTGTCGCAAACACCTCCAGAATCATTGTTCTACCAAGGTGGATCATCTTCAAAACCAGTGTCGCAACCACCTGTTTGTAGAATAAAGGAGACATGATGGCGACCGAGGAGCACACCGTAATCAACCACGGATGAAGGCGAAGAAGGGGAGGGGTCGGAACCATAACATGTACCCGAGGGTGGAAGTGACAATGAAGACGAAGAAGAGGAGTCGGAACCACAACTTGAATGAATAAGAAATCTGTCTCGGAACTGATGACCACCTTGTTGTGGCACACATTCTGCTCGACGACACATGATTTTTTTTTTTTGTACTTGTCAAGTAAATCTTAATTTTTAGCTAAGTTTTAGTCGATAAGATTGTACGGATATTGGATATGAAATGTTTTTAAATAAATATTATTTTTGAATCGAAACTGGTTGTCGTTGTCATTTTATATTGTTAAGCCAAGTTTTATTCGGTCATTTTATATAGATATTACAAATTTGTACAAGGATCCAGTTTTCACGAGAAAAATGGAACAAAGTTGCATATTATATTGTTCTCTATAGTATAATAAACCGATATTTACAAATTAAAAAAAATGAGAATGAATGAAAAAAATCAACAAATAGTGGTTGAAAAATTAATAAATTGGTTAATGAGGTCTTGTCCTCATAGTATCCTCCAAGTGTGGACATGTCGGCCTTGTATGCCTTGGGTTTCTACATTAACCGCATAACCTTTGTTGGTTTGTCCTCTCCCGAATATCCATGTTGTTGCGTATCCGAGTAGAATTCGATCAACCTTTTGGTTTGTGACACAATGAACTATTCGATACCAACTTGAATGGAGCATTCGATACCACCGGCCACATACTTTCATCTGGGATCGGTGGGAATTAATATTTCCACACATTATATATGTGTTGTAGTTTGTACAATTCGTCCACAAAGCTCATATGATCCAAACGTACTGAGGAACATGTTGCAATTGCATGAGCGCATGGAAAACGAAGCGCGTTAAATCTCCCACAGTCGTAGGTTCGTCGTCTCAGATTTACACGATACGCTCCCCTGGCAATAACTTGGTTGGGCCTGCCGAACTCCGTAACCCAAAATGATAGGTTTTCGCGCGAGTGACATATTGAATGCATACAGTTCACTCATTTTATAGCCTCTCTAATTTCTTTCATAATGTCCTTGCACCAAACGTGACCGTCCTTCATCTGTCCACCATATTTTTCTGCTCGCTTTGGAAATAGTGTTGCCAACGCGGAAATATTCAACACGGAATTGATGCATTCCGTCAAGTTTGTCATCACGTGTCTATATTGTACACCATCGTCATACGATTTTATCCACTAGTCGAAGTGTATGTTAGCAAGGTATCTCGCATCGCGATTGTTAATGACCCGTAATTTTTTAACATTTCATGGAAACGGTGTTTGACGAGCTTGTACCCTGTTGAAGAAAGTAAATAGTTTATCCATTAATCCCAAAATCTGGCAAAAAGTTAAATATCAGATAGTTGAAATAGTGGCGAATACATACTCATGTTAATCACTTGTGTGTTCTGAGTTTTAGACTCATGTTGTTAGTGGTAGTTTGCTACCACATGTCTTAGACAATACCTATGGTGTGTGCGGTCTCAAAAGCTTCTTTTCCATTCAATTGCAATCAATATTTAAGGTCCCCTGTCAGAGATGACGTATATATCAGTTGGGGGACAACATGCCTCCTTAACCTAGATAGGAAAAAATCTCAATCATCTGCCTTTTCTCTTGGCGTTATTGCAAAGGCTATTGGTAGGATTTTTTTTATTACCATTTTGTGCCACAACCAACAACAAACGATGTTGAAATCTCCTGTACATAAAGGTGTTGTCGATTTGTACCAATGACCTACAGTATCAGTATGCTTCTCGACATTGGTCGAAAGTCCAGAATAAACGATGGAACACCCGAAATCCATGGACCATACGATCGTTGTAGTATGCAGGCTCCGTTTGCAGATCGATTAAGCAACCTGGTACATATTGATCCAGTACCTGACACCACTATCACAAATCATTGTACGACGTGTCTCACCCATTATGCATATTCTCCAAGGCCTTTTGCTTTGCGATCCACACCTTGCGGTATGACTACGCGTATTTATATTGGCTAAGGATATTTGTAATTATAACCGGCACAAAAATCTTGAGGCTCGATTTCACCATAAGTAATATTGTGCTTGCGATCATCTCCAAATCCAACTTCAGATGATCTTGTCTAATACTTGCAACAACACGAGTATTTCAAAATTAGGAATTCAATACCACAAATATCAAGCAGTCTTGATGCAGTACTCGTGACAACCCATGTATACGAAGCAGTATATTTCTTGATGGTCCACAACCCCGTCTTTTTCTTCACAAAAGCCATAATTTTCCATGGACATCTACTGTCTCGCATTGCACATTTTGTCTCAAATTTTTTCGATCGGGATTTAACAACATAGAAATTTACCTCGTTATTTATGTTGTATCGCTTTACTGCTATGACAAAAGCATCTTTAGAGGAAAACTCATTCTCCGCTTCTAAATCACCAACATCCAATGAAGAACTCGTATGACCCGGTCTTCAGTGTAGGAGTTTTAAAAACTCCAACATGCCTTCTACTAAGAGGTCCGCATTATGCATATGGGTCGGATGTGAGTATGCCCTGAACTGTAGATCTTCGGCATCTTCGTTCGAACCTTCACCATCTGAACCTCCATTTTCTGGTTCAGTTGGAACCAACTCTAGTTCAAAACATAATGCAATTTCTGAACCATTCGACTCGAACGCCTGGATTGGATTGTCATCGAATTCAGTGCCCTCTTCAATCTTAACTCCTTAGCATATCCAAGGCTGGATGTCCCCTCACTAGTGGAGGTTGTAGAGAGCTTGTATAATTGTCGGTACAACCAAAACATCGATGGAAATCTGATCATCCCTTCTTGTATAATTGTCGGTACAACCAAAACATCGATGGAAATCTGAACCTTATAAGTGTTCCCAACATAAAACATTAACCTCCCAATGTTGAAATCAAAACCACTAAGTATCATGTCGAGGTGTCGAATTCTCGATTACGCCAAACCTCGACTGTTGGACATTCTGCCTGCTGCAGTTGAAATCTAGTGCTGAAACCGATGAGTGTCTTCCCATTGATGATTCTCACATATCATAATGGGAATTTTCTAACAAAATCGTGAATCTATTGCACAACCGTGTCGTTGGACTCTCAGCTTCCTCTTCCGTTCCAGCCTCTTAAACTGGAAAAGATGTCGACCTCCAACCACTTTCATTTGTGTTTGAAACTCTGCATATAACTCGAATATTGGTGATCCAGTAGCAATATGCATCTGGACCATTGCCTCCATCCTCCTTGCGCCTCTGAGATCGAAAGTGTCATATTTGATGGGGTCGATTGAAACTAAAAATCGATATTTCAATGACGATACTCTCATCTAGGTGGATCCAATGATTTTCCGCCTAATTCTTGTACGGAGCTCCGACAATTGTATATTCGAGTTGAAAGTCAACCGCACTGTGCTCTCCGATGAAAAAACGACCCTAATATCGGTGTCACAAATTTCATCGTCGTAATAAACAACATTAACTCATCCACTTATTTCAATGAAATAACCTATTTCACATGTTGGAAACAAAAACATTTTGTAAAAAAAATAAAGTTATAATTGTATATGAACAACAAAAATCAAACCTTACATGATGTAATTACGTGTTTGCTCGAAATTATGCCTTACAAAAGATCGCTGAAAACACCCTGGAAAGAGTGAAAAAACATACAGCTGAACGTGCTTTGCTGACTTAGCAAGAAAACGCATCCAACTAGAAGCGTTTTCCTACCAAATCCGCTGAAAACGCATCCAATTAAACGCGTTTTCCTACCAAATCCGCTGAAAACGCATCCAATTAAACGCGTTTCCCTTCTCTCTCTACAATCAGCCTAATCCAACAAATTTAAAAAATCCGACCTAATTTGATACTTTTTGTAAAAAATAGACATTTTTGAGTAATTCACCACATATATGGTTGCTCCTTTCATCTTTTAAATAAAATACAAAACCCTAGATGTTTTAAATCATGTAGGATTCCTTCATATCACTCTGCAGAATACTAGCTAACAATTTTCGGGCCATGATCTTGTGATGAATTCAGCTTTCTAAGAATTGCACTTCCTTTTCAAACTCAAACATCACTATTCACAGGTTACAATCTGTAATCATAAATATAACAATAATCCTGTAATTATCGCTATAGTTTGAATGACAAAGTGACATCTTAATTGCAATTTTTTACGTCCATTAGATATGTAAAAATTCACGGTGGAAAAAACACCCGTACAAAATCTGGGATCATGATGGTAGATCTATGGGGTTGTGGGCTTCAATATCAACATGCCGAATGCCGGGAACAAGTTCTTGGATCTCCTTTTCGAGTCGATCAACTTCACTTCCTAAAGCTGTGACTACTTCCTCACCTGCAAAAGGAACTCTTTTGTCATACACATTACAACTCAATGTATTACAGTTACTAGTTCATCTACTTGCATACCATAATTGGACATGATCTTTAGCAATGCGGAATCATCTTTCTCCTTCGCAGATTCTCGAAACTGTGTACAACCAAAATCCGGTTAGTCAACATGGGCATAAAGCATAAGAAAATACCAGGACAAGAAATTCACGAGTAGATAATTTAAAGGCTCCAGGCGTCCTAGTTTAGTGCACTTCCCTGACATTACCATTGTTTTTAAAACAAGACCGAAGATCGATAAAGTAGGATGCTGGTTCTTAATAACAAATAATGCATGCACAAGGCAAAAGTGGAGTGGTGTTGATAAGACATTAAAACTTCAAACCATTGAACAAAATAGTTATTAGCATATTGACTAAAACGATAATTATGAAAATTATGTTATTATTTAAGTCAGATATCTTCACAAGGAATACTCGATTTCTCGAGTATATATAACTGCTTGTATCAAGGAAAATGTTCATGTAGAGGACAAAAAGGCCAAATCAGTTTATTGAGCTATAATTAGGTACACATAGATAAAAGCAAAAAGCATTGAACAAGAAAATGTGTTGAAGACCAAAAAAAGAAAGACTGAAATATTAACCTGTCTCGCCCACTCTTCACGTCCTGTTCTGTTGAGATAATTTTGCACGACCACCACTCCATTGAAATCTGTAGCATACATTGCCACAAGAATACAAATAAATGCCAAAAGGTTTCAACTAGAGAAATGCCAATGATATATTTTAGTAGACCAGATCTAGCATAAACTCTGCTAGTAACCTATCTAACTGATATATTAAATGATTAGAAACCCAAAAATATGGACATCAGTACGAATTTCTAGATAATTCCAGCAATAAAAACATCATATCAATGTTCATAACACATTAGCATTATTAATGCGATACTGACAAGACAGCTAGTAAAATGCATCTCTTGCTTTCCAGTTAAAATACTAGTATTGCAGAAGATGAAGGAAATTTGCAAAAACTATTTGGAATTGAAATTAATATTAATATCAAGAAAGCTAATTGTAAAATATAATCATCAAAAAGTATAAGGCAGTGTGAGACAATCACCAATCTCTGCCTTGAATCGGAAGAACCCAGGTCCAATCACCTCACTCTTGCAATCATATAAAGCATCTACAACCTGCAGAAATTTCATGCCCCTCAAACTTTTCAAAAATGATATAAATGAAATGGATGTCAAGACAAATAATTCTAGTAGAGATATACCGGATCATTTTTCAAGAAATGGAGAACCTTCTGCATATCATGTTCATCAATTGCTCTCCCTATCAAGGCATGTCGATTGCGCTGGATGAGAAATATTGCGACCTGCATAGCTTAATATGCTTCAATAAGTTATACCACAAACCAAAAGATGCTTGAAACTATAACCTTACAATAACGCAGCCTTAAGACTTAACTCAATTCTAACTACATAATTTATCTTCACTCCCTCTTTCTCCCACTCTTTATTTCACACCCACACAATGCCTTCTCTTGAAGAGACAATCTGAACTAGCAACTCCTGAAATCATCTCCAAAGTATTGCCTAGAAGTCATAGCAGCAAACACCAACTCAGTTTTTCCACCATCCTAATGCCAAATTCCATTCATCCCCCAAACTATCATATGCCATTATGGAATTCTCTGGGGGGGGGGGGAGTTTTGAAAAAAGGAAACAAGGCAGAAGGATTGTCCTTTAGCGAACATTTAATCCCAAAGAACCAGCTAGAATTATGAAAATAAGCAATTAGCATTCTAATTTTCAAACTTGCAACAAAACCATATGTGAAAACAATATTGAGAACCTACAAGCCCAAAGCAAGGCAAAACAAACCCATACATATTAATCACCCATGAATCTTGTTTCAGCAACCTAAATTAAAACCAGGGTACTCAATAAGTCACACTTTCTCAACTTCATTTCATTATGTAAGAATTTACATAAGCAACCTAAATCATCAGAGTTGCTAAATTCATCAAAGCACACAACAGTCTAACAATATACAATGGAAGAACTTTTGCAAATATTTTAACTGATTATCCATTTCATAGAGGACTTCCCAGTCAAAGTTAATATTTTAACACGCTAATATGGCCATGCATTTTAGTCCATAGTATTAAATGTGTCATTAATCACAAATCACATCCAGCATGTCACCTTGCCAGAAAAGACTTAGTAACTTGCCTAAGGTATTGGTCTTATACTCCCTTTCATACTTCATAGCACAATGTTCAGGCACACCCTAGTTCTCCACCAATCAATTCCTAAAGACAACATAGTATGTTTTCAGTAACCCATGAAAACACACGAATGCCTAATGTCTAACTGGAAACATATCACCTCAAAATTGGTTAAAACGGCCAACAGAGCTGTGACTGTGTTCTTAATTCAAGAAATGCGAAGCTTCTGGTAGAGACAAACACTACTTATTGACTAAGAAAAACTAACAAATACCATCCAGCTTGTTCAAAGAGTTTCCTTGCCTAATATCAAGCAGTATTTACTGGTATTCAGTTAAAGATGTAAAAAATTCAGTCGTTAAAAAGTATAACAGACCATTCCAAGAAGGTTGCCAACTATAATGGAACCTATGGGATCATACATGGCATTCCCAGTTGTCTTCACTGCAACCAGTGATGCTGCAGCTATAGCCAGGCCAGTTACTGCAGCGCCATCCTGCAAATGTTGACATAATATACTGTGAAGCAACTAGAGAAACAATCTGTGGTAGCTAGGAAAAATCGCAACTATGATCATGATTCTTACAATTATTTATTTTAGAAAACATTGAACCAAGGACAAACTGTGCATAAAGGTACATTCACACATTTGATAGGTGCAGAAGTCAAAAGAAGGGAATTGAGAGAAAACACAACATAGAGGTAATGCAGTCAAGACTAAACATCATCCTTAAGGTGTGCACAAAAAGAGAATGGAGAAGAAGCCAGGAGGCACAAGAAAAGCATGTCAACAATTTAAGAAACAGATTTTCAATTTAGACATCCAGTTCAAGTATTACTTTCAGAAAAAAAAATCCAAAGCAAGCTTATTAAATATTTTAGAGGAAGGAACAACAATTCCTCAATCACTATGACAGGAGCTAATCAATTAAGCTAAGAAACCCTTAAATCAGCTTCGTGCATGAAAAATTATACCAAATGAGGGGCAATAATGAAGAGCATATGGAGATATAGACATAGATCAAGATATCTGCAACTATGAAATTCTTCCTATGAAAATGCAATTTAATTAGTCTTTTATGTAATTTTCATTCTTCTACAGTCAACTAGTTTAGCCATCTGCTACAAAATATGAACCAAGAGAAAAAGGAAATTACAAAAAGTGCTTCTCATTTAAGACTGATTGGTAACTTAACTGTCATGAAACCTACACCTAAGACTGGTAAATTCTTTTAAGTTGCTTTACTGAAGAAGCCAAGTTGTAAAGATTCTGCAGATTGTATCATATGACTAGTAAAATATTTCTTTTTCCAAAGAGGGAACACAAACTGTAAAATCAACAATAACAACAGGGAAAACTCCAATAAATTATTCAATCAACTCACCTGCACACAGAATATCAAAATTCTCCACAAATCCCACAAATACTACAGTATTTCTCAACAGTGCAAAATATGGCTGCACCAGGGAGTGTTTAACCTTGGTATGCAGATGTGCAACATAACTGAAGATTAGTACTAATGCTTCCTTTCTCTTTATTTTTATTTTTACCTTTGCAAAGGCTGAAGGGGCGGGCATGTTAAATTGAATGCTTAAATTAGCTAATGGTACATTGATCAAACTCAGGCTCTTCCCTTCACTAAATTAATAGATCTATCCATAGCTTTAACAGTTTCAAGTATAAGTACTCTACATGGCAAATAAACTAATCTAAAATATAATATCATCTCCCACCTTACTGTTATAGCAATTGAATATTTCATCCTAACTCTTTAATACGGATCCAAATTTATCAAATCCCAACATCACATTTAACAAGTTCAATTCTTTAATAACCAAAAGTGCAAATAGGTACACTGAGAATTACCTCTGTCATGACTGCAACAGATGTAGGATCATGGCCACGCCAGACATAGTCCTTCACTTTCATCCCCTCCGTTGCTGCACCTTTCTTGACAGCTTGAATGGCAACAACAAGAGAAGCACCTAAACAGAAGGTATGATAGTTTAAAGAGGGAAATCTAAGGAGGAATGGATTAAGCTGATGCACTTTCGCTATCCTACAATCATGATGCTCCAATTATACCTTCAATTATAAATGAGCCGCCTATCACCAAAGCTGCATACTCAATATTATCAGGGGGCTAAAGAAGACAGCAAGCAAAATAAGATGCCATTTGTCACAAGCTTAAGAAACAATAATGAGGAAAAGCTAAAGGAGCATAGAGTATATAATATATAAAATATATGGGAAAATCAAAGTCAAGTACATGTGCTATCCATAGGTTTTGAACTCCATGAACAATTGTAGCACCGGAACCAAGACAGAATATGCCAACAGCAGATATCAAGGACCAAACAAATCTTTCCTTGGAATAGCCATACCTGAGAAAAAAAGCAGAGGTATCAGCCTATCCATAAACATATGAACTTGTATATAGTGTTTACAAAAAATTCCCTGGTGTAGCATGTATGTATCAAATTAAAACATAGGACTTAGCTGATAAATAAGTCACCTATCTTAGTAGAAAGAAAATACATGGTATTAAAAATTATAAATTTCTTGGCTTTCAACTCTTGCTCAGAACAGCAACCAGTTAAATTTAATTACTAGAATTCTTGAAAAAAAAGTGGTGATAATGTTAAGGCGGAAGGTAAAAAAGAAAGAATTATACAAGGCTCTGTTTGGTTTCAGAAAACAGAGGTTTTTTCATTTTAGTTTTCCTGGAAAATGGAAAACAGTAAAAAAAAATTGGTTGACAATTTTAAAAACATTTTTTAGAAAATGAAAATATGTGAAAACTAGAAAACAGAAAAAACGAGTTATTTTCAATGTTTTAACGAAAAATGTTTAGCAAAATTGGAGAAGTCAAAAACAAAGGTTTTAAACTTCGATGAATTGGCACTGGCTCAAATCCATACAAACACAAAGATACTCTTTTGTAACAATTTTTTAATATCAAATCTCTGACATTAGTTCAAATCCATATGAATAAATGATTTTTTTTTTAAAATTTATTTATCATTATTCTATCATGAGAAAAAGTTACCAATCGACATTCATTGAAAATATATTTTTATTTTTATGTATTCTTTAATTTTTTTTAAAAATAGAAATTGAAAATAGAATACAAAAATAGAAATAGAAAACATTTTAAGAAACCAAACAGAGACTGAATTTATTTATTTAGTGGAAAATTTTAAGAACAAGATGACTAACCCATGCAAAGGCACATCATCCATGAACATTAAGATGCATAATGTGATACAGGAAAATCATAACTGGAGACATGGTTACTATGATTAGCAATGGCTGTTTTAACTATGGAAAGGACTTACGGATGCAAAGCATCTGGTGCACGTCTTGAACTACTCAAACCATAAGCAAGCAGCGCCTGCAATGCAACATGTATTAGTTCCTGTGCATTTCATAATCAATAAATTTAGTTACAAAGCAACAAACTAGTATCGAGGGAGTAAGGGAAAACAAAAGGGAGAGGTTTAACTACCTGATTAGCAAAATCTGCAAGTGAATGAACCATTTCAGCTAACATAACATGGCTAGAGGTTGCTAACCAGACCCCAAACTTGAGAGAAAAGACAAGGAAGTTGCACCATAAAGCAGTTGTAACAGCACGTTGACTAGAGGGTCAAAGATTTAAGGCAAACAACAAAATATCAAGGCAAAAGGATATGAATAAGCTGACATATAGTCTAAGCATTCACCAAAGAATGAGATCAAAATGAGAAGAGCTTACTCCACTTATAACGAAACATAATAAGTAGCCAACACACTCTTAGTTTTAATCACCAGGAATCAATCAAAGGCAACCTAAACTATCCAAGAAAATAAAAATATAGAAGTAATTTGACTTTTTTTTTCCCAATTATAAGTATACAGCAAAATTGAATCGATTGCAACTATATTCTTCATTATTTTCTCAGAAAAGCAATTCTGGCTTTCACTACTGAAATACTCCTGTAGCCTACCCCCATCTAGTTCTTTGTTTTTGCTAGAATTTAACAAGTGAATTTCTATTCAAAACAAATTCTAAAAAGAAAAAAGACTAAACATTAAATTGCAATTCAATTAGAGGGCAAATTACGTGATTTTCCAACACCCCATTTTTGAAAAGACCAACTACAAAAAAAGAAAAAGAAAAAGGAAGTACCTGTGCTGATCATTGATTTCAATCTTCTTTATTTGTTTAGCCCTCGTGAAAAAGTCTGCAGAACATATCGATATTCATTTGTAAACAATTTACAAAGGGGGAAAAACCCCATTTTTTTACAGATTAAGAGATGGTACTACTAACTTCGACGGGAAGAGTAAAAATGTGTATGATGCTGATAATAGATCGGATCATCAGCGGTCAATACAAAACCCAGCAAAACGCAACGTTTCAAACCTCTGACTTGCCCAGAATTTGTTGTATGGGAACTAAATTGGAAAAAGCTCTGATTTCGGGGGTCTAAAAAATCAAAATGGGAGAGATTATTAAACGATGAGTTAACAATGATAGGGGAAGAAGTGTGCTTGGAGGAGCGAAGGAAGCGAGAAATGAAACGACACGGCTTTTGCATTTACTTGGATTGCAAATTTCCAAACAATACTTTACTGGTTTTTCGTTTCCGGAGAAATTGAAGCTGAAGATAGAAATTTCGATTTTTTTCTCCTTTTACGTTAAAGATATATATGAATCCATTTTTGGGACTAGGGTTTAAAGTGGGGAAAATACCGAAATAAAAATGAAAGGGGGTTTAGGTTGAAGGCGAAACAAGATGATGGCGAAGCATCAGAATTGGAAATAAATATGAAGGGAAGGGAAGATTATATATTTCGCACCCCAACTTTGATCACTTTTATCTAGTTAATACTCAAATATTTTTCGGTAAATTACACGCATAGTCACTTCATTTATGAGTGTCTTTTTATTTTGATTAGTTAACTGAAAAAATTTCAATTTAATCATTAAAGATTTTGAAATTTGTTTGTTGATATTTTGCCTTTAAATAACAAAAGTCTGACTTTTAATGTTTATATAACTTCGTTTCTTTCGTTTAAAATGGTTTTTGGAAAATAAATTTTAGAAAATAACTTATTTTTTAGAAAAGTTAATATTTTCCAATGTTTGAATGAATCATTGTAAAATATTTTCTGATGTTTAATAGATTTCCTATAAATATTTTATAAAAACTATTTTCAATAAAATAATCACACATTTAAAATTTTTTTATCTTTTTATTGTTTAATTGAGTTTATTTTATATCTATAAATTTATGTTTTACATTATTCTTTGTAGAACAAAAACGATATAAATATATTTGTTATAAAATATTATAGTGCAATTTCCTTTTAAGAATCAAAATTAATTTTATAATAAGAAAATATTTTATAATAATCAATGTCATATATAAACTTAATAATAAATAATGCTTAATTAAAATTTAATTTAAATTACATATATTACATATATGAAAGTATATATTGACACGTTAGAGTTGTAAGTGATAAATGAAGCTAAGCATTTTTTAAATAAATACTAATTTTTATATAATTAAAATATTCATTTTTTATACTAGGTTAAAATATGTCAAAAGTCCTTATACTCTTCATAAATTTAAAATTTAGCCCATATACTTTTATTTTGAGGTTAGTCCTACTTTTTAGATATCAAAATTTAGGTTCAGCTATTAGCATTATTAAAAATATTTTGTTAAATCCATATTCATTATAATGTCATTTTTTCATTACATGAATACTGAGTATTTTTATTTAAAAATGTGGCATCAACAAATTTAACTAAAAGATTTACCAATGTTACCAATTGGACTTGATTTTCAAATCTGAAAAGTGAAGGGACTAAATTCTTGAAAATAAAAGTATAGGGACTAAATTATGAATTTGTGAAGAGTACATAAACTTATGGCATATTTTAACCTTTATACTGCAAACATTTATTATTAATATATTTATAATTGTAATAAATATTTATTATTAAAATATTAATATTGAATATTTTTCAATAATATATGAAGAACATTATTTAAAAATTATTATTTTTAAATTTTATCATTAAAATAAAATTTAAATATTAAATAATTTATTAAAATAATAAATTATATTAATAATTTATCATATGATTAGGTATAGATAATTAAATATGTATGTTTAATAATATTAAAAATTATAATATTTTATATTATTATATTATTTTTTAAATATTTTTAAAAATAAAAGTAAAAAATTATTAATAATATAATAATATTAAGTTTGACTTAAATTAATTTTTATATAAAAATAAAATTACCCATAAAAGAATTTTTTTCTGGAAAATGACTTACGCTTTTCAAGAGGATAAGTCATTTTTATAAGAAAAAATGACTTATTTTCCGTTGACTTGTAAGTTATTTTCTGCTGACCAGGCTGTTTTCCATGAACAAACACAAGAAAATGTAGAAAATATTTTTCAGAAGCCATTTTCTGTGAAATAAATAGAACCTTAGTTCATGTACTTTAAAAGTTAAAATTCATTTTTCTACTTTATTTTAATTTAAAAATTCTAATTAATAGTTTGTGCCAAAATTTGTTAACTTAACATTTTTTGTCAACCATATGTCATGTCATAGAAGGTGTAACACTGCTCACCCTTTCCGGTGTATAGTATGAATGAGAGATGTTATCAGAGCACAAATGGAACAAAAATCTTAGAATTGTTTTTGCATTGCATCATGCTCACGACATACTCGAATGTTATTGATTTACTATACGTATTGTATTGTGTTGTATTGAATGGTATAGAAGTTAATGATTGTTACTCGAATGAATGATGGCTCATGCTCATACACTGTTTGACATCGATTTGATAAAGGCTATGTAATGATATGAAATTCCTATGATGGTTCAGTGTTCTTCTGCTAATGCTACTATGCTTCACTGTATTTGATATTTATGTCCGTTTAAATAATTGTTCGACTCACACTGAACTTTCATAAGCTCACCCATAGTGTTTAACTTTTCAAGTAAACCTCAAAATTAAGACTGGACCGAACATTCGAAGAATCACCTTAGATCTCAGACTATTTTTAATAAGTATTATTAAGTCTCTATTAGTTTTGGTTTTGGTTTGTAATTTTTAATTATTTTTGGTCTGTGGCTTGGTAACTTTTCATTTGGGGATTTTTGCATGCATGGATTACTCAAGCATAATAACCGAAAAATGCATGATATTTGGCTTAAATAAAAATTGACATTGTTCTTTAATTTCCTCTGAATTGCAAAGATGCCATTTTTTGAAAAACAAATCAATAAGGGAACTAGATTTCCAAAATGACATTAATAATGATTTTTCCACTGCATTAGCTAACATCAAGTTTTTACAAAGTAAAACGATTAACAATGTAACAGCCCGATTTAGGGCTTAGTCGGAATAGTGGTTGTGAGACCAAAAATCCGAAGTAGAAATATGTGTTTTATGGTTTTTATGAGGTCTATGATATGTTTGCATGATTGTGTGGAAATTTCATGAAGAGATTTTAAAATTTAGTGATCAATTTATTCCTAAGGACTAAATTGCAAAGATTGAAAAATATGATATTCTAGAAGTTTCAAGTATGAGATAGTATTAGAAAAATTATTAGAGGTCCTTATTTAGCAATTAGACCATTATATTTGATGATGGACAAAAATAGACATGAGAAGGAAAAATCTCAAGAAATGGACCTTAAGGGCATTTTGGTCATTTGGTTAATATGTAACAGTGCGGTTTATACCCTAGTCGGAACAGTGGTTTCGGGACCACAAATCTGAGTCCGTATAATATTTTTATATTAATTTCTGTGCAGTTAATATGCGATTAAGCATGCGCTAAATTTCTGTAAGCTAATTTGTCCGTTTGTGTGTTTATTTTAACAAAAGGACTAAAATGCATAAAATGTGAAATTTGCTTGCTATTGCTAAAGTACCAATGTGTTGTGGCTTTTAAAAGAAAAGGCCTTATGAAGCAAATAGACCAATATGTATTTAGAGGATGAATGAAAGTCAAATATGCCCTTATTACATATTTGTTTTATTTATTAATTGGATGGATATTTTAGTAAATGTGTTAAAAATATGTTATTAATAAAATAAATGAAAGAGCTAGTGGATGTATTCATCCATTCTAGCCGAAAATATCAAGAAAAAGAGGAAGAATAAAAGCTTAAGGGTTTCGGCACTTACAAGCCAAAATTAAAGGTATGCTTTCGGTCGATTTTCGATAATTTCTACGTTTTTGTAATCGTTGTTTCTCCTACTATCAAACCCATGTTTTAATTTTGTGAAATGATGATGTTTGTGTGTGATGCCATTGTTGATATGTTGAGTTTTGAAATGAGTTTAGTGATAAATGAAAGATATGAGCTAGATGAACATACTTTGTTCTTAAATTTTTGATGAATTTAGCTAATTAGGGCTAAATTGTGAAAATAGCAAATTGAGGGACTAAATTACTAATTTGATGAAAATTATGGGTTTGTATGATGTACATATATATTCGGCTAAGCTTGGTTGTGTATAGATTTTGTGAATTTGGTGTTTTGAGAAAAATGGACTAAATTGATAAACTATGCAAATATTAGGGTTAATTTGCAAATAGCCCTAAATGTATGTCTTTGGATTGAATTGAGTGAATAAGTGAATAAAAGAGTTACTTCTGAATATGTTTAAATCAAGAACCGAGGAAAATGGACTTAGATCGCGGGAAAGCGAAAGTAAATGAGTAGCCGTTTCCATTCCCGATAAATCGAATCCGAGGTAAGTCACTATGCAAATAAATGTATATGTATGCAATTGTAATTGTTCATACGATTAATAATGATAATGAATGCTTGTGTTATGAGAGGTTATGAATTTAAATTCCGAGATAAGTTTGATATACCGATTAAGTCCGAGAAGCCCCGTACGAACCTAGGAATAGATAGGATTGACTAAATCATGACATAGGTATCTGTTCTGTTTTATCATGTAAGACCACGTCTAGGACATTGGCGTTGATTTGAGACTTCGTGTAAGACCTCGTCCGGGACGTAGGCATCGATATGAGTTTTATGTGTAAGACCACGTCTGGGACGTTGGCATCGAGATAAGCTTTACGTGTAAGACCATGTTAGGGACATCGGCATCATATTGATACGTGTAAGACCCTGTCTAGGACAGCGGCATCAATGTCTGAGTACATGTAAGACCTCGTCTGGGACGTTGGCATTGTACGACCATTCCGAGCTTTCTGAGTATCCTACTAGATTCCTTACGGTTCAACAGGCAAGTTTGTGATACGAAATAGCCATGTAAATAGTGAATCCGATTCAGGTACGTTGATTCATACACTAAGTGTGTATATAAGGTAAGTTCCTATGTAACCTTGCTATGATGGTTATGGGCCTTTGAAATAGTTTTGTGCATAAGAGATTTTTGGAATTGATGAATGTGGCAAATGTGGCCAATAGTATGAACCAAAGTATATATGTGAGAAGATATTATGTATATGAAATGTGCCTATATTTCTATATGCTTTTATACTTGTCTATTAAGTTTATTTGTATATGACTTACTAAGCTTTTGGAAAGCTTACTTTGTGTGTGTTTTCTCTGTGTTATAGGTCGTCAAAGCTACTGAAGGCTCGGGACCGTCAAGGATCGTCATCACACTACTAAACTCATTTTGGTACACTTTGAAAATGTATAAAGTTAGATATGGCATGTATAGGCTAGTATTTTAGTACAAGTTGTTATGTGATCTTAGCCATGTGATTTGGCTATTTTTGAATTAAGACTTTGCTTAAATGAATGTGATTTATGATACATATCTTGGTATGGTGAAAGCATGTGAAATGGCCAAGGTTTGAGTGAGCAAATGAATGAATTATGCTTGTAATGATATGAGTTTTATTCTTTGAAATTGTCATGGTTGGAAATGGTATTGAATGCATGGTTTGAATGATTATTTTGGTATGTTTTTTATGGTTATATGTGCATGTGATATGTTGATAAATATGGCTTGTAGGTTGACCCTTATGGGTGGCATTTCAGCCTTGTAAATGGCCTATAATGCCACCGGTTGTGGCACACGGGCGTGCCTAAGACCGTGGTTGAATTGGCAGAATGTAGCTTAAATAGTACACGGCCTCGACATGGGCGTGTCAGCTGGCCGTGGTGTACAAGTCGTAGCTAGCTAAGAGCACACACGCCATGGCACAGGCGTGCTTGGTGGCCGTGTTGGAAAAGTCGTATATGGTCTAGTAGCACACGGTCATGGCACACGGACGTGCCTAGTGACCGTGTTGATATAGTCAGTATGTAAACATGGATGGACACACGGGGGTGTCTAGAAGCCTTGGAGGACACACGGTCTCCTCCCACGGGCGTGTCTCCCCTGAAAGTTAGAAAAGTTTTTAATTTTCATGAAATTTCATATGTGTTTGATTTAGTCCCAACTCGGTTTATATGCATGCTTTGGGTCTTGATGACTCATCTAAGGGACACTATGATCGTTAATGATGAATGTAATGTATGAAATGTTATGTAAGTTTTCGATCCGTGCGGTAATGCTCCTAACCCTAGTCCAAATCGATTCACGGGTTAGGGGTGTTACATTTGGTTGGTATCAGAGCCAGGTTTAGTCGATTCTCGGACTAACGTAGCGTGTCAGAGTCTAGCTATACATGCCATATATCTGAATTGTGATAGTGTGATGAATCACGACGTATAAATGTGATTTCAGATAGTAATAGATCCCAAAAGAGCCGAGGCGACAACGAGAAAGCAATGCGCTCGATCTGCGCGCAAGGGGCGCGCTTTCGAATCGAGACCCGCTACTAGCGGTCAAGGGGAAGAAGCTAAACAAGCTTTCTTCCAGATGATGAGTGAGTGGTTCACTCAGTTTGTAAAGGATAACCCAACTGTTTCGCAACCCCCGTCCCCTGTTAATCCCCCTTAGACTACAGTTATGCCACCAGATATGCATCTGAATCGGTTGAATAAGCCTCCTGTTGACAAGATTCGTAAGTATGGGGCCGAAGAATTCCGGGCTACTAAAGATGATGATGCGGAAAAGGCCGAGTTCTGGATTAAAAATACTATCCGGGTATTCGACGAAATGTCTCTAACTCCGGATGAATGTATAAAGTGTGTTGTATCGTTACTCCGAGATGCAGCTTATCAATGGTGGAAAACTCTGATTTCTGTTGTTCCGAGAGAACGAGTTAACTGGGACTTCTTTCAGAGCAAGTTTCGAAAGAAATATATCAGTGAAAGATTCGTTGATAAAAAACGGAAGGAATTTCTGGAACTTAAACAGGGCAGAATGACTGTTTCTGAGTATGAACGAGAATTCATGAGACTGAGTTAGTATGCTTGGGAATGTGTATCATCCGAAGCTATAATGTGCAAAAGATTTGAAGACGGACTTAATAAAGACATCCGTTTGCTAGTTGGTATTTTAGAAATAAAAGAGTTCATTGTACTCGTTGACCGAGCTTGTAAAGCAGAGGCACTCGAGAAAGATAAAAGAAAAGCTGAGTCTGATACTCGAGATATGAAAAAGAGATTTCAGTGTAAATCATTTCAATCTGCTCCGAAAAGATTCAGGGATAATGTGAGATATTCGAACAGAAATCAATCTAGACAGCAAATGAGTTCCAAACCTCCAGCAACTTCAGTAGCCAGTGTTGGTAATGTCCGGAATGAGAGACCTGAATGTAAACATTGTGGAAAAAGTCATCCAGGAAGCTGTAGATTGAACGACAGAGCTTGCTTCAGATATGGATCTCTTGATCATTTTATCCGTGATTGCCCTGAGCCTGTTGAGCCAGAGACGGTTCAAAATCTGAGATCTGATATTGCACCTGTGAGAGGTAGACCATCGAAGAATGTAAAGAATGTCAGTGGTAGTCAGAGAACTACAAGAGACAATATTGTCAGATCTGAAGCTAGAGCGCCGCGAGCGTATCGCACTGAGCTCGAGAGGAAGCTTCATCGCCTGACGTTATAACAGGTACTTTTACTCTTTATGATACTTCTGTGATTGCTTTGATAGACCCTGGTTTGCTTTGATAGACCCTGGTTCTACGCATTCATATATATGTATGAATTTAGTATTCAGCAAGACTTTGCCTGTAGAGTCTACTGAGTTTACTATAAAAGTATCGAACCCCTTAGGTAAAAGTATCCTTGTTGACAAAGTATGTAAGAACTGTCCGTTAATGTTTTGAGATATCTGTTTTCCTATTGATCTGATGCTGTTGCCATTTGACGAGTTCGATATTATTCTAGGTATGGATTGGTTGTTTTTGCATGATGCGGTTGTAAATTGTAAAAGAAAGACTGTTGATTTGAGATGTCCGAATAATGAAACTGTGCGGATTGAGTCTAATGATATGAATGGATTGTCTGCTATGATATCAGTTTTGAAAGCTCAAAGTTATGTGAAAAAGGGATATGAAGCATATTTCGCTTATGTTATTGACTCGAAGGTGTCTGAAAAGAAAGTTGAGTCAGTGCCTGTTGTCTGTGAATATTCTGATGTGTTTTCGAAAGAATTGTCGGGTTTGCCTCCGATACGTGAAGTTGAATTTGGTATTGAGTTGTTGCTGGGTACTACGCCTACTTCAATAGCTCCGTATAGAATGGCACCAACAGAGCTGAAAGAGTTGAAGTCAACCTAAAAAGGTGCCTAACTTTTTTTCATTATTCTCAAATTCCTGAAATTAGGTGCCAAACTTTTTGCATTATTCTCAAATCCCTGAATTTTAATTTGTTTTTAAGTAATTTTCTCATATTACTAATTAGGATGAAATTTCTGATGACTTATGATCTTTATTGATATGTTTTAGATTAAGTCATTGATAATTGTGCATTGATGATTAAATTCTAAGAATATTAGAGAATCAAGCATGATAAGTCTATTTTTCAGAAATTAAATTTTTTTTCTAGGTTGTTAACCTGAATTTGAATATTACTTTGAAGTTTGAAATTTACGAGGTTGATATCAAAATACCCACAATTTTTGTGAGATTTTGAGCCTTATAAGAGCATATATCCTTTTTTCATGCTCACTTTTTGATTATGAGTGTGTCAACATTGATTAGTTATTCTAGAACTTGCATCGATTATACATGTTGAGACCACATCTTTGATTTGATATACAAAAATGATAAAGGCACCTAGGATTTAACCCACTTACTCCAAAGCCTACCTTCATAATTAACCCCTAGTGAACCCCTTTGATCCTAACAACCCTTTTTATTGACTCACCCACTAATATTAACCCAAAACCCTTTGTATTTGTTATCACCATTCTTCTTGACTACCCTTTTTTGTCGAGATTTGATTTGATCAGTTGCCTAACTATGTTCTTTATTTCAGTTGTTAAAGTTCTTTATTATTACTTGATTTGTTCTTAAAAAAAAATCAAAGTATATTTATTATTAGTTTTGAGATTAGGTGAGCTTATACGTTAAATTCCAATTATTGAAGAAGAATCTCGTATTATTAGTTTTCAATTGATGTAATTACTTTTATTCAGTTCATTGTTTCTAGTTAGGTAATTTTTCAATTCAATCTCAATTCTAACCCTCTAATTCAGCCTTTATCCACACCTTAACCCAAGCCCCGTTACAACCCTTTCAAAGACCTTTTGATTTGTGCATCATCTCATATTACAGTGGTGGAGATTTGATTTTCATGCAAGCCTATGTGATTAACTTTTTAGGTTTGACGTTTGAGTGCTTAATTCTGAACCTTAAACACTTCGAGTAATTTGAGTGAATCTTTTGTGAGGATGTCAATCCTTGTAGGTTTTGGATCAGAGGTAATTATTTAGATGAGGGGAAGCACCTATGTTTTGTGCTACAAATGTATGACTTATATTGTTTGAATCTTGAGGACTCTTTGAGTTAAATTATCCATGTATAAATTATCTATGAATTATGATGAGACATTGTTGATAGGAATATTGAATCATGGAAAGTTCGTTTTAATTGTAAGTTGAGAATTTTACTTGAGGACAAGCAAAAGCTTAAGTGTGGGGGTATGTGATAAACTGTAAAAGTAACATATTTTAATCCCACATTTAGTATACTTTTGGATGATTTATCCCTTGATTTATGTAAAAAGGTGCTCTTAATCCTTTCTTTTCATGTTTTATACTCAGGAAAGCACCGGAGGATGGAAAGAATAAGAAACGGGCTCAAAACGGACCAAATTGGGCCAAAGTGAAAATCGACACGGTCTGGACTTGAGCCAACACGGCCGTGTCTCCTTGACAGACTAGAACACGGCCTGATCACGATTTACACGGGCGTGTCACCTCATTAAAAGTCTGAACACGACCTAAAGACGATTCACACGGGCGTGTGCCATGGCCGTGTCCCTGTCGCGGAGAAGAGCAATTTCACTCGGAAAAGGATACTTGGGGGCAAAGAAACCTATTTCAAAAGCCTATATAAACACCCTAAGTATAACCTAGAAGGGGGGTGAGCTAGGCCAAGGAGCAGAGCCAAAAAGGTCAGGTTTGTGGGAAACACTTGAAGATAGCCAGTTGATCCATCTCAAGAAGCCGGAATTCTACTCAAGACGGAGGATCTCTCCTTCAATTCCTTCAGGGGGTTTTAGGGATTTCTTATGTTTTGTTTTATCTTTTCTTCGAGATGTTTTCTTTTATTATTATGAACTAAAACCTTGAGATACGAAGGGGATGAAACTTAGATGAATCTTGTTATCGTTTCTTTGAACTATATGATAAATACTTGATTTGTTCTTAATTATGTGTTCTTAATTCTTGTGTTGATATTTAGGGATATTAATTCAAGTTTGATGTGCTTAGGTGGAGGAGCAAAAGTCCCCGCTTAAGAGTAGATCTAGCATAATTAAGCGGAGTTGATCGCGCGCCTAGTGATAGGGTGGCGAGATTTTGCAGATTAGGGTGAAACCTAATATGGGAGTCCATAGATCGAGTTAATGCAATTCTAGGGTTTTAATTAGAAAGAGATTTCAATTAATCAACCTAGGGTTAGACGTTATTAAGCTTGAGAGAGGGTTTAATATACATTAGAGAGTCTTACGGATCAAGTCAAGTGAATAAATCGTGCGGTTCAGAGTTAGATAACAAGTGAAGTCTAGGTGGATTCTTCCTAAGGGTATCGTCTTAATCAACTGAGTTTTTCCAACAAAGATTTCCCCAATTCATTCTTTTTTGTCTTTGCATATTTAGCTTAGTAGTTAGTTAAATTTAGATTAAATAACAACTTCACTTATTTTAGGCTAGATAATAAAAAGAAAGTTAGTATTAGTACTTTTGGTTCCTTTGGGTTCGACAATCCAGTCTTGCCTAAGCTATACTACTGTTCGATAGGTGCACTTGCCTCAATCGTTGTTATAGTTAGTTCCAGGTTTGATCATTATAAATTTAAAACTCTGAAATCACAGCGATCATCCACAAATCTGCCTCCTTTGGCCTAGCTGGACGCCTTGACAGAAGGCTTCTGTCGACTCGCCTTTTTAGGTCATACTTAGGGTGTTTATATAGGCTTCGGAATGTCTTACTTCGCCTCTAAGCATCCTAATCTGAGTGAAATTTCTCTTTGTCATGGCAGGGACACGGCCATGGCACACGCCCGTGTGAATCGTGGCCAGGCCGTGTTCGAGGCTGCTGAAGGAGCACGACCGTGTGGTCTTGGGCCCAGGCCGTGTCGATTTCGTGATATGGCCCATTTGGTCCGTTTTAAGCCCGTTTCTTGTTCTTTTCATCCTCCGGTGCTTTCCTGAGTATAAAACATGAAAAAAAAGGATTAAGAGCACCAAATTACATAAAATAAAGGATAATTCATCCAAAAGCATGCTAAATGTGAGCTTAAAATATGTTACTATTTCGGTTTATCAAATACCCCCACACTTAAGCTTTTGCTTGTCCTCAAGCAAAATTCTCAACTCATAATTAAAACAAACTTCCTCAATTCATGATATTCATCAATAATGTTTCATCATAATTCAAAGATAATTCATACATGGATAATTCAACTCAAAGGGTCCTAAAGATTCAAACAATCTAAGTCATACATTTTTGTGGCACAAAACATAGGTGTTTCCCCTCATCTAAATAATTACCTTTGATTCAGAATCGACAAGGATTGACATCCTCACTAAAGATTCACTCAAATCACTCGAAGTGTTTAAGGTTCAGGAAAAAGCACTCATAAGTCGAACATGAGAAGTTAATCCCATAGGCTTGCATGAAAATCAAATCTCCACCACTGAAATATGAGATGATACACAAATCAAAAGGTCTTTAACAGGGTTGTAACGGGGCTTGGTTAAATGTGTGGATAAAGGCTAAATTAGAAGGTTAGAATCGAGACTGATTTGACAAATTACCTAACTAAAAACAATGAACTGAATATAAATAATTATATCAATTGAAAATTTGTACTAATACTACTCTAATACGAGCTTTTTCTAAAGATGTGAATTTAACTATTTAGAGCTCATAGAAATAAAACTAATAATGAATGTACTTCATTTTTTTATAAGAACAAATCAAATACATAATAAAGGATGAATTTAACTACTAAAATAAAGATCATAGTTAGGCAACTGATCAAATCAAATCCCGATATAAGGGTAGTAAAAAGGAATGGTGATAACAACGACAAAGGGTTTCGGGTTAAAATTAGTGGGTGAGTCAATAAAAAGGGTTGTTAGGATTAAAAGGGGTTTACTAGGGGTTAATTATGAAGGTAGGCTGTTAGTGGAATAAGTGGGTTAAAACCTAAGTGCCTTTATCATCTCTATATATCAAATCAAAGGTGTGGTCTCAACATGTATAATCGATGCAAGTTCTAGAATAACAACTCAATGTTGACACACTCATAATCAATAAGTGAGCAAGAAAAAGAATATATGCTCTAAAAGCTCAAAATCTCACAAAAATTATGGGTATTTGATGTCAATCTCGTAAATTTCAAACTTCAAGGTAATATTCAAATTCAGGTAGACAACCTAGAATTTTTTTTATTCTGAAAAATAGACTTATCATGCTTGACTCTCTGGTATCTTAAAGTTTAATCATTACTGCACAATTATCAATGACTTAATCCAAAACACATCAATAAAAATCATAAATCATAGGAAATTTCATTCTAATCATAATCTGAGAAACTTACTTTAAGACAAGGCATAATTCAGGGATTTTCAAATAATACTATAGTTAACCCGCCCACACTTAAGATGTACATTGCCCTCAATGTACAAAGATAGATAATAGCATAGTAAATTTAAAAGATAGGGAGAGAAGTGAAACTTCCTGAATTGTGGATGAAATCCTTAGAGGATGTTCCATGACGAATGTTATGACTAGGTATAAGTGATATTTTTGTTCCTGAGTTGTATATTTAATCTATTTAATCTGTGAAGTCATTAATTAAATGTTCAGGGAGAAAAATTTAATGAGAGTTGTTAGAGATACTCGAGGGTTAGACCGCCAGTGATAAAAGAAATTAAACTGTACTAATAAAAGTTGTAAACATGAAGGACAGAAAGTCTTGATTAAAATAGATTAAAAAATAAAAATGGAAAATAAAACTAAAAAATGAAAGCAATAAAATGACTCAAAGGTCCTCGTCATCGGCTGGGTCGCGAGGTGGTGGTGGCGATGATATGTGAAGGTATTGACATATCTGGTGGAGAGTGGTGTCAATATGGTCGAAGCGCTGGAAGCATTGCTACACGAATCGTGCTAAGCACTCAGATATGTCTAAAATAGATGCCGCCATATGAGATGGACGAAGACTCGGTGGTGGTGCTTCCTCTGATGGGGCAACATCCTCAGTAATGTCTTCAGGGTCCTCCTCGTCGGTGGTCGGTGCTAGCCGATATTGGGGAGGATCGGTCCCATGTCGACGTTTAATCATACTCATATGCAGCATCGTCTGGATGCCCTGTGGGGACATCTGACCTATTAGTGTGAGGGAAGTGGTCTGAGCGTCGGTGTTGAGGAGGCCGAAATATCGAGCCAAGCGTGTGATGTAAGGACCCATAGAGATGACCCCTCTCCGGTGCTGCTCCGTCTGATGTTGGATGGCGCGAGCTATGAAATAAGGTAAGTCAAAAATGTGCCCGTTCGCCATGCTCCAAAGGAAGTAGGCGTCGTGAGTGTTGACAACGCCGGTGCTCTCTCGCCGACACAGCCGAGTATGAGCTAAAAGTGCATGTATGTACCTTAGAGATGGGGTGAGGGTGCGCCTTGAGCGGTTGGGATCATAACTGCCCTTGTTGGGAGCTATATCGTACCAACAGTTCGTGGGGGTGTTGTGGATGTGGTGAGGGAGCTCCGAGAGATCATTCTCCTCCATGAATTCGTTGGTGAAGAGTCCCAATGCAACCCCGAATTGGGAACATTCAATTCTCGTACAATGCCTCGAGACGGAATTGGATCGCATGGGGTCATCATGTTGCGCCATCACCGTCTGAAGGTGGAATGTGGAACAGAGCTCCAAGGTGAGTTCCAAATATGTGGGCTCGATGATGTTGAAGAATCGGTCCCACGGGTCGGTAGTTAGGAGAGCCCGTACGTCGTCAGCTAGATGGACTTGCTCTAATGCGGCCCAATCTATACATCTCCCAGTGCCGAGGGGTCGCGACCGAAGTATCTTAAAAAGATCTTCTTGAGGTCCTGGAGGGAATCGTAGGAATGGGTGGCACACTTCGGTGGATGCTGTGGCTGACGATGAACCGGGTCCCTTCCGTTTTTTAGAAGCGGGGACTACGGTTTTCTTAGCTCGGGATGATGACATTCTTGGTCCTGAAAATATCAGATATTGATGATCCAGGTAAAATTTTATATCATGATATATCAAAGGCTTCGATCAGTATCCAAAATATTCAGAGGCTAACTTTCAATATGATAGTCCAACCATGTTCTGCATGGGCAAGAATTTGACAAAGAATTATTCTATCTAATTCAAAAATTAAATGACTAAGTTAATCTAGATAGACCACGGCTACATCGCACGACCGTGGTCATGTTATTTTCGTCTTTATCCTGTACGACTATCGGCACGCCTATTTTTCGTCCCATGGCATCCACACGCCACGGGCACGCCCGTGTGCAAGGCCGTGTGGGGAGAAACCTGCGCTTCACTTAATCGGTTAGTTTGGAGTTAGATGCTAAAAAGCACAAATATAGTGTTAGTGAAGTTAGTGCTCGGGTTGCCTCCCGAGAAGCGCTCGTTTATAGTCTTAAGCTAGACTCACCCTATTTTTGTTTCTAAATGAAGGTTCACTGAGTCAAGCTCCTCTCTCAATTCCTTGAAATCTTCACCATTATAAAGTTTGATCGATGACCATTTACCTTGAATGTTCCCCGAGTTGGATGGGTTACCTCTGTCGTGCCGTAAGGAAAAATAGTTTTGATCACAAATGGGCCCGACCACCTTGACTTGACTTTCCAGAAATAATTTGAGCCTTGAATTGTACAAGAAGACTAAGTCTCCTACTTGAATTGCTTCGATTGTTTTAAGCGGCGTCATGGCGTCGTTTTGTTGCCTCCTTATATAGTCGTGAGTTTTCATAGGCTTCAGCTCGCCATTCATCTAGCTCGTTCAACTGCATCATCCTCTTCTCACCTGCGATTTTAAGATCGTAATTCAAGAATTTTATAGCCCAGTAAGCTTTATGCTCTAACTCAAATGGTAAATGAAAACTTTTTCCGTTGACAAGTTTTTACGGGGATGTTCCTAAAGGAGTTTTAAACGCTGTTCTATAGGCCCATAAAGCATCATCTACTTTTAATGCCCAATCTTTCCTGTTTGATTCGACTATTTTCTCTAAGATTCGTTTAAGCTCTCGGTTTGCCACTTCCACTTGTCCACTGGTTTGAGGGTGATAAGAGGTAGCTGTCCTGTGGTGTACTCCATATTTTTTTAAGACTTTATCGAATTGAGTATTACAAAAGTGAGTGCCCCTATAACTAATAATCGCTCTGGGTGCCCCAAAACGAGAGAAGAGTTTCTTAAGAAACCTTACTACAGTTCTAGCATCGTTAGTAGGTAAAGCTTGGGCTTCCACCCATTTGGACATGTAATCTACTGCTACTAAGATGTAATTATTTCTGAATGAACTAGGGAATGGACCCATAAAGTCAATACCCCATATGTCGAATATTTCACATGATAACATATATGTTTGGGGCATTTCATCGCGTTTAGAGATATTACCTGTTCTTTGGCATTTATCACAGGAAGCGACATACCTGTTGGCATCTTTAAACAGGGTTGGCCAATAAAATCCTGATTCGAGCATTTTGTGTGCTGTCTTAATCCTGCTGTAATGTCCTCCTGAAGGTCCTGAATGGCAATGTTCTAGGATTTTGCCTGCTTCTACCTTTGTAACGCATCTCTGAATTACTTGATCTGCACATATGCGGAAAAGAAAAGGGTCCTCCCAAAAATAGTTCTTTGCATCATCAAAGAATCGCTTCTTTTGATGATGAGTTAACCTTTTTGGTAGGATGTTAGCAGCTAAATAATTTGCAATATCTACAACCCACGGTACCTCAGAGCTAGTTATAGAAAAGAGTTGTTCCTTAGGGAACGAGTCGTTTATCTCGCTCTCGTCAAGTTCTTCGATATGTGGGTTGTCAAGCCTGGAGAGGTGATCCGCTGCCAGATTTTCAGCTCCCTTCTTATCCTGAATTTCCAAATCCAATTCCTGTAAGAGTAAGATCCATCGTATGAGTCGAGGTTTTGCATCTGGTTTAGTTAAAAGATAACGAAGAGCTGAATGGTCAGTGTAAACGACAACTTTAGATAATATCAGATACTGTCTAAATTTGCCAAATGCAAAAACTACAGCTAGCAATTCTTTCTCTGTGGTAGTATAGTTTTCTTGTGCAGGCGTCAATGTTCTGCTAGCATTATAAATTGGTTGAAAATGCTTGTTTCTTTGCTGTCCCAAAACTGCACCTACTGCAAAATCACTTGCATCGCACATTAATTCAAAGGGTAGATTCCAATCAGGTGCAATTATAATCGGAGCATTTATTAGTTTGTCTTTGAGGATATTAAATGCATCTAAACACTCCTAATCAAAATTAAAAAGAACATTTTTTTCTAATAATTTTGTTAAAGGCTTAGCTATTTTAGTGAAATCTTTAATGAATCTTCTATAAAATCCAGTATGTCCTAAAAAACTTCTAATAGCCTTAACTGAACTAGGAGGAGGTAATTTTTCTATGGTTTCAATCTTCGCTTTATCTACCTCGATCCCTTTACTAGAAATCTTATGTCCTAACACAATCCCCTCTCTAACCATGAAGTGACATTTTTCCCAATTTAAAAAAAGGTTCGTTTCCTCACATCTCATTAGAACTCGTTCTAAATTTTTAAGGCAAAGATGGAAAGAATTACCGAATACTGAGAAGTCGTCCATAAATACCTCCATAATGTCTTCCACAAGTTAGTCAAAGATGGCCAGCATGCATTGCTGAAAAGTAGCAGGAGCATTACATAATCCGAAAGGCATTCTACGATAAGAAAACGTACCGTATGGACATGTAAATGTTGTCTTCTCTTGATCCTCAGGAGCTATTGGGATTTGGAAGTAGCCGGAGAGTTCGTCCAAGAAGCAGTTGTACATATGCCCAGATAATCTTTCTAACATCTGATCAATAAAGGGCAAAGGGAAGTGATCTTTTCTGGTGGCGTCGTTCAGCTTTCTATAGTCAATACATACTCTCCAACCTGTGATTGTTCTTGTAGGAATCAGTTCATTCTTTTCGTTGGCTACAACAGTCATGCCTCCTTTCTTTGGAACTACCTGCACAGGACTTACCCAAGTACTGTCAGAAATAGGATAAATTATTCCTGCATCTAGAAGTTTAATTACCTCAGCTTTGAAAACTTCTTTCATATTGGAGTTCAAACGCCTCTGAGGCTGCACACACGGTTTATACTCATCTTCCATTAAAATTTTGTGAGTGCAGAATGATGGGCTTATTCCTTTAATGTCAGACATTTTCCACGCTATGGCTCTTTTATGTTTCCTTAATACCCTTAGCAACTCTTCTTTCTCCTTGGGTCCTATTTCTGAAGAGATTATTACTGGTAGCGTAGAATTATCCCCGAGAAAAGCATATTCTAAGTGTTTTGGCAACTGTTTTAATTCTAATTTGGGTGGCTCATCAATAGAGAGTTTTTGTTTTAGTTCGTCGTTGATTTCAATACCCTCTATTTTTGTCTGTCTAGAGGAGGATGTATTAGGATTCAATTCGTCGATATCATCATCTATTGTAACACCCCTTACCCGAGTTCTACACTGGGAACCGGGCCCGAGGCGTTACCGAACTCAAATCGCTTAATCGCCACTTAGACTCAACGTCATTACTCGCTATAACCTCATTCTCGACTTACGAGGCCTCACTCATACACACGAGGGCTTTCGAGACTAATCCGGAACTTTTACGATCCTTAAATTTTTTTTCTTTTATACAGGTCTCTCACGCCCGTGCAAGATTAGACACGCCCGTGCATGAGCACACACGCCCATGTCCCTAGACCGTGCCTAAAACCCCAAGCATTCTGCCAAATGCCCCACGGCCATGGTGTAACATCCCGAAATTGGGCCTAGTAGGATTGGGCCCAATGGGCCTTGATTTTAAAATTTTTGAGAACGGCATTAATGCAAGTTAGACTTATTAGGTAAGTTATTTTGGAAGGTTAGAGGGCTTCTATGAAGTCCCGGGATCAAATATTAGCTTTGGGGAAATTTTGGTTTTAGGTGAAAAAAACCCGGAAGTTGGCGGTGTAGGCCTTAAGAATAAAATGTGGGAAAAATGACACAAGTGGAGTGTGTGGTGTAGTGGAAAAGTGACGCCACATAAGAGACAAGGGGGTGACGCCACAAGGAAGGAAGGAGGTCCAAGGTTCAAGTCTTGGCTTTTGCATTTTGGTTTTCTTTTTACTTGGACCTCGTAATTTGGCTATAGATTTATATTTAGTTGCGCATGGTTTAAGACACACGAGGAGCTTGTGGCCAAGTGGCTAGCAGTGTGGATTATGTTGCAAAGGAGCACGGGTTCGAATCTCATGAGAAGCAAGGAGTATTTATTTTATGATGCGGACGGGAAGAGTTTCAGTTGAATTTAAACTCACCGACGAAGGATCCCACATCGAAAGATACAAAGAAGGAAGGTGAAGAGCTAGCTATATAAAGAGCTTTCCGGGAGGAGGGTTGACACACCTTGGAAGGCGTTTGGGCACAAGAGTGGTCGAAGCGCGGATTAGCACCAGAGTCCTATCAGGTGTGTAACTCTCTCTACTCTAGCCGCAGAGCGCAATCTTTGAAGTGCCGATCACGGTAATAGTAGCCACACGAGCGTGCGAGCGCACGTGTGGGGCTTCGACGCGATAGTTGAGGCCATCAGTAGTATTCTTGTGGGTTGGGGCTGCTTGGGCCGCGATGGGCCAAAGGGGGCCCAATGGGCCCGTGGGCCCAATATAGTAAAATATATGATGGTGTAGTATATAGTAAACTAGACTAGGTGAATCTCATAAACGTGGCTAGATTTGTGTTAGGTGGGCCACACGAGCGTGTGGGCCCGAATGGGCCAAAATTGGGCTTTAGGCCCAATAGTCCATTTCGACCAGAAATGGTAGTTGGGTCGCTCGGGGCGACACTGGGCCTTTGGAAAGGCCATTCCAGGTACGAAATTACTGAAATACCCTTAGTGGGTAAATTACCAAAATATCCCTGAAGGGTAAATTACCGATATGCCCTTGGTGGGTAAATTACAAAAATGCCCTTGGTGGGTAAAGTACCGATATACCCTTGGTGGGTAAATTACGAAAATGCCCTTGGTAGGTAAAATTACGGTTATACCCTTAGAGGTTGATTAGGGTGATTATGTTGTTTTATGTCTATCCGATTATGATGGTAATTCATGTTATACTTATATTTGATATATGTCTAGCATACATGACATAACTGCATACACGAATTATTATGTCATATTGCATGGGTATGATGAGAGGAGGGGGAAGATTGATATCCGTGTCTTTGGGACACCGGTGGTTTGGCACCACCGGTGGTTTGGTACCTGCAGATTGATTATTGTGACTTTGGGTCACCGGAGGTTTGGCACCTCGTCTCGCCCCCAGTGGCTTAGCACCACGGTGGGTTGGCCCCACGGTGATTATCTGGGATTGACGCCGGTGATTTGGTATCACACGATGGGTTGGCCCCATCATTGGATTCGTGACTTCGGTCACCGGTGATTTGGTATCACATTTGTGTCTTTGGGACACAGAGGTTTGGCACCTCATAGCGCCTCGTCGGTGGCTTAGCACCACAGTGGGTTGGCCCCACGGTGATTATACGGGATTGACGCGGTGATTTGGTATCACACGATGGGTTGGCCCCATCATTGGATTATTCGTGACTTTGGGTCACCGGTGGTTTGGCACCACAATTATGGATATCGTGACTTTGGGTCACCAGTGGTTTGGCACCACCCGGTGGTTTGGTACCACATGGGGTAGAAATGGAGTGCGGATGGCTAGGTTTGGGTGCATGATATGCATATTTTCATATGAAATTGTGTAAGGGCCTGTTGGATGGGGATTTACACACCTGAGTCTCGATGACTCACCCCTTAGTTAAATTTTGCGGTAATCATTAGATCGCGGATTTGGGAGCCGAGGTGGACTCGTGGAGGCCATACATATGTTCACTCAGTAAATTCGTTTCTTTTATTTGGACTTATTTTTATTTGAGTTTTTGTTATGTAATAAGGCCTTGGGTATTTTATTTGGTTTGACTTTCAATTTGTTTATTGCTTGTTATTAAATGATCAATATGGGATTTTCCTAAAATGATAATAAACCATTTCTTATTCAAAATTACTTAAACTCGATTTCTCACCACAACTATAAAGAATATGAGCTTTTAACGAATGCACAGTTTTTAGACATTCCTTTCATGTGACATGCCGATTCGGGCCGTAACGTTTAGGCCGGGTTTGGGGTGTTACAATTATGGTATCGAGCCTAGGTTCAAAAACTCACTGTGGGTTTGGGTTCAAAAATGTTTTCAAAAGATGGTTTGGAAAATGGTTTAGAAAAATATATATCTGTTCTTTTTGTTGAAATATGGCACCCGAGTCTCCGGCACTAATCCGCATTTGTAAGTTTCTGAAACTTTTCTTTGTTATATCTTTTGTATTTTGAATATCTATTCGTGTGTTTGGGTTGGATGTGATGTTCGGGATATAGAGTTGATTGCGCATTGAAATATTTGTCCGCTTTAATGGTTAGTTTTTTTAGTATGTGTAGGATTTCTAAATTCTAGTTAAAAGTACATTAGGGTTATTGGAATCAGAGTGCGCAGCGTGAGCACAACGTTGTAGGTTAGGTGGTACGAATGTTTCAGAGTTGGAAATTTCGAGGACGAAATTTCTTTAAGGAGGGTAGATTTGTAACATCCCGAAATTGGGCCTAGTAGGATTGGGCCCAATGGGCCTTGATTTTAAAATTTTGAGAACGGCATTAATGCAAGTTAGACTTATTAGGTAAGTTATTTTGGAAGGTTAGAGGGCTTCATGAAGTCCCGGATCAAATATTAGCTTTGGGGAAATTTTGGTTTTAGGTGAAAAAACCCTGGAAGTTGGCAGGTAGGCCTTAAGAATAAAATGTGGGGAAAAATGACACAAGTGGAGTGTGTGGTGTAGTGGAAAAGTGACGCCACATAAGAGACAAGGGGTGACGCCACAAGGAAGGAAGGAGGTCCAAGGTTCAAGTCTTGGCTTTTGCATTTTGGTTTTCTTTTTACTTGGACCTCGAATTTGGCTATAGATTTATATTTAGTTGCGCATGGTTTAAGACACACGAGGAGCTTGTGGCCAAGTGGCTAGTGAGTGTGGATTATGTTGCAAGGGAGCACAGGTTCGAATCTCATGAGAAGCAAGGAGTATTTATTTTATGATGCGGGACGGGAAGAGTTTCAGTTGAATTTAAACTCTCTCGACGTGAAGGGATCCCACATCGGAAAGATACAAAGAAGGAAGGTGAAGAGCTAGCTATATAAAGAGCTTTCCGGGAGGAGGTTGACACACCTTGGAAGGCGTTTGGGCACAAGAGTGGTCTGAGCGCGGATTAGCACCGAGTCCTATCAGTGTGTAACTCTCTCTACTCTAGTCAGTAGAGCGGCAATGCCGAAGTGCCGATCACGGCAATAGTAGCCACACGAGCGCGCGGCGCACGTGTGGGGCTTCGACGCGATAGTTGAGGCCATCGATGTAGTATTCTTGTGGGTTGGAAATTTTGCTTGGGCGCGATGGGCCGAAGGGGGCCCAATGGGCCCGTGGGCCCAATATAGTAAAATGTATGATGGTAGAGTATATAGTGAACTAGACTAGGTGAATCTCATAAACGTGGCTAGATTTGTGTTAGGTGGGCCACACGAGCGTGTGGGCGAGAATGGGCCGAAATTGGGCTTTAGGCCCAATAGTTCATTTCGACGAGAAATGGTAGTTGGGTCGCTTTCGGGCGACATCGGGCCTTTAGAAAGGCCATTCGGTATGAAATTACTGAAATACCCTTAGTGGGTAAATTACCAAAATATCCTGAAGGGTAAATTACCGATATGCCCTTAGTGGGTAAATTACGAAAATGCCCTTGGTGGGTAAATTACCGATATACCCTTGGTGGGTAAATTACGAAAATGCCCTTGGTAGGTAAAATTACGGTTATACCCTTAGAGGTTGATTAGGGTGATTATGTTGTTTTATGTCTATCCGATTATGATGGTAATTCATGTTATACTTATATTTGATATATGTCTAGCATACATGACATACCGCATACACGAATTATTATGTCATATTGCATGGGTATGATGAGAGGAGGGGAAGATTGATATCCGTGTCTTTGGGACACCGGTGGTTTGGCACCACCGGTGGTTTGGTACCACAGATTGATTATTGTGACTTTGGGTCACAGAGGTTTGGCACCTCGGCGTCTCGTCCCAGTGGCTTAGCACCACGGTGGGTTGGCCCCACGGTGATTATACTGGGATTGACGCCGGTGATTTGGTATCACACGATGGGTTGGCCCCATCATTGGATCCGTGACTTCGGTCACCAAAGTGATTTGGTATCACATTTGTGTCTTTGGGACACCAGAGGTTTGGCACCTCATAGCGTCTCGCCCCAGTGGCTTAGCACCACAAATGGGTTGGCCCCACGGTGATTATCTGGGATTGACGCCGGTGATTTGGTATCACACGATGGGTTGGCCCCATCATTGGATTATTCGTGACTTTGGGTCACCAAGTGGTTTGGCACCACAATTATGGATATCGTGACTTTGGGTCACCGGTGGTTTGGCACCACCCGGTGGTTTGGTACCACATGGGGTAGAAATGGAGTGCGGATGGCTAGGTTTGGGTTCATGATATGCATATTTTCATATGATATTGTGTAAGGGCCTGTTGGATGGGGATTTACACACTGAGTCTCGATGACTCACCCCTTAGTTAAATTTTGCAGGTAATCATTAGATCGCGGATTTGGGAGCTGAGGTGGACTCGTGGAGGCCATACATATGTTCACTCATAAATTCGTTTCTTTTATTTGGACTTATTTTTATTTGAGTTTTTGTTATGTAATAAGGCCTTGGGTATTTTATTTGGTTTCAGCTTTCAATTTGTTTATTGCTTGTTATTAAATGATCAATATGGGATTTTCCTAAAATGATAATAAACCATTTCTTATTCAAAATTACTTAAACTCGATTTCTCACCACAACTATAAAGAATATGAGCTTTTTAACGAATGCACAGTTTTTAGACATTCCTTTCATGTGACATGCCAGATTCGGTCGTAACGTTTAGGCCGGGTTTGGGGTGTTACACATGGCACGCCCGTGCTCCCCAATCAGGGTGAACACTGACTTCCCTCGCACGGCCTAGAGTCTAGACACACGCCCGTGTGGCTAGCCCGTGGCCAACACTGATGAATCCCACACGCCCTAGGCACACGCCCGTGTGACTAGTCCGTAGTCTATTCTGTTTTCAAATATTAACATGCAGGGGGACGATGACCACAGCAGCACACACCGTGGGTGACTGTGTGTCACACATGGTCTAGACACACGCCCGTGTCTCTACCCACATGGTCAAGAACAAGACTAAGTGTCAAGTTCTTTTCACCCTTCTAACATACACAACATATACTCATCTAACTCCATCATAATCAACTCAAATTGAAGTGCATTCTCACATAGAAAACTACATCTTTCTTTCATATAATGTAATAGCCAACAACCATGGCATTATACAAAATAAGCTATCCATCTAAAGGCCAACACATCTTAGCCATTTACAATAAAATTTACTAACTTATCTAGCCCCTATACATGCCATATACAAAACGTTAAGTTTCATGTACCAAAGTGTCTTTGATATGTGGGCTATCTTCCGATGATCCTCGTATCTCGATTCAACGCTTTTAATCTATAAGACAAGGGAAAAGAAAGAGAGTAAGCTTTGAGCTTAGTAAGTTTACACATAAACAAATAAGCAACATAGTATAAGCTAAGCACCTATTAGCATTATACCAACAAGTAATTCACAACTATGCTTACTCTTTCTATCCCTTACCACATTTCCAACACATCATGAGTCACATGCTCATAATTATTGAAATGCACCCCTGCATTCAATATCACATTTACACAATATACAACACGTCATTATTGCTCAATAATACATCCACATAGCTAACTCACATAGCTAATCCACACAGCTAATCCACATATCTTATCCACACAGCTATTACACACGGCTAATATACACAATTAATCCACACAGCCAATATCTCGATGGTTTCGCACTTAGCACACCACAATCAATTTATAAGGTGGTATCGCACTTAGCCTACCACAAAGGTAATCATCGTGATCTCGCACATAGCCACTAAATGATATACCTAACGATAGCATCGCACATAGCCAACTCATCGTCAATATGCATTTGGATGGTATTGCACTTAGCCTACCATCTAGCATTATCACAACACATGCACAAGTCTATTTACCCAATTATTCATCCATTCACATCTATATTACATTCATTCTACTTGAACCACATAGGTTCCCAGTCATTCTCATTCATTCTCATTCATGCTACACCCTAGCTAGCATTTACAAATTGTAAGTATGAATGCATTGTTTATGCATAGACTTACCTCGATACTCAAAAGTACAGAAATATGCAATTTAGTCCACCACCTTGGTTTTGCCTCGATTTTGATCCGAAGCCAGATTTCTTGATCTATAATGAATAAATCAGCTTATTCAATACACACATTGACTAAATTGACCCACATCTCGTACTTTAGCAAAACTACTATTTTGCCCCTAAACTTTCTCATATTTACAGTTTAGTCCCGAAGGCTCGTAAAGTGATTTTTATTCAACTTTCTACTCTTTCATGCTTAGCCGAACCACTTACTCAACTAAAGCATTCATCAAATCTCACTAAATCACCCATGTATGACCAAACTTAAGATTTTCACAACTAAGTCCCTACATGCATTTTCATGGAAAATCACTTAGCAAAAGATGTTTCTACTACATCAAGCTTTCATATTCTTCCATAAAACATCAAAATACATGCATGTCATACATATGTACATTTTTGAACATCCATAATAGCTCACCAAATAGCTATAAATAGCTTACTCATGCTACTAGGACTTCAAAAATACGAAGAATATCAAAAACCGGGCTTAGGAGCACTTATTAGCAAGCTTGAAAAATTGAAAGAACCCTAACAATGGCTTCTCAAATTTTCGGCAGCTATGGGAAGAAGATGAATGAATTTCTATCATCTTTTCACCTATTTTAATCACTTAATTGATAAATGACCAAAATGCCCTTTTTGATAAACTTTCAATTTTAACTCATCCATGCCCATTTTTGTCCAAAAATTAGAATTTGGGTAAATTGCTATTTAAGGACCTCAAATTAATAATCTAAAGCTATTTCACACAAATAGCTTCTAGAAACACACATTTTGCAACTTTTGCAATTTGGTCCTTTTGGACAATTCAACCACAATTTCACAAAATTGCTTCATGAAACTTTCACACTAGCATGCATACATAATATAAGCCTCAAAAACTCATTCATGACCCTCGGATTTGTGGTCTCGAACCACTATTCTGACTAGGCCCTAAACCGGGATGTTACATCTATTCCCTCTCCTTGTGTAGGACACAGTTCCATCGTGTCATTGTGTATGATTTCCTGCAAGGACTCTTGAATAATATGATCAGTGGCATCAAAAAAATAACAAGAATCATCTTGTTCTCTAGAATATCGCATAGCATCATAAATTTGAAAAATAATTTCCTCATCGCCTACCCTAAGCGCAAGTTTACCATCACCCACATCAATGGCAAATTTCTAGCAAGAGAGCTAAAAAGGGTCGCCCCAAAATTAAAGGTACCTCTACGTCCTCATTCATGTCAAGCACAACAAAATTAACAGAAAATATAAATTTATCCATTTTTACCAGAATATCTTCGATAATTCCTCTAGGATATTTAACAAATCTGTCAGCTAACTGAATACTCATCCTAGTGGGTTTTGGTTCCCCGAGACCAAGTTGCTTAAACATTCTATAAGGCATTAAATTAATGCTGGCACCTAGATCAAGAAGTGCTTTTTCTATGTTCAAACTACCAATTAAACAGGGAATAGTGAAACTTCCTGGATCCTTCAATTTGGTTGGTATCTTGTTTTGGATGATAGCTGAGCACCCTTCATTAAGTTCCACTGTTGAAATTTCTTCAAACTTCCTTTTGTTTGTTAGGAGTTCTTTCAAAAATTTTGCATATGTTGGCATCTGTGAAATAGCTTCAACAAAAGGTAAGTTAATATGTAACTCTTTGAAAAGTTCAAGAAATTTACCGTATTGCGCGTCTAAGCAGTCTTTCTTCAACTTTGCTGGATATGGGATCGGTGGTTTACTTTCCTCATGGGTCGGAGTTGCAATTGCCTTATCAGTTTCGTGTGGTATCTTTCTCGTTGGTTCGACCAACTCCCTTCCACTTCTTAGCGTCACTGCCTTTACCTGCTCTTTTTCCCTAGGTAAGCTTTCTGATCGTATTTCAGAAACTAACTTAGTAAGTTGCCCAATTTGATCCTTGAGCTCCTGTATCGATGCTTGCTGGTTTTTAAGTGTTGTTTCTGTAACTGCTATGAATTTTGTCAGCATCTCCTCAAGGTTCAGCTTCTTTTCCTGTGGGTAGGGTTGTTGTTGGAAGTTTTGAGGTTGTTGTTGCCTTTGATTTCCTTGACCACCCCATGAGAAATTGGGGTGGTTCTTCCAACCTGGATTATAAGTATTACTATAAGGGCTATTATTGTAACACCCCAAACCCAGTCTACACGTTACGACCGGATCTGGTATGTCACAAGGAAAGGTAGTAAAAAAAATTTGTGATCGTTTAAAAATTTCAAGTTTTGATTATCAGTAGTTTGTGAACCGTCTATTAATATTTCGGAAAATAGTTATTTGTGTTTTTAGGAAAACTCCGTATTGATCATTTCATCATAGAAAATAACCGCATTAAAACAAAAACCAAATTAAAAGCCCAGTGGCCTTATTACAGAACATAATCCCGAATTAAAATGAAATTTAAAAGAAAATAGCACTTAATTTACTAAAGTGACGACGTATGGCCACCACAGAGTCCACCTCGGCTCCAAACCCTCAAGCTAAGGATTATCTGTAAAAGTTAAAGAAGAGGGGGTGAGTTTACGAAAACTCAGTGTGTAATTCCCCTTACGAACAAAATCTGGGCCTAAGCCCACAGAAGCACATTGGGCCTTAGCCCTCACAGTAACAAATTTGGCCGAAGCCCATACGTATCGAATTGGGCCGTAGCCCTAACAACATGGCATATCAGATAGTGAATGCAATGCAACCCAGCCCAACCTAGTATTCCATCCTCTACACTCCACTTCATACGTCCAACCTCAACACACCTGGGGATTTCTACAATCAACCCTCCATCCTCTACACTCCACTTTGGCAGTCATGCTGACAGACACACTGCTCAAAGACAATAAAACGTGGCCTAGCCACCGATCACTATGTGACCAAATCACCGATACAATAATGTACCATCAATAGGTGTGACATTGTCACCCATAAGCACTTCCCCTTCATATCATAACATCCCAATATCCCATGCATATACAACATAGTAATTCGTGTATGCAGTATGTCATGTATGCAAACATATATCAAATATAACGTATAACATGAATTACCATCATAATCAAATAAACAGAATACAACATAATCAAGCTAATCAACCTCTAAGGGTATAACAGTAGTTTTACCTACCAAAGGTATTTTCGTAATTTACCCATCAAAGGTATTTCAGTAATTTTGTACCTACAATGGCCTTTCCGAAGGCCTAATGTCGCCCCGAGCGACTCGACTACTATTTTCGGTCGTTACCAGACTATTGGGCTTAAAACTCGATTTCGGCCCATTCGGGCCCACACGCTCGTGTGATCCAACTACCACAAATTTAGCCATAGATATGAGATTCACCTAGTCCAATCTAATATATACTACGCAATCATACAATCTACTCACATGGGCCCACTCGGCCCCTATCGGCCCAAACAACATCAACCCACAAGAATACTAACGATGGCTTCAACTATCGCGTCGAAGCCCCCACACGTGCGCTCGCACGCTCGTGTGGCTACTATCGCCATGTGACCGGCATTCGGCAATTTGCCGCTCTACAACTAAAGTAGAGAGAGTACACACCTGATAGGAATCTGGTGCTAACTCGCGCTCCGACCACTCCTGTGCCCAAACGCCCACCAAGGTATATCCTTCCTCCCATCATAGATAGCTCTATATATAGCCAACTTCTCACCTTCCTTCTTTGTATCTTTCCGATGTGGGATCCTTCTGCTAGCAGAGTATAAATCCAACTCAAACTCTGGCCGTCCAAACCGCAAAATAAATACTCCCTTGCTGATCCTGAGACTTGAACCTCAGACCTCTTGCCAGCTGAAACGCCACCTTGCCACTAGGCCACAGGATCCTCTTGTGTCTAAAATCATGCGCAACTAAATATAAGTCTATGGCCAAGGTCTAAATCCATTTAATAAAATAATCTAAAAGAAATGCAAGTTCCACGCCTTGAACCTTGGACCTCCTTCCTTCCTTGTGGCATCATTCCCTTGTCCCCTAAGTGGCGTCACTTTGCCACTACACCACACACTCCACTTGTGTCATTTTTCTCCATATTTTATTCTTAAAGCCTACCTACTAACCCCCAGGGTTTTTTTCACCTAAAACCAAAATTTTTCCTAAGCCCAAGCTTAATCCCGGGACTTCATAGAAGCCCCCCTAACCTTTCAAAATCACTCACCTAATAGGTCCAACTTGCACTAATGCCGATCTCTTGATCTCAAAAATTTTAAACGCTACTACGCTCAAGGCCTATTGGGCCCAATCCTACTAGGCCCAATTTCAGGATGTTACAATTATTATATCGGAAATTGTGACCCATATAGTTCATTTGTTCGCTCTCCATGCCCTGTCCGTAGGGTGGGTACCCAGGATTCGCCACGCCTCCACTTGTGTCGCACTGCATAACCGGTTGTACCTGTGAGGAACATATACACCATCAAATTTTTTATGTAACATCTCTACCTGATTTGATAGCATGGTCACTGCGTCAAGGTTGTAAACTCCAGCTGCTTTTGTTGGCTTTGTCCTTGTGACTTGCCACTGATAGTTATTTAGTGACATCTCTTCTATAAATTCATAAGCTTCTTCAGGAGTTTTGTTATTCAGAGTTCCGCCGGCGGCTGAATCGATTAATTGCCTTGTTGAAGGGTTCACACCGTTATAAAAAGTTTGGACCTGTAGCCACAAGGGTAAACCATGGTGTGGACATCTTCTCAGCAAATCTTTGTATCTCTCCTATGCATCGTAAAGTGTTTCTAAATCCATCTGTACAAAAGAAGAGATATCATTCCTTAACTTGGCCGTTTTGGCCGGCAGAAAATATTTTAATAAAAATTTTTCTGTCATTTGATCCCATGTAGTAATTGACCCTCGTGGAAGAGAATGCAACCACTGTTTGGCTTTATTCCTCAAAGAGAAGGGAAATAACCGAAGGCGGATGGCATCGTCAGTAACGCCATTTATCTTGAAAGTATCGCAAAATTCTAGGAAATTTGCTAAATGTGTGTTAGGATCCTCATCCTGCAAACCATCAAACTGATCAAACTGTTGTATCATCTGTATAGTGTTAGGTTTCAATTTGAAATTATTTGCAGCAATAGTAGGTCTAACAATACTAGATTCAGTACCAACTAAACTAGGCTTAGCATAATCATACATAGTTTGGGGATCCTGATTTTCGGCCATCTCTGGAGGTGGCGGATTGTTCTCGGCCATCTCTTTGGTGGTATTAACTTCGTCTTCTTGCTCTTCTTGTATGTAGTTTAGGCTTCGCCTTATCTCTCTACGATTTCTGCGAGCGGTACCTTCAATATCACTATCGTAAAATAGGGGTCCTGTCGGGTTCCTTCTAGTCATAAACTAGAGGTACCTGAAAGGATAAAAGAAAATTAGCAAAGTTAAAAACAAATTAAGAAATAAAAGAAAAGTGCAAAAAATAAAAAATGGCTAAAGTAATAAAAATTGAGCGTTCTTAATATTTTAGCTCCCCGGCAACGGCTCCAAAAACTTGATCGTTGTGTTTTGCAATGTCAAAGTTTTAAAATTTATAAAAAGAATGATCGAACTTGGGAACTAACTATGACAACGATTTGAGGCAAGCGCACCTATCGAACAGTAGTATAGTTAAGGCAAGACCGGAATATCGAACCCAAAGGAACTAAAAGTACTAATACTAACTTTCTTTTTATTATCTAGCCTAAAATAAAGGGAATTTTTTGTTTAATCTAAATTAACTAATTATTAAACTAAAGACTCTAAGACAAAGAAGAATGAATTTTGGAAATACTTGTGGGAAAAACCAATTGATTAAGACAATACCCGAGGAAGAATCCACCTAGACTTCACTTGTTATCTAACTCTGAACCAGACGATTTATTCACTTGACTTGATCTGTAGGATTCCCTAATGTATATTAGACCCTCTCTCGAGGCGAATAACGTCTAACCCTAGGTTGATTAATTGAAATCTCTTTCTAATTAAAACCCCTAGAATTGCATTAACTCGATCTATGGACTCCCATATTAGGTTTCACCCTAATCCGGCAAAATCTCGTCACCCTATCTCTAGGCGTGCGATCAACTCCGCTTAACTATGCTAGATCTACTCTTAGGCAGGGACTTTTGCTCCTCCACCTAAGCACATCAAACTTGAATTAATATTCTGGAAATATCAACACAAGAATTAAGAACACATAATTAAGAACAAATCAAGTATTTATCATATAGTTCAGCAAACGATAACAAGATTCATCTTAGGTTTCATCCCCCTCAGGTATCTGAGGGTTTAGTTCATAATAATAAAAGGAAACATCTCAAAAGAAAAGATAAAACAAAACATAAGAAATCCCTAAAACCCCCTGAAGGAATTGAAGGAGAGATCCTCCGTCTTGAGTATGATTAAACTGCTTGAGATGAATCAACTGGCTTTCTTGAGTAAATTCCACAAATCGCCTTTCTTTGGCCTAGTGGGACGCCCGATGTAAATAAGGCACATGTCGACTCCCCTTTTTAGGTCATACTTAGGGTGTTTATATAGGCTTCGGAATGTGTTACTTTGCCTCTAAGCATCGTAATCTGAGTGAAATTTCTCTTTGTAACGACAGGGACACGGCCATGGCACATGCCCGTGTGAATCGTGGCCAGGCCGTGTTTGAGGCTACTGAAGGAGCACGACCGTGTGGTCTTGGGCCCAGGCTGTGTCGATTTCGTGATATGGCCCATTTGGCCCGTTTTAAGCCCGTTTCTTGTTCTTTTCATCCTCCGGTGCTTTCCTGAGTATAAAACATGAAAACAAAGGATTAAGAGCACCAAATTACATAAAATAAAGGATAATTCATCCAAAAGCATGCTAAATGTGAGCTTAAAATATGTTACTATTTCGGTTTATCATGAATAATCCATACGTACTGGAATAAAATGAGCCGACTTTGTCAATCTATCCACAACAACCCACACAACATCTTTCTTTTTCGGAGTCATAGGTAACCCCGTCACAAAATCCATGGTAATCCGATCCCATTTCCACTCGGGAACCACCACTGGCTGAAGCAATCCCGAAGGCACTTGATGTTTAGCTTTCACTTGTTGAAAAATCAGACACTTTGTCACGAACTCAGAGATATCTCTTTTCATATCCGGCCACCAATAAAATTTCCTCAAGTCATTGTACATTTTCGTACTGCCTGAGTGTACTGATAAATAACCACTATGTGCCTTATGCAAAACCTTTCGGATCAATTCTTCATCTCTAGGTACACAAATTCTATCATGGTATAACAAACAACCATCCGAACTCACTCAAAAATTAGAGTCGCTTTCTGATCCACACTTAGTTCTCTTAGTTTGCATCTCACTATCATTTTCTTGAGCCTCACATATCTGTTGAACAAATAGTGGCTTAGCTCTCAACTCTGCCAATATAGCACCATCATCAGACAATGCTAAACTCATGCTTATAACTCTTAGAACATACAAGGATTTACTACTCAGGGCATCCGCAACCACATTTGCTTTTTCGGGATGGTAATCAATGACTAACTCATAGTCTTTCAATAACTCGAGCCACCGCCTCTGTCGCAAATTTAAATCCTTTTGATCCATCAAATACTTCAAACTCTTTTGATCCGTAAAGATTCGGCACTTCTCACCATATAAGTAATGTCGCCAAATCTTTAACGCGAAAACAATTGCAGCCAACTCTAAATCATGAGTCGGATAATTCTTCTCGTGCGGTTTTAGTTGTCTCGAGGCGTAAGCGACTACCTTACCCTCTTGCATCAACACGCAACCGAGACCATTAAATGACGCGTCACTGAAAACCACAAACTCTTTCCCCAATTCTGGTTGAACCAAAACCGACGCCTCAGTCAACAATGTTTTCAATCTCTCAAAACTCTGTTGACATGCCTCCGTCCAATCATACTTGACATCCTTATGCAACAATTTCGTCATCGGGATAGCAATCACTGAGAACTCCTTTACAAAACGTCTGTAATATCCCGCTAGTCCCAAGAAGCTTCTAACTTCTGACATATTCCTCGGCTGTTTCCAATCCACAATAGCCGAAATCTTACTCGATTCGACTCGAATACCATCACCCGACACAACGTGTCCTAAAAATCCAACCTCTCGGAGCCAAAACTCACTCTTGCTAAACTTAGCATACAACTGCTCATCTCTTAAAGTTTGCAAGACAATTCTCAAATGTTCCTCATGATCGTTCTCATCCCGAGAATAGATCAATATGTCGTCAATGAAGACAACCACAAACTTATCCACATACGGTCGAAAGGCACGGTTCATCAAATCCATAAAAATCGTAGGTGCATTCGTTAAACCAAACGGCATGACCAAAAACTCATAATGGCCATACCTTGTTTGAAATGTAGTTTTCAGCACATCTTGCTCTTTCACTCTCAACTGGTAATAACCAGCCTCAGGTCGATCTTAGAGAATACTGTAGCTCCTTTCATTTGATCAAAAAGATCATCAGTCCTTGGTAAAGGATACTTATTCTTCACCGTCACTTTGTTAAGTTGCCTATAGTCTATACACAACCTCATAGACCTATCTTTCTTTTTCACAAATAGTACCAGAGCACCCCACGGTGAGTAGCTCGGTCTTGCAAAACCCTAATCTATCAACTCTTGCAATTGAACCTTCAGTTCTTTCAACTCTAAAGGTGCCATTCTATACGGAGCAATTGAAATAGGTGTCGTTCTCGAAACTAACTCAATCCAAAACTCAACCTCTCTCTGGAGGTAATCCGGGTAACTCTTCCGGAAATACATCCAGATACTCATATACCGCCGGCATTGTATCAAACTTTACTCCAACCTCTTGAGTATTCAAAATAAAGGCGAGATAGGACTCACACCCTTTTCTCAAACATTTCTCAGCTACTAGGGAAGAAATCATCACTGGTAGACTATCCGATCCACCTAATTCAACCCGAGCAACATCTCCACTCTAACATTTCAATTCGATAAACTTACTACCACAGTTCACTAAGACACTATGGGTAGTCAACCAATCCATGCCTAGGATTAAGTCAAACTCATCAAATGGCAACAACATAAGGTTTTTCGGAAAGCAATGACTCTTAATCAACAAAGGACAATTCTTACACACCTTGTCCACTAACACGTATTTTCCTAACGGGTTTGACACCTTAACCACAATGTCCGTAGACTCAATGGTCATACTCAAACTAGATGCTAATCTCATGAAAATATAAGAGTGAGTAGACCCTGGATCAATTAAAGCAATAACAAAGGTGTCATAGAGAGGAAAAAGTACCCGTTATCATATCTGGGGATGATGCCTCTTCGCGGGCGTGAATGGCATAAGTCCTCGCAGGTGCCCGACCCTCCGGTCTCACAGCAGAGTCTCTGGACGCACCTCTACCACTATTCCCACCTCTCGGGTTCCTTGGTGGTCTACCCCTTGCAGACACATCACTAGGTCTCATCTCTTGTTTCTCTTCCTTATCATCCCTCTCAGGGCAATTTCGGATAAAGTGGTCAGGGGAACCACACTTATAACATTTTCGGCTGTTTCCCTATCACTCTTCGGTGTGATATCTACCACAATTTGGACACTCCGATTTGTTTTTCGTATTGCCCACACTTTCCATCGAGGTAGATTGGACTCTCGAACCTGGACGAGTGTGGTCCAAGTCTCGATGTGAATATCCCACTGATGCTGTCGTCCAAAGATTCACTTCCCTGGATCTTTTCGACTGGGCTTGGTACGACTTGCCCATTGGCCTCTTTCTCACATCTCGGGCTTCACTCGCAGCCCTTCTCTTTTCTTTACCCAACTCTTCGGCCTTACTTGCCCTCTCGACCAACACAACAAACTCTTTCAACTCCAAGATACCAATTAGGAGTTTGATATCCTCATTTAGTCCATCTTTGAACCTCTTACACAGAATGGTCTCCGTCGACACACATTCTTGGGCGTATTTGCTAAGCCTAACAAACTCATGCTCATATTCTGCTATTGACATTCTTCCGTGCTTCAACTCAAGAAATTCCTTCCTTTTTCGATCAGTAAATCGTTGGCTTATGTACTTCTTTCAGAACTCTTCCAGAAAGAAGTCCCACGTCACCCGCTCTCTCGAGACTACTGACGTCAACGTCTTCCACCAATGGTATGCCGAGTTCCTCATCAAAGACACAGCATATTTCAAGCTCTCTTCAGGTGTACATGAGAGTTCATCAAACACTCTCATTGAGTTCTCTAGCCAGAACTCTACCCTTTCAGGGTCATCATCTACCTTAGCTCTAAACTCCTCAGCCCCGTGTTTCCTAATCTTATCCACCGGGGGTTTCGATATCCTCACTACATCATTACCTTGGGGAGCCACTAGATTTGGCTGAGGTATAGGAGGAGGTGGAGGAGGTTGAGAATTAGGGTTCGCTCGAACATAATTCGAGTACCAATTACTCATCATCTGGAGAAAGGCTTCCCGAGCCTCTTCCCATTGACCCCTAACCTCGAGTCCACTCTCTACAGGCGCGGTTCCTTGCGCAAGAGCCGGTGCATTACTAGCTGCTTCATCAGCAGTCGATTGATCAAGATCCATATACTATATAAAACAAGGTTTAAAATCATCAGAAACCACCACACTATTATTGTACACTTATGGTATGTATAGCTAGACTCTTACACCCGCTACGGTAGTCCTAGAACCGACTAAACCATAGCTGTGATACCACTAAATGTAACACCCCTCACCCGTAATCCTCGTCAAAATCGGGTCCGAGGCATACCGGATTAAAACTACTTGATCGCCACTTAGGCTCAACGTGACTACTCTCCTTAAGTCACCACGACAACCTTATTTGCGAGTTATGAGGCCTTACTCAAACACACGAGGGCTCTCGAGACCATATCAGAAACTCTTACTATCTTAAAAATTTTTTCCATCTAGACAGAGACTACACGCCCGTGTGTAGTCACACACGCCCATGTCCACAACCCGTGCACAAAACTCAACCATTCTGCCAAAGTCCCACGGCTAGGTCACACGCCCGTGTTCACCACCCGTGGTACACACTGACTACTTCACACGGCCTTAAAGTCTAGACATACGCCCGTGTGGCTAGCCCGTGGCCAACACTGAATAACTCACACGTCCTAGGCACACGCTCGTGTGACTAGTCCGTGGTCTAATCTAACTTAAAATACTAACATGCAGGGGACACACGCCCATGGGCTGACCGTGTGTCACACATGGTCTAGACACACGCCCGTGTGTCTACCCACATGGACAAGAACAAAGCTATTTGTCATGCCCTTTCTCACCCCTCTAGCATACAAAACATGTACTCATTCAACACATCCATAATCAACTCAATTTGAAACACAATCTTACATGGATAACTACATCTTTTCATATAATAAAATAGCCAACAATTATGGAATTATACAAAATAGATTATCCATCTAAAGGCCAACATAACTTAGCCATTTACAACCAAAAATCACTAACTTGTCTAGCCCCTATACATGCCATATACAAAATGTTTAATCCAATGTACCAGAGTGTGCTGATGCTTACTCTTTCTATCCTTTACCATATTTCCAACACATCATGAGTCGCATACTCATAACCATTGACATGCACCCCTACATTCAATATCACATTTACACAATATACAACACATCATTATTTCATAATAACACATCCACACATCCACACTACTCACTAATACATCCACACAGCTACTCTCTCGGTGGTTTCGCACTTAGCCTACCACAATTAATACAATAAGATAGTATCACACTTAGCCTACCAATAAGGTAATCATAGTGGTCTCGCACTTAGCCCACTAAACAATATACTTAGCGATAGCATCGCACATAGCCCAGCTCATCGTTGCTAAGTATTGGGGTAGCATCGCACTTAGCTTACCATCAAGCATTATCACTACACATTCACATATCTACTTTATAGTTTATTCATTCGTTTGTTCACTATAACTAACTCATTCATTCCACATGAACCATATAGGTTCTCAACCATGCTATACTCTAGCTAGCATTTACAAAGTATACACATAATGCATCATTTATATGTAAACTTACCTCGGTACTCAAAAAGTATGAAGATGTGCAATTTAGTCCACGACCTTGCCCTTGCTTCAGTTTCGATCTGGGCTTTGTCTTTCTTGATCTATAATGACAAATCAACACATTCAATACACACATTGACTAAATTGACCTTTATCTCATACTTTAGCAAAATCCCTATTTTTCCCCTAATCTTTCTCATATTTACACTTTTGCCCCAAGGCCCGTAAAGTGATTTTTATTCAACTATCTAGCCTTTCATGCTTAGCCGAATCACTTACTGAACTAAAGCAATCATCAATTCTCACTAATTCTTACATGTATGACCAAACTCAAGACTTTCACAAACTAGTCTCTACATGCATTTTTCATGGAATTCACTTAGTAAAAGATGTTTCTATAACATCAAGCTTTCATATTCTTCCATAAAACATCAAAATACATGCATGTCATACATGGGTAAATTTTTGAACATCCATTTTAGCTCATCAAATAGCTAGAAATAGCTTACTCATTCCACTAGGACTTAAAAAATACGAAGAATATCAAAAACGGGCTGGAATACACTTACTATCTAGCTTGAAAAGTTGAAGAGCCCTAACAATGGATTCTCCCAAATTTTCGGCAGCCTTGGAGAAGAACATGAATGAATTTTGTCATCTTTTCTCCTATTTTAATCATTTAATTGTCAAATGACCAAAATACCCTTTTTGATAATGTAACATCCCGGATTTGGGTCTAGTAGAATTGGGCCCAATGGGCCTTGAGAGTAGTGGTATTTAAAATTTTTGAGATTAAGAGATCGGCTCTTATACGGGTTAGACCTAGTAGGTGTGTGATTTTAGAAGGATATGGGGCTTCTATGAAGTCCCAGGTTCAAGTTAGGCCATAGGAAAATTTTTGGGTTTTGGGCACTTAAGGGGGGAGAGCTAGTGGAAGCAGGATTTAAGCATAATTGGTTGTATTTTGATAGCACAAGAAGTAGGGTGTCCTGGTGGGTGACGTCACAAGGGAGCATGGAGGAGGGAGAGGGTTCGAGTCTCTCATACAGCATTCGGGAGGCTTTCATTTTTGTGCTCAGACAAGAGGTAGCTGAGTGAAGGCCAAACTCTGTAGGAGAGAGGGAAGACTTGGTCAATTAATTTGAAAAGGTGGTGGAGAGTGAATGGGGGAGTAAATCAAGGAAGAAATCGTGGGTTTTGGTGGGGTGTTAGTGTTTGGCCGAAAATGGGAAGTGCATGGGGGGAGATGTGTAATTCGGATAGGAGGGGTAGTTAGGTAGCAAAATCGGCTTTGGTTAGGAAAAGTTAGAAAATCGAAACCTTTTAAGGTGTGTGTGCCGAAATTCTCTAGAGTGTTAAGCATTTTTGGCATTTCTTTGGTTTTTGCTACTCAAACATTTGGGGTCTTTTCCTTTCATTTCTTTTCTTGCTAGTGCCGAATCCCTCAACCCTCTTTCTTCATCTTTTCTCCTCAATTGAGTATTGGTCGAACCTTTAGAGGTTGACCACTTGTGCTTTTCTCTTCATCTATTCTCTCCAACATTCATCTCCTTTCTCTCTGCGCGTTTTATCACCTCCTCTCTTGGCCGAATCTGGTAAGTATTGGTTATTGCCCTTCCTCCCATTTTCTCCTTTCTATAGCCGAATGTATAACCTTCTCCATTTCTTTTTTATTGTTTCTTTTCTTCACTATAACCGAAACTCCATTTCCTCTCACCCTTTCTTCTCGCATTCTCCTCTTGTAGTTGCTTGAACGGGGTTGGCCGAATCTCTCCATCTCTTTCGACTCATCTGTAATCACAAGGTAATGGTAATTCCTCCTCTTCTTTCTTTTCTTTTTGGTCTTATGTTATGCATAGCCAAAGTGGCTATTTCTCTTAATTCTAGTTCTCCACTAATCCCCTCTCTTCTTCTCTCAACATGCCATAGCCGAATCTATCTGTGTTCGGTTCTCCATTGATCAAGGCCGATTGTACTAAGGATCAAGCAACTCTCTTCTCTGCTCTTTAATCTTTTGGACTTCGGGAAGTGGTGGTAAGAGCCGAAACCCCCTGTTAGACAACTGCCGTTTTCACTGTGGTATCTTACTGATCGAGTTTTCTTCATGGAGGCAAGTGATAACCAGTCTAAGGGGGTATCGTTAAGGGAGCCTAAGGGGAGTGGACTCGTAGCCCCTGCTCCCAAGTTCAAACGGCGTAGGGTGTCAGCCGTTCGAGATTTCCCACCGGGTTGTGGAAGGGAGTCGGCATCGGTTTTGGATAGGCAAATCGTGGTTGTTCGCGCTAGTGAGGGTGATGGCGAGCAGGAGTGTTTAGTTCTCTACGTAATCAGGTGTGTAATCTCACACCGTAACCATGTAGTTTCGTAATACGCTGCAATGTTGGTAAAAACCAAATCACCGTAATTCGTATGTTTAATAAACCGAAATACTACATAGAATCGAATAACTCGCTTAAACAACTTCAGTTTTGAACTTCGCTAAAATCGGTGTTTATCGGTCGATTTACCAAAATGCCCTTAATGGGCCGATTTACCAAAATGCCCTTAATGGGCCGATTTACCAAAATACCCTTAATGGGTCAATTTACCAAAATACCCTTAGTGGGTCGATTTACCAAAATGCCCCTGGGTTGCGAAATTACTAAAATACCCTCGTTGAGGTGAATGTCTACTTTACTCTCAATGTTGTCTAGTATCGGGTGTGCGTTTACATTACACCTTTATATCTTGATATGTATGTTGCATTTTATCAAGTTGCATAGGGCGGGAAATTTGAATGAAGAGCAGTGTAGCCTGGTGGCATAGCCACAATATATATATACGTAATTATGACTCTGGTGGCTCAGCCACAAATATTCTATGTTTAGCAGCTTGACTGCATTACTGGTGTGAGCGGCCGGGTGGGTTGACTTGATCCCCATAGGTGTGATTGTTGGTCGGAGGTGTGTTGGATGGTTTTGGTTGGGCTGCATTAATTCATTTGCACTACTATGTTTATAGGGCTCAGGCCCAATTTGATGTCTTATGGGCTCGGGCCCAATTATTAACGGTAAGGGGATTTCATACTGAGTTCTCGTAACTCACCCCTCTTTCCTTAACCTCGCAGGTAATATCCAGCAGTGAAGGATTTGGAGCCGTGGATGACTCGATGGAGGCCATACTTCAGAAACATCGCTCGTGAACTTTAGTAAATTTCCTTTTTGCTTTATTTCTAAGATTATTTTTGTTATGTGGGTTTAATCATTTGTAATAAGGCCTCTGGTTAAGTTTTCTTTCAAGTTTTTATTAATAACTGTTGATTTCATAAATACGGGATTTTCTTAAAACATAATTAATCATTTTTTTAAACATTACGTTCCCGCAAATAATCAAGTTTGATTTTTTACAGCGAAAACTGTTTTGTTGTTAAAACATTAATAACTTCATAAAAAGGGCACTAAATAAATCAGGTTTCTATAAACAAGCAACGTAACTCGAAGTTTTAAAGAGATGCAATGTCTTCAACTTATGCTTAGCTTTTTAACAAACCTCCTATGTGACACACTAGATCTGGTCGTAACGTCTAGGCCGGGTTTGGGGTGTTACATTTTATGGTATCAGAGCCCGATTGCAAAACTCGGCTATGGAGTGGGTTCAAAAATGTTTTTCAAAGTTGTTTGAAACTTGATTTAAAAATGCACGTCCGTAGTGGAGGTATGGCACCACGAGTATCCGGCACCAAATCCTTAAGTTTTTCTACCTTATATCTGTTGATATGTTGAAATGATTGTAATAAGAAACTACTAGAGTTAGTGATAGTATACTGAGACTGCTAGCTATAAGAGCTAAGACTGTAGAGACTGATACATTAGGAAATTCGATCTGCGAGAACAACTCTTATATCTGCTTCCCATAAAACATTTGTTAATAAACATTGGAATTATAGACTGATTCATAAAACTTTTAATCAGATCAAATCGATTCAGCAATATGAGTACAAGAGGACGTGGACGATGTACACGCGGCCGTGGTAGAGGCCGAGATGCTAGGGCTGGGTCCTCAGCATCGGAGCATAGGCCAGAAAGGGAGGCGCCGGCATTTCCAGTGGCTGAGACGGGGGCTAATGACCGAGCCGGAGCTGATGTGCTAACTCAACTAGTTAGGGAGGTATTGAAGGAAGTCAAAGAAATTGGTGAAACACTTCAAGTTGGGTGCATGGACTGTAAGAAGAAAGGAGATCGCGGTTCTCTAGGGTCGCAGTCTCGTTCTGTAAAGCATGTTAAGGCACGTCCAAACTTTTCAGCTTGCGAATACTGTAGAAGGCGTCATCCGGGTGAATGCTGGAGGAGGTCAGGAGCATGCGTGAGATGCGGGTCTAAGGAGCATAGGGCTCGGGATTGTTCCATCACCATTAAATCAGGTATGTTTTGGTTGATTGTAAAAAAATTCATGAATGTGTGATAAGTACCTGTTTGCTTCTTTGGTTAAATATTTGGTTGTGTGAAGAGCTTCCAAGATTAAGATAGAAAGCGAATTAGTGTTATTAGAATCAGAGTGCGAAGCAGCAGCGTGGTAAAGTAGTCTGTGTTAAACCACTGTTAGATAGCTAGAAATTTCGAGGATGAAATTTCTTTAAGGGGGTAGATTTGTAACATCCCGAATTTGGGCCTAGTAGAATTGGACCCAATGGGCCTTGAGAGTAGTGGCGTTTAAAATTTTTGAGATCAAGAGATCGGCTCTTATACGGGTTAGACCTAGTAGGTGTGTGATTTTAGAAGGATATGGGGCTTCTATGAAGTCCCAGGTTCAAGTTAGGCCATAGGAAAAATTTTGGGTTTTGGGCACTTAAGGGGGGAGAGCTAGTGGAAGCAGGATTTAAGCATAATTGGTTGTATTTTGATAGCACAAGAAGCAGGGTGTCCTAGTGGATGACGTCACAAGGGAGCATGGAGGAGGGAGAGGGTTTGAGTCTCTCATGCAGCATTCGGGAGGCTTTTATTTTTGTGCTCAGACAAGAGGTAGCTGAGTGAAGGCCAAACTCTGTAGGAGAGAGGGAAGACTTGGTCAATTAATTTGAAAAGGTGGTGGAGAGTGAATGGGGGAGTAAATCAAGGAGGAAATCGTGGGTTTTGGTGGGGTGTTAGTGTTTGGCCGAAAATGGGAAGTGCATGGGGAGGGAGATGTGTAATTCGGCTAGGAGGGGGAGTTAGGTAGCAAAATAGGCTTTGGTTAGGAAAAGTTAGAAAACCAAAACCTCTTAAGGTGTGTGTGCCGAAATTCTCTAGAGTGTTAAGCATTTTTGGCATTTCTTTGGTTTTTGCTACTCAAACATTTGGGTCTTTTCCTTTCATTTCTTTTCTTGCTAGTGCCGAATCCCTTAACCCTTTTTCTTCATATTTTCTCCTCAATTGAGTATTGGCCGAACCTTTAGAGGTTGACCACTTGTGCTTTTCTCTTCATCTATTCTCTCCAACATTCATCTCCTTTCTCTCTGCGCGTTTTATCACCTCCTCTCTTGGCCGAATTTGGTAAGTATTGGTTCTTTCCCTTCCTCCCATTTTCTCCTTTCTATAGCCGAATGTATAACCTTCTCCATTTCTTTTTTATTGTTTCTTTTCTTCACTATAACCGAAACTCCATTTCCTCTCACCCTTTCTTCTCGCGTTCTCCTCTTGTAGTTGCTTGAACAGGGTTGGCCGAATCTCTCCATCTCTTTCGACTCATCTGTAATCACAAGGTAATGGTAATTCCTCCTCTTATTTCTTTTCTTTTCGGTCTTATGTTATGCATAGCCAAAGTGGCTATTTCTCTTAATTCTAGTTCTCCACTAATCCCCTCTCTTCTTCTCTCAACATGCCATAGCCGAATCTGTCTGTGTTCGGTTCTCCATTGATCAAGGCCGATTGTACTAAGGATCAAGCAACTCTCTTCTTTGCTCTTTAATCTTTCAGACTTTGGGAAGTGGTGGTAAGAGCCGAAACCCCTTGTTAGACAACTGCCATTTTCACTGTGGTATCATACTGATCAAGTTTTCTTCGTGGAGGCAAGTGATAACCAGTCTAAGGGGGTATCGTTAAGGGAGCCTAAGGGGAGTGGACTCGTAGCCCCTGCTCCCAAGTTCAAACGGCGTAGGGTGTCAGCCGTTCGGGATTTCCCACTGGGTTGTGGAAGGGAGTTGGCATCGATTTTGGATAGGCAAATCGTGGTTGTTCGCGCTAGTGAGGGTGATGGCGAGCAGGAGTGTTTAGTTCTCCATGTAATCAGGTGTGTAATCTCACATCGTAACCATGTAGTTTCGTAATATGCTGCAATGTTGGTAAAAACCGAATCACCGTAATTCGTATGTTTAATAAACTGTAATACTGCATGGAATCGAATAACTCGCTTAAACAACTTCAGTTCTGAACTTCGCTAAAATCGGTGTTTACCGGTCGATTTACCAAAATGCCCTTAATGGGCTGATTTACCAAAATACCCTCAATGGGTCGATTTTCCAAAATACCCTTAGTGGGTCGATTTACCAAAATGCCCCTGGGTTGTGAAATTACTAAAATACCCTCGCTGGGGTGAATGTCTGCTTTACTCTCAATGTTGTCTAGTATCGGGTGTGCGTTTACATTACACCTTTATATCTTGATATGTATGTTGCATTTTATCATGTTGCATGGGGCGGGAAATTTGAATGAAGAGCAGTGTAGCCTTGTGGCATAGCCACAATATATATATATATACGTAATTATGACTCCGTTGTCTCAGCCACAAATATTCTATGTTTAGCAGCTTGACTGCATTACTGGTGTGAGCGGCGGGGTGGGTTGACTTGATCCCAATAGGTGTGATTGGCTGGTCGGGGGTGTGTTGGATGGTTTGGGTTGGGCTGCATTAATTCATTTGCACTACTATGTTTATAGGGCTTAGGCCCAATTTGATGTCTTATGGGCTCGGGCCCAGTTATTAACGGTAAGGGGATTCCATACTGAGTTCTCGTAACTCACCCCTCTTTCCTTAACCTTGCAGGTAATATCCAGCAGTGAAGGATTTGGAGCCGTGGATGACTCGGTGGAGGCCATACTTTAGAAACATCGCTCGCGAACTTTAGTAAATTTCATTTTTGCTTTATTTCTAAGATTATTTTTGTTATGTAGGTTTAATCGTTTGTAATAAGGCCTCTGGTTAAGTTTTCTTTCAAGTTTTTATTAATAACTGTTGATTTCATAAATACGGGATTTTCTTAAAACATAATTAATCGTTTTTTTAAAACATCACGTTCCCGTAAATACTCAAGTTTGATTTTTCACAGCGAAAACAGTTTTGTTGTTAAAACATTAATAACTTCATAAAAAGGGCACTAAATAAACCGGGTTTCTATAAACAAGCAACGTAACTCGAAGTTTTAAAGAGATGCAATGTCTTCAACTTACGCTTAGCTTTTTAACAAACCTCCTATGTGACACACTAGATCCGGTCGTAACGTCTAGGCCGGGTTTGGGGTGTTATGTAACACCCTGGTTTTAGGGGTTATGCGCTTGGAGCATAGCTCGAGCAGTTAGTAGGCTTATGGTCATGTTGGATAGATTTTTAGGGGTTTGGAGAACCCTAGAAGGCAAAGAATGCCTTAGAAAATTTTTAGATTTTTGGGGTAAAAAGAGAGACTGGGCAGGAAGGCCTTAAAAATAAAATTGTGGAGTTTAGGACGCAAGAAAGACTTTGGCAAAGTGGCGATTGAGGCGCTGCTTGGGGGCTTTGGAAGGTAACGCCTAAGGGAGCAAGGGTTCGAGTTGCTGGGGCAGCAATTTTTGGCTTTATTTTTGCGTCAAGAGACTGGGCTAAGTAGGCCTTAAGAATAAATGTCCAAGTTGATGGACATGAAAGTCCAATCGGGAGAAGTGGCTCTTGGGCGCTACTTAGGCGCTGGAGGGGAGGAGAGGTCGCGGTTTCGAGGGCCTGCAGAAGCATTTGGCGTTTTATTTTTCGTTGGTGGTTATGGGCTCGATTAGAAAGGGTTTAAAATAAAATGCTGGGGGTTTCTAGCATAAAATCAGCCGGCCGAGTGGCCCGGGCGCTGGGAAAGGAGCAAAGCAGCCTTGGTCCTGTGTTCGAACCAAGGAAGCTGCATTTTGGAGTTTGAATTTTTATTTCTTTTGGGGCAAAGCAAATTGAAGTGTTGGACGGCTAGAAGACTCTTTTTTGGAAGAGGATAATATGTTTTTTTATTATTTTTATTTATTATTTATTTAGATTAAGTGGAATTATTATTATTTATTTTTTTAAATAATAATGGGATAATATGAGCATTTTTTATTGGAGGATAATATGAGTTTTTTTAGGATTATTATAGGAGATAATCAAGGATATTATGAAGATTAAAAGAATTATTGGATTATTAGTAAGAGTATTCAAATGGAATTGAATTAGTGAGGTGTTGGCCAAATTTTGGAGACTTCAAGGGGGTTGGCGAATGCTATAAATAGGGGAGGGTAGAGTGCTAGTTGTTCATCAAGTCTTTTGCCTCTCCCTCTTGGTGTGCCGATTTCTCCTTTGGCCTTTGTAGCCAAATAATTCTTTTGTTTTAATCCCTTGGTAGCCGAAATTTCTCCTCTTTTATTAGTTTGCACCTTGGCCGAATTCTAGGTGTGGTGTGGATCTCTTTGATTCTTCTCCTCAATCGTTGGTAGTCAGATTCGGTAAGTGGTGGTAAAGATCCATGTTGTAATTATTCTTTTATTATTCGAAAGCCGAAGGCTATTAAGGCTAATCATTTATGCGTTTTAGGGTGTGGTCGGTTGCAAAAAGGACCATTCCGTAGTCCTGAGATTTGATTGGAAATCAAATCAGCCTTGAGGAGCAAGGATATTTAGGAACATAGATCAATTCTCCGGGATTCAGGATATTTTGGTAAGCAATATTTGGTAAAGGTTCAACATTTAGTTTATAACCTGGAGGTTTAACCCGTTTATCTGATTAAGTGACTTTCGATGGAGGCGAATACTACCAAAGTGGGCAAGGGAAAGCTCCCATCCCAAAGTTCAAAAAGAGATCCGTTTCATTGCTTCGAGATTGGCCACTGAGGTGTGGGCCAACAAAGAAGAAACGTTAGCGAAAAGTCGTAGTTTCGCTGAGACGATAGTGTCGAGGATCGAGAGTCTAGAACTCCTAGTAATAAGGTGTGTAACTAACCCACTTTGTTTCGGGTTTTATGTGTTATATGTTTTACTAACAAGTGCAGAAGGAGTGTGCCATATATACCCCTAAAGGGTATGATGATGACCAGTTAGTAGCAAATAGACTAATATGTGATAATTGATTTTCAATATGTGAGTATGCCTATGATTGTGAATAGCATGCACATGCATCATCTACGCATTATATTATGTTACATGTGCATGGGTGGGTTATGAAAAGAAGGTACGGGTGTACTTCGAGTACGTGGTTGATGTCAGCTTTGTGCTACATCGTGGATTGGATTGTTGATCGAGGTCGCGTTGTGGATCTTTGCGATTTAGTTCGCGTGGTTACCTTGATTGATATGGGCTTTATGCCATATCGTGGCTTGATGGATTCTTTGTGTGCTCCATCGTGGTTTGATGTTAGCTATACGCTACATCGTGGATGGCATTGGTTGCCTTTTTGGAGGGAAAAGGAGAGGGTGACTCGATAGTCCCCTGGTGTGTGGTAGGCTGGATAAGGGGGTGTGTAGCGGATGGACCCTAGGTTTGGGTTGGGTATCATGTTGCATTGTTTCTTTATAAAATGATATGGAATGGGCCAAGCCCAATATGACATGTGGTTAGGTATGTTTTGGGAACATACGTGGAAATGGGCCAAGCCCAGTTGATATGTGGTTTATTGAGAAATGGGCCTAGCCCAGTATTTGAGTATGATTTGAATGTGGGCCAAGCCCAGATTGTGGTAATTGTTAAAATGATATATATATTACTTGTTGCATTTGATAATTGGGATATTATGTGGCTAAGCATGTGGGTGGATTTCAGTGGTTAACTTACACACTGAGTCATTGTGACTCACCCAATTATTTATCCATCATCGCAGGAGAGTCGTGATTAGTGGACGGGTTGGAGTGGATACAAGGTGGCCCATGCGATGATTTTATGCATTAGATGTTTTATTTGATTTAATTATTTTATATTATCAGTTTGGGTATATATTGGATGTAATAAGAGCCACTTTCGTTTTAAAGTACTTTATTTATTATTGTTGAAGTTTATACTAGACTTAGAAATATTTTTATAAATGATTAGTATCATACCAACTTATAATAAAGTTTTAATTCAAATCAAGCTTGTATCATTTAATAATTTTTGTGGACATAATTTTCCAAAGTTAATAAATTTTCATGTATTAAATTCTAGGTAAAGAAACATATTTTCACTAACATAACCAGATTCGGTCGTAGTGAATAGGCCGGGTTTGGGGATGTTACATGTTACAGACAAACTTCCTAATTTTACTCATCCATGCCCAAATTTTTCCAAAAATTAGAAATTGTGAAAATTACTCATTAAGGACTTCTAATTGATATTCTAAAGCAATTTCACACAAATAGCTTCTAGAATCTCACATTTTGCAACTTTTTCAATTTAGTCCTTTTGGACAGTTCAACCGCAATTTAACAAAATTGCTTCATGAAACTTTCACACTAGCATGCAAACATGGCATAGACCTCAAAAACTTATACTTATGCCTCGGACTTGTGGTCTCGCACCACTATTCCGACTAGGCCCTAAATTGGGATGTTACATTTCATAATATTAAACATAGTTAAATACACGTGTTATGTCCGAACTTACCTCGGACGTCGAAATATTGAAACGGTCGATTAATCAAGTACTTTATCTTTGCCTCGATCTCGATCCGAACTTCTCCTCTCTTGGTCTATACACATTCAAATTCAACTCATTCAATCACCAATTCATTTAATTCAATCCAGACACATATATTTAGGGCATTTTACAAAATAGCCCTCACATTTTCATATTTCGACGCTTTAGTCCCTAATTCACAAAATCATCAAATTCACATAATTTGCTTGTACCCATGCCTAGCCGAATTCTCACTATACTCATACAAGCCCACACACTTCATTCATTTCACATTTTAATCCCTCAATTTACACTTTTCTCAATTTAGCCCAAAATACCCAATTTCATCAAAAATCCAACTACAAACTATGTTAACCCAACACCAAGTTTTCATATTTCACCAACTAACATCATAAAGCTCACATATTCATCAATGGAATATCTCACATTCATCACCAATTTACAAAATTTAAGCATGGGTTAGCTAGAGCACGAAGCAACGATTACAAAAACGTAGAAATTATTAAAAACCGAGTTGAAAACACACCTTAATCTTTGCTTAAAGCTAGCCGAATATCCCAAAGCTCAAAACCCTTGCTTATTTTCCTTATTTTCGGTGGATGAACATAAAAGATGATGGAATATAGCTTTTTTTTATTTAATAATCTTTGTTTTATCAAATTACCTATATAACCTTTTATACTAAAATATATAAGCATATGCACACAAGGTCATTTATGACCATTGCCATCCACTTACTCAAATAATGGGCTAATTGCCTCATAAGGCCTCCATATTATAAAGACATCAACAATTAAGCACTTAACAATCAGCACACAGTATTTTACACTTTATGCGATTAAGTCATTTCTCACAATTCGGCACACAGTCGATCAAATTTTCACACCAAATTTTCACACAAGCTATATCACATATAATAAACACCAAAAATAATATTAAAATATTATTCTGACCTCAAATTTGTGGTCTCAAAACCACTGTTCTGACTAGGGTCTAAATCGGGCTGTTACAATACTCGAATAACTCGGAATACTCGTACAATGCCAACGTCCCAGACATGGTCTTACATGTATCCAAATGTCGATGCCACTGTCCCAGACAGGGTCTTACACGGATCAAATATGATGCCAATGTCCCAGACATGGTCTTACACGTAAATCTCAAATCAATGCCAACGTCCCAGACATGGTCTTACATGATATCACATATCAGAATTCCTATGTCATGACATATTAATCCTATCTATTCCTAAGGTTCGTACAAGACTTTTCGGATATTGATACATTGTCGATACTTTCTCAGATTTCTTACGTATTTCATCCAAAGCCATTCATTACAATTCAATATCAAATGAACATAAATAATTCAACTTAAATACGTTTATTCATATATGGACTTACCTCGTATACGGAATAAACGAACAGATTCGACTATTCGATCACTTTCGACTTTCTTCGATCTAAATCCGTTTTCTTTGGTTCTTGATCTATACATATTCAAATTTAACCCATTTATTCACTAAATCATTCAATTCAATCCAAAAACACACATCTAGGGTAATTTACAAATTAGCCCTCACATTTTCACATTTTGACATTTAAGTCCCTATTTCACAAAATCATAAAATACACAAAATTTCATATTACCCATGCTTGGCCGAATATTCATGTAGTTCATATAAGTCCATATATTTCATTTATTTCAAATTTTAGTCCCTCAAAATATTATTTTCATAATTTAGTCCAAATTACTCAATTTCATCAAAAATCCAAAAACAAAACATGTTAATCTAATACATATATTTCATATTTCATCATAAACTATCACAAAGCTTACAAAATAATCAGTGGCATATCTCAAAATCTTCATCAAATTCTAAAATTAAAGCATGGGCTTGATAGTACTCGAAGCAGCGATCACAAAAACGTAGAAATTATCAAAAACCGAAGAAAACTCATACCTTAATCAAGCAAAACCTTAGCCGAACCCTATCAAGCTTTTCTTCTTTATTTTTATTTTAATATTCGGTCATAAAGAAGATGATACTGGCCTATTTCTTATGTTTTTTTTATTTAATTAAACATTATTTAATCTTTTACTATATTAACCTTTTTAATTATCATATAAAACATATATAAATTAAGGTCATTAATGTCCATGCTAATGTTTAATGGACAATTTACCACATAAGGATATCATCTTTAATAAGGCATATCAAATTGACACATAACTAATTAGAACACCACTTTTACCTTTTATGCGATTTAGTCATTTTCTCAAATTAAACACACAAACAACAAAATTAATTCACGAAACTTTCACACATGCTTAATCACATACTGTAGACACGGAAAATAATATTAAAATAATTTTCTGACTCGGATTTGTGGTCCTGAAACTACTGTTCCGACTAGGGTCTAAACCGGACTGTTACATTAGTTTTCTCTTTTCTTAGGCTTTAGGATTATTTTTAGTTTTGTTATTTGCTTTTGTTGGGAGATCCAATCTGTGGAACTCAATCAAATCTGTGTGGATTCAACATTATTTTCAATACGATTCAAGCTTCTTCTAAACTTTATTTTCTTGATTCATTATTCATGTTTATTTTCTATAGCAAGTTTACGATGTTTGCGAGATCCGTGAGAAACTAATCCTTTTATAAGGGATTAGCGACTGGAGGTATGATTAATTAACTATTTTGTAGGGTTTTCTTAACGGATCAGCTGTTTGGGAGAGGAAGAATAGAAAACCTAGACTTGATGACCATAGGAAGTTATTTAGGTAGGAATTAACCCAAAATTGGTATGGCCTATCTGTGAACACTTTAGCCCTAAACCGGTCTGGACTGTGAGGTCGAGAGATAAGTAATTCTTGCCAACTCATGATTATTCTAGTGGAAGATCAAAATATCCTACTGGGGTAACCACTAGTTGATTGAACGAGAAGCCAAAAGCAACCGTTGGCTATGATTACGGAAGCAAGCTAATCACCCATGCTCAGATTTGATAACTGTTTACTTATTGATTTCCCAACGCTTCTTTATTTATGTTATTGTCTGTATTATTATAAACACCCCAAAAATCCCTATTTATGTTTATTCATAATATAATTTATTTAAAGTACTAATTAGATCTATTTGTGTTTATTCGGGGAGGCAACGTCAACGATTTGATTTTATTTTTTGCATTTTAATAGAATAATTCGTAGAAATCATCGATAGAAACAACAACAACAAAGAATGCAAAACCAACCACCTGCTACAGGTAATTTACCACCACGAGACAATTCTTCGTTCGACGAAATTAACAATAATAACTTAGAAGATCCACCATCACCACCACAACTACCCGCAAATACGATGCGTAATGAAAGAACTCTAAAAGAATATGCACTACCAAATCTGGACATGGTTCAGGGGAGTATAATAAGGCTAGCTATTACAACAAATAATTTTGAGATCGGCCCCTAGTGATCCAGATGATCCAAAACAATCGACAGTTTAGGGGCACAATGACAGAGGATCCAAACTAGCATTTAAGATGGTTCCTTCAGCTTTGTGACACATTTAAATACAATGGTTTCACCGATGATGCTACTCATTTTTTTCTGTAACACCCCTAACCCGTCTCTATTACTAAATTAGGGTTACGGAGCATTGCAGTACAATTCAAAACATTTAATCTCAAATAGAAACAATTATTCAATTTAAATTCATTTACACAATTCTTTTATAGATTATTATGCACTTACAGGCCTTAAATCGAGCCTACATGCCTCTAAAAATAGTTTGGAAACAATCCGGGACAATTCTGAAACATAACAGAAAATTTTGAAAGTTTTTGAAAATCACACGACCGTATGACAAAGCCCAGGCCATGTGGCTCAGGGATATGGCCGTGTGGCAGACCGTGTAACATTTGAAATAATTTCACACGACTATGTTGCAGGCTATGTGCCAAACTGTGTAGTACATTATTTTGTAATACACAATCGTGTGAAGAGACTGTGTGCAGTACACGGCCGTGTGACAGCCCGTGTCCTAGGCCGTGTGCCCCTAATTGAACCTTCAAATGCAAGTTTACCAAATCGAACCTACTTGGACTAAAGAAACTCATTTATGAGCAATTAAACCTACTTATAATGCAGTTAAACGAGCCCTAAACATGCCAAAAACATCCAACTTAAGTGCCTAACCAATGTGCCCTCAATGATACCATATATATACAATAAGAAATTCACCTAAGATATCACATTCATATTCATGTTATTCAATCCTCAATAATGTCTCCAAATACCAAATATCAAAACCACATCTCAAAGGAAAACAATACTTGTTCATGAAACATATTCTATCACCATAAGAATTACCAAAGCCAAAACAATGCCTATCAAACAAAAACACAAACATTGCTATATCAAATAGGATTAACATAAAACATAGCTTACCAATTCATAACTTTATAAACTTAATTACAATTCAATTAACATGTTAACCTTAACTACACCAAACCCTCTATACATGCCACACCTAAAATGACTAAAAAACAAAAGCTACCGAGAAGAGTCTGGATAGTGTAAGCGTTGAAGCTGATCTGTTGGAATTGTTCCGCAAAATGTTAACTACAGAAAAAAAAACAAAACAAAACAAGTAAGCTTAGGAATATTAGTAAGTCCATAGTAAAAATCCAATTCAACTTACCTTAATTTATAATATATCAATAATTAACTTAAATCATTAAAACCATGACATCCATTTTCAAAATCATATCTCATTAGTACCAAAACATTCAAAAATATAACCCAATATCCATAATGGCTCAAAACAAAACAATCCATGTTTCCATACGTATTCATATATACACAAGCAAATCATTAAACATAAATCCATCTCAAAGAATAAATTTACATTTAAAAGTAAAGTTTCATGGCCCGTTGAACTATAGAAAATTGACTCGAATACTCAGGTTTCCTCCAAAACACAATAGAGTGCATCGGAATTCTAACAGGGTAACTAAAGCCTATTTATAGGCTAAAATTTGTAGCTTTTATGACTAGAATATCCCTAGGTTAATCATATTTTAAGAGGAAAACTAAAATAGATTTTAATTGAGAGAAGAAAATTGAGAAACTTGAGGAACACATCGCCATGTCATGATGAAGAACGATCACTCACTATTTTGGTCGTGACGTGGGCTGCTCGTCGGGACGAGGAGTCTTCCCTCGTTGCAACATCACTCACTGTTTTGGTCAAAATGCGAGGCATGTTTCAAAAAATCTCCACTTTGACTCGTATTTGACTTAACTCCCTTGCCAAGTGATTTGTCGTAATTCGGTGTAGCAGATTAAACTAGTTTTCGTATTTGAGGAGCTTGAATACAAGCACTTTAGCTAGGTTTTAGTTAAGTTTTCATTACTTTATTTAAATTTAATAAATTGTGTAATTTGAGTCTTTTATTAACCTTAGGGGTCGAATGAGGCCTAAGAGTGAGCTAATATGTTTTGTGGGTGTGCAGGAGACTATTAGGTGTGCTAAACTCGATACTAGTCGTTGTGTTGCAACACGGATAGATGGATGTCGCAACACAGGGAGTAGAATAGAATAATTTCAAGACAACCTTCGGTGTCACGAAACACCCCTGAGGATGCCTTAAAGATGAGCATTCTGCCTTTGACGTCACAAAAAAGGACCTGGTGTATCATGACATCGACTCTGTATGGGAAATAATTACGAGCTAGGGGCATTTTGGTCTACACAATCAAACATTAAGCACAAAGACGATAGTTGACCTAAGGTTAAGGATGACAGCCACTCTAATTCTATAAATAGGCTCATTTAACACATGTTATATGCAACTTTTCATATTGTATAATTTTCTTCATATTTTTATTCTTTAGTTTTCTTTTTTCTTAGGCTTTAGGATTATTTTTAGTTTTGGTGTTTGCTTTTGTTGGGAGATCCGATCTATGGAACTCAATCAAATCTGTGTTGATTCAACATTATTTTCAATATGATTTAGGCTTCATCTAAACTTTATTTTCTTGATTCGTTATTCATGTTTATTTTCTATATCAAGTTTATGATGTTTAAGAGATCCATGAGGAATTGTTTTGTAGGGTTTTCTTAATGGATTCGTTGTTTGGGAGAGAAAGAACATAAACCTTAGGCTTGACGACCCTACGAAGTTATTTAAGTGGGAATTGACCAAAAATTGGTATGGCCTATCTGTGAACACCTTAGCCCCACATCGGTCTGGACTGTGAGGTCAAGAGATAAGTAGTTCTTGCTGACTCGTTATTCTAGTGGAAGATCGAAAGATCCTGCTGGGGCAACGACTAGTTGATTGAACAAGAAGCCCAAAGCAATAGTTGGTTATGATTACAGAAGCAAGCTAATCACCCATGCTCAGATTTGATAATTGTTTACTTATCGATTTCCCAACGCTTCTTTATTTATGTTATTGACTTTATTATTATAAACACCCCAAAAATCTCTAGTCATGTGATCGTTATGTCAGAGTCTTAAAATTTATATAATGAATGATCTAGCCTAGAAACTAACTGTGACAACGATTGAGGCAAGCGCACCAATCGAACAGTAGTATAGTTTAGTGGAAAGATCGAAATATCGAACCCAAAGGAACCAAAAGTACTAATACTAACTTTCTTTCTATTATTTAGCCTAAGAATTGAAGTGAATTATTGTTTAATCTAAAATTAACTAACTACTAAGCTAAAGACGCTAAGACAAAGAGAATGAATTGGGGAAATGCTTGTGGGAAAAACCAATTGATTAAGACAATACCCAAGGAAGAATCCACCTAGACTTCACTTGTTATCTAACTCTGAACCAGCCGATTTATTCACTTGACTTGATCCGTAGGATTCCCTAATTTATATTAATCCCTCTCTCGAGGCTACTAACGTCTAACCCTAGGTTGATTAATTGAAATCTCTTTCTAATTAAAACCCCTAGAATTGCATTAACTCGATCTATGGATTCCCATATTAGGTTTGACCCTAATCCGGCAGATTTTCATCACTCTATCTCTAGGCACGCGAGCAACTCCGCTTAACTATGCTAGATCTACTCTTAGTGTGGTCTATTCTCGCTCGCTAAGCACATCAATACTTGAATCAATATCCTGAAATATCAAAACAAGAATTAAGAACACATAATTAAGAACAAATCAAGTATTTATCATATAGCTCGAGAAAACAATAACAAGATCCGTCTTAGGTTTCATCCTCTCAGTATCCGAGGTTTAGTTTATAATAATAAAAATATACATCTCGGAAGAAAAGATAAAACAAAACATAAGAAAAACCCTAAAACCCCCCTGAAGGAATTGAATAGAAGATCTTCCGTCTTGAGTATGACTCCGGCTTCTTGAGATGAATCTACTGGCTTTCTTCGAGTAAATCCCACGATTCTGACCTCTCCGGCTTGACTCCTTGGCCTAGCTGGACGCCCCCTGAAGGTTGGCCTTTAGGGTGTTTATATAGGCTTTTGGAATGTGTTTCTTCGCCTCTAAGTACCCTAATCCGAATAAAATTCTTCTTTTCCACGGCAGGGACACGCCCATGGCACACGCCCGTGTAAGTCAAGTTGTAGGCCGTGGTCGAGCCTGCTAAGGAGGCACCGCGGTGTGGTGAAACCCCAGGCCGTGTCGATTTCTCACTTTGTCCCATTTGGCCCGTTTTCAGCTCGTTTCTCGTTCTTTTCATCCTCCTATACTCTCTTGAGTATACAACATGAAATTAAAGGATTACGAGCACCAAATTCCATAATTCAAGGGATAAACCATCCAAAAGCATACAAAATATAGGATTAAAATATGTTACTATTACGGTTTATCAAATACCCCCACACTTAAGATTTTGCTTGTCCTCAAGCAAAATTCTCAACTTGCAATAAAAACGAATTTCCTCAATTCATAACCTTCATCAATAATGTTTCATCATAATTCATAGATAATTCATACATTGATAATTTAACCGGAAGGTTCCTAAAGATTTAAACAATCAAAGTCATATATTTTTGTAGCATGAAAACATAGGTGTTTCCCCTTACCTAAATAATCACCTTTAATTCAAAATCGACAAAAATTGACATCCTCACAAAAGATTCACTCAAATCACTCGAAGTGTTTAAGGTTCAAAAATAAGCACTCAGAAGTCGAACATGAAAAGTTAATCCCATAGGCTTGCATGAAAATCAAATCTCCACCACTGTAAAATGATATGATATACAAATCAAAAGGTCTTTTATGGGTTGTAACGGGGCTCGGGTTAAAGGTGTGGATAAAGGCTGAATTAGAAGGTTAGTATCGAGATTGACCTGACAAATTACCTAACTAGAGACAACGAACTGAATAAAGAATAACTAGATTGATTGAAAACTTGTAATACTAATACTAATAACACGAGCTTCTTTTAACGATGTGAATTTAAACTGTTTTAAGCTCACTTAATCACAGAACTAATAAATATACTTCAATTTTTTTTAAGAACAAATCATGTAATAATAATAAGATAGAGTTTAACAACTGATATAAAGAAACTAGTTAAGTAACCAATCAAATCAAATCTCGATGTAGGGGTAGTTAAGAAGAATGGTGATAACAAATACAAAGGGTTTTGGGTTAATATTAGTGGGTGAGTCAATAAAATGGGTTGTTAGGATTAAAGGGGTTCACTAGGGGTTAATTGTGATGGTAGGTTTTTAGTGGAGTAAGTGGGTTAAAACCTAGGTGCCTTTATCATCTTAGTATATCAAATCAAAGGTGTGGTCTCGACATGTATAATCGATGCAAGTTCTAGAATAACATATCAATGTTGACACACTCATAGTAAATAAAGTGAGCAAGAAAAAGAATATGCTCTAAAAGTCTCAGTATCTCACAAAAATTATGGGCTTTTGATGTCAACCTTGTAAATTTCGAACTTCAAAGTCATAATTAGATTCGGGTAGACAAGCTAACAAAAAAATTTTACTTCTGAAAATAGACTTATCATGCTTGATTCTCTAGTCTGCTAAAGTTTAAATCATCACTGCACAATTAACTATGAGTTAATCCGAAACATATCAATGAAAATCATAAATCAAAGGAAATTTCATTTTAATCGTAATATGAGAAAATTATTTAAGAACAAGACATAATTCAGAAATTTGAGAATAATGCAAAAGTTAGGCACGTTTTTCCGATAAAATTCACCCTCAAGACTTCGGATGTACATTGTCCTCAATGTACAAAGATATATATGAACAATATTTTAAGAAAATCAAAAGAGAGGGAGAAGTGAAACTTCCTGAATTATGGATGAAACCCTTGGAGGATGATCAATGATGAACATGATGACTAGGCATAGGTGAAGGTGGTGGAGAATACTCTGGTGGTGTGTTCGTTCCTTGAGTGGCACCTTGAACCTTTTTAAACTGCGAAGTCATCAGTAAAGTTTTTAGGGAGTTCTTATTTAATGGACGTTTGTTATAGTTACTCGAGAGTTAAACAGCCAGAGATAAAAGAAATTAAATTATACTTAAAAATTTAAAGATTTTAATAATAAAGGAAAATAAAAATAAATAAATAAAAATAAATAAAAATAAAAATAAGAATAAAGAAAATAAAAAGGACTCAAAGGTCCTCATCATCGAAGTGATCTCGAGGTGGTGGTGGCGGCGATATGTGAAAAAGCTGATAATATCGACCACGGCCGCCTCGCACGGCCGTGTGGATTTATCTCAGCCTGTGTTCTTTAGGCAGTTTCGACCACGACCGCGTTGCATGACCGTGGCATTTAGTCGGAGCCCGTGTCTTGGGGAAAATTTTCGTCATGTTTCTGCATGATATCTGCCATGCCGATATGCATACTCGTGGTGTTCACACGGCCACGGCCACGCCCGTGTGCAAGGCCGTGTGGTATGGAAACCTACGCCTCAAAATTTGGTTAGTTTTTAGTTAGATTGTAACACCCCCTACCCGGCCCATTCGTTATGACCGAATTTGAGATGCCACTGCGGAAAAACGTTTGAAGACTGATTCCACTTTTGGGAAAAACATTAAAAATTTTGTCATTTGAAAACCATGTCCAATTAAAAATTCTAAATAATATAAGCTTGACAAAAATATCCAAATTAAAAGCACTTCCAAATAATAATTTAATGGTCGTCTAGCTTAAACATAATAAAAATGCTCAAATAGAAATACTTAAATACTTTAACTGGGCCTTATTACAACAAATAATTAAACAAAAGTTCTTAGTAATAAACTGAATAAAATAAAGAAGATGTCTTCTGCATGGGCCACCTTGTATCCACTCCAACCCGGTCCAATCACCATGAATCATCTGCGATGTTTAATAAAAATTGGGTGAGTCATATAGACTCAGTGTGTAATTAATCCACTGAATTCCACCCACATGTTAACCACATATTATCCCATATATCAGATAAAAAATATCATATTCACATGTTAACACATTCTGGGCTTGGCCCATATTCATATCACATTCATCTAATGGGGTAGTTAACCACATAATTTCCACATACTGGGCTTAGCCCATTTCCACACTGATCCACATTCATATACTGGGCTTTGCCCATTTCCACATTAATCCACATATCATATTGGGCTTGGCCCATTTCCACATATGTTTACATACGAAATCATGCAATTATGAAGCCCAACCCAAACCTAGGGTCCATCTGCTACACACCCCTTATCCAAATTTACCACACACCGGGGATTATTAAATCACCCTCTCCTTTTCACTCCAAAGGCAATCATCGCCGTCCACGCAATTAAGCACAATAGTCCACAACGCGACCTCGATCAAGACAATCCACGATGTAGCCGTAGCTAACACCAAAACCACGATGGGACACATAGTCACTCATCAACCACGATATGGCACATAGCCGATATCAACCACGATGAGGCACATAGCCACTCATCAAGCCACGCGAACTAAATCGCAATTAATCCACAATGTGACCTCAGTCAACGTCAATCCACGATGTAGCTCAAGGCTAACATCAAAAACCACGATGGGACACATAGTCACTCATCAACCACGATATGGCACATAGCCGATATCAACCACGATGAGGCACATAGCCACTCATCAAGCCACGCGAACTAAATTGCAATTAATCCACAACGTGACCTCAGTCAACGTCAATCCACGATGTAGCTCAAGGCTAACATCAAAAACCACGATGGGACACATAGTCACTCATCAACCACGATATGACACATAGCCGATATCAACCACGATGAGGCACATAGCCACTCATCAAGCCACGCGAACTAAATCGCAATTAATCCACAACGTGACCTCAGTCAACGTCAATCCACGATGTAGCTCAAGGCTAACATCAAACCACGTACTCGAAGTACACCCGTACCTTCTTTCATATCCCAACCCATGCACATGCCACATAAAATAATGATACAATGTAATGATGCACGAGCATGTTCATCAAGCATATTATCACATATTCATATTAATAATCACATATCATCAGGTTTGGTGCTTACCGGATTATCGACATACCCCTTGAGGGTATCCTTATCACAATTTCCACTGCACTAGTTAGCACATTCATAACACATACACATTTCACATACATATCATATATACCGAAAAACGGTGGGTTAATCACACACCGATCACTTGGAGAACTATGCTTTCGACATCGATGCTATCACTAGGCGCATCTGCGGCTATTTGCCTACTTTCTTGTTCGACACTTTGGTCCACACCCCGGTGGCCAATCCCTAACTACCGAGACAGATCTCTTCTTAAACTTGGGATAGGGACCTTCCTTTCCCTTCTTGAATGGTATTCGCCTCCATCAACACACTTAATCAGAACAATCGATTTAATCATCAATATACGAATTCTTAACCAAATATCCACAACTTATCATACTTACCGAAAGGGTCTTGAAATCCCGAAAAGCTTGATCTAATGCTTAGATCCTTAATCCCTACATTTGATTAATCACCTACTTTAATAAAAAGCCATTCGGCCATAAATCCAAATCCTGGTAGGATTAGTATACTTAAACTTACCTTGTTGCCGTTTGACTTAAGAATCAAGTCTTGAAATCTCGCTATACTCTTCTTGCATTCGCCCAAAGATTGAATCAATTAACTTGGTTAGTTTTCGCTTTTGAATAATTAATGAACACATATATTTACCAAACATGGCATTGGCCGAATGCTATAGACACTTACCTTGTGGATTTTAAATCCCGAAACTCACCGAATAACTAGGGAACACGTGGCCTATGGTGTACCTTCGGGAAAAGAACTTCTCCTTCCTTGTAGTCGACACTTAGTAAATCCCGAAAGATCTCTTCAAAGTTTCGGCAAAAAGATATTAATGGGGTTAGTCCTAGATTTCAGCAAATCCTAAGAAAAAAGGATGAAACTGAATGAGATGTTACCCTTACTTGAAGAAATCGATTGCACCTTCACTTCAACCTTCAGAGATTCGGCTATGGCTAGATGATGATCTCACAACTTTTGGCTTTTGGAGGGATTAGAAAGAACAGAAAAGGAAGAATAAAGATGGAGGATTCGGCTAGAACACAAGGTATTTCGGCTTGGCAAAAATAAAAGAAGAAGAAGATTTGGTGAAGAGAATTCGGCAGAGGCTTTCAAAGAACAGAAAATAATGCAGAATGGCCTCTCTTTTCCTTTTATAGCCGATATTACTAACTTAGAATCCCTTACTTGGCCATCACTCTTCTATTTTAATAGCTTTATCTCTTTAATTATCACTTAAAATAAAAGATAATTCAGCAACTATCCTTACTTTAATAAATTATTAAACTCAAAGTCCCTTACTTGGCCATCACTTCTCCCTTATTTTCCTCTTTATCTCTTTATTCAAATTAAAAGAATTTAGTCCAACAATTATCTCTTGAAAATAATGATAAATAAATCCCTTATTTATCCACTATTTATAAAATAATAAAAGCTCCTAATTTATAGCCATGTGCCGTCCACCTCTCTGCTCCTTGTAGCAAAATAAAATTTCTTTTATTTGCTTCCCATGTGACTCGAACTTAGGCCCATTCCTCTTGCATATGGCGCCATTTCCATAGGCCCTAAGTGGCATCTTGCACCACTTTTCCAAGCCTGCTTTGTGTGTCAAATTTCACAAACTTTTTCTTTTAAGGCCACCTTGCCTTAATTTCCCCTTTTAAACCTTAAAACTCGTCATTTCTAGGTCATTTCTAAGTTTCCAAAAATTTTTGATCGGCTCTGTAAACTTGACATTTCCTTACATTTCCAAGACATTTCCTTACATTTCCATGACATTTCCTTACAAGACATTTCCTTACATTTCCAAGGTTCTAAAATGTTCACTTTCCTCTTTTAAACTTAACATTTCCATACATTTTTAGGTTTCCAAAAGTGTTCAAAATATATTCATAACACATAAGATATGTCATTCGCACAATTAAACCAAAAATGCTTAGGCCCTTTTCGAGGATGTTGCGCTTCTACCCTCCTTAAAAATAATTTCGTCCTCGAAATTACTTATTAACGAATAATCGTACATCTTAACTCACCGCACTACGCTTATGTCTGCGCACTCGATCTTAATAAAACCATCATACTTTCTAGGCACAGTCTCTAAGTTCACGCCCCTAGAACTCATTTCTAACGTCGCGATTTAATCTGATTAAAAGTTTTATGCATCGTAAATTTTGTTCCACCGATTATTCGCGAACGTTTTATGAAAAGAGATGTTCGTAAGTAGTTCTTTCGATCAACCAAAGTTTCTAGTTCAAGTTCACTACTCTAACTCGTGGAGTCACATTCACATTCGAAGCGAGAGACACATTCATTTCTCCATGAAGTCACATTCATTCACAACATCATTCACTACACTTTTATGGCCATTCCATCCATTTCCCTACCTGTGGGTAATTTCGTCATTTTCCTACTACAGGTATTTTGGTAATAAATCGGGGTCAATTCGAAAATATGTTTCAAATTAGAGGTATTTCAGAATTTACAAAATCTCGGGTTATTTTGTTTTCCAAATCGAGGTGTTGCAAAAATTTGTAAATTGAGGTTATTTCTGTAATTTTGGAAGTTAGGAAGCGATTAAAGTAAATTTTCCAAATCGGGGTATCTTGTTATTTGTAAAATGAAGTTTTTGGTATCTTTGTAAAGTAGAAATATTTTAACAAAATTCGAGGGTATTTTTGAAAATCTTAAGAACTAAGGGTATTTTAGTAATTTACAATACAGAGGGCATTTTTTGTAATTTTGTAAATCGGAGATATTTTGGAAAATTTTTCACAATAATCTTTTACTACAATTAAAAGGGTAATTTAGGGATTTTAAAACTAGGGTTTTTATCATGGCTAGTCCCTTTCGGGTTTTAATTATCGGTTTTAGCCGTGAATGAGTCCTCTTGGTTAGGGTGAACCGTAGCTACGCACTGCAGGATTCGAGTAAAAAGAGGAGGTGAGTCGCTAGGACCGCTTAAATACCAAGCTCTTACAGTAATCCACTCCTAGACATGCGCACTGTGATTTGCCACACCTAGCTCGGCGACTTACTTCACAAAGTTTGTTTAATAGTCCTTAAGTCTTATGCATGTGTTTGAGTGCACTAGCCCTAGGGTTCAATAGCCCTAATATTCTAATCTACGAGCCCAAATAAGCCCATAACAGTTCACATAAACGAGTCACTTCAACAATTAGAAGTACTTACCTGGTGGACTTCGGGCCGGAGATACAGGTGCCATGCCAGAATAACCTAAAAAGTTTATGAAAGCCCATACTTTTGAAAAGCCCATCTTTGAAAAAATTATTTTTGGACCCAAAACCCTCAAGGCCGAGTTTTGAACCGGGCTCTGATACCAATTTGTAACACCCCCTACCCGGCCCATTCGTTACGACCGAATTTGAGATGCCACTGCGGAAAAATGTTTGAAGACTGATTCCACTTTTGGGAAAAACATTAAAAATTTTGTCATTTGAAAACCATGTCCAATTAAAAATTCTAAATAATATAAGCTTGACAAAAATATCCAAATTAAAAGCACTTCCAAATAATAATTTAATGGTCGTCTAGCTTAAACATAATAAAAATGCTCAAATAGAAATACTTAAATACTTTAACTGGGCCTTATTACAACAAATAATTAAACAAAAGTTCTTAGTAATAAACTGAATAAAATAAAGAAGATGTCTTCTCGCATGGGCCACCTTGTATCCACTCCAACCCGGTCCAATCACCATGAATCATCTGCGATGTTTAATAAAAATTGGGTGAGTCATACAGACTCGAGTGTGTAATTAATCCTTTGAATTCCACCCACATGTTAACCACATATTAACCCATATATCGAGATAAAAATATCATATTCACATGTTAATACATTTCGGGCTTGGCCCATATTCATATCACATTCATCTAATAGGGTAGTTAACCACATAATTTCCACATACCGGGCTTAGCCCATTTCCACACCGATCCACATTCATATACCGGGCTTTGCCCATTTCCACATTAATCCACATATCATATTGGGCTTGGCCCATTTCCACATATGTTCACATACGAAATCATGCAATTATGAAGCCCAACCCAAACCTAGGGTCCATCCGCTACACACCCCTTATCCAAATTTACCACACACCGGGGATTATCAAATCACCCTCTCCTTTTCACTCCAAAGGCAATCACTACCGCCCACGTGCAATTAAGCACAATAGTCCACAACGCGACCTCGATCAGCGCCAATCCACGATGTAGCCGTAGCTAACACCAAAACCACGATGGGACATATAGTCACTCATCAACCACGATATGGCACATAGCCGATATCAACCACGATGAGGCACATAGCCACTCATCAAGCCACGCGAACTAAATCACAATTAATCCACAACGTGACCTCGATCCAACGTCAATCCACGATGTAGCTCAAGGCTAACATCAAAACCACGATGGGACACATAGTCACTCATCAACCACGATATGGCACATAGCCGATATCAACCACGATGAGGCACATAGCCACTCATCAAGCCACGTGAACTAAATCGCAATTAATCCACAACGCGTGACCTCACCAACGTCAATCCACGATGTAGCTCAAGGCTAACATCAAAAACCACGATGGGACACATAGTCACTCATCAACCACGATATGGCACATAGCCGATATCAACCACGATGAGGCACATAGCCACTCATCAAGCCACGCGAACTAAATCACAATTAATCCACAACGTGACCTCACCAACGTCAATCCACGATGTAGCTCAAGGCTAACATCAAACCACGCACTCAAGTACACCCGCACCTTCTTTCATATCCCAACCCATGCACATGCCACATAAAATAATGATACAATGTAATGATGCACGAGCATGTTCATCAAGCATATTATCACATATTCATATTAATAATCACATATCATCAGTTTGGTACTTACCGGATTATCGACATACCCCTTGAGGGTATCCTTATCACAATTTCCACTTCGCACTAGTTAGCACATTCATAACACATACACATTTCACATACATATCATATACCGGAAACGGTGGGTTAATCACACACCGATCACTTGGAGAACTATGCTTTCGATCATCGATGCTATCACTAGGCGATACTACGGCTATTTGCCTACTTTCTTGTTCGACATTTGGTCCACACCGGTGGCCAATCCCTAACCGCCGAGACAGATCTCTTCTTAAACTTCGGGATAGGGACCTTCCCTTTCCCTTCTTGAATGGTATTTGCCTCCATCAACACACTTAATCGAACAATCGATTTAATCATCAATATACGAATTCTTAACCAAATATCCACAACTTGTCATACTTACCGAAAGGGTCTTGAAATCCGAAAAGCTTGATCTAATGCTTAGATCCTTAATCCCTACATTTGATTAATCACCTACTACTTTAATAAAAAGCCATTCGCCATAAATCCAAATCCTAGTAGGATTAGTATACTTAAACTTACCTTGTTGCCGTTTGACTTAAGAATCAAGTCTTGAAATCTCGCTATACTCTTCTTGCACTCGCCCAAAGATTGAATCAATTAACTTGGTTAGTTTTCGCTTTTGAATAATTAATGAACACATATATTTACCAAACATGGCCTTGGCCGAATGCTATAGACACTTACCTTGTGGATTTTAAATCCGAAACTCACCGAATAACTAGGGAACACGTGGCTTATAGTGTACCTTCGGGAAAAGAACTTCTCCTTCCTTGTAGTCGACACTTAGTAAATCTCGAAAGATCTCTTCAAAGTTTCGGCAACAAGATATTAATGGGTTAGTCCTAGATTTTGCAAATCTTAAGAAAAAAGATGAAACCGAATGAGATCTTACCCTTACTTGAAGAAATCGATTGCACCTTCACTTCAACCTTCAGAGATTTGGCTATGGCTAGATGATGATCTCACAACTTTCGACTTTTGGAGGGATTAGAAAGAAAAGAAAAGGAAGAATAAAGATGGAGGATTGGCTAGAACACAAGGTATTTCGGCTTGGCAAAAATAAAAGAAGAAGAAGATTTGGTGAAGAGAATTCGTGAGAGGCTTTCAAAGAACAGAAAATAATGCAGAATGGCCTCTCTTTTCCTTTTATAGCCGATATTACTAACTTAGAATCCCTTACTTGGCCATCACTCTTCTATTTTAATAGCTTTATCTCTTTAATTATCACTTAAAATAAAAGATAATTCAAAGCAACTATCCTTACTTAGCCGAAATTATTAAACTCAAAGTCCCTTACTTGGCCATCACTTCTCCCTTATTTTCCTCTTTATCTCTTTATTCAAATTAAAAGAATTTAATCCAACAATTATCTCTTGAAAATAATGATAAATAAATCCCTTATTTATCTACTATTTATAAAATAATAAAAGCTCCTAATTTATAGCCATGTGCCATCCACCTCTCTCTGCTCCTTGTAGCAAAATAAAATTTCTTTTATTTGCTTCCCATGTGACTCGAACTTAGGCCCATTCCTCTTGCATATGGCGCCATTTCCATAGGCCCTAAGTGGCATCTTCGGACCACTTTTCCAAGCCTGTTTGTGTGTCAAATTTCACAAACTTTTTCTTTTAAGGCCACCTTGCCTTAATTTCCCCTTTTAAACCTTAAAACTTGTCATTTCTAGGTCATTTCTAAGTTTCAAAAATTTTTGATCGGCTCAGTAAACTTGACATTTCCTTACATTTCCATGACATTTCCTTACAAGACATTTCCTTACATTTCCAAGACATTTCCTTACATTTCCATGACATTTCCTTACAAGACATTTCCTTACATTTCCAAGGTTCTAAAAATGTTCACTTTCCTCTTTTAAACTTAACATTTCCATACATTTTCGTGTTTCCAAAAGTGTTCAAAATATATTCATAACACATAAGATATGTCATTTCGTACAATTAAACCAAAAATGCATAGGCCCTTTTCAGGATGTTACATAGATGCTAAAATTCAAAAATATGGACGTTAGTGGGGTTAGTGCTCGGGGTGCCTCTCGAGAAGCGCTCGTTTAAAGTCTTGAGCTAGACTTACCTGTTATTCGTATGGCCATGGTGGTTTACGGATTCGAAACTCCTTTTTCTTACTATCAATTTTATCAACATATGGTTTGAGTCGGGTAATATTTACCTCAATAGTGTCAAAATTAGAATGTGTTACCTCGACCGTTCCGTATGGAAAGACTTTAAGTACCGTAAAAGGAGTCGCACCGTTTGTATTAAGTTCTGAAGCGACTATTCGAGGGTCGATTGTATCTGACAGTACCTGGTCCCCAACTTTGAAGTGATTGGTTCCACCTTTAATACTCGATGTCCTAGCCGTGTCAAGAACCTGAAGAGTGATCGTTTCATCACTTACACGAAATGTGAGCTCACGTGGTAGTTTATTTCGTAGAATTGCTGGACACACTGCGTTTAGCTCCACATGCGACGTATCGTCTAACTTCCGTTTGTTCATCAAAAACTCTTTTGAAAATTTCCTTGAATCTGGCATCTGCGAAAGAGCTTCAAGAAACGGCAAGTTAATATGTAATTTCTTTGGAAGTTTAAGAAATTTACTGAATTGTTCCTCTGTGTGGTCTTTCTTTATCGCATTGGGGTATGGCACACGAGGTTGGTACTCTGTAATTACCGGTTTTGGTTTATCATGGCTTACCTCAACCTTACCTTCCTCTACCACATTCTCTTGCTTCAACTTTGGTTCATCTAACCCTTCACTATCGTGAGCAGTTATTGCTTGCGGTTGCTCTCTTGGGTTAGTTTCGGTGTTGCTAGGCAAGATACCTTGTGGCCTTTCTGAGATCAGCTTAGCAAGCTGACCTATTTGGTTCTCGATCCCTTGAATTAATGCCTGCTGATTTTTGAGCATTGTATCGTTGTTTTGAAAACGAGTTTCTGACACTGCGATAAATTTTGTTAGCATCTCCTCAAGGTTCAGCTTCTTTTCCTACTGGTAAGGTGTTTGTTGAAAGCCTAGGAGGGGTTGTTGTCTCCGATTTCCTTGGCCATCCCACAAGAAATTGGAATGGTTCCACCAACCTGCATTATAAGTGTTACTATAGGGATTATTTTGAGGTCTAGAATAGTTACCCATATAGTTGACTTGTTCGTTCACTGTGCTAGGGTTGTAGGATAGATATTCTGTGTTGTTCACCCCTCCTCCATTTGTATATCGCATCAGACACGGATGTACTGCGTAGAACCATACCAACCATCAAATTTTTTATTTAAAAGCTCTACCCGGTTAGATAACATGGTGACCAGCGTCAAGGTTGAAAACACCGATCGCTTTATTAGGCATTGTCCTCATGTCTTGCCATTAATAATTATTCGATGACATCTCTTCGGTTTCTACGAGTGGTATGTTTTATTTCATCGTAAAAAATCAAGGGTCTGACGGGTTTCTTCTAGTCATAAACTAGAAATACCGCTGAGAAGCAAAGAAAGAGAAAAATTAGCAAAGTTAAAATAAAATAAAAATAAATTGTAAATAAATAAAATGGCTAAAGTAATAAAAATCAAGTGTTCTTAATATTTTAGTTCCTACAAGAATGGCGCCAAAAACTTGATCGTTATGTCAGAGTCTTAAAATTTATATAATGAATGATCTAGCCTAGAAACTAACTGTGACAACGATTGAGGCAAGCGTACCTATCGACTAGTAGTATAGTTTAGTGGCAAGACCGGAATGTCGAACCCAAAGGAACCAAAAGTACTAATACTAACTTTCTTTCTATTATTTAGCCTAAGAATTGAAGTGAATTATTGTTTAATCTAAAATTAACTAACTACTAAGCTAAATACGCTAAGACAAAGAGAATGAATTGGGGAAATACTTGTGGGAAAAACCAATTGATTAAGACAATACCAAAGGAAGAATCCACCTAGGCTTCACTTGATATCTAACTCTGAACCAGACGATTTATTCACTTGACTTGGTCAGTAGGATTCCCTAATTTATATTAATCCCTCTCTCGAGGCTACTAACATCTAACCCTAGGTTGATTAATTGAAATCTCTTTCTAATTAAAACCCCTAGAATTGCATTAACTCGATCTATGGATTCCCATATTAGGTTTGACCCTAATCCGGCAGATTTTCGTCACCCTATCTCTAGGCGCGCGAGCAACTCCGCTTAACTATGCTAGATCTACTCTTAGGAAGGGTCTGTTCCTCCTCTATTTAAGCACATCAATACTTGAATCAATATCCTGAAATATCAAAACAAGAATTAAGAACACATAATTAAGAACAAATCAAGTATTTATCATATAGCTCATAAAACAATAACAAGATCCGTCTTAGGTTTCATCCCCCTCAGGTATCTGAGGGTTTAGTTTATAATAATAAAAATATACATCTTAGAAGAAAAGATAAAACAAAACATAAGAAAAACCCTAAAACCCTCTGAAGGAATTGAAGAGAAGATCTTCCGTCTTGAGTATGACTCCGGCTTCTTGAGCTGAATCTGCTGGCTTTCTTTGAGTAAATCCCACGATTCTGACCTCTCCGGCTTGGCTCCTTGGCCTAGCTAGACGCCCCCTGAAGGTTGGCCTTTAGGGTGTTTATATAGGCTTTTGGAATGTGTTTCTTCGCCTCTAAGTACCCTAATCCGAATAAAATTCTTCTTTTACACGGTAGGGGCACGCCCATGGCACACGCCCGTGTAAATCGAGTTGTAGGCCGTGGTCGAGCCTGCTAAGGAGGCACGGCAGTGTGGTGAAACCCCAGGCCATGTCGATTTCTCACTTTGGTCCATTTGGCCTATTTGGCCCGTTTTCAGATCGTTTCTCTTTCTTTTTATCCTCCTATACTCTCCTGAGTATAAAACATGAAATTAAAGGATTACGAGCACCAAATTCCATAATTCAAGGGATAAACCATCCAAAAGCATGCTAAATGTGGGATTAAAATATGTTACTATTACGGTTTATCATCATGTTTATTCGTAATTAATTTATTTAAAGTACTAATTAATCTATCTGTGTTTAGACTAGGATTAATTTAGTGCTCGCTTCCTTTGGGTACGATCCTCGGAGTACTCTCCTACTTTATTGTAACTATATTACAACCTGAACCATATACTTGTGAACATCGCCTATTTAACATATTTTGTGCAGGATTTCTACTCTGGATGTTGGTACATCCAGAGGCGGTCACCAAGCCCTATTATGGGCCTAATTAGATCTTCATTGGATACTTACCAAGTCCAATCAATGCTCGAACTTTGAAACTGGAAGACTTTTTGTCGACATGTCAGTTGGATTGTGTTTTGTTCCAATTTTATGAATTTGAACATTCCCTTGAATGATTGCCTCTCGAACAAAGTGATAACGAATGTCTATGTGTTTTTTCCTTTTATGATGCATCTGATATTTTGTGAGATGTAGTATGGCACTTCGACTGACAATTGCCCATTTCTCATTAACCAGTTCGCTAAACAGGCCTCTTAACCAAATTGATTCCTTTACAACTTCAATGATTGTCATGTATTTTTCTTCAGTAGTTGATAATGCCACTGTAACTTGAAGTGTAGGTTTCTAACTAATGACACAATTCCTGAAAGAAAATAGATAACCTATAAGAGACCTCATTCGATCTGATTCTCATGCGTAATTTAAACCAACATATCTGAGTAAACCATTTTGGCTCTTCCATATTCTAAGCACATTATTTGAAGTACCTTGTAAATATCTAAAAATCGACTTGATTGCATGCCAGTGTAACTTACCTAGTTTTTCCATGTATCTACTGACAACACTAACAACATGTGAAATATCAGGACGAGTGCATACCATTGCGTACATTAAACTTATGATTGCGCTCGAGTAAGGTACTTTTTATATGTACCTTTCTTCTTCTTAATTCTGCAGTGAATCTACAATTGAGAGTTTAAAATTGTTCAGCTAAAGGAGTACTTACTGGTTTTGAGTATTGCATATCAAATAGCTCAAGGATCTTCTGAATTACCTTTTTTGCGACAAAAGAAATTCTGAAATGTTTATCCCTTGAAATTTTTATCCCTAAAATTTCCAATGCTTCATCTAAATCCATCATCATGAATTTAGAGTTAAGCATGGTTTTATGTCATTCAATTTCTAATGGATCCTTAGGTGCTATCAACATATCATCAACATAAAGAAGCAAGTATATGACGAATAATCATGTAGACATTGTAAATACACACAACAGTCATACTTACTTCGTGCCAAACCAATACTCAATGTGAAAGAGTCAAACTTTTTGTACCATTGTCGAGGAGACTACTTCAAACAATATAATATTTTCGTAGAAGGCAAACATGATCTTCCTTACCTTCAGTTTTGAAGCCTTTCGGTTGTTGCATGTATATGTCTTTTTCAAGGTCACCATGAAGAAAAGCATTTTTTACATCTAACTGTTCTAACTCAAGATTGTTTGATGCAACAGGATCTAAAAGCGCCCAAATGGACGTATGTTTCACAAAAAGAGAGAAAACATTATGAAAATCAATTCCCTTCACTTGACTGTAGCCCTTTGCGACCAATATTGCCTTGTACCTAGTGTCTTTTGAACTCAATCCTTCCTTCTTCTTAAACACCCATTTGCGACCAACTATTTTCTTACTGATGAGTGGTTTAACTAGCCACCAAGTTTCATTCTTTTGAAGTGATTTCATCTCTTCTTCCATAGCAACGAGCCATTTGCTAGAATCAGAAGCCTAAACTGACTCAGAATAACATAAAGGATTGATTGAATCAATGCTCTCTGCAACACTGAGAGCATATGTCATTAGGTTCCCTTCATAGTATTTATGTGGTGGTTAGATTTCTCGTATTTTCCTATGACGAGCCAACTTATAATTCTTTAAATAAGATGGTGAGGGTACCTGTGTGTTAAATAAAGTCCCAAACTAATATGAAATAGCATTTTGATCATGAACACTAGAATTTTTTCGTGACATCGTCACGTTGTGCTTACTTTTGTTGTTATGTCACCCGCAGTTGCTTCCTTTTACTCCACCTTGTTTAAAACACTCTGATTTATTGTGTCTTTAAATGTAAGCGACCCATTTTCTGAAAAATCATAGTAGATTCTTTGAACATAACATCTCTGCTAACAATGGTTTGTTGGTTTCCAGACACCACAATTTAAAACCTTTCGTTTCGGCAGAGTATCTCAGAAAGATGCACTTTACAACCCTTGGTTCAAGGTTTCCTCGGCTAACTTTAACATAAGCAAAAAAACTGAAACTTCTAAGGTTAGAAAAATTGGGAGGATTACCTAACCATATCTCCTCTGGAACTTTTCCTTTCAAAGCTTAAGAGGGAGATTAGTTCACCAAATGGCTTGCCAAATTGATGGCTTCAGCCCAAAACTCCATCCCTAAACTTACATTGGAAAGCATACATCAGGCCTTTTCGAGCAAAGTTTTGTTCATCTTTTTAGCAACTCCATTCTGCTTTGAAGTATCTACAACAATGTGATGTCTCTATATTCCTTCCCATTTACAGTAATCATTAAACTTTAATGAACATAATTCAAGGCCACTATCCTTTCTCAAGCGCTTCATGGACTTTTCGGTCTATTTCTCTAGCAATGTTTTTCACTGCTTGAAGGTTCCAAATACTTTGTTTTTCTTTTTCAAAAAATAAATAAAAACTATCCTAGAGTAGACATCAATGAAAGTTAGGAAATATTTATTTCCTCCTTCTGAGATGTCAGGACTCGAACCCCATAAATCAGAATGAATATAGTTGAGAGTCCTTTTTTTTATGTGCATTGCTAACCACCTCTGGACATACTAACATCCAAAGTGTGGATACTGCAATGAAAGATATATCAATGAGGTGGTACCTGCAAGCATACGGGTCCAGTTGTAATATAGTTACAACGGAGTAGGTGCGTACTCTGAGGATCATACCCAAGGGAGGCTAGTACTCGGTCAATTTTAACTAAACACTGAAATATCTAATTAGTTCTTTAATTTAGTTATAGTATGATAGTAAAATAAAAGGGGATTTTTACGATAATAAAATAAAATAACATAAGGAAATAAAAGTTAAAGAGATCAAAATATAGAATAAATTAGATCTGATTATGGGTGATTAGCTCACTTCGGTAAAACCTATTAATTATCGCTTCGAGCTCTCTTCAATCAACTAGTCGCTACCCCAGCAGGATCTTCTGATCTTCCACTCAAATAACAAGTCAGTAAGGACTACTTATCTTACAACCTTACAGTCGAGACTGGCTTGGGGTTAAGGTGTTCACGGATAGGCCATACCAATTTTAGGTTAATTCCCACTTTTATGACTTCCTAGGGTTGTCAGGCCTAGGGTTTAAGTTCTTCCTTTCCCAAATAGCTAATCTGTTGAGTAACCCTATAAAACAATTAATAGTTCATACCTCCACTAGCTAATCCCCCATAGAAGGATTAGTTCCCCATGGTTTTCATAAACAATATGGAATTTATGTAAAGATAAAACATGATAAATGAATTGAACAGTAGAGTTTAAGAAAATGTTTGATTTGTATTCAAGATAAAAATGAGTCCACAGAGTTTGACTATCTACACAAACCAGATCTCTCGAGATAAAATAAGAACAAGCTTAAAATAAACCTAAAACCTAAGAAGAAAGAAAAACTAAATGGAAATTTAAAAGAAAAATTCTAAACTAAGTAATTGGTGTCTATAATATGTGACAAAGGAGCCTATTTCTAGATTTTAGGTGGTCGTCGTCCTTAACCCTAGGTTAGCTGACATTCCTGAGCTTTAAGTTTGATTGTGCAGACAAAAACACCCACTGGCTCGTGTTTAATCCCCTTCCAGAGTCGATGTCACGACACACCAAGACCTATGTTGTGACATAGCTGTCAGTATATCCTCTTGGAATATCTTCAGGTGTATGTTACGACACCCTTAGGCTGTGTTGTGACATCGGGGGTAGTTTCATGATTTTTTCCATTCTACTCACTATGTTGCGACAATGATCATTTCGTGTTGCGACATAGTGACCAGTGTCTATTTATTTCACCTCCTAATGGTCTCCTGCACACTTACAAAGGTCATTAACTCACTCTTAGGCCTCATTCGGTCCCTAAGGTTAATAAAAGACTCAATTTGCACATTTTATTAAGTTAATGAAAACTTACGAAAACATAACTAAAACCAAATGGAAATGCTTGCTTTCAAGCTCCTAAAGTGCAGAAATTAGTTTAATCTGTAACATCGAATTACAACAAATCAAACTCCCCCACACTTTAGTCATTGCTTGTCCTCAAGAAACATGAACAAAGACAAGAAATAAAAGGCGTCCCTTGAACATATATCATACAAGTATCGACTTTGGAGCACATGACTAGGTATTTCATATTCACGAAAAACTTTAACATGATGAATGATTGACTTACTACTTTTAACCACAAACATCTAAGTTCAGTATATTACAAAGTATACAAACACTAAGGGTCTCACCTATAGGCATATATCAATAAATTATACAAGTAAGTTTATTATCTGAGCAAAATACAAATAGTCGTTTATGTGATTGTTTAATAAAATGTCCATTCTGCATAAGGATATTTAGGTCACATAGGAATTTTCGGCTTATAACGTTCTGAGGCTTAGGACAGGTACGGACTTCAAAAACAGTAAGCATCAAAAGGGTTACAAACACGAAATTAGTTTGGCTCATCATATCGATCCCTATTCTTCCCCCTTAGTGACCCTTACTCGCTCACCACCTTATTTCTCCTTCTCTCACCTTCCTTGTTTCTCCACATAAGAAATCAAAGCATGACATTTCTGTGCATTAATGAATGAGTTTTTCTTATTCTTATGACTTTGTCACTCTTGTTTTTTAATTTATGTCACTCACGAATGCTTTTTTCTTTTCAAGAACTTTTTCTAATAATGTAGATTTTCTTTTTGAATTTTTCTTTTATACTTTGCACTTTTAGGCTACCTTATAGTTCCCATATCGCATCAATCTTTCCTGTTTCACTCTGTTTTACAAACTCCATTATGATGTATATACTTAACCCTCAATATGTATGGCAGACATATATAGTCGTACAGTGCACGACCAAAGAAAAGGAGCAAATATAAATTAATGTTTCAAGATCAGGGTTTGTAATGAGGTTCATCAAGAAGAGCCAATAGGCTCAAAAATCGGTACTAAAGATGAATGAATATAGGAAAACTTTTTGGCTCTAGGTGTGTTACAAAAAATGCCTTAGGTCATCCCTTAATATCTCAAAATGCACAAACTTAATCAATCAAACAAACTCAAATTCAACCATTTATCATTCATACTAGCATGCTCATTTCCTTATATTTTCTATATCCTTTGGTACAGTCGATTGATTAATGCCTATTTATAGTGGAACATATAGAACTTAGTAGTCTAATAACAAAAAAAATAAAATTAATTAACATCGTGCTAAATTTATTTGTAAACACAAGCAACCTATGTACATGATCCTAACCAATCACTTGTATTTCTACAAGCTCTAGCACACAAAAGACAAGAAAAAAATTTAACACAAATTTTCAATGTTATCCCCCACAAACACTTTAGTTGACACATTGTCCTCGATGTGTAGCTCATAAAAAGATAAGGAAATAAATTACCCGATTGATCATGGTCGTTCTAACTGCTAATGGTGGGTGCTTCCTCATTTGATCGTGTAAAGCTCGAATTATTTGTGTCTCCTTCATGTTGGGTTCCTACATAAAAAACTTAAAATGCAACATAACTTAGGAATCTACTATTAATCCTACTCCTACAAAGTTTAAATTAAAATCTTCAAAAAATTAATACAATTCTTTTAGAAAAAAGAATTATAAAAATGTTTAGTCTTCCTCCTCAAAATTCATCTCCTCGCTTTCGTCGTCCTTCTCATCCTCTCCTTCCTCTTCGCTTTCATGCACCCTTTCTTCTTGTTCCAGATTTGTTGGCCCAAACATGTCAGGTGTATAATTGGGGACCCAGATGTAGTTTTGTCTAGCAAATTCTTGAAAAATTGGCCTTGACTCTTGTATCCACTGTATCATCCAATCTAACTTTGGATGACTACTCTCACCAAAATCTTGTTGAGCTCATGTCAACCTCTGTGATAAAGCTGGTGTAGTTGTCGCTTCTTGTTGTCATTTGTTCCAATCTTTTATTTGTTTGGTTTGCAACTCTGTGTACTATTGGAACAAGGTGTCTCCACTAATACTTCAGGAAGGTTTTAACGATTGCTCAATGGATGTCATGGGTACACCCACCTTTTTGCATAAGGCCATCACTAAGTGGGGAAAGAAAACTTCCACCTTCTAGCCACTAATACATCTCTTCATGTTTTAGTGGATCCATTTCCCGATACACACCTGCTTTTTCTGCAAAATTACATACAGTAAAACTACTCTAAAGGTATTAACATTAGAAACATTTAAAGCAAGAACTATTAGCGAGCACACAAATTGAATCCACATTTTAGCCTCTGGAAACATAATAGCTTGATTAAAGGATGTGGGAATATTGGTACCTGGGTGATATTTCCATTCGCCCCTTCCTTCAGTTAAAAAGTTTATAATGTTATCAATATCAATGTCCCAAAAGTACTCTAAATCAGTTTCATCGATAAAATATTTTTCATAGTATGGAACATTATAAAAGTCGCTAATAATTTGAAGGGTTACTCGCATTTCTCTCCCTTGCACACGTACTATTTTCTACATATGGCCTTCAGTTTTTTTAGACTCTTGGTCCCATAAGGATGCATAAAATTCTTGAACAACAGAGACCACAACATTACCATTTGGGATTTTCCAAAAATGCTCCCACCTATGATACCTATAACCAACTTCCATATTTCCTTACAAAGAATCATGGATGGATCAAATCTGCTCACTTGAATGAATGTTTTTCCTTGAAGTTCATTGAAATAATTTTGGATTCATAAAACTAGAGGGATTTTGACTCATTGATGGCTCCGTTTCCTTAGTTCGTCTAACTTTTCTAGAAGGCATGTTTAGTTCTACTAACTAATGAAACTTCAATGAATTGAATTTAATGGAACAGAATAAGTTGAGTTAGGAACCCTTAACCTCGTTTTTAGACATTGGTTTCCTTGCCACACTTTGTTTCTTCATCGTTCCTTAATATGTTTCCTTCTTTTTCCTACACCAAATAAGACTAAAAGAGAATTTTTTTTCCAAACAAATCTAAAGAAAAAAGGATTAATTAATTTTTAGGGTTTAAGAGGTTTGAGAGATTAGATTATTAAGAAATGTTAAACTAAAGGTAAAATATGGTTTTAGGTTATAAAATAGATGTTTTAATGTTTATGAAAATAGGTTGCACGAATGGGTCGGGTCAACCCTGTAGAAAATTGCAACGATGTTGTGACACAAGGGTTTAGTATCGTAACATCCCTGGCAGATTTCCGTTGTCGCGACATTGTGGTTTGGTGTCGCGACACACTCTAGAATTTTGGATTTCTAAGTATATTAACTTCGGTGTTGCGACACTGAAAGTTTGTGTCGCGACATTGAAAGAATTTTCTCAATTTTGTTAAAACTGCCCTTAGTGTTACAACACAGGGGTCCTGTATTGCGACATTGGCTCTGTTTTCACTCAAAATTCCAGTTTCTATAAAATGCAAAGTTAGTGAAAATTAAAATCTAAACTAAACAATTAGCTAAATATACAATAATATACAAATGTTTAGCATCAATTCATATAATTTAAGTTTTACTATCGGATTCATCCGACAGTATCATCAATTCATAGCTAGTTGATTATTTCGTTCTATCAGTATTAGTCCATCGTTCGTTCTATCCCGATTGTCCCTTTCCTTAAACTTGTTTATTCTTTCTGCATACATAAAAGGAAGTATATCCCTTGGCTTGGGAGTGTTAAAAACAAATAATTCTTTACACTGCTCCCCTAACTTCCTCCTACCGTCCTCTTTGCTCGGTTGATGACCACCTTTAAAGATTTCAGTCTCACCATTGATTTTCATGGTTAATTCAGTTTTTTTCTAAATCAATAGTGGATCTAAAAGTTGTTAGAAAATGTCTACTTCATAAGATCAGTATCTCACGATATTCTTCAAAATCTAGAACCACAAAATCTATTGGGATAATGAAGCTATGCCTTTTGGCCAACACATTTTTCAATACCCCTTTCGGATGTACTGAAGACCTGTCAGCCAACTATAATTTTATTTGAGTAGTTTTGAGATCCCACAACCCGAGTTTTTCAAAAATGGATAAAGGCATTAAATTAATACTAACTACTAAATCTCATAGAGCTACATTAAAATGAATGTTCCCTATCTTATGGGAATAGTAAAACTTCCCGGGTCTTTCAATTTTTGGGGAACCTGTCTTGAAATAATAACACTATAGGAGGCACTTCAATTAACTTGTTCTCCTACCTTAATTTTCCTACGCCTAGACATATGTTCCTTTAAAAACTTGGCGTACTTAGGGACTTTCTCAATTAACGCGATTAAAGGCAAGTTTACATTTAGTGTTTTGAACAAGTTTAGGAAACTTACAAACTCATCTTCATCTCACTTTTGCTTTTCTTCTAGTCTTAAATGGAATGGGATCTTTGTAACAGCGACATTTTTAGTTATTTCTCTTTCTGGCTCCGCTGCCGGTGCGATTACCTCGTCTAATTCTTGTTCATCTTCAGCCTCTAGGGATTTCTATGAAGGATCATTAGCATTCTCCATATTTACCTTCAAAGTAGGATTTTCTAGGCTACTAAGTACTATGCCCGATCGGAGTGCTATTGCTTTCACGATCCTTACCTTCCCTCCGAGGATTACGTTTTCTGTTATTGGGAATTCCGGTGCCAATTTTCCTTTTGATGTCCCCCATCATTCTCATCAATTGGCTCATTTAATCCTCAAGTTTAGTCAATGTTCTGGTTGAATTGGTGCACTCAGACTACACCTGCTTTACATCCATTCTCATTGATTGTATCTCTCCCTCAATTCCATCCAGTCGTTGACCACATGCAGTATGGTCACTTGGGTTAACCCTATTGTAACACTCCTAACCTGTATTCATCGCCGGAATAGGGTTACAGATCATTACAGGACTTATTACTAAAATAACCATACATTTCTCATACATTTTTAATATCCAAATAAAAATCGTTCACAATCAATCATATTGTCCCTAATACAAGCCTTCCAGGCTCAAATCAAATATTAGAATTGGTTCAGAACTAAACCGAGAACTCAAGAAATTTTTGGAAAAACATAGAAAATTTTCAAAGTACAGGAGACATACACCCGTGTGGCCCTGTCGTGTGCCTCACATAGCCAAGGACACGCCCATGCCACAGGCCGTGTGGACATTCGAAATGGGATCACATGGCCGTGTCCCAGAACGTGTCCGACCCCGTGTAACTCCCTGACTTGGGTCACATGGCCAACCACACACTCGTGTGACTAGCCCGTGTACCCTTCAAAATGGCATCACACGACCGTGTTCCAGGTTGTATGCTAGGCCGTGCTAAAACTGTAGGGTATACTGACTTATGCCACACGGCCAAGTCACACGCCCGTGTGGTGAGCCGTGTGGAGCTACTGACTTGGTTTCTAAATAAACATCAGGGGACACACGGCCGTGTCACCTGATCGTGTGTCACACACGGCTGAGACAGACGCCCGTGTCTCTGCCCGTGTGGACAAAAAAAATAGGGTATTTTCTAAGCCATCTTTCTCACCCAAATTTGCATTCACCTACACAAACCAAATTGCAAATGACTATATCTTCAATGGGCATTCAAACCAATCTAAACCAAGTTCAATTCATGCTATATCAATACCAATAACCACAAGGCACATATGTATCAAAATTAACCATTCAATTACATACCTATTTCACATCCAAAATCACCTAAATGGTCACTATAAACTATACATTATATTGCCTAAAACCACATACATACCATATCTCAAAATTCAACCATTTGGTACTCAAAATACCAATTCACAACAAGCTTTCACATAGCAATTATAAACACATATCAAAAGGCCACTTACTCATACATAACCAAACTACCAAAACAAGCCAATTCACATGGCTATCCACATAACTAAAACATACATCACTTACAAGCCAAATCAAATGGCTATCAACATTACAAACATATAAGCCATATTAACCACAACTCCTATACATGCCATATAACCAAATATACAAGTTCAAAAGTACCAAAATGATAGCTGGATAGTGTGATGAGATCTCCTACAACTCCCAATCCGAGCAATTCGAAATCACTATAAAACACAGAAAAGTAATAGAGTAAGCTATAAAGCTTAGTAAGCTCGTATGATTAATAAATATAACTTACCATTCATTCACAATTTAAGTTATCTATCATAAAATACTACAATTTAACTTAATCACAAAGCATATATATGTTCATCCACATAGTAGATCATGTAACTCACAAACTTCATAGATTTCAATGCTTATACGGTTTTCGTACATACATGCACTGATATGTATCAATCTCTTACCCTTTCATATCTTCAATATACCCGTTGAACCATTTGAAATAATATCAGATACTCGGGAATCTTGCACCCTAAGTGCCAATACATGGTCAAAACCATCTCAATCACATATCTCATATAATGCTCAATCTCGAGCTATCAACCGGTCTGCTCACACAAGCTGATGGTCAAGATGTAACTACACGGTGCTGCTCACACAAGCTGGCGAGAATCCAGAAACACATTTGAAAAACTCAAACCACCGAAGAGAACGTCACGGACCAGCACCCAAACACAATAACCCCTAATGACATGTCATTTGTATCCTATCTATTCCTAAGGTTCAATCAGGATTTCACATTGTCGAATCTTCGTCGAACATTTCCATAAGGTCGTATTCATTAACAATACAATTATAAAGCATTTTAAACACAATTACGTTAATGCTTATTAACATACGAACTTACCTCGATCACAAAAATGACGGAATAGGATCAACTAATCCAAAACTTTATTTTTCCCCCCGATCTAGATTCGTACGTTGCTTTTCTTGATCTATATAATCAAATTTAACTCATTTAAATATATTCTATTCAATTCAGTCCAAAAATTCATATTATGGTAATTTTACACTTTTACCCCTAATATTTCAACTTCTTTACAATTTATTCCCTAGCTCATAAAAATGCAAATTCATGCAATTAAGTCCACACCCATGCTAGCCGAATTTCACCTATACTCATAGCAGCCCATACTTTTCATTATTTCACACATTTATCACACAGTTTATCACATTTCTCAATTTAATCCCTAATTGAAAATTTTATCAAAAATTACTTAAACAAATGTTGTTTATCTAACAACAACCATTCATTTTCTATCATCAAACGCCAAAACACATACATATTCATCAATGGTAAAACACTAGACTTTTAACATTTTCGCAAATTAGCCCCTGGGCTAGCTAGATTAAGCTACAACGATTCAAAAAACATAGAAATCATTAAAAACGAGATGAAAAATACTCACATGCAAGGCTAGGAGTGAAGGCCGAATGTTGAAGCTTAAAAATGGCTTCCTTATGCCCTAATTTCAGTTGAAGATGATGAGTAAAAAGATGATATCTTGTTTTGTTTCATTTAATTAATCTTTATTAATTAATTTACTTTTATAGCCTTATAAAATATTACAAATTTCAAATAAACCAATCTCATAAATGTCCACTAACACACTAATAGTCTAATTACCACTTAAGGACCTCCATTTTAAAGTTCTATAGCTATTAGACACCTTTAGCTCATAGAACTCAACTTTTACACTTTACGCAATTTAGTCCTATTTATCAAATTAAGCATGCAAACGATAAAATTTCTTAACGAAATTTTTACACAATCATACTATCATGCAGTAGACCTCAATTTAATAATAAAATAATTATTTTGATCTCAGATTTGTGGTCCCAAAACCACTATTCTGATTTGACTAAAAATGAGTTCTTACACCTATCCTGAGGTTTTTGCAAATAAGGAGGTTGATAATTAGTATTTTTGGCTTGATTGAAATTATTACCTCCTCTTTGGTTTCCTCCCCATCTCAGATTTGGGTGATCTCTCCTGCCGAGATTGTAGGTATTTGAATAAGGGTTTCCACCCCTATTCTCTATATTATTTACATCCAAAGCAAGGTTGTTGACGTAGTGGAAGAGCAATTTGTCTTCGCCACACATAGTCGGTTTATTAGCAGACTTGACACGGTTAAGTCGATCCACTACTTGTTGATACTTGTCATCCTCCTGGATCATTTTTACTATATCAAGTTTTTGGACATATGTGAATCTATCAAAAGGCCACTGACATGAGTTCAATGCCATGTTTTCAATTATTTCATACGCATCCTTGTACGTTCTGTTCATGATGGCTCCTCCTACTACTCCGTCTAGTCATGATCTTGCATTTACATCCAACCCATTATAAAATACCTACAATCTCATCCACTAAGAGAAACCGTGGTTCGACTACTTTTTGGTCAATGTTTTGAAGCGCTCCTATGCCTCATGGAAACTTTCCCCTTCCATCTGTCTAAAGACAATAATCTCTCTTCTAAGTTGAATCGCTTTACTAATAGGGAAGAAATTTTGCAAAAACTTTCCAGTGAGCTTGTCCCATGTCATGATAGACCCTGGTGCTTACGGGTCTAACCAAGAAAAGGCGTTATCAATAAAAGAAAAGGGGAATAACAGAATACGAATAGCATCATCAGTAACCTCGTTATACTTAAAAGTATCACAAAGCAAGAGAAACCATTTTAAGTGTTGATGGATAGGCCATACCAATTTTGGATTAATTGTAACAGCCTGATTTTGGGTCTAGTCGGAACAGTGGTTTCGGGACCACAAATCCGACGCAAAAAAAATATTTTTACTATATTTTTATGGTCTACAGTTTTATGGAATGATTTCGTGAAAATTTTGTTCAAAAAATTTGACGTTTGGGCACTCAATTTAGTCAAAAGGACTAAATTGTAATAAGTGCAAAATGTGATTCTATAGGTTAAAGGTGTCTAATTGTTATGAAATTTTAAATTGGAGGTCTTTAAATGGTAATTAGACCATTATACTTTAGTATGGACAAAAATGGACATGGATAGGTGAAATTTTGAAGTTTTTTATTAAGGGCATTTTAGTCATTTGGTTAATAAAGACAAAATAAAACAAATAAAAGATGTCATCTTCTTCAAATTAGTCCCCATGGCCAAAAATCACAAGGAGAAGAAATAGCTAGGGTTTGTTCATCTTCCAAGCTCGATTGTAAGTCTGTTCTTGCCCCGTTTTTAACAAATTTTTTTTTTTATTTTTGAAATCATTGTAGCTTGATTTAGCTATTTCAAGGACTAATTTGAAAGAAAGGTAAAGTTTAAAATTTTACCCATGTTGAATATGTGTGTATTTTGATGTTTGATGGTAGAAAATGCATGTTTGTTGTTTGTTAAACGACTTTTACTAAGTGATTTTCGATATAAATGTCAAAAAGGACTTATTTGTAAAAGTCTGTAAAATGAGTAGAAAAATGTAAATAAATGGAAAATGTAGGCTGTTATGATTATGAAAATGGTTCGGTTAGGCTTGGGTTTTGAAGAAATTGAATGAAATTCATTTTACGAGCATAGGGATTAAAGTGTAAAATGTCAAAAGTTTAGGCGCGAAAATGTAATTTTTGCCATAGTGTGTTTTTGGGCTGAAATGAATAATGTGATGATTAAATGAGATGAATTTGGTATTATAGGTCAAGAAAAACAAAGTTCGGGTCTAGATCGGGGGAAAACCAAAGTGTTTGACTTTTAGGTCCATTTCCGCTATTTTTGTACCGAGGTAAGTTCGTATGTAAATAATGCATTGTTATAATTATGTTTTAAATGCTTTAATATCGTACGAATTGTGATTGAATCTTTGGACGCATTCGACAAAGTTTCGACAAACGAGAAATCCTGGTTGAACCTTATGAATAGAATAGGATACGAGTGATATGTCACTAGGAACCCATGTGTATGTGCGATTATGTGATCCGGGTGCTAGTCTTGTACGTCCTACCAGTGGCTGGATAGCCTGGCATGTGTTGCGGATACCTGACAGATTGTGTGAGCAGCACTGTGTAGCTACGTCCTGACTGACAGCTTGTGTGAGCAGGCCCGTGAATAGCTCGAAAGCGAGCCTATATGTATTACGAGATATGAGGTAGCTTTAGCTACATATATGGCACTTATGTGCAAGATTTTTGAGTATTCGTTAATATTCCGAATGTTCAACGGGTATGTCAAGATGAGAAAGTACGTGAGTATGTTATGAGATGGTACAGGTATTGTAACACCCCTTACCTGATTCCATCGCCGGAACAGGATACAAGGCATTACCGGACATTATCCACACAATTGTACAAAATTTAAAATGTAAAATCCGTATAAACTTAAGATTTTTCCATACATAATCATCACATTCTCATTCGACCAATTCAAGCATTAACATAAACATATAACTTGATTAATATTGAACATTATCAATACCCATAAGCAAAATAAACCATCAAATTTTTTTTTAAGGCTAGTATTTTAGCCCAATTCATTACTACAAGTAACAAAACAATTAAGCCTTCTATACATTCCATAATTCCCAAAATATTATTTTCCAAATACCAAAAGAAGGCTGATAGTGTGGATGGATCTCCGAAGATCACTGAATCCCGAGCTAGCTTGATGACACTATAGGACAAGGAAAAGAAAAGAGAGTAAGCATATAGCTTAGTAAGTAAGTATGTAAATAATAAATAATGGATTTAACATGTTTACAAAATAACACAATCATATCTACATTCAAAGTCACTATTTATTCAAGTTCAGAGCAAGCTATCTATTCGAGTTGCAGTCACTAAATTATTTTTATCTGGAGATAAAAAACTTCAAATTAAGATCCGTAAATTTTAGCTGAAACTAGACTCATATATATTATTACCATAAAATTTTTAGAATTTTTGGTTTATCCAATTAGTACAGTTTATTCTTCAAAGTCTCCCCTGTTCTGCTGTCCGACAATTCCGACCATTCTTCACTAAAATTTAATTATCTTTTTGTACAGAATTAAAATTATGTTTTAGTTTGTTTCTTCTAAAAATAGACTCATTAAGGAATCTAACCATATAAATTATGTCCCAAAATTATTTTTGTACAATTTTCAATGATTTTTCCAAGTCAGAACAGGGGATCTCGAAATCACTCTGAACCAGTCTCACAAAAATCTAAATGTCTCAAAATACAGAATTTCTTTGATTTCTATGTTTCTTTAATATGAAAATAGACTCAATAAGATTTTATTTCATATCTCACTAAACTACTAATTCCATTTATACCATTTTTGGTGATTTTTCAAAGTTACTCTACTGCTTCTGTCCAAAAATGTTTTATTTTTAAATTTACTCTTTCATAATTTCACTTACTCCATTTCCTCTTACCGAAAGTTCGCTCAAATATCGAGCATATTGTTCATAAATTTTCACACTTATACATGCACTTATCCATCACTTAGTCATATTTAATTACACTTAGTCGTTACATAGTCACATGTATTTTCACTTAGTCAATTTCCCGTTGAACTCATCGGAATAATAACTGATACACGGTAGCCTGCACATAGTACTACCCTTGTAGCCGAAGCTATCTGGTGCACATAGTAGCCTGCACTTAGTACTACACTTGTGACCAAAACCATCACTTACACATAGTGGCCTGCACTTAGTACCACACATGTGATCGAAACTATCGGGTACGCATAGTAGCCTGCACTTAGTACTACACATGCGATCTATCCGTCTGGTACACATAGTAGCCTGCACTTAGTACTACACACGTGACCTAAAACCATATTGTAGCTCTCTTGTACACATAGTGGCCTACACTTAGTACCACACATGTGACCTAGCTACCTCATTCGTATCTTTTCTATTCCGAAGGTTCAACCGCGAATTCTCACTTTTCAACATTTTTCCAATTCATCCATAATCAATCACAATTCATAATTTGCATCAAGTAATTACTCCATATTCAACTATATCTCATATAATATAACCAAAATATTAAAACATAAATAAAAATATGGTATTATTTACATACAAGCTTACCTCGGTACAAAATATGGCAAATTTGCAATTTAGTTCACAACCTTTTCTTTTCCCCAATCAAGGTCAATTCCTCGTCTTTCTTGATCTATGACAACACATTTAACTCATTTAATACTCATATTATTCAATTTAGTCCAAAAATCACACTATGACAAATTTACAATTTTGCCCCTAAAATTTCACATATTTACAATTTTGCCCCAATACTCGAAAATTAAACTTCAGCCCCTATTCTTATGTTTTATAACATGCTGATCATTTTTCCCTTCTATGGCAACATCAAATTCTCACTCTAACATGTACTTATGAACATTAGGTATTTTTACCGATTATGTCGTTTTACTCGTTTTCACGAAAAATCGCTTAGCAAAAGTCGTTTAACATAATTTCAGCCTTCATATTCTATCATAAAACATCAAAATAAACACATTTAACCTATGGGTATTTTTCCAAATATGAACCCTAAGTTAAATTATTGCCAGAATAAGCTAAACCAAGTTGCCGGGATTCCAAAAACGTAAAGAACATGAAAAATGGGGCTTGGATTGACTTACTATGGAGCTTGGAAGCTTGGAAACCCTAGCTATGGAGTCCCCCCCTTGAAGTTTCGGCCTAAGGAAGAAGATGAGCATATTTTGCCATCTTTTTCCCTTTTAATTTCTTTTTATTACCAAATGACTAAATTACCCTTCATTAAAAACTTTGGTTCTTTCTACCTATATTTGTCCATTTTTGTCCATGAAAGCCTAATGGTATAATTACCATTTAAGGACCTCTACTTCAATTATGCTCTTCAATTAAATCCTTTAGTATCCAGAACTTTCATTTATCAACTTTTACAATTTAACCCTAATAAGCAAATTAGACATGAATTTCATAAAATTTTCTATCAATACTCTTACACATGCATCCAATCAATTAGTAAATCATAAAAATTAATCAAAATAAACATTTCTATCTCAGATTCGTGGTTTCGCAACCATTGTTCCGTTTAGGCCCTATTTCAAGATGTTACATTTCTCCCCCCTTTAGGGATTTTCGTCCCCGAAAATCTTACCTGTGAAGAGGTTTGGGTACTGTTTTCGCATAGCCTCTTCGAGCTCCCATGTAGCCTCGTCTACTCCATGTCTATTCCATAATACTTTCACAAGTGTGATATTTTTTTTCCTTAGTTGCTTGACCTCTCGAGCTAAAATCTTAAATGGTTCCTCTTCGTAAGTCATATCTGGCTGAATCTCAACCTCCGTCTGAGGAATCACGTGTGACGGATCAGAACGGTAACGACGTAACATGGATACATGGAACACATTATGAATCTTCTCTAACTCAGTTGGCAAAGCTAACCGATATGCTAATGGCCCAACTCTCTCTGTAACCTCAAATGGCCCAATAAATCGTGGACTTAGTTTGCCTTTCTTGCCAAATCTGAGAACTTTCTTCTACGGGGATACTTTTAAAAACACTTTGTCACCAACTTGATACTCAATCTCCTTTCTCTTCAAATCTACATATGACTTCTGTCTATCTGAAGCTGCTTTCAAGTAATCTCTGATGACTTTTACTTTCTCTTCTGTTTCTTTAACTAAATCGACCCCATGAATGTGATTTTCCTTAAGCTCTATCCAATATAAAGGTGTACGACATTTGCGTCCATACAAAGCCTCATATGGTGCCATCTTCAAACTCGACTGATAACTATTATTGTAGGCAAACTCTACTAATGGTAAATACTTTTCCCAATTGCCTTGAAATTCTAATACACAACATCTAAGCATATCCTCAAGCACCTGAATTACTCTCTCTGACTGACCATCGGTCTGAGGATGAAAAGCTGTACTAAAACTCAACTTTGTGCCCAAAGCTTCCTGTAACTTCTTCCAAAACCGTGAAGTAAATCTCGAATCTCTCATGCGAAATGATCGATAATGGTACCCCATGTAATCTGACTATCTCTGAGATATATAATTCGGCCAACTTATCTAGTGAATAATCCATACGAACTGGGATAAAATGAGCCAACTTCGTTAGCTTATCAATTACAACCCATACCGCATCTTTCTTTCTCGGTGTCAACGGCAGTCCTATCACAAAATCCATAGTAACTCGGTCCCATTTCCACTCAGGGACTAACACAGTCGCAATAAAACTGAAGGTACGATGTTCGGCCTTTACTTGTCATGCATGATCAAGCATCTACAAACAAACTCTGAAATATCTCCTTTCATTCCTACCCACCAATACATTTTCTTCAAATCATTATACATCTTTGTACTACCTGGGTGAATAGAAAAAGAACTACTATGTGCTTCCTGTAGGATCTTACGAATAAGCTCGTCATTCTTCGGTACACATACTCTGTCTCTCTGAACAACAAACAACCATCGAATCGACCGAAAATCGGACTCTACACCGACTCATGACCGAGCTCTTTTAGCTTGCAACTCACTGTCATCTTTCTGAGCTTCACGGATTTCTTCAAGAAACATCGGTTTAGCTCTCAACTCAGATATAATGAAACCGTCATATGATAAAGCCAAGCTAGTATTCAAAGCTCTCAATGCAAATAAAAATTTTCTACTCAAGGCATCAGCAACAACATTTGCTTTACCCGGATGGTAATCGATCACTAACTCATAATCTTTAATCAACTCTAACCATCTTCTTTGCCTCAGGTTCAAGTCTTTCTGAGTCATCAAGTATTTCAAGCTTTTATGATCAGTGAATATTCGACACTTCTCGCCATACAAGTGATGTCTCTAAATTTTCAGAGTAAATACAATAGCAGCTAGCTCTAAATCATGCGTCGAATAATTTTTCTCATGTGGTTTTAACTGTCTAGAGGCATAAGCAATTACTTTGCCTTCCTGCATAAGTACACAACCCAATCTATTCAAGGATGCATCACTATAAATCACAAACTCTTTACCTGGTTCCGGTTGTACTAGGACAGGAGCTTCAGTCAACAATGCCTTTAACTTGTCAAAACTTTGCTGACACTTCTCAGTCCATTCAAATTTGACATCTTTCTGTAGCAATCTCGTCAATGGGGTAGCTATCATGGAAAATCCCTCTACAAATCGTCTGTAATAACTAGCTAATCCCAAAAAACTTCTAACCTCAGATACATTCCTGGGAGGCTTCCACTCAACAATGGCTGAGATCTTGCTCGGGTCAACTCTAATGCCTTCACCTGAGACAATGTGTCCAAGAAATCTGACTTCTCAGAGCCAGAACTCACTTTTGCTAAACTTGGCATACAACTGATTATCTCTCAAAGTCTATAAGATAGTTCTCAAATGCTCTGCATGCTCAGCCTCATCATGAGAATAAATCAAGATATCATCAATGAACACGACTACAAACTTATCCAAGTAAGGTCTGAAAATTCGGTTCATTAAGTCCATGAAAATGGCCGGAGCATTAGTCAAGCCAAATGGCATCACAAGGAACTCATAATGACCATACCTAGTCCGGAAAGTAGTCTTCGGAACATCTGACTCTTTAACTCGCAACTGGTAGTATCCGGATCTCAAATCTATCTTAGAGAACATAGTGGCTCCCTTCAATTGATAAAATAAATCATCAATTCTAGGCAGTGGATACTTGTTCTTAATTGTTACCTTGTTAATTTGCCGATAATCTATGCACAATCTCATCGAACCGTCTTTCTTTTTCACAAATAGAACTGGTGCACCCCAGGGTGAATAACTAGGTCTTGCGAAGCCTTTATTAGTTAATTCCTGCAGCTGAGCTTTCAATTCTTTTAATTCCAACGGGGCCATTCTATATGGAGCAATATAAATGGGTGTGGTACCTAGAATCAACTCAATACCAAACTCCACTTCTCTAACAGGAGGCAAACCTGGTAATTCTTCCGGAAACACATCTGGATACTCGCAAACCACTGGTACTGACTCAATTTTTAGCTCTGGATCTTTAGTGTTTAACACAAAAGCAAGATAAGCTTCATACCCCTTTCTCAAACATTTCTGAGCAGACATAATAGAAATCATAGCAATTGAACTATCTGACCCATCTGAGTTAACCCGAAGAATTTCACCAGTTTCACATTTTAGCTCGATGAATTTCTTGCCACAATTCACTATCACATTATGTGCAGTCAGCCAATCCATACCAAGGATCACATCAAACTCGTTAAATGGCAATAGCATGTGATCGGCCGGAAAACAATGACCTCTAATCATTAAAGGGCAATTTCTACATACTTTAACTACTAACACATGCTTGCCTAATGGATTCGATACTTTAATCACAAATTCTGTAGATTCTATAGGCATACTTATACTAGGCATCAATTTCAAGCAAACATAGGAATGGGTCAAACCCGGATCAATCAAAGCAACAACATTAATATCATGTAGAGAAAATGTACCCGTAATTACATCGGGGGAGGATGCCTCTTCACGAGCTCGGATGGCATATGTCCTGGAAGGTGTTCTAGCTTCTGATCTCGTAGCTGGGTCTCTCATCACACCTTTACTGCTAGCTTCACTTCTGGTATTTCTCGAAGGTCTACCTCGATTAGCACTGTTGGTCTGTCTAGCACTTTTAAATTTTTCTTCCTTAGCTTTCTCCGGACAATCTTTAATAAAATGCTCGCGAGAACCACACCTGAAACAAGATCGGCTAACCGCCCAACACTCACCGTGATGTTGCTTACCACAATGCTGACACTTGGGTTTATTATACCTCACATTACCCACACTTGCCATTGAAGTAGCTTGGGCTTTAGAACCTGAATATGATCGCCCACGGTCTCGGTGCGAATATCCAGCTGAAACAGTCAATCGAGGATCCATCTCTTTGAACTTATTTGATTGAGATTGGGACGACTTGCTCATCGGTCTCTTTCTTGTATCTCGGGCCTCGATAGCAGCTTTCTTTCTTTCTTTTTTTAATTCTTCAGCTTTAAGGGCTCGGTCGACCAATACCACGAATTCTTTCAATTCCAGAATTCCCACAAACACTTTAATGTCCTCATTAAGCCCATCTTCGAATCTCTTACACATGATAGCCTGGGTGGACACGCACTCCTGGGCATACTTACTAAGTCTAACAAATTCACGTTCATAGTCTGCCACAGACATCTTGCCCTGCTTCAATTCAAGGAACTCTTTCCGTTTCTGATCAATAAACCGCTGACTTATGTATTTCTTTCTAAATTATTCCTAGAAGAAATCCCAAGTAATCCTTTCTTTTGGCACCACTGCTACTAAAGTCTTCCACCAGTGATAGACCGAATCTCTTAGAAGTGATACAGCACATTTTAAACACTCCTCTGGTGTACACGAGAGCTCATCAAACACACGGATAGAGTTTTCGAGCCAAAAATCCGCTTTCTCAGGATCATCATCAATATTTGCTCTAAACTCTTCTGCTCCTTGCTTTCTAATTTTATCGACCGGAGGCTTGTTCATTCTTACCAAATCCATGCCTTGGGGAGCTACGGAACCGTCCGAGGTATGGGAGGGGTGGGGAGGTTGAGCATTCAGATTTGCTTGAATAAACTCAGTATACCAGTTACTCATCATTTGGAGGAAGGCTTCCCGAGCCCTCTCTCCCTGCCCACGTGTTTTAGATCTATCTTCTACTGGCGCGGTCCCTTGCGCGGGAGCCGGCGCATTACTTTCAGCATCGTCAGCAGTAGCTCAGTCGGAATCCATTTACTATATAAAAAAACATTTTAATTTGTCAAGAGTCATCACACTATCACAGTATATTTATGGCATGTATAGCTAGACTTTTACACACACTATGTTAGCCCGAGAACCGATTAAACCATAGCTCTGATACCGCAAAATGTAACAGCCCTTACCCGATTCCGTCGCCGAAACAGGGTACGAGGCATTACCGGACATTATCCATACAATTGTAAAAAATTTAATATGTAAAATCCGTATAAACTTAAGATTTTTCCATACATAATCATCACATTCTCATTCGACCAATTCAAGCATTAACATAAACATATAACTTGATTAATATTGAACATTATCAATACCCATAAGCAAAATAAACCATCAAAATTTTTTTTAAGGCCAGTATTTTAGCCCAATTCATTACTACAAGTAACAAAACAATTAAGCCTTCTATACATGCCATAATTCCCAAAATATTTTTTTCAAATTACCAAAAAAAGGCTGATAGTGTGGATGGATCTCCGAAGATCACCGAATCCCGAGCTAGCTTGATGATACTATAGGACAAGGAAAAGAAAAGAGAGTAAGCATATAGCTTAGTAAGTAAGTATGTAAATAATAAATAATGGATTTAACATGTTTACAAAATAACACAATCATATCTACATTCAAAGTCACTATTTATTCAAGTTCGGACAAAGCTGTCTATTCGAGTTGCAGTCACTAAATTATTTTTATCTGGAGCTACAAAACTTAAAATTAAGATCCGTAAATTTTTCCTCAAACTAGACTCACATATATTGTTACAATAAAATTTTCATAATTTTTGGTTTAGCCAATTAGTACAGTTTATTCTTCAAAGTCTCCCCTGTTCTGCTGTCTGATAATTCCGACCATTCTTTGCTAAAATTTAATTATCTTTTTGTACAGAATTCAAATGATGTTCTAGTTTGTTTCTTCTAAAAATATACTCATTAAGGAATCTAACCATATAAATTATGTCCCAAAATTATTTTTGTAAAATTTTCAATGATTTTTTCAAGTCAGAACAGGGGATCTCAAAATCACTCTGAACCAGTCTCACAAAAATAGACTCAATAAGATTTAATTTCATATCTCACTCAACTACTAATTCCATTTCTACCATTTTTGGTGATTTTTCAAAGTTACTATCTTCTTTCCAAAGTCAAAACTGCTTTTATTTTTAAATTTACTCTTTCATAATTTCACTTACTCCATTTCCTCTTACCGAAAGTTCGCTCAAATATCGAGCATATTGTTCATAAATTTTCACACTTATACCTGCACTTATCCATCACTTAGTCATATTCAATTACACTTAGTCGTTGCATAGTCACATGTATTTTCACTTAGTCAATTTCACATTGAACTCATCGGAATAATAATCGATACACTGCTGTTGCTCTGCACATAGTACCACCCTTGTAGCCGAAGCTATCTGGTGCATATAGTAGCCTGCACTTAGTACTACACTTGTGACCAAAACCATCACTTACACATAGTGGCCTGCACTTAGTACCACACATGTTATCAAAACTATCCAAGGTGCACGCATAGTAGCTGCGCACTTAGTACTACACATGCGACCTATCCGTCTGGTACACGTAGTAGCCTGCACTTAGTACTACACACGTGACCTAAAACCATATTGTAGCTCTCTTGTACATATAGTGGCCTAAACTTAGTACCACACATGTGACCTAGCTACCTCATTCGTATCTTTTCTATTAGAAGGTTCAACCAGAATTCTCACTTTTCAACATTTTTCCAATTCATCCATAATCAATCACAATTCATAATTTGCATCAAGTAATTACTCCATATTCAAATATATCTCATATAATATAACCAAAATATTAAAACATAAATAAAAATAGTGTATTATTTACATACAAGCTTACCTCGGTACAAAATATGGCAAATTTGCAATTTAGTTCACAGCCTTTTCTTTTCCCTGATCAAGGTCAATTCCTCATCTTTCTTGATCTATGACAAAACATTTAACTCTTTTAATACTCATATTATTCAATTTAGTCCAAAAATCACACTATGACAAATTTACAATTTTGCCCCTAAAATTTCACATATTTACAATTTTGCCCCAATACTCGAAAATTAAACTTCAGCCCCTATTCTTATGTTTTATAACATGCTGATCATTTTTCCCTTCTATGGCAACATCAAATTCTCACTCTAACATGTACTTATGAACATTAGGTATTTTTATCGATTATGTCGTTTTACTCGTTTTCACGTAAAATCGCTTAGCAAAAGTTGTTTAACATAATTTCAGCCTTCACATTTTATCATAAAACATCAAAATAAACACATTTCACCTATGGGTATTTTTCCAAATATGAACCCTAAGTTAAATTATTGCTAGAATAAGCTAAACCAAGTTACCGGGATTCCAAAAACGTAAGGAACATGAAAAACGAGGCTTCGATTGACTTACTATGGAGCTTGGAAGCTTGGAAACCCTAGCTATGGAGTCCCCCCCTTGAAGTTTCAGCCTAAGGAAGAAGATGAGCATATTTTTCCATCTTTTTCCCTTTTAATTTCTTTTTATTACCAAATGACTAAATTACCCTTCATTAAAAACTTTGGTTCTTTCTACCTATATTTTTCCATTTTTGTCCATGAAAGCCTAATGGTATAATTACCATTTAAGGACCTCTACTTCAATTATGCTCTTCAATTAAATCCTTTATTATCTAGAACTCTCATTTATCAACTTTTACAATTTAACCCTAATAAGCAAATTTGACATGAATTTCATAAAATTTTCTATCAATACTCTAACACATGCATCCAATCAATTAGTAAATCATAAAAATTAATCAAAATAAACTTTTCTATCTCGGATTCATGGTTTCGCAACCATTGTTCCGTTTAGGCCCTATTTCGGGATGTTACAGGTATGTACGTAAAACTCAAAGGGAATGAACTATTAGTAAGAATGTGATTGAGTAAGTTGTGCTTATGAAGCTTAAATGAAATTTATGTTTATATATGTTATGTTATTCATATGATGAGCTATTGGTAAAAATGTGACTGAGTAAGTTTTATTTATGAGGTTAAATGACATTTATGTTGATATATGTTATGTTATTCATATGATGAGCTATTGGTAAAAATGTGATTGAGTAAGTTGTGTTTATGAGGTTAAATGACATTTATGTTGATATATGTTATGTTATTCATATGATGAGCTATTGGTGAGAATGTGATTGAGTAAGTTGTGGTTATGAAGTTTAAATGACATTTATGTTAATTTATGTTAAGTTATTTATATGTCAAATGTATGAATAATGTTTTGTATTATTTTCATATGAACTTACTAAGCTATAGCTTACCCTCCTTTCTTTCCCTTATCCTATAGTGTGACCAAGTTAGCTCGGGATCGGAGATCATCGGAGATCGCATCACACTATCAAAAGATTATTTTGGGTATCGATGGGCTTAACATTTTGAGTATGTGGCATGTATAGGGACTTGGTCATTTTATTATATGTAACATCCCCAAACCCGGCCCATTCACTACGACCAAGTCTGGTTATGTTAGTGAAAATATCTTTCTTTACTTAGAAAAATTTAGTAAAACTTGCTACCTTTTGAAAAATCCATGTTTATTTAAACTTATGAGTAAAACTTTGTTATTAAAATATACTCATACTAAAAGATTAATATATACAAGCCAAATTGAATAAGTAGGTTGGAAAAACATAATCAACTTCACATAGTGTTTCAAATTCTTCAAACCATAATAAATACTAATAAAATAATAACAAACATAAATAAGAGTCAAAAGGCCTTTATTACATATTCTATTTAAAACAAAATACTTAAAGTAAGCCTAAAACGTTTAAACTCTTCTTTCTGCATGGGCCACCATGTGTCCTCTCCGAACTCGATCCAACTACGCGTCACCTGAAATGGTTAATGAAAAGAGTGAGTCCACTGACTCAGTGCATAACCACAACACATATTTCCCGCGTATGGGCTTGGCCCCATACCAAACAATTCACATAGCAAGTCATGCACATATGCATCTCAGCCCAACCCACTCCAACCGTAACACCAACCTTAGCAGACTCCCTGCCTAAGGCCGTGGATAAACCACCACTGATCACATCGTGATCCAACATCCTTACCTTGGCAACTCACTGCTCAAGGCCGTGGCTGAGCCACCGATCAACCCATCGTGATCCCAATATTGTAATCTGTCTACGGTGATGCACATAGCCATCAACCGCCGAGATGGGCACCTAGCCAACACCTCCCTTGAGGTAGCACACAGCAAACCTTCAAGCGCTAATGTAGCCTTAGCTATCATTAGACCACGTACATCATCTGTACACTTCTTCCTTCTGTGATCAACCCCATGCCCACGTGTCAATTATGCCAAAATAACATATAGAGTGAGTAATTATTATTTACCAATACCACATCAAACATATATAAAATATATACAACACAACCAATCTTACCAATCATCGATTCACATCACTTAAGCCATTATAAACGGCTATTACACATAATACACATATAAACATGTTAGCAAACCAAACCACAGAAATAGTGCGATGATTACGCACCTAAATGATACCAAAACCCGAAACGCTACTTCGCTTACGCACGCATGCAGACTAACGGACTTACAAAAGGTTCCCAGATGATAGGCTCTTCTCCCCTACAATCGGCCTTGGCATAAAAACAATGAACACTTAGGCCATTCGGCCAAGACAAAAACTATAGCACAAAGAAAACTAACACACCCTTACCTTGCTAACCACTACCCTTTGCTCTAACAAGAATCCACCACCACCGGAAGTTCGGCTCAGGACTTGCAACAAAAGTGGAGTAAGAGAATAAATGGTGATTCGGCAATGACTCTAAAATGGTGTTGAGATATTCGGCAATGGCAGGCCTTTAAGGGTGATTTCGGTTTGAAGCAAGGTCAAAGAAAAGGGGTGAAGGGAGAGGGGAAAAAATGGATAAGCCAACTTCCGGCTTTGGCTACAACAAAATGAAAGGAAAAGAAAGGGTGTTCTTGACTTATTTTCGGCAAGAGACTAAGGGAAAATAAAATAGAAGAAGCAAGAACTTTTAGTGGGGGAGAAAGCAAATGGTGAATGAATAATGAGCACCTTCCCCCCTATTTATACTATTCGGCCAAGCTCCAAGCTCCCAAAAAAAAAAACCTAAAATCTCTCCTAAAACACCTCCCTTCCATCCATTCAAAATAATTTGAATGGGTCAAATTTACCTAGCCAAATTTAAAAAGAGAAGACCAAGTCTTCCTCCACCTTTCAAGCCTCCCAAAACCGTCCAATACCCCTCCTCCATGACGCCAAAAAAAACAACCCACAATGCCATCCTTGCAACTCGAACACTGGCCCCCTTCCCTTCAAGTGGCGTCACTTCTCCATGCTCTAAGTGGCGCCTCCTTGCCACTCTGCCACACCAATCTTTGTGCCAAAACCCCACCAAAAATTCTCTTAAGGCCCTCTCCATCCAAACTCCCCCTTTTAGCCCCTAAAACTAAAAATTTACCAAAGCAATCTACCACCACCTAGGGTTCTCGGGACCCTAAAACTTACCCAAACACACCTTTCAAGTGTGCCAACACCCGAGCTAAGCACCAAAAATCTAACCCCTAAAACCAGGGTGTTACAATTCTACCCTCCTTAAAATAATTTCGTCCCCGAAATTACTTAGCTAACGAACATCCAGTACAACCTATCTTACCACCTTCGCTTATGTCTGCGCGCAACTCGATCTTAAAGAGCTAACATACCTTCTAGGCACCGTTTCTAAGTTCATACTCAAGGTTCCAACTACTTTACGAGCAATGAGATCAAACAATCACCAAAGCGAACAAAACAACAAAGAGTATTCCGGACTTAAGGAACTTACCGGTTGACCCATCAGCACATCATTATCCCTCTCCGACGAATCGCATAAACCGGACTGGCCGCTTTGCCTTGCCTCGGTGCCACCATTATCTGCGGTCTCATCGCCACACGACCTCGGCGAAACCATTTCCTCTATGGTTCGAAACGCGACCCCCTTATCGCCGCTTGCCGTCGACCACCTCTGCTGGTTGCCCATAACCTTGGCCTTCTCGCCGAGTCCCATTCGGATTACGGGGACAATCCTTAATCAGATGAGACTTGGACTTGCATCGAAGCACTCTCGAACACGATTCCAAAGATTCGCCAACATGGTACCTTCCACATCTGCGCACACGGACGATCCGGATTCCTCTCGGTTGTCTTAACAATATGAGCAGAGTCTCAACCCTCGGTCTCTCTTCGGACCCTCTCAACCACTTTTGGCGATCCAACACTTCTCTTATCACGGTTCCTTTCCCTATTGAGCCTCTCGGCCTTCTTGACCTCCTCGGCTATTCGAGCTTTCTCCACTAAAACGGCGAAGTCTCTTTTTCGATGCAAGTGAGCAATCAAAACTCGCAACTCATCCCGTAGCCCATCTTCAAATCTGGCGCATCTCTCATAATCGGTTGCCACGATTCCCCAAGCATACCGGCTCAAACGCGAAACTCGGCCAGACTCTGCTATCGATTTGCTACCTTGCACCGTGATTGAGGAACGCCTTCCTCCGAGCATCCACATAGCTCGCTCCGACATACTTCCTCGAACTTGATCTTAAAATAACCCGATCCACTCGATCTACGGGTACTTTCTTAACCGTGAGCCACCACTGGTAGGCCTCATCTCGCAAAGAACGAAACAACACCCTTAAGCTTCTCCTCGCAGTTAAGTCTAAGTCGCCCATAATCCTTTTCCGCCGCCTCAAGCCGATTACTCGCCACGTTCGAGCTACCCCGGACACTCCTCTCAAGACCTCGGCTCCATTCGCCCCTAAGCCTTTCGCACCGCGACTTCCGAGTCCCATCGCCCCATTGGCTCTCGCCACTCGCTCAAGCACCCGCAAAGATAGCTGCGATCATCGCATCGTCTCCTCCACCGATCCTCGCTTTGTTCCACCTCAACGGTGGTGGTGGCGGCACATCACTCTCTGACCCATGGCGAGACCCAACCGGTTCAGACACTGACATCCTGCCTCTACCCCGTCCACGAGTATTGCGACCACGCCCCCTAGAACTCATACCTAGCGCCTCGATTTAGTCTGTTTAAAAATTTTTATGCATTAGAAATTCTTGTTTCACTGTTTTATCCACGAGAAATTTTATGCAGTGACGTTTTCGAGAGTAGTTCTTTCGAGCAATCAAGTTTCCTTCCCTACCCAGGGGTAATTTCGTCTTTTTCCTACAGGGGTATTTTTTTTGGTAATTTTGTAAATCGAGAAAACATCTTTCAAAATCAGTTTTAGAGTTTACAAACCAAAGGGGTAAATTTTAGAATTTTTAAAACTAAGGGTTTTAAAACAGTGAGGCAAATCCCTTTCGGGTTTTAATAATTGGTTTAGCCTATGAACAAGTCCTCTTGGTTAAGGTGAGCAAGAGCTACGCACTGGGTAGGATTCCAGCGAAGAGGAGGTGAGTCACGAGACTGCTTAAGTACTGTGCTCTTAGGATCCACTCCTAGACATGCGCACAATGGTTGCCACACCTCAACTCGGTGACTTAATCACAGGTTTGTTTAGTAACCTTAAGTCTTATGCATGTGTTTGAGTAGACTAGTCCTAGGGTTCAATAGCCCTAATATTCTAATCTACGAGCCCAAATAAGCCCATAACAATTCACATATAACAAATCACTTCAAGAGTCCGAAGTACTTACCTGGTGGACTCGGGCCGGAGGTACAGGTGCCATGCCAGAATAACCTGAAAAAGTTTCTTAAAAGCCCATATTTTTGAAAAGCCCATTTTTGAAAATGTTTTTGGGCCCAAAACCCTCAAAGCCGAGTTTTGAACCGGGCTCTGATACCAAACTGTAACATCCCCAAACCCGGCCCATTCACTACGACCAAGTCTGGTTATGTTAGTGAAAATATCTTTCTTTACTTAGAAAAATTTAGTAAAACTTGCTACCTTTTGAAAAATCCATGTTTATTTAAACTTATGAGTAAAACTTTGTTATTAAAATATGCTCATACTAAAAGATTAATATATACAAGCCAAATTGAATAAGTAGGTTGGAAAAACATAATCATCTTCACATAGTGTTTCAAATTCTTCAAACCATAATAAATACTAATAAAATAATAACAAACATAAATAAGAGTCAAAAGGCCTTTATTACATATTCTATTTAAAACAAAATACTTAAAGTAAGCCTAAAACGTTTAAACTCTTCTTTCTCGCATGGGCCACCATGTGTCCTCTCCGAACCCGATCCAACTACGCGCCACACCGAAATGGTTAATGAAAAGAGTGAGTCCATCGACTCGAGTGCATAACCACAACACATATTTCCCGCGTATGGGCTTGGCCCCATACCAAACAATTCACATAGCAAGTCATGCACATATGCATCTCAGCCCAACCCACTCCAACCGTAACACCAACCTTAGCAGACTCCCTGCCTAAGGCCGTGGATAAACCACCACCGATCACATCGTGATCCAACATCCTTACCTTGGCAACTCATCGCCAAGGCCGTGGTGAGCCACCGATCAACCCATCGTGATCCCAATATTGTAATCTGTCTACGGTGATGCACATAGCCATCAACCGCCGAGATGGGCACCTAGCCAACACCTCCCTTGAGGTAGCACACAGCAAACCCTCAAGCGCTAATGTAGCCTTAGCTATCATTAGACCACGACATCATCTGTACACTTCTTCTTTCGTGATCAACCCCATGCCCACGTGTCAATTATGCCAAAATAACATATAGAGTGAGTAATTATTATTTACCAATACCACATCAAACATATATAAAATATATACAACACAACCAATCTTACCAATCATCGATTCACATCACTTAAGCCATTATAAACGGCTATTACACATAATACACATATAAACATGTTAGCAAACCAAACCACAGAAATAGTGCGATGATTACGCACCTAAATGATACCAAAACCCAAACGCTTACTTCGCTTCTCGCACCCACGCACTAACGGACTTACAAAAGGTTCCCAACGATAGGCTCTTCTCCCCTACAATCGGCCTTGGCATAAAAACAATGAACACTTAGGCCATTCGGCCAAGACAAAAACTATAGCACAAAGAAAACTAACACACCCTTACCTTGCTAACCACTACCCTTTGCTCTAACAAGAATCCACCACCACCAGGAAGTTCGGCTCAGGGACTTGCAACAAAAGTGGAGTAAGAGAATAAATGGTGATTCGGCAATGACTCTAAAATGGTGTTGAGATATTCGGCAATGGCGGGCCTTTAAGGGTGATTTCTGGTTTGAAGCAAGGTCAAAGAAAAGGGGTGAAGGGAGAGGGAAAAAATGGATAAGCCAACTTCCGGCTTTGGCTACAACAAAATGAAAGGAAAAGAAAGGGTGTTCTTGACTTATTTTGGCAAGAGACTAAGGGAAAATAAAATAGAAGAAGCAAGAACTTTTAGTGGGGAGAAAGCAAATGGTGAATGAACAATGAGCACCTTCCCCCTATTTATACTATTCGCCAAGCTCCAAGCTCCCAAAAAAAAAAAAAACCTAAAATCTCTCCTAAAACACCTCCTTCCATCCATTCAAAATAATTTGAATGGGTCAAATTTACCTAGCCAAATTTAAAAAGAGAAGACCAAGTCTTCCTCCACCTTTCAAGCCTCCCAAAACCGTCCAATACCCTCCTCCATGACGCTAAAAAAAACAACCTACAATGCCATCCTTGCAACTCGAACACTGGCCCCCTTCCCCTTCAAGTGGCGTCACTTCTCCATGCTCTAAGTGGCGCCTCCTTGCCACTCTGCCACACCAATCTTTGTGCCAAAACCCCACCAAAAATTCTCTTAAGGCCCTCTCCATCCAAACTCCCCCTTTTAGCCCCTAAAACTAAAAATTTACCAAAGCAATCTACCACCACCTAGGGTTCTCAGGACCCCTAAAACTTACCCAAACACACACTGAAGTGTGCCAACACCCGAGCTAAGCACCAAAAATCTAACCCCTAAAACCAGGGTGTTACATTATATGTGTCATTGTGATTGTAGCCAATGTGTTGGCTTATGATTGTCAAAGGATTGTTTTGATATTTGGCCATGTAGATTGGCTTATTTGGGTTAACATGGTTGAAAGCCTATGTATATTTATATATGTGCCAATGTCTTTGGTGATATGGTCATGGTATGCTTGGTAAATAATAGAAATGTGATTTATGACATGAATGTGAGATGTTTGGAAATGTGGTCTATTGATGAGATGACAAAGTGGTGTGCAATTAGGTATCTTGAAAGTAGTCAATTGTGGCTTAATAAATGTTGCGAGTATGATAGATGTTGATATTGTATTGGCATGTGTTGGTCATAATTATGGATGTTTTGGTTACCTATGTATGTTATGTTTTGTGCCTTTGAATTGGTGAAGTGTATGTGTGAATAAGAGTGGAAAATGGCTTGGTAAATAGCCTTTATTTTGTCCACACGGGTAGACACACGGGCGTGTGTCTAGGCCGTGTGTGACACACGATCTGGCCCACGGGCATGTGTTCCGGCCGTGTGTCTCTTGCACCTTAATTTTTAAAAAATAGATGTCCAGAATTGAGCACACGGGCAGAGACACGGGCATGTGTCTCAGCCGTGTGTGCTACACGGCCTAGCACACGGGTGTATGGCACGACCGTGTGGCACAAGTCAAATATCACCCTAATTTGAACACGGTCTGAAGCACGAGCGTGTCCCAGGGTCACACGGGCGTGTCCCTTGTACCACATGAGCGTGTGAGCCCTGCTTCTAACAAAAATTTTCTAAGTTTTGTAAAAGTTTCTCGAGTTCTCGATTTAGTCCCGAATCACTTCCAAAACATGTTTTGGGCCTCGTGGGCTCGTATTAGGGACATTATGATTGAATATGAATGGTTTTAATTTGGACACAAATTTTATGATTCAATTTGTATGAATGTTTGTGTTGTATGTTCGGTAATGCCTCGTACTCTATTTCGACGTTGAATACGGGTAAAGGGTGTTACATTTAGTGGTATTAGAGCTACGGTTTAGTCGATTGTTAGACTAACTTAGCGTATGTGAGTCTAGCTATACACGCCATATTACTACCTGTGATAGTGTGATATCTCCCAACTCTGATGAAATTGTTTTGTTGAGGCAGAGATGCTTTCCAACAGAGCTATTTATGAAAACGCTGAAAGTGATACTAAGATATTTGAAAATGTGTTTGTGATGAGTCGAAACTTGGAAAGGTATGAATAAGAGTTCATGATATGTATGTGATGATGTACAAAATGAAATAACCATAAGTTGAGAAATATGGAAAAAATGTCATTGTTCCGGTTGAACATTGTATTTCGATGGATTATGGTGATTTTATGAAATGGATAAAATGTTTTAAATGTTGAAAAAAGGATTTAGCCCGAAAGGGTAATCCTGAATTAAGCCCTCTTGTGCATATGTTATGAAATGGATTTAGCCCGGACGGGTAATCCAGAGTAAGCCCTTTAAAGCATACGTTACTGAAAGGATTTAGCTTGGACTGGCAATCCTGTTATATCATATGTGGCTCGAGAGTGTGCTCTATGAATATGTGCCAAAAGGGCACTTTTGAATATGAATTGACTGATTGTTGACATGCATACATTGAGTATACTACCCGAGTATCCATTGAAATTACAATAGTTCAATGGGAATTATTCTTGAAATATAGAAATGTGAAATGAAATGAAAGTTTATATTGTGATAAGCTCATCCAGTTTATATTGTGATAAGCTCATCCATGTTTGTTTGGCATTCACATGATGTTATGTGCCTAACTTGTTTGATTAAGTGAATGCGATAAGTAAACTTACTCAAAATTTAGGGAATGTATGTTTAAGTACACTTATTTGAATAAAAATAATCGAAAAGTTTGTGTAACATAAATATGTATGTTAATTAGCTTGAAGTGAATTATATGATTGTGAAGATATTATGTTGATGATGAATGCTAAGTTATATGTGTGTATTTATAAGAGTCGAGTTAGAGGCTTTACGACCTCACCCCCTTACCAATGTGGTATTTTATAACGAAATTTCACGAGATTTAAGTTGAATGAGCTCACAAGTAAGAGACTAAAGAGTTTAGTAGTGAAATAACTAATAATGTGGTCAGAGTTAAGAATAGTTTGGCAAGTGAATCCAGTTCTAGAAAAGATGCCAGGTTATTCTAAAGATCATTCAGATTTCGCGATGTCACGGTTAAAGAAAAAGTTAATCTCGGCTAATTGACTCATTCAGGTATGATGTCTAAAGTATGTATTTGCTGGAATTTCTTCTAAATTGATTTTCATTAGTGAATGGAATAATACGGGATTAGTGATGACAGAATTAGTTAGAGAAATGATATTTGAATCGTAAAGATGTTTGAGTGTAACAGTAGTAATTGAATAGATTATGATGATCTCTCCTGGGTATTTTATATATTCATTTATCCTCAAAGATATATGTGATTGTTCGTTTTCTGATGAAATTATTATCGTATGAGAATGCTAGCTGATTAAAATGTTAGATGAAAGCACTGTTGGTCTGGTTGGTTGATGAGCAAAATTTCTTATCTCTCTCTTTGGGATTCTATTCTATTATGTTTGGAATAAAAGTTGTTGGTTAATATTTATGTGAGGCTATTCTTCTGTTTCTACTGGATGTTGTTTTGTTTTATACATATATTTGGAAAATATATTATCTCTGTTACAATTGATTCTAGAGCGTATAAGCATTGTTTTTCTTCTAGTTTTCTCCGAGGAATCATCAAGATCTTTATTATTTTCTTATGAGTAATGTTCTCGAACTTCCAGTATGATATCGCATCTTGGATTTCTTTATCTCGGCTTTCTTATCATCCTTATTTCGTAAATTATCAATCATGGCTCATCTTTAAGGTGTGTTCTTTGGCTTGTGATAACTATGTCTATTATGGTTGTATTTGTAACGACCTGAAGTTGGGCCTAGGAGAATTGGGCCCAATGGGCCTTGGGCGTAGTAGTGTTTAAAATTTTTGAGAACAAGAGAACGGCTTGTTGGACCTATTAGGTGAGTGATTTTAGAAGGTTAGGGGGCTTCTATGAAGTCCCGGGATTAAACTTGAGCTTTAGGAAAATTTTGGTTTTAGGTGAAAAAAACCCTGGGAGTTGGTAGGTAGGCTTTAAGAATAAAATGTGGAGAAAAATGACACAAGTGGAGTGTGTGGTGTAGTGGCAAAGTGACGCCACATAAGAGACAAGGAGGTGACGCCATAGAGGAAGGAAGGGGGTCTAAGGTTCAAGTCTTGGCGCTTGCATTTTGATTTTCTTTTTAAATGAACTTGGACTTTAGCCCATAGATTTATATTTAGTTGCGCATGATTTTAGACACAAGAGGAGCTTGTAACTTAGTGGCTAGCGGTGTGGATTATGTTACAAGGGAGCCTGAGTTCGAATCTCATGGCAAGCAAGGGAGTATTTATTTTGCGGATTGGACGGCAAGAGTTTGAGTTGGATTTAAACTCTTCTGACGAAGGGATCCCACATCGGAAAGATACAAAGAAGGAAGGTGAGAAGCTAGCTATATATAGAGCATTGTATGATAGGAGGAAGGATACCTTGGAGGGCGTTTGGGCACAGGAGTGGTCGGAGCGCGGATTAGCACCAAATTCCTATCAAGTGTGTAACTCTCTCTACTCTAGTTGTAGAGCGGCAAATGCCGAAGTGCCGGTCACGGCAATAGTAGCTACACGAGCGTGCGAACGCACGTGTGGGGCTTCGACGTGATAGTTGAGGCCATCAGTAGTATTCTTGTGGGTTGAGGCTGCTTGGGCCACGATGGGTCGAAATGGGCCCAATGGGCCCGTGGGCCCAATTGAATAAAATGTATGATGGTGTAGTATATAGTGAACTAGACTAGGTGAATCTCATATACGTGGCTAGATTTGTGTTAGATGGGCCACACGAGCGTGTGGGCCCGAATGGGCCGAAATCGGGTTTTAGGCCCAATAGTCCGGTATGACCGGAAATGGTAGTTGAGTTGCTCGAGGCGACATTAGGCCTTTGGAAAGGCCATTGCAGATGCGAAATTACTGAAATACCTTTGGTTTACAAAATTACTAAAATACCCTTGGTTTACAAAATTACTAAAAATTACTAAAATACCCTTAGTTTACAAAATTACTAAAATACCCTTGGTTTATGAATTTACCGAAATACCCCCGATTAGCAAAATTACCGAAATACCATCGGTTTGCAAAATTAACGAAATACCCCTGATTTGCGAAATTACTGAAATACCATCAGTTTGCGAAATTACCGTTTTACCCCTAAACGACAAAATGACTGTTGTACCCTCGTGGTAGTACTAGCATTGTATGTGTTAATTGTATGATTGATTATGTTTGAGATGCGTTGCATACATGGATTGGTTATGAGTAGAATTACCAAACTACCCCTGTAGGGTAGAATTACCGAAATACCCTTATAGGGTAAAATGACTGATTTGCCCTTGTAGGTAAATGATCGACTTGTGCAATGAGTGGACTAATTTGGCTGTGGTTGTATGACTGATATGCTTTTATTACATGTTTAAATAATTGTTACTGAGCATGGCCATTTTGCATACACGTGTAATGATTGAGCATGACATACACGACATATTGCATGGGGTTGGGATTATTAATACGGAGGAAGTGCTAATAGGATCGCATGGTCGCTTGACGACTGTGGATCCACCAAAGGCTTTATAGCCACCGTAGGCTTTTTAGCCACCGAGCAGCCATGCTGCACCGATAATGTTACTGAGGGCTGTGTGCCATTAATATGGCTTCGTGCCGTAATTATGGGCTTTGTGCCATCACCGAAGGCTCTGTCACCGATATTATGGCTTTGTGCCAATCGTATTTACCGTGGCTATGTGCCTAACTTATATATCGATGACTCGTGTCGATCATATTTACCCAAGGTGTGTGCCGATTATATCACCGTCGTCGCCGATGGCTATGTGCCAAATATAATACTGATCCACCGATGGCTTTGTGCCAATTGTAATACCGCCATCTTTGAAGGCTTTTTAGCCACCGAGCATATTTGCCGCGACCGATAAGTTAGTGCCGCAACCGGTGCTACATAAGGAGTGTAGGGATGGGTGGGTCGATTAAATCCCCACAGGAGTGCAGGGTTGGACAGGAGACGGAGTGCAGGGTTGGTATGGGCATTAATGCATTGCATTCACTTATTCTGATATTGAGATGGGCTTAGGCCGAGATAGATGTGATCTGCGACTTTTGTGATGGGCTAAGGCCCAACCGAGGCTATTTTGGGCTAAGGCCCAATTGCCACCGTTACTTTAATGGGTTTGGGCCCAGATAGTTTTGATGCATGCTTTATGGCTAACGAGGGATTGTACACACTGAGTTTTCATAAACTCACCCCCTCTTTTAATTTTTCTCAGGTATTCCCAAATAGACGGCTCGACGTGGGAGAGGACTCGGAGATGGCCACACTACAAGCTATTCAAATGTTTTAATTTATTCAAATGATTCCTTTTTAAATACTTTGTTTATTTTTCATTGGATTATAATAAGGCCATGTAACTCCTATTTGACTTTGAATTTTGGGTTTATTATTATTATTGTTTCAACTACCCACTTAAAAAATTTCATAAAATTATTAAAGTGTTAATATGGTTTTCGAAATAATCTTTTGTTTTGGACTTTTGGGCCTTAAATGGTTAACTAGTAAATTGTTTTGAAGTGCGCCTTTAATGTGACATTCAAGATTCGGGCCTAACTTCTAGGCCGGGTTTGGGGTGTTACAGTATTTATAGTTCGATCAGGATTTCTCTAATTTTCGTGAAAGGAATTGACATCGGCAAAGGTATAGATTGTGGAAGCTCAAGCTCAAATTGTATGATGGTTTTCTTTTCTCAGGTAAGTTTGAGTAAGATCAATGAGTTCAATTAGGATATTTTATTTCCTTGAGCTAATGTAGTTGTAAAGATCTTTGACTAGCATGTGAGGAAATTTTGAAAGATTGTATGTTTGAGTTGTTTTAACAGCATGAAGAAGGTAGTATTTTGATATGATATTATTTGATAGTTGAGATCAACTCTGTTATTTTTATCTTAACGAGTTGGTTAGTTGAAAGGTAATTTGAGTTATATGCATTTAAGTTTATCCTCAGGTAAGAAGATAAAATCTTGTACATTCAAGGGTAAATTGACGAACAGTCTGAATGAAGAATTTATATTCAAAAAGGGTGTGATACAAGGACGTACCTATTAGATCAGTTCTAATTGGATGATATTATTATGAGTTAAAGCTATTTTGATTGATAAAGTTATCACATTTGGGAAAGTTTGAATGGTCTGTTGAGTGTTAGCAAAGTTGAAAATAGTTGAAGGTATTGTTAACCGAAGCACTGATTGTAACACCCCTAACCCGTAACCATCGTCGGTCTAGGGTTAAAAGGAATTACCGGACAATCGGAAACTTTTACAAACATTTCGCATTATAAAGTATAACATCGTCAAATCATAGCAGAATACAAGCATATAGTCCCTTAATGAGGTCTACGAGACCTTAATCATGCAATAGAAAGGGGTCGGGACTAAACCGGGATCATACAAAATTTTTCCGAAAATCAAACATTTTTCAAAGTTACAGAGGTCACACGCCCGTGTGGGCAGGCCGTGTGCCTCACACGGCCTTAGACACACCTGTGTGTCTAAGCCGTGGCAAAATAAGGCATACATACTGACTTGTCCACACGGCCTGACACACGCCCGTGTGCCTCACCCGTGGTCGACACTGACTTGCACCACACGGCCAGTCACACGCCCGTGTGTCCAGCCCGTGGTTGAGCCTGACTTGTTTCAATGTGCAAATTCAAATGACACAGTCGAGCCACACGCCCGTGTGCTCAACCGTGTGGGCAAATATAGGCCATTTGCAAGGCCAATTTGCCACTCATTTAGGGTCACTCCTACAAGCATAAACAAACACATTTCATGCCCTCAAAATGCAACCAAAATACACCAAAAATATCCATCTTTCCTAGCCTTTCAAATGCATAACAAACATACCAACTTATGAACTATATATCTTATTCTAAACACAAGCATTCCTAAGCCAAAACCATCCAAAAACTTATCATTTCAATATACTAGCCATTCATCAAAACATACCAACTTTGCATCATAGAAATTATCATGGATTTGACCATCTCATTAGCTCAAACATTAGCCATCAAACCATCCCAAACTATGCATCATTTAGCATGAACTACTCATTCATATCATAATAATTATCTAGCCATATCACATGGCTATTTATATACAACTCAAAACATAATCCCACACTAACTAGCCTATACATGCCATACTTAGCTATGTACACATTCAAAAGGTACCAAAATGGAGTTTGATATTGTGGTGACAATCCTCAACGATCCCTGAGCCTTCTATAGCTTTAACGATCTATAAAACAATGCAAACACATACACGGAGTAAGCTTCCAAAAGCTTAGTAAGCCATATACAAATAAACTTAACATATAATACTCATAATCATATCAAATATAATAACATTAAAATATATCAATTTAAAATTAATAATTCTTCTTTGGCTCATTTGTTTAGCCATTGCTTACTAACAATTCATACCTCAAAGTATCACTTTTGCTCACATCACAAACATACATGTACCACATTTTGTCTCATTAAATCTATGCACATATCTCACTTGTGCACAATCACATATACTTACCTTTCATACTCCATCATAGTATACATTTCAGACGTACCTGAAACGATCATACATTTCACATAGTCTTTCATTTCTCGGAATTGACTGTTGAACCATTTGGAAACAAATAGGATACTCGTATAACTCAGAATAATCGTACAATGCCAACATCCCAGACGTGGTCTTACATGTAACCAAATGTCGATGCCACTGTCCCAGACATGGTCTTACACGAATCAAATATGATGCCAATGTCCCAGACATGGTCTTACACATAAATCTCAAATCAATGCCAACGTCCCAGACATGGTCTTACATGATATCACATATCAGAATCCCTATGTCATGACATATTAACCCTATCTAATCCTAAGGTTCGTACGGGACTTTTCGAATATTGATACATTGTCGATACTTTCTCGAATTTCTCACGTATTTCATCCAAAACCATTCATCACAATTCAATATCAAATGAACATAATTAATTCAACTTAAATATGTTTACTCATATATGCACTTACCTTGTACGGATATAGACGGACGGATTCGACTATTCAATCACTTTTGACTTTCCTCGGTCTAAACCCGTTTTCTTTGGTTCTTGATCTATACATATTCAAATTTAACCCATTTATTCACCAAATCATTCAATTCAATCCAAAAACACATATTTAGGGCAATTTACAAATTAGCCCTCATATTTTCACATTTTGACATTTAAGTCCCTATTTCACAAAATCACAAAATACACATAATTTGTTTGTACCCATGCTTAGCCGAATTTTCATATGCTTCATACAAGTCCATACATTTCATTTATTTCACAATTTATTCCCTCAAAATATTATTTTCACAATTTAATCCAAATTACTCAAATTCACCAAAAATCTAAAGACAAAACATGTTAATCTAACACATATATTTCATATTTCATCAACTAACATCACAAAGCTCAAGCATTCATCAATGGCACTTTTCAAAATCATCATCAAAATCCAAAATTAAGGCATGGGCTAGATAGTACTCGAAGCAACGATCACAAAAACGTAGAAATTACCAAAAATCGAGTAAAAAACATACCTAAATTAAAGCCTCCAAAGACCGAACCCTAAAACTCTTTTCTTCCTTTCTTTCCTTGCTATATTCGGCCAACAAAATGAATAAATGGCCATGTTTTATGTTTTTTTTAATTATAAAATATATTATTAATTCAATTACCAAATTAACCTTATTATTGAACATATAAAACATATATAATGGTTGGTCATAAATGTCCATTAACCATACTAATGGTTTATTTGCTTCATAAGGCCACCACATTTATAAAGACATAACACATAGGTGCTTTTAACACATGGCATGCTAATTTTTCATTTTTCACAATTAGATCCTTTTATCAAATTAAGCACACAAATGGATAAATTAAATCACAGAAATTTCACACATGCTTAATCACATACTGTAGGCACGCAAAATAATATTAAATTATTTTTCTGACTCAGACTTGTGGTCCCGAAACCACTATTCTGACTACGGTCTAAACCGAACTGTTACAATTCTCCCCCCTTAGGGATTTTCGTCCCCAAAAATCTTACCGTTAAACAGATTCGGATATTGTTGTCTCATTGCATCTTCAGGCTCCCACGTATACTCTTCTACTCCATGTCGATGCCACAGTATCTTTACTAACGAGATTTTCTTATTTCTCAATTCTTTCACCTCACGATCTAAAATCCAGATCGGTTCTTCTTCATAAGTCATATCAGATCAGACCTCAATCTTAGACGGATAAATTACATGCGAGGGTTCGGATCTGTATCGTCGAAGCATTGACACGTGAAATACATTATGAATCTTTTCTAGTTTCGGTGGCAACAACAATCACATGCAATGTGTCGAGATCTTTGTAACACCCTAACCCGTAACCATCGCCGGTCTAGGGTTATGAGGCATTACCGGACATTTGGAAACTTTTACAGACATTTCATAACTTAATACAAATAATCCAATCTAAATGTCCCTGTAATAGGTCAACAAGACCTTAAACATGCTTTAGAATAGGGCCAGGACTAAACCGAACACATATAGAAATTCTCAAAAATTTAAATTTTTTTGAAATTTATAGAGGTCACATGCCCGTGTGGGCAGACCGTGTGCCTCCCATGGCCTCAGACACGCCCGTGTGTCTAAGCCGTGTCAAAATAGGGCATACATATTGACTTGTCCACATGGCCGTGGACACGCCCGTGTGCCTCACCAGTGGTCGAGTCTGACTTGCACCACACAGCCAGTCACACGCCCGTGTGTCCAGCCCGTGGTCGAGCCTGACTTGTTTTGAAATATAACCACGAGGGACACAGTCGAGCCACATGCCCATGTGCTCAACCGTGTGGGCAATTATAGGCCATTTTCAAGGCCAAAATGCCACCCACACTTGGGTCATTCCTACTAGCACATATAAGCATTATCCCATGCATCATTGGCAACCAAAACACATCAAATTGTTCATCATATCATCATATTCAATCTCATTTCTAAACATGCCAATTTGTATACCAAGTGCACAACTAAATCACATGTAAAACCAAGCATAAATCAACCACATCTTATCATTCATATAACTGTTTTATTGATCAAACATATATACTCATATTGCATCAACATGATTACCATTACCTTGACCATTTCACAACCATGGAATCATATCAAAACATGCATCATATAACATAATCACTTATACATATTACCAACATTTATCTAGCCACATTACATGGCCATTTACACATGTCTCAAACATACTCCAAAACAACTAGCCTATACATGCCATATTTAGCTATATACACTTTCATAAAGTAACAAAGTAAGATTGAGTAGTGTGATGTCAATCCTCGACGGTCCCCGAGCATTCAGTAGCTTTGACAATCTATAAAACAGAGTAAACACACAGAAAGTAAGCTTTCAAAAGCTTAGTAAGCCATATACAAATAAACTTAGCATAAGTTGCACATAGCTACATTAATACAATGACATTAATGTTTCTCATAGCAAAAGTATCACATATTTTTTAGCTCATTTTCTTAGCCATAGCTTACCACATTCCTCAACTCAAGTGTCACTTATACACATAGATTATTCAAGCATATATTCACATGTTACCTCATCAAATACATACACATAATCACTTAAGTAAGCTCATATAAACACTTACCTTTCATACACACATAGTGTACTTTTCATACATACCTGAATCGTTTACACATCTCACATAGACATTCATTTCTCGGACTTGCCCGTTGAACCGTTCGGAATCTAATAGGATACTCAAAATGCTCGGAATAGTCGTACAATTCTAACGTCCCAGACGTGGTCTTACATGTAAACAGATATCGATGCCACTGTCCCAGACAGGGTTTTACACGAACCAATACGATGCCAATGTCCCAGACATGGTCTTACACGTAAGTCTCATATTGATGCCAACATCCCAGACGTGGACTTACACGAAATCTCGAATCAATACCAACGTCCCAGACGTGGTCTTACATGATATCACATATCGAACACCTATGTCATGACATACGTAATCCTATCTATTCCTAGGTTCATACAGGACTTCTCAGACATTTCTATCTTGTTAATAATCTCTCGGATTTTGTAACGCCCCCAATTTGGGCCTCGTAGAATTGGGCCAATTGGGCTTTGGGCTTTGGGTCTCAGAAAATTTTTAAGTTAGCAAGAAAATGATAAATGGCATGTTGGCTTTAAGGGTTTAATAAACTTGGAGTGTCTAGGGGTATTAGAGAAGTTTTGGGTTCGATCTTTAAGGAGAAGAAATTTTTAATTAATTATTAAAGGAACCAGGGCGGTGAGTAGTTGGGCTTTTAGATAAAAATAGGGAAAAATGGCATCAAAGAACCTTGTGGTGGAGTGGCTAAGTGACGCCACTTAGGGTATAGGAAGGTGGCGTTATGGACCAGCAAGGAGATCCTAGGTTCGAATCCTAGCTTAGTATTTTTTTAGGTGTTTAATTTTGGCCTTCTAGAAGGTTGGAAGTGGTGTGGTAATGGACTCTAAGGAGAGTGATCAGAAGAGAAAATTTAGGAAAAGGATTGAGGAGTTATCAGGGAGAAAAACGAGGATATGAGATGGGAAAGAGTTGGAGCCGATTGGGACTTTGTAGAGTTTCAGTTTTGTGTATAAATAGGGGGTGCCGAATTCCCTCCGTGCTATTTCGGTAATTGGAATTCCCTTTGTGCTATTTCAGTAACTATAGTGCTCTGCCGAATTCTCCTTCACTTTTTCTGTTCTAAACCTCGCCTCTTCCTTATGTGTTTTCTTTTCTTCTCTCCTAAAGCCTTAAATCGAATATCATTCTCTTCTTTCTCCATTGCTTGTGCCGTCCCACTTTCATCTCAATTTTTGGGGACCAAATATTCGTGACTTCAAAAGTCGAAAACCTTTGCTCTTAAAGCCGATTTCTTCATCGCCCCAAACCTTGTGCCGAATACTCTAGTGACCAAACCTCTATCGTGCTGTCATCATTCCTTTAATTTTTGGTGGATCGGATCTTGGAAAAATTGGAATCAAGCTTGGATCTACAAGTCTCTGCCGAAAAGCTATCCATAAGTTTCGGCTTTTGGGTAATTGTTCTTGATTTTAGGATAAGTTGGCCGAATAGTCTATAGTAAGGGAAAGGGTGACTTAAGTGGATACAAGTCACCTATTATTTTTTCTTTAACGATTAAGATTGATGCAGATCTAGGGGATATTAGTGAGTGGTAGCTAAGAAAGGGCTATTAGGACTGGTGGCACACGGTAAGGTTATGGTAAGGCTTCGATTTTTGGTAAATATTGTGGTTAAGTGTTTTACTGATTAGAGTTTGGTATTGGTTTTAGGTTCAAGGCTGAGGATAGTGTAACACGTCTCATTTACCAGGTGTGTACATACACTTCACACACGACAAATTGGCAAAAGACGAAATACCAAAAAACCGAAATGCCAAAAAACTGAAAAGCCAAAAGGTTGGCGCCGAAAACCACACGAGCGTGTGAACATTCGTGTGGGAACACTGATACAATTACCGGGACCAAAAGAGTGATCTCATGGTCTCGGGCCACTGTTTGGCCAATCGGGCCAGAAGGGGCAAAATTGGCTTGCCGAGCTCGTGGGCTCAATTCGGCAAGAGTTGATATGTGAAATTGAATGATGGATTGATATGGATGGTTGTATGATTTTATTATGATCGGGCCTAATGGGCCATATGAATGTGATTTGGGCCAGATGGGCCATACGAATGTGATTTGGGCCTAGTGGGCCATACGAATGAGATTGGGCCTGATGGGCCATATGAACATATGTGAATTTGTATGGGCTTTGTAAGGGGTCTTGGGCTTAGTAATTGGTAAATTGCTTAACCTTACATAAAACTTTAATTATTAAATAATTGTGACCGTGGACAAGTCATAAGGTTAAGGTGTGGCAATGGGTATATGCATGTCTAGGATTGGATCTAGGGAAAGCTTGGTACTTAAGCAGTCTTAATGACTCACCTCCTCTTCTCTGGAATCCTACCTGGTGCATAGTATCTGTTCACTTTAGCCAGCAAGGACTTGATAACGGACCAAGGTAAGTGATAGACCCATAACAATGAGAAAAGACCGAAATGCCCCTAAGGGCAAAAATGACTAAAATGCCCCTATGTGTTGAATGTAAGATTTATGGATGTTACATGTACATTTGCTGCATTCATATGATATTCTATTTAGGATGCATATGGGTAGGAATTATGGAATGAAGGAAGTATATGAGGATCGCATGGTTGCTTGACAACTGTGGATCCACCGATGGCTTTTTAAGCCCATTATATGCTTAGCAGCCTTGCTGTAACGTTTGGTAGTACCGCAACCGGGCTACCCTTGATGTGTATCGGATGGGTGGGTCGATTTAGAAATCCCCACAGGAGTGTAGGGTTGGAATGGAAATGTTGTGTAGCGGATGGATTATTTGGGGAGGGTTTGCATTGCATTGCATGTATGATACTATTATGTTATTATTATGATATGTATGCTATTTGTTTGATGGGGGTCGTACACACTGAGTTTTTGAAAACTCACTCCCTCTTTTATTTTTTTCAGGTGATCCTCAGTATGCGGTTCGACGGATGGAGGGACTCAGAGGTGGCCAACTAGCAAGACTGTAACGCCTCAAATTTGGGCCTAGTATATTTGGGCCTATTGGGTTGTAATGCCCCAAAAATCCCGAAACTTTAAATTCTTTGCACTGAGGTTGGTATGTATGAGTAGCACTTAGAATATTAATTTTAAGGTATTATCTGGATTATTTGAAGTCTTAGAGATAGGGAAGACCATAGGGAAAAATTTATTTTTCTTGCTTTAATGGACCCTAGCCTCAGGCATTAGGCCTCTTAAGCAGATTAAGGGGAAAATAGGACACAAATGGGCTTGTGGTCCAGTGGCAAGGTGGCGTCACTAGAGGAGCTACAAGGTGGCGTGAAGAGGTCCAAGGTTCGAGTAGTGGTAAAGTGTTTTTGGGTGTTTAATTTATCATAGTGGACGGCTAGAGTTGTGTAGAATTTGGATTCTTTCGATAAAGTGTTTGAATTGGTCTTGTGAGCCGATAAAGGAGGGAAATTCGGATGAGATAAGGGAGATATCATGGAGAAAAATTAGGAAATGAGAAGTGGGAAGAGTTGGTGTCGAATTGGACTGTGGGGGAAGGTAGGATTCGGCTATTGGCTATAAAAGGAGGTGCCGAATTCCTTTGAGAGGTTCCTTGGGTTCCATTACTTTTCTTTTTCTCCCCCTTAGCCGAATTCTTCCTTTTGCTGAAAAAAAAAACCCATCATCCCTTTACCGAAATTTTGGTTTTCTCTCTAGCCGAATTCCCCATACCTTCTCTTCTTAAATTCCTTTTCTTGTTCACCTTTAGTTCTAGCCGATCACTTCTCCTCTTCTTCTCCCTATTGGTGCCGAATTGTCTCTGTCACCATACTAATCTCAAAAGCCAAATTTAGGCCACAGGATCGAAAGTGGATTTGGATAAGATTCAAAGATCGCAAGCATGGTAGGATCGTTAGCAAGGGTAAGTGTTCTTCACTTCAGTTTAAGGGTTGGCCGAATGGTCATATATGTTGTGAGGGTGACTTGTGTTGGATGCAAGTCATCTATTACTTAGGCTCTAATGTTTAAGTTGGTACAGATCTATGGTCTAATCGCAGTTGGTGTTAAAGAAAGGAGCTATTAAGGCTTGTCGCACACGTTAAGGCTACGGTGAGGTTTCGGTTTTTGATAAAGTTTGTATTTAGCCTATGATTAATGATTAAAGAATATCGAATGTAGGTTCGTGACTAAGAGAAAATCATAGCACGCGCTATTACCAGGTGTGTACAAACACTACACACACGATATCGGCAATGCCGAAAAGCTGAAAAGTCAAAAGTGGCTAAATGGGCCTGCCGACTTGTGGGCCCAAAATGACAATGGTTGATATATGAGCATGAATGATGAATTGGCATGAACGGTTGTATGTTTTGATCGTATTTGAGTCCAATGGAATATATGAGCATGAAATTGGCTTAATGGGCTATATGAGCATGAAATTGGCTTAATGGGCTATATGACATGAAATGGGCTTAATGGGCCTTATGGGTTTTTAGAAATATATGTTAGGGTTTAATGAACTCTAAGCCTAGTTTGACAAACTCTTGAATAACATAAAGCTCTTGTAATAATCAAACATGTCTGTGGACAAGTCGATAGGTTAGGGTGTGGTAATGGACATATGCATGTCTAGGATTGGATCTAGGGAGAGCTTAGTATTTAAGCAGTCCTAGTGACCCACCTCCTCTTTTCTGAGATCCTACCTAGTGCATAGTGTTTGTTCACTTTAACCGCGAGGACTTGTTGATGGGCCAAAGTTCATAACTAAAACCCGAGATGAAAGAATTACGGAAATACCCCTGTAGGGCAGAATTACGGAAATACCCCTGTAGGGTAAAATTATGAAAATACCCATGTAGGGCAGAATTACGGAAATACCCCTATAGGGTAGAATTAGGATAATACCCCTGTAGGGTAGAATTACGAGAATACGCTTGATTGTGAAATGACTAAAATACCCCTATGTGATGAGTATGATTTTTATGAATGTTACTCATGTGCATGCCACATTCATATGATATTCTGTTTAGGATGCATATGGGTGAGAATTATGGTACGGAGGAAGAATTTGAGGATCGCATAGTCGCTTGACGACCGTGGATACACTGGTGGCTTTAAACCCGTTATATGATTAGCAGCTTTGCTGCAACACTGAGTAGTGCCGCTGTGAGTGCTACCATTGGTGTGTAGTGGAGGGGTGGGTCGAGCTAGAATTCCCCACAAGTGTATAAGGTTGGAAGGGAAATAGAGTGTAGCGGATGGATTTTTGGGGAGGGTTTTGCATTACCTTGTTTTGCATATGATATGATATGATATGATATGATATGATATAAGGTCATTGTGGGCTAAGGCCTAAGACCACCGATTTTGATAGGGCTTAGGCCCAATGTGATAATTGTATATTAAATTGATTGCCAAGGGTCGTATACACACCGAAGTTTCAAACTCACACCCTTTTATTTAATGTTTGGTGACCTTTCCAAGAGAGGCGGCTCGATGTGGAAGAGGGACTCGGAGATGGCCACATTGCAAGTTAATTAGAAGTTTTTTTTTGTTTTTTTGTTTCGAATAACTTTAGTTTAAATCCTTTATTTTCATTGGTTGTAATAAGGCCTTGTATCTCCAATTTGACGTTACTTATGGGTTTTATTATTATTTCTGCTGCTTAATTTTTATTTCAACTTAAATAAATTTCTAAAGTTTAACAAGGTTTTCAAAATAACTATAACCTATGGGCTTTTATTTTAAAACATGGGCTTTCTTCTTAACTTAACAAGATTCAAGGATTTTGGGCTTTTAGGCCTTAGATTTTAACTTAGCAAAATTGTTTGAGATTGTGCCTTTGATGTGACATTCCTGGATTCGGCCATAATGTCTAGGCTGGGATTGGGGGTGTTACATTTAGTGGTATCAGAGCCCAGTTGCAAAACTCGGGCTGTGAAATGGGCCTTAGATTTTGGGTTTTTAAAACAAGTAGATTAAAACGTTTTTGCAGGATCTTGCAGTGTGGTTCACCGAGCCCTTGACGTCGAGCCAAGTAAGTTTTTATGTTATTTTACTTGTTTAAATAACTAAACTATAATTAGATATTGGGCTACTTTAAACAATAGGTTCTTAGAGACTAAAGCCCGTAGGGAACTTAAGCCTGTAGTATATTTACGACCGCGAAACAACTTTTAAATTATCACTCGCATAAGACATGTGTTTTAAACAGTGGAACTATGCACTAATTTCATAAAATTCTAACCCAGAAATACACACGCAACGATGAGTGCTAGAAGAAGTACAAGGGGTCGCGGCAGAGGCCGTGGAAGTGTTAGGGCTGATGTGCTGATTCAGCTAGTTAGGGAGGTACTAGAGGAGGTTAAAGAAATTAGTGAAACACTTCGGGTTAGGTGCGTGGTCTATAAGAAAAAAAGAGATCGCATCTTTAGGGCGCATCTCGTTTCGTGAAGCATGTTAAGGTACGTCCAAACTTTCTCGGCTTGCGAATATTGCGAAGGCGTCATCCGGGTGAATCTTTGGAGAAAGTCAGGAGCGTGTTTAAGATGCGGGTCTGAGGAGCATAAGGCTCGGGATTGTTCAATCACCACTAAGTCGGGTATGTTTTGTGTGGATGCGATATTTTTGGGTATAGAAACTTTATGCGTGCAATGTTTATGTGTTATTAAATCAGAGTGCACAGCGAAAGCGTAGTGGTGAGACTTGGGTTGTACGATTAATAGTTAGTTGGAAATTTCGAGGACGAAATTTCTTTAAGGAGGGTAGAATTGTAACGCCCCAAATTTGGGCCTAGTAGGTTTAGGCCTATTGGGTTGTAACGCCCCAAAAATCCTGAAACTTTAAATTTCTGTGCACTGAGGTTGGTATGTATGAGTAGCACTTAGAATATTAATTTTAAGGTGTTATCGGGATTATTTGAAGTCTTAGAGATAGGGAAGACCATAGGGAAAAATTTATTTTTCTTGCTTTAGTGGACCCTAGTCTCAGGCATTAGGCCTCTTAAGCAGATTAAGGGGAAAATAGGACACAAATGGGCTTGTGGTCCAGTGGCAAGGTGGCGTCACTAGGGGAGCTACAAGGTGGCGTGAAGAGGTCCAAGGTTCGAGTAGTGGTAAAGTGTTTTTGGGTGTTTAATTTTGCATAGTGGACGGCCAGAGTTGTGTGGAATTTGGATTCTTTCGTTGAAAGGTTTGAATTGGTCTTGTGAGCTGATAAAGGAGGGAATTTCGGATGAGATAAGGGAGATATCATGGAGAAAAATTAGGAGATGAGAAGTGGGAAGAGTTGGTGCCGAATTGGACTGTGGGGGAAGGTAGGATTCGGCTATTGGCTATAAAAGGAGGTGCCGAATTCCTTTGAGAGGTTCCTTGGGTTCCATTACTTTTCTTTTTCTCCCCCTTAGCTGAATTCTTCCTTTTTTCGAAAAAAAAACCCATCATCCCTTTGCCGAAATTTTGGTTTTCTCTCTAGCCGAATTCCCTATACCTTCTCTTCTTAAATTCCTTTTCTTGTTCACCTTTAGTTCTAGCCGATCACTTCTTCTCTTCTTCTCCCTATTGGAGCCAAATTGTCTCTGTCACCATACTAATCTCAAAAGCTGAATTTAGGTCGCAGGATCGAAAGTGGATTTGGATAAGATTCAAAGATCGCAAGCGTGGTAGGATCGTTAGCAAGGGTAACTGTTATTTACTTCGGTTTAAGGGTTGGCCGAATGGTCATATATGTTGTGAGGGTGACTTGTGTTGGATGAAAGTCATCTATTACTTAGGCTCTAATGTTTAAGTTGGTACAAATTTAGGGTCTAATCACAGTTGGTGTTAAAGAAAGGAGCTATTAAGGCTTGTCGCACACGTTAAGGCTACAGTGAGGTTTCGGTTTTTGATAAAGTTTGTATTTAGCCTATGATTAATGATTAAGGAATATCGAATGTAGGTTCGTGACTAAGAGGAATTTGCAGCACGCGCTATTACCAGGTGTGTACAAACACTACACACACGATATCGGCAATGCTGAAAAGCCAAAAAGTCGAAAGTGGTTAAATGGGCCTGCCAAACTTGTGGGCCCAATACGGTAATGGTTGATATGTGAGCATGAATGATGAATTGGCATGAACGATTGTATAATTTGATCGTATTCGAGTCCAATGGGCTATATGAGCATGAAATTGGCTTAACGGGCTATATGAGCATGAAATTGGCTTAATGGGCTATATGAGCATGAAATTGGCTTAATGGGCTATATGACATAAAATGGGCTTAATGGGCCTTTTGGGTTTTTAGAAATATATGTTAGGGTTTAATGAACTCTAGGCCTAGTTTGACAAACTCTTGAATAACATAAAGCTCTTGTAATAATCAAACATGTCTGTGGACAAGTCGATAGGTTAGGGTGTGGTAATGGACATATGAATGTCTAGGATTGGATCTAGGGAGAGCTTGGTATTTAAGCGGTCCTAGTGGCCTACCTCCTCTTTTCTGAGATCCTACCTGATGCATAGTATTTGTTCACTTTAACCGCGAGGACTTGTTGATGGGCCAAAGTTCGTAACTAAAACTCGAGATGAAAGAATTACGGAAATACCCCTGTAGGGCAGAATTACGAAAATACCCCTGTAGGGCAAAATTACGAAAATACCCCTGTAGGGCAGAATTACGGAAATACCCCTGTAGGATAGAATTACGATAATACCCCTGTAGGGTAGAATTACGAGAATACCCTTTATTGTGAAATGACTAAAATACCCCTATATGATGAGTATGAGTTTTATGGATGTTACTCATGTGCATGCCGCATTCATATGATATTCTGTTTAGGATGCATATGGGTGGGAATTATGGTACGGAGGAAGAATTTGTGTAATATCCCGGGTTAGGGGCTATTTTGTTGTTGCATGATATTGCATGTGTTTGGTGTGCAGTGTTGTTGTTTGTGTCGTATCGGGGCTTAATTGTAGTCTAGGAGTATGCCTGAGTGAATGGGGAAATTTTGGTTTTTGGGTGTTAAGTGAAGGGAGCTGAGGAAGCTGGGGGTTTAAGAATTTTACTTGTTGTTTTGTTGCACAAAAAAAGTGAGCTGGCAAGGTGGCAAGCATGCGTTACATGGGGAGCTTGGTGTGGCGTCATCTACATGGAGTGGAGGTCTAGTGTTCGAGCTGCAGAGTCCCCATTTTGGCTTTAATTTTGGACGGCATGGGGGAAGAGGTAGAAGGCAAGTTGAATTCTACCTTGGACCAAGTCATACCTTTCAAATGAAAGGTGGAGAGCATTTGTAGGAGGGAGACTTGGTCATGTTGTTTGAATGTGTGGAGTGGAGTGTTGTGGGGGATTTGGCCGAATGTTGGGGGAGTGGTGGAGTGTATGGCCGGTTTTGGGAAGTGGGGAGAGAGAAGGCCGAATTATTCCTTTTGGAATTTGGTGAATATTCGGCCATTAGGAGACCAAATCAAATTCTTTTCTCTTTGACAAACCAAAGCCGAAATTCAAAAGAATTCTCTCATCTTTTTCTCACTTCTTGAACCGAGATACCAAGTCCCTTTAGTTGCCGAAATTGTCTTGTTCACACATGGTTTGTGTGTAGCCGAATACACTCTTGCATCTATCCTTCTTTCTTCATTTGTGTAAAGCTGAATCGGGTATCCTTTCTTCTCACACTTTCATTCATTTTCTTTTGTCATACTTGTGCCGAAATCATACTACTTCTAAACCAAGTTCTCTATTTTACTTCTCCATTACTAGTAAGCCGAAACCATATCATCTTCTTCCCTCAAACTCTCATTTGCTTTTCTCAATAATCCTAGCCGAATCTTTCATTTGTGCCTTACCATTTCATTAAGCCGAAACACTAGTTACCAAAACACATTTTTATCTCTTTTTCTTTCTTCCATTTCAAAAGCTCTTGAGCCGAATCTCCCTTCTCTCCTAGGGTTCTTGTGGTCAAATTTTTGGGTGGTTGGTAAGTAGGGGTAAGTATTTGATATATTATTATTAGTCCAATTCTTTGGTTTCGATTAAGGCAAGGGTGACTAAGGATTAACTATGTTCTTGATAGGTGTTGGTCGATTATCGGAAGAACCTTTGTTGGGTTCGGGATTTGGTAGGAAACCAAATCAAGTGTAAAGGTAAGGGTTCAACATTAAACCCTTTGGTTTATTTGGTCTTAGCCGAAAGGTGTGGAAGGCTAACCTATGTTTTGACCGATTGTTATAGGAACAAGGTAATCAGGGGGGCTTAGATCAGTTCGTGAGGTTTAAGGCTTTTGTTACCAGGTGTGTAAACTAACACACCGATACCTAGTAATGTTATTAATAAACTGTTTGCTGTTAAAAACTATACCAGTATGACGGATAATTGGATACCCAAACGGGGTATGTGTACGTATCCGGGTAAGTCTAATTTATTACACGTTCTATTATGGACACCTTGGGTATTATGATCTATGTTATGTATGCTATGAGATGTAATGCTAGACATGTTGGCATGATATGCATGACTTGTATGATATGCATGATCACATGAGTTGGTATGATGATGGGTGATATGAGTGGAGGGGGCGGTGATATTTTGTCTTTGTGAGCACCGGTGTTTTGGTAACACACTTTGTGACTTTGGGTCACCAGAGGTTTGGCACCTCCGGAGGTTTGGCACCTCATTGCGACTCGTCCTCGTGGTTTAACACCACCGTGGGTTGGCCCCACATGAGATATGGGATCATCTGCGCTAGTGATTGGGTATCACACGATGGGTTGGCCCCATCATTCGATTATTGTGACTACGGTCACCAGTGGTTTGGTACCACATTTGTGTCTTTGGGACACGAGAGGTTGGGCACCTCATTGCGACTCGCCCCCGTGGTTTAACACCACCGTGGGTTGGCCCCACATGAGATATGGGATCGCTCGCTAGTGATTGGGTGTCACACGATGGGTTGGCCCCATCATTGGATTTGTGACTTTGGTCACCAGTGCTTTGGTAGCACAAACGTGTCTTTGGGACACCGGTGGTTTGGCACCACATTGATGGATATTGTGTCTTTGGGACACGGTGTTTTGGTAACACACTGCGTGACTATATGTCACAAAGTGGTTTGGCACCACCAGTGGTTTGGTACCACGGGGTAGAAAAAGGAGATACGGATGGTTAGGATCGGGTTGCATTAATTATGTTGCTATGTATGATGTGTGTTAGCATGTTGTTTCATCGGGAGCGGGATTTATGCATCGAGTCATTCGAATCACCCTCTCCTTTGACATTTCAGTGACCCGTGAGACGGACATGGAGCCGGGGTGGACTCGGGTGCACATGCCATGCTTTAATAAAAGTTTTGCTCGGACTATTCACTTTGGGTACTTTAGCTTATTTATTTTTATTTGAGATTTAATTTGGATTTGTAAAAGGCCTTTAAATTATGTTTTATGATGGTTATGTTTTAATTAGATTCTCAACTCGCTTAACAAATAACTTGGTATGAAATTTTACTAAAAATTTGGTAAGATAATGTTTTCAAAACTATAACGCAATGTGTTTTAAACTATACCATCGGGTATCTCACTATGTTTTGCTATAAAGTAAACTCAAATGATTTTCAAACCAAACTCGATATTCTGCTAAGTCAAAAATGTTTCAAAATAGCACTAAGAAACTATTGGAAATGCTAAATGAAATCAACTCGTTTTTAACTATATACTTTGGATAAGTTTTCAAAATCTAATCAAACAGGCCTACTCCAACTTTCCTCAAGTTCACTATGTTTTCACCCCGCTTTTAAACGAAAAATCTTATCTCTCAAAAACGTTTTCCCCGTAACATACCAGATTCGGACGTGGAGTCCTGTCCGGGTTTGGGGTGTTACAATTTGAGGATCGCATAGTCCCTTGACGACCGTGGATCCACCGGTGGCTTTAAGCCCATTATATGAATAGCAGCTTTGCTGCAACATTGAGTAGTGCCACTGTGAGTGCTACCATTGGTGTGTAGTGGAGGGGTGGGTCGAGCTAGAATTCCTCACATGTGTATAAGGTTGGAAGGGAAATGGAGTGTAGCAGATGGATTTTTGGGGTGGGTTTTGCATTACCTTGTTTTGCATATGATATGATTTGATATAATCTGATATGAGGTCATTGTGAGCTAAGGCCCAAGACCACAGATTTTGATAGGGCTTAGGCCCAATGTGATAATTGTATATTAAATTGATTACCAAGGGTCGTACACACTAATTTTCGAAACTCACACCCTTTTATTTAATGTTTCAGGTGACGCTCAGTAGACGGCTCGACGTGGAAGAGGGACTCGGAGATGGCCACATTGCAAGTTAATTAGAATTTTTTTTTGTTTTTTTTGTTTCGAATGACTTTAGTTTAAATACTTTATTTTCATTGGTTGTAATAAGGCCTTGTATCTCCAATTTGACGTTACTTATGGGTTTTATTATTATTTCCGCTGCTTAATTTTTATTTCAACTTAAATAAATTTCTAAAGTTTAACAAGGTTTTCAAAATAACTATAACCTATGGGCTTTTATTTTAAAACATGGGCTTTCTTCTTAACAAGATTCAAGGATTTTGGGCTTTTAGGCCTTAGATTTTAACTTAGCAAAATTGTTTGAGATTGTGCCTTTGATGTGACATTCTCGGATTCGGCCATAACGTCTGGGCCGGGTTTGGGGGTGTTACAAAGACGATTAGACTTGTTTTCCTTAATATCTAAATCTAGATTTTAAGTGATATATTTTAAGTTAATTTATCTCGGATTGTATAAGGCTTTCCCACTAGTTATTATTCCATTACTTCCAATAGGCTTTGTAATTTTGAAACGGAACCCGGATTGATTTCTTTTAAGCATATTTTAAGGTTTTCGAAAATAATTGTGATTTAAGAATGAGCTTCCGCTGTTAAAGGAATGTTTTTTTTCATAGTAACAAGGAAATGGTTTTTTTTGGATACACCTCGTTTTGAAAGCAAACTGGATTTTTCTTAACTTTTCTTTAGAAGGGTTTTCAATAAAAATAAGGTTTTCGCAAAACACTTCAATGTGACACGCCGGATTCGGGCCTAACTTCTAGGCCGGGTTTGGGGTGTTACAGATTTCATGTACGTAACATCTCGAGCATTATTCTTTGCAAACTAAATTTCATGTATGCATAAGTAACTTAATTCAACAACATTTATTTGTATATCGACTTACCTCGGATTTGGTTTAACGGAAATGGACTCGGCTACTCAATTACTTTCGATTTCCCGTGATCTAAGTTCGTTTTCTTCGGTTCTTAATCTATACATATTCAAATTGAATCCATTTATTCATCAACTCATTCAATTCAATCCAAAAACACATATTTAGGGTGATTTGCAAATTAGCCCTCACATTTTCACATTTGGACATTTTAGTCCCTATTTTACAAAATCACATAATATACAAAATCTCATGATACCCATGCATAGCCAAATTTTACTCATGCCCCATATGAGTCCATACATTTCATTTATTTCACAATTTAGTCCTTCAAAATATTTTTCTTTCAATTTAATCCAAATTACTCAAAATCATCAAAACTCCAAAAACAAACTATGTTATTCTATCACATATAATTTATATTTCACCATCCAACTTCAAAAAATTCATGTGTTCATCAATGGCTCATTTCAAAAACATCATCAATTCACAAAATTAAAGCATGAATTTTGAAGTATACGAAGCAACGATTACAAAAACATAGAAATTATCAAAAACCAATCAAAAACACATACCCGATTTATGCTTGAACCTTGGCCGAATGTAACAAAGCTTAACCCTTTCTTTTTCTTTCAAGAATCGGTGGATGAACACCATTAAAATGGCCACCATTTTGTTTTTATTAAATTATAATAACATTAATAAACATTTTACCAAATTACCATTAATGAAAACATTTAAAATTCATATAATGTATAGCCATTTTTGTCCATTACCAACCACTATCTTTTAAAATGGTTTAATTGCCTCATAAGGCCTCCTCATTTAAAAGCCACATCAATTAGGCCATTAATCAAATAGAATGCTACTTTTACGATTTATGCGATTTGATCCTTTGTTCAAATTAATCACACAGACGGACAAATTAACTCACAGAAATTTCACACATACTAATTCACATATCATAAGCACGGAAAATAATATTAAAATATTTTTCTGTCTCGAATTTGTGGTCCCGAAACCACTATTCCGACTAGGGTCAAAATCGGACTGCTACAATTCTCCCCCTTAGGGATTTTCGTCCCCAAAAATCTTACCGTTCAACAGATTCGGATATTGTTGTCTCATTGAAACTTCAGGCTCCCACGTAGCCTCTTCCACTCCGTGTCGGTGCCACAACACTTTCACTAACAGAATTTTCTTATTTATCAATTATTTCACTTCACGAGCTAAGATACGGATTGTCTCTTCCTCGTAAGTCATATCAGATCGGATTTCAATCTCAGACGGAGGAATCACATGTGATGAATCGGATCGGTATCGTCTAAGCATCAATAATTGAAATACATTATGAATTCTTTCTAATTCAGGTGGCAACAACAATCTATACGCAACTGGCCCAATTCGTTCGATAATTTCATACGGCCTGATGAATCTCGGACTCAACTTGACTTTACTTCTGAATCTGAGTACTTTCTTCCATGGAGATACTTTCAAGAACACTTTGTCACTGATCTCAAACTCAATATCCTTTCGTTTCAAATCTGCATAAGATTTATGACGATCAGACGCTGCTTTCAGACTATCACGGATTACTTTCACTTTATGTTCAGTGTCTTTTATCAAATCAACCCCGTGTATCTTATTTTCACTGAGTTCTGACCAGTACAAATGTGTTCGACATTTACGTCCGTACAAAGCTTCATAAGGTGCCATTTTGATGCTCGACTGAAAACTGTTATTATACGCAAATTCAATCAATGGTGAATACTGTGCCCACATACCATTAAACTCAAGGATGCAACATCTCAACATATCCTCAAGAATCTGAATAATCCGTTCGGACTGACCATCCGTCTGCGGAGGAAAAGCTGTACTAAAATGCAATTTTGTACCTAAAGCTTCCTGTAATTTCTTCCAGAATCGTGATGTAAATCTCGGATCTCTATCAGACACAATAGACAATGGCACTCTGTGCAATCTCACAATATCAGAGATATAAAGTTCAGCTAACTTATAAAGTGAGAAATCAAATTGTACCGGAATAAAATGGGCAGATTTCATCAATCGATCAACTATGACCCAAATTGTATCTTTCTTTCTCGGAGTCAATGGCAATCCGAAAACAAAGTCCATCATCACTCTATCCCATTTCCACTCGGGAATCAGAATCGGTTGTAACAAACCAGATGGAACCAGTTGTTCAGCTTTAACTTGCTGATAGACTAAACATTTCGATACGAAATCAGAGATATCTCTTTTCATACTAGACCACCAATAGTGTTGCTTCAAATCATGATACATCTTTGTACTACCCGGATGAACAGATAGGCGACTGTTATGTGCTTCATTCAAAATCAACTGAATCAACTCTGGGTTTCTCGAAACGCATATTCGATCTCAAAATCTCAAACAATCATTATCATTAACTCGAAATTCAGAATCAAAGTTTGAATCACACTGAGCTCGTTTCGCTAACATTTCGTTATCCACTTTCTGAGCATCACATATTTGTTGTAAGAATAACGGTTTAGCTTTCAATTCTGCCAAAACTGAACCATCATCAGACAGGTCCAAATGAGCATTCATAGCACGTAATGCAAACAGTGATTTCTGACTCAAAGCATCGGCAACTACATTTGCTTTACCCGGATGATAATCTATCACGAGTTCATAATCTTTTAACAGCTCTAACCATCTTCTCTGTCGAAGATTCAAGTCTTTCTGAGTCATTAGGTACTTCAAACTTTTATGATCTGAAAACACGTGGCATATCTCATCGAAAAGATAATGACGCCAAATCTTTAATGCAAAAACAATTACAGCTAGTTTAAGATCGTGTGTCGGATAGTTCTTTTCATGCGGCTTTAGTTGTCTCAAGGCATAAGCTATAACTTTGCCTTCCTGCATCAGAACACATCCATGACCATTCAATGAAGCATCACTGTAAATCACGAATTCTTTACCCGATTCTGGTTGTACTAGCACTGGAGCTTCGGTCAAAAGGGTTTTCAACTGATCAAAGCTTTTCTGACATTTATCGGACCATTCAAATCTCACATTTTTCTGAAGTAATCTAGTCAACGAGGTAGCTATCATCGAAAATCCTTTTACAAATCGTCGATAACAACCAGCCAATCCCAGAAAACTGCAAACTTCAGACACATTCTTTGGAGGTTTCCATTCCAGAATAGCAGAAATCTTACTCGGATCCACTCGTATTCCAGAGGCTGATACAATATGTCCTAGAAAACCAACTTCTCGCAACCAAAATTCACATTTACTGAACTTTGCATACAATTGCTTATCTCGCAGAGTTTGCAAAACAATTCTCAAATGCTCAGCATGCTCAATCTCATCGCGTGAATAAATCAAAATGTCATCAATAAATACAACAACAAATCGATCTAAGTACGGTCTGAAAATTCTGTTCATCAGATCCATAAAAATAGCAGGAGCATTGGTTAGTCCGAAAGGCATAACTAAAAACTCATAATGCCCATACCTTGTTCTGAAAGCAGTTTTCGGAATGTCTGAATCTTTTACTCTCAACTGGTAGTATCCCGATCTCAGATCTATCTTTGAGAATACGGTAGCTCCTTTAAGCTGGTCAAACAAATCGTCAATTTTGGGCAGAGGATATTTGTTCTTTATTGTCACTTTGTTCAATTGACGATAGTTAATGCACATTCTCATCGTGCCATCTTTCTTTTTCACAAACAGAACGGGAGCACCCTAAGGTGAGAAACTCGGTCTTGCAAACCCTCTATCAGTCAATTCTTGCAACTGTGACTTTAACTCTTTCAACTCTGTTGGTGCCATTCTATACGGAGCTATCGAAATAGGAGTTGTCCCTGGTAACAAATCAATACCAAATTCAACTTCACGTATCGGAGGTAATCCCGACAATTCTTCAGGAAATGACAACTGGCACTGATTAAACTTTCTTTTCAGATACTTTCAAGTCAATTACATAGGCAAAGTAAGCTTCATACCCCTTTTTCACATAACTCTGAGCTTTCAAAACAGATATTACAGTAGGTAACCCAGCCAAATCATTTGACTCAACCCGAACTATTTTATCATTCTGACATCTCAAATCAATAGTCTTTCTTTTGCAATTCACAACAGCATCATGTAGTGTCAACCAGTCCATACCCAAAATTATATCAAACTTATCAAAAAGTAATAGCATCAAATCAGCTGGAAAACAAACATCTCTAAACATCAACGGACAGTTCTTGCATACTTTATCAACCAGAACACTTTTACCTAAGGGGTTCGATACTCTAATTACAAATTCAGTAGACTCTACAGGAAAAGTCTTACTGGATACTAAGTTCATGCATATATACGAATGTGTAGAACCTAGGTCTATCAATGCAATCACAGAAGTATCATAAAGATTAAATGTACCCATTATAACATCCGGAGATGAAGCTTTCTCACGAGCTTAGATAGCATATGCTCTACAGGCGCTCTAGCTTTAGATCTCGCAACAGTGTCTTTCATAGTTATCTGACTACTACTAACATTTCTTGCATTTCGAGAAGGTCTACCTCTCACTGAAACATTATCAGATCTCGGATTCTGAATAATCTCTTGCTCAACAGACTCTGGGCAATCACGGATGAAATGATCTAACGATCCACATCTGAAGCAAGCTCGATCATTTAATCTACAACCTCCCGGATGTCTTTTACCATAATGCTTACACTCGGGTCGCTCAGATCGGACATTTCCAACACTCTCTATCGATATCGCTGGAGCTTTGGAGCTCAACTGTGATCTAGATCGATCTCTATTCGAATGTCCCACATTAACTCTTGAACGACTTTGTTCATCTCTGAATTTCTTTGAAGCAAACTGAAATGATTTGTTCGGAAATCTCTTTCTCACATCTCTAGCTTCAGATTCAGCTTTTCTTTTGTCTTTCTCGAGTGCCTCAGCTTTGCACGCTCGATCAACAAAAACGAACTCTTTTATTTCTAAAATCCCAACAAGAAAACAAATAGCTTCATTAAGGCCATCTTCAAATCTTTTACACATTATTGCCTCGGTCGATACACATTCTCGAGCATACTGACTTAATGTCACGAACTCTCGTTCGTATTCAGTGACAGATATGCGGCCCTGTTTCAAATCCAGGAATTCTTTTCGTTTCTGATCAATGAATCTCTGACTGATATATTTCTTTCAAAACTCAGACTGAAAGAAATCCCAAGTAACCCGTTCCTTTGGAACCACAGATATCAAGGTTTTCCACCACTGATAAGCTTTATCTCGTTGCAAGGAAACAACACATTTTATACATTCTTCGGGGCCCAGCGACATCTCATCAAATACCCAGAATGTGTTCTCTAACCAAAACTCGACTTTCTCAGCATCATCATCATTAGTGGCCCTGAACTCTTTAGCCCCATATTTACGGATTTTGTCGACCGGAGGCTTATTCAACAAATTCAGATTCATAGCCAGAGGTATAGCAGAAATCTGAGGTGGATTAAGCGGGGGCGAAGGTTGTGAAACAGTCAGATTATTTCTTACAAACTGAGTGAACAACTCACTCATCATTTGGAACAAAGCTTGTTTAGCTTCTCCCTCTTTGTAACACCCCTAACCCATAATCATCGTCGAATTAGGGTTAAGAAGCATTACCGAACTATCAAAACATTTCACATCCATTTCACAACACAAAGTCAATCATCGATCATACATATTTAAATATAAACATATAGTCCCCTATTTAGGTCTACGAGACCTTAAACACGTATTAGAGAGAGGTCAGGACTAAACCGAACACGTATAAAAATTTCTAAAATTTAAACATTTTTCTAAGTTACAGAGGTCACACGCCCGTGTGGGTAGGCCATGTGCCTCAAACGGCCTCGGACACGCCCGTGCGTCCAAGCCGTGGCAAAATAGGGCATACATACTGACTTGTCCACACGACCTGATACACGCCCGTATGCCTCACCCGTGGTCGAGCCTGACTTGCATCACACGGCCTGGGACACGCCCGTGTGTCCAGCCCGTGGTCGAGCCTGACTTGTTTCACTTGGCAAACTTAAACAACACGGTCGAGCCACACGTCCGTGTGCTCAATCGTGTGGGCAATTATAGGCCATATTCAAGGTGAACTTGCGTCTCACTCTTATGATCACCTACAAGCCTCAATTTAGATGCATTTATACTTCAAATAGCAACCAAAACATGCCAATTTTCACACCGATTAATCATTAACTATACCATCCATAACCTTACTCAATTTCCACTCAAATAAATCCATTTAAAGTATCAATTTCATATACCAAAACATACAATTCAAACATCACATAATCCATACTATAAGTTCACATTCAACCTACAATATTCATCAACTATTTAAGCATGAAATATACCATTTCCATTCTTACTACTTCAAGCCATATTCATCATTTCCATAGCTCATACATAAAAACCAACATCATTCAACTTCCAAGTCAAATCACATGGCAAGGTTCAAACATTTCAAAACATGCCATACTAACTAGCCTATACATGCCATATCCAATATACACATTGATCGTTGTATTTTAGAGTTTTAAATTTATAATGATTGATCCTGGAATTAACTATAACAACGATTGAGGCAAGTGCACCTATCGAACAGTAGTATAGCTTAGGCAAGATCGGATTGTCGAACCCAAAGGAACTAAAAGTACTAATACTAACTTTCTTTCTATTATTTAGCCTAAAATAAGTGAAGTTGTTTATTAATCTAAATTAACTAATTACTAAGCTAAAGACGCAAAGACAAAAAGAATGAATTGGGGAAATACTTGGGAAAAACTCAGTTGATTAAGACGATACCCTTAGGAAGAATCCACCTAGACTTCACTTGTTATCTAACACCGAACTGCACGATTTATTCACTTGACTTGATCCGTAGGACTCCCTAATTTATATTAAACCCTCTCTCGAGGCGAATAACGTCTAACCCTAGGTTAATTAATTGAAATCTCTTTCCCATTAATAACCCCCTAGAATAGAAGTAAATCGATCTATGGACTCCCATATTAGGTTTCACCCTAATTCGGCAAAATCTCGTCACCCTATCTCTAGGCGTGCGATTAACTCCGCTTAATTATGCTAGATCTACTCTTAAGCAGGGACTTTTGCTCCACCACCTAAGTACATTCAACTTGAATTAATATCCGCGAAATATCAACACAAGAATTAAGTACACATAATCAAGAACAAATCAAGTATTTACCATATAGTTCAGAAAACAATAACAAGATTCATCTAGGTTTCATCTCCCTTCAGGTATCTGAAGAGTTTAGTTCATAACAAGAAAGAAAAACATATCAGAAGAAAAGATAAAACAAAACATAAGAAATCCCTAAAACCCCTGAAGGAATTGAAGAGGAGATCCTCCGTCTTTAGTAGAATTCCGGCTTCTTGAGATGGATCAACTGGCTATCCCTTGAGAGTTTCCCACAAATCTGACCTCTTCGGCTCGGCTCCTTGGCCTAGCTAACCGCCCCCTTTTAGGTTATACCTAGGGTCTTTATATAGGCTTTTGAAATAGGTTTCTTTGCCCCTAAGTATCCTTTTCCGAGTGAAATTACTCTCCTCCACGGTGAGGGCACGGCCATTGCACACGCCCGTGTAAATCGTGGCCGAGCCGTGTTGGACTCAGTTAATGAGGCACGGCGTAGTGTAGATCGACATCGGCCGTGTTCTAGTATATTGGGAGGGAGGCACGACCGTGTGGGCTTTAGTCCGGGCCGTGTCGATTTCTTCTTTGGCCCATTTTGGTCCGTTTTGAGCCCGTTTCTCGTTCTTTTTATTCTTGGGTGCTTTCCTGAGTATAAGACATGAAAAGAAAGGATTAAGAGCACCTTTTTACATAAATCAAGGGATAAATCATCCAAAAGTATGCTAAATGTGGGATTAAAATATGTTACTATTTCGGTTTATCACACATCTTTTAAAAGTACCAAAATAGATAGTCGATAGTGTGATTGAGTCGTTGATGATCCCCGGATCTGAGCTAGCTTTATTGGCACTGTAATATAGAGAAACAATCACACAGTAAGCTTTATAGCATAGTAAGTTCGTAATATACTACATACTACTCATTAGTACATCATCAATACGTAATTAAATCATCACATAGATAGATACTCAATAAGGTACATTATCATTCTCAACCAAATGCTTAAATGTCCATTCACTCAACTATTAAAATATCATCAATCACATAGGTTCACACATACCTTTGCCAACACTTAGTTACTCACCAGTCATGCTACTCAACCCCTCGACTTTACATTTCGATCAACCTTTGCTATTCTTTTGTTTTATTCGCACACTTAGTGCCATTTCATAGTCGAAACATTATTGTCATCGCAAACTTAGTGCCAATACGTTAAATCGAGTTTATATCGGTATCGCACACACAGTGCCAAATCAATAAGCTGGAGCTTCTATCGTTTCGCACACACAGTGCTAATCATCTCTGTCTCGTTTCTAATTTCGCACACTTAGTGCCTCAATACTCGATTTCATATGTATATAACACATTTCTATTTCATTAATATACATTCATTCATTTCTCATCATACAGATATAAGTTTAATGGCAAGTATTATATCCGAACTTACCTCGGATGTCGAAATACCAAAACGGTCGATTAATCGAGCACTTTGTCTTTACCTCGATCTCGATCTGAACCTCTCATTTCTTGGTCTATACACATTCAAATTTAACTCATTCAATCACCAATTCATTCAATTTAGTCCAAACACACATATTTAGGGCATTTTACAAAATAGCCCTCACATTTTCACATTTCGACACTTTAGTCCCTATTTCATGAAATCACAAAATACACATAATTTCATTTCACCCATGCCTAGCCGAATTCTTCTAATGTCAATACAAGCCCTCACATTTCATTTATTTCACATTTTAGTCCTTCAAAATATTATTTTCACAATTTAGCCCAAATTACTCAAATTCACCAAAAATCCAAAGACAAACTATGTTAATCTATCACATAACTTTCATAATTCATCACCAAACTTCACTAAGCTCATGAATTCATCCACGGCACATTTCAAATTCATCATCAATTCTCAAAATTTAAGCATGGGTATTGTAGAGCATGAAGCAACAATTACAAAAACATAGAAATTATCAAAAATCGAAACAAAACGTACCTTAAACCAAGCTCAACAATGGCCGAACCTAGCTTAGGTTTTCTTCTTTTTCTTTTCTTCAAATTCGGCACTTAGGAAGATGATAATGGCTTTTCTATTTTAATGTTTTGTTTATTATAACTTATAATATTTAATATTAATTTTAGCTTACAAAATTAATATATATAAAAAAAACATATATATATATATATACAAATCAACATTTAATGCCGTCCTCCCACTTATATGTTAGGCTAATTACATCATTAATCCTCCAAATTATAAAGACAACAACAATTAAGCACTTTAACAATCAGCACACAGCTTTTGTATTTTATGCGATTAAGTCATTTTCTCAAATTAAACACACGAACATTAAAATTTTCACACAGAACTTTCACACATACTTAGTCACATAGTGTAAACACCAAAAATGATATTAAAATATTTTTTACAACCTCGGATTTGTGGTCCCAAAACCATTGTTCCGACTAGGGTCTAAACTGGGCTGTTACAACTCTCCCCCCTTAGGGATTTTCCCCGAAAATCTTACCAGTGAATAGGTTCGAATATTGCTCTTTCATAACATCTTCAGGCTCCCACGTAGCCTCTTCAACTCCGTGCTTATGCCACAACACTTTCACTAAGGAATTTTTTTTGTTTCTCAATTCTTTGATCTCACGTGCCAAAATCTGAATCATTTCTTCACTATACAATAAATCTGACTGAATCTCAACCTCAGTAGGAACAATCACATGAGACGGATCAGATTTGTACCGTCGAAGCATCGATACGTGAAACACATTATGAATCTTTTCTAATTCAGGTGGTAGCATCAATTTGTAAGCAACTGGCCCTATTCGTTCAATGATCTCATACAGCCCGATGAACCTCGGACTCAGCTTGCCTTTTCGGCCAAATCGAAGTATTTTCTTCCACGGAGACACTTTCAAAAACACTTTGTCACCAACTTCAAATTCAATATCTTTTCGTTTCAAGTCTGCATAAGACTTCTGACGATCTGAGGCCGCTTTCAAACTGTCACGAATCACTTTCACTTTCTGCTCAGTTCCTTTTATTAAATCAACCTCGTGAATCTTATTCTCACTCAGCTCAGTCCAATACAATGGAATTTAACATTTTCGACCGTATAGAGCCTCATACGGTGCCATTTTAATGCTAGATTGAAAACTATTGTTGTACGCAAACTCAATCAATGATAAATATTTTTCCCACGCATTCTCAAATTCAAGTATACAACATCTCAACATATTTTCGAGAACCTGAATGATCCGCTCAGAATGACCATCCCTTTGCGGATGAAATGCAATACTAAAATGCAACTTTGTGCCTAGAGCCTCTTGTAATTTCTTCCAAAACCGCGAGGTAAATCTCGGATCTCTGTCAGATACAATAGATAGTGGCACCCCGTGCAATCTCACAATTTCAGAGATATACAATTCAGCTAACTTATCAAGTGAATAATCTGTTCTCACCGGAATAAAATGAGTTGATTTCATCAATCTATCAACTATCACCCATATTGCATCTTTCTTTCTTGGAGATAAAGGTAGTCCCGACACAAAGTCCATCGTGATTCTCTCCCATTTCCACTCAGGAATCATAATCGGTTGCAACAAACCGGATGGAACCTGATGTTCAGCTTTAACTTGCTGACAAACTAAACATTTTAACACAAAGTCAGAAATATCTCTTTTCATACCATGCCACCAATAAAACTGTTTCAGATCGTTATACATTTTTGTACTCCCCGGATGAACAGTTAAGCGACTATTGTGAGCTTCGTTCAAAATCAACTGAATTAACTTTAAATTCCCCAGAACACAAATCTGACCTCTGAATCTCAAACAATCATCACTATCAATTTGAAATTCCGAATCAATATTCAATCCACACTGATCTCGTCTTGCTAACATCTCGTCGTCACTTTTCTAGGCATCAAAAATTTGACTTACAAACATCGGTCTAACTTTTAACTCAACCAAAATCAAATTATCATCACACAGATCTATCTGAGTACTCATAGCTCGCAGAGCACATAAAGACTTTCGACTCAAGGCATCAGCAACAACATTAGCTTTGCCCGGATGGTAATCAATCACAAGTTCGTAATCTTTCAACAATTCTAACCATCTTCTCTGTCGCAAATTCAATTCTTTCTGAGTCATCAAGTACTTCAAGCTCTTGTGATCAGTAAAAACATGACATTTCTCACCAAATAAATAGTGACGCCAAATTTTCAATGTAAATACAATTGCAGCTAATTCAAGATCACGCGTCGGGTAATTCTTTTCATGCGGTTTTAATTGCCTCGAAGCATAAGCAATAACTTTGCCTTCTTGCATCAACACACAGCCCAAACCATTTAACGATGCGTCACTATAAACTGTAAACTCTTTACCCAATTCAGGTTGAACTAATACTGGCGCCTCTGTCATCAATGCTTTCAACTGTTCAAAACTCTGCTGGCACTTTTCTGTCCACTCTAACTTAACATCTTTCTGTAGCAATTTTGTCAACGGAGTCGCAATCATCAAGAAGCCCTTCACAAATCTTCTATAATATCCCGCTAGTCCTAGAAAACTACTGTAACATCCTAGAATCAGGGGGTCTATTAAATTTGGATAAGTGCTTGTGTTGTGCTTGTTATGTTGTTGTGTAGACGTGATTAAGGGTCCTAGGGAGGCCTAGGGTCGTGTTAGAGCTTTGGTAAAATTTTGTTGTTTGGGCACTTAAGGGGGGAGAGCTAGTGGAAGCAGGAGTTAAGCATATTTGTTTGAGTTATGATAACACAAGAGAGGTGTGTGGTGTGGTGGTTGAGGTGTCAATGTGGAAGCTTGATGGGAGGATGTTCTAATCCCACATACTGTAAATATGGCATTTATTTTTTTGTGCCCAAGATGGAGAGGAGGTGGTGATGGCGTGGGACTCTGATGGGGTGGTTGTTGAATGATTCAAAGGATTCAAAATGGATAGAGGAGAAGAGTTTGGGGAGTTTGAATGGGTCAAAGTGGTTGGTGTTTTCAAATGATGGATGGAGAGTGAATTGTGGAGGGAATGGGGGAGAAAATCGTGGGAGTGGGTGTGTGGAAGTGTTTTGCCGAGAGTGGAGAGGTGCATAGAGAGATAAATCAATTTTGGCTAGAGTGTGGGGGGTGTGCCGAATTCTCTTTAGCTTCCTAGGAAATTTTAGCATTCGGTCAAAAGTGTGTTGAGAGAGTTTTTGTTTTACAATTCCAGCTAGAGTATTTTTGGGGTCTTTCTCATTTAGCACATTTTCGTTCTCTCTTTGCACTTTTGCTTTCTTTTTTCTTTTTTTTCTCTCTAAAGTATCTCTTACCGAAACCTTAACTTGTTATTCTTTCGTCTTCCCAATTCTTCAAGCACGATTCTTTTCACTTGTTGTTAGCAACCACTTCTTTGCCGAAACCCCTGCTTCTTTTCATTCTTGTCTAGTCTTTCCTCCATTGCCGAATTTGGTTCTTGAGTTTATCCCCCTGATTGCCGAATCTCCTCTCCTATCGGTTCTTTTTTTTCTAGTTAAAGGTAGTGTGTTCACTTTCTTTTATTATGTTTCTTCTATCTCTTTTCTCTCTTCTCTCTCAAAGAACAAAGAACATCTATCCCTTAACTCTTTTCTTTCTTTCAGGCCGAATCTGAATACCCCTCCACCTTGAATCGTGTTTGTTCCTTCGTGGAAGCCGAAGTTGTTCACTTCTTCCTTGTTCAAATCGTCTGTAATCACAAGCCGTACATCAGAAAGCAAAGTGTTGGAATCTCCTCTGTCTGCCGAAAGTCTCTCTTCAGTTAGTTTTTGCCAGTTGCAAGTGGTTTTACCAGGCTTGGCCGAATCTCTCCTTCTCTTACGAGTCGTCTGTTGCCACAAGCCGAACTTGACTTGGATCGGTTCCTCATTAATCAAGGTAAGGGGGTTTCTCTTGGGTTTCTTTGTGATTATTCTCTTTTCGTTATACTCTGCCATAACCAAACCTTCTTATTAGACAATCACCATTCTTTCATTGTGATACCTTACTGATCAAGACTTTCTTCATGGAGGCGAGTGCTAGTCGGTCTAAGGAGGTTGCATTAAGGGAGCCTGAGGGGAGTGGACTCGTAGTCTCTACTCCCAAGTTCAAATGACGTAAGGTGTCAGCGGTTCGAGATTTTTTGCTGGGTTGTGGTAGAGAGTCGACATCTGTTTGGGATAGGCAAATAGTTGTTGTTCCCGCTAGTGAGAGTGACGACGATCAGGAGTGTATAGTTCTTCACGTAATCAGGTGTGTAATCTCACACCTTTATTTCGTTTTGGTTTGTGTTATACAATGTGCCGGCTAAAAGCCGAAATACCCGTAACTGGAATGCAGTTAAAATATCCTAGTGGGTATTGTTGGAGATATACCAGGTAAGCAAACTTATGACTATACCATTTTGGGTAAATTAGCATGATTGGATGTGTGTTCTGATTATCTGACATACCTTGACATGTGTGCATTCATCATATTATGACGTTATGACATGCTGCATGGGAAAAGGATATTAATTGATCGGGGAAGTGTATTTCGGTGGCTCTGCCACAAATTTTGGTGACCCTGTCACATTATTTCAGTGGCTCTGCCACATATTTCGGTGACTCCGTCACATTATTTTGGTGGCACTGCCACGATTTTGGCGATAAGCAGCGTGACTGCCATCGATGGTGTGTAGCAGATGAGGGTTGATTGTATAAATCCCCACAGGTGTGTTTTGGCTGGAATGGGTGGTGTGTAGCGGATGGATATTTAGGTTGGGCTGGGTTGCATTGCATTCATTATCTGCTATACCATGCTAAAAAGGGCCCAGGCCCAGTTCGTTTCTATATGGGCTTCGCCCAATTTGTTTTCGTAAGGGCTAAGGCCCAGTTGGTATCTGAATGGGCTCAGGCCCAGTTAATGTTCGTGTAGGGGATTACACACTGAGTTCTCATAACTCACCTCTCTGCTTAACTTTACAGGTAAACCCTAGCTTGAGGATTTGGGGCCGAGGTGGACTCTGTGGTGGCCATACATTACTTCTTTAGTAAACTCTGCTTTTCATTACTTTAAACTTATCTTAGTTTTAGATTATGTTCTGTAATAAGGCCACTGGGATATTAATTTGGTCTTTGTTTTAATACGGTTATTATCTATTATGAATTGATCAAAACGGGGTTTTCCTAAAAATGTAAATAACCATTTTCCAAAATATTAATGAGCGGTCCACAACCTATTGATAATTAAACACTCGATTTTCTTCAAACTACAACCACTGCTTTTGAAACTTCACCTTTCCGAAACCCACTGAATCTAACTTTTGTTATAAAATAAGTTTCCGCTGTTTGTAATATTAATAATGTTTTGCAAGAATACCTTAAAAACGAATCTGATTTTCAAAATGAAAACAAAACTCAAATTTTTCAACAATCGCACAGTTTCTTTAAACAACCTTTCATGTGGCATGCCAGATCCTGTCGTAACGTTTAGGCCGGGTTTAGGGTGTTACATTTTGTGGTATTAGAGCCAAGTTACAAAACTCGATTGTGGAATAGGTTTGACAATGTTTTCCAAAATTGGTTTGAAATAGGGTTTAAGAAATTTATGTCTTTCTGGAAGTATAGAATTCGAGTCTCCGGCACCAAATCCGTAAGTCTTCTAACTTTTTTGACATTATGAAATGATTTTAGAAAGAAACTATTAGAGTTAGGGTAATATGACTGCTAGCTATAAGAGTTAAGACTGTAGAGACTGAGACATTAGGAAATCGATTCGTGAAAACCACTTTTAACTCTGTCTTTATAAAATATCTGTTAATAAACATTGGAATGATATATTGATTTATAAAATTTATAATCAGATTAATTTGATTCAGCAAACATGAGCACAAGTGGACGTGGACGTGGTGCACGCGGCCATGGTAGAGGCCGGGGTGCTGAGGCTGGATCCTCAAAATCTAGACATGTGCCGGAAGGCGAAGTGCCAGCATCACCAGTAGTGGAAGCAGGGTCTCAGGACCGAGCTGGAGGGGACGATGCTTTGTCCCAAGCTATGCTACGAGTCTTGGAATGGGTTGCTGGAGCAAGCACTGGATCGCTAGCCCAGAAATCTATCCTTGAGCGACTTTGGGCAAATGGGGCTGAGATATTTAGGGGCATTTCTGGTATAGCCCCAAACGTAGCTTAATACTGGCTGGAAGCAGTTGAACGAATTATGAATGATCTAGACTGCATAGCAGAGGAGAAATTGAAGGGAGTAGTGTCTCTCCTGCGAGACGAGGCATATCAGTGGTGGCTCACAGTGAGGGAAGGTACTCAAGCAGATCGTATTACCTGGGACTTCTTTAAGGTAGCGTTCAAGGGAAAATATGTTGGGGCGAGTTATGTGGACGCCCAGAGGAAAGCATTTCTGAACTTGATTCAAGGGAATAAATCTGTGGCAGAATATGAGGCAGAGTTTTTGCAATGAAGTCGTTATGCTCGGGGTATAGTTACAACTGATTATGAGCGTTGTGTACGGTTCGAGAATGGTCTGCGGGACGAGCTGCGAGTATTGATAGCCCCGCAGCGGAAAAGAGATTTTGCTGTATTGGTGGAAAAAGCAAAAATTGTCGAAGAAGTGAAACGTTCTGATAGGCAAAATCGAGATAAGGATAGGAGCAAGAATAAGAGAAGTTTTGGGTCGTCAGGTTCTTTTGGGGGTTTTCAAAAGAGGCCTAGGTTCGATGGGCCAGCTCGAGTGGGGATGCCTATTGCTGTTAGTAAGTTGCGACCGTGTGCTCAGTGTGGGAAAATACATTCGGGGGAGTGTTGGAGAAGAACTGGAGAATGTTTCAAGTGTGGATCTAGGGATCATCTGATAAAGGACTGTCCACAAGAGGTGGCTAGGGTTCGGACGATAGGTCAGGGTTTTCCACAATCAAAGAGGGGTGGTCAGCAGCCGCCGAGGGGTCATGGTCCGGCCAGAGGAGGAGATGGATTTGGTCGAGGTCGTGGAGCACCTGGCAGAGGTGCAGGTAATACAGATGCAAGATAGCCTGGATTGGTTTATGCGGCTAGACGCCGAGAGGATGGCGACACACCGGACGTCATAATCGGTACGTTTCTTATATTTGATGAACTGTTCACTGCTTTGATTGATATTGGATCAACCCATTCATATGTTGCTTGTACTGTGTTTGGGACTCTGGGTATAGAATCTGAGGTTGCTTCTAGAGAAATGTCTGTGATTAGCCCTCTAGGACAATCTGTGGTAGTGAATAAATTGTTTAGGGATGTGCCTCTAGAAGTTTAGGGGGTGGTATTTCTGGCAGATTTGATGGAACTGCCGTTCGGCGAGTTTAATCTGATCTTAGGCATGGACTGGCTAGTTAAGCATTGTGCAAATTTGGATTGTACCGCTAAGCGCATGATATTGAAGACTTCCAAGGATGAAGAGGTGATTGTGATAGGAGAAAGAAGGGATTATCTGTCTCATGTGGTTTCAGCGCATAAGGCCGAAAAGATGGTGCGAAAAGGGTGCGAGGCGTTCCTAGCTATCATCAGCACATCCGATGTTAAGGAATTATCTGTAGGGGATGTCAGAACCGTGAAGGAGTTCCCGAACGTATTTCCTGAGGAGCTTCCAGGATTGCCTCCGGATCGCGAGGTCGAATTTGGCATTGAGCTATTGCCAGGAACGGCTCCGGTGTCCATCGCCTCTTATATGATGGCGCCAAAGGAGCTGGTGGAACTTAAAGCTCAGATCCAAGAGCTGTTGGACCATGGATTTATCCGACCAAGTGTATCACCATGGGGAGCGCTGGTATTGTTCGTTAAGAAAAAGGATGGGTCGATGCGTATGTGCATTGACTATAGGCAATTGAACAAGTTGACTATTAAGAACAAATACCTACTACCAAGAATTGTCGATTTGTTCGATCGGCTACGAGGAGCTTCAATTTTATCGAAGATAAATTTGAGGTCGGGGTACCATCAGTTAAGGGTCAAAGAGGCGGATATTCACAAGACTGCTTTTCGAACTCGATATGGGCATTATGAGTTTCTAGTAATGCCGTTTGGGACAACGAATGCACTAGCCACATTTATGGATATGATGAACCGGGTATTCCAACCCTACCTAGACCGGTTTGTCGTGGTATTCATAGATGATATCTTGGTGTACTCAAGGACTGAGGAGGAGCATGATTCGCATCTTCGGGTTGTTCTGCAGATACTTAGATAGAAGAAAATTTACACTAAATTCAGTAAGTGCGATTTTTGGCTGAAAGAAGTGACGTTCTTGGGCCATGTTGTGTCTGCTGAAGGGATTAGAGTCGATCCTCGAAAGGTTAAAGCCGTGTTGGATTGGAAGCAACCGAAGTCAGTGTCTGAAATTCGAAGTTTTTTGGGTTTGGCTGGTATTACAGAAGGTTTATTGAGGGGTTTTCGTTGATTGCTGCACCTCTAACCAATTTATTGTGAAAAGGAGTACCATTTGTGTGGACTGATAAATAGCAGGAAAGTTTTGAGAAGCTAAAGAAGATTCTGACTGAGGCACCTGTGTTGATTCAGCTTGAGGCTGGGAAAGAGTTCATTGTTTATTGTGATGCGTCACACACAGGGTTGGGATGTGTGTTGATGCAAGAAGGGAAGGTAGTGGCGTATGCGTCTCGACAACTAAGACCACATGAAGTGAATTATCCTACTCATGACTTGGAGCTAGCTGCCGTGGTGTTCGCTCTAAAGATATGGAGACACTACCTGTACGGAGAAAAGTCGATTATCTACACCGGCCATAAGAGCCTGAAATATCTCCTTACCCAAAAGGAGCTGAATTTAAGGCAGTAGAGGTGGATTGAGTTGCTGAAAGAATATGATTGCTCGATCGAATATCACCCGGGTAAAGCTAATGTAGTGGCAGATGCATTAAGTCGTATAGTGATATTGGATTTGAGAGCAATGTTTGCTCATCTCAGCCTTTACGAAGATGGTAGCTTATTGGCAAAACTTCAGGTGAAATCGACGTGGGTAGGTCAGATTAAAGAGAAGCAATCGTTGGATGAATCGTTAGGTCCTCGACTTCAGCAAGTGGAAAGTGAGAAGACAGTGGATTTTGGGTTGAGCAGGGAAGGGGTATTATGTTTCCGTGGAAGAATTTGTATGCCGAAGGACTCTGAATTAAGGTAGATGATTCTGCGGGAAGCGCATAGTAGCCCATACGGTATGCATCCTGGTGGAACTAAGATGTACCGAGACCTGCGTGAACTGTATTGGTGGCCTGGTCTAAAGTGAGAAGTTACCGACTTTGTGAGTAAGTGTTTAACATGTCTGCAAGTAAAGGCGGAGCACCAGTTGCCTTCGGGATTACTGCAACCGGTGAAGATTCCACTTTGGAAGTGGGAGAGGATAACGATGGATTTTGTTAGTGGGCTACCCCTAATGCCTACTAAGAAAGATTCAGTGTGGGTGATTGTCATTCGGTTGACAAAATTCGAACACTTCATACCGGTTCGTACCGACTACTCACTCCAGAAGTTGGCCAAGCTGTATGTGGAAGAAATTGTGAGGCTGCATGGGGTGCCAGTGTCTATTATCTCGGACAGGGACCCAAGGTTCACATCTCGGTTTTGGAAGGCATTGCATGGAGCTTTGGGTACAAGGCTAGACTTTAGCATAGCGTTCCACCCACAGACTGATGGTCAGTCGGAAAGAGTAATTCAGATTCTGGAAGACATGTTAAGGGGCTGTGTAATCAACTTCAGAAGTAGTTGGGAAGATTATCTACCGTTAGCAGAATTTACGTACAACAATAGTTATCAATCCATCATTTAGATGGCACCTTACGAAGCGTTATATGGTCGTAGGTGCCGTACCCCTACTTGTTGGACAGACTTAGGAGAGCGGCAGTTGTTGGGTCCGGAATTGATCTCAGAAATAGAGGAAAAGGTTAAGTTGATTTGGGCTCGATTGAAGGAAGCTTCTGATAGGCAGAAATCGTACACAGATCTGAAGCGTAAAGAAATAGAATTCTCAATGGGTGATCAGGTCTCTCTGAAAGCTTCACCTTGGAAGAAAGTGTTAAGATTTGGACGGAAGGGCAAGTTGAGCCCCAGATTCATCGGGCCTTATCGTATAGTTAAACGTGTGGGACCGGTCACCTATCTGCTTGAGTTACCTCCGAAGTTGAATTAGATACATGATGTATTCCATGTTTCAATGCTGAGGCGCTACCGTTCGGACCCATCTCACATAGTGTCGGTGGAAGAAATTGAGGTTAGACCTGATCTGTCTTTTGAGGAAGAACTAGTGTAGATTTTGGATCGAGAGGTCAAAGTATTGAGAAAGAAGTCTGTTCCGCTGGTTAAGGTGTTGTGGCGTAATCACGATTCGGAGGAAGCCACGTGGGAGCCGGGAGAGGCAACCCGACAGTAATACCCTCATCTCCTTTGACCAGGTAAATTTCGAGGCTAAAATTTCTTTAAGGGGGTAGAACTGTAACATGCTAGAATCAGGGGGTCTGTTAAATTTGGATAAGTGCTTCTGTTGTGCTTGTTATGTTGTTGTGTAGACGTGATTAAGGGTCCTGGAAAGGCCTAGGGTCGTGTTAGAGCTTTGGTAAAATTTTGCTATTTGGGCACTTAAGGGGGGAGAGCTAGTAGAAGAAGGAGTTAAGCATATTTTTTTGTGTTTTGATAACACAAGAGAGGTGTGTGGTGTGGTGGTTGAGGCGTCAATATGGAAGCTTGATGGGAGGAGGTTCGAATCCCACATGCTGTAAATATGGCATTTATTTTTTGTGCCCAAGATGGAGAGGAGGTGGTGATGGCGTGGGACTCTGATGGGGTGGTTGTTGAATGAGTCAAAGGATTCAAAATGGATGGAGGAGAAGAGTTTGGGGAGTTTGAATGGGTAAAAGTGGTTGGTGTTTTCAAATGATGGATGGAGAGTGAATTGTGGAGGGAATGGGGGAGAAAATCGTGGGAGGGGGTGTGTGGAAGTGTTTGGCCGAAAGTGGAGAGGTGCGTAGAGAGCACAATCGGTTTTGGCTAGAGTGTGAGGGGTGTGCCGAATTCTCTTTAGCTTCCTAGGCAATTTTAACATTCGATCAATAGTGTGTTGAGAGAGTTTTTGTTTTACAATTTCAGCTAGAGCATTTTTGGGGTCTTTCTCATTTAGCACATTTTCGTTCTCTCTTTGCACTTTTGCTTTCTTTTTTGTTTTCTTCTCTCTCTAAAGTATCTCTTGCCGAAACCTTAACTTGCTATTCTTTCGTCTTCCCAATTCTTCAAGCACGATTCATTTCACTTGTTGTTAGCAACCACTTCTTTGCCGAAACCCCTACTCCTTGTCGTTCTTGTCTAGCCTTTCCTCCATTGCCGAATTTGGTTCTTGAGTTTATCCCCCTGATTGCCGAATCTCCTCTCCTATCGGTTCTTTTTTTTCTAGTTGAAGGTAGTGTGTTCACTCTCTTTTATTATGTTTCTTCTATCTCTTTTCTCTCTTCTCTCTTAAAGAACCAAGAACATCTATCCCTTAACTCCTTTCTTTCTTTTAGGCCGAATCTGAATACCCCTCCACCTTGAATTGTGTTTGTTCCTTCGTGGAAGCTGAAGTTGTTCACTTCTTCCTTGTTCAAATCATCTGTAATCACAAGCCGTACATCAGAAAGCAAAGTGTTGGAATCTCCTCTGTCTGCCGAAAGTCTCTCTTGATCGCTTTTTGCGATTGCAAGTGGTTTTACGAGCTTGGCGAATCTCTCCTTCATTACGAGTCGTGCTGTTGCCAAGCCGAACTCGACTTGGATCGATTCTTCAGTAATCAAGGTAAGGAGGTTTCTCTCGAGTTTCTTTGCGATTATTCTCTTTTCGTTGTACTCTGCCATAACCAAACCTTCTTGTTAGACAATCACCATTCTTTCACTGTGATACCTTACTGATCAAGACTTTCTTCATGGAGGCAAGTGCTAGTCGATCTAAGGAGGTTGCGTTAAGGGAGTCTGAGGGGAGTGGACTCGTAGGCTCTGCTCCCAAGTTCAAACGACATAAGGTGTCAGGGGTTCGAGATTTTTTGCCGGGTTGTGGTAGAGAGCCGACATCTATTTGGGATAGGCAAATAGTTGTTGTTCTCGCTAGTGAGAGTGACAGCGATCAGGAGTGTATAGTTCTTCGCGTCATCAGGTGTGTAATCTCACACCTTTATTTCGTTTTGGTTTGTGTTATACAATGTGCCGGCTAAAAGCAGAAATACCCATAACTGGAATGTAGTTGAAATATCCTAGTGGGTATTGTTGGAGATATACCAGGTAAGTAAACTTATGACTATACCATTTTTGGTAAATTAGCATGATTGGATGTGTGTTCTGATTATCTGACATACCTTGACATGTGTGCATTCATCACATTATGACACTATGACATGTTACATGGGAAAGGGGTATTGATTGATCGGAGAAGTGTATTTCGGTGGCTCTACCACAAATTTCGGTGACCCTGTCACATTATTTCGGTGGCTCTGCCACATATTTCAGAGACTCCCTCACATTATTTCGGTGGCACTGCCACAATTTCAGTGATGAGCAGCGTGACTGCCATCGATGGTGTGTAGCGGATGAGGGTTGATTGTAGAAATCCCCACCGGTGTGTTTTGGCTGGAATGGGTGGTGTGTAGCGGATGGATATCTAGGTTGGGCTGGGTTGCATTGCATTCATTATCTGCTATACCATGCTAAAAAGGACCCAGGCCCAGTTCGTTTCTGTATGGGCTTCGCCCAATTTGTTTTCGTAAGGGCTAAGACCTAGTTGGTATCTGAATGGGCTCGGGCCCAGTTAATGTTCGTGTAGGGGATTACACACTGAGTTCTCGTAACTCACCTCTCTACTTAACTATGTGGGTAAACCCTAGCTTGAGGATTTGGGGCCGAGGTGGACTCTGTGGTGGCCATACATTGCTTCTTTAGTAAACTCTGCTTTTCATTACTTTAAACTTATCTTAGTTTGAGATTATGTTCTGTAATAAGGCCACTGGGATATTAATTTGGTCTTTGTTTTAATGCGGTTATTATCTATTATGAATTGATCAAAACGGGGTTTTCCTAAAAATGTAAATAACCATTTTCCAAAATATTAATGAGCGGTCCACAACCTATTGATAATTAAACACTGGATTTTCTTAAAACTACAACCACTGCTTTCAAAACATCACTTTTCCGAAACCCACTGAATCTGACTTTTGTTATAAAATAAGTTTCCGGTGTTTGTAATATTAATAATGTTTTGCAACAATACCTTAAAAACGAATCTGATTTTCAAAATGAAAACAAAACTCAAATTTTTCAACAATCGCGCAGTTTCTTTAAATAACCTTTCATGTGGCATGCCAGATCCGGTCATAACATTTAGGCCGGGTTTGGGGTGTTTCATTTTGTGGTATTAGAGTCAGGTTACAAAACTCGGCTGTGGAATGGGTTCGACAATGTTTTCCAAAATTGGTTTGAAATAGGGTTTAAGAAATTTATGTCTTTCTGGAAGTATGGCATCCGAGTCTCCGGCACCAAATCTGTAAGTCTTCTAACTTTTTTTGATATTATGAAATGATTTTAGAAAGAAACTATTAGAGTTAGGGTAATATGACTGCTAGCTATAAGAGTTAAGACTGTTGAGACAGAGACATTAGGAAATCGATTCGCGAAAACCACTTTTAACTCTGTCTTTATAAAATATCTGTTAATAAACATTGGAATGGTATACTGATTCATAAGATTTATAATCAGATTAATTCGATTCAGCAAACATGAGCACAAGAGGATGTGGACGTGGTACACGCGGCCGTGGTAGAGGCTTGGGTGCTGAGGCTGGATCCTCAGAATCTAGACATGTGCAGGAAGGAGAAGTGCCAGCATCACCAGTAGTGGAAGCAGGGTCTTAGGACCGAAGTGGAGGGGACGATGCTTTGTCCCAAGCTATGCTACGAGTCTTGGAATGGGTTGCTGGAGCAAGCACTGGATCGGTAGCCCGAAAATCTATCCTTGAGCGACTTCAGGCAAATGGGGCTGAGATATTTAGGGGCATTTCTGGTATAGCCCCAAACGTAGCTTAATACTGGCTGGAAGCAGTTGAACGAATTATGGATGATCTAGACTACACAGCAGAGGAGAAATTGAAGGGACCAGTGTCTCTCCTGCGAGACGAGGCATATCAGTGGTGGCTCACAGTGAGGGAAGGTACTCAAGCAGATCGTATTACCTGGGACTTCTTTAAGGCAGCGTTCCAGGGAAAATATGTTGGGGCGAGTTATGTGGACGCCCAGAGGAAAGTATTTCTAAACTTGATTCAAGGGAATAAATCTGTGGCAGAATATGAGGCGGAGTTTCTGCAATGAAGTCGTTATGCTCGGGGTATAGTTGTAACTAATTATGAGCGTTGTGTACGGTTCGAGGATGGTCTGCGGGACGAGCTGCGAGTATTGATAGCCCCGCAGCGGAAAAGAGATTTTGCTGTATTGGTGGAAAAAGCAAAAATTGCCAAATAAGTGAAACATTCTGATAGGCAAAACTGAGATAAGGATAGGAGCAAGAATAAGAGAAGTTTTGGGTCGTCAGGTTCTTCTGGGGGTTTTCAAAAGAGGCCTAGGTTCGATGGGCCAGCTCGAGTGGGGATGCCTGTTACTGTTAGTTAGTTGCAACCATGTGCTCAGTGTGGGAAAATACATTCGGGGGAGTGCTGGAGAAGAACTGGAGGATGTTTCAAGTGTGGATCTAGGGATCATCTGATAAAGGACTGTCCACAAGAGGTGGCTAGGGTTCGGACGATAGGTCAGGGTTTTGCATAGTCAAGGATGGGTGGTCAGCAGCCGCCGAGGGGTCATGGTCCAACTAGAGGAGGAGATGGATTTGGTCGAGGTCGTGGAGCACCGGGCAGAGGTGCAGGTAATACAGATGCAAGACAGCCTGGATTGGTTTATGCGGCTAGACGTCGAGAGGATGGCGACACACCGGACGTCATAACCGCACGCTTTCTTATATTTGATGAATCATTTCATCGCTTTGATTGATATTGGATCAACCCATTCATATGTTGCTTGTACTGTGTTTGGGACTCTGGGTATAGAATCTGAGGTTGCTTCTAGAGAAATGTCTGTGATTAGCCTTCTAGGACAATCTGTGGTAGTGAATAAATTATTTAGGGATGTGCCTCTAGAAGTTCAGGGGGTGGTATTTCTGGCAGATTTGATGGAACTGCCGTTCGGCGAGTTTGATCTGATCTTAGGCATGGACTGGCTAGTTAAGCATCGTGCAAATTTGGATTGTGCCGCTAAGCGCATGATATTGAAGACTTCCAAGGATGAAGAGGTGATTGTGATAGGAGAAAGAAGGGATTATCTGTCTCATGTGGTTTCGGCGCTTAAGGCTGAAAAGATGGTGCGAAAAGGGTGTGAGGCGTTCCTAGCTTTCATCAGCACATCGGATGTTAAGGAATTATCTGTAGGGGATGTCAGAACCGTGAAGGAGTTCCCAGACGTATTTCCTGAAGAGCTTCCGGGGTTGCCTCCGGATCGCGAGGTCAAATTTGGCATTGAGCTATTGCCGGGAACGGCTCTAGTGTCCATTGCCCCTTATAGGATGGCGTCGAAGGAGCTGGTGGAACTTAAAGCTCAGATCCAAGAGCTGTTGGACCGTGGATTTATCCGACCAAGTGTATCACCGTGGGGAGCGCTGGTACTGTTCGTCAAGAAAAAGGATGGGTCGATGCGTATGTTCATTGACTATAGGCAATTGAACAAGTTGACTATTAAGAACAAATACCCACTACCAAGAATTGACGATTTGTTCGATCAGCTATGAGGAGCTTCGATTTTCTTGAAGATAGATTTGAGGTCGGGGTACCATCAGTTAAGGGTCAAAGAGGAGGATATTCACAAGACTGCTTTTCGAACTTGATATTGGCATTATGAGTTTCTATTAATGCCGTTTGGGTTAATGAATGCACCAGTCGCATTTATGGATATGATGAACTGGGTATTCCAACCCTACCTAGACCGGTTTTTTGTGGTATTCATAGATGATATCTTGGTGTACTCAAGGACTGAGGAGGAGCAAGATTCGCAGCTTCGGGTTGTTCTGCAGATACTTAGAGAGAAGAAAATTTACGCTAAATTCAGTAAGTGCGAGTTTTGGCTGAAGGAAGTGACATTCTTGGGCCATATTGTGTCTGCTGAAGGGATTAGAGTCGATCCTCGAAAGGTTGAAGCCGTGTTGGATTGGAAGCAACCGAAGTTAGTGTCTGAAATTCGAAGTTTTCTGGGTTTGGCTGGGTATTACAGAAGGTTTGTTGAGGGGTTTTCGTTGATTGCTGCACCTCTAACCAAGTTATTGTGAAAAGGAGTACCGTTTGTGTGGACTGATAAACAGTAGGAAAGTTTTGAGAAGCTAAAGAAGATTCTGACTGAGGCACCAGTGTTGATTCAGCCTGAGGCTGGGAAGTAGTTCGTTCTTTATTGTGATGCGTCGCACACAGGGTTGGGATGTGTGTTGATGCAAGAAGGGAAGGTAGTGGCGTATGCGTCTCGACAACTAAGACCACATGAAGTGAATTATCCTACTCATGACTTGGAGCCAGCTGCCGTGGTGTTCGCTCTAAAGATATGGAGACACTACCTGTACGGAGAAAAGTCAATTATCTACACCGACCATAAGAGCCTGAAATATCTCCATACCCAAAAGGAGCTGAATTTAAGGCAGCGGAGGTGGATTGAGTTGCTAAAAGACTATGATTGCTCGATCGAATATCACCCGGGTAAAGCTAACGTAGTGGCAGATGCATTAAGTCGTAAAGTGATATCGGATTTGAGAGCAATGTTTGCTCATCTCAGCCTTTACGAAGATGGTAGCTTATTGGCGGAACTTCAGGTGAAATCGACGTGGGTAGGTCATATTAAAGAGAAGCAATCGTTGGATGAATCGTTGGGTCCTCGACTTCAGCAAGTGGAAAGTGGGGAGACAGTGGATTTTGGGTTGAGTAGGGAAGCGGTATTATGTTTCCTTGGAAGAATTTGTATGCCGAAGGACTCTGAATTAAGGCAGATGATTCTGCGGGAAGCACATAGTAGCCCATACGCTATGCATCCTGGTGGAAGTAAGATGTACCGAGACCTGCGTGAACTGTATTGGTGGCCTGGTCTGAAGCGGGAAGTTACCAACTTTGTGAGTAAGTGTTTGACATGTCAGCAAGTGAAGGCGGAGCACCAGTTGCCTTTGTGATTGCTGCAACCGGTGAAGATTCCACTTTGGAAGTGGGAGAGGATAACGATGGATTTTGTTAATGGGCTACCCCTAACGCCTACTAAAAAAGATTTGGTGTGGGTGATTGTCGATCGGTTGACGAAATCTGTACACTTCATACCGGTTCGTACCAACTACTCACTCTAGAAGTTGGCCAAGCTGTATGTGGCAGAAATTGTGAGGCTACATGGGGTGCCAGTGTCAATTATCTCGGACAGGGACCCAAGGTTCACATCTCGGTTTTGGAAGGCATTGCATGGAGCTTTGGGTACAATGCTAGACTTTAGCACAGCGTTCCTCCCACAGACTGATGGTCAGTCGGAAAGAGTAATTCAGATTCTGGAAGACATGTTAAGGGGCTGTGTAATCAACTTCAGAAGTAGTTGGGAAGATTATCTACCGTTAGCAGAATTTGCGTATAAAAATAGTTATCAATCCAGCATTCAGATGGCACCTTACGAAGCGTTATATGGTCGTAGGTGTCGTACCCCTACTTGTTGGACAGACTTAGGGGAGCGACAGTTGTTGGGTCCGAAATTGATCTCAGAAACAGAGGAAAAGGTGAAGTTGATTCGGGCTCGATTGAAGGAAGCTTCTGATAGGCAGAAATCGTACGCAGATCTGAAGCGTAAAGAAATAGATTTCTCAGTGGGTGATCAGGTCTTTCTGAAAGTTTCACCTTGGAAGAAAGTGTTAAGATTCGGACGGAAGGGCAAGTTGAGCCCCAGATTCATCGGGCCTTATCTATAGTTAAACGTGTGGGACCGATCGCCTATCTGCTTGAGTTACCTCCGGAGTTGAATCAGATACATGATGTATTCCATGTTTCAATGCTGAGGCGCTACCGTTCTGACCCATCTCACATAGTGCCGGTGGAAGAAATTGAGGTTAGACATGATCTGTCTTTTGAGGAAGAACTAGTGCAGATTTTGGATCGAGAGGTCAAAGTATTGAGAAGGAAGTCTGTTCCGCTGGTTAAGGTGTTGTGGCGTAATCACGGTTCGGAGGAAGCCACGTGGGAGCCAGAAGAGGCAATCCGACAGCAATACCCTCATCTCTTTTGACCAGGTAAATTTTGAGGCCGAAATTTCTTTAAGGGGGTAGAACTGTAACATCCTAGAATCAGGGGGTTTGTTAAATTTGGATAAGTGCTTGTGTTGTGCTTGTTATGTTGTTGTGTAGACGTGATTAAGTGTCCTGGGGAGGCCTAGGGTCGTGTTAGAGCTTTGGTAAAATTTTGCTGTTTGGGCACTTCAGGGGGGGAGAGCTAGTGGAAGCAGGAGTTAAGCATATTTGTTTGTGTTTTGATAACACAAGAGAGGTGTGTGGTGTGGTGGTTGAGGTGTCAATGTGGAAGCTTAATGGGAGGAGGTTCAAATCCCACATGCTGTAAATATGGCATTTATTTTTTTGTGCCCAAGATGGAGAGGAGGTGGTGATGGCGTGGGACTCTGATGGGGTGGTTGTTGAATGAGTCAAAGGATTCAAAATGGATGGAGGAGAAGAGTTTGGGGAGTTTGAATGGGTCAAAGTGGTTGGTGTTTTCAAATGATGGATAGAGAGTGAATTACGGAGGGAATGGGGGAGAAAATCATGGGAGTGGGTGTGTGGAAGTGTTTGGCCGAAAGTGGAGAGGTGCATAGAGAGCACAATCGGTTTTGGCTAGAGTGTGGGGGGTGTACCGAATTCTCTTTAGCTTCCTAGGCAATTTTAACATTCGGTCAAAAGTGTGTTGAGAGAGTTTTTGTTTTACAATTTTGGCTACAGCATTTTTGGGGTCTTTCTCATTTAGCACATTTTCGTTCTCTCTTTGCACTTTTGCTTTCTTTTTTCTTTTTTTTCTCCCTCTAAAGTATCTCTTGCCAAAACCTTAACTTGCTATTCTTTCGTCTTCCCAATTCTTCAAGCACGATTCTTTTCACCTATTTTTAGCAACCACTTCTTTGCCGAAACCCCTACTCCTTTTTGTTCTTGTCTAGTCTTTCCTCCATTGCCGAATTTAGTTCTTGAGTTTATCCCCCTGATTGCCGAATCTCCTCTCCTATCGGTTCTTTTTTTCTAGTTGAAGGTAGTGTGTTCACTTTCTTTTATTATGTTTCTTCTATCTCTTTTCTCTCTTCTCTCTTAAAGAACCAAGAACATCTATCCCTTAACTCCTTTCTTTCTTTTAGGCCGAATCTGAATACCCCTCCACCTTGAATCGTGTTTGTTCCTTCGTGGAAGCCGAAGTTGTTCACTTCTTCCTTGTTCAAATAAATCTGTAATCACAAGTTGTACATCGAAAGCAAAGTCTTTGGAATCTCCTCTGTCTCTGTGAAAGTCTCTCTTGATCGCTTTTTTCCAGTTGCAAGTGGTTTTACTAGGCTTGACCGTATCTCTCCTTCTCTTACGAGTCGTCTGTTGCCACAAGCCGAACCTGACTTGGATCGATTCCTCATTAATCAAGGTAAGGAGGTTTCTCTCGGGTTTCTTTGCGATTATTCTCTTTTCGTTGTACTCTGCCATAACCAAACATTCTTGTTAAAAAATCACCATTCTTTCACTGTGATACCTTACTGATCAAGACTTTCTTCATGGAGGCGAGTGCTAGTCGATCTAAGGAGGTTGCATTAAGGGAGCCTGAGGGGAGTGGACTCGTAGTCTCTGCTCCCAATTTCAAACAACGTAAGGTGTCAGCAGTTCGAGATTTTCTACCGGGTTGTGGTAGAGAGCCGACATCTGTTTGGGATAGGCAAATAGTTGTTGTTCCCGCTAGTGAGAGTGACGGTGATCAGGAGTGTATAGTTCTTCGCGTAATCAGGTGTGTAATCTCACACCTTTATTTCGTTTTGGTTTGTGTTATACAATGTGCCGGCTAAAAGCCGAAATACCCGTAACTGGAATGCAGTTGAAATATCCTAGTGGGTATTGTTGGAGATATACCAGGTAAGTAAACTTATGACTATACCATTTTGGGTAAATTAGCATGATTGGATGTGTGTTCTGATTATCTGACATACCTTGACATGTGTGCATTCATCACATTATGACGTTATGACATGTTGCATGGGAAAGGGATATTGATTGATCGGGGAAGTGTATTTCGGTGGCTCTGCCAGAAATTTTGGTGACCCTGTCACATTATTTCGGTGGCTCTGCCACATATTTCGGTGACTCCGTCACAATATTTCGGTGGCACTGCCACAATTTCGGCGATGAGCAGTGTGACTGCCATCGATGGTGTGTAGCGAATGAGGGTTGATTGTAGAAATCCCCACCGTTGTGTTTTGGCTGGAATGGGTGGTGTGTAGCGGATGGATATTTAGGTTGGGCTGGGTTGCATTGCATTCATTATCTCCTATACCATGCTAAAAAGGGCCCAGGCCCAGTTCGTTTTTGTATGGGCTTCGCCCAATTTGTTTTCGTAAGGGCTAAGGCCCAGTTGGTATCTGAATGGGCTCAGGCCCAGTTAATGTTCGTGTAGGGGATTACACACTGAGTTCTCATAACTCACCTCTCTACTTAACTTTGCAGGTAAACCCTAGCTTGAGGATTTGGGGTCGAGGTAGACTCTGTGGTGGCCATACACTGCTTCTTTAGTAAACTCTGCTTTACATTACTTTAAACTTATCTTAGTTTGAGATTATGTTCTGTAATAAGGCCACTGGGATATTAATTTGGTCTTTGTTTTAATGCGGTTATTATCTATTATGAATTGATCAAAATGGGGTGTTCCTAAAAATGTAAATAACCGTTTTCCAAAATATTAATGAGCGGTCCACAACCTATTGATAATTAAACACTGGATTTTCTTAAAACTACAACCACTGCTTTCAAAACGTCACCTTTCCGAAACCCACTGAATCTGACTTTTGTTATAAAACAAGTTTCCGGTGTTTGTAATATTAATAACGTTTTGCAAGAATACCTTAAAAACGAATCTGATTTTCAAAATGAAAACAAAACTCGAATTTTTCAACAATCGCGCAGTTTCTTTAAACAACCTTTGATGTGGCATGCCAGATCCGGTCGTAACGTTTAGGCCGGGTTTAGGGTGTTACAACTATGAACTTCAGACACATTTCTCGGATGCTTCCATTCTAAAATAGCTGAAATCTTACTCGGATCAAGTCGTATTCCCGCAGCTGATACAATATGCCCCAGAAAACCAACCTCACTCAGCCAAAACTCACACTTGCTGAACTTTTCATACAATTTCTTCTCACGCAGAGTCTGTAACACAATTCTCAAATGCTCGGCATGTTGTGTCTCATCACATGAATAAATCAGAATATCATCAATGAACACCACAACAAAACGATCCAAATACGGTCTGAATATCCGATTCATCAAATCCATAAACACTGCAGGAGCATTCGTTAGTCCAAAAGGCATAACTGAGAATTCATAATGTCCGTACCTCATTCTGAAAGCAGTCTTCGGTACATCTGATTCTTTAACTCTCAAATGATAATAGCCCGATCTCAAATCTATCTTAGAAAATACTGTAGCTCCTTTCAGCTGATCGAACAAATCATTAATACGTGGCAAAGGATATTTATTCTTTAATCGTCACTTTGTTCAATTGTCAGTAGTCAATACACATCCTCATAGTGCCATCTTTCTTTTTCACAAACAACACAGGAGCACCCCATGGCGAGAAACTTGGTCGTGCAAATCCTCTATCTATCAACTCTTGCAACTGAGATTTCAACTCTTTCAATTCTGTCGGTGCCATTCTATACGGAGCTATTGAGATAGGAGTCGTTCTCGGCACTAAATCAATACCAAACTCAACTTCTCGTATCGGAGGTAATCTCGGTAATTCTTTAGGAAACACATCAGGGAATTCACAAACCACAGGCACAGATTCCATTTTCTTTTTTGTCACTTTTGTATCAATCACATATGCGAGATAAGCTTCACAACCCTTTTTCACATAGTTCAAAGCTTTCATCGAAGATATAACAGCCGAGAACCCATTCAAATCACGGGATTTGATTCGTACTATCTCACCATTCTGACTTTTCAATTCAATACTCTTTCATTTACAATTCACAATAGCACTATGCAGAGTGAGCCAATCCATACCCAGTATGATATCAAATTCATCAAAAGGTAGCAACATCAAATTAGCCGGAAAGCATATATCCCAAAACATCAATGGGCAGTTCTTGGACACTTTATCCACCAAGACACACTTGCCTAAGGGGTTCGATACTCTAATCACAAATTCAATAGACTCAATAGATAGAGTCTTACTTGATACTAGATTCACACACACATAGGAATGAGTAGAACCTGGATCTATCAATGCAATCACATCAGTATCAAATAGAGTAAAAGTACCAGTATTGACATCTGGAGATGACTCTTCCTCACGAGCGCGAATAGCATAAGCTCGGGTGGGTGCTCTCGCCTCGGATCTCACAGCTGTATCGGTAGTCCCTCTCTGACTTCCACTCACATTTTTGGTGTTTCTAGGTGGTCTACCCCTAACCGTCATATTACTTGGGCGCGTACTCTGAACAATTTCTTCCTCAACTAACTTTGGACAGTCTCAAATGAAATGATCTCGTAATCCATACTTGTAACAAGTTTGATTATTGTACTTGCCCCAGCATTCTCCGACGTGTCATCTTCCATACTGTCTACACTCAGGCTTATTGCTTTTAACACTTCCAACAATTTATTCAGTCGAAATTTGAACTCTTGGACCGACACTTTGTCTTGCACGATCTCTACTCGGATGTCCAAATGAAGCATTTGAACGATTGCTTGCATCTTTAAATCTCTTCGATGAAGTTTGAGACGACTTGCTCATCAATCTTTTTCTTTCATCTCTAGCCTCAGAATCTGCTTTCTTCTTCTCTTTATAAAGCTCCTTGGCTTTGCAGGCTCTTTCAACTAACACAACAAACTCATTTATATCAAGTATTCCAACCAAAAATTTGATGTCTTCATTCAGTCCTTCAATAAAACGTTTACACATAGTAGCTTCGGTCGAAACACATTCCCTTGCATATTGACTCAATCTCACAAACTCCCATTCATACTCCGTAACTGTCATATGGCCCTGTTTTAACTCGAGAAATTCTTTACGTTTTTGATGTATGAAACTTTGACTAATGTACTTCTTTCGGAATTCAACTTGAAAGAAATCCCAGGTGATTCTCTCTCTCAAAACCACAAATATCAATGTCTTCCACCAATTATAGGCGGTATCCCTCAACAACGAAACAACACATTTAATACATTATTCAGGAGTCAACGACATCTCGTCAAATACTCGAATAGTATTCTCGAGCCAAAACTCAGCTCGCTCGACATCATCATCAGCTGTGGCCCTAAACTCTTCGACCCCATACTTTTGGATCTTATCCACAGGAGGTTTATTCAACCGAATCTGGTCTGCAACTTTTGGCACAACAGGTACTTGTGGGGGTGGAGGTTGTGGAGCAGCCGGATTCGTTTGAACGAATTCTGAAAACCACTCACTCCTCATTCAAAAGAAGGCTTGTTTAGCCTCTTCCTCTTGGCTACCATCATTTGGCGTAGATGTGGCCGGCGTTGTCCCTTGAGCTGGAGTAGGGGCGTTACTCTCTACATCGTCAGCAACTGCTCGATCGGGATTTATTACTATAAAAAACACATTTTAACTGTCAGGATTCATACACTATCGCAATTATATTTATGGAATGTATAGCTAGACTCACACACGCTACGTTAGTCTGAGAATCGACTAAACCTGGCTCTGATACCAATAAAATGTAACACCCCTAACCCATAACCGCCGCCGAATTAGGGTTAAGAAACATTACCGAACTATCGAAACATTTCACATCAATTTCACAACACAAAGTCAATCATCGATCATACATATTTAAATATAAACATATAGTCCCCTATTTAGGTCTACGAGACCTTAAACACGTATTAGAGAGAGGTCGGGACTAAACCAAACAAGTATAAAAATTTCTGAAATTTAAACATTTTTCTAAGTTACAGAGGTCACACGCCCGTGTGGGTAGGCTGTGTGCCTCACACGGCCTCGGACACGCCCGTGCGTCCAAGCCGTGGAAAAACAGGGCATACATACTGACTTGTCAACACGACCTGAGACACGCCCGTATGCCTCACCCGTGGTCGAGCCTGACTTGCATCACACGGCCTGGGACACGCCCGTGTGTCCAGCCCGTGGTCGAGCCTGACTTGTTTCACTTGGCAAACTTAAACAACACGGTCGAGCCACACGTCCGTGTGCTCAACCGTGTGGGCAATTATAGGCCATATTCAAGGCCAACTTGCGTCTCACTCTTATGATCACCTACAAGCCTCAATTCACATGCATTTATACTTCAAATAGCAACCAAAACATGCCAATTTTCACACCGATTAATCATTAACTATACCATCCATAACCTTACTCAATTTCCACTCAAATAAATCCATTTAAAGTATCAATTTCATATACCAAAACATACAATTCAAACATCACATAATCCATACTATAAGTTCACATTCAACCTACAATATTCATCAACCATTTAAGCATGAAATATACCATTTCCATTCTTACTACTTCAAGCCATATTCATCATTTCCATAGCTCATACATAAAAACCAACATCATTCAACTTCCAAGTCAAATCACTTGCCAAGGTTCAAACATTTCAAAACATGCCATACTAACTAGCCTATACATGCCATATCCAATATACACATCTTTTAAAAGTACCAAAATAGATAGCCGATAGTGTGATTGAGTTGCTGACGATCCCCAGATCCGAGCTAGCTTTACTGGCACTATAAAACAGAGAAACAATCACACAGTAAGCTTTATAGCTTAGTAAGTTCGTAATATAATACATACTACTCATTAATACATCATCAATACGTAATTAAATCATCACATAGATAGAGACTCAATAAGGTACATTATCATCCTCAACCAAATGCTTAAATATCCATTCATTCAACTATTAAAATATCATCAATCACATAGGTTCACACATACCTTTGCCAACACTTAGTTACTCACCAGTCATGTTACTCAACCGCTCGACTTTACATTTCGATCAACCTTTGCTATTCTTTTGATTTATTCACACACTTAGTGCCATTTCATAGTCGAAACATTATTGTCATCGGACACTTAGTGCCAATACGTTAAATTGAGCTTATATCGGTATCGCACACACAGTGCCAAATCAATAAGCCGAAGCTTCTATCGTTTCGCACACACAGTGCTAATTATCTCTGTCTCGTTTATAATTTCGTACACTTAGTGCCTCAATACTCGATTTCATATGTATATAACACATTTCTATTTCATTAATATACATTAATTCATTTCTCATCACACAGATATAAGTTTAATGGCAAGTATTATATCCGAACTTACCTCGGACGTCTTAATACCAAAACTGTCGATTAATCGAGCACTTTGTCTTTGCCTCGATCTCGATCTGAACCTCTCATTTCTTTGTCTATAAACATTAAAATTTAACTCATTCAATCACCAATTCATTCAATTTAGTCCAAACACACATATTTAGGGTATTTTACAAAATAGCCCTCACATTTTCACATTTCGACACTTTAGTCCCTATTTCATGAAATCACAAAATACACATAATTTCATTTCACCCATGCCTAGCCGAATTCTTCTAATGTCAATACAAGCCCTCACATTTCATTTATTTCACATTTTAGTCCTTCAAAATATTATTTTCACAATTTAGCCCAAATTACTCAAATTCACCAAAAATCCAAAGACAAACTATGTTAATCTATCACATAACTTTCATAATTCATCACCAAACTTCACTAAGCTCATGAATTCATCCACGGCACATTTCAAATTCATCATTAATTCTCAAAATTTAAGCATGGGTTTTATAGAGCATGAAGCAACAATTACAAAAACATAGAAATTATCAAAAACCAAAACAAAACGTACCTTAAACCAAGCTCAACAATGGCCGAACCTAGCTTAGGTTTTCTTCTTTTTCTTTTCTTCAAATTCGACACTTAGGAAGATGATAATGGCTTTTCTATTTTAATGTTTTTTTTTTATTATAACTTATAATATTTAATATTAATTTTAACTTACAAAATTAATATATATAAAAAAACATATATATATATACAAATCAACATTTAATGCCGTCCACCCACTTATATGTTAGGCTAATTACAACATTAATCCTCCAAATTATAAAGACAACAACAATTAAGCACTTTAACAATCAGCACACAGCTTTTGCATTTTATGCGATTAAGTCATTTTCTCAAATTAAACACACAAACATTAAAATTTTCACACAGAACTTTCACATATACTTAGTCACATACAATAAACACCAAAAATGATATTAAAATATTTTTTACGACCTTAGATTTGTGGTCCCAAAACCACTGTTCCGACTAGGGTCTAAACCGGGCTGTTACACTCTTAACCGCTCGTACCCGGTCTCGAATCAGAGGGCGCTGTCCCTTGAGCGGGAGCAGGCGCATTGCTTTCAACATCGTTAGCTACGACTCTTTCGGGATCCATTACTATACGATAAGCACATTTTACACGTCAGGATTCATCACACTATCATAGTTCATATATATGGCATGTATAGCTAGACTCTCTCACGCTATGTTAGTCCGAGAATCGACTAAACCGTAGCTCTGATACCAATCAAATGTAACACTACTAACCCGTAACCATCGCCAGTCTAGGATTATGAGGTGTTACCGGACATTCGGAAACTTTTACAGACATTTCATAACTTAATACAAATAATCCAATCTAAGTGTCCCTGTAATAGGTCAATGAGACCTTAAACATGCTTTAGAATAAGGACGGGACTAAACCGGACACATATAGAAATTCTCAAAAATTTAAAAAAAATTTAAAGTTACAGAGGTCACACGCCCGTGTGGGCAGACCGTGTGCCTCCCACGGCCTCAGACACGCCCGTGTCCCTAAGCCGTGTCAAAACAGGGCATACATACTGACTTGTCCACACGGTCGTGGACACGCCCGTGTGCCTCACCCGTGGTCAAGCCTAACTTGCACCACACGGCCAGTCACACGCCCGTGTGTCCAGCCGTGGTTGAGCCTGACTTGTTTTGAAATATAACCACGAGGGACACGGTCGAGCCACACGCCCGTGTTCTCAACCTTGTGGGCAATTATAGGCCATTTTCAAGGCTAAAATGCCACCCACACTTGGGTCATTCCTACTAGCACATATAAGCATTATCCCATGCATCATTGGCAACCAAAACACATCAAATTGTTCATCATATCATCATATTCAATCTCATTTCTAAACATGCCAATTTGTATACCAATTGCACAACTAAATCACATGTAAAACCAAGCATAAATCAACCACATCTTATCATTCATATAACTGTTTTATTGATCAAACATATATACTCATATTGCATCAACATGCTTACCATTACCTTGACCATTTCACAACCATGGAATCATATCAAAACATGCATCATATACCATAATCACTCATACATATTACCAACATTTATCTAGCCACATTACATGGCTATTTACACATGTCTCAAACATACTCCAAAACAACTAGCCTATACATGCCATATTTAGCTATATACACTTTCATAAAGTACCAAAGTAAGATTGAGTAGTATGATGACAATCCTCGACGGTCCCCGAGCCTTCAGTAGCTTTGACGATCTATAAAACAGAGTAAACACACACAAAGTAAGCTTTCAAAAGCTTAGTAAGCCATATACAAATAAACTTAGCATAAGTTGCACATAGCTACATTAATACAACGACATTAATGTTTCTCATAGCAAAAGTATCACATATTCTTTAGCTCTTTTGCTTTGCCATAGCTTACCACATTCCTCAACTCAAGTATCACTTATACACATAGATTATTCAAGCATATATTCACATGTTACCTCATCAAATCCATACACATAATCACTTAAGTAAGCTCATATAAACACTTACCTTTCATACACACATAGTGTACTTTTCATACATACTTGAATCGTTTACACATCTCACATAGACATTCATTTCTTGGACTTGCCCGTTAAACTGTTCAAAATCTAATAGGATACTCGAAATGCTCGGAATAGTCGTACAATGCCAACGTCCCAGACGTGGTCTTACATGTAATCAGATATCGATGCCACTGTCCCAGACAGGGTCTTACACAAACCAATACAATGCCAATGTCCCAGACATGGTCTTACACGTAAGTCTCATATCGATGCCAACGTCCCAGACGTGGTCTTACACGAAATATCGAATCAATGCCAACATCCAAGACGTGGTCTTACATGATATCACATATCGAACACCTATTTCATGACATACGTAATCATATCTATTCCTAGGTTCATACGGGACTTCTCGGACATTTTTATCTTGTCAATAATCTCTCAGATTTCATGTATGTAACATATCGAGCATTATTCTTTGCAAACTAAATTTCATGTATGCATAAATAACTTAATTCAACAGCATTTATTTGTATATCGACTTACCTCAGATTCGGTTTAACGTAAACGAACTCGGCTACTCAATTACTTTCGATTTCTCACGATCTAAGTTTGTTTTCTTCGGTTCTTGATCTATACATATTCAAATTTAATCCATTTATTCATCAACTCATTCAATTCAATCCAAAAACACATATTTAGGGCGATTTGCAAATTAACCCTCACATTTGCACATTTGGACATTTTAGTCCCTATTTTACAAAATCACATAATATAAAAAACCTCATGATACACATGCATAGCTGAATTTTAATCATGCCCATATGAGTCCATACATTTCATTTATTTCACAATTTAGTCCTTCAAAATATTATTCTTTCAATTTAATCCAAATTACTCAAAATCATCAAAACTCCAAAAACAAACTATGTTATCCTATTACATATAATTCATATTTCACCATCAAACTTCACAAAATTCATGTGTTCATCAATGGCTCATTTCAAAAACATCATCAATTCATAAAATTGAAGCAGGGGTTTCGATGTATACGAAGCAACGATTACAAAAACGTAGAAATTACCAAAAATTGATCAAAAACACATACCCGATTTATGCTTGAACCATGGCCGAATGTAACAAAGCTTAACCCTTTCTTTTTCTTTCAAGAATCGATGGATGAACACCATTAAAATGGCCACCATTTTTTTTATTAAATTATAATAACATTAATAAACATTTTACCAAATTACCATTAATGAAAACATTTAAAATTCATATAATGTATGGCCATTTTTGTCCATTACCAACCACTATCTTTTAAAATGGTTTAATTGCCTCATAAGGCCTCCTCATTTAAAAGCCACATAAATTAGGCCATTAATCAAATAGAATGCTAGTTTTATGATTTATGTGATTTGATCCTTTGTTCAAATTAATCACACAGACGGACAAATTAACTCACAGAAATTTCACACATACTAATTCACATATCATAAGCACGGAAAATAATATTAAAATATTTGTCTCGGATTTGTGGTCTCAAAACTACTATTCTGACTAGGGTCAAAATCGGACTGTTACAGATGCGCTCAATAACTTCATACGGCCCGATCAACCTCGGACCCAATTTGCCTTTTCTGCCAAAACGAAGTATTTTCTTCCATGGAGACACTTTCAAGAACACTTTATCGCCGATCTCAAACTCAATGTCTTTTCATTTCAAATCTGCATACGATTTCTGATGATCTGATGCGGCTTTCAGACTATCACGAATCACTTTCACCTTCTGTTCAGTTTCTTTAATCAAATCAACCCCGTGTATCTTATTTTCACTGAGCTCGGTCCAATACAAAGGTGTTCGACATTTGCGTCCGTACAAAGCCTCATAAGGTGCCATTTTAATGCTCGACTAAAAAATATTATTGTATGCAAACTCAATCAATGGCAAATATTGTTCCCACGTACCATCAAACTCAAGAATGCAACATCTCAACATATCCTCGAGAATCTGAATAATCCGCTCGGATTGACCATCTGTCTGTGGATGAAAAGATGTACTGAAATGCAATTTAGTACATAAGGCCTCTTGTAGTTTCTTCCAGAATCGTGAAGTAAGCCTCGGATCTCTGTCAGATACAATAGATAGTGGCACCCCGTGCAATCTCACAATATCAGAAATTTATAACTCAGCTAACTTATCAAGTGAGTACTCAGATCATACCGGAATAAAATGAGCTGTCTTCGTCAATCTGTCAACTACGACCCAGATTGCATCTTTCTTTCTCGGAGTCAATGGCAACCCTGAAATAAAATCCATTGTCACTGATAAACCATAATTTATACATATTTTGACCCCATGCTTGGCTTACTTTTGGATGAATTTTCATTAGATTTGATGAATTCGATGCTCCTAATCCTTTAATTTCATGTTTTATACTCAGAAGAGCTTAAGGAGTCGAAAAGAACGAGAAACGGGCCAAAAAGGGACAAAATGGGCCTACCTCAAAAATCAACACGGCCTGGACTATCATACACGGGCAGATCACACGGCCATGTGTGATGAGCAGAATTGAGCACGGCCTAAGTTATCACACATGGGCGTGTCCCTGCCGAACCCAAGTCAAATTCTATCCGGAAAAGACTAATTTTGGGCCAAGAAAAGTTCTCAAAAGCCTATATAAACACCCCAGGGGTAACATAAAAGGGACGCAGAGTAGAAGGCAGGAAATACTCGAGGACAACCATCGGGAGCAGCTCGGAAGAAGGATCTCCATCAAGACTGAAGATCTCCTATCAATTTCTCTTGAATTTTTTGGGTTTTCTTATGTTTTGTTGTTTTTCATATTCTATGATGTTTCCCTCTATCAGTATGAACTAAATCCCTTAAATACCTAAGGGGATGAAACCTAAGACGGATCTTATTACTATTTGATTTATAAGATAAATACTTATTCTTATTCTTAATTGTGGGTTCTTATTCTTGTTTTAATAATTCAGGTTATTGATTCAAGTTGAATGTGCTTATTCAGAGGAGCAAAAGTCCCTGTTTAAGAGTAGATCAACACAACTAAGCGGAGTTGATTGCAACCCTAGAAATAGGGCGATGAAAATCTGGCAGATTAGAGTCAAATCTAATAACGGAATCCATAGATCGAGTTAATGTGACAATAGGGGTTTTAATTAGAAAGAGATTTCAATTAATCAACCTAGAGTCAGTTGTTTTTAGTCTTGAAAGAGATATTAACATAAATCAGGGATTTCTACGGATTAAGTCAAGTGAATAAATCGTATGAATCAAAAGTAATAAGTGAAGTCTAGGTGGATTCTTCCTTGGGTATTGTCTATCTCATAAAGTTGTCTAAAAAGTATTTTCCCAATTCATTCTCTTTCGTGTTTTTAATTAATTTAGTTTAAAAAGAAATCACTCCAATTCTTAGGCTAGATAATAGAAAGATAGTAATTACTAGTACTCTTGGTCCTTTTGGATACGATATTTCCGGTCTTACCATAACTATACTATTAAACGATAGGTGCGCTTGCCTTTATTGTGATCATAGTTAGTTAGAGACACATCAAGTTTTTGGCGCCGTTGCCGGGGACTAAGATATTAGGAACACTAAATTTTTATTACTTTAGCCATTTTTATTTTATTGCAATTTATTTTTACTTTTACTTTTATTATTTTTTCTCTTTCTTTGCTTCTGGCAGGTGTCTCTAGTTTATGTCTAGATGAAACCCGTCAGGACCTTTACTTTACGACAGTGAGATTGAAAGTACAGCTTGCAGAAATCGAAGAGAGATAAGGCGAAGCTTACAATACATAGAAAAAGAGCAAGAGAACGATATCACTAATACCGAGGAGATGGTTGATCCCTAGAATAATCTGCTACCTCCTGTGGTCGCTGTAAATCCAGTAAATCAGAATCCTACTCCTCGAACTATGTATGATTATGCTAAGCCTAATTTAACAGGAACTGAATCAAGTATCGTTAGACCTGCTGTTGCTGCAAATAATTTTGAACTGAAACCTAACACTATTCAGATGATTCAGTAGTTTGTTCAGTTTGATGGTTTGCAGGATGAGGATCCAAACAATTACTTGGCAAATTTTTTGGAATTTTGCGACACTTTCAAGATTAATGGCGTCTTTGATGATGCCATTCGCCTTCGGTTATTTCCCTTTTCATTAAGGAATAAAGCGAAATAGTGGTTGAACTCGTTACCACGAGGTTCAATCACTACATGGGAACAGATGACTGAGAAATTTTTACTTAAATATTTTCCGCCGGCTAAAACGGCTAAGTTGAGGAATGATATCTCTTCTTTTGTGTAGATGGATTTAGAAACACTTTACGATGCATGGGAGAGATAAAAGGATCTACTGAGAAGATGCCCTCACCACGGGTTACCATTATGGCTACAGGTTCAAACCTTTTACAATGGTGTGAACCCCTCAACTAGGCAATTGATTGATGCAGCCGCCGGCGGTACACTAAACAACAAAACCTGAGGTTGCCTATGAATTCATTGAAGAGATGTCACTGAATAACTATCAGTGGCAAGTTATGAGGACAAAGCCAACAAAGGCAGCCGGTGTTTTCAACCTCGACGCAGTGACCATGCTATCAAACTAGGTAGAGCTTTTAAATAAAAAGATTGATGGTTTGTGTGGTTCTTCGCAGGTGCATCCAGTGATGCAGTGCGATACGAATGGAGGAGGAATGGGCAATATAGAATATCCACCCTACAACCCTGGCATAGAAAGCGAACAGATGAACTATATGGGTAATAATTCTAGACCTCAGAATAATCCCTATAGTAACACTTACAATCCAGGTTGGAGGAACCACCCAAACTTTTCATGGGGAGGACAAGGAAATCAGAGACAACAACCCCCTCCAGGCTTTTAACAACAACCCTACCCACTGGAGAAGAAGCCGAACCTTGAAGAGATGCTAACAAAATTCATCTCGGTGTCAGAAGCCCGCTTTCAAAACACCGAAACAACACTTAAAAACCAACAGGCATCGATTTAAGGGCTCAAAAACCAAATAGGTCAGCTTCCTAAGCTGATATCTGAACGACCACAAGGCAGCCTGCCAAGCAACACTGAAACTAACCCAAAGGAACAACTTCATGCCATTACTGCTCACGATAGTGAAAGGTTAAACGCACCAAAACCGAGGCAAGAAAATGTGGTAGATAAAGGTAAAGTGGAGGAAAGCCATAATAAACCAAAACTGGTAAGTACAGAGTACAAACCTCGAATGCCATACCCCAATACGATGAAGAAAGACCGCACAGATGAATATTTCGGTAAATTCCTTAAACTTCTAAAGAAATTACATATTAACTTACTGTTTATTGAAGCTCTTTCGCAGATGCCCAATTCAGTAAAATTCTTAAGAGAGCTTTTGGAAAACAAACGAAAGTTAGACGATGCGTCGCATGTGGAGCTAAATGCGGTTTGCTCAGCAATTTTATAGAATCAACTACCCCGCAAATTAAAAGATCCAGGGGGTTTTACGATTCCTTGCTTAATTGGTGGTTAATCTGTTAATAATGCTTTAGCTGATTTAGGGGCAAGTATCAATGTTATGCCTTATAAAATGTTTAAACGGCTAGGTCTTGGGAAACCCAAACAAACTAGGATGAGCATTCAATTGGCTGATAAAACCATTAGATTTCCTAGGGGTATAATTGAAGATGTGCTAGTAAAAATTGATAAATTCATATTCCCAGTAGACTTTGTTGTTCTAGACATGGATGAGGACATTAACGCACCTTTAATTTTGGGGCGACCCTTTTTAGCAACTGCTAAAACTAGAATTGATGTTGGTACAGGTGAGCTCACACTTCGTGTAGGTGATGAAACGATCACTCTTCAGGCTCGTGACTCGGTTAGTTCGTCGAGTAATAAAGGTGAGTACATAAATTCTATTAATAACCATTCAGTTCAACCCTCTTTTCAGGAAGCACCTCAAAAATACACAACTGAGCCACATCCTAGTCCTCGTGCCAACAATGAAATAACTTACGAGGAGTGAAGGCTTCAGATCGATGAACTAGACGAGTGGAGGACAAATGCCAAGGAGAAACCAAGAACACACGAAGCGAAACCGAGGCAACTCCATGACGAGCTTAAAGGAAAAGCAAATCACTTCAAGGTTGGAGATCAGGTACTGCTAGATGCAACCGATCCTCGAATTACCACCTCAGAGCTTGAAGCAAATGGAGCGACTCCTTTTACGGTACTCAAGGTCTTTCCATACGGAACGGTCGAGGTACCTCATCCTAAGTTTGGAACTTTTAAGGTAAACACTACTCGAATCAAATTGTATAGTGATAATAGAACTGATAGTAGGAGAGAGGAGTGTCAACTCCTCGAACCACCATGAGTATGCGAATGAGAGGTAAGTCTAGCTTAAGACTTTAAACAAGCGCTTCTCGGGAGGCAACCCGAGCACTAACATCACTAACGTCCATATTTTCAATTTTTAGCATCTAACTAAAAAATAAAAAAAAATTAATAGGTGCAGGTTTCCCTACCCACACGGCCTTGCACACGGGCGTGGCCGTGGCCGTGTGAACACCACGGGAAAGGACATCGGCATGGCAAAAACCGTGCGGAAACAGGATGAAATTTTCCCCAAAACACGGGCTACGATAAAATGCCACGGCCATGTGATGCGGTCGTGGTCTACACTGACTAAGGAACACGGGATGCTGATAAATCCACACGGTCGTGCCTTAAGACCGTGGGCAATACTGAGTGAATGACACGGGCGTACGATATGCCCGTGCCCAAAAAGCCGCGGTTGAAGCTGAGTAAGTCACACGGGAGTGCGACACGCACGTGCTTATAAGCCGTGGTCGATACTGATCAATCAACATGGGCGTGGAAACCTCTACACAGGCGTGGGAGAAACGAACAGAGCATCACACGGCCGTGCGATTCGGCCGTGTGACTTAGCATGCCCAGGGCATACGGGCGTGAGCCGCATCTCTATTTAAACCCCCTTCTTCTGTTCACTTTCTTCCCCAAATCTTCTACCCCCAAACCCTAGCCACCACTGCCCTCCTCCTCCACTGCCCTCCTCCTCCACTTTCTTACCCCCTCCCTTCTTCCCCAGCCCGAAACCCCCCTTTTTTCCTGTTTCTTTTCCTGTTATCTTTCTTCCTTCTTTTTCCTTCTCCCATTTCCCTTATTTCTTCTTTACATCGCCACCACACCAACCACCATCCTTACCACCGTTGGTGACTCTTTTTCACATTTAATTTTGAATTCATATATTTTTTCCATTATTTATTTTTATTTTTATTGTCTTTATTATTTTGTTCTTATTCTTCATGCCATTTAGATTTAGCTTAGGGTACCATAAGTTAATATTGTTAATTTAAAAATACTACTTTTAGTAGGAATATTTTGTTATTTAGGACTATTTAGATATTACCTGTGGTGATGCTTGAATTATTACAAATCGTTTGTAGGCACACAATGACTATTACTTGAGGCACGACCAAGGCCGCCATCCCAGCTTCAAAAAAGCGAAAGGATCTATAACACCCCAAACCCAGCCTAGACGTTACGACCGGATCTGGCATGTCACATGAAAAGGATGTTAAAGAAACTTCGCGATCGTTTAAAAATTTCAAATTTTGTTTCCATTTTGAAAATCAGGTTCGTTTTAAAGGTTTTCTTACAAACTGTTATAAATATTACTAAAACCAAAAATTTGTTTTATAACACCAAAAATCAGGTTCCGTGGTTTTCGAAAATGTACCGTTTTGAAACAAGTGTTGTAGTTTTGAGAAAATCCCGAATTTATCTATCTATAGTTTGTAAACCGTTCATTAGTATTTTGGAAAAAAAGTTATTTACATTTTTAGGGAAAACCCCATATTGATCATTTCATAATAGGTACTAACTGCATTAAAACAAAAACCAAAATAAAATCCCAGTGGCCTTATTACAAAACATTATCCCAAATTAAAATAGAATTTAAAGTAAAGTAAAACAGAATTTACTAAGCAACGATGTATGGCCACCACAGAGTCCGTCTCGGCTCCAAATCCTCAAAGCTAGATATTACCTGCAAAATTCATCAGAGGGGTGAGTTACGAGAACTCAGTGTGTAATCCCCTAAACAAACGTTAATTGGGCCCGAGCCCATTCAGATAGAAATTGGGCCTTAGCCCTTACGAAAACAAACTGAGCAAAGCCCATACGGAAACGAACTGGGCCTGAGCCCTTTTAGCATGGTAAAACAGATAAAAGCATGCAATGCAACCCAGCCCAACCTAGAATCCATCCGCTACACACCGCTCGTTCCAGCCAAAACATACCAGTGGGGATTTCTACAATCAACCCTCATCCGCTACACACCATCGATGGCAGTCACACTGCTCATCGCCAAAATTATGGCAGTGCCACCGAAATAATGTGACGGAGTCACCGAAATATGTGGCAGAGCCACCGAAATAACGTGACAGAGTCACCGAAATATGTGGCAGAGCCATCGAAATACACTTCCCCTTTCATCAATATCATATCCCCACCCCATGAAACATGTTATATCCTCATAATGTGGTGCATGCATACATATATCAATGTACATCAGATAATCAGAACACACGTACAATCATACTAATTTATCCAAATGATATAGTCATAAAGGTTACTTACCTGGTATGTCTCCAATCTTACCCACTTGGGTATCTCAACTGCATGCCCGATAAAGTATTTCGGCTCTTAGCCGACACATAGTATAATACAAAACAAAACGAAATAAAGGTGTGAGATTACACACCTGATTACGCAAAGAACTATACACTCCTGCTCGTCGTCGCCCTCACTAGCGTGAACAACAGTAATCTGCCTATCCCAAACAGATGTCGGCTCCCTTCCACAGCCTGGCGGAAAATCCCGAACCGCTGACACCCTACGTCGTTTGAACTTAGGAGTAGAGGCTACGAGTCCACTCCCCTCGGGCTCCTTAATCGATGCCCCCTTAGAACGGCTACCACTCGCCTCCATGAAGAAATCCTCCATGAAGAAAGTCTCGATCAGAATATGTCAAAACTCTAAGGTCGAAAGCGACAACACACCACACTACTTACCAAGAATATGACACTTCTTTGCTATACCCAAATGTTGGTTACTTCTTTCGATTACCAGGTTGAGTTCCTAAATAAAGCATGAGTTAGAACCGATACCCCAAAATAAAGAAGAAATGACCTTTCGGCCTAAATGAAACGTGAACGAGCGTATCCAACCAGCTCTATTTGGCCATGGCTACTTACCGAAATGTCCCTGGTTCAGCAATTGACCCACAAAGGTTCTGACTTCCACAAAGAAATAACCACGATTTCAAGTGAAGATGAGTACTCAGATTTGGCCTAAAAAGAGAGGAGTTAAAGGATGACTGCTTCGATTCTTTAGAAGAAAGAGAAGAGAAGAAAAACATACGAAGAGAGAAACACATTACCTTGCCACAAGCAAAATCGATTGAAGAGGGACTTTCGGCAAACCAAAAGGATCTCAGCACTTTACTTCCTGATGTTTGGCTAACAGCAAAAGATGAAAGAAACGGACTTAGCTTGACACAAGAGGAGATTCAGCTTGCAAAAGAAAATGAATAGAAACGAATGAAGAAGTAAAGAAGAAGACACAAGATTCAGCTACTAGCAAAATAACAAGAATATGACCCGATTCAACTGAGTAATTCAGCTTACGTATAGGGAAGTCAAAGAAAATGGAAGGGTGTGGAAGATGATTCGGTCAAGAGGAGAAGAAATGGAATGTTGGAGAGATTCGGCTACAGGTGTTTGGCAAAAACCAGAGGAAGATAGTGTCTAAAACAAAAGAAATGAGAAGGAGAAATAGTTACTAAAATGTTTAAGGTTCGGCAAGAAGAAATGGAAGCAACAAGAAAAAACTTGAAATGCTCTTACCCAAAAGATGCAAAAAAAAGGGTAAACTCTCTCAAATGAGCACTTGAAGAAACGACACTCTCCCTACACACTTATGACCGATTACGCTACAAATGCCTAAGAAACTAAAGGGAATTCGGCACACACACACACACCCAACCGAAAATGCCCCGTAAGACCTCCCCACTTTCGGCCAAACACCTCCCCACACCAACTCCCACGATATTCTCCTTGATTTTCTCCCCCACTCACTCTCCATCCACCATTTGAAATGGTTGACCAAATCAAACTCCCCAAACTCCTTTCCTTCATCCATTCAAACCTATTTGACCCATTCAACTCCTCCTAGGTAGAGTCCCAGCCGAATGCCACCTCTTCTCCACCTTGAGCACAAAAAATAAAGCTCTATGATGCAGCAGATGGGGTTCGAACTCCTCTCCCTTTGCTCTACTAATGAAGTAAAACCACTCCACCAAGAGCTCCTTTTGTGTCATCAAACACAAATAATTATCCCTAAGGCCTACTTCCACTAGCTCTCTCCCCTTATGCCCAAAAAGCAAAAATTTTACTAAAGCTCTGGCTCGAACCCGAGCCTCTCCAGGAGCCCCGAACACACCTAAATAACAAGCTAAGCGAGCTAAATGCATGCAACAACACAAAAATGCCAGACCCCTAATTTAAGGATGTTACAGATCTACCCCCTTAAAGAAATTTTGGCCTCGAAATTTACCTGATTAAAAGAGGTGAGGGTATTGCTGTCGCATCGCCTCCTCCAGCTCCCATGTGGCTTCATCTGAACTGTGATTACGCCATAATACTTTAACCAATGGAACCGATTTCCTCTTCAATACCTTAATATCCCGATCCAAGATCTACACTGGTTATTCTTCGAAAGACAGGTCAGGTCTCACCCCAATTTCTTCTACCGGCACTACGTGAGATGGATCTGAACGATAGCGCCTTAACATCGAAACATGGAATACATTATGTATCGACTCAACTCCGGGGTAACTCAGGCGATAAGCCACTTTGGTCCTACACGCGTTCAAAGACCCGATAAGGCCCGATGAATCTGGGGCTCAACTTGCCCTTCCGTCCAAACCTTAAAACATTTTTCCAAGGTGAGACTTTCAAGAAGACACGATCCCTCACCGAAAATTCTATCTCCCTACGCTTCAGATCCGCATACGATTTCTATCTATCAGAAGCTTCTTTTAACCGGTCTCGAATCAACTTAACCTTTTCCTCCGTTTCCGAGATCAATTCTGGACCCAACACCCATCGCTCATCTAACTCTTTCCAACAGGTAGGGGTACGACACCTACGACTATACAACGCCTCGTAGGGTGTCATCTGAATGCTGGACTGATAGCTGTTGTTGTACGCGAATTCAGCCAACGGTAGGTAATCTTCCCAACTACCTCTGAAGTCAATCACATAGCCCCTTAACATGTCCTCCAGAATCTGAATTACCCTTTTCGACTGACCATCAGTTTGTGGGTGAAACACTGTGCTGAAATCCAACCTTGTACCCAAAGCTTCATGCGATGCCTTCCAGAACAGCGATGTAAACCTAGGGTCCCTGTCTGATATGATAGACACTAGTACCCCATGCAGCCTCACAATTTATGCCACATACAGCTTGGCCAACTTCTGTAGCAAATAGTCGGTACGAGCCGGTATGAAGTGTGCAGAATTAGTCAACCGATCAACGACTACCCACACTGAATCCTTCTTAGTAGGCGTTAAGGGTAGCCCACTAACAAAATCCATCGTTATCCTCTCCCACTTCCAAAGTGGAATCTTCACCGATTGCAGCAACCCCGAAGGCAACTGATGTTTCGCCTTCACTTGCTGGCATGTCAAACACTTACTCACAAAGTCGGTAACTTCCCGTTTCAGACCAGGCCACCAATATAGTTCACGTAGGTCCCGATACATCTTGCTTCCACCGGGATGCATAGCGTATGGGCTACTATGCACTTCCCGCAAAATCATCTGCCTCAACTTAAAGTCCTTCGGCATACAAATTCTTCCACAAAAACACAATACCCCTTCACTGTTCCGTCCAAAATCCCCTGTCTCTCCACTTTCCACTTGCTGAAGTCGAGAACCTAACCATTCATCCAATAATTGCTTCTCTTTAATCTGACTTATCCATAACGGTTTCACTTGAAGTTTCGCTAGCAAGCTACCATCTTCATAAAGGCTGAGATGAGCAAACATTGCTCTCAAATCCGATATCACCTTGAGACTTAATGCATCTGCCACCACTTTAGCTTTACCCGGGTGATACTCAATCGAGTAGTCATAGTCTTTCAGCAATTCTATCCACCTCCGTTGTCTTAAATTCAGCTCCTTCTGGGTAAGGAGATATTTCAAACTCTTATGGTCCGTATAGATAACTGACTTCTCTCCGTACAGATAGTGTCTTCATATCTTTAGGGCGAACACCACTGCAGCTAACTCCAAATCATGAGTGGGATAATTCATCTCATGCGGCCTTAGCTGACGAGATGCGTACGCTACCACCTTCTCTTCTTGCACTAGCACACATCCCAAACCTGTGTGCGATGCATCACAATAGACGACAAATTCCTTCCCGGCCTCAGTTAGAATCTTCTTTAACTTTTCAAAACTTTCCTGTTGCTTATTGGCCCAAACAAACGGTACTCCTTTCTGCAATAACTTGGTTAGATGTGCAGCAATCAACGAAAACCCCTCAACGAACCTTCTGTAGTACCCAACCAAACCCAGAAAACTTCAAATTTCCGACACAGACTTCGGTGGATTCCAATCCAATACAGCTTTGATCTTTCGAGGATCAACCCTAATCCCCTCGGCAGAAACAACATGCCCCAAAAAGGTCACTTCCTTCAACCAAAATTCACACTTGCTGAATTTGGCATACAGTTGCTTCTCTCTCAAAATCTGCAAAACTGTCCGAAGATGTGAATCATGCTCTTCATCCGTTCTCGAATACACCAGGATGTTGTCTATGAACACCACCACAAACCAGTCTAGATAGGGTTGGAAGACCCGGTTCATCATGTCCATAAAAGCGGCTGGTGTATTAGTCAATCCGAACGGCATTACTAGAAACTCGTAATGCCCATACCGAGTTCGAAACGCAGTCTTGTGAATATCCGCCTCCTAGACCCTTAACTGATGGTACCCTGATCTCAAATCTATCTTCGATAAAATCGAAGCTCCTCGCAGCTGATCGAACAAATCGTCAATTCTTGGTAGCGGGTACTTGTTCTTAATAGTCAACTTGTTCAATTGCCTATAGTCAATGCACATACGCATCGACCCATCCTTTTTCTTTACGAACAAAAATGGCGCTCCTCACGGAGGTACAATTGGTCGAATAAATCCACGGTCCAACAGTTCTTGGATCTGAGCCTTTAGTTCTGCCAGCTCTTTCGGTGCCATCCTATAAGGAGCGATGGATACTGGAGCCGTTCCCAGAAGTGGCTCAATGCCAAATTTGACCTCGCGGTCCGGAGGCAATCCCGGAAGCTCTTCAGGAAAGACGTCCGAGAACTCTTTCACAGTTCTGACATTTCAAACAGATAATTCCTTGGCATCAGATGCGCTGACGAAAGCCAAGAACGCCTTATACCCTTTTCGCACCATCTTCCCTGCCTTTAATGCCGAAACCACATTAGACAGATAATTCCTCCTTTCTCCTATCACAATTACTTCCTCATCCTCTGGAGTTCTTAAAACCATACGCTTAGCAGCGCAGTCCAAGTTCGCACAGTGTTTAACTAACCAGTCCATGCCTAAGATCAGATCAAACTCGTTGAACGGTAGTTCCATCAAGTTTGCCAGAAAAACTACTCCTTGAACTTCTAAAGGCACATTTCTAAATAACTTGTTCACTACCACAGGTTGTCCTAAAGGGTTAACCACAGACATTTCTCTAGCGGCAATCTCAGATTTTATACCCAAAGTCCCAGATATAGCACAGGCAACATATGAATGTGTAGATCCAATATCTATCAAAGCAGTAAACGGTTCATCAAATATAAGAAACGTACCGGTTATGACGTCCGGTGCGTCGCCATCCTCTCGACGTGTAGCCGCATAGACCAGTCCAGGTTGTTTTGCATCTGTATTACCAGCACCTCTTCCCGGTGCTCCACGACCTCGACCAAAACCATTCCCCCCTCTGGCTGAACCACGACCTCTCGGTGGCTACTGACCACCTCTTCCTGGCTGTGTAAATCCCTGACCTATCCTCTGCACCCTAGCAAGCTCTTGCGGACAATCCTTTATCAAATGATCTCTAGATCCACACTTAAAACATCCTCCCGTTCTTCTCCAACACTCCTCCGAATGTGTTTTCCCACACTGTGCACACGGTCGTAACTGACCTACAGCAACGGGCATCCCCACTCGAGCTGGCCCATCGAACCTAGGCCTCTTTTGGAAACTCCTCGAAGAACCTGACGACCCAAAACTTCTCTTACTCTTGCCCCTATCCTTATCTCGATTCTTCCTCTCAGAATGTTTCACTTCTTCAGCGATTTTTTCCTTCTCAACCAGAATAGCAAAATCTCTTTCCCGCTGCGGAGATATCAGTACTCGCAGCTCATCCCGCAGACCATCCTCGAACCGAACACAACGCTCATAATCAGTTGCGACGATACCCTGAGCGTAACGACTCAAGTGCAGGAACTCCGCCTCATATTCAGCCACGGACTTATTCCCTTGGACCAAGTTCAGAAATGCCTTCCTCTGGGCGTCCACATAACTCGCCCCAACATACTTTCCCTGGAACGCTGTCTTAAAGAAGTCCCAGGTGATACGGTCCACTGAAGTACCTTCCCTCACTATGAGACACCACCGGTACGCCTCATCTCGAAGGAGGGACACTGCTCCTTTCAATTTTTCCTCTGCTGTGCAGTCCAGGTCATCCATAATCCGCTCAACTGCTTCCAGCCAGTATTCAGCTACGTTTGGGGCCACACCAAAAATACCCCTAAATGTCTCAGCCCCATTTGCCCGAAGTCGCTCAGGAATAGATTTCCGAGCTACCGATCCTGTGCTTGCTCCAGTAACCCGTTCCAAAACTCGCATCATAGCTTGGGACAAAGCATTGTCCCCATCAGCTCAGTCTTGAGACCTTGCTTCCGCTACTGGTGATGCTGGTGCTTCGCCTTCCGGCACATGCCCTGATTCTGAGGATCCAGCCTCAGCACCCCGGCCTCTACCACGGCCGCGTATACCACGTCCACGTCCTCTTGTGCTCATGTTAGCTGAATCGAATTAATCTGATTAGAAATTTTATGAATCGGTAAATCATTCCAATGTTTATTAACGGATATTTTATGAAGACAGATTTAAAAGTGGTTTTCGCGAATCGAATTCCTAATGTCTCAGTCTCTACAGTCTTAACTCTTATAGCTAGCAGTCATATTACACTAACTCTAATAGTTTCCTTCTAAAATCATCTCATAATATCAAACAAAGTCAGAAGACTTACGGATTTGGTGCCAGAGACTCGGGTGTCATACTTCCGAAAAGACATATTTTTCTAAACCATATTTCAAACCAATTTTGGAAAACGTTTTTTGAAACCCTTTCCACAACCGAGTTTTGCAATCGGGCTCTGATACCACAAAATGTAACACCCCAAACTCGGCCTAGACGTTACGACCGGATCTGGCATGTCATATGGAAAAGTTGTTAAAGAAACTTCGCGATCGTTTAAAAATTTCAAATTTTGTTTCCATTTTGAAAATCAGGTTCGTTTTAAAGGGTTTCTTACAAACTGTTATAAATATTACTAAAACCAAAAATTTGTTTTATAACACCAAAAATTAGGTTCCGTGGTTTTCGAAAATGTACCATTTTGAAACAAGTGTTGTAGTTTTGAGAAAATCCCGAATTTATCTATCTATAGTTTGTAAACCGTTCATTAGTATTTTGGAAAAATAGTTATTTACGTTTTTAGGGAAAACCCCGTATTGATCATTTCATAATAGGTACTAACCGCATTAAAACAAAAACCAAAATAAAATCCCAGTGGCCTTATTACAAAACATAATCCCAAATTAAAATAGAATTTAAAGTAAAGTAAAACGGAATTTACTAAGCAACGATGTATGGCCACCACAGAGTTCGTCTCGGCTGCAAATCCTCAAAGCTAGGGATTACCTGCAAAATTAAGTAGAGGGGTGAGTTACGAGAATTCAGTGTGTAACCCCCTAAACGAACATTAATTGGGCTCGAGCCCATTCAGATACAAATTGGGCCTTAGCCCTTACGAAAAGAAACTGAGCGAAGCCCATACGGAAACAAACTGGGCTTGAGCCCTTTTAGCATGGTAAAACAGATAAAAGCATGCAATGCAACCCAGCCCAACCTAGAATCCATCCGCTACACACCACCCGTTCCAGCCAAAACACACCAGTGGGGATTTCTACAATCAACCCTCATCCGCACACACTATCGATGGCAGTCATGCTGCTCATCGCCGAAATTGTGGCAGTGCCACCGAAATAATGTGACAGAGTCACCGAAATATGTGGCAGAGCCACCAAAATAATGTGACTGAGTCACCAAAATATGTGGCAGAGCCACCGAAATACACTTCCCCTTTCATCAATATCATATCCCCACCCCATGCAACATCTTATATCATTATAATGTGGTGCATGCATACATATATCAATGTACATCAGATAATCAGAACACACGTACAATCATACTAATTTATCCAAATTGTATAATCATGAAGGTTACTTACCTGGTATGTCTCCAATCTTACCCACTTGGGTATCTAAACTGCATGCCCGATAAAGTATTTCGGCTCTTAACCGACACATAGTATAATACGAAACAAAACAAAATAAAGGTGTGAGATTACACACCTGATTACGCGAAGAACTATACACTCCTGCTCGTCGTCGCCCTCACTAGCGCGAACAACAGCAATCTGCCTATCCCAAACAGATGTCGGTTCCCTTCCACAGCCCGGCAGAAAATCCCAAACCGCTGACACCCTACGTCGTTTGAACTTAGGAGCAGAGGCTACGGGTCCACTCCCCTCGGGATCCTTAATCGATGCCCCCTTAGAACGGCTACCACTCGCCTCCATGAAGAAAGTCCCAATCAGAATATGTCAAAACTCTAAGGTCGAAAGCGACAACACACCACACTACTTACCAAGAATACGACACTTCTTTGCTATACCCAAATGTTGGATACTTCTTTTGATTACCAGGTTGAGTTCCTAAATAAAGCATGAGTTAGAACCGATGCTCCAAAATAAAGAAGAAACGACCTTTCAGCCTAAATGAAACGTGAACGAGCGTATCCAACCATCTCTATTCGGTCATGGCTACTTACCGAAATGCCCCTGGTTCGGCAATTGACCCACAAAGGTTCTGACTTCCACGAAGAAATAACCACGATTCCGAGTGAAGAGGAGTACTCAGATTCGGCCTAAAAAGAGAGGAGTTAAAGGATGACTGCTTTGATTCTTTAGAAGATAGAGAAGAAAAGAGAAACATACGAAGAGAGAAACACATTACCTTGCCACAAGTAAAACCGATTGAAGAGGGACTTTCGGCAAACCAAAATGATCTCAGCACTTTGCTTCTTGATGTTCGACTAACAGCAAAAGATGAAAGAAACAGACTTACCTTTACACAAGAGGAGATTCGGCTTGCAAAAGAAAATTAATAGAAACGAATGAAAAAGTAAAGAAGAAGACACAAGATTCGGCTACTAGCAAAATAATAAGAATATGACCCGATTCAACTGAGTAATTCGGCTTAGGTATAGGGAAGTCAAAGAAAATGGAAGGGTGTGGAAGATGATTCAGTCAAGAGGAGAAGAAATGGAATGTTGGAGAGATTCGGCTACAGGTGTTTGGAAAAAACCAAAGGAAGATAGTGTCTAAAACAAAAGAAATGAGAAGGAGAAAGAGTTACTAAAATGTTTAAGGTTTGGCAAGAAGAAATGGAAGCAACAAAAAAAAACTTGAAATGCTCTTACCCAAAAAATGCAAAAAAAAGGGTAAATTCTCTCAAATGAGCACTTGAAGAAACGGCACTCTCCCTACACACTTATGACCGATTACGCTACAAATGCCTAAGAAACTAAAGGGAATTCGGCACACACACACACGCACCCAACCGAAAATGCCCCCTAAGACCTCCCCACTTTCGGCCAAACACCTCCCCATACCAACTCCCATGATATTCTCCTTGATTTTCTCCCCCACTCACTCTCTATCCACCATTTGAAATGGTTGACCAAATCAAACTCCCCAAACCCCTCTCCTCTATCCATTCAAACCTGTTTGACCCATTCAACTCCTCCTTGGTAGAGTCCCAGCCGAATGCCACCTCTTCTCCACCTTGATCACAAAAAATAAAGCTCCATGATGCAGCAGGTTGGATTCGAACTCCTCCCCCTTTGCTCTACTTATGACGCCAACACCACTCCACTAAGAGCTCCTTTTGTGTCATCAAACACAAATAATTATCCTTAAGGCCTGCTTCCACTAGCTCTCTCCCCTTATGCCCAAAAAGAAAAATTTTACCAAAGCTCTGGCTCAAACCCGAGCCTTTCTAGGACCCCTAAACACACCTAAATAACAAGCTAAGCGAGCTAAACGCATGCAACAACACAAAAATGCCAGACCCCTAATTTAAGGATGTTACTGGATCCCGGCACGATCTCCTCGTGCGCGACCACTTTACAGCAGATATACCACAACTTCTTCATAAGTTCATGCAGGCTGCTTCATTGACTCAATTCCAAAAAGTTCAAGGTGCTATCGGAGTATCCTTCCCCACCTTCACCACTGACTACATTCAGTAGGTTTCTTTTCATTGACTCCTTCCAAAATTCAAGAAGTTTCACTTCTCTCCATATCTTATGATTTTATTACTATATTACTATTATCAATCTTTGTACATTGAGGAAAATGTACATCTTAAGTGTGGGGAGGTTATTTAACTGATTATCAAAAAAAATCCCTGAATTATGTCTTGTTCTTAAGTAATTTTCTCATATTACTATTAGAATAAAATTTCTATGGACTTATGACTTTCATTGATATGTTTTGGATTAAGTCATAGGTAATTGTGCATTGGTGGTTTAAACTTTAAGACATTAGAGAATCAAGCATGATAAGTCTATTTTTTAGAATTAAAAATTTGTTAGAATGTTTCCCTAAATTTAAATATTACTTTGAAATTTGAAATTTGCAAGGTTGACATCAAAAACCATAATTTTTGTGAGATTTTGAGCCTTTTAGAGCATATTATTTCTTGCTCACTTTATTGTTGGTTATGAGTGTGTCAATATTGATTTGTTATTCTAGAACTTGCTTCGATTATGCATGTCGAGACCACACTTTTGATTTGATACACTGAGATGATAAAGGCACCTAGGTTTTAACCCACTTACCCCAAAAAGCCTACCTTCATAATTAACCCCTAGTGAACCCCTTTGATCCTAATAAACCTTTTCTTGATTTACCCTTAATATTAACCCAAGACCCATTCTTTTTGATTCATTGAGAATTTTTTCCTATTGTTTTAGCTCCTTTTTGTCGAGATTTGATTTGATTAGTTGCCAAATTATGTCCTATACTTTAGTTGTTAAATTCCTACTTGTTCTTATTCTTAAAAAAAAGAAGAAAAAAAAGAGAGAAACATATATTCGTAATTACTAGTTCTATGTCAGTTGAGCTTAAGCATTTAATTTTCACATTTAGAGAAGAAGCTCGTGTTATTTCAATTATTGCATTTATTCAGTATTAGTTTATTTTTCTAGTTAGGTAAATTGTCAATTCGATCTCGATTCTAACCCTCTAATTCAACCTTTATCCACACCTTTAACCCAAGCCCCGTTACAACCCTTTTAAAGACCTTTTGATTTGTGTATCATCTCATTTTATAGTGGTGGAGATTTGATTTTCATGCAAGCCTATGGTAATAACATTTCATGTTTGACTTTTGAGTGCTTAATTTGAACCTTAAACACGTTGAGTGATTTGAGTGAATCTTTAGTGAGGATGTCAATTCTTGTCAGCTTTGAATCAAAGGTAATTATTTAGGTAAGGGGAAACACCTATGTTTTTGTGCTATAAAATTGAGACTTGGATTGTTTGAATCTTTAGGACTCTTTTAGTTAAATTATCAATGTATGAATTATCTGTGAATTATGATGAAACATTATTGATGAGAATGATGAATGGAGGAAGTTGATTTTAATTGTGAGTTGAGGATTTTGCTTGAGGACAAGCAAAGGCTTAAGTGTGGGGATATTTGATAAACCATAATTTATACATATTTTGACCCCATGCTTGGCTTACTTTTGGATGAATTTTCATTAGATTTGATGAATTTGATGCTCTTAATCTTTAATTTCATTTTTTATACTCAGGAGAGCTTAAGGAGTAAAAAAGAACGAGAAACGGGCCAAAAAGGGACAAAATAGGCCTACCTCAGAAATCAACACGGCCTGGACTATCGTACACGGGGAGATCACACGGTTGTGTGTGATGAGCAAAATTGAGCACGGCCTAAGTTATCACACACGGGCGTGTCACATGGGCGTGTCCCTGCCGAACCCAAGTCGAATTATATTCGAAAAAGACTAATTTTAGGCCAAGAGAAGTTCTCCAAAGCCTATATAAACACCCTAGGGGGTAACCTAAAAGGGACACAGAGTAGAAGGCAGAAAATACTCGAGGACAGCCATCGGGAGCAGCTCGGAAGAAGGATCTCCATCAAGACTGAAGATCTCCTATCAATTTCTCTTGAAGTTTTTGAGTTTTCTTATGTTTTGTTGTTTTTCCTATTCTATGATGTTTCCCTCTATCAGTATGAACTAAATCCCTTAAATACCTAAAGGGATGAAACCTAAGACGGATCTTATTACTATTTGATTTATAAGATAAATACTTGTTCTTATTCTTAATTGTGGGTTCTTATTCTTGTTTTAATAATTCAGGTTATTGATTCAAGTCGAATATGCTTATTCAGAGGAGCAAAAGTCCCTGTTTAAGAGTAGACCAACACAATTAAGCGGAGTTGATTGCAACCCTAGAAATAGGGCGACAAAAATCTGCCGGATTAGAGTCAAATCTAATAAGGGAATCCATAGATCGAGCTAATGCGACAATAGGGGTTTTAATTAGAAAGAGATTTCAATTAATCAACCTAGAGTCAGTTGTTTTTAGTCTTGAAAGAGATATTAACATAAATCAGGGATTTCTACGGATTAAGTCAAGTGAATAAATCGTATGAATCAAAAGTAATAAGTGAAGTCTAGGTGGATTCTTCCTTAGGTATTGTCTATCTCATAAAGTTTTCTAAAAAGTATTTTCCCAATTCATTCCCTATCTTTTTTTTAATTAATTTAGTTTAAAAAGAAATCACTCCAATTCTTAGGCTAGATAATAGAAAGATAGTAATTACTAGTACTCTTGGTCCTTGTGGATACGATATTTCCGGTCTTACCATAACTATACTATTAAACGATAGGTGCGCTTGCATTTATTGTGATCATAGTTAGTTAGAGACACATCAGTCGCTCTATCCCATTTCCATTCAGGAATCATTATCGGTTGTAACAAACCAGATGTCACTTGATGTTCAGCTTTAACTTGCTGGCAGACTAAGCATTTCGAAACAAAGTCAGAGATGTCTCGTTTCATACCAGACCACCAATAATGTTGCTTCAAATCATGGTACATCTTTGTACTTCCCGGATGAACCGATAGGCGACTGTTATGTGTTTCATTCAAGATCAACTGAATCAACTCTGGGTTTCTCGGAACACAAATCCGATCTTGAAATCTCAAACAATCATCAACATCAACTCGAAATTTCGAATCAGAGTTCAAATCACACTGAGCTCGCTTCGCTAGTATTTCATTATCAACTTTCTGAGCATCACATATTTGCTGTAAGAATAAAGATTTCGCTTTCAAATCAGCCAAAACTGAACCATCACCAGACAAGTCTAAATGAGCATTCATCGCACATAATGCAAACAGTGATTTTCGACTCAATACATCAGCAACAACATTTTCCTTACTCGATGGATAATCTATCACAAGCTCGTAGTCTTTCAATAGCTCTAACCATTGTCTTTGTCGCAAATTCAAATCTTTTTGGGTCATCAAATATTTTAGGCTTTTATGATCCGAAAACACATGGCATTTTTCACCGAAAAGATAGTGACGCCAAATCTTTAAAGCAAACACAATCACAGCTAACTCTAAGTCGTGTGTCGGATAATTCTTTTCATGCGGCTTCAATTGTCTCGAGGCATAAGCTATAACTTTGCCTTCCTGCATCAAAACACATTCCAGTCCATTCAATGAAGCATCACTATATATCACGAACTCTTTACCCGATTATGGATGTACCAAAACTGGAGCTTCAGTCAAAAGGGCTTTCAACTGATCGAAACTTTTCTGACATTTATCAGACCATTCAAACTTCACATCTTTCTGAAGCAATCTCATCATAGGAGTTGCAATCATCGAAAAGCCTTTTACGAATCGTCGATAATAACCAGCAAGTCCCAGAAAATTGCGAACTTCAGACACATTTCTCGGAGGCTTCTACTCCGAAATAGCTGAAATCTTGCTTGAATCAACTCGTATACCAAATGCTGACACAATATGTCCCAGAAAACCAACTTCTCGCAACCAAAACTCACATTTACTGAATTTTACATATAGCTACTTATCTCACAGAGTTTGTAACACGATTCTCAGATGTTCAGCATGCTCAATTTCATTACGCGAATAAATCAAAATGTCGTCAATGAATACAACAACAAATCGATCTAAATACGGTCTAAAAATTCTGTTCATCAGATCCATAAAAACAGCAGGAGCATTGGTTAGTCTGAAAGGCATAACTAAAAACTCATAATGCTCGTACCTCGTTCTGAAAGCAGTTTTAGAATGTCTGAATCTTTTACTCGCAACTGATAATACCCCGATCTCAGATCTATCTTTGAAAACACAGTGGCTCCTTTCAGCTGATCAAACAAATCATCAATTCTGGGCAGAGGATATTTGTTCTTTATAGTCACTTTATTAAACTGACGGTAGTCAATGCACATTCTCATCGTGCCATCTTTCTTTTTCACAAATAAAATAGGAGCACCCCAAGGTGAGAAACTCGGTCTTGCAAATCCTCTATCGGTCAACTCTTGCAACTGTGACTTCAACTCTTTCAATTCTGTTGGTGCCATTCTATACAGAGCTATCGAAATAGGAGTTGTACCCGACACTAAATCAATACCAAACTCCACTTCTCGTACCGGAGACATTCCCGGTAATTCTTTAGGGAACACATCAGGGAATTCACAAACAACTGGCACAAATTCATCTTTCTTTTCAGTCGCTCTAGAATCAATTACATAGGCAAAATAGGCTTCGTAACCCTTTTTCACATAACTCTGAACTTTCAACACTGATATCACGGCCGGTAGTCCATTCACATCATTAGATTCAATCCGAACTATTTCATCATTCTGACATCTAAAATTAATAATCTTTTTTTTTTTGCAGTTCACTATAGTATCATGCAATGTTAACCAATCCATACACAGAATTATATCAAACTCATCAAATGGTAATATCATCAGGTCAACCGGAAAATAGATATCTCGAAACATCAACGGACAGTTCTTGCATACTTTGTCAACCAAGACACTTTTACCTAAGGGGTTCGATACTCCAATAACAAATTCAGTAGACTCTACAGGCAAAGTCTTACTGGATACTAAGTTCATGCATACATACGAATGAGTAGACCCTGGATCTATCAATGCAATCATAGAAGTATCATAAAGAGTAAATGCACCCGTAATAACATGTGGAGGCGAAGCTTCCTCACGAGCTCGAATGGTGTATGCTCTGTCAGGCGCCCTAGCTTCAGATCTCGCGACTGTATCTCTCGTAGTTCTCTGACTACCACTGACATTTCTTATGTTTCTTGAAGGTCTACCTCTAGCCGAAACATTATCTGACTTCGGATTCTGTACGATTTCTTGTTCAAATGATTCAGGGCAGTCCCGGATGAAATGATCTAATGATCCACATCTAAAACAGGCTCGATCATTCAATCTACAACTACCCGAATGTCATTTACCACAACGCTTACATTCAGGTTGCTCAGATCAGATATTTCCCACACTAGCCATCGAAGTTACTGAAGCTTTGGAGTTCGACTGTGATCTAGCTCGATCTCTGTCTGAATGTCCCACATTAGCCTTTGAACGGCCATGCTCATCTCTGAATTTCTTTGAAGCAGACTAAAATGATTTGCTTGAGAATCTCTTTCTCACATCTCTAGCTTTAGACTCAGCTTTTCTTTTATCTTTCCTAAGTGCATCAGCTTTACATGCTCGATCAACAAGCATAACAAATTCTTTTATTTCTAGAATTCCAACTAGCAAATGAATATCTTCATTCAGGCCATCTTCAAATCGTTTACACATTATGGCTTTAGTCGAAACACATGCCCGAGCATATTGACTTAATATCACGAATTCTCGTTCATATTCAGTGATAGACATGCAACCCTATTTCAGTTCAAGAAACTCTTTCTACTTCTAATCTATAAATCTCTGACTGATATATTTCTTTTGAAATTCAGACTAAAAGAAATCCCATGTAATCCGTTCTTTTGGAACAACAGAAATCAAAGTCTTCCACCACTGATAAGATGCATCTCATAACAGGGAAACAACACATTTTATGCATTCATTAGGAGTCAATGACATTTCATCAAACACTCGGATTGTGTTCTCAAGCCAAAACTTAGCTCTCTCAGCATCATCATCACTAGTGGCCCTGTAACACCCCATACCCGATTCTGAGGCTAAAATCAGATACGAGACATTACTATGCTTGAACTTCCTTAAACATGTACTTACAGGCTATAAAATTTTGTTTCGACTAAAAAAAAGCTTCTCTTTCTTAGTCAAATAAGTCGTATCGAGGGTCTATGAGGCCTTAAACTTGCGTCCGAAAACTTTTACAGGCTAAAAGAAACTTTTCTTTAAAACAGGGGCCACACGCCCGTGTTGGTATAAGGACACGCCCGTGTACCCTTAAGACATGTCCGTGCCTTCTACCCGTGGTCGACACTGACTAAATCCACACGGCCTGGACACGCCCGTGCCTTCCACCCGTGGTCGACACTAACTAAAATCACACAGCCATGGCACGCCCGTGGCCCTAGCCCATGTGTAAAACCTTAGCATTCTGACCTAACCACACGGCCTATACACACACCCGTGTATCATGGCCGTGGGGAATTTATAATTTCATGAGTAAGGTACAGACATCACACGGTCTGGGTACACGCCCATGGGCCAGCCGTGCCTCCCACACGGTTTAGACCCACGTCCGTGTGTCTAACTAAGTGGGCAATTAGTAGACTATATACCAAGCCATTGCCACCTAAGGGTGCACACAAACATACCTCCACTCAGAACAATACAACTCCTAGCCTTTTTGCAAGTATAAGAGCTCATCCAACATACACATTATTGAAATGAACATACAATTCATGAATTTCATCTTCATTAAACAAAAGAGTTTGCCAAGTATTTGCCTAACTCATAGGGCCATTTACAAAATGACTTACATAACCAACACTTTAACTAACAATCACATCTTGACAAAATACTCAAGTCCTATACATGCCATACTCAAAACAAGTCTAAGATTGTTATACCAAAGTACTGTCGATAGTGTGATTTCCGAACTTCTGCAGACACGACCCTCGAGTTACCCTGGCAATACTACAAGGAAGAAGGGCAATAAAAAAAAGGGGTAAGCATAAAGCTTAGTAAGTTGCATGGAAATAAATAACAATCATAATACTCATAAAAATAATCCATCCACGGTATTATCTAACCATACACAAATCAAGGCTTCTTGCCATACTTACTTACAATTGCCCTTATTTAGCACATACCGTGCCACACATCGCAATCGTTTCTTCGCGACCCAGTCACGAGTACCTATATTCAATCATTCACATGAATTAAATATCATTCGCATCTCTACTTCTAAATTATCTACTTATCCCACCACTCACAAGGGATAGTCAAAGACACGTGTTTACAGCCATTACTATAAACATAAAACCAATGCCACATCCCCGAGGTGGTCTTACATGGAGTCCTCTCTAGATACCAATGCCATATCCCAGACATGGTCTTATATGGAATTACCTCTAGGTGCCAATGCCATATCCCGGATATGGTCTTATATGGGATTACCTCTAGGTGTAACGATGCCATATCCCGGATATGGTCTTATACGATTTCCATGTTCATCACCGAAGCCATATCCCGAATATGGTCTTATACGGGATCTCAACTTGGTGCCGAGGCCACGTCCTGGACATGGTCTTATACGGGACCTTATTTATTTCATATTTCAATGATAGCATTTCTATAATCAACATAGCCCAATTAGGACTCCAACATCTCATTCACATTAACTACTCAATTTAGTAATGCATTATGCTCTAATATAATGCCAAGCATTTCTCAACATGCTAATATGCATATTACTTAAGTCACATACAACTTACCTCGTTTTCAAAATGAGTTAGTTCTTCTTTGATCCACGACTTTATTCTTTCCCGATTGAGGCTGATTCTCGTCTCCTCTTGCTCTATAATAGCAAATTAGCTCATTTTAATCACTACATTAATATAAGCATCTCAATAATCATGCTTAAGCAAAATTACCATTTTGCCCCTAGACTTTGGCAAAATGATCGTTTTGCCCCTAGGCTCGAAAATAAATTCTAATCACATTTCTACCTTCAACAAGCCTAGATAAACATTTAATGCTCTTTAAGCTATCATCAAAAATTAATATTTCACATACTTACTACAAAATTTGTAACCTTTTCATCAAGGTCCTCATTGGTCTTTTCATGCTAACACCTTGCACAAAAGTTGTTCATACAACAACTAAGACTCATTCTCTTCCATAAAAATGTAACAATAACTAAAATAGCTCTCATGGAAAAACCTTAAACTCTTTACCATATTGCACAATAGTCCCCTCATTTGAAAGCTTAAGCTTTAGGGGTTTCAAGAGTACAATTATTTTCAAGAAAAGTTCTCTAGAACACTTACTTGAATGGATGAGAGCTTGCTGAAATTTTGAGCATTGAAAACCCCTATTTGTTGCTAATTTTCGGTGGAAGATGAAAGGAGAAAAGATGATATCTTTTTCTCTCCTTATTTTATTAATATTAGTCAAATAAGTCACCAACTATCACCAACTTTGACCAACATTGTCCATCTTTGTCTCCTATGGCCGACCATGCTAAATTTGGGGGTCTAATTGCCCTTTAAAGACGTCCAATTTATAATCTATGGCCATTTGGCACTTTTAGCTTATAGAATGGAACTTTCGCACTTTATGCGATTTAGTCCTTTTTCGCGATTAAACACGAAATCGCTAAAATTAAAGCATCAAAATTTTCATGTACATATGCTATCATGTTCTAACTCATAATATATTATGAAAATAAATTTCTCAAATCTCGGATGAGTGATCCTGAGACCACTATTCCGACTAGCCCCTAAATCGGGCTATTACAATTCTCCCCCTTAAGGATTTTCGTCCTCGAAAATCTTACCGATGAAGAGATTGGGGTATTGGTTTCTCATCGTTTCCTCGGACTCCCATGTAGCCTCTTCTATACCGTGCCTTTGCCATAGGACTTTTACTATGGCTATGCTTTTGTTCCTTAACAGTTTGACTTCACGAGCCAAAATTCTAACTGGTTCCTCTCCATACGTTAAATCCGGTTGTATCTCTACCTCTGTCGGCTTTATAACATGTGAAGGGTCTGAACGGTATCGACGTAACATAGACACATGAAAGACGTCATGGATCCTTTCCAGCTCAGGTGGCAAGGCTAACCGATAAGCTATCGGTCCTATCCTTTCGGTAACTTCGTAAGGTCCGATAAAACGCGGACTCAATTTGCCCTTCCGGCCAAATCTGAGGACTTTCCTCCAAGGTGATACTTTCAAGAACACTTTATCACCGACTTTGAATTCTATTTCTTTCCTTTTTAAATCTGAATAGGACTTCTGCCTATCTGAGGCGACTTTCAAATAGTCACGTATCACTTTTACTTTATCTTTAGTTTCCTTAACCAAGTCAACCCCGTGTATCTGTTTCTCTCTGAGTTCTAACCAATACAAGGGTGTTCAACATTTACGCCCATACAATACCTCATAAGGTGCCATCTTCAAACTTGATTGAAAGCTGTTGTTGTAGGCAAATTCCACCAATGGTAAGTATTTCTCCCAATTACCATGGAATTCCAAAACACAACACCAAGCATGTCTTCTAGTATATGAATTACCCTCTTCTGACTGTCCATCAGTTTGTGGATGGAAAGCTGTACTGAAACTCAATTTCGTGCCTAATGCTTCTTGTAGCTTTTTCCAAAACCGTGACGTGAATCTCGGATCTCTATCTGAAATGATCGACAATGGTACACCATGAAGTCTTACTATCTCAGACATATACAAATCTACCAATTTGTCGAGCGAATAGTCGACTCGCACTAGTATAAAGTGGGCTTACTTAGTGAGTCTATCAACCAATACCCATACTGCATCTTTCTTCTTTGGAGTCAATGGTAAACCCGTCACGAATTCCATAGCAATACGATCCCATACATTCAGGAACCATAATGGGCTGAAGTAAACCCGAAGGTACTTGATGTTCAACCTTCACTTGTTGACAAATTAGGCATTTCGATACAAACTCGGAAATATCTTTCTTCATACCAAGCCACCAGTACCATTTTCTCAAATCATGGTACATCTTTGTACTGTCTAGGTGTACATTCAAACATTCGTTATGTGCTTCATGCAAAATTTTGTGGATAAGTTCATCATTCCTGGGTACACAGACTCGATCTCGAAATGTTAGACATCTATCAAGATTTACTCAAAAGTCTGTCTCAACGCTCGACTCACATAAAACTCTCTTGGCTTGCAAACTGTTATCATCCTTCTGAGGTTCACAAATCTCCTGAAGAAACAATGGTTTAGCCCTCAACTCGGCTAAAACAGAACCATCATCTAGCAAGCTCATCTGAGTATTCATGGCTTTTAGTGCAAACAAAGATTTTCTGTTCAAAGCTTTGGCGACTACATTTGCCTTTCCCGGATGGTAGTCAATTACCAACTCATAATCTTTGATCAGCTCTAACCACCTTCGTTGCCTCAAATTCAATTCCTTTTGAGTCATCAAATATTTTAGGCTCTTGTGGTCAGTGAAAATCCGACACCTTTCACCATATAAATGATGTCTCCAAATTTTCAAAGCAAACACAATTGCAGCCAATTCGAAATCATGAGTCGGGTAGTTCTTCTCGTGTGGCTTCAACTGTCTAGAGGCGTATGCAATCACTTTACCCTCTTGGATAAGTACACAACCCAACCCGTTCAAGGATGCATCACTATAAACCACAAATTCTTTTCCCAGTTCTGGTTGCACCAAAATAGGAGCCTCAGTCAACAGTGTCTTCAGTTTCTCAAAACTCTATTGACACTTTTCCGTCCAGTCGAACTTTACATCTTTCTGTAAAAGTCTCGTCATCAGAGTAGCAATCATGGAAAACCCCTTGACAAAACGCCTATAATAGCCTGCTAGGCCTAGAAAACTCCTCACTTCAGTTACGCTCCTCGACGATTTCCATTCGACAATTGCCGAAATCTTACTCGGGTCGACTCTAATCCCTTCTCCAGAGACAATATGCCCAAAAAATCCCACTTTCTTGAGCCAAAATTCACTCTTACTGAATTTGGCATACAATTGTTTTTCTCTCAAAACTTGTAGAACCATACTCAAATGCTCTGCATGATCGTTCTCATCTCGAGAGTAGATCAGTATGTCATCGATAAAGACCACAACAAACCTATCCAAGTACGGTCGAAAAATGCGATTCATCAAATCCATGAAGATAGTGGGGGCATTTGTTAGACCAAAAGGCATGACCAAAAATTCGTAGTGGCCGTACCTAGTTCTAAATGTGGTTTTCGGCACATCCGAGTCCTTGACTCTCAACCGATAGTACCCTGACCTTAGATCTATCTTGGAAAATACTGTAGCTCCCTTTAATTGATCAAATAGATCATCGATCCTCGGTAACGGGTATTTATTCTTCACTGTCACCTTGTTGAGTTGCCGATAGTCTATACATAATCTCATGGAACCATCTTTCTTCTTCAAAAATAGGACGGGTGCACCCCACAGAGAAAAACTCGGCCTCACAAAACCTTTATCCGTTAATTCTTACAACTGTACTTTAAACTCTTTCAGTTCGGTTGGGGCCATTCTATAGGGAGCGATAGAAATAGGGGCAATACCCGGAGCTAATTCAATCCCAAATTCAATCTCTCTATCCGGTGGTAGCCCAGGCAACTTTTCTGGGAAAACATATAGGTACTCGCATACTATGGGTACTGACTCAATTTTCAACTCAGTCTCTTTAGTGTTCAACACAAAGGCAAGATAAGCCTCATACCCCTTCCTTAGGTACCTCTGAGCTGACAGGGTCGATACCACTATTGGTGACCTATCCGGCTTATCTGATTCAACACGAATAAAATTACCATTTTCATCTCTCAACTCGATATGCTTCTTCCCACAATTCACAATTACACTATGGGTAACTAACCAATCCATCCTAAGAATGACATCAAATTCGTCAAACAGTAATAACATAAGATTGACCAGGAAACAATGACCCTTAATCATCAAAGGGCACCCTTTGCAAACTCTATCAACCAACACACACTTGCCTAGGGGATTAGACACTCTTATGATGAATTTGGTAAACTCTATAGGCATGCTCATGCTAGAGACTAACTTCATGCATATGTATGAGTGAGTAGATCCTGGGTCAATTAAAGCTATAACACGAGTATTATGGAGAGAAAAGATACCCGTGATCACGTCGGGGGAAGATGCCTCGTCACGAGCACGAATGGCATATGTCCTCGCCGGTGCTCTACCCTCAACTTTAGCAGCTTGCTCTCTAGGTGGATTTTTACTTCCCATCTCAATCCCCGGGTTTCTCAATGGTCTTCCCCTTGTGGTACTTCTCGATCTCGCATTCTGAGGCCTTCCTTTCTCGTCTACCTCGGGACAGTTTCTAATAAAATGGTCTAAGGACCCACATCTGAAACAAGCTTTCTCATTAGCTCTACACTCACCAGAATGGTGCCTGTCACACTGAGGGCATTCAGGTCTATTTGGTCGAACGTTGCCCACACTAGAAACTGATGTAGTGTGCCCTTTCGATCCCGAGAGTCGCTTGCCTTTATTTCGGGTTGAAAACCCCTCTAAAGTGACTGATCGAGTAGTGAAATCCCTCGATTTCTTAGATGAGGATGGTGAGACTTGTTCAGTTGTCTCTTCCTCAAGTCACGAGACTCGTATTTAGCTCTTCTATTCTTTTTAGCCAACTCTTCGGCTTTATAGGCCCTATCCACCAACACTACAAACTCCTTTAATTCGAGAACTCCCACGTACAGGCGGATATCTTCATTCAGTCCGTCCTTGAATCTCTTGCACATGATGGCTTCCGTAGACACGCACTCTCGGGCATACTTGCTAAGCCTTATGAACTCCCGTTCGTAGTCGGTCACTGACATACGGCCTTACTTCAATTCCAAAAACTCCTTTCTCTTGTGGTCGATGAATCGCTGGTTGATATACTTCTTCCGATATTCCTCTTGGAAGAGTTCCCAACTAACTCTCTCCCTTGGTACTACCGACACCAGGGTGTTCCACCATCGGTAGGCTGAATCTCTCAGGAGAGACACCGCACACTTTAAGCACTCCTCAGGCGTGCAAGATAACTCATTGAATACCCGAATGGTATTCTCGAGCCAGAATTCCGCTTTTTCCTGGTCATCATCCTTATTCACCCAAAATTCCTCAGCTCTTTGCTTCCGGATCTTATCCACCGGAGGTCTTTCTCTTCTCACCACCTCAACTACTTGAGGGGCTACTGGAGCGGGTTGAGGAATTGGTGGGGTTGGAGGGAGTTGAGCGTTAGGATTTTCTCGGATATACTCAGTATACCAGTTGCTCATCATATGGAGAAAGGCTTCTCGAGCCTCTTCCCCCTGACTCAAAGTCTCAAGTCTACTATTAGCTGGCGCGGTCCCTTGAGCGGGAGCCGATGCATTACTCGCAGCATCATCGGCTGTAGTTTGGTCTGGATCAGAATCCATCTACTACATAAAACACAAATTTATACGTCAGGAGCCGTCACACTATCATTACTCAAACACTCTTACATATGGCATGTATAGCTAGACTCGTACTTACGCTACGTTAGTCCTAGAATCGACTAAACTGTAGCTCTGATACCAATAAATGTAACACCCCATACCCGACTTCGAGGCTAAAATCGGATACGAGACATTACTATGCTTGAACTTCCTTAAACATGTACTTACGGGCTATAAAATTTTGTTCTGACTAAAAAAAAGCTTCTCTTTCTTAGTCAAATCATTCGTATCGAGGGTCTATGAGGCCTTAAACTTGCGTCCGGAAACTTTTACAGGCTAAAAGAAACTTTTCTTTAAAATAGGGGCCACACGCCTGTGTTTGTATAAGGACACGCCCGTGTACCCTTAAGGCATGCCCGTACTTTCTACCCGTGGTCAACCCTGACTAAATCCACACGGCCTGGACACACCCGTGCCTTCCACCCATGGTCGACACTGACTAAAATCACACGGCCATGGCACGCCCGTGTGTAAAACCTTAGCATTCCGACTTAATCACACGGCCTATACACACGCCTGTGTATCATGGCCATGGGGAATTAATAATTTCATAAGTAAGGTGCAGACTTCACACGGCCTGGGTACACGCCCATGGGCTAGCCGTGCCTCCCACACGGTTTAGACCCACGCCCGTGTGTCTAACTAAGTGGGCAATTAGTAGGCTATATACCAAGCCATTGCCACCTAAGGGTGCACACAAACATACCTCCACTCAGAACAATACAACTCCTAGCCCTTTTGTAAGTATAAGAGCTCATCCAACATACACATTATTGAAATGAACATACAATTCATGAATTTCATCTTCATTAAACAAAAGAGTTTGCCAAGTATTTGCCTAACTCATAGGGCCATTTACAAAATGACTTACATAACCAACACTTTAACTAACAATCACATCTTGACAAAATACTCAAGTCCTATACATGCCATACTCAAAACAAGTCTAAGATTGTTATACCAAAGTGCTGTCGATAGTGTGATTTTTGAACTCCTGTAGACACGATCCTCGAGTTACCCTGGCAATACTACAAGGAAGAAGGGCAATAAAAAAAAGGGGTAAGCATAAAGCTTAGTAAGTTGCATGGAAATAAATAACAATCATAATACTCATAAAAATAATCCATCCACGGTATTATCTAACCATACACAAATCAAGGCTTCTTGCCATGCTTACTTACAATTGCCCTTATTTAGCACATACCGTGCCACACATCGCAATTGTTTCTTCGTGACCCAGTCACGAGTACCTGTATTCACTCATTCACATGAGTTAAATATCATTCGTATCTCTACTTCTAAATTCATCTACTTATCCCACCACTCACAAGGGATAGTCAAAGACACGTGTTTACAGCCATTACTATAAACATAAAACCAATGCCACGTCCCCGAGGTGGTCTTACATGGAGTCCTCTCTAGATACCAATGGCATATCTCGGACATGGTCTTATATGCAATTACCTCTAGGTGCCAATGCCATATCCCGGAAATGGTCTTATATGGGATTACCTCTAGGTGTAACGATGCCATATCCCGAATATGGTCTTATACGATTTCCATGTTCATCACCAAAGCCATATCCCGGATATAGTCTTATACGGGATCTCAACTTGGTGTTGAGGCCACGTCCCGGACTTGGTCTTATACGGGACCTTATTTATTTCATATTTCAATGATAGCATTTCTATAATCAACCTGGCCCAATTAGGACTCCAACATCTCATTCACATTAACTACTCAATTTAGTAATGCATTATGCTCTAATATAATGCCAAGCATTTCTCAACATGCTAATATGCATATTACTTAAGTCACATACAACTTACCTCGTTTTCAAAATGAGTTAGTTCTTCGGTTCAGTCCACGACTTTATTCTTTCCCCGATCGAGGCAGATTCTCGTCTCCTCTTGCTCTATAATAGCAAATTAGCTCATTTTAATCATTACATTAATATAAGCATCTCAATAATCATGCTTAAGCAAAATTACCATTTTGCCCCTAGACTTTGGCAAAATGACCGTTTTGCCCCTAGGCTCGGAAATAAATTCTAATCACATTTCTACCTTCAAAAAGCCTAGATAAACATTTAATGCTCTTTAATCTATCATTAAAAATTAATATTTCACATGCTTACTACAAAATTTGTAACCTTTTCATCAAGGTCCTCATTGGTGTTTTCATGCTAACACCTTTCACAAAAGTTGTTCATACAACAACTAAGACTCATTCTCTTCCATAAAAATGTAACAATAACTAAAATAGATCTCATGGAAAAACCTTAAACTCTTTACCGTATTGCACAATAGTCCCCTCATTTGAAAGCTTAAGCTTTAGGGGTTTCAAAAGTACAATTATTTTCAAGAAAAGTTCTCTAGTACACTTACTTGAATGGATGAGAGCTTGCTGAAATTTTGAGCAGTCAAAACCCCTATTTTCTGCTAATTTTCAGTGGAAGATGAAAGGAGAAAAGATGATATCTTTTTCTCTCCTTATTTTATTAATATTAGTCAAATAAGTCACCAATTATCACCAACTTTGACCAACATTGTCCATCTTTGTCTCCTATGGCCGGCCATGCTAAATTTGGGGGTCTAATTGCCCTTTAAAGACCTCCAATTTACAATCTATGGCCATTTGGCACTTTTAGCTTATAGAATGGAACTTTCGCACTTTATGCGATTTAGTCCTTTTTCACGATTAAACACGAAATCGCTAAAATTAATGCATCAAAATTTTCATGTACATATGCTATCATGTTCTAACTCATAATATATTATGAAAATAAATTTCTCAAATCTCGGATGAGTGATCCTGAGACCACTATTTCGACTAGCCCCTAAATTGGGCTGTTACAGGCCCTGAACTCTTCGGCCATATATTTACGGATTTTGTCGACCGGAGGTTTATTCAACAGACTTAGATTCATAGCCGGAGGTATAACAAAAGTCTGAGGAGGACTAGGTAGGATTGGAGGTTGTGAAATAGCCGGATTTGTTCTAACGTATTGAGTGAACCACTCATTCATCATTTGGAAGAAGGCTTGTTTAGCCTCTCCTTCCTGACCGCTAGTAGCCGGTCTTAATCAGATGGCGCTGTCCCTTGAGCGGGAGCAGGCGCATTACTTTCAACATCTCGTCAGCTACAGCTCTTTCGGAATCCATTTACTATACAAAAAACACATTTTATACGCCAGGATTAGAGGTGTTCATGGGCCAGGCGGCCCGGCCCGAAGGCCCGACCGAAATTTGGGAGGGTTTGGGCAAAAATATAAGCCCAAAAAATGGGCTTGGACAAAAAATAAAGCCCGTTTAAAAAATGGGTCGGGCCTCGGGTAAGGTATTTTTGGCCCGGGCCCGGCCCGAATTCACTAAATGACAAAAAAAATCTGCTATTTTTTTGAATGTTATTTTCTTGTTGTTTTCTCCCTATTTTGCTACCATATTACTATTATGTTGCTACTATTTTGTTGTTATTGATTGAATATTGTATAAAACTTATTTTATTGTTAATTTTTTTATTATTTTAAAGGCATTTGTTAATTTTATTATTATTTTAGAGGTATTTGCTTGTTGTGTTACATCTATCTTAGTGTTATTTAAGTCTACATATTTTTTTAAAATTTATTTTCAATTTGTTGGGAAATATTTATTTTGATTTTTTTAGTATTTTTGATGTATTATATATATTTAAAAATTATATAAAATAATATAAAATTTTAATATGGGCGGGTCGGGCCGGGCTCGGGTTTTAGCATTTTTATATGGGCCGGGCTTGGGAAAAAATTTAGGCCAATTTTTGGGCCCGGCCCGAACTCGGCCCGGCCCGGCCCATGAACACCTCTAGTCAGGATTCATCACACTATTACAGTTCGTATATATGGTATGTATAGCTAGACTCTTACACGCTATGTTAGTCCTAAAATTAACTAAACCGTAGCTCTGAAACCAATCAAATGTAACACCCCTAACCCGTAACCATCGCCGGTCTAGGGTTAAGAGGCATTACCGGACAATCAGAAACTTTTACGAACATTTCCATTATAAAGTATAACATCGTCAAATCATATAGTCCCTTAATGAGGTCTACGAGACCTTAATCATGCATTAGAAAAGGGTCGGGACTAAACTGGGATCATACAAAATTTTTTTGAAAATCAAACATTTTTCAAAGTTATAGAGGTCACACGCCCGTGTGGGCGGGCCATGTGCCTTACACGGCCTCAGACACACCCGTGTGTCTAAGCCGTGGTAAAACAGGGCATACATACTGACTTGTCCACACGGCCTGAGACACGCCCGTGTGCCTCACCCGTGGTCGACACTACTTGCACCATACGGCCAGTCACACGCCCGTGTGTCCAGCCCGTGGTCGAGCCTAACTTGTTTCAATTTGCAAATTCGAATGACACGGTCGAGCCACACGCCCGTGTGCTCAACCGTGTGGGAAAATATAGGCCATTTGCAAGGCCAATTTGCCACCCATTTAGGGTCACTCCTACAAGCATAAACAAACACATTTCATGCCCTCAAAATGCAACAAAAATACACCAAAAATATCCATCGTTCCTAGCCCTTCAAATGCATAACAAACATACCAACCTATGAACTATATATCTCATTCTAAACACAAGCATTCCTAAGCCAAAACCATCCAAAAACTTATCATTTCAATATACTAGCCATTCATCAAAACATACCAACTTTGCATCATAGAAATTATCATAGATTTGACCATCTCATTAGCTCAAACATTAGCCATCAAACCATACCAAACTATGCATCATTTAGCATGAACTACTCATTCATATCATAATCATTATCTAGCCATATCACATGGCTATTTATATACAACTCAAAACATAATCCCAAACTAACTAGCCTATACATGCCATACTTAGCTATGTACACATTCGAAAGGTACCAAAATGGAGTTTGATAGTGTGGTGACAATCCTCAACGACCCCGAGCCTTCCGTAGCTTTAACGATCTATAAAACAATGCAAACACACACACAGAGTAAGCTTCCAAAAGCTTAGTAAGCCATATACAAATAAACTTGACATATAATACTCATAATCATATCAAATATAAGATCATTAAAATATATCAATTTTAAATTCATAATTCTTCTTTGGCTCATTTGTTTAGCCATTGCTTACTAACAATTCATACCTCAAAGTATCACTTTTGCTCACATCACAAACATACATATACCACATTTTGTCTCATTAAATCTATGCACATATCTCACTTGTGCACAATCACATATACTTACCTTTCATACTCCATCATAGTATACCTTTCAAACGTACCTGAAACGATCATACATTTCACATAGTCTTTCATTTCTCAGAATTTCCTGTTGAACCATTCGGAAACAAATAGGATACTCGGATAACTCAGAATAATCGTACAATGCCAACGTCCCAGACGTGGTCTTACATGTAACCAAATGTCAATGCCACTGTCCCAGACAGGGTCTTACACGAATCAAATATGATGCCAATGTCCCAGACATTGTCTTACACGTAAATCTCAAATCAATGCCAACTTTCCAGACGTGGTCTTACATGATATCACATATCAGAATCTATATGTCATGACATATTAACCCTATCTATTCCTAAGGTTCGTACGGGACTTTTCGAATATTGATACATTGTCGATACTTTCTCAGATTTCTCACGTATTTCATCCAAAACAATTCATCATAATTCAATATCAAATGAACATAATTAATTCAACTTAAATACGTTTACTCATATATGGACTTACCTCGTACGGATATAGACGGACGGATTTGACTATTCAATCACTTTCGACTTTTCTCAGTCTAAGTCCATTTTCTTTGGTTCTTGATCTATACATATTCAAATTTAACCCATTTATTCACCAAATCATTCAATTCAATCCAAAAACACACATTTAGGGTAATTTACAAATTAGCCCTCATATTTTCACATTTTGACATTTAAGTCCCTATTTCACAAAATCACAAAATACACATAATTTGTTTGTACCCATGCTTAGCCGAATTTTCATATGCTTCATACAAGTCCATACATTTCATTTATTTCACATTTTAGTCCCTCAAAATATTTTTTCACAATTTAATCCAAATTACTCAAATTCACCAAAAATCCAAAGACAAAACATGTTAATCTAACACATATATTTTATATTTCATCAACAAACATCACAAAGCTCAAGCATTCATCAATGGCACTTTTCAAAATCATCATCAAAATTCAAAATTAAGGCATGGGCTAGATAGTACTCGAAGCAACGATCACAAAAGCGTAGAAATTATCAAAAACTGAGTCAAAAACATACCTAAATTAAAGCCTCCAAAGACCTAACCCTAAAACTCTTTTCTTCCTTTCTTTCCTTGCTATATTCGGCCAAAAAAATGAATAAATGGCAATGTTTTATGTTCGTTTAATTATAACATATATTATTAATTCAATTATCAAATTAACCTTATTATTAAACATATAAAACTTATATAATGGTTGGTCATAAATGTCCATTAACCATACTCATGGTTTATTTGCTTCATAAGGCCACCACATTTATAAAGACATAACACATAGGTGCTTTTAACACATGGCATGCTAATTTTTCATTTTTCACAATTAGATCCTTTTATCAAATTAAGCACACAAACGAAAAAATTAAATCACGAAAATTTCACACATGCTTAATCACAGACTGTAGGCACGAAAAATAATATTAAATTATTTTTTTGACTCAAATTTGTGGTCCCGAAACCACTATTCTGCTAGGGTCTAAATCGAACTGTTACACTGATTCTGGGTCCAGTTTAAATTGAGTAAATAATTTGTGATTTTTTAGCGATACACTATCGAATAGATTGGAATGTGTTTTAATACAAGAATGTAAAGTGATAGTTTATGCTTTCAGACGGTTAAAGTCACATGAAAGGAACTGTCCGACAGGTGATTTAGAGTCGGCCACTTTTTATGTCTGTTTTGAGAATTTGATGACATCGGTTGTCCGACGAAAAATGTCATATGTTTCCTGATCCCAAGAGTTTAAAGTATCTAATGTCACACAAGGATCTGAATTTAAAATAGCATAGATGGCTTGAACTATTGAAAGATTGTGAGTAATTATTGATTAACTTTTGGGAAAGCAGATATAGTTGCAAATGCTTGAATGGAAAACCTTTGATTATTTTGTGAGTATTGGATACATGATTAATCTTATTTGATGAAGGTCTGAATCTAGCTAAATTAGAAGCTAAAGCGATGTGTTTTTTACAAGATTGAGAACCTCAGGAATGTGATAGTGAGTGGTAAACTAAACGAGTACAGTGTGAAATGACTTTTTATTTTGAATTTTAGGTCGGACCTGATGACTGTTATCATTATTCCGAGATAGAATTTGCGTACTGAGTAATTCAGAGCTTATGCAAAAAAAAATTTGTACGAAGCTCAGTAGTAGCTCATTTATTCATTCAGGGAGTAATAAAATGTATAGTTAATTGAAATAGATGTTCTGGTGATCGGGTATGTAACATGATAGATTAGTTGAGTTATGTGTTTCAGAGACTATCCGATCAGAAATCGTACAGAAAGTAAAAGTGATTCGTGGCAGTTTAGAATCCACTTCAGATTGTCAGAAAACGTATGTGAATTTGAAACAACAGGATATGAAATTCCCATTCAGCGATAGCATGCTTCCGAAAGTATTGCCTTGGAAAAAGATTCAAAATGTGTTTTGTGTATCTATGTTGCGATGGTATCGATTGGACTCTTTGAGTATGAAATCTCCGATAGGGATTAAGATTCAGCCGATGTGTTGTATAACGAAGAATCAATCGGAATTTTGACACGAGAGATTAGAAGTTGGGAAATAAAAGCATAACCTTAGTGAGGGTTCTTTGGCAGTGTCACGAGATAGAGGAGTCTTCATGGAAATCGAATTTATATTCCGGTAAGATTTTTGGGGACGAAAATCCCTATGGGGGGAGAGTTGTAACAGTCTAATTTTGGGTCTAATCAGAACAGTGGTTTCGGGACCATAAATTCGACGCAGAAAAATTTATTTTTATTATATTTTTATGGTCTACAATTTTATGGAATGATTTCATGAAAATTTCGTTCAAAAATTTTGACGTTTGGGCACTCAATTTAGTCAAAATGACTAAATTATAATAAGTGCAAAATGTGAGTTCTATAGGTTAAAGGTGTCTAATTGTTATGAAATTTTAAATTAGAGGTCTTTAAATGGTAATTAGACCATTATACTTAGTATGGACAAAAATGGACATGGATAGGTGAAATTTTGAAGTTTTTCATTAAGGGCATTTTAGTCATTTGGTTAATAAAGACAAAATAAAACAAATAAAAGACGTCATCTTCTTCAAATTAGTCCCCATGGTCGAAAGTCACAAGGACATGACATAGCTAGGGTTTGTTCATCTTCCAAGCTCGATTGTAAGTCCATTCTTGCCCCGTTTTTAACGATTTTTGTATTTTTGAGATCATTATAGCTTGATTTAGCAATTTCAAGGACTAATTTGAAAGAAAGGTGAAGTTTAAAATTTTAACCATGTTGAATATGTGTGTATTTTGATGTCTGATGGTAGAAAATGCATGTTTGTTGTTTGTTAAACGACTTTTGCTAAGTGATTTTAAGTAAAAATGTCAAAAAGGACTTATTTGTCAAAGTCTATAAAATGAGTAGAAAAATGTGAATAAATGGAAAATGTGGGCTGTTATGATTATGAAAATGGTTCCGCTAGGCTTGTGTTTTGACGAAATTGAATGAAATCCATTTTACGAGTCTAGGGACTAAAGTGTAAAATGTCAAAAGTTTAGGGGCGAAAATGTAATTTTTGCAATAGTGTGTTTTTAGGCTGAAATGAATAATGTGATGATTAAATGAGATGAATTTGATATTATAGATCAATAAAAACAAAGTTCGAGTCTAGATCGGGGGAAAACCAAAGTGTTTGACGATTAGGTCCATTTCCGCTATTTTTGTACCGAGGTAAGTTCGTATATAAATAATGCATTGTTATAATTATGTTTTAAATGCTTTAATATTTTATGAATTGTGATTGACTCTTTGGACGCATTCGAAAAAGTTTCGACAAACGAGAAATCCCGGTTGAACCTTAGGAATAGAATAGGATACGAGTGACATGTCACTAGAAACCCATGTGTATATGCGATTATGTGATCCGAGTGCTGGTCTTGTACGTCCTACCAGTTGCTGGGTAGTCCGGCATGTGTTACGGATACCTAACAGCTTGTGTGAGTAGCACTATGTAGCTACATCCTGACTGACAGCTTGTGTGAGTAGGCCCGTGAATAACTCGAAAGCGAGCCTATATGTATTATGAGATATGAGGTAGCTTTAGCTACATATATGGCACTTATGTGCAAGATTTCTGAGTATCAGTTAATATTCCAAATGTTCAACGAGTATGTCAAGATGAGAAAGTACGTGAATATGTTATGAGATGGTACAGTTATGTACGTAAAACTCAAAGGGAATGAACTATTAGTAAGAATGTGATTGAGTAAGTCGTGCTTATGAAGCTTAAATGACATTTATGTTGATATATGTTATGTTATTCATATGATGAGCTATTGGTAAAAATGTGATTGAGTAAGTTGTGTTTATGAGGTTAAATGACATTTATGTTGATATATGTTATGTTATTCATATGATGAGCTATTGGTAAAAATGTGATTGAGTAAGTTGTGTTTATGAGGTTAAATGACATTTATGTTGATATATGTTATGTTATTCATATGATGAGCTATTGGTGAGAATGTGATTGAGTAAGTTGTGGTTATGAAGCTTAAATGACATTTATGTTAATTTATGTTAAGTTATTTATAAGTCAGATGTATGAATAATGTTTTGTATTATTTGCATATGAACTTACTAAGCTATAACTTACCCTCCTTTCTTTCCCTTATCCTATAGTGTCACCAAGCTAGCTCGGGATCGGAGATCGTCAGAGTTCGCATCACACTATCAAACGATTATTTTGGGTATCGATGAGCTTAACATTTTGAGTATGTGGCATGTATAGGGAATTGGTCATTTTGTTATATATGCCATTGTGATTGTAGCCAATGTGTTGGCTTATGATTGTCAAAGGCTTGTTTTGATATTTGGCCATGTAGATTGGCTTATTTGGGTTAACATGGTTGTAAGCCTAAGTATATTTATATATGTGCCAATGTTTTTTGTGATATGGTCATGGTATGCTTGGTAAATGATGGAAATGTGATTTATGACATGAAAGTGAGATGTTTGGCAATGTGGGCTACTGATGAGGTGACAAAGTGGTGTGCAATTAGGTATCTTGAAAGTAGTCAATTGTGGCTTAATAAATGTTGCGAGTATGATAGATGTTGATATTGTATTGGCATGTGATGGTCATAATTGTGGATGTTTTGGTTGCCTATGTTGTATTGTTTTGTGCCTTTGAATTGGTGAAGTGTATGTGTAAAGAAGGGTAGCAAATGGCTTGGTAAATAGCCTTTATTTTGTCCACACGGGTAGACACACGAGTGTGTCTCTAAGCCGTGTGTGACACACGGTCTGGCCCACGGGCATGTGTTCCGGTCGTGTGTCCCCTGCACCTTAATTTTAAAAAAATAGAATGTCCAAAATTAAGCACATGGGCAGAGACACGGGCGTGTGTCTCAGCCTGTGTGCTACACGGCCTAGCACATGGGCGTGTGGCATGGCCGTGTGGCACAAGTCAAAGAGCACCCTAATTTGAACACGGTCTGAAGCACGGGCGTGTCCCAGGGTCACACGGGTGTGTCCCTTGGACCACACGGCCGTGTGAGCCCTGCTTCTAGCAAAAATTTTCTAAGTTTTGTAAAAGTTTCCTGAGTTCTCGGTTTAGTCCCGAACCACTTCCAATACATGTTTTGGGCCTCATGGGCTCGTATTAGGGACATTGTGATTGAATATGAATGGTTTTAATTTGACGCAAATTTTATGATTCGATTTGTATGAATGTTTGTGTTGTATGTTCGGTAATGCCTCATACTCTATTCTGGCGTTGAATACGAGTAAGGGGTGTTACATTAATTCCCACCTTGATGACTTCCTAGGGTTGTCAGGCCTAGGGTTTAAGTTCTTCCTTTCCCAAATAGCTAATTCGTTGAGTAACCCTATAAAATAGTTAACAGATCATACCTCCACTCGCTAATCCCCCATAGAAGGATTAGTTTCTCATGGTTTTCATAAATAATATGGAATTTATGTAAAGAGAAAACATGATAAATGAATTGAAGTGTAAAGTTTAAGAAAGCACCTGATTTTAATTAAAGATGAAAACGAATCCATAGAGTTTGATTATCTCCACAAACCAGATATCTCGAAATAAAACAACAAACTGAAAATAAACCTAAAACCTAGAAGAAAGAAAAAACAAAACTGAAATTTAAAAGCAAAATTATAAACTAATTAATCGGTGTCTATAACATGTGACAAATGAACCTATTTATAGATTTCAAGTGGTTGTCATCCTTAACCCTAGGTTAGCTGACGTTCCCGAGCTTTAAGTTTGATTGTGCAGACAAAAACGCCCCATGGCTCGCATTTAATTCTCGTCTAGAGTCGATGTTGTGACGCACCAGGACCTATGTCGTGACATAGCAGTCAGTATACTCTTCTTGGGATATCTTCAGGGGTATGTCATGACACTCTTAGGCTGTGTCACGACATCGGAGGTAGTTTCATAATTTTCTCCATTCTGCTCCCTATATTGCGAGATTGATCATTCCGTGTTGCAACATAGTGACCAATGTCTATTTATTTTACCTTCTAATTGTCTCTTGCACACTTATAAAGGGCATTAGCTCACTCTTAGGCCTCATTTGGCCCCAAAGGTCAATAAAAGAATCAATTTGCACATTTTATTAACTTAATGAAAACCTACAAAAACATAACTAAAACCAAATGGAAATAATTGCTTTCAAGCTCCTAAAGTGTAGAAATTAGTTTAATCTGAAACACTGAATTAAGACAGATCAACTGCTGAATCAAAACTTACTCGTGTCTACTTCCCGTAAGTGCAATGCTCATAGAAACATAACTTACCAACGTTAATGTCTTTCAAAAGACCTTTTTTACACAATGTTGTCATTCCAAAGTTTGGTTAATTCAGAATCTATAGAGAAATAATCATGTCTAGTCATCGTGATGTGGCAACAATTTCAGCTCTGCTTTGGTAATTGTAGCCGCACCAGTTACCGTTGACCCTTGCAGAACATACAGGCTGCCCTATTTCTATCTTCTCATCACAACGAGAGCTCCACGAGAAACTTTTAAGTCGTTTGACTCGATAATAATCCTAAAACCATTGAACTCCAAAATTCACAATGAGATGAGATTTTTCTTTAAATTGGGTACATACCTGACAACTGACGGTGTCCAAATGATTCCATCGTGCATTCTAGTTTGTACCATTTCAATTCCAATTTTCTTACATAAGGAATTACTCATTATCAACACAACTCCACCTTCATCTAAATTGTACGTGGAGAACTAGTCCCTGTTGGGACACATGTGATAGGAGCACCCTGGATCTAGAATCCATTTAGAAATAATTTTGGAGCTTTTTCTCATCGACACCAATAAGAAATCATTATCTCTTACCTCGGCTACACTAGCATCAGCAACTTCTGCTTTCTACTTACCTTTCTCATTGGCTTTGGCATCCCTTTTATTCTTATTATAAAGTTTGTAACATGTTGCCTTAACGTGGCACATATTCTTGCAATAGCCACATTGCTTGTCTCGGTTTCTGGATTTTTATCTTGACCTAGACCTGCTACGATCTGACTTTTTGGATTATTGTCTGCCCCTTGCAACTAGAACTAAGGCATGCCTGTTTGACTTCTTATTTGGGCCTAACTTGTTATCAAGTTTATCTTCACTCATTATATTTCCCTTTACATCTTCAAATGAGAGATTATCTCTCCCATAAATTAAAGTTTCCCTAAAAGTTTTGTAAGAAGAGTATAAAAAGTATAACAACAACATAGCCTGATCCTCATCACTGATATTTGCTTCGAGATTTTTTAGATCATTTAGAAGGGTAGCAAATTCACTAATGCGAGTTCTAATGGACTCACCTTCGGCCATTCAAAACGTGTAAAGACGTTGTTTTATAACTAACATGTTGGCAAGATATTTTGTCACATATAAGGTTTTCAATTTCCTCCATAACGCAGATGTTGTTTTCTCTATCAAAACCTTTAGTAACACATTATTCGTGAGGCATAATTGAATAGTAGATAGAGCCTTTTCATCAAGCTCTTCCCATTCTGATTAATCCAAATCTGCGGCTTCTTCCATGTAACAACCTTTTTAATACCGTTCGGAACCAGTATTGTCATCATTTGAACTTACCACAAGCTAAAATTTGTAATTCCATCGAACTTCTCAATATTGAACCTTGTCGAAGCCATCTCTGAATAGGTTGAATGTGAAAGTCAAACTAAGCTCTGATACCAATTTGTTAAGGGATAAACCCATATAAACAACGAATAAGTAAAATAAATGAAGAAATTGAAAAGATCAAAAACACAAATGTTGCGTGGAATGAGTCCTCAAAAAAGGATAAAAAATCACGGGTAAAAGGAAATTTCACTAATATATAAAACAAGTACAAAAGATGGAGCTAATCAAAAAAAAAACTCGAACCCCGAAAGAAAAACCTTCAAACTCAAAACAAAGAATTCTCTCAATCTATATCTTTTCTGTTGTATAAACCTAGGGTAGCTAAGGCCTATTTGTAGGCTGAAATTTGTAGCTTTTATGACTAAAATTGTAACAGCCCGATTTAGGGGCTAGTCAGAATAGTGGTTTTGGAACCACTAATCCGAGGTCGGAGAAAATTATTTTCATGTTATTTTATGAGTTAGAGTAGGATTATATAAGTGCATGAAAATTGTGGTGCTTTAATTTTAGCGATTTCATGCTTAATCGCGAAAAAGGACTAAATCGCAAAAAGTGTGAAAGTTCTATTTTATAAGCTAAAGGTGTCTAATAGCCATAGAATATAAATTGGAGGTCTTTAAAGGGAAATTATCCCCTTAAATCATGGTTGGCCGGCCATAGGGGACAAGGGAGTCAAAATTGGTCAAAGTTGGTAAAAGTTTGGTGACTAAATTGAATGTTTTATATTAAAATAAAGAAAGAAAATATATCATCTTTTCTCCTTCATTCTTCCACCGAAAATTAGCAGCAAATAGGGGTTTGAAAGGTTCAAAAATTTCAGCACACTCTTCTCCTTACAAGTGTTCTAGTAATCCTTTCTTGATAAAAATTATACTTTTGGAACCCCTAAAGCTTAAGCTTTCTAAAGAGGGGACTATTTTGTAAGATGGTGAAGAGTTTATAGTTTTTCCATGAGAGCTTTTAAGTAGTTTGCTACATTTTTATGGAAGAAAATGAGTCTTATTTGTTAGATGAACAACTTTTGAAAAAGGTGTTACCATGAAAACAACTAAAAGGACCTTTTTCTAAAGGTTGTAAAATATGTAGTAAATGTGTAAAATGTTGAGTTTTGATGGTAGCCATAAGAGAAATAAATGTTCACCTAGGCTCGATAAAGTTAGAAATTTGATTAGAATTGATTTTCGAGCCTAGGGGTAAAATGGTCATTTTACAAAAGTCTAAGGGCAAAATAGTAATTTTGCCAAAATATGATTATTTAAATGTAATTATTAATGTGATAATTAAATGAGCTAAATTGCTATTATAGATCAAGAAGAACCAAGAATTTACCTCGATCGGGGAAAGAACAAAGTATCAGACTAGATCGATGATCTAGCTTATTTTGAAATCGAGGTAAGTTTGTATGTGATAAATTCAACATTTATACTAGTATGTTTGAGAATGTTTGATATTATAATGACATATGATTTTCTATGAAATTGAGTATTGGTGTTGAATGAGAAATATGATAAAAGTTGAGATGTTGAAGTCCCGGTTGGACTATAATAAATGTGAGAATACTATCATTGAGACATGAGATGGATAAGGTCCCGTGTAAGACCATGTCAGGGACATGGCCTCGGCACCGATTTGAGATTCCGTATAAGACCATATCTGGGATATGGCTTCGGTATTGAATATGAGAATCGTATAAGACCATATCCGAGATATGGCATTGATACTTGAAGTGAAATTCCGTATAAGACCATATCCGGTATACGGCATCGGCACTCAGAGGTGACCCCATATAAGACCACATCTGGGATTTGGCATTGGCTTCGTGTTTATGTTAATGATGATGAATATACGTCTTGAGTATCCCTAGTGAAATAGTGGGATAAATAGATAAGCTTGGAAATAGAAATGAGATTAGTACTAAATTCATGTGATTGAGTGGATACATGTACCCGTGAATAATTCACGAGGAATGTTTACGATATGTGGCATGGTATATGCTAAACTCGGCTGTGGAATGGGTTTTCATATTTTGGATTTTAATAAGTTATTTTTCAGTATGTGAAGTATTTGAGATATTTCTTCTGTAAAGTGTGGCACACCGAGTCTCCGGCGCCGAATCCGTGAGTTTTCTAAATACCTTTGTCTGTTTAGAAACTGAAATGCAGTAAGTTAGGAAGTACTGTGACTACTTTAGAAATTAGATTATACTACTCTAGATAGAGCAAACTGAAGCCATAGGGGACTAAAACTGTAGTGAAACTTCAATCAGCATAAAACTGTTAGTTCTGATAAAACGAGAATAGACAATGGGCACAAGAGATACTCGTGAACGTGGTTCAAGAAGCTGTAGTAATGTTTTGAAATCAGAGAGCGCAGCGGAAGCGTGGTGGTGAAGTTTGTGTGGTGCGACTATCTTGTTATTTGGAAATTTCGGGGACGAAATTTCTTTAAGGAATGGTGAATTGTAACGCCCCGAATTTGGGCCTAGAAGGAATGGGCCTTGAGTGGGGGATCCGCTAGGAGACTGCACTTAAAAGTTTATGTGTGCAAGAAAATGACACAAATTGCATGTTTGGTGTGTTGGTTAAGTGATTTAGGAGTGTTTGGGAGTGTCTGAGAAGTCCTGGGTTCAAGCCCTGGCTTTTGCAAAATTTTTGGTTTTTCTCTTAAATGAACCTTGGCTTTAGTATGTAGGCTTTAAGAATATTTGTGTTCAAAACATGACACACAAAGAGCCTGTTGGTACAGTGGTTGTGGCGTTACAAGTGTGCCAATGGGTCTGAGGTTCAAGTCTTGGGATGAGCAATGGTGTATTTTATTTTGCAGCTAGGACGGCTAGAGTTTGAGTTGCAGTGGGAGTCTGATGGATGAGAGGTTTGAATTGGTCATGGAGAGATTGTAGAAGCGATATGGGGAGAGGTTTGTGGAGAAAAGTTAGGAATTTGAAGTGTGTGGGGTGTGTAGTACCGAATTGAAAGTGTTACTACTCAGAATTTCGGCAAAGGTGGCTTTTGAGAGTAGTTCTGGTTTTGGTTTTCTTTCCTTTGGGCACTTTACTTCTTTTGTGTTTCCTTCTGGCCGAATGGCTGTTGTTTCTTGGTAACGTAAAATCATTTTGGTTAATCCTGGTAAGTAAGTGCCTCTCTGTACCTTTCGGGTTACTTTCCTCTGCTATTTTTATTTTGCCGAAAGTGTCTACTACCAAAACCTCTCCTTTTCTCTTCTCATCCCCATATTTTTCCCTTTACCGAAACTATTCTTCTCCTCTTTGTTCTCCTTTATTTTTCCCTTTTAGCCGAATATAGTCTCCTTCTTCCCTAATATTCTATTCTTCCTTCGGTCTTCTCTGAGCCGACCATCCCTCCTTCTTCCCTTTCGGGTTCTTTCTGCTACTCGGTGTTGGTGGATTGTTTCAGGGCGCTGGGGGTGGTGGTTCGGTCTTGCTTGAGTTTCAACAAATTGGTGGGGTGCGTTGGGGTAAGAGATCCTGAGGAGCAAAGTAGGGCAAAGATTATTCAAGTCATCAAACTCTGTCTCTCGTTAAGGGTAAGATCACTACCATACTCTTAGATTAGGCCGAATATCCCTGTGGTTGGTAAGTTAGCATTTGTGGATTAAGGCCACATATTTAATCACTGTTTTGGTTAATAAGATCTGTTTTGATACAGACATTCGGCATAGGCGTGTGATCAATTCTGATCGGTGGTCTTAAGAGATTAAAGTCAGTCGTTAAGCAAGGTTGGTACTTGGAGATTTCTCGCGTGATTCCACAAACAGGTGTGTATCTGTACACCGTAAATCATTAATGTCGTAAAGCTGAAAGAGTGTGTGTAATCACACTATCTCCGCTATGAATCGGCAAAAGCCGAAAAGCCGAAACTTCAGCATTTGAGGCCTCACGAGCGTGCGATCGTTCGTGTGGTAAAACTAAGACCACAACCGTGGGCGGTAGACTGAAGAGGCCACCATGAGTGTTCTCGTGCACTTGGGCCGTTATGGGCCTCGTTGTGCTGAAATGGGCCGTGTGGGCCCAATGGGCTCGTGGGCCCCACACGGATAAATTTTACGAAAAGTAGCAGAAACTGGATTGGGCTATGAAGTTCACATAACCGTGATTAAATTTGGGCAAAATGGGCCACAGGAGCGTGTGGGCCCATTTGGGCCGAATATTGGGCTTTGAGCCCATTTACAGTGTTTTGACCAATCATATTACTACTACTGATGGATTTGTGCCAATCATATTACTGTACTCATGGCATTGTGCCATTCTGTTTATGGCTGGTAGCCAATCTGTTTATTACTGGAAGCTATGCTGCAATATTGGTGTGAGGGCTAGGTGGGTCGACTTTGTCCCCACGTGGTATGTTGGGTTGGTACGGGTGGTGTGCTGGCTGGATTGGGGTGGGGTGGGTTTGTATACTTGCATATATCGACACTGTACTGTTATCGAATAGGGCTCAGGCCTAGACTGTTACTGTGATGGGTTAGGCCCAATTGATTTTGTTATGGGCTGTGACCCAAATGACATTGTTTTGGGCTTTGGCCCACATATACTCTGAACTGAACTGTACTGTTATTGTTAAAAGGCTCAGGCCCAGACTGATTTTGTTTATGTATACTAACTATTTCTTTAATAAGGGGATTACACACTGAGTTTTTCGTAAACTCACCCCGTTTTTAACCTTTCAGGTAATCCCCAGAGTTAGACGGTTCGGAGCTACGAGGGACTCGGAGGTGGCCACACGATCGCTGATGTCTGCTTTAGACTAATTTATTTTATTCTGAGTTCATATTTCAGTTTCACATTTTGTAATAAGGCCTTATGAGGGTTTTAATTTTTGATTGGGCTATTGATTTCTTATTTAAATTGCTAGAGTAGGAAAAATGAGTTTTCAAATAATACCTGTTTACAAAGAAAAACATGCATTTTAAACTTTAAGGCTTTCAGTTAGAAAAGCTTCCGCGGTTTTATTCAGTTTAAGAACCCAGCAGTAACAAACATGGCAATCGTGCAAAAATAGTTTTCTCTCAACAAGCCTGATTTCAAAAAACCCTTCGATGTAACACGCCAGATTCAGTCGTAATGTCTAGGCCAGGTTTGGGGTGTTACAAAGGCCTACGGTCGATAAGATTCGAAAATAATGAGCAGAGGAATTTCAGGCTAGTAAAGACGATGACCCAAAAAAGGCAGAATTTTGGCTTGACAATACCATCAGGGTATTCGATGAGTTGTCATGCATGCCTGAAGAGTGCATGAAGTGTGTAGTATCTCTCTTGAGAGATTTGGCCTATCAGTGGTTGAATACCCTTGTGTCGGTGGTACCAAGGGAGAGTATTAACTGGTAATTCTTCCAAGAGGAATTCCAGAAGAAGTATATTAGTAAGAGATTCATCGACCAGAAAAGAAAGGTGTTCTTGGAATTAAAGCAAGGCCGAATGACGGTGACTGAATATTAGTGTGAGTTTTTAAGGCTCAGCAAATACGCTCGAGAGTGCGTATCGACAGAGGCTATCATGTGCAAAAGGTTCGAGGACGAGTTAAATGAGGATATCCATTTATATGTCGGAGTTCTCAAACTAAAAGAATTTGTGGTATTGGTAGATAGAGCCTGTAAAGCTGAAGAGTTGGCCAGAGGGAAAAGAAGAGCTGAGATTGAGTCCCGTGACTCGAGAATGAGACAACTGAGTAAGTCCTACCAATCCTCATCTAAGAAATCAAGGGATTTTACTACTCGATCAGCCACTTCGGTCGGGTTTTCAAACCAAAGTAAGGGCAAACAATTCTCTGGGTCTAAGGCTCAGACTACTTCAGTTGCTAGTGTTGGCAATGCCCGACCGAGTAGTATTTGGAATGCCCAGCATGTGGCGCGAGCGTCATTCTAGTGAGTGTCGAGCAAACGAGAAGGCTTGTTTCAAGTGTGGGTCTCTAGACCACTTTATTAGAGATTTCCCTGAGGCGGGTGAGAAAGAGAAACCTCAGAATGCAAGACCAAAAAATACTGCTAGAGGAAGACCACAGAGAAACCCAGGAAATGAGACGAGTGGCAAGAATTCATCTAGAGAGCAGACTGCGAGAGTTAAAGGTAGAGCACCGTTGAGAACATATGCCATTCGTGCTCGCGAAGAGGCTTCCTCCCCCGACGTAATCACGGGTACATTTTCTCTCTATGATAACCATGTTGTAGCTTTAATTGATCCAGGGTCTACCTACTCGTATATTTGCATTAAATTAGTCTCTAGCATGAGCATGCCTATAGAGTCTACTAAATTTGTGATAAGAGTGTCGAATCCCCTAGGCAAATGTGTATTGGTTGATAGAATATGTAAAGGTTTCCCTTTGATGATTAGGGGTCATTGTTTTCTTGCAAATCTCATGTTATTGTCGTTTGATGAGTTCGATGTCATCCTTGGGATGGATTGGTTAGTTACTCATGATGTGATTGTAAATTGTGGAAAGAAGTTTATTGAGTTAAAATGTGAAAGTGGGGATCTTATTCGTGTTGAATCAGATAAGCAAGACAGATCACCAGTAGTGATATCATCCTTGTTGACTCAGAAGTATTTAAGAAAGGGTACGAAGCTTACCTTGCTTTTGTAATGAATGCTAAAGAGACTGAGTTGAAAATTGATTCTGTACCCATAGTGTGCAAATATCCGGATGTTTACCCAGAGGAATTGCCAGGGTTACCTCTGGTTAGGGAGATTAAATTTGAGATTGAGTTAGCTCCGAGTACCGCCCCCATTTCTATTGCTCCATATAGAATGGCTCCAACCGAGCTAAAAGAATTGAAAGCACAGTTGCAAGAACTAACGGATAAAGGCTTCGCAAGACCGAGTTTTTCTCCGTGGGGTGCTCCCGTATTATATGTGAAGAAGAAAGATGGTTCTATGAGGTTATGCATAGATTATCAGCAACTTAATAAGGTAATTGTGAAGAATAAGTACCTGTTGCCAAGAATCGATGATTTGTTTGATCAATTGAAGGGAGCCACGGTGTTTTCCAAAATAGAATTAAGGTCTGGTTACTATCAGTTGAGAGTCAAGGACTCAAATGTACCAAAAACTGCATTTCGGACGAGGTATGATCACCACGAATTTTTTGTTATGCCTTTTGGTTTAACAAATACCCCAGCCGTTTTCATGGACTTGATGAATAGCATTTTTTGGCCATATTTGGATAAATTTGTTGTGGTCTTCATTGATGATATACTGATCTACTCTCGAGATGAAAATAAACATGCCGAGCATTTGAGAAAGGTTCTGCAAATTTGAGAGATAAACAATTGTATGCCAAGTTTAGTAAAAGTGAATTTTGGCTTAAGGAAGTTGGATTTTTGGGGCACATTGTCTCGGGAGATGGAATTAGAGTCAACCCGAGTAAGATTTCGTCAATTGTTGAATGGAAACCGCCAAGGAGCGTAACTGAAGTAGGGATTTTTTTGGGCCTAGCCGGCTATTATAGGCATTTTGTCAAGGGGTTTTCCATGATAGCTACTCCGATGACGATACTATTGCAAAAAGATGTGAAGTTTGATTGGACAGAAAAGTGCCAACAGAGTTTTGAGAAACTAAAGGCGTTATTGACTGAGGCTCCTGTTTTGGTGCAACCTGAGTCGGGAAGAGAATTTGTGGTATACAGTGATGCATCCATGAATGGGTTGGGTTGTGTACTTATGCAAAAGGGCAAGGTGATTGCATATGCCTCTAGACAATTAAAGCCGCACAAGAAGAATTACCCGACCCATGATTTAGAGTTGGCTGCCATTGTATTTGCACTAAAGATATGGAGACACCATTTGTATGGTGAGAAATTTTGGGTGTTCACTGATCATAAAAGCCTAAAGTACTTGATGACTCAAAAAGAGTTGAACCTTAGGCAACGGAGATGGTTAGAGTTGATAAAAGATTACGAGTTGGTAATTGACTACCATCCGGGAAAGGCAAACGTGGTCGACGATGCCTTGAGTAGGAAATCATTGTTTGTGCTGAGAGCCATGAACACACGGATGGCTCTGTTAGATGATGGTTCTATTCTAGCCGAGTTGAGGGCTAGACCATTATTTCTCCAAGAGATTTGTGAAGCTCAGAAAGGTGACAGTGATTTACAAGCCAAAAGAGTTCTATGTGAGTCAAATGTTGAGTCTGACTTTCGGATAAGTCCTGATGGATGTCTGATGTTCTGAGATAGGGTCTGTGTACCCAGAGATGATGAACTTATACAAAAGATTCTGCATGAAGCACATAGTGGATGTTTGTCTGTACATCCAGGCAGCACGAAGATGTATAATGGTTTGAAGAAATGGTATTGGTGGCCGTGTATGAAGAAAGATATTTCTGAGTTCATTTCCAGATGCTTAATTTGTCAACAAGTGAAGGCTAAACATCAAGTACCTTCGGGTCTACTTCATCCTATCATGGTTCCCGAGTGGAAATGGGACCGTATTACTATGGACTTCGTGACGGGTTTACCGTTGACGCCGAAAAAGAAAGATGCTATATGGGTTGTAGTCGATAGAGTTACGAAGTCAGCCCATTTCATACCAGTACGAGTCGATTATTCTCTTGATAAGTTGGCGAATTTGTATGTGTCAGATGTAGTAAGACTTCATGGTGTTCCGTTGTCGATCATTTTAGATAGAGATCCGAGATTTATGTCACGATTTTGGAAAAAGTTGCAAGAGGCTTTAGGCACGAAATTGAGTTTTAGTACAGCTTTCCATCCGTAAACTGACGGGCAGTCGGAGAGAGTGATACAGATACTTGAAGACATGCTTTGATGTGTTTTGGAATTCCAAGGTAATTGGGAAAAATACTTACCGTTGGTGGAATTCGCTTACAACAATAGTTTTCAGTCCAGTTTGAAAATGGCACCTTATGAAGCATTGTATGGACGTAAATCCCCAACGCCCTTGTGTTGGGCAGAACTCAGAGAGAATCAGATTCAAGGGGTTGATTTGGTCAGGGAAACTGAAGAGAAAGTAAAGGTGATACGTTAATGTCTGAAAGCGGCCTCAGATAGACAAAAGTCTTATTCGGATTTAAAACGGAGAGAGATTGAGTTCCAAGTAGGTGATAAAGTACTTTTGAAAGTATCACCATGGAGAAAAGTCCTCAGATTTTGCCGGAAAGGTAAATTGTGTCCGCGTTTTATCGGACCTTATGAAGTTACCGGGAGGATAGAACCGGTAGCTTATCGTTTGGCCTTGCCACCTGAGCTGGAAATGATTCACGATGTCTTCCACGTGTCTATGTTACGTCGATACCGTTCGGACCCTTCACATGTGATTGTACCATCTGAGGTAGAGATTCAGCTGGACATGACTTATGGCGAAGAGCCGATTAAAATCTTGGCACGAGAGGTCAAACAGCTGAGAAATAAAAGTATAGCCCTTGTTAAAGTGCTATGGTAGAAACATGGAATAGAAGAGCTACTTAGGAGCCCGACGAGACCATGAGAAACCAATATCCCAACCTTTTTACCGGTAATATTTTCGGGGACGAAAATCTTTAAGGAGGAGAATTGTAACAGCCCAATTTAAAGGCTAGTCCGAATAGTGGTTTTGGAACCACTAATCCGAGGTCAGAGAAAATTATTTTCATGTTATTTTATGAGTTAGAGCATGATTATATAAGTGCATGAAAATTGTGGTGCTTTAATTTTAGCGATTTCATGCTTAATCGCGAAAAATGACTAAATCGCAAAAAGTACGAAAGTTCTATTTTATAAGCTAAAGGTGTCTAATAGCCATAGAATATAAATTAGAGGTCTTTAAAGGGCAATTATCCCCTTAAATCATGGTTGGCCGGCCATAGGGGATAAGGGAGTCAAAATTGGTCAAAGTTGGTAAAGGTTTGGTGACTAAATTGATTGTTTTATATTAAAATAAAGAAAGAAAAGATATCATCTTTTCTCCTTCATTCTTCCACCAAAAATTAGCAGAAAATAGGGGTTTGAAAGCTTCAAAAATTTCAGCACACTCTTCTCCTTACAAGTGTTCTAGTAATCCTTTCTTGATAAAAATTGTACTTTTGGAACCCCTAAAGCTTAAGCTTTCTAAAGAGGGGACTATTTTGTAAGATGGTGAAGATTTTAGAGTTTTTCCATGAGAGCTTTTAAGTAGTTTGCTGCATTTTTATGGAAGAAAATGAGTCTTAGTTGTTAGATGAACAACTTTTGAAAAAGGTGTACCATGGAAACACCTAAAAGGACCTTTTTGTAAAGGTTGTAAAATATGTAGTAAATGTGTGAAATGTTGAGTTTTGATGGTAGCCATAAGAGAAATAAATGTTCACCTAGGCTCGATAAAGGTAGAAATTTGATTAGAATTGATTTCCGAGCCTAAGGGTAAAATGGTCATTTTGCAAAAGTCTAAGGGCAAAATAGTAATTTGCCAAAATATGATTATTGAAATGCAACTATTAATGTGATAATTAAATGAGCTAAATTGATATTATAGATCAAGAAGAACCAAGAATTTACCTTGACCGGGGAAAGAACAAAGTATCGGACTAGATCAACGATCTAGCTTATTGTGAAATCGAGGTAAGTTTGTATGTGATAAATTCAACATTTATACTAGTATGTTTGAGAATGTTTGATATTATAATGACATATGATTTTCTATGAAATTTAGTATTGGTGTTGAATGAGAAATAAGATAAAAGTTGATATGTTGAAGTCCCGGTTGGACTATAATAAATGTGAGAATACTATCATCGAGACATGAGATGGACAAGGTCCCGTGTAAGACCATGTCGGGGACATGGCCTCAGCACCGAGTTGAGATTTCGTATAAGACCATATCTGGGATATGGCTTCGGTATTGAATATGAGAATTGTATAAGACCATATACGGGATATGGCATTGATACTTGAAGTGAGATTCCGTATAAGACCATATCCGGGATATGGAATCAGCACTCAGAGGTGACCCCATATAAGACCACATCTGGGATGTGGCATTGGCTTCGTGTTTATGTTAATGACGATGAATATGCGTCTTGAGTATCCCTAGTGAATTAGTGGGATAAATAGATAAGCTTGGAAATAGAAATGAGATTGGTACTAAAGTCATGTGATTGAGTGGATACAGGTACCCGTGAATAATTCACGAGGAATGTTTACGATATGTGGCATGGTATATGCTAGACAAGAACAAGTACGAGTAAGTTATGGCAAAGTGCTTATGACTTTGTGTGGTTCTTTAATGCCATGAATTGATGTAATTATAAACTTATTGTTCCTATTTATTTTCATGCAAACTTACTAAGCTTTATGCTTACCCCTCTCATTTTCCTTTTTCCTTGTAGTATTGCCAAGGTAATTCGAGAATCATGGGACGTCGGAGTTCCGAAATCACACTATCGACATCTCTTTGGTATAACAAGTTAGACTTATTTTGAGTATGGCATGTATAGGACTTGGGTATTTTGTTATGTCATTTTGATAGCCAAAGTGTTGGCTATTTATATTATTAAATTTATTTTGTAAATGGTCATTGGAATTGGGCCAATACAAGACAAGTTTATTTATATTCAATGATGATGAAATTATGAAGTTTATGCTTGTGTGGATGCTTTGAATTGAGTTTTTTTGGAAGTGCCTTGGGGTCATGAGTTATGTTGAAATTAATTGGTATAAGTATGGTTGCTATGTAGGATGACATTTGGCTTGGAATATAGCCTTTTTAATGTCTACACGGGTAGATACACGGGCGTGTGTCTAAGCCGTGTGTGACACACGGTCAGCCCCATGGGTGTGTTGATTGGTCGTGTGTCCTCTTGCATGCTAGTTTTGCAAGTCAGTATACTCAGTAGTAAACACACGGGCAGAGACACGGCCGTGTGTCTCAGCCGTGTGGGAGGCACGGCCATGGACATTGGTGTTTGCCCAGGCCGTGTGAAGTCTGCACCTAAATTTTAGAATTTAATCGGACACACGGTCTAAGGACACGGGCGTGTGCCTTGGCCGTGTGACCTTAGTGAAGTGATGACGTCATAAACAGAATGCCATGGTTTTTGCACACGGGCTAAGACACGGGCATGTCAAGGCCGTGTGAGGGACACGGGTGTGGAACACAGGCATGTGATATGCCACACGAGCGTGTCCCATCCTTCACACGGGCGTGTGGTCCTGTTTTAAGCAAAATTTATCTTTGTGTTTCAAAGTTTTCGGTTTAGTTCTGAATCATTTCGAATGAATATTTAAGGCCTTGTAGGCCCTTAATAAGGATGTTATGCATATGAATGAGAAGTCTAAGTTGGAATGAAATTTTATAGCCCTAAGTTGTATGTTCAAGTGAGATAAGTCTAGTAATGCCTCGTACCCGGTTCCGGCGTTGAATACGGGTAAGGGGTGTTACAAAAATATCCCTAGGTTAATCAAATTTTAAGTGCGAAACTAAAACAAAGTTTAATTGAGAGAAGAAAATTGAGAAACTTGAAGAACACGTCGCCACGTCATCACGTGGCATTTTTTCACCGGGATGAAGAACGACCATGTCATCAGGACGAAAGTCTTCTTCTCGTTGTGATGTCGACTGCTCATCCGGATGAGGAGTCTTCCCTAGTTGTGACATCACTCACTATTTTGGTCGAATGTGAGGCATATTTCTACATATAACATGATTTTTGCTTCAAACAAGTTGCATCATAGGTTTCATTTTAGATCAAATTTTATTGTAATCCTACTCGGCAATAAAGAAACCAACTTGTAAGAAACCAAACAAGATACGAAAATAAAACTGAATTTGAAGCGATATGCAGTAGGCCGTAACAAAATTTCCTATGCAAAATATTTTTTATTCTTCCTATATTGAAACCCTATTCTCATCCACCAAACCTTCGCAAAGTAATAATTTACTTAATGGTATTTGATACTAAAACCCCATTCTCATCCCCCGAACCTCCGCAAAGACATGATTTACTTAACAATATTCAATACTAAAGCCCCATTCTCATCCACCGAACCTCCATAACGCCATGATTTACTTAATGATATTCAATACTAAACCCCATTCTCATCCACCGAACCTCCACAAAGCCATGATTTACTTAAATATATTCAATACTAAAACCCCATTCACATCCGCCGGAGCTCTGCAAAGCCAAAGTTTTCACCACATCCCGATATGCATTTACATGCCTTATCAAAGGAATTAATCATGAAAATTAATCATGCCATTTCACATATAGCTTGTCCAAAATGGATAGCATTAAACATGACAAAGAAATGTTGAAATTCAACCTATAGCCCCACCTTCAAGTTGTCTGAAAAGTAAACATCATTTAACATAGTAAAATAATTTTTTTACGTCTTTAATCACATGTAACCATGTAGGGCATTCATTAAACCACAACACAATTAATTTTTCCTATCTAGGACAACATAAACCACAACCTAATCCTTATCTTTAATTGTCTTTAATCACCACAAGTAAATCAGATAGTATAACTATCGCAACTATAACATCCCAAATTTTAAATTAATGAGAATGCAAATTATTTCAAAAATAAAGATATAAACTAGTGGTTAATTGATAAATGGAAAAGCATGGAAAGTAGATTAAGGTTCCAAGTTCAAATCCCTTCCCTTGCAAAATAATTAAATTTTACAAAATCCATTCTTATTTTTTAAGTGTGTGCCACCCATGCCTAATTAAACCTAGGTATAAATATTATTTTTAACAAGTTTGATCAGCCTTTAGTCTCATTTTCTTTACCCTAGTCGTCCCTCCCTTCTCCTCTCCTTTCTTTTCATTGTTTTCTTTCTTTCTCCCTTGTTGCTACCGCCCAAACCCCTTGAATCACCATCTCTTTTTATTTTGTTTTGCCACAAGGTCTTGCACCATCCTCCCCTCAATCTTGCTTCCATTTTTCCCTTAATTTTCCAGACCCAAATTTAAAATCTTGAACCACCAAGAACGATCCCCATTGTTGCCAAGAAGAGCCATTGTGGCCCCTTTCATCTAGCTTGTGTATGTTCTTGTTTTCTTTCAATTTCATGATGAATCTCGTAAGTTAAATACCCAATATTATAGATCTAGAATTTGGGTTGTTTTTAAGTATTTAAAGTGTATTTTTTTATCCTTCCAAGTTTTTTAAACGTGCTTTTAAATCAGCCCCAAATTGGCCACCGTTGTTGGTGGTGCGAATGCCTAAGGGCTCAAGAAAAGGGGTTGTTGTTTCTTTATTATTTTCCATTTACTTCCAGAAACATCTTGGGTTCTTGAACCCTTCCTAATCAGTCTTTAATCATGTGTAATTAGGAAAAAATCAATCTTTATCAACCGGCGACTCAGATCTGATAATTCGGGTAGCATACTTGTGGTTGATTGTGGACTAGTGTGTAGTTTCGGTTTAGATGTTGGGCAAATTGTTAATTGATAAAATTAAATATTTTTTTCATGGATTAGCTACTGATTTTTCAGTATTTAAATGTGTTAGGTGCCGACTTAGATGCCCCAAATCAACAGTGAAGCCGTTAGACATTCGCACGTACGATTCACATCAAACTAGTGTAAGAAACCTAACTAGTTTGGATCTGAAAAATCGTTATAATTGTGTGTTATAGTATGCCCAAATACCCATCATGAGATGATTGTAATTACATACTTGTTTTACCTTGTTTATTAATATATGGCATTGTCATTATTATTTCAATTTCTTCTTTCTGTGTATATTATTTCAATTTCTTCTTTCTGTGTATATAAATAAATTGAATTGTAATAAAGTCCTAAGAAAATATGATTATTCTTAAAAGGTCCTTAGTCAAGTATTATTGCGGGCTTGGACAACAATAATGTATTAAGACTAATATGTAGTTCATTGATGACAAAGAGTTGTCATTGACATAGGGATGTCAAAATCAATACATGAGTATGTGTTAGAGAACAACATATTGGACTAACATGCTATGAGTATGTTTCTTGGATTATTATGTAATAGTCACAATATTACTCATAGTGATAACTATGTATATGATCCTCAGACTTGAGATCATCATTGTCCCAACATCGTGAGTCATATATTTTAATACAATCAAAATGTCTACCGTAACATGTAGTATAAAGACTGATGTTGGATATACCACAATCGATGTAGTGGGATATGGTTGATCAAGATAGGATTTATCCCTCCTACATAATGGGAGAAATATCTTAGGCCTCTTGATGGAGTGAGACTAAAAATGCATGGTCATGCTCGAATAAGTTGATATGAGATATCACACTTATTTGTTTATTGTAGCCTGCTCAGAAAATCAAGAAATATGATATTGGACTATACAAGTGTGACTATTCCATGACTTGTGTCCAGTCTAGGTATTAAGGATAAAAAGGATATAATACATGAAAAGATTATCATAGAAAGGTTATGTCGACTCACGACTTCTTTTAACTTGGGTGGCAATGATGCATTTTTAGATGCCACTCATTGCTTGTAACGTTAGAAACGTTCTAGTATTACTACCAATGTTACAAGAGCCTACAGGGTCACACCCTATAGTTGAAACGAAAAAAAAATCCAAATACATTTGGTATTGTAGTTAGATGTCACATGAATTAAATTAATTATTGAATTAATTTAATTTGATAGTTAAATATTAAACACAGTTAATGTACAAACTTGTTGTACACAAATAGAGAACATAGATAAAATTAATATATGAATTTGATTCATACAAAATATTAATTGTATATATTTTACCAAATTTGTTAATATAAACAGTTATATTAATTAATTTCGGTCAAAATATAAAAGACATGGAAATTAATATTCTTTTGGAAAGAATATAATTAATACATAAATTTGATTCATACAAAATATTAATTGTATATATTTTACCGATTTTGTTAATATAAACAGTTATATTAATTAATTTCGGTCAAAATATAAAAGGCATGGAAAATAATATTCTTTTGGAAATAATATAATTAATATATGAGTTTTATTCATACAAAATATTAATTGTATATATTTTACCAAATTTATTAATATAAATAGTTATATTAATTAATTTCGATCAAAATATAAAAGACATTGAAATTAATATTCTTTTGGAAATAATATAATTAATATATGAATTGATTCATACAAATTATTAATTGTATATATTTTACCAAATTTCTTAATATAAACAGTTATATTAATTAACCTAGGTCAAAATATAAAAGACATAGAAATTAATATTCTTTTGGAAAGAATATAATTCATTTTTCTAACTTTTCATTTGCCTTCTCTATTAATAAGGGAATAATCCTAGTTTCCTTTTTAAATATGTGATATCAACGAGAATAAAAGAAGCTAACCTCTGTAACACCCCTAACCCGAATCCGTCACCAGAACAGGGTTACAGAGCATTACCGAAGATTACAAATCAAACAAACAGAAAATACGAATGTTCCATATCATATAGTATTCATGTCAAAAACCAATCAAATTCATACATATTTTCCCTTATACGAACCCTTGAAACCTAAATTATGCATTATAAAAAAATCGGGACCAAATCGGAAACTCAGAAATTATTTCAGAAACATTTAAAATTTTCAAAGCTACAGGGGTGGAAACACAAAAAGATACACACTTTTTCATGCCCTTTTTAACTCAAATTCATGCAGTTTCGATAAAATTCTTGTCGAAAAATATATAATTATTATAAAATAATTAAAGTACACTCAAATTATGAACACGTTGAATTTTAATTAATTTTATATCAAATTTTGATTATTTTTTATTATTTTCTACAGATTTGTGCAAAGGGCGAAAAATGGCTCGACAGACACTGTTAGAAGCGCAAAACCGAGAAGCAATTTTGAAGCATCAAGGCGACTTAATTTTTCAACCTAAGACGGTCCAAATTATGTGTATTAATTCATAATATAATTAATTTTAATTTTAATCCAATTTAATTTGGGTTAAATAAATTATTGTTTATTAATTATGAAAAGTGGCCCATTTGAGCTAAACCGATCCAACCGAGCACTGAGCAGCCCAAAACCGTCCCACATGCTGACCCAATCAGCTTGCTTGGCTGATTATTTGGCTTGAAAAATGGCCCTTGAAGACTCCTTCAAATTTCATTCAAACCCCTCCACTATTTATGCCTTTCTAGATTTGCCCTTACCTTAAAATAGCATGTTTGAAATCTTCAAACATGCCACATGTGTGGCCGGCCATGGGTGGAGTCTTTGGCTGCTGATTTTGGCTATTTTTAGCATCCTTCTCAACCTATAAATACCCCCCTTGGCTTCTCACTTCAAACATCTCAACCCTTCTCATCTCTTCACTTCTCACTCATTTTTTCTCTCTTCATTATCTTCCATTATTCTTCATTTTCTTCCCCTACTCCCTTGCCAATTTCACCTCTTAAAAAAGATTCAATCAGCCACCATTTGGAGTAGCATTCAAGTTTTTGTAGAAGCCTCAGTTCGACAAGAACAAGCGGAGAAGGAGGAGTGGATCAAACTAGTCAAGCCATGGAGAAAACACCGGATTTGATTCTTGTTCCCTATCCTTTTAATTTTGTTGTTGTTATGATGAACATGTCTATGAATATTTGTGATGTTGATATGTTTAATTTAATTAATATGGCTTAAATTTAATTCGTGTTAGGTTTATTGCATTTCGTCTACTTAATTTATTATAATTGTGTTTGTGTTGTTATAGGCCTCGGTAAGATGTTTGATTAAGTAAAACCATGACTAAGTTATTCTTGCATTACAATTGTAAGGTAACTAATGAATTAATTATTTAAACAGATTGAAATTGTAATTAATTGACACGATACTTAATCAGTGCATGTTTAATCATCTAAGGTAGCTGAGGGTTAAATTAGCAACGGTATCTAGCGATACATGCCTTACATAACTTGCAAGATTATTGTGATTAAACTGTTTTAAGGTAGAAATACATTGTTACCTCATCTAATCTTTTATATGCTTATGAGATTGAATTAATTGTTTGAATTGGCCTATAGATATGTAACACCTGTAACCCGTATCCGTTGCCGGACTAGGGTTAACGGTGTTACCAGACAGATCGAAAACATTTACAGAAATGTCACACAATTTCATATCAACCTCAAACATAATGTCCCTTTAGTAGGTCAACGAGACCTAAAACATGCTTATAAATCGAGTCGGGACTAAACCGGAACACATACGAAATTTCACGAAAATTTAAAACTTTTCTAAGTTTCAGGGGTCACACGCCCGTGTAGGCAAGCCGTGTGCCTCCCACGGCTGCTGGACACCCCCGTGTGTCCTCCGCGTGGTCGAATCTGACCTCACATCTACGGCCACCAAGCACGCCCATGTGCCTTGGCCGTGGTCGAATCTGACTTCACATCCACGGCTACCAAGCACACCCGTGTGCCTTGGCCGTGGTCGAATCTGGCTCTACACCCACGGCCACCCAGCACCCGTGTGCTAAGGCCGTGTACTCTAAGGCCATATACTGACTTTCTCATACGGCTACTAGACACGCCCGTGTGTCTTGGCCGTGTGCTATTAGGCTAGCTACTGACTTAGCCCCACGGTCACTAGGCACGCCTGTGTGCCACAACCGTGTGACATTATAGGCCATTTGCAAGGCCAAAATGCCACCCAATGGGTCTTACCTACAAGCAAAATCATCAAGACATCTCATGCCTATTTGACAACTAAAATCATACCAAAATAACCATCCGAATTACAAGGCTAAAACTCATCTCATCACAGGCATAATTCATTCCTTTGCTTAATCAAAACTTGACCATTTCATGCATCAACTAACCATGCCAAAAACATACTTCATATATATCACATACATTCAAGCCAATTCTCAACCCATAGCTAGCCAAATCACATGGCTAAGTTCATATAACAAACTCATATCAATTACTAGCCTATACATGCCATATCAAGCTATATACATATCCAAAGTGTACCAAAAATGAGTTTAGTAGTGTGATGACGATCCTTGACGGTCCCGAGCCTACAGTAGCTTTGATGACCTATAAAACAGAGAAAACACATACATAGAGTAAGCTTTCCAAAAGCTTAGTAAGTCATAATACAAACAAACTTAGTATGAAAGGCATATATATACATAGGTACATTGGCACTTCTTAATGACTTAACAAACTATCACATATATGCTTTGACCCATGTACTTGGCCATATTTGTCACATTCATCAATTCAAAAGTCTTATATAAACATAGCTCATTCATGCTCACTTTCATATATCATAATGTTATTCCAATATACATAATCATCATAGTAAGTTCACATAGGTACTTACCTTATATACACACTTAGTGTATAAATCAACGTACCTGAAACGAATATACCATTCACTTAACCATTCGTATCACAGACTTGCCCGTTGAACCGATAGGAACCTAATAGGATACTCAGAAAGATCAGAATAGTTGTACAATGCCAACGTCCCAGACGAGGTCTTACGTGTACTCAGATAACGATGCCACTGTCCCAGACAGGGTCTTATACGAATCAATATGATGTCGATGTCCCAGACATGGTCTTACACGAAAAGATAATATCGATGCCAACGCCCGCACGTGGTCTTACACTTAAAAGCTCATATCGATGCCAACGTCCCAGACGTGGTCTTACATAAAAAGATAATATCGATGCCAACGTCCCAGACGTGGTCTTACACGAATGTCAAATCAACGCCAACGTCCCAGACGTGGTCTTATATGATAAAACAGAACAGATACCTATGTATTCCTAGGTTCGTACGGGACTTCTCGGACATTATCGCTAAGTTGATCTTATCTCGAAAATCATTTGCATTACAACTCATAAGCATTTAATATCGACAATAGGCATATGAATATGCTCAACTCAATACAATTATTTTTATTTGCAATATGACTTACCTCGGATTTGATTTATCGGAAATAGAAACGGCTACTCGGTTACTTTCGCTTTCCCGCGATCTAAGTCCGTTTTCCTCGATTCTTGATCTAAACATATTCAAAATTAACTCTTTTATTCACTAATTCATTCAATTTAGTCCAAGGACACACATGTAGAGCTATTTGCAAATTAACCCTCACATTTGCATAATTTATCAATTTAGTCCATTTTTCTCAAAACATCAAATACACAAATTCATCACATACACATGCTTAGCCGAATGCATATATATAACATACAAGCCCATATTTTCCATCAAATTTGCAATTTAGTCCTTCAAATTGCTATTTTCTCAATTTAGCCCTAATTAGCTAAATTCATCAAAATTTCAAGAACAAAATATGTTCATCTAGCTCAAATCTTTCATTTAACAACTAAGCTCATCACAAAGCTCAACATATCAACAATGGCATATCTCATGAACAACTTAAATTCATCAAATTGAGACATGGGCTTGATAGTAGACTAAGCAACAATCTCAAAAACATAAAAATCATCAAAATCCAAAGCAAAAACATACCTTAAATTGCAATACAATGACCGAATGCCCTAGCAAGTTTTCTTCTTTTTTCTTTCTTCAATATTTCGGCCAAAAAGATGATAAAAGCCATCTTTTAGTTGTTTATTCTATTATAACATATAATTTATCCATTTACCAAAATAGCCATTTAATAAACATTTGAAACAATTATACAATAAGGGCATATTTGTCCAACTACTCTCCACTATCTTAAAAGTGGTTTAATTGCCATATAAGGCCACCACCTTTACAAAGCCATAACACATTGATACTTTAACAAATAGCATACAACTTTCACATTTAATGCAATTCAATCCTTTTCATCAAATTAAATACACAACCGAGCAATTTAACTTACGAAACTTTAGCACATGTATAATCACTTATCAGAGACACAGAAAATACTATTAAAATATTATTCGAACTCAGATTCGTGGTCCCGAAACCACTGTTCCGACTAGGGTACAAACTGGACTGTTACAATTCTCCCCCCTTAGGGATTTTCGTCCCCGAAAATCTTACCATTAAACAAAGTCGGATATTGCTATCTCATTGAATCTTCCGGCTCCCACGTTGCCTCTTCAATTTCGTGTCGACTCCATACTACTTTCACTAACGGAATTTTCTTGTTTCTTAACTCTTTCACTTCACGAGCTAAGATACGAATCAGTTCTTCTTCGTATGACATATCAGATCGGATTTCAATTTCAGATGGGGCAATCACATGTGACGGATCGGATCGATATCTACGGAGCATTGAGACATGAAATACGTTATGTATCTTTTCTAGCTCGGAAGGCAACAATAATCGATATGCAATAGGTCTAACTCGCTCAATGATTTCATACGGCCCAATGAATCTCGGACTCAACTTTCCTTTACGTCCGAAACGAAGTACTTTCTTCCCTGGTGACACTTTCAGAAACACTTTGTCGCCGATCTTAAATTCTATATCTTTTTGTTTTAAGTCTGCATAAGACTTCTGACGATCAGATGCTGCTTTCAAACAATTTCGAATCAATTTCACTTTCTGTTCTGAATCTTTTACCAAATCGACCCCATGTAGCTTACTTTCACTGAGCTCAGTCCAATACAGAGGTGTACGACATTTACGACCGTACAAAGCTTCATATGGTGCCATTTTGATGCTCGACTGAAAACTATTATTGTATGCAAATTCAATCAATGGCAAATATTGTTCCCACGAACCATTAAACTCAAGTATACAACATCCTAACATATCTTCAAGAATCTGAATAATTCGTTCGGATTGACCATCTGTTTGTGGATGAAAAGCTGTACTGAAATGCAGTTTCGTGCCTAAAGCTTCTTGTAATTTCTTCCGAACCTCGATGTAAACCTCGGATCCCTATCGACACAATGGATAGTGGCACCCGTGCAATCTCACAATCTCGTAAATATATAGCTCGGCTAATCTATCAAGTGAGTAGTCGATCTTCTTTGGAATAAAATGGGCAGATTTCGTCAATCGGTCAACTATGACCCAGATCGCATCTTTCTTTTTCGGAGTCTGAGGCAAACCAGAAACAAAATCCATTGTTACTCTATCCCATTTCCACTCAGGAATCAAAATCGATTGTAACAACCTGCATGCGAACTTGATGTTGGCTTTGACTTGTTGATGATTAAACATTTTGAAACAAAGTCAGAAATATCACGCTTCATACCAGACCACCAATAGTGTAGCTTCAAATCATGGTACATTTTAGTACTCCCCGGATGAACAGATAGATGACTATTATGTGCTTCACTCAAAATCAACTGAATCAATTCCAGATTTCTCGGAACACAGATACGATCTCGGAATCTCAAGCAATCATCAACCATTCGAAATTTAGATTCATAATTCGAATCACACTGAGCTCGTTTTGCTAATAACTCATTATCAGATTTCTGAGCATCACATATTTGCTATATAAACAATGGTTTTGCTTTTAATTCAGCTATCACAGAGCTATCATCAGACATATTTAACTGAGTATTCAAAGCACATAGTGTAAATAATGATTTTCTACTCAATGCATCAGCAACAACGTTTACTTTACCCGGATGATAATCTATCACAAGTTCATAATCTTTTAATAGCTCTAGCCATCTTCTTTGACGCAGGTTCAAATCTTTCTAAGTCATCAGATATTTCAGACTTTTATGATCCGAAAACACGTGACATTTCTCACCATACAAATAATGGTGCCAGATCTTTAGTGCAAACACAATCGCAGCTAGCTCGAGATCGTGTGTCGGATAGTTCTTTTCATGAGGCCTCAATTGTCTCAAAGCATAAGCTACAACTTTTCCTTCCTGCATCAAAACACATCCCAGACCGTTTAACGAAGCATCACTGTTTATAACAAATTCTTTACGATTACATTTGTACCAAAGCTGGAGCTTGATTAATGAGTTTTCAAGTGATCAAAACTTTTTTGGCATTTGTTCGACCATTCAAATCTAACATCTTTCTGAAGCAATCTAGTCAACGGAGTAGCTATCACTGAAAATCCTTTCACAAATCGACGGGAATAACAAGCTAGGCCCGTAAAGCTACGGACTTGAATCGTTTCGGAGGTTTCCAATCCGAATAGAAATCTTGCTCGGATCAACTCGAATCCCAAAAGCTGAAACAATATGCCCCAGAAAACTAACTTCATGCAACCAGAATTCACATTTGCTAAATTTCGCATACAATTTCTTTTCTCGCAGAGTTTCCAATACAATTCTCAGATGCTCAGCATGTTCAGTTTCATCACGTGAATAAATCAGAATGTCATCAATTAATAAAACAACAAATCGATGTAGATACGGTATGAAAATTCTGTTCATCAAATCCATAAAAACAGCAGGGGCATTGGTTAGTCCAAATGGCATAACTAAAAACTCGTAATGCCCGTACCTCGTTCTGAAAGTAGTTTTTGGTATATTCAAATCTTTTACTCGCAACTGATAATAACCCGATCTTAGATCTATCTTCGAAAACACAGTAGCTCCTTTTAACTGATCAAACAAATCGTCAATCCTGGGCAACGGATATTTATTCTTTATGGTCACTTTATTCAACTGACGATAATCGATGCACATTCTGTAACGACCCGAAATTGGGCCTAGTAGGATTGGGTCCATTGGACCTTGAGCGTAGAAGTGTTTTAAATTTATGGGAATTTGAGAACGGCATTATTTCAAGTGGGACTTATTAGGAAGGTGATTTTGGAAAGTTACGGGGTCCTAGGAAGTTTCGGGTTCAAGTTGGGCCTTAGTAAAATTTTCGTGTTTAAGCACTTTAAGGAGAGATAGGTAAGGGACATCAATGCTTAAGGAAATAAGTGTGAATTTTGCTAGCACAAGGAGTCTATTGGTAAAGGTGGAAAGTGGCGTGTGGAGTGTACTAATGGTCTGAGGTTCGAATCCCATCTATTGCATTTTTGATTAATTTTTGTGCTTCTCTTCCATGTGTCGGCCATGACTTTATTATGGTAAGGAAGACTTTTTATTGATTGAAAGATGGCTAAGGAATATGGTAAGGAGGAAGACTAGGGAAAATGAAGGAAAGAAATGAAGGAAAAAGGTAAGAGAAGGGAACATGTTGGCCTATTATGTGGAGGATGTTTTGGAAAGAATATTTTGGGGTCAACACTCATCTTTTGGTAAAGATGATACATGGTTTTGGGGGGGCGAATTTCTCTAGCTCTCCGTTGTATTTTCACATTTTTTTTGGGTCATTTTTTCTTTACCTAATATTTTGTTTCTTTTGGTTACATTTCCTCCTTGCCGAAATCCCCTCTTCTTCTATAGTGTTCCTTCTACTCATCTTTTTTCTCTTTTCATCCAGTTCTAGCTAGTACAACTTGAGCCGTGTGTTGCAAATCTCTTCTTGGCCGAAACCCCTACTTCTTTTTCCCTCCTAATCTTCAAGTGGTTGATTCTATTCTTCTCATCTTTCGGTTTCCATTGTAGTGTGTCCCAAAATCGAATAGTGGTTCTTACGTTTTGCTGTTGTGCCGAATCTTTTCTTCCATTCGACTTTTCTCTGAGTTAAGTTAAGCCAAAACACTCTTTTGCCGATTCTTTTGATAACCAAAGGGTGAGGATCGTTAGCATCGATTTGCGATGAAAGGAGCGTGTGGTGGTAGTCGGAAGGCGGGGTTGATTATCGGGACTCGTGAGAGGAGATCACATAGTGGTAAGTGATTCAAGTATAATGTCGTTGGGTATGAAATATTTTGGAAATCCGAGGCTAACTTTTGGTTGGTATTGTTCTAGGGTCAACGAAGAGTGGTTCTTTAGGAAATCCAAATCAGGTGTGTAATCCCGTACCCTTCCGAATACATATTTGAAATGGTGTGTAATCTCACACCTCTCTGAATGTTTGCATGAAATGTTCTGTGATTCGGTTGAAATACCGAAGAAAACCAGAAACCGGCATCCGTGACCACTCGGACGTGCGTATGTTCGTAGTGGTAACCATATTTTGCAATGAAACAGTTTTGGTTAGCAGCAGTGACGTGATTTTAAAAAATCATGAAAAATAGGAGAAAGGGAATTAGAAAGCGAATAGGATATAGAATTAAAGCTTACTGTGTCTATTTTTTTAAATGAAAGAAACAGAGTAGTAAGAGGGATTTTATATTCTGTGATATTTTAATTTTAGTGAGACTGGTTCTGAATGACTTCGTGGTTCCCTATTCTGTCTTGGAAAAATCATTTAAAATTGTACAAAGTGAATTATGAGTTATAATTTATATGTATAGATTCCTTAGTGAGCCTATTTTCAATAGAAATAAGTGGGAGAAACATATGAAAACTGTACAGTGAGATATTTGAATTTCGGGTAAGAGAGGTCAGAACCGTTGGTCAGTGAAACAAGGGAAACTTTAATGAATAAACTGTACTAAATGGATAAGTAAAAAATTCTAGAAAAATTTTAGTAATAAAATATATGAGTCTAGTTTCAAGGAAAATTTTCGGAACTAATTTTCGAGTTTCCTAACTCGAGTTATAGTCAGTTTAGTCAATATGACGCAGATGGACAGTTTCAATTTTTATGCCCCACATTAGTAGTTAAGTCTGGGTTGCGAAATTACCAAAATACCCTTGGAGGGTAAATTACCGAAATACCCCTGGGTTACGAGATTACCGAATTACCCTTAGTGGGTAAAATTACCGATTTATGAAAATGCCCCTATGGGCTAAATTACGAAAATGCCCATATGGGCTGAATTACGAAAATGCCTCTATGGGCCGAATTACTAGAATGCTTTAGTGGACCGATTTACAAAGTTCTATAATTGGCCAATTTACCGTAATAAATATCTGAATCAATGATTGTTGTTTATATTTGTGGATATTATGCTTTATTATGTATGTTGCATTTACATAATTTTGCATGGGATGGGAAAAATGTTGAAGAGAAGTGTAGCCCGGTGGCATTGCCACAAAAAAATGTTTGTTATTATGTTTCATTATGATTTCGGTGGATTGGCCACAATAATAATATATTATAAATGGCATCTTGCCTGCGAATTAAATGGCATCTTGCCTGCGAATTAAATGGCAACTTGCCTGCGAATTAGCGTGAGCGGCGGGGTGGGTTGACTTGATCCCCACAGGTGTGATTGGATGGTCGGGGGTGTGATGGATGGATGGGTTGGGTTGCATACATGTCATTTTAAATACTTTTCTGTAAATGGGCTTAGGCCCAAGATATTGTTATATGGGTTCGGGCCAGTGGATGACCAGTAAGGGATTATACATCGAGTTCTTGTAACTCACTCCCCCTTTTTCTTAACCTTTGTAGGTAATGCTCAGTGACGAGGACTTGAGGCCATGGATGACTCGGTGGAGGCCATACTTTTGGAATGTTATTTTCGGACATTAGTAAACTTCTTTTCTGTATTATTTCGTTGCTTTTATTATTTCGGGTTTTAAAGTTGTAATAAGGCCTCTGGGGTATTTTTATTTGGTTTTTTATGTTTAGCCATACTTATTATTTTTCTTGCATTATTTTAAATGTGGATTTTTCTAAAATCATAAATAACGGTTTTCCAAAATTGGTTAATAAACGGTTTTCATAATAAATATGTACAAATAATTTAACTCGGATTCTCTTTCAAATTTTCAACGTCATTTTTTTAAAAGTCATGATTTTAAAGTTCACTACCTCGATTTTTGGCTCATTAATCAATCTTTCAAAAATAGCTGTATTTTATCAAATATTTACATCCAAAACTTGTTTACATAAACACAACCAAGTAACGCCTATTTTAGGAAGAATCACAAGCTCTTTACACATCTTCTTCACATGACATGCCAGATTCGGTCATATCGCATGGGCCGGGTTTGGGGTGTTACATTTTATGGTATCAGAGCCCGAATGCAAAACTCGACTGTGGTTTGGGTTCAAAAGCGTTTTCCCAAAGCTATTTAAAATTTTAATTTATAAATGCATGTTCTAAAGGAAGTATGGCACCACGGGTATCCGGCACCAAGTCAAGTAAGTTTATGTTTTCATTTTATGATTATTGTGGTATAACTGTAGAAATACTTTAGAACTTTTAGCTTTAGGAGCTGAAACTATAGAGATTGAGACTATAGGATGCATTTTGCGAAAACAAATTCACTTCTTATATTCCATAAAATATTGTTTAATAAACATTGAATAGCATAATGATCCATAAAACTCGTAATCAGATTAAATCGACCTTAGTGAACATGAGCACTAGAGGACGTGGATGTGGTAGACGCGACCGTGATAGAGGCCGAGGTGCTAGGGTGATCTTCTTGATGCAGAGGCACATGCTCGAAAGGAGGCGCATCGCATCGCCCGATGGTGAGCAGGATCTCATGATCGAGCTGGGGTTGTTGACCTGACTCAGATAGTTAAGGAGGTATTGGAGGAGGTTAAAGGAATCGGTGAAGCACTTCGAGTTGGGTGTATGGAATGTAAGAAGAAAAGAGATTGCGGTTCTTTTGGGTCACAGTCTCGTTTCGTAAAGCGTGTTAAGGCACGTCCAAACTTTTCGGCTTGCGATTATTGCAGAAGGCGTCATCCGGGAGAATGCTAGAGGAGGTCAGGAGCATGCTTGAGATGCGGGTCTAAGGAGCATAAGGCTCGGGATTGTTTCATCACCATCAAGTCAGGTATGTTTTGGTTAGACGTGATGATTGAATGTAGAAAATTTTAGGTATAAGTGGTAGATAACTGCTTGCTTCTGTGGTTAGATGTTTGATTGGGTGAAAGAGGATTCAAGATTATTTTAAAAGTACATTAGTGTTATTAAGATCAGAGTGCGCAGTGAAAGCATAGTGGTGTAATTTGAGCAGTGCGTTTAGTAGTTGGTTGGAAATTTCGAGGATGAAATTTCTTTAAGGAGGGTAGAATTGTAACGACCCGAAATTGGGCCTAGTAGGATTGGGTCCATTGGACCTTGAGCGTAGAAGCGTTTTAAATTTATGGGAATTTGAGAACGACATTATTTCAAGTGGGACTTATTAGGAAGGTGATTTTGGAAAGTTACGGGGTCCTAGGAAGTTCCGGGTTCAAGTTGGGCCTTAGTAAAATTTTTGTGTTTAAGCACTTTAAGGAGAGATAGGTAATGGACATCAATGCTTAAGGAAATAAGTGTGCATTTTGCTAGCACAAGGATTCTATTGGTAAAGGTGGAAAGTGGCATGTGGAGTGTACTAATGGTGCGAGAGGTTGAATCCCATCTATTGCATTTTGATTAATTTTTGTGCTTCTCTTCCATGTGTCGGCCATGACTTTATTATGGTAAGGAAGACTTTTTATTGATGAAAAGATGGCTAAGGAATATGGTAAGGAGGAATACTAGGGAAAATGAAGGAACGAAATGAAGGAAAAACGTAAGAGAAGGGAACATGTTGGCCTATTATGTGGAGGATGTTTTGGAAAGAATATTTTGGGGTCAACACTCATCTTTTGGTAAAGATGATACATGATTTTTGGGGCCGAGGAGATTTCTCTAGCTCTCCCTTGTATTTTCACTTTTTTTTTTGGGTTACTTTTTCTTTACCTAATATTTTGTTTCTTTTGGTTACATTTCCTCCTTTCTGAAATCCCCTCTTCTTCTATAGTGTTCCTTCTACTCATCTTTTCTCTCTTTTCATCCAATTCTAGCTAGTACAACTTGAGTAGTGTGTTGCAAATCTCTTCTTGGCAGAAACCCTACTTCTTTTTCCCTCCTAATCTTCAAGTGGTTGATTCCATTCTTCTCATCTTCGGTTTCCATTGTAGTGTGTCCCAAAATTGAATAGTGGTTCTTACGTTTTCTGTTGTTGTGCGAATCTTTTCTTCCATTCGACTTTTCTACGAGTTAAGTTAAGCTAAAACACTCTTTTGCCGATTCTTTTGATAATCAAAGGGTGAGGATCGTTTACATCGATTCTGATAAAGGAGCGTGTGGTGGTAGTCGGAAGCGAGGTTGATTATCGGGAATTCGAGAGGGGATCATGTAGTGGTAAGTGATTCAAGTATAAATAATACGTTGGGTATGAAATCTTTTGGAAATCCGAGGCTAACTTTTTTTGGTATTGTTCTAGGGTCAACGAAGAGTGGTTCTTTAGGAAATCCAAATCAGGTGTGTAATCCCGTACCCTTCCGAATACATGTTTGAAATGGTGTGTAATCTCACACCTCTCTGAATGTTTGCATGAAATGTTCTGTGATTCGGTCGAAATACCGAAGAAAACCAGAAACCGGCATCCGTGACAACTCGGGCCTACGTATGTTCATAGCGGTAACCATATTTTGCAATGAAACAGTTTTGGTTAGCAGCAGTGACGTGATTTTGAAAAATCACAAAAAATAGGAGAAAGGGAATTAGAAAGCGAATAAGATATATAATTAAAGCTTATTGTGTCTATTTTTTAAATGAAAGAAACAGAGTCGTAAGAGGGATTTTATATTCTGTGATATTTTAATTTTAGTGAGACTGGTTCTGAATGACTTTATGGTTCCCTGTTCTGTCTTGGAAAAATCATTTAAAATTGTACAAAGTGAATTATGAGTTATAATTTATATGTATAGATTTCTTAGTGAGCCTATTTTAAATAGAAATAAGTGGGAGCAACATATGAAAACTGTAAAGTGAGATATTTCAATTCCGGGAAAGAGAGGTCAGAACCGTTGGTCAGTGAAACAAGGGAAATTTTAATGAATAAACTGTACTAAATGGATAAACAAAAAAATTCTAGAAAAACTTTAGTCAGAAGATATATGAGTCTAGTTTCAAGGAAAATTTACAGAACTAATTTTTGAGTTTCCTAACTCAAGTTATAGTCAGTTTAGTCAATATGACGCAGATGGACAGTTTCAATTTTTATGCCCCACATTAGTAGTTAAGTCTGGGTTGCGAAATTACCAAAATACCCTTGGAGGGTAAATTATTGAAATACCCCTGGGTTGCGAGATTATCGAATTACCCTTAGTTGGTAAAATTATTGATTTACAAAAATGCCCCTATGGGCCGAATTATGAAAATGCCCCTACGGGCCGAATTACGAAAATGCCCCTATGGGCCGAATTGCTAGAATGCTTTAGTGGACCGATTTACAAAGTTCTATAATTGGTCGATTTACCGTAATAAATATCTGAATCAATGATTGTTGTTTATATTTGTGGATATTATGCTTTATTATGTATGTTGCATTTACATAATTTTGCATGGGATGGGAAAAATGTTGAAGAGAAGTGTAGCCCGGTGGCATTGCCACAAAAAAATGTTTGTTATTATGTTTCATTATGATTTCGGTGGCTTGGCCACAATAAAAATATATTATAAGTGGCATCTTGCCTGCGAATTAAATGGCATCTTGCCTGCGAATTAAATGGCAACTTGCTGCGAATTGGCGTGGAGGTGGGGTGGGTTGACTTGATCCCACAGGTGTGATTGGATGGTCGAGGTGTGATGGATGGATGGGTTGGGTTGCATACATGTCATTTTAAATACTTTTCTCGTAAATGGGCTTAGGCCCAAGATATTGTTATATGGGTTCGGACCGGTGGATGACGGTATGGGGATTATACACTGCTGAGTTCTTGTAACTCACTCCCCTTTTATTAACCTTTGTAGGTAATGCTCGATGGACGAGGACTTGAGGCCATGGATGACTCAGTGGAGGCCATACTTTTGGAATGTTATTTTCGGACATTAGTAAACTTCTTTTCCGTATTATTTCGTTGCTTTTATTATTTCGGGTTTTAAAGTTGTAATAAGGCCTCTGGGGTATTTTTATTTGGTTTTTTATGTTTAGCCATACTTATTATTTTTCTTGCATTATTTTAAATGGGGATTTTTCTAAAATCATAAATAACGGTTTTCCAAAATTGGTTAATAAACGGTTTTCATAATAAATATGTATAATTAATTTAACTCGGATTCTCTTTCAAATTTTCAACGTCATTTTTTTAAAAGTCATGGTTTTAAAGTTCACTACCTCGATTTTCGACTCATCAATCAATCTTTCAAAAATAGCTGTATTTTATCAAATATTTACATCCAAAACTTGTTTACTTAAACACAACCAAATAACGCCTATTTTAGGAAGAATCACAAGCTCTTTACACATCTTCTTCACGTGACATGCCAGATTCGGTCATACCGCATGGGCCAGGTTTGGGGTGTTATATTTTATGGTATCAGAGCCCGAATGCAAAACTCGACTGTGGTTTGGGTTCAAAAGCGTTTTCCCAAAGCTATTTAAAATTTTAATTTATAAATGCATGTTCTAAAGGAAGTATGGCACCACGGGTATCCGGCACCAAGTCAAGTAAGTTTATGTTTTCATTTTATGATTATTGTGGTATAACTGTAGAAATACTTTAGAACTTTTAGCTTTAGGAGCTGAAACTATAGAGATTGAGACTATAGGATGCGTTTTGCGAAAACAACTTCACTTCTTATATTCCATAAAATATTGTTTAATAAACATTGAATAGCATAATGATTCATAAAACTCGTAATTAGATTAAATCGACCTTAGTGAACATGAGCACTAGAGGACGTGGACGTGGTAGACGCGACCGTGATAGAGGCTGAGGTGCTAGGGCTGGATCTTGATGCGAGGCACGTGCTCGAAAGGAGGCGCGGCATCGCCGATGGTGAGAGACGGATCTCATGATCGAGCTGGGGTTGTTGACCTGACTCAGATAGTTAAGAAGGTATTGGAGGAGGTTAAAGGAATCGGTGAAGCACTTCGAGTTGGGTGTATGGACTGTAAGAAGAAAAGAGATTGCGGTTCTTTTGGGTCGCAGTCTCGTTCCGTAAAGCGTCTTAAGGCACGTCCAAAATTTTCGGCTTGCGATTATTGCGTATAGGCGTCATCCGGAGAATCTTGGAGGAGGTCGAGGAGCATGCTTGAGATGCGGGTCTAAGAAGCATAAGGCTGGGATTGTTTCATCACCATCAAGTCAGGTATGTTTTGGTTGGACGTGATGATTGAATGTAGAAAATTTTAGGTATAAGTGGTAGATAACTGCTTGCTTCTGTGGTTAGATGTTTGATTGGGTGAAAGAGGATTCAAGATTATGTTAAAAGTACATTAGTGTTATTAATATCAGAGTGCGCAGCGAAAGCATAGTGGTGTAATTTGAGCAGTGCGATTAGTAGTTGGTTGGAAATTTTGAGGAAGAAATTTCTTTAAGGAGGGTAGAATTGTAACGACCCGAAATTGGGCCTAGTAGGATTGGGTCCATTGGACCTTGAGCGTAGAAGCGTTTTAAATTTATGGGAATTTGAGAACGGCATTATTTCAAGTGGGACTTATTAGGAAGGTGATTTTGGAAAGTTACGGGGTCCTAGGAAGTTCCAGGTTCAAGTTGGGCCTTAGTAAAATTTTCGTGTTTAAGTACTTTAAGGAGAGATAGGTAAGGGACATCAATGCTTAAGGAAATAAGTGTGCATTTTGCTAGCACAAGGAGTCTATTGGTAAAGGTGGAAAGTGGCGTGTGGAGTGTACTAATGGTCTGAGGTTCGAATCCCATCAAGTTTTGTGCTTCTCTTCCATGTGTCGGCCATGACTTTATTATGGTAAGGAAGACTTTTTATTGATTGAAAGATGGCTAAGGAATATGGTAAGGAGGAAGACTAGGGAAAATGAAGGAAAGAAATGAAGGAAAAAGGTAAGAGAAGGGAACATGTTGGCCTATTATGTGGAGGATGTTTTGGAAATAATATTTTGGGGTCAACACTCATCTTTTGGTAAATATGATACATGGTTTTGGGGGGGGCGAATTTCTCTAGCTCTCCGTTGTATTTTCACATTTTTTTTGGGTCACTTTTTCTTTACCTAATATTTTGTTTCTTTTGGTTACATTTCCTCCTTGCCGAAATCCCCTCTTCTTCTATAGTGTTCCTTCTACTCATCTTTTTTCTCTTTTCATCCAATTCTAGCTAGTACAACTTGAGCCGTGTGTTGCAAATCTCTTCTTGGCCGAAACCCCTACTTCTTTTTCCCTCCTAATCTTCAAGTGGTTGATTCTATTCTTCTCATCTTTCGGTTTCCATTGTAGTGTGTCCCAAAATCGAATAGTGGTTCTTACGTTTTGCTATTGTGTCGAATCTTTTCTTCCATTCGACTTTTCTCTGAGTTAAGTTAAGCCGAAACACTCTTTTGCCGATTCTTTTGATAACCAAAGGGTGAGGATCGTTAACATCAGTTGCAGTAAAGGAGCGTGTGGTGGTAGTCAGAAGGCGGGGTTGATTATCGGGACTCCGTAGAGGGAGATCACATAGTGGTAAGTGATTCAAGTATAAGTAATACATTGGGTATGAAATATTTTGGAAATCCGAGGCTAACTTTTGGTTGGTATTGTTCTAGGGTCAACGAAGAGTGGTTCTTTAGGAAATCCAAATCAGGTGTGTAATCCCGTACCCTTCCGAATACATATTTGAAATGGTGTGTAATCTCTCACCTCTCTGACTGTTTGCATGAAATGTTCTGTGGTTCGGTCGAAATACCGAAGAAAACCAGAAACTGGCATCCGTGACCACTCGGGCCAGCGTATGTTCATAGCGGTAACCATATTTTACAATGAAACAGTTTTGGTTAGCAGCAGTGACGTGATTTTGAAAAATCATGAAAAATAGGAGAAAGGGAATTAGAAAGCGAATAAGATATAGAATTAAAGCTTATTGTGTCTATTTTTTAAATGAAAGAAACAGAGTCGTAAGAGGGATTTTATATTCTGTGATATTTTAATTTTAGTGAGACTGGTTCTGAATGACTTTGTGGTTCCCTGTTCTGTCTTGGCAAAATCATTTAAAATTGTACAAAGTGAATTATGAGTTATAATTTATATGTATAGATTCCTTAGTGAGCCTATTTTCAATAGAAATAAGTGGGAGAAACATATGAAAACTGTAAAGTGAGATATTTGAATTCCGGGTAAGAGAGGTCAGAACCGTTGGTCAGTGAAACAAGGGACACTTTAATGAATAAACTGTACAAAATGGCTAAACAAAAAAATTCTAGAAAAACTTTAGTAAGAAGATATATGAGTATAGTTTCAAGGAAAATTTACGAAACTAATTTTTGAGTTTCCTAACTCAAGTTATAGTCAGTTTAGTCAATATGACGCAGATGGACAGTTTCAATTTTTATGCCCCACATTTGTAGTTAAGTCTGGGTTGCGAAATTACCAAAATACCCTTGGAGGGTAAATTATTGAAATACCCCTGGGTTGCGAGATTACCGAATTACCCTTAGTTGGTAAAATTACCGATTTACGAAAATGCCCCTATGGGCCGAATTACGAAAATGCCCCTATGGGCCGAATTACTAGAATGCTTTAGTGGACTGATTTACAAAGTTCTATAATTGGCCGATTTACCGTAATAAATCTCTGAATCAATTATTACTGTTTATATTTGTGGATATTATGCTTTATTATGTATGTTGCATTTACATAATTTTGCATGGGATGGGAAAAATGTTGAAGAGAAGTGTAGCCCAGTGGCATTGCCACAAAAAAATGTTTGTTATTATGTTTCATTATGATTTTAGTGGCTTGGCCACAATAAAAATATATTATAAATGGCATCTTGCCTGTGAATTAAATGGCATCTTGCCTGCGAATTAAATGGCATCTTGCCTGCGAATTAAATGGCAACTTGCCTGCGAATTGGCGTGAGCGGCGGGGTGGGTTGACTTAATCCGCACAGGTGTGATTGGCTGGTCGGGGGTGTGATGGATGGATGGGTTGGGTTGCATACATGTCATTTTAAATACTTTTCTGTAAATGGGCTTAGGCCCAAGATATTGTTATATGGGTTCAGGCCCAGTTGATGACGGTAAGGGGATTATACACTGAGTTCTTGTAACTCACTCCCCCTATTTCTTAACCCTTGTAGGTAATGCTCAGTGACAAGGACTTGAGGCCATGGATGACTCGGTGGAGGCCATACTTTTGGAATGTTATTTTCGGACATTAGTAAACTTCTTTTCCGTATTATTTCGTTGCTTTTATTATTTCGGGTTTTAAAGTTGTAATAAGGCCTCTGGGGTATTTTTATTTTGTTTTTTATGTTTAGCCATACTTATTATTTTTCTTGCATTATTTTAAATGGGGATTTTTCTAAAATCATAAATAACGGTTTTCTAAAATTGATTAATAAATGGTTTTCATAATAAATATGTACAAATAATTTAACCCGGATTCTCTTTCAAATTTTCAACGTCATTTTTTTAAAAGTCATGGTTTTAAAGTTCACTACCTCGATTTTCGACTCATCAATCAATCTTTCAAAAATAGCTGTATTTTATCAAATATTTACATCCAAAACTTGTTTACTTAAAAACAACCAAGTAATGCCTATTTTAGTAAGAATGACAAGCTCTTTACACATCTTCTTCACGTGACATGCCAGACCCGGTCATACCGCATGGGCCTGGTTTGGGGTGTTACACATTCTCATCGTGCCATCTTTCTTTTTCACAAACAGAACAGGAGCACCCCAAGGCGAGAAACTCAGTCTAGCAAACCCTCTATCGGTCAATTCTTACAACTGTGACTTTAACTCTTTCAACTCTGTTGGTGCCATTCTATACGGAGCTATCGATATAGGTGTAGTACCAGGTAACAACTCAATACCAAACTCAACTTCAAGAATCGGAGGCAAACCCGGTAACTCTTCAGGGAATACATCAGAAAACTCATAGACAATAGGCACTGGTTCGACTTTCTTCTCAGACACTTTCGAATCAATCACATAAGGAAAATATGCCTCATAACCCTTTTTCACATAACTTTGAGTTTTCAATACAGATATCACAGCAGGTAAACCATTCAAATCATTAGATTCAATTCGTATAATTTCATCATTCGGACATCTCAAATCAATAGTCTTTCTTTTACAGTTCACAATAGCATCATGCGAAAACAACCAGTCCATACCCAGAATGATATCAAACTCATCAAATGGCAAAAGCATCAAATCAGCAGGGAAATAAATATCCCGAAACATTAATGGACAGTTCTTGCATACTTTGTCAACCAGGACACTTTTACCTAAGGGGTTTGATACTTTTATAACAAACTCAGTAGACTCTACAGGCAAAGTCTTACTGAACACTAAATTCATGCATATATACGAATACGTAGAACCAGGGTCTATCAATGCAATCACAGAAGTATCATAAAGTGTAAAAGTACCCGTTATAACATCTGGTGAAAAAGCCTCCTCACGAGCTCGAATAGCATACGCTCTGGCAGGCGCTCTAGCTTCGGATCTCACAACAGTCTCTCTCATAGTTCTCTGACTACCACTGACATTCCTTACATTCTTCGAAGGTCTACCTCCCACAGGTGCATTATCAGATCTCAGATTTTGAACATTCTCAGGCCCGACATACTCAGGGCAATCACGAATAAAATGATCAAGTGATCCACATCTGAAACAAGCTCTGTCATTCATTCTACAACTTCCCGGATGTCTTTTCCCACAATGCTTTACTGGTTTCTCGGATCGTACATTCCCAACACTTGCTTTGAAGTTCTTTGGAGCTTTGAAACTCATTTGTGATCTATCTCGATTTCTATTTGAATATCCCATATTACCTCTCGAACAGCTTTGATCATCTCTAAATTTCTTTGAAGCAGACTGAAATGATCTATTCTGAAATCTCTTTCTCACATCTCTAACTTCAGACTCAGTTTTCTTTTTATCTTTCCCGAGTGCTTCAGCTTTGCACGCTTGATCAACGAGTACAACAAACTCTTTTATCTCTAAAATCCCAACTAATAAACGGATGTCTTCATTAAGCCCATCTTCGAACCTTTTGCACATTATTGCTTCAGATGATACACATTCCCAAGCATATTGACTCAGTCTGACAAACTACCGTTCATATTCCGCAACAGTCATACGGCCTTGTTTCAATTTCAAAAATTCCTTTCGTTTCTGATCAACGAATCTCTCATTGATATATTTCTTCCGGAACTCGATCTGAAAGAAATCCCATGTCACCCGTTCTTTCGGAATAACGGATATCAGAGTTTTCCACCACTGATAAGTCGCATCTCGAAGCAAAGATACAACACATTTTATGCATTCTTCCAGAGTCAAAGACATCTCATCGAATACTCGGATCGTATTTTCTAACCAAAATTCAGCCTTTTCAGCATCATCATCATTAGTAGCCCTGAATTCTTCAGCCCCGTATTTGCTAATTTTGTCTACCGGAGGCTTGTTCAACAGATTTATACCCATCACCGGAGGCACAACTGAGGTTTGAGGGGAATTAACCGTGGGCGAGGGTTGTGAAACAGTCGGGTTATTCTTTATGAATTGAGTGAACCATTCACTCATCATCTACAAGAAATCTTGTTTAGCTTCTTCCCCTTGACCGCTAGAAGTCGGTCTCGGATTAGAGGGCGCTGTCCCTTGCATGGGAGCAGGTGCATTACTTTCTACATCGTCAGCTACGGCTCTTTCGGGATCCATTACTATACGAAAATTACATTTATACGTCAGGATTCATCACACTATCACAATTCAGAAATATGGCATGTATAGCTAGACTCTGACACGCTACGTTAGTCCGAGAATCGACTAAACCGTAGCTCTGATACCAACCAAATGTAACACCCCTAACCCGTATCCGTCGCCGGACTAGGGTTAACGGCGTTACCAGACAGATCAGAAACATTTACAGAAATGTCACACAATTTCATATCAACCTCAAACATAATGTCCCCTTAGTAGGTCAACGAGACCTAAAACATGCTTATAAACCGGGTCGGGACTAAACCGGAACACATAGAAAATTTCACAAAAATTTAAAACTTTTCTAAGTTTCAGGTGTCACACGCCCGTGTAGGCAAGCCGCGTGCCTCCCGCGGCTGCTGGACACCCCCGTGTGTCCTCCCCGTGGTCGAATCTGACCTCACATCTATGGCCACCAAGCACGCCCATGTGCCTTGGTCGTGGTTGAATCTGACTTCACATCCACGGCTACCAAGCACGCCCGTGTGCCTTGGCCGTGATCGAATCTGGCTCTACACCCACGGCCACCCAGCACCCGTGTGCTAAGGCCGTGTACTCTAAGGCCATCTACTGACTTTCTCACACGGCTACCAGAAATGCCCGTGTGCTATTAGGCTAGCTACTGACTTAGCCCCACGGTCACTAGGCACGCCCGTGTGCCACAACCGTGTGACATTATAGGCCATTTTCAAGGCCAAAATGCCACCCAATGGGTCTTACCTACAAGCAAAATCATCAAGATATCTCATGCCTATTTGACAACTAAAATCATACCAAAATAACCATCCGAATTACAAGGCTAAAACTCATCTCATCACAAGAATAATTCATTCCTTTGCTTAATCAAAACTTGACCATTTCATGCATCAACTAACCATGCCAAAAACATACTTCATATAGATCACATACATTCAAGCAAATTCTCAACCCATAGCTAGCCAAATCACATGGCTAAGTTCATATAACAAACTCATATCAATTACTAGCCTATACATGCCATATCAAGCTATATACATATCCAAAGTGTACCAAAAATGAGTTTAGTAGTGTGATGACGATCCTTGACGGTCCCGAGCCTACAGTAGCTTTGACGACCTATAAAACAGAGAAAACACATACACAGAGTAAGCTTTCCAAAAGCTTAGTAAGTCATAATACAAACAAACTTAGTATGAAAGGCATATATATACATAGGTACATTGGCACTTCTTAATGACTTAACAAACTATCACATATATGCTTTGACCCATGTACTTGGCCATATTTGTCACATTCATCAATTCAAAAGTCTTATATAAACATAGCTCATTCATGCTCACTTTCATATATCATAATGTTATTCCAATTTACATAATCATCATAGTAAGTTCACATAGGTACTTACCTTATATACACACTTAGTGTATAAATCAACGTACCTGAAACGGATATACCATTCACTTAACCATTCGTATCACAGACTTGTCCGTTGAACCGATAGGAACCTAATAGGATACTCAGAAAGCTCAGAATAGTTGTACAATGCCAACGTTCCAGATGAGGTCTTACTTGTACTCAGATAACGATGCCCTTCGTCCCGCATGGTCTTATACGAATCAATATGATGTCGATGTCCCAGACGTGGTCTTACACGAAAAGATAATATCGATGCCAACGTCCCAGACGTGGTCTTACACGAATGTCAAATCAACGCCAACGTCCCAGACGTGGTCTTATATGATAAAACAGAACAGATACCTATGTATTCCTAGGTTCGTACGGACTTCTCGGACATTTTCGCTAAGTTGATCTTATCTCGAAAATCATTTGCATTACAACTCATAAGCATTTAATATCGACAATAGGCATATGAATATGCTCAACTCAATACAATTACATTTATTTGCAATATGACTTACCTCGGATTCGATTTATCGGAAGTAGAAACGGCTACTCGGTTACTTTTACTTTCCCGCGATCTAAGTCTATTTTCCTCGTTTCTTGATCTAAACATAGTCAGAATTAACTCTTTTATTCACTAATTCATTCAATTTAGTCTAAGGACACACATGTAGGGCTATTTGCAAATTAACCCTCACATTTGCATAATTTATCAGTTTAGTCCATTTTTCTCAAAACATCAAATACACAAATTCATCACATACACATTCTTAGCCGAATGCATATATATAACATACAAGCCCATATTTTCCATCAAATTTGCAATTTAGTCCTTCAAATTGCTATTTTCTCAATTTAGCCCTAATTAGCTAAATTCATCAAAATTTCAAGAACAAAATATCTTCATCTAGCGCAAATCTTTCATTTAACAACTAAGCTCATCACAAAGCTCAACATATCAACAATGGCATATCTCATGAATAACTTAAATTCATCAAATTGAGACATGGGCTTGATAGTAGACTAAGCAACAATCTCAAAAACATAAAAATCATCAAAATCCAAAGCAAAAACATGCCTTAAATTGCAATACAATGACCCAATGCCCTAGCAAGTTTTCTTCTTTTCTCTTTCTTCAATATTTCGGCCAAAAAGATGATAAAAGCCATCTTTTAGTTGTTTATTCTATTATAACATATAATTTATCCATTTACCAAAATAGCCATTTAATAAACATTTGAAACAATTATACAATAAGGGCATATTTGTCCAACTACTCTCCACTATCTTAAAAGTGGTTTAATTGCCATATAAGGCCACCACCTTTACAAAGCCACAACACATTGATACTTTAACAAATAGCATCCAACTTTCACATTTAATGCAATTCAATCCTTTTCATCAAATTAAACACACAACCGAGCAATTTAACTTACGAAACTTTAGCACATGTATAATCACTTATCAGAGACACAGAAAATAATATTAAAATATTATTCGAACTCGAATTCGTGGTCCCAAAACCACTGTTCCGACTAGGGTACAAACCGAACTGTTACAAGATATGTACAATAGATTATTTTAATTTCATATGTATGTGCATTAACACATTTTCTTATTAGAATTTGTTTAATCGGTTGAATTGACATAGAGATATAGTCAAGAGATAAATGGATTTTGGTAGGTAAGTATGTTCATAAGTTAGCAAATTACCGAGTTACCGTGAATTTATTCGTAACAACATGAACATGATTTTAATAATTCTATGTTAAGAAATGCAATCAATCTAGCACAATTATGTCATTTTGATTAAAATCGTCTTTTGAATTCGTGCATTGGAACTTTTATTTTATTTTTATTTATTTTACTTAGCTAAAATCCTAGTTTTTAATCACCTCCTCAAATCAAAATATTTTCCTTCACCAAAGTGTTTTAAATTAATTTCATAAATAATTCTTTTCACAGTCCCTGTGGGTACGATAACTCAACATTCTAGTCACTTTATTACTTGTTGCGATTGTGTACACTTGCACATTTAAAATCGTTCCAAGTTTTTGTACGATTTGGGGATTGTTTTTAAAAGTCATTATTTGTGAATTTGTTAATTTTGCATTTTGGTTTATTTTCCTATTCAATTTTAACTTAATTAAATTTTCTGTGTTTATTTCAGATGTTTATGATTATTGACCGAATTATCGATTTACTCCCTGTAGACCCTAAGATTGAAAGAACTTTTCGACAGTGAAGAAGACAAGCAAGTCAGAGAAGGACTGGAGAGATGAACTTCAAAAATCTGAAACAAGGAAACTGAGCAAACCCTGCTCAAAATCCTATCCTTATTGCTGATAATAGGGATAGAGCTCTAAAACAGTATGTTGTGCCAGTGTTTCATGATCTTAATTCGAGTATTAGGAGACCTGAAATTGAGGCACAACAGTTTGAGCTAAAGCCAGTCATGTTCTAGATGCTTTAGACAGTGGGCCAGTTCAGTGGAATGCCTACCGAAGATCCTCACTTGCACTTAAGATTGTTCATGGAGGTGAGCGATTCTTTCAAGTTAGCCAGAGTACCCAAAGATGCACTACGATTGAAGCTAATCTCATATTCGCTAAGGGACAGAGCTTGAGCCTGGTTGAACTCATTGCCACCAAATTCAATTTCCACATGGCAAGAGTTAGCAGAAAGATTCCTCATCAAGTATTTTCCGCTTAGCAAGAATGCTATGATGAGGAACGAGATCATCGCTTTCCAACAAATGGATGATGAGTCCTTGTATGAGGCATGGGAAAGGTACAAAGAATTATTACGGAAGTGCCCTCATCACAGAATCCCATATTGCATCCAACATGAGATTTTTTATAATGGTCTAAATGCTCACACGAGGATGGTAGTGGACGCTTCTGCTAACGGTGCTCTCCTTTCTAAGCCTTACAATGAGGCTTATGAAATCATTGAGAGGATTGCCAGTAACAATTATCAATGGTCAACCAATCGAGCAGCGTCAGGAAGACGAGTCGCTGGAATACATGAAGTAGACGCTTTTACTTCACTCACATCTCAGGTATCCTCAATATCCTCAATGCTTAAAAATTTTACCACTAATTGGTTTAATAGTTTTGCAGCACAGCCACTGAATCAATTTGAAAATGTAGCCTGTGTCTATTACAGGGAAGGACATATGTTCAAAGAATGTCCATCGAACCCAGAATCCGTGTATTACATGGGTAACTGATCGTTGTTTTCGTGATGTCAAAGTCTTAAAATTTATAAAAAGAATGATCGAACCTGAAAACTAACTATGACAATGATTTGAGGCAAGCGCACCTATCGAACAGTAGTATAGTTTAGTGGCAAGACCGGAATGTCAAACCCAAAGGAACTAAAAGTACTAATACTAACCCTCTTTTTATTATCTAGCCTAAAATAAAGGGAATTTGTTGTTTAATCTAAATTAATTAACTACTAAACTAAAGACTCTAAGACAAAGAAGAATGAATTTGGGAAAATAACTTGTGGAAAAACCAATTGATTAAGACGACACCCAAGGAAGAATCCACCTAGACTTCACTTGTTATCTAACTCTGAACCAGACGATTTATTCACTTAATTTGATCCGTAAGATTCCCTAATGTATATTAAACCCTCTCTCGAAGCAAATAACGTCTAACCCTAGGTTGGTTAATTGAAATCTCTTTCTAATTAAAACCCTTAGAATTGCATTAACTCGATCTATGGAATCCCATATTAGGTTTCACCCTAATCTGGTAAAATCTCGTCACCCTATCTCTAGGCGCGCGATCAACTTCGCTTAACTATGCTAGATCTACTCTTAGGCAGGGACTTTGCTCCTCCACCTAAGCACATCAGACTTGAATCAATATCCCGGAAGTATCAACACAAAAATTAAGAACACATAATTAAGAACAAGTCAAATATTTATCATATAGTTTAGCAAACGATAACAAGATTCATCTAAGTTTCATCCCCCTCAGGTATCTGAGGGTTTAGTTCATAACAATAAAAGAAAACATCTCAGAATAAAAGATAAAACAAAACATAAGAAATCCCTAAAACCCCCTGAAGGAATTGAAGGAGAGATCCTCCGTCTTGAGTATAATTCCGGCTTCTAGAGATGAATCAACTGGCTATCCTCGAGTGAATCCCCACAAATCTTCTTTCTCTGGCCTAGCAAGACGCCCCTAGATGATAGCATTGGGCTTTCCCTTTTAGGTCATACTTAGGGTGTATATATAGGCTTTTGGAATGTGTTTCTTTGCCCCTAAGTATCCCAATCCGAATGAAACTTCTCTTTGCCACGGCAGGGGCACGGCCATGGCACACGCCCGTGTGAATCGTGGCCAGGCCGTGTTGGACTTCATTAATGAGGCACGGCCGTGTGGTCTTGGGTTCAGGCCGTGCCAATTTTGTGATCTGGCCCAATTGGCCCGTTTTAAGCCCGTTTTCCGTTCTTTTCATCCTCCGGTGCTTCTCTGAGTATAAAACATGAAAATAAAGGATTAAGAGCACCAAATTATATAAAATAAGGGATAATTCATCCAAAAGCATGCTAAATGTGAGATTAAAATATGTTACTTTTACGGTTTATCAAATACCCCCACACTTAAGCTTTTGCTTGTCCTCAAGCAAAATTCTCAACTCATAATTAAAACAAACTTCCCTCAATTCATGATAGTCATTGATAATGTTTCATTATAATTCAAAGATAATTTATACATGGATAATTCAACTCAAAGAGTCCTAAAGATTCAAACAATCTAAGTCATACATTTGTAGCATAAAACATAGGTGTTTCCCATCATCTAAATAATTACCTTTGATTCAAAACCGACAAGGATTGACATCCTCACTAAAGATTCACTCAAATCACTCAAAGTGTTTAAGGTTGTAATTAAGCACTCAAAAGTCAACATGAAGAGTTAATCCCATAGGCTTGCATGAAAATCAGATCTCCACCACTATAATATGAGATGATGCATAAATCAAAAGGTCTTTAACAGGGTTGTAACAGGGCTTGGGTTAAGGTATGGATAAAGGATGAATTAGAGGGTTAGAATCGAGATTGAATTGACAAATCACCTAACCAGAAACAACGAACTGAATATAAGTAATTACATCAATTGAAAACTAATAGTACTAATAATTCGAGCTTCTTCTTCAATATTCAAACGTATAAGCTCATTTAATCACGAAACTAATAATGAATATACTTCGATTTTTTTTAAGTACATACATAATAAAGGATAAATTACTGAAATAAAAATCATAGTTAGGCAACTAATCAAATCAAATCTCGATATAAGGGTAGTAAAAAAGGATGGTGATAACAAATAAAAGGGTTTTGAGTTTATATTAGCGGGTAAGTCAATAAATGGGGTTGTTAGGATTAAAAAGGTTTCACTAGGGGTTAATTATGACGGTAGGTTTTTAGTGGAGTAAGTGGGTTAAAACCTAAGTGCCTTTATCATCTCTGTATATCAAATCAAAAAGTGTGGACTCGACATGTATAATCAATGCAAGTTCTAGAATAACAAATCAATGTTGACACACGCATAATTAATAAAGTGAGCAAGAAAAAAAACATATGCTCTATAAGGCTCAAAATCTCACAAAAATTATGGGTTTTTGATGTCAGCCTCGTAAATTTCAAACTTCAAAGTAATATTTAAATTTAGGTAGACAACCTAGAAAAATTTTTTAATTCCTGAAAAATAGACTTATCATGCTTGACTCTCTAGTATCCTTCAAATTTAATCATCAATGCACAATTATCAATGACTTAATCTAAAATATATCAATAAAAATCATAAAGCAAAGGAAATATCATTCTCATCATAATATGAAAAACTTACTTCAAGACAAGATATCATTCAAGGATTTTCAGATAATACTATAGTTAACCCCCCACACTTAAGTTGTACATTGCCCTCAATGTACAAAGATAGATAATATCACATTCGGTAAGAAAATCAAAAGAGAGGGAGGGGTGAAACTTCCTGAATTTGGATGGTTTCCTTGAGTTGGGAGTCCCTAGGTGTGGTGGCTGTTACCGAGCTCTGTGCTAGATGAAGAAATTAGGGAGCTCGTAGAGAATTAGCCAGGAATTGTTAAGACACATTTAAAATAAACTAGATATATAATTAAAAACAAGAAAGATAAAGAGAAAGAAAATATAAATGTAAATAAAATTAAAATGAAAGATGAATGGACCGAAGAGTCCTTATTATTGGATGGTTCGCGAGGTGGGTGTGACTTCTAAGGCTACGGAGGTGCTGGTGGTCGTGGTTCCGGCGTGATTCCCAAGCAGCCTTTAGAACCTGACACTAAGAAACTAAAATAAAATAAACTAATATAAGCATAAGATAGTCAAAGAGAAGGAAAATAAAGAAAATGAGAAAATAAAGTTATGATTTAAATGGTCTCAAAGACCCTTGGCTTGTCGAGTGGATGAAGCGGCCGGCATGAACTTATGTAGATTAGTCTCCCAATGGGAGACTGTGCTTAGATTCTGCCGTTTCTTCGACATTGAGTTTTTAGGGATCGGGAATTTGGGGAAGGATTAAAGAAGAGAAATATGGAAGGGGAGAATTGTGAAGAATAGGATGGAAGAAAGGGGATAGGAAGTGGTTGAGAAGAGGGAGGGAGGGTTTGTTTATATAGAATTCCAAATCTAGTACATCCCCACGCCCGTGTACCCTAGGCGTGTCGATTCACACGACCATGTCACACGGCCGTGGTGGGCTTCGTTTGTGTTTCCCACACCCATGCTCAGGTCGCCACGCCCGTGTGTGATCTAACAGTGTCGACCACGGCTGCATTGCACGGCCGTGGGGTTTTGTCGGTGCCCGTGGTGTGGTGGTTTGAGTCTGTGACTCTGAAAATTGATTCTCTCTGACTCGTACCATCTCTGCCATGTCAGTATGGCGATTCAGTGCATCCACACAGCCACGGCCACGGCCGTGTGCAAGGCCGTGTGGCCTGGAATTCTGTACTTTTGGTTAGTTTATAGTTAGGTACTATAAAGAAAGGATAAAATAGAATAAATAAGACAAAATAAAAATGTAAAAGCTAATGGGGTTAGTACTCGGGTTGCCTCCCGAGAAGCGCTCGTTTATAGTCTTAAGCTAGACTCTCCTCTCATTTATATGGTCATGGTGGTTTGAGGAGGTGAAAATCCTTTCTTATGCGATCAATTCGGTTATTGATATAAAATTTAAGTCGAGTAATGTTTTCCTCAAAAGTGCGGAAATTAAAATGTGTTACCTCGACCGTTCCATATAGAAAGACCTTAAGTACCGTAGAAGGAGTCGCACCGTTTGAATTATGCTCTGAAGCGGCTATTCGAGGGTCGGTTTCATCTAACAGTACACGAGATGTGAGCTCACGTGATGATTTATTTCGTAGAATTGCTGGGCACACTGAGTTTAGCTCCACATGCGACGTATCGTCTAACTTCCGTTTGTTTGTCAAAAACTCTTTTAAAAATTTCCTTGAATCTGGTATCTGCGAAAGAGCTTTAAGAAATGGCAAGTTAATATGTAATTTCTTTGGAGGGTTAAGAAATTTACCGAATTATTCCTCTGTGTGGTCTTTCTTTATTGCTTCGGGGTATGGCACACGGGATTGGTACTCTCTAATTATCGGGTTTGGTAAATCATGACTTACTTCAACCTTACCTTCACTTACCACAGGCTCTTGCCTTGGGTCAAATTCCACTAACCTTTCACTGTCATGAGCTGTTACGGCTTGAATTTGCTCTTTTTCCCTAGGTAAGCTTTTTGATCGTGTTTCAACAACTAACTTAGTAAGCTGCCCGATCTGATCCTTGAACTCTTGTGTCAATGCCTCAAGTTTTGTTTCTATATTTTGGAAACGTGTTTCTGTGTCTTGGAAATGTACTTCTGAGGCTGCTATAAATTTTGTCAGCATCTCCTCGAGGTTCGACTCCTCTTCTTGTTGGTGAGGTGGTTGTTGAAAATTTGGAGGAAGTTCCGGTCTTTGGCTACTTTGATCATCCCACGAGAAATTGGGATGGTACCTCCAACCTGCATTATAAGTGTCACTATAAAAATTATTTTGAGGTCTAGAATAGTTGCCCATATAGTGGACTTGTTCGTTCTCCATGCCATATCCGTAGGATGGGTACTCAAGATTCGCCACGCCTCCTAGATTGAAGTCATATTGCATTACAAGGTGTGCTGCTTTAGTGGGAATTGTCCTCATGACTTGCCACTGATAATTATTCAGTGCCATCTTCTCTATAAGCTAAAATTATCTGCCAAAAGCAATTAGAGGAAAAATTAGCAAAGTAAAAAATAAAAATAATAATGAAAATAAATTGCAATAAAAAAAATTGGCTAAAGTAATAAAAATTAAGCATTCTTAATATTTTAGTTCCCCAGCAACGGCGCCAAAAACTTGATCGTTGTTTTCGCGATGTCAAAGTCTTAAAATTTATAAAAAGAATGATCGAACCTAAAAACAAACTATGACAATGATTTGAGGCAAGCGTACCTATCGAACAGTAGTATAGTTTAGTGGCAAGACCGGAATGTCGAACCCAAAGGAACTAAAAGTACTAATACTAACTCTCTTTTTATTATCTAGCCTAAAATAAAGGGAATTTGTTGTTTAATCTAAATTAATTAACTACTAAACTAAAGACTCTAAGACAAAGAAGAATTAATTTGGGAAAATAACTTGAGGAAAAACCAATTGATTAAGACGACACCCAAGGAAGAATCCACCTAGACTTCACTTGTTATCTAACTCAACTGCGACGATTTATTCACTTGACTTGATCCGTAAGATTCCCTAATGTATATTAAACCCTCTCTCGAAGCGAATAACGTCTAACCCTAGGTTGATTAATTGAAATCTCTTTCTAATTAAAACCCCTAGAATTGCATTAACTCAATCTATGGAATCCCATATTAGGTTTCACCCTAATCCGACAAAATCTCGTCACCCTATCTCTAGGCGTGCGATCAACTCCGCTTAGCTATGCTAGATCTACTCTTAGGCAGGGACTTTTGCTCCTCCACCTAAGCATATCAGACTTGAATCAATATCCCGGAAATATCAACACAAGAATTAAGAACACATGATTAAGAACAAGCCAAATATTTATCATATAGTTCAGCAAATGATAACAAGATTCATCTAAGTTTCATCCCCCTCAGGTATCTGAGGGTTTAGTTCAAAACAATAAAAGAAAACATCTCAGAAGAAAAGATAAAACAAAACATAAGAAATCCCTAAAACCCCCTGAAGGAATTGAAGGAGAGATCCTCCGTCTTGAGTATAATTCCGGCTTCTAGAGATGAATGAACTGGCTATCCTCGAGTGAATCCCCACAAATCTGCCTTCTCTGGCCTAGCAAGACGCCCCTAGATGATAGCTTTGGGCTTTCTCTTTTAGGTCATACTTAGGGTGTATATATAGGCTTTTGGAATGTGTTTATTTTTCCCTAAGTATCCCAATCCGAATGAAACTTCTCTTTGCCACGGCAGGGGCACGGCCATGGCACACGCCCGTGTGAATCGTGGCCAGGCCGTGTTGGACTTCATTAATGAGGCACGGTCGTGTGGTCTTGGGTCCAGGCCGTGTGGTCTTGGGTCCAGGCCGTGCCGATTTCGTGATCTGGCCCAATTGGCCCGTTTTAAGCCTGTTTTCCATTCTTTTCATCCTCCGATGCTTCTCTGAGTATAAAACATGAAAATAAAGGATTAAGAGCACCAAATTACATAAAATAAGGGATAATTCATCCAAAAGCATGCTAAATGTGAGATTAAAATATGTTACTTTTACGGTTTATCAGTAACCAGAACCAAAACCGAGTAAGGCAAGGATTATAATCCAATTCCTATAACCCATCGTGGCGAAACCAGCCTAATCTCTCCTAGAGTAACCAAGGGACTGGACCCAGTAACACATACACCTAACCTAGACCAACCCAGCCACCTATTTTTACCCAACAAGTTCAGAAACAACCTCAAGCTGAACCATCCAATGGCTTAGAAAACTTGTTGAAGGCATACATAGCCAAGAATGATGTCTTAATCCAAAGCCAAGCAGCTACATTGAAAAACTTGGGAAACCAAATGGGCCAGCTTGCAACTGAACTCAGAAACTGACCACAAGGTGCTTTACCTAGTGATACGGAGAATCTGAGGAATCTAGGAAAGGAGCATTGTAAAGCATTGACATTGAGGAGAATAAAGACATTAGAGCCCAACATAGTCGAAGATGAAAAGGAGCCAGCTGATGCTCAAGACTCAGAGGAAGTTCAACCGAGTGTCGAAATTTTAGTTTCACCGGAACATGAATCTGCAAAATCCGATAAGGTAATTTCTGAACCAACAAATTCTGATAAACTCACTTAACAAGGCCAAATTGCACATTTGGGACTTCCAATTTATAATCTATAGCTATTTGGCACCTCTAGCAAATAAAATAGAACTTTTGCACTTTATGCGATTTAGTCCTTTTTCGCGATTAAGCAAGAAATCGCTAAAATTAAAGCACCAAAATTTTCATGCATCCTTATAAACATGTTATAACACATAAAATAACATGAAAATATTTTTTTCTAAACTTGGATTAGTGATTTCGAGATCACTATTTCGACTAGCCCCTAAATCGGGCTGTTACAAACCGGAACCTGAATATGCAAAATCCGATAAGGTAATTTCTGAACCAACATATTCTGATAAACTAACAACTTTTTTAGATGCAGAATTGCCACAGAAGATGAATCAACTAGTTTCAGTAAAGAAGCCTCCACCACCCTACCCTCAAAGACTTCAGAAGCAGAAGCAGGAAGTTCAATTCAAGAAGTTCCTAGACGTACTCAAGCAACTTCATATCAACATCCCGTTGGTTGAAGCACTTGAACAAATGCCGAACTACATCAAATTCATGAAGGAAATCCTATCAAAAAAATGAAGACTTGGAGAATTTAAGACGGTAGCCCTGACAAAGGAATGCAGTGCATATCTTCAAGACAAACTGCCCCCAAAGTTGAAGGATCTTGGATGTTTTACCATACCTTGCAACATTGGAGCAACATATTGTGGTAAGGCACTATGTGATCTGGGTGCGAGTATCAACCCGATGCACATGTCAATATTTAGGAAGTTAGGGATAGGTAAAGTTAGACTGACTACGGTTACACTTCAATTAGCAGATCGATCTTTAGCACATCCAGAAGGAAAAATCGAGGATGTATTGGTACATGTAGACAAATTTATTTTTCCTACTGACTTTGTTATTCTAGACTTTGAAGCAAACAAAGAAGTGCCAATCATCCTAGGAAGGCCTTTCCTAGCAACCGGAAGGACCCTTATTGATGTGTAGAAGGGCGAGCTTACTTTGCGTGTTCAGGACAATCAGGTAACATTTAATGTTTTTAAGTATATGTGATTTTCTGACATTATTGATGATTGTTCTGCAGTTTCTGATTTGGAGGAATTAATCATGGAAAAGGAACTCAACTATGTTGAGGACCCATTAGAACAAATTTTGACATCAGACCCTTCAAATGATAAAGATGAGGATGAATACTTAGCTTTGCTAGAAGCTAATCAAAAGGTATTTAATCTGTAATCCCGTTTTGAATCTTTGGAGTTAGAGAATAGGGATTATGCCCAACCAAAAGCATCAATCGAGGAGCCACCTAAATTAGAACTGAAGGTACTTCCCTCACATTTAAAATATGTTTATTTAAGTAATGCTTCTACTTTGCATGTGATTATTTCAGCGGAATTAACTGTTGAGCAAGAAGAGAAACTGATCTTAGTATTGAAACAATTCGAGAAGGCTATCAGATGGACCATAGCCGATATTCGCGGCATTAGTCTGTCTGTATGCATGCACAAGATCATCCTAGAAGATGGCTAGAAAGGGATGATTAATGGACAACAAAGACTGAACCCCATCATGAAGGACATGGTAAAGAAAGAAATCATCAAGTGGTTAGATGCGGGTATAATTTACCCCATCTCGGACAGTTCATGGGTAAGTCTGGTCCAGTGCGTGCCAAAGAAAGGAGGTATTACGGTCATTGAAATTGAGAATAACCAGTTGATACCGAACGGTTATGGGATGGAGAATTTGCATCGATTACCAGAAGCTGAACAAGGCGACTAGGAAAGTTCACTTTTCTTTGCCGTTTCTGGACCAGATGCTAGATAGACTCGAGGCGAGACTATTAATGTTTTCTCGATGGATACTCGAGGTATAATCAGATTACAGTAGCACCGAAAGATCAACACAAGATAATATTCACCTGCCCGTACGATACATTCACATTTAGACGCATGCCATTTGGTTTATGTAATGCACCTGCTACATTTCAAAGATGTATGATGTCTATTTTTACTAATATGGTTGAGAAATACTTGCAACTCTTTATGGATGATTTTTAAGTATTCAGAGATACATATGATGATTGTCTATCCAATCTAGCCATGGTACTAAGGCGATGCAAAGAAACAAACCTCGTATTAAACTAGGAAAAGTACCATTTCATGGTACGATAAGGTATTGTTCTAGGGTATCGGATAACGAGACATGGAGTCGAGGTAGATAAAGAAAAGGTAGACGTTATTGAGAAACTCACACCTCTAACATTTGTAAAGAGTGTTAGGAGCTTTTTGGGCCACGTTGATTTCTATCAAAGATTTATGAAGGACTTCTCCAAAATTACTAAACCCTTATGCAAATTATTGGAGAAGGACACGACATTCAAATTTGATGAGGAGTGCTTAAGAGCTTTCAAAGATTTGAAGAGTAAGTTAGTTTTGGCACCCATTATCGTCACACCAGACTGGGATTTTCCATTTGAATTGATGTGTGACACAAGTGACTTCGCGATAGGAGCTGTCATGGGCCAGCGAAGGAACAAAGTTTTCCATCCCATCTACTACACAAGTCGGACTCTGACAGGAGCTCGACTGAATTATATGGTAAAAAAGAAAGAGTTACTTGCTATTATGTTTGCTTTTGAGAAGTTTTTATCATATCTTGTAGGTACCAAAGTGACTGTCTATACGGACCACTCGGTAACTAAGTATTTACTTGCCAATAAAGACGCTAAGTTGAGACTGATCCGATGGGTACTTCTACTTCAAGAGTTCTATCTAGAAATTCAAGATTGAAAGGGAGTAGAAAACCAAGTAGCAGACCACTTGTCCAGATTGGATCCGCAAGAAGGGAATTCTCCACTTATACCCATTCAGGAGACATTTCCAGATGAACACATACTAAAGGTAAATCATTTCCATAATACCCCTTGGTTTACTGATATTGCTAACTATTTAGCTTGTGGTTTTATGTCGATTGCTAAGACGTATCATCAAAAGAAAAAGTTTCTTCATGATGTGAAGTACTATTTCTGGGAAGAACCATACTTGTTTAAAAAGTGTGCAGATCAAATGATCAAGAGATGCGTGGCAGAAGATGAAGTACATAAGATTCTATACCATTGCCACTCAGCTCTGAATGGGGGGCACTTCGGAGGTACACGTACTGCGGCTAAAGTATTGCAAGCCGGATTCTTTTGGCCAACACTATTTAAAGATGCGTATGCTTACATAAGGAGCTATGATCAATGTCAAAGGGTTGGAAACGTCACAAACAGAAATGAGATGCCTCGAAAAAACATCATTGAGGTAGAATTATTCGATGTTTGGGGTATTGACTTTCTCGGTCCTTTCCCTCCGTCTTTTGGTCACAAGTACATATTGGTAGCATTATACTACATCTCTAAGTGGGTTAAGGCTGAGGCATATCCAACGAACAATGCTAAGGTTGTGATGAAGTTTTTGCAGAAGCATGTGTTCACAAGGTTTGGAACCCCAAGAGCCATCATCAGTGATGAAGGGTCCCATTTTGTGAACAAGTGGTTGAAATGGTTACTCGACAAGCATGGAGTAAAGCACAAGGTTGCCACAGCTTACCACCCGCAGACAAATGGGCAAGCTGAACTGGCAAACAAAGAGATCAAAGGCATAATCAAGAAGGTAGTTTGCCCGAACCGATGAGATTGGTCCAAAAGATTGGATGATGCTTTATGGGCCTACAGGATAGCATACAAGACACCTTTAGGGATGTCAGCCTATAGGTTGGTCTTTGGGAAAGCCCGTCATCTGCCCTTGGAGTTAGAACACAAAGCTTACTGGGCTCTCCAACAACTCAACTTGGATCTTAAGCTTGCTAAAGAGAAACGAATGCTCCAACTCAACGAGCTAGAAGAATTTCTAATGTTCTCATACGAGAATGCCAAATTACTCAAGGAAAGATTTAAGAGATGGCATGACAAGCACATTCGAGTTCAAGAATTTGAAGCAGGTTAGCAAGTCTTGTTATTCAATTCCAGATTAAAGTTCTTTCCGGGTAATTTAAAATCACATTGGTCCGGTCCATTTACAATCACCAAGTTTATTGAGTTGTCGAACTTCAAATTAAGAGAGGTAATTTTCGAGTCAATGCTCAGCGCTTAAAATATTACTGGGGAGATAAAATTGAACGGGGCCAAATCTCGTTCATTTTATCAGATATTTAATTTTTCTTGTTTTTCTTTTTTTTAATAAATGATTTAGGGTATATTTTTGGGATTAGTATGTTTAAATAAATTCTGTCCATGAGATTGGAACTTAAATGGGACCGCTTGTGACCCCTCCAATCTTTCCTGGGAATTGATTTTAACATAATCTTCCTAGAAATTATTCCTGAAATAGCAAAATAAATTTTTAATTTTTCAAATAAAAGGGTCAATTTTTATCCAAGTTTTAAATTGCAACTCAATTCCAAATTTTCTTTATGTCTAGGTACTTAATTGAACTATTTTCAAAATTTGGTTGCTCTTTTTGTAAATACTAAAAATTGGATGTCTCTTCTTGTAAATATCTTCAAAAGGCATCTAGAATAAATGTTTTTAATTTAATTTAATAAATAAGATGATAATCATTAACATATAATTATATTTATTATAATATATATACTGATTATTATCAACTTTGCATAGAATTAGGATTAGTTTAAATTTGATCATATTTTATTTAATAAGTATTTATTTTAATAAATTAATAGCAAATAATAATTTAATATGAATTATATTAATTATTAATTGTTGTTAACTCTATGTAGAATTAGAACTTGGAATATCTTAATTATTAATTTTGTTCTAAGAATTCTAATCAAACTCTTACTTCTTTCACTATAAATTTCACCCACCTTTGCCATTTTTTTCACTCATCCCTCCATCAATCCTAGCATCCAAAACCCACCAAGTACCAAATCACCTAGTGTGCCAAACTCTCTAGCCACAACACCGCCCAGCTCCGCATATCACCCTCATGCCTAGCAGCAGCCCCATTCGGCCAGCAGCTCACGCATGCACCCAGTAGCCCCCACGCACACCATGCACGCCAGCAACCTACTCCTTGTTGCTGCACCTGCCACATGTCCAACTCCAGCAGCTCGTTAGGCCTGCTCGACGCACTTGCTTGCTACCTACTTCCCCGTATCCACGCGGTACACGTATGCCTTTCTACTCACGCAAGGATCCGCCTGACGGTGCCGCCTGCTGCCCGCGTATTTTCTCGCACCAACACCCTTGCCTATTGCACCACACCATCAATACACCCTACAACCATCCCTAAGCCAACCCCTTTTGTGTAACAGTCCATTTTTCAGTGAAATCGGAACAGTGGTTTCGGGACCACAAATCTGACCCAAAAATAAAGTTTATTTTCATTTTATTATATGGTCCGTATTATAATAGACATGTTATGTGAAAATTTTGATACGAAAATTTTATCGATTAAGTGTTTAATTGCGAGAAGGACTAAATCGCATAAAATGCGAAAGTTGAATTCTAGTAGCTATAAGGATTAAATAGCTATAGAATTCAAAACTAGAAGTCCTTATATGGTAATTAGACCATTAAAGAAAAGTATGTAGATTGTTGGTGACTCATCCATGGAAATTTAGAAAAAGGGCAAGGACTAAATTAGAATTTAAAAAATATTTAATTAATTAAAAGATGAAAAGAAAATATCATCTTATTTTGTCATCTTATTCAACCTAAAATACATGAAAACCCTAGGAGAGAGAGAAGAAACTTTCATGGCTTAATTGGGTAAGTTTCCTTATCCCGTTTTTAGTAATTTTGATATTTTTAAAACCGGGATAGCTTAATCTATCTATTTGGGGGATTACTTTGAAAACATCAAGGTATGAAATTTGGGTCATGGATGAATATGCTGAAAATTAGAAATTTATGGTAGAAAATGAAAGGTTGTTGATAGATAAACAACTTTTACAAAGTGATTTTTGATGAAAACATGATTTAGGGACTAAAATGTAAAATTGTGAAATTGAAGAAAAATGCTAAATTTTTATAAATACATGTGCTATAAATTTTGTAATGGGATTTTGGTTAGGCTTGGAATAGGGACTAAATTGCACAAATTTCATTTTCCGAGCCTAGGGACAAAATTGGAAATTATGGAAAAGTTAGGGGCAAAATGGTAATTTTGCCTAGGACATAAATTGAGTCCAAATGAGTATGAAATATGAGAAATTGATGATTAAAAGCTATTTATATAGATCTAGACAACACAAATTCGAGGTTAGACTGAGGAAAAGAAAAGATTTCGGATTAGTAGATTACTTACGCAAACAAGTGTCGAGGTAAGTTCGTGTAACTTAATTGAGCATGTAAATATTTTTAATTGAATGTTGTGTTTGTATGGAATGTGACTTATATTGGTGTACATTATTGGAATGTTATAATGAAAAATTGAATATATGCTTGAAATGGTGAAAAAGGGTTAAGTCTTGATTGAATATTGAATTTCGATGAATATATGTGTTTTCCCAAAATGAATAAGGTCATGCATTTGTTGGTATCAAAGCTCTAGGTTTAAAACCTTAGGTTAGCCTAGGTTGCTTGAATATTAATGATCTTGGATTATGGTGTCTGCTTGCTTATGTTGATTAAAATTTTGTATTTTTGCCTATGCATGATCTTTGTGATATAAATTGTTCTTAGAGTAGGTTTGGGAACACAATGCCCTATAGGAACTATACTTAGTTAGATCTTAGATCTCTTGCCGCTACTCACTCCGGGTACGTTTTCTTTACTCTTCCCCTTTAGTATACTATAGTTGTTATGCCTCCGCATTGTGATCGGGGGAGTATGTATGACGATGCCCCACCACGAGACAATGCTCAGATGGGCCGCATCGAGCACTTCATGTCTGAGATGGTAGGAGCACTACAACGTATCACTGGTGCCAACACTGCTCCAGCTCGTCAGGGTTTTCAACTGGAGCATTTACAAGCTCTTGGTGGTAAGGAGTTTCATGGTGTTAGGGGCGGTGATCCGACACGTGCAGAGTATTGGTTGGAGGGCTTTGTTCGTAGTCTCAGTCAGACGGGTTATTCTAACGAGGATAAGTTGGGTGGTGTCGTAATGCTGTTGACAGATGAAAGTCACAGATGGTGGATGACTATCGAGAGGGGTATTGCGTAGGATCGTCTGACTTGGGACTTTTTCTTAGCATCATTTCGAAGGAAGTTTATGGGTGAGTAGTATCTCAAGGCTAGAAGATGGGAGTTTATGGATCTTGTTCAGGGTACGAGTACGAGGCTGAGTTTGTTCAGTTGAGCCAGTATGCTCCCGATTTGTTGTCTATTGAGGTGAACCATTGTAAAAGGTTCAGGTTCGGGCTGAACCGTAAGATTAAGCTCCATCTGGTTGCTCAGAATACCGAGGTCTTCGACGAGTTAGTTAAAAAGGCTCGTGCGTTAGAGGAGACTTTGGGGGAGGAGCCGAAAGCTACTTCGTATAGAGCTGTTAAGAGGTCGACAGAGGTTGTTAGTGGTTCTGGTCATAAGGGTAAGAGAGGTTGTTTCAATAGATCTAGACAACGTGTTGCTGGTGGTCGTGGTCAGGATAGGTAGGCTGTGAGAGTTAAGGCTGGTCATGTTGATCAAAGGGCTCTTGCATGGCCGATATGTGAGCATTGTAGTCGATGTCATCATGGTGAGTGATGGAGGATGACGGGTGCTTGTCTTGTTTGTGGTTCGATGGAGCACCGTGTGATTGATTGCCTGAGGAGAGCCATTGTTGTTCGCGATCAGCTTGTTGCTGCTGCACCTGCTTCGGCTCAAAAGAGAGGCTGTGGAAGAGGTATTGGTCAGCGTGGTGCTGCACGAGGTGGTGATGGTGATCCAGCCAGAGTTTATGTAGTGAGGGAGCCCCAGATTAGAGAGGCCACTAATGTTATCGCAGGTACTTTCACGCTATAGACTTTTCATCTACTAGCTTTAGTTGATTTTGGTGTGACGAGGTCATTTATCTTGAAAGACGTAGCTAGAGAGTTAGGGATTGCTGTAGAGACATCTAGATTGAGTATTACGGTTAAGAACCCTCTAGGTGATAGTGTAGTGGCGGATCGAGTTTATCGTCATTCTTCTCTAATGGTTTAGGGACAAGTGTTCCCAGTTGATCTTTTTGAGTTGCCATTTTGGGGTTTCGACATCATTCTTGGTATGGATTGGTTGTCTGGGCATCGGGCTAAGTTTGATTGCGAGGCAAAGTTGGTGACTCTGTGTGGTGCTGGCAGTTCAGAAGTTGCTGTTGTTGTTAAGAAGTTTGAGTTGTTATCGAATGTGATTTCTTCGCTTCGTGATGAGAAGTTAGTTTGGAAAGGTTACGAAGCTTATCTAGCCTATATCCTGAATGACGATAGTAGGGAGATAAGGTTGGATGAGGTTTGGGTTGTCTATGATTTTCTGGATGTGTTTCCTAAGGAGTTGCCTGGATTACCGCTGAATAGAGAAGTTGAGTTCAGTATTGAGCTCTATCCCGGTACTGCTCCGTTGACTGTTGCACCCTATCGCATGGCAGCTAAGGAATTGAAAGAGTTGAAGCTGTAGTTGCAAGAGTTGTTGGATCGTGGGTTTATTCGTCTGAATGTGTCTCCGTAGGAGCACCGGTGTTGTTTGTGAAGAAGAAAGATGGGACTTTGAGGCTGTGCATCGATTATTGCCAGCTGAATAAGTTGACCATCAAGAATAAGTATCTACTACTGAGGATTGATGATCTATTTGACCAGTTTTGGGGAGCTTCAGTTTTCTCAAAGATTAATTTGAGGTTTGGGTATTATCAGTTGAAGGTTAAAGATTCGGATGTGATGAAGATTGCTTTCAGGACTTAGTATGGTCATTACGAGTTTCTTGTCATGCCATTCGGGTTTACGAATGCACCTGCAATATTTATGGACATGATGAATCGAGTATTCCATTCCTACCTAGATCGGTTCTTAGTAAGATATATTGGTGTATTCTCAATAAGAGGATGAGCACGATGAGCACTTGAGAGTGGTGTGATCACTGTGAAGTCAGAGTTTTAAAATTTATAAAGAGAATGATCGAACTTGGAAACTAACTATGACAACGATTGAGGCAAGTGCACCTATCGAACAGTAGTATAGCTTAGGCAAGACCGGATTGTCGAACCCAAAGGAACTAAAAGTACTAATACTAACTTTCTTTCTATTATTTAGCCTAAAATAAGTGAAGTTGTTTATTAATCTAAATTAACTAATTACTAAGCTAAAGACGCAAAGACAAAAAGAATGAATTGGGGAAATACTTAGAAAAACTCAGTTGATTAAGACGATACCCTTAGGAAGAATCCACCTAGACTTCACTTGTTATCTAACACCGAACTGCACGATTTATTCACTTGACTTGATCCGTAGGACTCCCTAACGTATATTAAACCTCTCTCGAGGCTTAATAACGTCTAACCCTAGGTTAATTAATTGAAATCTCTTTCCCATTAATAACCCCTAGAATATGATAAATCGATCTATGGACATCCCATATTAGGTTTCACCCTAATTCGGCAAAATCTCGTCACCCTATCTCTAGCGCGCGATCAACTTTGCTTAATTATGCTAGATCTACTCTAAGCGGGGACTTTTTCTCCACCACCTAAGCACATTCAACTTGAATTAATATCCGCAAAATATCAACACAAGAATTAAGCACACATAATTAAGAACAAATCAAGTATTTATCATATAGTTGAGAAAACAATAACAAGATTCATCTAGGTTTCATCCCTTCTGTGTATCTGAAGGGTTTAGTTCATAACGATAAAAGAAAACATCTCAGAAGAAAAGATAAAACAAAACATAAGAAATCCCTAAAACCCCCTAAAGGAATTGAAGAGGAGATCCTCCGTCTTGAGTAGAATTCCGGCTTCTTGAGATGGATCAACTGGCTATCCCTTGAGAGTTTTCCACAAATCTGACTTTTCAGCTCAGTTCCTTGGCCTAGCTGACCGCCCGTCGACTCCCCCTTTTAGGTCATACTTAGGGTGTATTTATAGGCTTTTGGAATGTTTCTTTGCCCCTAAGTATCCAAATCCGAGTGAAATTACTCTCCTCCACGGCAAGGGCACGGCCATGGCACAGGCCCGTGTGAATCGAGGTCAGGCCGTGTTGGACTCCATTAGTGAGGCACGGTCGTGTAAATCATTGTTGTGGTCGTGTTCTAGTATATTTGAGGAGGCACGACCATGTGGGCTTTAGTCCAGGCCGTGTCGATTTCTTCTTTGGCCCATTTTGGTCCGTTTTGAGCCCGTTTCTCCTTTTTTTAATTCTTCGGTGCTTTCCTAAGTATAAGACATGAAAAGAAAGGATTAAGAGCACCTTTTTACATAAATCAAGGGATAATTCATCCAAAAGTATGCTAAATGTGGGCCTAAAATATGTTATTATTTCGGTTTATCAAATACCCCCACACTTAAGCTTTTGCTTGTCCTCAAGCAAAATTCTCAACTTACAATTAAAACGAACTTTCTGTAATTCATAATTCCTATCAACAATGTCTTATCATAATTCATAGATAATTTATACATGGATAATTCAATTCAAAGAGTACTAAGGATTCAAACAATCTAAGTCATAGATTTGTAGCTCGAAAATATAGGCGTCTCCCCTTATCTAAATAATCACCTTTAATTCAAAACTGACAAGGATTGACATCCTCACTAGAGATTCACTCAAATCACTCAAAGTGTTTAAGGTTCAGGAAAAAGCGCTCAAAAGTCAAACATGAAAAGTTAATCCCATAGGCTTGCCTGAAAATCAAATCTCCACCACTATAATATGAGATGATGCACAAATCAAAAGGTCTTTAATTAGTGTTGTAACGGGGCTAGGGTTAAGGTGTGGATACAGGCTGAATTAGAAAGTTAGAATCGAGATCGAATTGATAAAATATTTAACTAGAACAATAAACTAAATAAAAGTAATTACATCAACTGAAAGCTAATAATACTAATAATGTGAGCTTCTTCTTCAATATTTGGAATTCACACGTATAAGCTCACTTAATCACAAACTAATAATGAATAATGAATATACTTCGATTTTTTTAAGAACAAATCATAAATACATAACAAAGGATAAATTACTGAAATAAAAACATAGTTAGGCTATTTAATCAAATCAAATCTCGATATAAGGGTCGTCAAAAGGAATGGTGATAACAAAAACAAAGGGTTTCTAGGTTAATATTAGCGGTTATGTCAATAAAAAGGGTTTTTAGGATTAAAAGGGGTTCACTAGGGGTTAATTGTAAAGGTAGGCTTTTTATAGAGTTAGTGGGTTAAAACCTAGGTGCCTTAATCATCTCTGTATATCAAATCATAGGTGTGGTCTCAATATGTATTAACGAGGCAAGTTCTAGAATAACAAATCAATGTTGACATACTCATAATCAATAAAGTGAGCATGAAAAAGAATATATGCTCTATAAGGCTCAAAATCTCACAAAAATTATGGGTATTTTGATATCAACCTCGTAAATTTCAAACTTCAAAGTAATATTTAAACTCAGTTTGACAACCTAGCAAATTTTTAATTTCTGAAAAGTAGACTTATCATGCTTGATTCTCTAGTATTCTTAGAATTCAATTATCAATGCACAATTATCAATGACTTAATCTAAAACATATCAATAAAAATCATAAATTATTAGAAATTTCATCCTAATTAGTAATATGAGGAATTTACTTAAAAACAAGACTAAATTCAGGATTTTGAGAACAATGCAAAAAGTTTGGCACCTAATTTTAGAAATTTGAGAATAATGAAAAAAGTTAGGCACCTTTTTAGGTTGTTCACACCCCACACTTAAGATGTACATTGCCCTCAATGTAAAAAGTTAGCTATATAGACAATAATACTAAAATCATAAGATATGGAGAGAAGTGAAACTCCCTGAATTTTGGATGGATTCCTTGAGTCGGAGTTGAAAGATAAGTTGGAGGCCGGTGCGGATGACGATCCTGCGCTAGATGAAGAAATTGGGTAGCTCATGGAGAATTAGCCAGGTTATGATAATAATAATTAAAACTATACTAATTAAATAATTAAAGAAGAACAAGCTAGAGTGAAGAAAAATAATGATGAAACTAAAATTAAAAGAAAATATTGATAGACCGTAGAGTTCTTATTGTTGGGTGTGCTTTCTAAGGCTGAGGATATGGTGGTGGTAGTGGCGTGATTCCCTAGCAGCCTTTAGAACCTAAAATCAAAAAAACTAAGATAAAATAAACTAAATTGAGCATAAGAGTGTTAAAGAGAAGGAAAATAAAGGAGAAGATAAAAATAAAAGAACAGATAATTGGTCTCAAAGACCCTTGGCTTGGCGAGTGATTGAAGCGGCTGGCATGAACTTATATGCATCGGTCTCCATGAGGTAGACTGTGCTTGGCTTCTTCCGCTTCTTTGGCATTGTTTTGGTGTAGCTCAAGGGTATAGAGAAGAGGGGTAGGAAAGAAAATGAAAAGTTGAAGGTTGAAAGTTAGTAGGAGAATAGGGAAGGGAGGGGGGATTAAATAGATTTTCAAACTGGTACCATCCCACGCCCGTGCTCCTTAGGGCGTGTCGATTCACACGGCGGCCGCCTGCATGCGGCCGTGTGTCTAGGTGTGTTGGTTCACCCATGCCCATTTTACAGATTGCCACGCCCGTTGGTGATAAGTCAGTGTCGTCCACGGCCATGTCGCACGGTCGTGGCATTCTATCGGTGCCCGTGGGGCAGTGGTTGGAGTCCGTGACTTCGAAGATTTGATTCTCCCTGACTCGTACCACCTCTGCCATGTTAGTACGGTGATCCGGGCATCCCACACGCCACGGCCATTTGCGATCAGTGTGCTAGGCCGTGTGGCCTAGAAATCTGCACTTTTTGGTTAGTTTAAAGCTAGATACTATAAAGAAAGAGTAAAATAGAATAAATAAGAAAAATATTATAGAAGTTAATGGGGTTAGTACTCGGGTTGCCTCCCGAGAAGAACTCGTTTATAGTCTTAAGCTAGACTTTCCTCTCGTTTGCATCATCAGGGTGGTTTGAAGAGTTGGAAGTCCTTCCTCATGCTATCAGTTTTATCCTCGTGAAAAAGTTTAAGTCGAGATGCGTTTATAGTAAAAGTACCAAAAATAGGATTACTTACCTCGACTGTTCCGTATGGGAAAACACTGGTTACCCTAAAAGGTATTTCTTTGTTTGTGTTAGGGTCCGGAGGAGATATTCGAGGATCTGCCTTATCTAACAATACCTGATCTCCTATTTTGAGGTGGTTTGTTGTTCCTATGAGCTCTTCTGGGGGCTCCTTCGGTTTTACCTTGTGTGGTTCTAGTTCTTCGTCGTGTTTCCCTATTTTTTCTTGAAGTGTGTCTTCCACTCGTCTAGATCATCGATCTGAATCCTTCGATCTTCATGAACTACTTCCTTGTTGGCATGGGTTTTAGGATTGGGTTCAGTTGTATTCTTTTGTGGTGCTTCTTGAAAATAAAAGTTAACCGAATGGTTATTAGTAGAATTTATGCTCTCACCTTGATTACTCGATGTTCTGGCTGAGTCGAGAGCCTTGAGGGTGACCGTCTCATTACCTACATGAAGTATGAGTTCTCTTGTATCAACATCAATTTTAGTCCTAGCAGTTTCTAAAAAGGGTCTTCCTAAAATTAAGGGAATCGAATTATCCTCATCCATGTCTAAGACAACAAAATCTACTGGGAAAACGAATTTTTCAATTTTTACAAGAACATCTTCGATAATACCCCTAGGAATTCTAACAGTTTTATCAGCTAATTGAATGCTCATCCTAGTTTGCTTGGGTTTCCCTAGACCTAGTTGTTTAAACAATTTATAAGGCATGACATTTATGCTTGCCCCTAGATCTGCTAACGTATTATCAATAGATAAACTACCAATTAAGCATGGAATTGTAAAACTCCCTGGATCTTTTAATTTTCGTGGTAGTTTATTTTGCAAGATTGCTGAGCACATTGCGTTTAGTTCCACATGTGATGCCTCGTCTATCCTTCGCTTGTTCGTCAAAAGTTCTCTTAAAAATTTTCTAGAGTCTGGCATCTGTGAAAGAGCTTTAAGTAACGGTAAGTTAATATGTAATTTCTTTAAAAGTTTAAGAAACTTACCGAACTATTCCTCTGTGTCGTCTCTCATTAATGCTTCAGGATATGGTATGCGAGGTTGGTACTCCTTGATTACCGGTTTTGGTTTCTCTTGTGTTACCTCAACTTTACCTTCTTCTACCTCGTTTCTTTGTATTGGACTGGGTTCGTCTAATCCTTCACTTTCTTGAGCTGTTATGGCTTGGATTTGCTCCTTTGGATTAATCTCAGTGTTGCTTGGTAGACGCCCTTGCGGTCGTTCGGAGATTATTTTTGCAAGCTGTCCAACTGTGTTAGTAAGTTGTCCAACTGTTTTAGAAACTTCCTCAACTGACTTAGTGACTTCCCTAACTTGGCTCTCGATCCCTTTGATCGATGCTTGTTGGGTCTTAAGGGTGGTTTCAGTGTCTTGAGATCGCTTCGTGGATGCCATGAATCTTGTCAGCATCTCTTCAAGGTTCGGCTTCTTCTCCTGTGGATAGGGCTGATTTTGGAAATTTTGAGGAGGTTGTTGTCTTTGATTTCCTTGATTTCCTTGACCTCTCCATGAAAAATTTGGGTGGTTCCTCCAACCTAGATTATAATTATTACTATATGGGTTATTATTAGATCTGAAATTGTTACCTATATAGTTCATCTGTTCGTTCTCTATGCTTGGTTGGTAGGGTGGGTACTCAGGATTCGCCACGGTTCCACTTACGTCGCACTGCATTACTGGATGTACCTGCGAAGGACACAAACTATCAAGCTTTTTATTCATCATCTCTACCTGTGTTGATAGCATGGTTATTGCATCCATGTTGAAAACTCCGGCTGATTTTGTTGGTTTGGTCCTTGTAACTTCGCCATGCGATAGTTATTCAGGTGACATCTCTTCAATAAACTCGTAGGGTCGCTTCAGAGTTCTATTGTTCAGGTTCCACGTGGCGGGTGAATCAATTAGTTACCTCGTTGAGGGGTTTACACCGTTATAGAAAGTTTGGACTTGGAGCCACAAGGGTAAACCATGGTGCGGACACCTTCTCAAGAGATCCTTGTATCTCTCCCATTCTTCATATATGTCTCTAAATCCATCTGCACAAAAGAAGAGATATCATTCTGTAATTTGGCTGTTTTGGCCAGTGGGAAATATTTTAATAAGAATTTTTCGGTCATTTGTTCCCATGTAGTGATTGACCCTCGTGGTAACGAGTGTAACCACTATTTGGCTTTATTCCCTAATGAAAAGGGAAATAACCGAAGCCTCAAGGCATCATCAGAAACGCCATTTATTTTGAAGGTATCACAGAACTCTAAAAAATTAGCTATATGAGTGTTTGGATCTTCGTCCTGCAAACCATCAAATTGAACAAATTGTTGAATCATTTGTATAGTGTTAGGCTTTAATTCAAAATTATTAGCGGCTATAGCAGGCCTAACAATACTAGATTCGGCTCCTATTAAATGAGGTTTAGCATAATCATACATAGTACGCGGAGCATTAATTTCTGCCACATCTTGTGGTGGTGGATTATTTTCGTCCATCCCTTCAGTAGGATTGGATCTGTCTTCTCGCTCTTCTTCTTGGTAATTTAGGGCTCGCCTAATTTCTCTGCGATTTCTACGAGCGGTAGCTTCAAATCACTATCGTATACTAGTGGTCCTCTCGGGTTCCTTCTAGTCATAAACTAGAGGTACCTGCTAGGAAAAGAAAGGAAAAAATTTAGCAAAGTTAAATTTTAAACTTAAGAATAAAAGTAAATTGTAGAAAATAAAAAATAATGGCTAATGTAATAAAAATAGAGCTTTCTTAATATTTTAGTTCCCAACAACAGCGCTTAAAAACTTGATCATTTGAGAAGTCGAGTTTTAAAATTTATAAAGAGAATGATCGAACACGGAAACTAACTATGACAACGATTGAGGCAAGTGCACCTATCGAACAATGAGTATAGCTTAGGCAAGACCGGATTGTCGAACCCAAAGGAACTAAAAGTACTAATACTAACTTTCTTTCTATTATTTAGCCTAAAATAAGTGAAGTTGTTTATTAATCTAAATTAACTAATTACTAAGCTAAAGACGCAAAGACAAAAAAGAATGAATTGGGAAATACTTAGGAAAAACTCGGTTGATTAAGACGATACCCTTAGGAAGAATCCACCTAGACTTCACTTGTTATCTAACACTTTGAACGATCGATTTATTCACTTGACTTGATCCGTAGGACTCCCTAACGTATATTAAACCCTCTCTCGAGGCGAATAACGTCTAACCCTAGGTTAATTAATTGAAATCTCTTTCCCATTAATAACCCCCTAGAATAGCAGTAAATCAATCTATGGACATCCCATATTAGGTTTCACCCTAATCCGGCAAAATCTTGTCACCCTATCTCTAGGCGCGCGATCAACTCCGTTTAATTATGCTAGATCTACTCTTAAGCAGGGACTTTTGCTCCACCACCTAAGCACATTCAACTTGAATTAATATCCGCGAAATATCAACACAAGAATTAAGCATACATAATTAAGAACAAATCAAGTATTTATCATATAGTTCAGAAAACAATAACAAGATTCATCTAGGTTTCATCCCCTTCAGGTATCTGAAGGGTTTAGTTCATAACGATAAAAGAAAACATCTCAGAAGAAAAGATAAAACAAAACATAAGAAATCCTTAAAACCCTCTGAAGGAATTGAAGAGGAGATCCTCCGTCTTGAGTAGAATTCCGGCTTCTTGAGATGGATCAACTGGCTATCCCTTGAGAGTTTCCCACAAATTTGACCTTTTCGGCTCGGCTCCTTGGCCTAGCTGACCGCCCGTCGACTCCCCCTTTTAGGTCATACTTAGGGTGTATTTATAGGCTTTTGGAATGTGTTTCTTTGCCCCTAAGTATCCAAATCCGAGTGAAATTACTCTCCTCCACGGTAAGGACATGGCACAGGCCCGTGTTAATCGAGGTCAGGCCGTGTTGGACTCCGTTAGTGAGGCACGGCTGTGTAAATTGTGGTTGTAGCCGTGTTCTGGTATATTTGAGGAGGCACGACCGTGTGGGCTTTAGTCCAGGCCGTGTCGATTTCTTATTTGGCCCATTTTGGTCCGTTTTGAGCCCGTTTCTTGCTCTTTTTATTCTTGGGTGCTTTCCTGAGTATAAGACATGAAAAGAAAGGATTAAGAGCACCTTTTTACATAAATCAAGGGATAATTCATCCAAAAGTATGCTAAATGTGGGCCTAAAATATGTTACTATTTCAATTTATCATGGTGCTGCAAGTTTGTGAAAGAAACAGTTGTATGCCAAGCTAAGAAAGTGTGAGTTTTGGCTTCGTGAGGTGGTTTTTCTGGGTCATGTCATTTCAGCTAAAGGTATTCGGGTTGATCCGAAGAAGGTTGAGGCGATTTTGGATTGGAAGCCGCCAAGGACTGTTTCTGAGGTTAAAAGTTTCTTGGGGTTATCTGGTTATTACCGTCACTTTTTCGAGGGGTTTTCTATCATTTCTGCTCTTTTGACGAAGTTGATTCAGAAGAACACTACCCTTGAGTGGACTAATAAGAGGCAGAAGTACTTTGAGAAGCTGAAGTTAGGTTTGAACGAAAATGTTGTGTTGACACAGCCAGTATCCAGTAAGGACTATGTGGTCTATAGTGATGCTACTTAAACGAGACTAGGTTGTGTGTTTATGCATTAGGTTAGGGTAGTTGCTAATGCCTCGAGGTAGTTCAGGCCGTATGAGTGTAACTATCCGAATCATGATCTTGAGTTAGCTGTCGTAGTCTTCGCACTCAAGATTTGGCGTCACTACCTCTAAGGTGAGAGGTGTGTGATATACACCGATCACAAGAGTCTTAAGTATATCCTAGCCCAGAAGGAGTTGAACTTGAGATAGAGGCGCTGGATCGAGTTGTTGAATGATTATGATTGTGTGATCGAGGACCATCTGGGGAAGGTGAACGTAGTTGCAGATGCTCTGAGTCACAAGTCTCTGGTTGATTTGAAGGCTATGTTTTCAAGGTTGTCTGTCTCTGAAGATGGGGGTTTGTTGGTTGAACTTCAGGTGAGGTCGGTTCTTTCGCAGTAGATTCGTGGGCGTTAGCCTTTTGATTAGAGTTTGGCTCGTCAGATTCGTTAGGTTTAGTCAGGTGTTCAAGGGGATTATGATCTCAACTCTAATTGTGTTCTGTGTTTCCAAGGTCATTTGTGCGTTTCAGGAGACGAGGATTTGAGGCACTCGATTCTTACCGAGGCTCATAGCAATCCTTTTGCAATACATCTTGGTGGGAATAAGATGTATCAGGATCTTAGGGTTTTGTATTGTTGGCCTGTGTTGAAGAAGGATGTTGTTGACTTTGTGCGAGATGTTTGGTTTTTCAGAGGGTCCATCGGGTTTGCTTCAACCTATTCAAATTTCGGAGTGAAAATGGGACCGGATTACGATGGACTTCGTTTCAAATTTGCCTTTGACTCCAACACGTAAGGATTTGATATGGGTGATTGTGGACAGATTTACAAAGTCTGTACATTTTATGGCAATCCGTACAACTTTTTTTCTGCATCAGTTAGCTGAACTCTACATCTGAGAGATTGTTCGTCTTCATGGAGTTCCTTTTTTGATCATATCAGACCGAGATTCGTGGTTTACTTCGAGATTCTAGAAGGCTTTGCATAAGGATTTGGAATTTATTGAGTTGAAACATGGTGATATGACTATTTTTGACTACGAGGTAGAATTTCTAAGGTTGAGCCGTTATGCACCTAGTATGGTGGCGTCTAAGCAAAAAAAGAGTTTTCGTTTTCAGGAGGGACTGAGGTATGACCTTAAGGTTCAGGTAGCTCCGCACCAAGAGCGTGTGTTTAAGGCTTTGGTTGAGAAGACCAAAATTATTGAGGAGATCAAGCGCATGGAGTGCAAGAAAAAGGGGAAATAGAGGTATCAGCCCAAGAGAGAGATAGGCTCTACTGGCCCAAACCCACGTCTTGTTAAGTGGGCCAGACAGGCTAGACCATCGCAGAAAAGGGATGTAGTGGGCCTTATAGAAGGCAAAAGCATGTATGTCAATATTGTCAAAGGCGTCATCCGGGCGAATGTTGGAGAAGAATGGGTGTTTGTTTGATTTGTGGCTCGATGGAGCATAAGATTAAAGACTGTCCTCGTTTGTATTATCAGATGCAAGCTCCGACTCAGACTTAGGGCCCTGTTAGGTGTCAAAATTAGAGGGGTAATCAGGGTGCTTAGAGGGGTCGTAATCAGAAAAGAAATAGGAATTGTAATCAGGGACAAAAAGCACCAGTTTAGGGTATGAATAGGGCTGAAGCTAGGTAAACTACCTTGGTGTATGCAGCTAGGCGCCGAGAGGATAGAGATGTGGCTGATGTCATAGTAGGTACCTTCACTATCTATTCGGTGCCTTATTTTGTATTTCTTGGTATAAGGTCTACTCATTCTTATATTGCTTGTGATGTGGCTGTAAAAGTGGGGATTGGGGTAGAGAAAACTGAAAACATTGTTACTGTAGTCAGTCCTTTAGGATCATCTGTGCTTGTGAATAAAATTTATAAAATATGCCCTTTAGAAACATAAGGAGAGATTTTTCCCACCAACTTAATGGAATTTCCTTTTAATGAGTTTGATCTAATTATGGGGATAGGCCAGTTGGTTGAGCACCAAGTCTATTTAGATTGTGCACTGAAGAGGGTAATTTTAGTGATGAAGACTTGAAAGGAGATTTTTATGGTTGGGAAACATCGAAATTATCTGTCCAATGTGATCTCTGCTATTGTAGCAAAAAATATGACGCGAAAAAGGTGCGAGGTGTTTCTGGCATATGTCCGAGATGCAAGCATTATTGATCCTTCTGTTGACAGCATTCGTAAAGTAAGGGAATTTTTTTGATGCGTTTCCCGAGGAACTGACGGGGTTGCCTCAGGATCGGGAAGTAGAATTTGATACTGAATTGTTGTTAGGAACAACACAGGTGCCCATTGCTCCCTACCGCATGGAACCTGAAGAGCTTATGGAGTTAAAAGTTCAATTACAAGAACTGTTGGATAGGGGTTTAATTATACTCACTATTTCACCATGGGGCACACCAATTCTGTTTGTGAAGAAAAAGGATGGTACACTTCGGTTATGCATTTATTATCGACACATAAACAAACTAACTATCAAGAACAAGTATCCTCTACCAAGAATTGACAACCTATTTGTAACACCCCTAACCCGTATCCGTCGCCAGAATGGGTTACGAGGCATTACCGGACAAGTCACAACTTTTATACAATCATATAATCACTTAAGTCATATTAAAATATATTTATGTATCCATACAGCATTTACGGATTATATCTCAAAATTCAACCGAATTTAAATCGAACACATATACATATATATGACATTTTGTTTCATAATAGTATACATGCACTTACTAAACCAAAATCATATGCGGCATTATCATTATAAAACCATGACCGAACATGCTATGTACATTTATTTAAGTCACAAAATAATGCACCATTTCATATGCCTAATTTACCGTATTTAAAATATGAACACATAATCAAAACACCAGTCAACTTTAGGCATAAATCAAGTTCTTCATTATCCATTTACTATGTACTCAAAACAACTAAACCATTAATTCACATCCATTTGACTATTATATCAATCACCATTTTTGATTCCAATAGATAGGCTCATAATATAATTAGTTAAATAACATTTTGTTTACACATACACGGCATACAGGACATATACACTTATTTCTATATAATACACATAGAGTGACATTAAGACAATCAAATATACAACTTTTCTTATTATATATTTAATGTATATATATAACCATATCCATTTGAGTCATTTTCGAACATTCATATTAAACCATACATGCCAAATTCGTATAATATAATCATGTTTAGTTTATACATTACTTTCATAACCTCATATAATCTATACCTAAAACCGCATATTATACCAACTATTTACGCATGTTATATGCACATACTTACCAACACCACCAAACCTCAATAACTATCTCATGAGAGAACATATCATAAGCACATATATATATATATTTACTAATTTTCCCAGTTCATATCAAAGTTATCCCGTAGCTTATAGATACATGAAACATAAATCCAAGACTTGTCCAACCAATATCATATTATTCAAACCGAAACTTATGTTCATCCTCACACACAAACTATACCATAAAATGCACTTCCAAATAAGTTAATTACATAGCCGAATAACCTTAATACCATTCACTACTCAATACCTAGTTATAAACCAATCATTTCAAGTATATAAACCATGAAACATACCTTAAAACAATTTAAAACACAGTCGAATACACATAAATATTAACCAACACATAAAACTCATTCATTAACCATACCTAATTTACTTGAATCAAATTATATCAAACCACCATGGCAAATCATACCAAGCAAATCACACATATATATATCATGACCAAAATTTCATAAACTTAAACATCATATTTAGCCATTTTCGCATGGCTTAATAATTACAACTTCAAAACTAACCAAAACAAATTCTAGACTATACATGCCATAGGTTCGAAAATTCAAGCTTTAAAGGTACCGAAATAGCGATCGATAGTGTGACGGATTTCTCTGACGATCCCCGAGCTCGTACCAACTTCCAAAATCTATAAAACGAAGAGTAAACATCCACACAGTAAGCTTTCGCAGGTTAGTAAGTCTTAAGCATTGAAACATTTAAATATACACTAAAATTAATCAATTCAAACCAAAATAAATCATTAACAACTTATGCACATTACCAACTTAATATCATATATCCAGACATATATGTTTTGTATTAACTTCACTTTGGTTGAATACTTAAATAAACATTAGTATAGCTAACCATCACTTTCCTCAATACATATACATTAAAAAGGCCGAATAAATATATGTCCAATTATGCAATCTCATAATTCATATTTCACATGAACTCATATCATCAATTCAAGTATGCAACTTACCTTAATTTCATAACATAGTATGAATACATACCTGAGCATTTTTAACTTGATTTACACTCGATCTTAATTTATCATTGCCCGTTGAACCATTCAGAATTAAAAAGGATAGTCGAAAGGCTCGTACAATGCCAACGTCCCAGACATGGTCTTACATGTAATCACATATCAATGCCCTTTGTCCCAGCACGGTCTTACGAATCAAATACGATGCCAATGTCCAGACATGGTCTTACACATAAACACAAGTCGATGCCAACGTCCCAGACGTGGTCTTACACGAAAACACATATCAAAAATCCTATGTCATGACATATGTATCCTAGCTATTCCTAAGGTTCGTACGGGACTTTCGGACATCAAATCTCGATCGAATCGAACTCGTAACTTAGCTCCCAAGCTTAATTACATTTGGCAATACATATATATATTCATAAAATTCCAATTCATCATCTAACATTTATATAATTTCAATTTTAACAACGTGAAATGCTTATAGACTTACCTCGGATATCGACGGATGGAATAAACGACTATTCGTTTATTTTTTATTTCCCCCGATCAAAATCCGTTTTCTTTAGTTCTTGATCTAAACATATTCAAATTAAACTTATTTAAACACCATTCTGTTCAATTTAGTCTAAAAACACATAAATGAGCAAATTACCATTTTGCCCCTGATATTTTACACTTTTTGCAATTTAGTCCCTATTACATAAAACACAAAACATGCAAAATTTGCACACACCATGCTTAGGCTGAATGTTACCCATACTCATACAATTCCATACATTTCATTTATTTCACATTTTAGTCCCTCAATTTATTATTTTTTACAATTTAGTCCTAATTACTCAAAATCATCAAAATTTCCAATACAAAACATGTTAATTCAAAACATATCTTTCATAATCTATCATCTAACAACAAAAATCACATGAATTCATCAATGGCTCAACTCAAAATATTCATCAAAATCAAAAATTAAAGTATATTTCATAGCAACGATCTCAAAAACGTAATAATTATCAAAAACCGAACAAAACACATACCTAAATCAAGCTCCCAAGTGTGTCGAACCTTAAAGCCTTAAAATGTTTTATTTTTCTTTGAGTTTCGATCAAAAATGATGAACATGCATGTGATTTTTGTTTTATGTTTTTTTATTATATTAACATAATTTACATATTTACTAAATTAACCTTATTAAGTTAATATAAAAACTTTATAATATATGTCTAATGCCGTCCATTCATAAATCCAATGGAATAATTGCAACATAAAACCTCCATATTAAAAGAACAACCACTATTCGGCCCTTCTAAAAATAGCCACTAAATTTTCATTTTACGCGATTTAATCCTTTTATTTAATCGGACACTCAAACGACGAAATTAAAGCACGAAAATTTCACACAATTAAATTCACACATAATAAAAACAGAATATAATTTTAAAATATTTTTCTAACTTATAATCATGGTCCCAAAACCATCATTCTGAATAGGGTCTAAATCGGGCTGTTACAACTCTCCCCCCTTAGGGATTTTTGTCCCCGAAAATCTTACCGGTGAATAGGTTCGGATAACGCTCTTTCATTGTATCCTCTGACTCCCAAGTTGCTTCCTCAACTCCATGTTTATGCCACAGTACCTTAACTAATGGAATTTTCCTATTTCACAATTCTTTAATCTCGCGAGCCAGAATGCGAATCGGTTCTTCTTCATATGTCATATCCGGCTTAATCTCAATCTCGGTCAGACTAATCACATGTGGGGGATCAGATCGATATCGACAAAGCATCAAAACATGGAATACATTGTGGATCTTTTCTAGCTCAGGTGGCAACAACAACTTGTAAGCAACCGGCCCAATACGCTAAATAATCTCATACGGCCCAATATATCTCAGACTTAACTTGCCTTTACGACCAAATCTGAGTATCTTCTTCCACGGTGAGACTTTCAAAAACACTTTATCCCCGATCTGAAACTCAATATTCTTACATTTTAAATCTGCGTATGACTTTTGACGATCTGATGCAGCTTTCAAACTATCGCAAATCACTTTCACTTTCTGTTCAGTCTCTTTGATCAAATCAAACCCGTGTATCTTACTTTCACAGAGCTCAGTCCAATACAAAGGTGTTTGACATTTACGACCGTACAAAGCCTCGTAAGGTGCCATTTTGATACTAGATTGAAAGCTATTATTATACGCAAATTTAATCAAAGGTAAGTATCGCTCCCACGTACCTTCGAACTCGAGAATGCAACATCTCAACATATCCTCAAGTATCTAAATGATTCGTTCAGACTGACCATCTGTTTACGGATGGAAAGCTATGCTGAAATGTAATTTCGTACCTAGTGCGTCTTGCAATTTCTTCCAAAACCGCGATGTAAATCTCGGATCTCTATCTGAGACAATAGAAATAGGCACACCGTGTAATCTCACAATCTGAGAAACATATATTTCAGCCAGCTTATCAAGCGAATAATCTGTACGAACCGGAATAAAGTGAGCCGATTTAGTCAATCTATCCACAATAACCCAGATTGCATCTTTCTTGCTCGGTGTCAACGGTAAACCAGATACAAAATCCATCGTGACTCTGTCCCATTTCCACTCAAGTATCATGATCAGTTGAAGCAATCCAGAAGGTACTTGATGTTCGGCTTTTACTTGCTGACAGACTAAACATTTCAAAACAAAGTCAAAAATGTCTCGTTTCATACCATGCCACCAGTAAAACTGTTTCAGATCATTATACATTTTCATACTACCTGGGTGAACAGATAACTGACTGCTATGAGCTTCTTTCATAATCATCTGAATCAACTCTAAATTTCTCGAAACACATATTCGGTTTCTGAACCTCAAACAACCATCAGTATCAACTCAGTACTCGGATTCAACATTCGGTTCACATTGAGCTCGCTTTGCTAACAAATCATTATCAACTTTCTGAGCATCACAAATTTGTTGAACAAATAATGGTCTTGCTTTTAATTCATCTATTATCGAACCATCATCATACATAGTCATATACGCATTCATTGCATGTAAAGCAAACAGTTATTTTCGGCTTAAAGCATCAGCAACAACATTAGCCTTTCCAGGATGATAGTCAATCACAATCTCGTAGTCTTTTAACAACTCTAACCATCGACGTTGTCTTAAATTCAGATCTTTACGAGTCATCAAATACTTGAGCTTTTGTGATCGAATAAACATGACATTTCTCACCAAGCAGATAGTGGCGACAAATCTTCAATGCAAACTGATGAGTCGCCAATTCAAAATCATGTGTCGGATAGTTCTTTTAAATGCGGCTTTAAGCGTCTCGAGGCATAAGCTATGACTTTGCCTTCCTGCATTAAAACATAGCCCAGACCACTCAAAGATGCATCACTATAAATGACAAATTCTTTACCCGATTCTGGCTGAACTAGCACTGGAGCTTCGGCCAACAAGGTTTTCAACTGATCAAAACTTTTCTGGCACTTTTCTGACCACTCGAACTTAACATCTTTCTGAAGTAGTCGCGTTATCGGAGTTGCAATCATAGAGAAACCTTTTACAAACCGTCTATAGTAACCAGCTAGTCCCAGAAAGCTTCGAACCTCAGATACTTTTTTAGGAGGTTTCCAATCAAGTATAGCTAAAATTTTACTCGAATCAACCCGAATACCCGATGCTGATACAACATGGCCCAGAAAACTAACTTTGCGTAACCAGAACTCACATTTACTGAACTTGCATACAACTGTTTATCTCGCAAAGTCTGTAACACAAGTCTCAGATTTTCGGCATGCTCGGTTTCATCACGGGAGTAGATCAAAATGTCATCTATGAATACTACCACAAACTAATCCAGATATTGTCTGAAGATCTGATTCATCAAATCCATGAAAACAGCAGGTGCATTAGTAAGTCCAAAAGGCATAACCAAAAACTCATAGTGTTCGTACCTCGTTCAGAAAGCAGTCTTTGGCATATCAGAGTCTTTAACTCGCAACTGATAGTAGCCTGATCTCAAATCTATTTTTGAAAACACTGTAGCCCCTTTCAACTGATTGAACAGATCGTCAATCCGTGGCAACTGATACTTATTCTTTATAGTCACCTTATTAAGCTATCTGTAGTCGATACACATTCTCATAGTTCCGTCTTTCTTTTTCACAAATAAAACTGGTGCACCCCAGGGAGAGGAACTCGGTCGCGCAAAACCTCTATCTATAAACTCTTGCAACTGAGCTTTCAATTCTTTTAATTTTGTAGGTGCCATTCTGTACGGAGCTATCGATATCGGAGTTGTCCCCGGCACTAATTCAATACCAAATTCAACTTCTCGTATAGGTGGCAAACCCGGTAATTCTTCAGGAAACACATCCGAATACTCGCATACAACAGGTACTGATTCAATCTTTCTTTAGGTTACTTTACTACCAAGCACATATGCAAAGTAAGCTTCGCAACCTTTTCTTACATATTTCTGAGCTAACATCGAAGATATCACTGCTGGTAAACCATTCAGATCATTAGATTCAATCCGAATAATCTCATCATTCTGGCACCGTAAATCAATAGTCTTTTGTTTGCAGTTCACAATAGCATCATGCAGAGTTAGCCAATCCATACCCAAAATTATATCAAACTCGTCGAATGGCAACAACATCAAATCATCCGAAAAACATGAAACTCGAATCATCAATGGACAATTCTTGCACACTTTATCAACCAAAACACACCGGCCTAAGGGGTTCGATACTTTAATCACAAACTCAGTAGACTCTACAGGCAAAGTCTTACTAGATACTAAAGTCTCACATACATAAGAATGAGTCGAACCAGGATCAATCAATGCAACAACACTAGTATCATAGAGAGTGAAAGTACCAGTAATAACGTCTGGGGAAGAAGCCTCTTCCTGAGCACGAATAGCATAAGCTCTGGCAAGTGCGCGAGCATCAGATCTAATCGCTGTGTCTTTAGTCCCTTTATGACCGCTACTCACATTACCCGTGTTTCTGGGTGGTCTACCTCGAGCTGACATATTACTAGGTCTCTCATTCTGTACAGTATTTTGCTCCGCTAAATCTGGGCACTCACGAATGAAATGATCCATCGATCCACATTTAAAACAGGCCCGATCAATCAATCTACAACTATCGGGATGTCGTTTTCCATAGTGTTTGCACTCAGGCTAATTCGGTCTGACATTACCAACACTAGCTACTGAGGTAGCTCTCGAACTCACAGGTGGTCAACCCGATCACGTCTAGAATAACCCGCAGTAGCCTTTGAACGGCTAAAATCATCTCTGGATCTCTTTGATACTGACTAAAATGTCTTACTCAATGATCTCTTACGGGAATCTCTTGCTTCAAAATCAACTTTTTTTTTCTCTTTCCCGAGCTCTTCGGCTTTGCATGCTCGCTCGACAAGTACAACAAACTCTTTTATCTCAAGTATTCCAACTAACAGTTTAATATCTTCGTTCATCCCATCTTCAAATCTTTTACACATTATGGCTTCGGTCGAAACACACTCTCGGGCATACCAACTGAGTCTCACGAATTTCCGCTCATACTCTATCACGGTCATCCGACCCTATTTCAACTCAAGAAATTCTTTGCATTTCTAGTCGATAAATCTCTGGCTGATGTATTTTTTACGGAACTCAGTCTGAAAGAATTCCCAGGTCACTCGCTCTTTCAGAACCACCGATACTAGCGTATTCCACCAGTGATATGCACTGCCCCGTAACAAAGATATAGCACATTTTAAACACTCGTCAGGGGTACAAGATAGCTCATCAAACACACGGATAGTATTATCGAGCCAAAATTCAGCTCGCTCAGCATCACCATCATCAGTGGCTCTAAATTCTTCAGCCCCGTATTTTTTGAATTTATCAACCGGTGGCTTGTTCAATCGCACCGGATCAGTAACTTGCGACATTACAGGTAGTTGAGGGGAAATCAGTGGGGTAGGAGGTTATGGAACAGCCGGATTTGTCCGGACATACTGAGTAAACCAATCGTTCATCATTTGGTAAAAGGCTTGTTTAGCCTCTCCCTCTTGGTTACTCGAAGTCGGTCAAGAATCAATCGGCGCTGTCCCTTGAGCGGGAGCAGGCGCTATACTCTCGACATCATCAGCTACGGCTCGATCGGGATCCATTTACTATTCGATAACACATTTTCAAATGTCAGGAATCACCACACTATCGTAGTATAAAATAAGGCATGTATAGCTAGACTCACACGCGCTACGTTAGTCCTAGAATCGACTAAATTGTAGCTCTGATACCAATAAAATGTAACACCCCTAACCCGTATCCGTCGCCGGAATGGGGTTACGAGGCATTACCAGACAAGTCACAACTTTTATACAGTCATATAATCACTTAAGTCATATTAAAATATATTTATGTATCCACACAGCATTTACGGATTATATCTCAAAATTCAACCGAATTTAAATCGAACACATATACATCTATATGACATTTTGTTTCATAATAGTATACATGCACTTACTAAACAAAAATCATATGCGGCATTATCATTATAAAACCATGACCGAACATGCTATGTACATTTATTTAAGTCACAAAATAATGCACCATTTCATATGCCTAATTTACCGTATTTAAAATACAAACATGTAACGCCCCAAAATATAGGGTCTTTAATTTTTCATGTCTTGACACAAACACCTGTTTGCCTCTATGGTTGAGTGATTTGGGTGCGTTTTGGGGATTTTAGGAAGCCTGGGTTCAAGTATGGCCTTTGGCAAAATTTTGATTTTTTGCTCTTTTGGAAACCTGGATGTTAGCTCAAAGGGCATATATATTAAGTGTGCTTGGTTTGTGACACAAGGAGTCTACTGGTAAAGGTGGCAAGTGGCGTGTGGAGTGTGCTTGTCGTCTGAGGTTCGAATCCTATGGCATGCAATAAGGAGGTTTTATTTTATGTCTCTGTGGCGAGAGAGGTAGAGTTGGACTCAAACTCTGCAGAAGTGGTTGGAGACTTGGTCATCAAATTTGAATGGGGTTTGAATGAGAGGTGTGGAGTGAATCTAGGAGGAATCGGTGGAGGCTTTAAAGGAGTTGGGATGTGAGGGGAGTCTTGGCCGAATGGGAGAGCTTGAGTAGGGGATTTCGGCTAAGGGAATTTCATTTGTGCATTTTTGGCAACTTTGTGAGAGGATAGAAACCGAAAATCCTCTCTGCAATTTCGAGTTTTTCTCTTTTTCATTTCGGGATTTACTTCTTTTGTGGCATCTCGTGCAACATTTTTTGACCATTTGGGTCTTTTCTTTTCATCTTTACTTCTCAATTGCTGCCCACTCTTTGCCGAACCATAAGCATCAAGTGCTGAGTTCTCCCTTGAGGTTCTTCCCCTTCTTCATCTCTCTGCCGATTCGGCATTCCTCTTTTCTTCTTCCTTAATTTCTTCTTTGGTCGAATCTGATTCATCTTCTTCTCCTCTTGTTCTCTTTTCTTGTGATGCCAACCTCTGTCCAGTGGCCAATTGTTACTATATTCTACCGTTTCTATCAATTAATCTTGGGTAAGTATTCCTTGCTTTTATTCGGTTCTTGGTTCCTTTTTGATGGCTCTCTTCTCTGACAAGCCGAATGATTCGGTTTAGGGTTGCTAACTCTTGGACCCTTCTCTTGTGTTGGATTCTCTTGTTTAATGCAGCATTTCGGCAGGAAAGGGGTATAGATATCTTTCGGTTAGCATCATAAGTGGATTGGAAAGCATTCTTGGGTGAAGGTGAGTATCAATACCATTCCCTTTGGGATTTAACGTTAGTATTAGGTACTGATATTAACCGAAAAACGTTAATGGATGTAGGTTCGGTATTCGTGGGTTGCTTGTACGAGCTGTGAAAAAGGTGTGTAATCGTACACCCAATGTTGTTTCTGTCAAAACGACGGATGAAGGTGTGTATTCACACCCCTATTTAATGGTGAATCGGTAAAAGCCGAAAAGCTGAAACTTTGGCATCTAAGGGCTCACGAGCGTGTGAACGCTCGTAGGGACAAATCGAGCCACAATCATTGGCGATAGATCGTAGAGGCCGTCACGAACGTTCTCGTGGGCTTAGGTCGTAATGGGCCTTGTAGGGCCGAAATGGGCCATGTGGGCCCAATGGGCTCATGGGCCCACAGGGACCAAATCCACGGTAAGTGACTAATAAGGGATTGGGCTGAGAGGTTCGCGTAGCCGTGACAAAATGTGGGCTAAACGGGCCACACGAGCGTGTGGGCCCACTTAGGCCCAATTACACTGTTTTGGCCATACAAGTTATTCGAGTCATTCGAGACGACGGTAGGCCTTTGGAAAGGTCAAAAACTGTACCAAAATACCCTTGAAGGGTAGAATTACCAAAATACCCTCGAAGGGTAGAATTACCAAAATAACCTCGTAGGATAGAATTACCAAAATATCCTCGAAGGGTAGAATTACAAAAATACCCTCGAAGGGTAGAATTACCAAAATACCCTCGAAGGGTAGAATTACCGAAATACCCTTGTAGGGTAGAATTACCAAAATACCCTTATAGAGTAGAATTATCGAAATACCCCTGAGGGGTGAAATTATCGTTTTACCCCTAACCGACGAAATGACCATTATACCCCTAGTGATAGGTTAGTTAATGTGTGTATGCTATCTATATGACTGTTTATGAATATGACATACTGCATACACATAAAATTTATGTCACGACATTCTGCATTGGGGTTGGGATTCTGATTTGGAGGAAGTAATGTACTAGTGGCTCTGCCACATTTTTACTGTTCTAGTGGCTTCGCCACGTATTTTGATTTTAGTGGCTTGGCCACATTTACTATTATTAGCAGCTTTGCTGTGTTACTATTAGCAGCTATGCTACGATATTAGTGTGTTGGCTGGATGGGTCGACTTAGTCCCCACATGGTGTGTTGGTTGGTACGGGTGGTGTGTTGGCTGGTTTGGGTTGGGTTGCATCATTGTTCGCTCATTTCTTATTTGGGCTTATACCCACTTTGTCTTTGTTATTGAATAGGGCCTGAGCACGCATCGTTATTCTTGCATGATAGGGGATTACACACTGAGTTCTCGTAACTCACCCTTTTCTTTTAACTGTACAAGTAATCCCCAGCCTTAGATGATTTGGAGCTGCGAGGGACTCGGACGTGGCCACATGTTCGCGAGTATTTTAATTTATACCTAGTTTTTTTAAAATATTTTATTTGGGGGTTGATATTTTTGGAATAAGGCCATTTGAGGTTTTAACTTTTATCTGGTTTTAACTTCTTATTTCAACCTGCTAGATTAGGGAACACGGGTTTTCAAAATAATAATTGTTTTCAAAGAAAATCACGCATTTCAAACCTTAAAGTTTACGACTAGGAAAGCTTCCGCAGTTTTTAGTTCAGATTAATAAACTTGTAACAAACAATTGGCCTACATGTTTTTTACAACTCCAACGCTTTCAATAGCAATTATCTTAAAAATGGATTTAAGACTTTGTCACGAACTTTCATCGACAAGACCAGTTTTCAAATCAACACTTTGATGTGACACGTCAAGTCGAGTTTGGGGTGTTAGATTTAGTGGTATCAGAGCCAGGTTGCAAAACTCGGCTGTGGAATGGGTTTTTGAAAATTTTCCTAAAATTGTCTGAATTTTGGTTTTAGAAAGAAAATTTAAAGGTTGTTACTAAAAGTGTGGCACACCGAGTCTCCGGCGCCAAATCTGTAAGTTCTCTAACACTATTTACTGTTATAGACTGAAATGTTATACTGAGAAACTACTATAGATAGTAGTACTATGCTCAAACTCTTTTGTTAGGGTAAACTGAGACTGCAGAAGACTGAAAACGGTAGTGAGATATCTATATCTGTGAAAATAAAACTTTTAAACACTGATTGTCATAAAACATTCGTTAATAATTACTCGAACTATGAACTGATTCATAAAACTCTTAAAATGGATAAATACGCTATATCGATATGAGCACAAGAGGTCGTGGAAGGGGTACACGTGGCCGCGACAGAGGCCGAGGAGGTGCTAGGGCTGGGTCTTCAGTGTCGGGCCATATGCCTGCTAGAGAGGCACCAACCTCACCAGTAACTGAGACAGGGTCTCTTGATCGAGCTGCAGAGGATAATGCTTTATCTCAAGCGATGCTCCATGTTTTAGAAAGGGTTGCTAGAGCAAGTACTGGGTCAGTGGGCCGAGGGTCCATTTCTAAGCGACTCCAGTCTAATGGAGCAGAAATCTTCAGGGGTGTTTCTGGTGTAGCCCCGAATGTAGTAGAGTATTGGTTAGAGGCTACCGAGCGGATAATGGATGACCTCGACTATACGGTGAACAAAAATTAAAGGGAGCAGTGTCCTTACTGCGAGACGAGGCATACCAGTGGTGGCTCACTGTAAGAGAGGGTACACAGGCCGACCATTTGACGTGGGATTTCTTCAAGACGGCCTTTCAAGGGAAGTATGTGGGTGTAAGTTATGTGGATGCCCGAAGGAAGAAATTTCTGAGTCTGACCTAGGGGGATAAGACAGTGGCAGTATATGAGGCAAAATTTTTACGGTTGAGTCGTTATGCTCGCGGAATAGTCGCAACCGAGTATGAACATTTTGTGCGGTTCGAGGATGGCCTCCGAGATGAGTTACGTGTGCTGATAGCTCCGTAGAGAGAGCGAGACTTTGCTGCCCTTTTTGAGAAAGTAAAAATTTTTGAGGATGTGAAGCATTCAGAGCGCCAGAACCGTGAAAAAGATAGGGGCAGAAATAAGAGGGATTTTGGGCCCTCAAGTTCTTTTGGTGGGCCTAAGAAGAAGCCCAGATTTGATGGGCCAGTCCAAATAGTTCCTGTTACTATGGTTAGACCGCAGCCTTGCGCAGAGTGTGGGAGAGCTCACCAGGGTGAGTGCTAGAAACGAACTGGAGCGTGTTTTAGATGTGGGTCCATGGATCATCAGGTCAAGAATTGTACCCAGAGGCCTATTCAGATGCAAGCCACAGGTCAGGGCCATGTTCAGCCAAGGAAAGGTGGTCAGCAGCCACCGAGAGGCCGTGGTCAGGCCAGAGGAGGAAATGGTTTGGGACGAGGTCGTGGAGCACCGAGTAGAAGTGCTGGTAACACGGAGGCAAGACAACCAGGTTTGGTATATACTGCTCATCGCCAAGAGGATGGCGACGCCCCAGACGTCATAACTGGTATGTTCCTAATTTATGATGTACCATACACTGCTTTAATTGACATTGGGTCTACACACTCGTATGTTGCATGCACTGTGTCTGGGACATTGGGTTTTCAGTTTGAAATTAGTGATAGAGAGATGAATGTGTTAAGTCCACTGGAACAGTCGGTTAGAGTGAATAATTTATTTAGAGACGTGCCCCTAGAGGTCCAAGGGGTTGTTTTTCTGGCAGATTCGATGGAACTACCGTTTGGCGAATTCGATCTGATATTGGGCATAGATTGGCTAGTGAAACACCGTGCGAATTTGGACTGCGCTGCTAAGCGTATGGTATTGAAGTCCTCTGAGGATGAGGAGGTGATTGTGTTAGGGGAGCAAAGAGATTATCTATCTAATGTAATCTCAGCATTAAAGGCCGAGAAATTAGTTCGCAAGGGTTGCGAGACGTTTTTAGCTTATGTCGTGATTCGATTCTAAAGGTCCTTCGTTGGAGATGTCGTGGATCGTTTTAAGAGTTTTCGGATGTATTTCTGAAGAGCTTCTTGGTTGCCCTGCATCGTGAGGTCAAATTCGATATCGAGCTCCTACCAGAATAGCACAGTGTCAATCGCCCCTTATAGGGTGGCAAGGGCGAGCCGGAGTGGAGTTAAAGGCCCAAATTCAAGAGCTCTTTGGGTCGAGGGTTCATTTGGCCGAGTGTGTCTCCATGGGGAGCACCAGTGTTATTCGTGAAGAAGAAAGATGGATCCATGCGCATGTGCATCGATTATCGTCAACTGAACAAACTGACGATTAAGAACAAGTACTCTTTACCGAGGATAGATGATCTGTTTGACCAGCTGCGAGGAGCATCGGTTTTCTCCAAGATAGATCTCCGATCTGGGTACCATCAGCTAAAGGTTAAGGAGGCGGATGTGTATAAGACTGCGTTTAGGACTCGTTATGGTCATTACGAGTTTCTAGTAATGCCATTTGGGTTGACGAATGCACCAGCTGCTTTCATGGATATGATGAACCGGGTATTCCAGCCCTATTTGGATCAGTTCGTAGTTGTGTTTATAGATGACATCCTGGTGTATTCCATAACCGAGGAGGATCATGATGCACATCTTCGAATTGTTTTACGAATTCTGAGGGAAAAGCAGCTATACGCAAAGTTCAGCAAGTGTGAGTTCTTGTTGCGAGAAGTGACATTTCTGGGTCTCGTGGTGTCTGCCGAGGGGATTAGGGTTGATCCTCGAAAAATTGAGCCGTATTGGATTGGAAACCACCAAAGACTGTATTTGAGATTTGAAGCTTTCTTGGTCTGGCTGGATATTACAGACGTTTTGTTGAGGGGTTTTCACTGATTGCTGCACCTCTGACTAAGTTATTGCGTAAAGGGGTACCGTTTATTTGGACCGATAAGCAACAGGAGAGTTTTGAGAAATTGAACAAAGTTCTGACTGAAGCCCCTGTGTTAATACAGCCAGAGTCTGAGAAGGAATTCACTGTCTACAATGATGCGTCGCACACTGGAATAGGTTGTGTATTGATGCAAGAGGGTAAGGTGGTTGCATACGCATCTCGTCAGCTGAAGCCTCACGAGGCGAATTACCCCAATCACGACTTGGAGTTAGCTGTGGTGGTATTCGTACTGAAGATTTGGAGGCATTACTTATACGGTGAGAGGTCTATTATTTACAGAGACCATAAAAGCCTCAAGTACCTCCTTACTTAGAAGGAGTTAAATCTTAGGCAACGAAGATGGATAGAGTTGCTTAAGGATTATGATTGCTCGATTGAGTACCATCCTTGTAAAGCTAACGTAGTAGCTGACGCACTGAGCTGTAGGGTTGTATCTGATCTGAGAGCAATGTTTGCTTGTCTCAGCCTATTTGAAGATGGTAGTTTGTTGGCTGAACTCCAAGTGAGACCAACTTGGACTGATCAATTTAAGGGGAAGCAGTTGTTGGATGAGTCATTGGTTCCTCATTTGCGATTGGTTGAGAAGGGGGAGACTGCGGATTTTGGGCTGAATAGTGAGGGAGTACTATGTTTCCGTGGGAGAGTTTGTATGCCGAGAGATTCTAAGCTGAGGCAGTCTATCCTACAGGAGGCGCATAGCAGCCCTTATGCTATGCATCCTGGGGGAAACAAGTTGTATCGAGATCTGCGTGAACTTTACTGGTGGCCAAGGCTTAAGCGCGAGGTTACTGAGTTCGTGGGTAGGTGTCTGATATGCCAGCAAGTTAAAGGTCGAGCATCAAGCGCTTACGGGTTATTGCAGCCAGTAAAGATTCCACTCTGGAAGTGGGAGAGGGTAACCATGGATTTTGTAAGTGGGCTACCCTTAACACCGACTAAGAAGGACTCGGTATGGGTTATTGTTGACCGGCTGGCTAAATCTGCCCACTTTATACCGGTCCGCACTGATTATTCGCTGCAGAAGTTGGCTAAGTTATATGTGGAGGAGATTGTAAGACTGCATGGTGTACCAGTTTCAATCATATCTGACAGAGATCCTAGATTCACATCTCGATTCTGGAAGAAGTTACACGAGGCTTTGGGTAAGATTGGATTTCAAGATCTTTGCGTTCCACCCTCGCATGGATGGTCGATCGAGAGGGTGATTCAGATCATTGGAAGACATGTTAAGAAGTCGTGTAATCGACTTACGAGGTAGCCGAGGACTATTATTTACCGGGCGAGTTTGCGCGATAACAATAGCTACCAATCCAGTATTCAAATGGCACCGTACGAGGCGTTATATGGTCGTAGGTGTCGTACTCCTACATGTTGGACTGAACTGGGTGAGCGGCGAGTTCTAGGGCCAGAGTTGGTTTTTGAGACCGAAGAAAAAGTAAAGTTGATTCGAGATCGGTTAGAGGAAGCATCTGATAGGCAGAAGTCGTATGCGGATTTAAAGCATAAAGAGATAGAGTACTCTGTGGGGGATTATGTCTTTTTGAAGGTCTCACCATGGAAGAAGATTCTGAGATTTGGACGGAAAGGCAAACTGAGCCCTAGATTCATCGGACCTTATCGGATATTAAAGTGAGTGGGACCGGTTGCCTATCAGCTTGAGCTACCTCCTGAGTTAAACCGGATACATGATGTGTTCCATATATCTATGCTGAGGCGATACCGCTCTGATCCCTCACATATAGTGCCGGTGGAGGAGATTGAGGTTAGGCCTGACCTGACTTTTGAGGAAGAACCGGTGCAGATACTGGATCGTGATATTAAAGTATTAAAGAGGAAATCTGTTTCTTTGGTCAAGGTGCTTTGGCATAATCACGGTACTAAGGAAGCCACGTGGGAGCCAGAGGAGGCGATGCAACAACAATATCCTCACCTTTTCTGACCAGGTAAATTTCGAGGCCGAAATTTCTTTTTAGGGGGGTAGAATTGTAACGCCCCAAAATATAGGGTCTTTAATTTTTCATGTATTGACACAAACACCTATTTGCCTCTACGGTTGAGTGATTTGGGTGTGTTTTGGGGATTTTAGGGAGCCTGGGTTCAAGTATGGCCTTTGGTAAAATTTTGATTTTTTGCTCTTTTGGAAACTTGGATGTTAGCTCAAAGGGCATATATATTAAGTGTGCTTGGTTTGTGACACAAGGAGTCTACTGGTAATGGTGGCAAGTGGCGTGTGGAGTGTTCTTGTGGTCTGAGGTTCAAATCCCATGGCATTAAAATGAGGTTTTATTTTATGTCTCTGTGGCGAAAGAGGTAGAGTTGGACTCAAACTCTGCAGAGATGGTTGGAGACTTGGTCATCAAATTTGAATGGGGTTTGAATGGGAGGTGTGGAGTGAATCTAGGAGGAATCGGTGGAGACTTTCAAGGAGTTGGGATGTGAAGGGAGTCTTCGTCGAATGGGAGAGCTTGAGTAGGGGGATTTCGGCTAAGGGAATTTCATTTGTGCATTTTCGGCAACTTTGTGAGAGGGTAGAAACCGAAAATCCTCTCTGCAATTTCGAGTTTTTCTCTTTTTCATTTCGGGATTTACTTCTTTTGAGGCATCTCGTGCAACATTTTTTGACCATTCGGGTCTTTTCTTTTCATCTTTACTTCTCAATTGCTGCCCACTCTTTGCCAAACCATAAGCATCAAGTGCTGAGTTCTCCCTTGAGGTTCTTCCCCTTCTTCACCTCTCTACCGATTCGGCATTCCTCTTTTCTTCTTCCTTAATTTCTTCTTTGGCCGAATCTGATTCATCTTCTTCTCCTCTTATTCTCTTTTCTTGTGACGCCAACCTCTGTCAAGTGGTCGATTGTTACTATATTCTACTGTTTCTATCAATTAATCTTGGGTAAGTATTCCTTGCTTTTATTCGGTTCTTGGTTCCTTTTTGATGGCTCTCTTCTCTGACAAGTCGAATGATTCAGTTTAGGGTTGCTAACTCTTGGACCCTTCTCTTGTGTTGGATTCTCTTGGTTAATGCAGCATTTCGGCAGGAAAGGGGTATAGATATCTTTCGGTTAGCATCATAAGTAGATTGGAAAGCATTCTTGGGTGAAGGTGAGTATCAATACCATTCCCTTTGGGATTTAACGTTAGTATTAGGTACTGATATTAACCGAAAAACGTTAATAGATGTAGGTTCGGTATTCATGGGTTGCTTGTACGAGCTGTGAAAAAGGTGTGTAATTGTACACCCAATGTTGTTTCTGTCAAAACGACGGATGAAGGTGTGTATTCACACCCCTGTTTAATGGTGAATCGGCAAAAGACGAAAAGCCGAAACTTCGGCATCTGAGGGCTCACGAGCGTGCAAACTCTCGTAGGGACAAATCGAGCCACAATCATTGGCGATAGACCGTAGAGGCCGCCACGAACGTTCTCGTGGGCTTAGGTCGTAATGGGCCTCGTAGGGCCGAAATGGGCCATGTGGGCCCAATGGGCTCATGGGCCCACAGGGACGAAATCCACGGTAAGTGACTAATAAGGGATTGGGCTGAGAGGTTCGCGTAGCCGTAACGAAATGTGGACTGAACGGGCCACACGAGCGTGTGAGCCCACTTGGGCCCAATTACACTGTTTTGGCCAGACAAGTTATTCGAGTCGTTCGATACGACGGTAGGCCTTTGGAAAGGTCATAAACTGTACCAAAATACCCTCGAAGGGTAGAATTACGAAAATACCCTCGAATGGTAGAATTATCAAAATACCCTTGTATGGTAGAATTACCAAAATACCCTCGAAGGGTAGAATTACCGAAATACCCTCGAAGGGTAGAATTACCGAAATACCCTTATAAAGTAGAATTATCGAAATACCCCTGAGGGGTGAAATTACCGTTTTACCCCTAATCGTCGAAATGACCATTATACCCCTAGTGGTAGGTTAGTTGATGTGTGTATGCTATCTATATGACTGTTTATGAATATGACATACTGCATACACGTAAAATTTATGTCACGACATTCTGCATTGGGGTTGGGATTCTGATTTGGAGGAAGTACTGTACTAGTGGCTCTGCCACGTTTTTACTGTTCTAGTGGCTTCGCCACGTATTTTGATTTTAGTGGCTTGGCCACGTTTACTGTTATTAGTAGCTTTGCTGCATTACTATTAGCAGCTATGCTTCGATATTAGTGTGTTGGCTGGGTGGGTCGACTTAGTCCCCACATGGTGTGTTGGTTGGTGCGGGTGGTGTGTTGGCTGGTTTGGGTTGGGTTGCATCATTGTTCTGTTCTGTTCTTATTTGGGCTTATACCCACACTGTACTGTTATTGAATAGGCTGTGCCTGCATTCTCGCATGATGGGGATTACACACTGAGTTCTCACCCTTTTCTTTTAACTGTACAGATAATCCCCAGCCTTAGATGATTTAGAGATGCGAGGGACTCGGAGGTGGCCACATGTTCGCGATTATTTTAATTTATACCTTGTTTTTTTTAATATTTTATTTTGGGGGTTGATATTTTTGGAATAAGGCCATTTGATGTTTTAACTTTTATCTGGTTTTAACTTCTTATTTCAACCTGCTAGATTAGGGAACACGAGTTTTCAAAATAATAACTGTTTTCAAAGAAAATCACGCATTTCAAACCTTAAAGTTTACGATTAGGAAAGCTTCCGCGGTTTTTAGTTCAGATTAATAAACTTGTAACAAACAATTGGCCTACATGTTTTTTACAACTCCAACGCTTTCAATAGCAATTATCTTAAAAAGGGATTTAAGACTTAGTCACGAACTTTCATCGACAAGACCGATTTTCAAATCAACACTTCGATGTGACACGTCAGATCCGGTCGTAACGTCTAGGCCGGGTTTGGGGTGTTACAAAACACGTAATCAAAACACCAGTCAACTTTAGGCATAAATCAAGTTCTTCATTATCCATTTACTATGTACTCAAAACAACTAAACCATTAATTCACATCCATTTGACTATTATATCAATCACCATTTTCGATTCCAATAGATAGGCTCATAATATAATTAGTTAAATAACATTTTATTTACACATACACGGCATACAAGACATATACACTTATTTCTATATAATACACATAGAGTGACATTAAGACTAAATCAAATATACAACTTTTCTTATTATATATTTAATGTATATATATAACCATATCCATTTGAGTCATTTTCGAACATTCATATTAAACCATACATGCCAAATTCGTATAATATAATCATGTTTAGTTTATACATTACTTTCATAACCTCATATAATCTATACCTAAAACCGCATATTATACCAACTATTTACGCATGTTATATGCACATACTTACCAACACCACCAAACCTCAATAACTATCTTATGAGAGAACATATCATAAGCACATATATATATTTACTAATTTTCCCAGTTCATATCAAAGTTATCCCGTAGCTTATAGATACATGAAACATAAATCCAAGACTTGTCCAACCAATATCATATTATTCAAACCGAAACTTATGTTCATCCTCACACACAAACTATACCATAAAATGCACTTCCAAATAAGTTAATTACATAGCCGAATAACCTTAATACCATTCACTACTCAATACCTACTTATAAACCAATCATTTCAAGTATATAAACCATGAAACATACCTTAAAACAATTTAAAACACAGTCGAATACACATAAATATTAACCAACACATAAAACTCACTCATTAACCATACCTAATTTACTTGAATCAAATTATATCAAACCACCATGGCAAATCATACCAAGCATATCACACATATATATATCATGACCAAAATTTCATAAACTTAAACATCATATTTAGCCGTTTTCGCATGGCTTAATAATTACAACTTCAAAACTAACCAAAACAAATTCTAGACTATACATGCCATAGGTTCAAAAATTCAAGCTTTAAAGGTACCGAAATAGCGATCGATAGTGTGACGGATTTCTCTGACGATCCCCGAGCTCGTACCAACTTCCAAAATCTATAAAATGAAGAGTAAACATACACACAGTAAGCTTTCGCAGCTTAGTAAGTCTTAAGCATTGAAACATTTAAATATATACTAAAATTAATCAATTCAAACCAAAATAAATCATTAACAACTTATGCACATTACCAACTTAATATCATATATCCAGACATATATGTTTTGTATTAATTTCACTTTGGTTGAATACTTAAATAAACATTAGTATAGCTAACCATCACTTTCCTCAATACATATACCTTAAAAAGGACGAATTCATATATGTTCAATTATGCAATCTCATAATTCATATTTCACATGAACTCATATCATCAATTCAAGTATGCAACTTACCTTAATTTCATAACATAGTATGAATACATACCAGAGCATTTTTAACTTGATTTACACTCGATCTTAATTTATCATTGTCCGTTGAACCATTCGGAATTAAAAAGGATACTCGGATAGTCGGAAGGCTCGTACAATGCCAACGTCCCAGACGTGGTCTTACATGTAATCACATACCGATGCCACTGTCCCAGACAGGGTCTTACACGAATCAAATACGATGCCAATGTCCCAGACATGGTCTTACACGTAAACACAAGTCGATTCCAACGTCCCAGACGTGGTCTTACACGAAAACACATATCGGAAATCCTATGTCATGACATATGTATCCTAGCTATTCCTAAGGTTCGTACGGGACTTTCGGACATCAAATCTCGATCGAATCGAACTCGTAACTTAGCTCCCAAGCTTAATTACGTTCGGTAATACATATATATATATTCAAAAAATTCCAATTCATCATATAACATTTATATATTTTCAATTTTAACAACGTGAAATGCTTATAGACTTACCTCGGATATCGACGGACGGAATAAATGACTATTCGTTTATTTTTTATTTCCCCCGATCCAAATCTGTTTTCTTTGGTTCTTGATCTAAACATATTCAAATTAAACTTATTTAAACACCATTCTATTCAATTTAGTCTAAAAACACATAAATGGGCAAATTACCATTTTGCCCCTAACATTTTACACTTTTTGCAATTTAGTCCATATTGCATAAAACACAAAACATGCAAAATTTGCACACACCATGCTTAGGCCAAATGTTACCCATACTCATACAAGTCCATACATTTCATTTATTTCACATTTTAGTCCCTCAATTTATTATCTTTACAATTTAGTCCTAATTACTCAAAATCATCAAAATTTCCAATACAAAACATGTTAATTCAAAACATATCTTTCATAATATATCATCTAACAACAAAAATCACATGAATTCATCAATGGCTCAACTCAAAATATTCATCAAAATCAAAAATTAAAACATGGGTTTTGTATATTTCATATCAACGATATCAAAAACGTAAAAATTATCAAAAACCGAACAAAACACATACCTAAATCAAGCTCCCAAGTGTGCCGAACCTTAAAGCCTTCAAATTTTTTCTTTTTCTTTCAGTTTCGGTCAAAAATGATGAACATGCATGTGATTTTTGTTTTATGTTTTTATTATATTAACATAATTTACATATTTACTAAATTAACCTTATTAAGTTAATATAAAAACTTTATAATATATGTCTAATGCCGTCCATTCATAAATCCAATGGAATAATTGCAACATAAAACCTCCATATTAAAAGAACAACCACTATTCAGCCCTTCTAAAAATAACCACTAAATTTTCATTTTACGCGATTTAATCCTTTTATTTAATCGGACACTCAAACGACGAAATTAAAGCACGAAAATTTCACACAATTAAATTCACACATAATAAACACAGAATATAATTTTTTCTAACTCAGATTCATGGTCCCAAAACCACCGTTCCGAATAGGGTCTAAATCGGGCTGTTACACTATTCGATCAATTCAGAGGTGCAACTGTCTTCTCTAAAATTGACTTGAGATCTGTGTATTACAAATTTGGGTTAACTAATGCACCAGCGACATTTATGAATCTTACGAATAGTGTCTTTTAGCCCTTCCTTGATCAGTTCGTTATTGTATTCATCGACGACATCCTAGTATATTCCAAGACATAATCTGAGCACGATGAGCACTTGAGGGTGGTCCTATAGATGCTTCGTGAAAACTAACTTTTTGCTAAACTTAGTAAGTGTGAATTCTGGTTGAAGTTATGTTTTTTGGGCCACGTGGTATCGGTAGAAGGTATTCATGTAGATCCTAAAAAGATTGAAGCCATCTTAGACTGGAAGCAATTGAAGAATGTCTCAGAGATTCAAAGTTTTCTGGGTCTCACGAGGTATTATCGAAGGTTTGTTGAGGGTTTTTCCTTAATAGTAGTGTTACATCCCGATTTAGGGCCTAGTCAGAATAGTGGTGCGAGACCTCAAATCCGAGGTATATGAATGAGTTTTTGAGGTTTATGCTATGTATGCATGCTAGTGTGAAAGTTTCATGAAGCAATTTTGTGAAATTGTGGTTGAATTGTCTAAAAGGACTAAATTGCAAAAGTTGCAAAATGTGAGATTCTAGAAGCTATTTGTGTGAAATAGCTTTAGAATATTAATTAGAGGTCCTTAAATAGCAATTTTTCCAATTTCTAATATTTGGACAAAATTGGGCATGGATGAGTTAAAATAGAAAGTTTATCAAAAAGGGCATTTTGGTCATTTATCAATTAAGTGATTAAAATAGGAGAAAAGATGACAAAATTCATTCATCTTCTTCTCCAAGGCTGCCAAAATTTTCAAGAGCCATTATTAGGGTTCTTCAAATTTTTCAAGCTTGCTAGTAAGTGCATCTAGCCTTGTTTTTGATATTCTTTGTATTTTTGAAGTCCTTGTAGCATGAGTAAGCTATTTTTAGCTATTTGATGAGCTATGATGGATGTTCAAAAATGTGGCCATGTATGACATACATGTATTTTGATGTTTTATGAAAGATTATGAAAGCTTGATGTAGTAGAAACATCTTTTGCTAAATGAGTTTCCATAGAAAATGCATGTAGGGACTAGTTTGTGAAAGTCTTAAGTTTTGTCATACATGTGTGATGTAGTGAGAATTGATGATTGCTTTAGTTGAGTAAGTGATTTGGCTAAGCATGAAAGGCTATAAAGTTGAATAAAAATCACTTTACGAGCCTTGGAGGCAATAGTATAATTATGGGAAAGATTTAGGGCAAAAGAGTAATTTTGCCAAAGTATGAGATGTGGGTCAATTTGGTCAATGTGTGTATTGAATAAGTTGATTTATTCATTATAGATCAAGAAAGACGAAGCCCGGATCGAAACTGAGGCAAAAGCAAAGTGGTGGACTAAATTGTACGTTTCTATACTTTTGTGTATCGAGGTAAGTCTATGCATAAACAATGCATTCATACTTACAATTTGTTAATGCTAGCTAGTCTGTAGCAGCATGATTGAGAATGAATGAGAATCTATGTGGAATGAATGTGGTAGAAATCGTGAATGGATGTAGGATTGAGTAAGTAGATATGTGAATGTATAGTGATAATGCTAAATGGTGGGCTAAGTGCGATACCATCCTAAGGCATAATGATGATGAGCTGGCTATGTGCGATGCTATCGTTAGGTATATTATCTAGTGGGCTATGTATGAAACCACTATGATTACCTTCATGGTAGGCTAAGTGCGATACTACCTTATTAATTGATTGTGGTGGGCTAAGTGCGAAACCACCGAGACATTAGCTGTGTGAATTAGCTGTGTGAATTAGCTGTGTGGATTAGCTGTGTGGATGTATTATCGAGAAATAATGATGTGTTGTATATTGTGTAAATGTGACATTGAATGCAGGGGTGCATGTCAATGGTTATGAGTAATTGACTCATGATGTGTTGGAATAAATGTGGTAAGGGATAGAAAGAGTAAGCATAGTTGTACATTATATGTTAGTATAATGCTAATTGTTGTTTAGCTTATACTATGTTGCTTAATTATTTATGTGTAAACTTACTAAGCTCAAAGCTTACTCCCTTTCTTTTCCCTTGTCTTATAGAGTAAAGTGTTGAATCGAGATACGAGGATCAATTGGAAGATCGCCCACACTATCAGCACACTCTGGTACATTAGACTCAATGTTTTGTATATGGCATGTATAGGGGCTAGACAAGTTAGTGAATTTTTTTGTTTATGGCTATGATGAGTTGGCCTTTAAATGGATAATCTATTTTGTATATTGCCATAGTTGTTGGCTACTTTATTATATGAAAAGATGTAGTTATCCAAGTGAGATTGTAAGATTGTGAGTTGATTATTGGATGTGTTGTATGAGTGCATGTTGTGTATGCTAGAGGGGTGAAAAGAACTTGGCATAAAGCTTTATTCTTGTCCATGTGGATAGACACACGGGCGTGTGTCTAGGCCATGTGTGACACACGGCCAGCCCACGGGCGTGTGACTCAGGCGTGTGTCCCCTGCATGTTAGTATTTTAAGTCAAATTAGACCACGGACTAGTCACACAGGCGTGTGCCTAGAACGTATGTGTTAATCAGTGTTGGCCACGGGCTAGCCACACGGGCGTGTGTCTAGACTCTAGGCCGTGTTAAGGTAGTCAGTGTGCACCACAGACGGAGGACACGGGCGTGTTCCCTAACCGTGGGGCATTGGCAGAATGCTTGAGTTTTCATGCACGGGTAGTGACCATGGGCGTGTGTGACATCCACGGGCGTGCCAAATCTTACACGGGCGTGTGAGCCCTGTATAGATGAGAAAATTTTAAGATCGTAAGAGTTTTCGATATGGTCTCGAGAGCCCTCGTGTGTTTGAGAGAGGCCTCGTAATTTGGGATTGAGGTTGTTGTGATGGCCAAAGAGAGTGGTCATGTTGTGCCTAAGTGGCGATCTTGAGGATTTTTAATACGGTAACACCTCGTGCCCGGTTCCGGCGTTGAATACAGGTAAGGGGTGTTACAAGTAGTCCCATTAACTAAACTGCTGAGGAAGAACACTCCGTTTAAGTGGGGGAAAGAGCAGTAAGTTAGTTTTAAGAAGTTAAAAAACGTATCGATAGAAGCTCCCATCCTAATTCAACTAGAATCTAGTAAGGAGTATGTTGTGTATAGTGATGCTTTCCATGTTGGGCTTGGATGTGTCTTAATGCAAGATGGTAAGGTAGTATCTTATGCCTCGAGACAGCTTATGCCACATGAATGCAATTATCCTACACATGATTTGGAGTTGGCAGCTGTTATCTTTGCTCTTAAAATCTGGAGACATTACTTGTATGGTGAGATGTGTATTATTTACTCAGATCACAAAAGTCTCAAATATCTCCTTACCAAAAAGGAACATAACTTGACGCAATGTAGATAGATTAAATTGTTGAAAGACTACAACTATACGATCGAGTATCACCCCGGAAAAGCTAATTTAGTGGTTGATGCCTTGAGTAAAAAGGCAATGTCTAACTTGAGGGCTGTGTTCACTCGCTTGAGTCTGTTTGATGATGGGGGTATCTTGTCTAAGTTGCAAGTAAAGCTTGTTTGGATTCAGTAAATCAAAGACAAGTAAAGTTTGGATGAATCTTTAGAAGTTCAGTTTAAACAAGTTAAGGATGGGTCGATTGAGGACTTTGGGATTAATTATGATGGAATTTTGTGCTTTAAGGGCAGATACTATGTACCCAATGATCAAAATTTGAGATAATCTATACTTCAAGAAGCACATAGCAGCCCCTATGCTATGCATCTTGAAAGTACTAAAATGTATCGCGACTTAAGAGAAGTGTATTGGTGGCCGGGACTTAAACGGGAAGTAACGGAGTTCGTATCAAAATGTTTTACTTGCCAGCAAGTTAAAGTTGAGAATCAATTTCCATCAGGGTTTCTCCAACCAATTCGAATTCCATAGTGGAAGTGGGAGAGAGTGACAATGGATTTTGTTAGTGAGTTGCCTTTCACACCTACTAAGAAAGACTCAATTTAGGTCATAGTGGATAGATAGACAAAGTCTGCCCATTTTATTCCTGTTCTCACTAACTATTCTCTTCAAAAGTTAGCTAAGCTCTATATTTCTGAAATAGTGAGACTGCATGGAGTGCCAATGTCAATTATATCAGATCAGGATCCTCGACATACGTCTTGATTTTGGAAGAAATTACACGAGGCTTTGGGTACTCGATTGGATTTCAGTACAGCTTTTCATCCACAATCTGATGGTCAGTCGAAAAGGGTCATTCAAATGGAAGATATGTTGAGGAGTTGTGTAATTGACTTTCAGGGTAGTTGGGAATAGCATCTACCGATCGCAGAGTTCGCCTACAATAATAGTTTTTAGTTAAGTATCCAAATGGCACCTTATGAAGCTCTTTATGGTCGTAAGCATGGAAATATTAAAATAATTAGAATTAAAATTGTTGGGTTAAGAAATTAAAATTAAGTATTCGAGAATTAATTTAGTTAAAATGGAGTTTAAAACTGAGGTTTGATTTAGACATAATTTAGAAAATAAGTTTTAATTTAAAAGAAGGGCCTATTTGAAAAAGGGAAGAAACCGAAGATGGTTAAATGGGAAGTGGCCCAATTTTTAAAAATTGGTTGCCTATTTAACAACCCCCACCGTCCCTTCCCTTTTATTTTCACATCTCATTCAAAAATTTTCCAAACACCAAATTAATGCTTTTCTCTCGAAATTAGTTCATCTTTTTTTTTTTCAAGCTCTCTAAACACAAAATCCTTATTCAATTTTAGAGATTAATCACGTTTTCATCCTCAATTTCTCAAAAGGTCTTCACACGTTAGCTCGTCGATTTTGCAAAATTGAGGTGAGATTCTAAGTTTTATAATTAAACTAAATGATCTATTATTTCAATTTGGGATTTAAATGATTTAATCAAGATTTTAAT